>CM050518.1:31541261-32883761 GCA_027563665.1 Antrozous pallidus
AATTTTTTCTGTGATTTATTTTATTTTTCAATTTAATAAATATTTATTGTTCAGATTTTTACAATTGTTCCTCTTTTTCCACCCATAGATCCCCTCCACTGGGTTCCCATCCCACCCTCTGCCCTTACCTCCCACCACTGTCCTCATCCATAGGGGTACAATTTTTGTCCAGTCTCTTCCTATAACTCCCACACCACTTTCACTCCCCCTCTCCCAAGAATTGTCAGTCCACTCCCTTTCTATGCCCCTGATTCTATTATATTCACCAGTTTATTCTGTTCATCACATTTCTAATTCACTTGATTTTTAGATTCACTTGTTGATAGATATGTATTTGTTGTTCATAATTTTTATCTTTACCTTTTTCTTCTTCTTCCTCTTCTTAAAGAATACCTTTCAGCATCTATATAATACTGGTTTGGTGGTGATGAACTCCTTTAGTTTTTTCTTATCTGTGAAGCTCTTTATCTGACCTTCAATTCTGAATGATAGCCGAAACCAGTTTGGCTCAGTGGATAAGAGCATTGGTCTGTGGACTGAAAGGCCCCAGGTTCAATTCCGGTCAAGGGCATGTACCTTGGCTGTGGGCACATCCCCAGTGGGGGGTGTACAGGAGGCAGCTGATTGATGCTTCTCTCTCATCGATGTTTCTAACTCTCTATCCCTCTTCCTTCCTCTCTGTGAAAAATAAATAAAATAGATTTTAAAAATTCTGAATGATAGCTTTCCTGGGTAGAGTAATCTTGGTTGTAGGTTCTTGCTATTCATCACTTTGAATATTTATTGCCACTACCTCTGGCCTGCATAGTTTCTGTTGAGTAATCAGCTGACAATCCTATGGGTGCTCCCTTGTAAGTAATTAACTGTTTTTCTCTTGCTGCTTTCAATATTCTCTCTTTATCTTTTGCCCTTGGCATTTTAATTATGATGTGTCTTGGTGTGGTCCTCTTTGGATTCTCTGCACTTCCTAGACTTGTAAGTCTATTTCTTTCATAAGGTAGGGGAAGTTTTCAATCATTTCTTCAAATAGGTTTTCAGTATCTTGCTCTCTCTCTTCTTCTGATGTTGGTACGCTTGAAGTTATCCCAGAGACTCCTTACGCTATCTTCATATTTTTGAATTCTTTTTTCTTTTCACTTTTCCAGTTGACTGTTTTTTGCTTCTTTGTATTTCAAATCTTTGACTTGATTTTTGTATGCATCTAGTTTCTGTATATTTTTTATTTCAGTCAGTGTATGTTTAATTTTTATTTTTTAGTTTTTTAAATATATATATTTTATTGATTTTTTATAGAAAGGAAGGGAGAGGGATAGAAAGTCAGAAACATCAATGAGAGAGAAACATCAATCAGCTGCCTCCTACACACCCTCCACTGGGGATGTGCCCACAACCAAGGTACATGCCCTTGCCCGAATCAAACCTGGGACCTTTCAGTCCGCAGGCCGACACTCTATCCACTGAGCCAAACCGGTTTTGGCAGTCAGTGTAGGTTTAATTTCTAGTTGGTCCTTTTTCATATACTCAAGGGTCTAGCTAAATTTATCGGCCTTTTCTAGGATATTCTTGAAAAACCTATAACTGTGGTTTTGAACTCTATATCCAGTTGTTTGCTTTCCTCCATTTCTTTCGTTTGTAATCTTTTTCTTTGTCTCCACATTTTCACTGCTTCCCTGAGTTGGTAGCATAGCTTTGTGTGCTAGGTGTCCAATATGGCCCAGTGGCTCAGCCTCCTCAGTTACTTGAGGTGGACATTCTTGGTGCACCCCTTTGTGGACTGTGTGTACAGCCTTGTTGTAATTAAGTCTTGATTGTTGTTGGTATCACTGGGAGGAATTGATCTCCAGGCCAATTGACTGTGAGGATCAGCTGTATCTACCCTGGGAGAACTTCTGTGCTGGAGACAGCCTTATGAGACAAGACTTGCAAAATTGCAAAAGCCTCTGTGCTCAGCTTGGATGAGGTGGAGTCTCAGGGCTGAGCAGACAGTCTTGGCTTTTCATAAGCTCTGCCCTATGGGGCCCCTGGGTCTCAGTGTCCCTTGGTAATCATTGCAAGCACCTCTGAGAGAAAGCCACCCTTGAGTTTTACCCACTGCCAGACAGTCTAGTTTCTCCCTTAATGAATCTGGATTCCCAGATTCTCACCCAGAACTGAAATTCAGTGCAGTCTGGAGCTTCCCTTTCCCTCCAGCTAGATAAAGCCAGCAGCACACGCAGCAGTCAGTCCTCTTTGTGTGCACTCACACGTGTGCCTCCAGACCCCTGCCTTTTGTGGTTCCCCTTAATTTTTGCCTGACAGTCCAGATTCCCCAATGAGCCTGGGTCTCCCGGAAACTGAGGTTCAGTGCAGTCAAAACTGAGGTTCAGTGCAGTTGGGAGCTTCCTTCTCCCTCCCACCAGAGAAAGCCAGCCAGGCACTCAGCTGCCCTTCCTCTCTGTGTGCGTATCTTCATACCTCAGCCTTTTGCAGCTCCTCTGATTCTCCGTGTGCTTGTCTCTTTCCTTCTAGTTATAGAATTTCCACTCAGCCAGCTTTCCTGTGGCTCTGGATGATCTCCGTTTTGTCTTTTAGTTCTAGTTTTGAAATTGTTGTGTGAGGCAGCAGTTTAGGTGTTTACCTATGCCACCATCTTGGTTTCTCCCTCAAAAGTTCTATTATTTTGCCGAGACCGGTTTGGCTCAGTGGATAGAGCGTTGGACTGTGGACTGAAAGGTCCCGGGTTCGATTCTGGCAAGGGCATGTACCTTGGCTGCGGGCACATCCCCAGTAGGGGGCGTGCAAGAGGCATCTGATTGATGTCTCTCTCTCATCGATGTTTCTGACTTTCTATCCCTCTCCCTTCTGCTCTGTAAAAAGTCAATAAAATATATATATTTTAAAAAGTTCTATTATTTTAAGATTTGCCATTCTTAGGACAGATTTTGATCTGATACATTTAAGTACAATGAGATGAAATTTTTGGACACAAAAGTCCAAGATATGTTAAAGAGTTTCCCCCTGACCTTTATTCCTTCTATCCTACAACCTCCAAATAATATGGGCACAATGCAGATATGCCCACTACTTTGAGCCACCTCAAAATGTTAGTTGTCTACTCTCACCCTCAGTTGGGTTTGGGATGCAACTGAGGATGAGATAAGGTGGAGCAGGGACCCAAGTTGGGCAGGATGGTGATTTGGATTTGGATTGGGATTAGTTTCATGTAATGGAAGATGTCGAAGTTGAATGCCTACCAGTTATGCTCAAAGATGTTGGGAGAATAGACTTCCTCCCTCCCTCCCTCCCTCCCTTCCTTCCTTCCTTCCTTCCTTCCTCCCTCCCTCCCTTCCTTCCTTCCTTCCTTCCTTCCTTCCTTCCTTCCTTCCTTCCTTCCTTCCTTCCTTCCTTCCTTTTTTCTCTCTTTTTAAAAAAAATATATTTTATTGATTTTTTACAGAGCGGAAGGGAGAGGGATAGAAAGTCAAAAACATCAATGAGAGAGAGACATCAATCAGCTGCCTCTTGCACTCCCCCTACTGGGGATGTGCCCACAGCCAAGGTACATGCCCCTGCCGGAATCGAACCCGGGACCCTTCAGTCTGCAGTCTGATGCTCTACCCACCGAGCCAAACCAGTCTCGGCTATTTTTTCTCTTTTTTATTTTAAGATAAGTGGTAGGTTCACAGCAAAATGAGGGAAATATATGGAGATTTCCTATATGTCCTGGGCCCCTGCACATGCATAGCCTTCCCTATTGTAGCTAATGAGCAACCACAGAATTCTCAGTGGCATCCCACAGTAAACACGTATCTTCAGGTAGGCTCAGGTCTAGCTGACTTAGTCGGGCCCAGCTGGGCTTCATTCCAGGCTGTGGGGTTGGTCTCACATGTCTGTCCTCCTCTTTGGACCAACGGGTTAGCTGGAGTATGTTCTTTGCATAGCAATGGCAGAAATGCAAGAGGGCAAGGCAAACCATGGGAGTGTATTTCCAGACTTTCTGTCATGTCTACTCACATCCTTGGCCACATAAGTTTTGGCTATGACCAAATCGATGGGTAAAGAGTATGCTTCGCCCACCACAAAGCTATGGGATATGTGTATGTAGTCTGTAGTAGACGGATTGGGGCCAATAAGTTGCATAGGCCCAGAGCTGGGGGTCTCAGGACCAACAAGCCTTATGTTGGGGTTGAAGGAGTAAGCAATGGAATGAATCCAAGGTTAGGAGTGATATAGAGGCTACAAAGAGGAGAGAGTGAGACCTAAGTTCTGTGGGGCCTGAGGATTTCTGGATAGAATGTCAGGAGACATCTGCTTTGGATCCTGGGTCCATCTGATTCAGGCTTTCACATCCTTTTATTTTTATGCTTATCAGTACATGAGGTTTGCCCACAGGATAGAAGGGGGATGATCTGCCATGGCTGGGCTCCCTATCACTGCAGATAGGCAGGGGCTGAGATGAAGAAAATTTAAGTTACAAAAACAAAGAAATGTGTTGTCCCTTGTATCCAGGATTGTTTGGAGCAGTTAACATCTGTCCCATATGTCAAGTGCTCGCCACATAGTAGGCCCTCAATAAAATGGGCTCCAGTATTATGGTAACTCTCCCATGCTAGGGTCTTTCCTTTTCGACCTCAGTGGGTGTCCTAGATATCAGGGCCCCTGTGTTCTCTACAAACTAAGACCTGCTTCTTGGGGGGGGGGGGGTTCTTCTCAAGGTATCCAGCATGTCATGAGGGCGCTGAGAGACTCCCCCGGAGTGTGGAGAATCAACACTTTGGTCTGGGTGCCTTGGAAAGTTCCCCTTCTCTAGACAATTTCTATTGCCAATTTAAAAGCCAGTAGACTTCATTTATGGATTATATGTCTCTCAGAGTTAAATGTTTGGGACTTCCCACTGTTATAAAGATACCGTACTCCTGGGATTGCCCAGCTGCACCCTGATCTCCTTGGGTTTGCCTCCAGCCCATTTGTCAAGAAGAACAGTGCGCAGAAAGCTCCCCTCCACGCTCAGACTCCCTAAAAAGGCCAAGTGGCTCCAAAGAGAGGGGTGAACAGATCCCTTCACTTTGCCTGAGAGGAGGCTATAGAGTGACCCCGGAATCCCACTTTTGCTTGCTCAAGTCCATTGGTGCCCAGCCTTCCCCTGACAAGTCTTTCCTGTCCTGGATTGCGAAAGGCCTGCAGCTGCCTCCCGGACCAGCCTCTGGGCTGGGCAGTACAGCTGAGGCTTTGGGAAAGAAGAAGCAGCTTCTGAGGCCGGATCTCCTCTCTCGGGGCGACAGAGCCGTGGGGAAACAGGCAGCACCGGAGCACCTGGCCCTCCTTCCTGTTCTCCTCGCCTGCGGTTCACCAGCTTTTCAGCCACTTCCTCTTGGAGAGGTACTCCTATCCCTGGGCCTGGAGGACAAGTGGAGGGATGGGAACAGGGCTGGGCTGAGGTCGGCTGGGGGTCATCTGGGTGTGAGAGCTGGATGCCAAATCAACCCAAGCCCAAGACACTAATCAAAGCTGCACTCCTAATCTAAACCCTTTCATAGCTCCAAATCTTCCCAACCCACATCCCAATTCTAGTCCAATCCCAATCTCAATCCCAATCCCAATCCCAACCCTAACCACCAACCTGCCCAACGTAGGTCCCTGCTCCACCCTTATCTCACTCTCCATTACATCCCAACCCAACCATTTACTAATCACCGGCCTTTACCCTCACCCAAGCCATCACTCTCACCTCCATGTCAACCCTGATTCCATTCCAAAACCACTGCCTAACCATCACTTTCTCCCCAGCCCAACTGTAGGGCAACCTTCGTCTTCCCCTTACTCTAAGCCCAGTCCACTCCCTGTCATTTATCACGGCTTCATTCATCTTTGCCCAGCACCCTTTGGCAAAGCTCGGGGAACGGGTGCTCAGGCTGAGAGCATTTTTAACCAGGTTAAAAGGTGAAATTTCTATTGCTCATTTCAAAGTCAATAGACTGCATTTATGGATTATATGTCCCTCAGAGTTAATGTTTGGGACTTCCCACAGTTATAAAGATACTGTACTCCTAGGGTTGCCCAACTGTACCCCGATTTCCTATCAGTGGGCAGATCACTCCAGCTGGCTGTGTCACCCTGTTTCCCTCCTTCTCCAGCCTGATAGGGAAGTTGGGGAGAAGTCCTGGTCTGAGAAATGGAAACTGAATCCTGCTGAGCTGCCTGCAGTGAAACTGCTTTTACCTTCCACCCCCAGGCTGAACTTTGGGATCAGAGGTCAGGCACTCAGGATGCCAATCCACCCTCCTCAGCTGTCCTGGGACACATGGTCTCACAGAGATTTACCCGATCACTTGCTCCCACACAGGCAGCAAACATGGGTGCCCACCATGTGACAAGCCACCCCATCCCAACCCTGACACAACCTCTACCATTTCTGGGTAGGACTGAGGATTTAAAACTCTGTCTTCAGAGCACCCAAGGCCTGGGGATATAAGGATAAACTTCAGGAACTTCCTGAGGTCTGGGGAATAATACTTTCTTAAATGGTCATTGCCTAAGGGACAGGTTGTTCTAGAGCTGTGCTATTCTCTGCCGCCCAATATACCCACCCCTTCCCCAAGACCCACAATCATCACTCTATCACCAGGGGGCACTGGTGCACACCAGGACACAGCTTAACTTAAGTCTTCAGTATCAGACTTCCTTTCTTCTTTCTTTCCGTTTTATTTCTTTCTTAATAATTCTTTATTGTTGAAAGTATTACATATGTCCGCCCCCCCCACACACACACACATTGGCCCCTTCCAGTCCCCCGACCCCCAAATCTTCCAGGCCTTCACTACCTATTGTCTGTGTCCATGGGTCATGCATATATGCATACCAGATCTTCAATTGACTACCTCCCATCCCCGCCCCCCACTTTCCCTCCGAGATTCTCACTCTGTTCCATGTTTCCATGTCTCTGGATCCATTCTGTTCATCAGTTTATTCTGTTACTTAGATTCCACATATGAATGAAATCATGTGATACTTGTCTTTTTCTGATTGACTTATTTCACTTAGCTTGATACTCTCCAGGTCCCTCCATGCTGTCTCAGAGGGTTAGAGATCCTTCTCTTTTATAGCTGCATCGTATCCCATGTGGTATAAATGTACCACAGCTTTTTTTTATTCACATGGTTACTGATGGGCATTTGGGCTGTTTCCAGAGCTTAGGTATTGCAATACCAGACTTTCAAACAGAGACAAGGGTCTCCCTGTCTGGGGTTCTTCTTGCCCTTCTTCCCTCCTCCCGTCCCCCTCCCGCCCCAGAAAAGTTTTTCTGGGCTGAGATTGATTTTTAGGCTGAACTATTAAGACAGACTCTGTTGGGACCAACCCTTTGGGTAGTGTGGCTGGGCTAAATTATAGGTGACATCTACATGATGTAATTTTTGGTAGTCCTAGAAAGAGTTCTCTCAAACGTTCCAAAATCCCTCTTACATTCTGGGAATAGTATGTTTAAAATCCCACCATTAGGTTCAGCATTGCCTGTTCCAGGGCTTCAGATGGGAACAGGAAGGGGAGCTGTGGATATCAGCAAGACATGCACATGTTGTCTTGCTGATGTCCAAGCTGTAGAGGATCTGACCCTGATATCCAGTGTGGCTGCGGGCTCCAGGCCATACCTGCCCCTAACCATGCACAGTGGGCTGCCTTTCAGCCCAGCATCCAGGTCTCGGGGCCCAGTCTGACACTGGGAAACAGAGCCACCTACAGCTGGGCCAGCATGAGCCTTTCTAATGGCCAAAGACCAGGTGTGGATACAGCCTCCTTGGGACAGGAGCAGGCCTAGGATGGCCAAAGAACTGGGGATAGACCAGTGGGTCTCAGAGAATGATCATCCGAAGCCGGGGCTGGGTCTCCTGAGGAGCAGGGCTCTCGGGGCCTTCCCTTGCCTTTGCTTTGATGTGCTCCCTGCAAGGACACTCTCGTCCTTTCACACTTGGCTAAGTTCTGTTTTGTCATCCTGACAGGCCATTCCAGCTTCACCAGGCCCTGAGTGCCTGCTCAGCACTCCCCAGGTGTGCCCCCTGGTAGCCACCAGAATCAGCCGGGCTGATGCACGGGGGCTGGGAGTTGTCATGAGTTTCCTGTCCCCACTTCCAGCCTCCCAGGCCCTTCCCCTCACTGCAGAGTCAGCATTTAGGACCAGGGAGGACTGCAAAGTTGGCAACATGGGTTTTGTATGTGTGTGTGGTAAAATGGGCAAAACATAACGTGTACCGTTTTAACCATTTTCAAGTGTACAATGCAGTGGCATTAAGTACATTCACAATATTGTGGAACCATCACAATATTTCTAGAACTCTTTCATCATCCAAAACATACACTCTGTGCCCATTACACATTAACTCCCCTCCCTGTAACCCTTGAAAGTCTCTATTTCTACTTTCCGTCTATATGAATTTGCCTATTTTAGCTATCTCTTTAAGTGGAATCTTACAATATTTGCCCTTTTGATCTGGCTGACTTCACTTAGCATAATATTTTCAAGATTTGCCCATGCTGTAAAATGGTCAAGAATTTCATTCCTTCTATGGCTATCTCGTTGTTTTTTATCCATTCACCTGTTGATGGATACTTGGGTTGTTTTCCCTTTTTGGCTATTGCAAACAACACAGCTATGAACCTGGGAGACCCAGGAGCAGAGTTGCTGCATCAGACGGTAATTTATGTCTGACTTTTTGAGGGGCCACCAATAGTTTCCCACAGGGCTGCACTATTTTACATTCCCACCAGCAGTGCACTGAGCTTCTAATTTCCCCATATCCTCTCCAACATTTATTTTCTGATTTTTTTGTTTGTTTGTTAATAGCCATTCTGATGGGTGTGAATTGGTAGCTCATTGTGTTTTTTTTTTTAATCCTCACTTGAGGATATACATATATACTAGAGGCCTGATACATGAAATTCGTGCAAGAGTAGGCTTTCCTTCCCCTGGCTGGTGGCACCGGCTTCCCTCTGGCACCAGTTACCTAGGCTTCCCTCACAGAGGGAGCCCCCACCCACCTGCCTCAGCCCGCTGGTTAGTGGCTTGGACCTCCCTCTTTGGGGCGATCATGGAGCTCCCGAATTGATCACCCCGCCAGCTGATGGCCTGGGCCTCCCTCTACGGGGCGATCATGGGGTGATAGCCAGGCCCCTGACCAATCACATCACACCCATCTTGGCTGGCTTGGTGCCAGTGGGTGTCATAGTGTGGTTGTCGGGAAGGTCATTTAGTCTAATTAGCATATTATGCTTTTATTATTATAGATATATCTTATCTAATAAAAAGGTAATACGCAAATTGACCATCACTCCAACACAAAGATGGCCACCACAAGATGGCCAGCAGGGGAGGGCAGTTGTGGGCAATCAGGCCTGCAGGGGAGGGCAGTTGGGAGGGACCAGGCCTGCAGGGGAGGACAGATGGGGGGGACCAGGCCTGCAAAGGAGGGCAGTTAGAGGTGACCAGGCTAGCAGGGGAGGGCAGTTAGGGGCAATCAGGCCAGCAGAGAAGCAGTTAGGGGCAATCAGGCAGTCAGGCAGACCAGAGGTGCCTACAGTCCTGGATTGTGAGAAGGATGTCTGACTGCCAGTAGGGCATACCTTGAGGGTTCCCAGATTGGAGAAAGTGTTGGCTGGGCTGAGGGATAACCCCCCCCCCCCCAATGCACAAATTTATATATATTTAAAAGGAAGAGAGAGGAAGGGAATGAGAGAGAGAGAGAGAGAGAGAGAGAGAGAGAGAGAGAGAGAGAGAGAGAGAGAGAAACACTGATCAGTTGCCTCCTGTATGCGCCCCAACAGAGGCTCGAAACTGAGACCTAGGAATGTGCCCTGACTGGGAATTGAACACACAATCTTTTAGTGTACAGAACCACGCTTCAACCAACTGAGCCATCCAGATAGGGTCATTGTGGTTTTAATTTGCATCTCCCTTATGACTAATGATGTTGAGCATCTTTTCATGGGCTTACTGGCCATTTTACATCATCTTTGAAGAGCTGTCTATGCAAGTCCTTAGTCCATTTTAAAATTTTGGGTTGGTTAGGGTTTGTTGTTGAGTTGTATAGGAATTCTTTATATATTCCAGGTATTAATCCCTTATATATGATTCTAACCCCATGATTTGCAAATATTTTCCCACATTCTGTGGAGTTTTTTTTTTTTTACTCTCTTGCTAGTATCCTTTGATTCACAAAAGTTATTTTGATCAAGTTAAACTTATCTATATTTTCTTCTGTTGCTTGTACTTTTGCTGTTGTACTTAAGAAATCATTGCCTGATACTAGGTCATGAATCTTTACATCCATGTTTTCCTCTAATAGTTTTATAGTTTCAATTATATATGTTTCTCTCTCCTTCAGATTCATATCTCTGGCACCCCTAGGAATCCCCTACCCTCACCAGGAGCACTTCATGGTAGAGGGTTCCTCTGCCTTCTTGTGTATTGTATACTATAGGCAATTAACTTATGCTTGTGGGGTATGTGTTGTGCAGGGCCCTTGTGCCCCCTGTTGCACCTAAACTTGCCCTCTCACCAGCTCTAAACCCCAAAGACCACACCTCTCTCTGCATGTTGCTGCAAAGCCTGTGGCTGCTCTGAGGGCCCATGTCTCCACTTTCAGGCTCTCACAAGATGCCAAGGACAAGGCAAGCACAGAGGTGGTTCTGGTGACTGTAGGAACCCCGAAGGGGAAGTTTCAGCTGGAAGTTGCCTTCAAACTGTACCTTAAAGACCAAATAAAGTTTCAACAGGCAGAGATGACTTATGGTGGGGACATAGGTAGAGAGCCCATGTGTAGATGGGACTGGCCCCAGGGTGGATGTGTGAGGAGCAGGGAATGAAGACAGAGCTGGGAATAAGAAATTAAGACCTTTTAGGGATATATTGGGCAATAGGGACCCACAGGAGGTTTTTGAGCAATAGAATGGCCCTTAAAGACAGCACTTTGGTGAAATGCTCAATCAAGCCCCATATGGGTTATAGCTTGTAAGGCTAGAGATAGGGAGATAAGTCTCAAGTAAGAAACCATTGTTCTTGCTGAGTGCCTTGGAGTAAGTCACTGGGCCTCTCTGGGTTCCAGTTCCTATTGGCTTGGGTGGCAGGGAGGCACAGGGAGGGGCAGGGAAGTGGGGGAAAGAGAGAAACAGTTATTCATCTGCTCTGGGGTAGTGCTCTTGAGAGGCTGGGAAAGCAGAACTTAGGGTGGGGTTTAGGGACACCCAGAGAGTTTTCTAGTGCATTCCACCAAGTGAGGGCATTGCTGGGTGAAGTCCAAGCTGTGCATGTGGGCTCCTGGCTCCCAGTTGGTGGCTGCCCCAGCAGTCCTTGGGAGCCCTGTGTGTCCAATCAATACAGTGCAGATCACTCTCTTATGCACCAGGACAGGCGAGAGAACCTGCTATGGGCTACCTGCTTCATCTTCTCCACCTGGCCGCATCCATCTCAACAGGTGAGTTTTGCTGGCCTTGCTCATCTCACTGGGCCTGGCCCAGCAGACAGACTGTTCCTGGTCACAGATTGGCTGCTGAGGTTGAAGGGTAGGCACAGAGAGACAGTGGCAGGGAGCAGTGGCTTTCCCAGAGGACACAGCAAGGTTTGGGGGTCCATCTGGGGCACCTTCTATAGGGCATATCATAGGGCTCTGTGGTGATCCCAGGCCTACAATATTCTCCTGTTTGTCTGTTCCTCCCTCAGTCCTGGCCTCATGGGGTGTCTCCCGTCCCGTGGCTGTGCAGGGCGTGAAGGGGTCCTGCCTCATCATTCCCTGCATCTTCAGTTTCCCTGACAACGTCGAGGTGCCCCATGGCATCACAACCATCTGGTACTATGACTACTCGGGAAATCGGCAGGTGGTTTACCACTCAGGGGACTCCCAGCAGGTAGAGGCACGCTACCGTGGCCGTGCCCAGCTGCTGGGGAATGCCGAGCACAGGGTGTGCAACCTGCTGCTGAAGGACTTGAGCCCCCAGGACTCGGGCACCTACAACTTCCGCTTTGAGATCAGTGATGTCAACCGCTGGGTAGATGCCACAGGCACAGTGGTCACTGTGACAGGTGAGGAGTGAGGTGGCCTGGCTGCTGCCTGCAAGGGGCTCCCAAGCTGCTTCTGGCCCCACTGACTCACAGCCCCAACCTTGTCCTAAACCCAACCCCAGCCCCTCTAGTCCCAGCCTTGTGTCCTCCATGCATTCACCCCAAGGGAGGTGGAGGTAGAAAGCAATCTGTCCTTCCCTTGCAAGTCCCTGCCCAGGGCTCGTGCCTCACCTGGGGTTTGCGGAGCAGGAGACATCAAATGTGATGAGGGGGAGTCCTGAGCCTCCTGTCTTTGTCCTCAGAGGAGCCCAGTGTGCCCACCATTGCCTCACCGTTAGAACTTCGCGAGGGAATGGAGGTGGACTTCAACTGCTCCACTCCTTACTCGTGCCTGCAAGAGCCCATCAGCCTGCAGTGGCAAGGCCAGGACCCAGCTCGCTCAGTCACCTCCCACTTCCAGAAGCTCGAGACCACGGGCATCAGTCACCGGGAGACCCTCCACATGGCCTTGTCCTGGCAGGACCACGGTCGGACCTTGAGCTGCCAGCTCTCGGTGGCCGGATACAAGATGAAGGGCGAGATTCTCCTCCAAGTGCAGTGTGAGTGTGCTGGGGGCCACACCCTCGTCACTGAGCACCCAGCTGTGGCTCCTACAGAAAATCAGTTCCTTCTCCAGCTCATAGAAACAGAGCCCTCGCCCCTGCAGCAAGGCTGAGTGCTCTCTGATCTCTTGGGTGGGGCTGGGATAGAGAGATTGCTAAGCACAAAGAGCCACCTTCAAGTTCCCTTTCACCTCTTGTCCCTGAGGCCAGGTTGGGCACAGAAGGGGAGACAAGAGCCTCTGGGCAGCAAAGACCTTGGGATTTAGCCCAGCTCTAGAGGATGCTCAGAGGTGGGGTCAACCCTTTGTGGCCTAGCACTGCTCACATCCATGGTGATCAGAGCATTACCCGGACATGGCAAAGAGGCCGTGGGAGAAAGCCGAGTTTCCACTTGATTGAGCATCTTCCCATCACAGTACAACGGGGCAACCTCTTCTAGAACAACAGTTGTCCACAGGCTAACATAACCATCCACTAAATGAGCAAACTTTGGGCAAGTTACTTGCATCTCAGAGTCTCCATTTTCTCATCTACATGAGGGGAGGTAACAATAAATGCTAGTTCTTATCTCACAGAATTGCTCTGAAAATTGGAGGAGTGCTTGGCACATACTAACCAATCAAATATATTAGCTTCTACTAGCTTCATCTCTATGTAGATTAAGGTCTTGAAAATGTGAGCTTTTATTAGCACATGTACACCGTGAGAAGCTTTGAAACAAGATTCTAAAAAATGCAGTCTCTTTGTATTGTTGGCGCCCTCTTTACAAATGGGTTAACCATTCTCAGAGCTAATTCGACTGTCTTCGGCTCCCTCCATTCTCAAAGCTAATTCGACTGACTTTGTCCCTTACCAACAGCTACCACAGGCCACCAAAGCAAACAGTGTGGTACTCATGACCCCCAAACAGGACAGAGGACATTGGACATTGTCATGAGGCAGAAAGCCCTGGAAGGCAGTATAGGCTAGACAGTAGGCCAAACATTGCATTATCAGACTCTCAGTGGCAAAGGAAGGGATTAGGAACATAAAATGGGGTTCAGCACAGCCCGGAACAGAGGAACTAATGGGACTGATGATTTATCTGGGTGGGCTTCCTTAGGGCAGGGTGCTGATAGAGAGTGGGTTACCCCTTCCTAGCCAAGGCTCCTTACCTCACACCCTACCCATCATGCCTTGCAGATGCCCCCAAAGCTGTGGAGGTCCTCCTCAGCCCCTCGGAGGAGAACATTCGTCCAGGTGATCTGGTCACACTCACATGCCGGGTGAACAGCAGCTACCCCACGGTCAGTTCTGTGCAGTGGTTCAAGGATGGGACGCCCCTCAAATCCCAGAGTTTTGTGCTGCCGTTGCCCCAGGCAGCCTGGGACGATGCCGGAGTCTACACCTGCCAAGCTGGGAATGAAGTGGGGTCCTTACTCTCGCCCCCTTTCAGCCTCCATATCTTCAGTGAGTCCTGGGTGAGCCTGGGTCTTGACCAGAGGGTGGGAAGGGGTCCAGGCCACAGGGGCTGAGGAGAGCCAGGTCAAGGTGCCTCCTCAGACAGATGACAAACTTCCCTGGCAGGGTGGGGTGTCAGGAGGGTCCCCGAGATCAGGACAGACACAGCACGCTCCACTGCAGAAGGGTATGATGTAGACCGTGCAGATTAAGCTGAGTGGCTGCAACCCTGGGACTCTGAGAAGTTGGGCCTGCAAGTTGGCTGGGTACCCCTAGTGTGCCCTCTGGTGCCCCCACAGTGGCTGAGGTCCAGATGAGCCCAGCAGGCCCCATCCAGGAGAACCAGACGGTGACGCTGGCCTGCAATGTGCCTAAAGAAGCACCTAGCGGGCTGCGCTACAGCTGGTACAAGAACCATGCCCTGTTGGAGGATGCTCACAGCCCTAGCCTCCAGCTGCGCTCAGCTACCAGGGCCGACACCGGCTTCTACGTCTGCGAGGTGCAGTACGCCCATGGCAGGGAGCGCTCTGCGCCCATCAGCGTGGTGGTCATCCGTAAGTGACCAGTGTGTGGCGAACAATGCGGGAGCCGGGCCAAGGGGTGGGGCCCTGCAGGCAGGTTAGGTCCTGGGCTGGGTGGCCTTGAGCTCTGCACACCTGGGCAAGGCTTGGACCTCCTGGGCCTCTGTTTCCTCTGATTTAAAAAATTTGATTTCGAAATAAGTTAAAACTTCTAAAAAGTTTACAAAGAATTATCATATACAGTACCTTTAACTTAAAGTCCCAATTTGTTTCCCTGCTGGTTTGGCTCAGTGCATAGAGCATCAGCCTTTGGACTGAAGGGTCCCGGGTTTGACTTTGGTCAAGAGTGCGTGCTCCGGTTGCAGGCTCCATCCTCAGTTGGGAGCATGCAGGAGGCTGCTGATCAATGATTCCCATCATTAAGATTTTTCTCTCTTACTCTCCCTTCCTCTCTGAAATCAATAAAAATATATTTAAAAAATAAAAAGAGGACCTGGAAAGTAAAGTAATAAAAAAGTCCCAATTTGTTAATACTTAGGTTCTTGTATTTACTTTCTTTTACAATATATATTATGTGTGTATATATATACATGTACACATATACATGCATGTGTACATGTATGTGCACACATGTATACATTTTTCTCTTTGTAAACACATACATATGCATCTCTCTAATTAAAATCCTAATATGCTAAGTGTCTGACCATTTGACTGTTCCATTATGACATGCACTGACCATCAGGGGGCAGACGCTCCAACTGTTTGGTTAGCTTGCTGCTGGGGTCTGGCCAATCAGGATTGGGTGAGAGGGCCAGACATGCCCTGGAGCCCTCCTGTGGTCCCTCCTTGGCCTCTAAAATATTTCTTCTAATTAATTTCCTCTCAATGTGCACAAATCCATGCACCAGGCCTCTAATATGTACATATGCACTCTGTCAGTATACATACATGCATATATTATCTATCTATCTATCTATCATTTATCTATTCATCCATTCATCTAGTTATATTCCTAACATTGTAGACATGATGTCCTTTATCCCTAAGTTCCTCAGTGTATTTTCTAAGGTCATTCTCATACATAACCACAGTACAGTGATCACAGTCAGGAAATTGAACATTGATACACATCTATTATCTAATCTACAGTCCATATTTAAATTATGCCAATTGACCCAATAATGCCCTTTATAGCAGTTATTTTTTTGGTCCCAGGTCCAATCTAGGATCCAGCTGCATTCAGTTGTCGTGTCTCCTTATTCTCCTTTAATCAGGGACAGTGCCTTGGTCTTTTCTCACCTTCTTGACATTGACACTTGAAGAATACGGGCCAGCAGTTGTGTGGGTGTCCCTCCCTCAGTTTGTGTTTGTCTGAATCAGTAGACAGAGCCTGGAACTCGGGCAGGAACCCCACAGCCGTGATGCCCTGTCTGTCTCCACGTCACATCAGGGGGCACGTGATGTCACTGTGTTCCATTGCTGGTAGAGTTCACTTTGGTCACTTGGGTGAGGTGCTGTCCACTGCCAGACCTCTTTGCTAGTATTTATTTATTTATTTATTTATTTTCTTCACCCAGAGATATTTTTCCACTGATTTTTTAGAGAGTGAGAGGAAGGAGGAGGAGGAGGAGAAAAAGGAGAAGGAGGAGGAGAAGGAGAAGAAAGAGGAGAAGGAGGAGGAGAAGAAGAAGGAGGAGAAGGGAAGAGAGAGAGAGAGAGAAACATCAATGTGAGAGGGACACATCAATTGGTTGCCTCTGACAAGGGCCTGGGATCGAGACTACAACTGAGGTATAATCCCTTGATTGGAATTGAACCCAGGAAGTTTTGGTCCATAGTCCAATGCCCTATGTACTGAGTCAAACTGGCTAGGGTTCCCCATCTTAAAGTGGGGTTCCTGACTCCCACTCTTGGGGTCACCACAAGGATCAACTGAAGTGCTTTACCCAGCCCAGGGACAAAAATTTATTCAGCCAGTACTCAGGAGCTGCTGGGATTTCCCTTCAATCTCCCAGGGCATTATGGGACAAAGGAGATGCAGGGGTTATCCTATATAATAAGCTAGGAATATGCTAATTATCCATTATGCCTTGAGGCATAAGAACTAACCACAAAAGGACCAGATCACGGATCTGCAGGAGGGTGGAGCAGTGAACTACAAGAAGGTGGCAAAAAAGCTACAGGAGGGGACAGGGCAGCAAGCTATGAGTGTTGGCAGTGGACAGGAGGCGCGCAGGGCAGCAGGCAGAAAGTTACAGGAGGGCGGCAGAGAGCTACTGGCACATGGATTCATGTGCAGGGCTCCTAGTAGACTATAAAGGGGAATCCAGGGAGTGCTCCTGTCTGAGGGTGACAGGCCTTTCTCCATACAGACCCACCCCTTGCTCCCCACCTAACTGCCTTCCTGGAGATGCAGGCGGGGCTGGTGGGCATCCTCCAATGTTCCGTGATCAGTGAGCCCATGGCCACCCTGGTGCTGTCACACGGGGGACTTGTCCTGGCCTCTACCTCTGGCAAGGATGACCTCGGCCCACGCTTCAGTGTCTCCTCTGCCCCCAACTTTCTGCGCCTGGAGATCCGAGAACTGGGGCTATCCGACAGTGGAGAATACACGTGCACAGCCACCAACTCCTATGGGAACACGTCCTCCACCCTGGACTTCCAAGCCAATGGTAAGATGGCCAGCGGGGCTGGTGGGAGGGAGCTCAAAGAGGAGGCCTACTCTAGCCTCTTCCTCCTCGGTGTCTAGAGGGCTCAACTGAGGGGCTGAACTAGCTGGATCCTGAAAATCCCATCAAGGACCCGGGCTATACAGTCATATCCCAACATGGGAGGTTCATGGACGTCAAAGCAAAAGGGAAACATGGCAGGTTGTCTTATTCCTTTTGTGTACCTTCTGACTCTGAACTTGGAAGGTCCCTCATATGCATTCATTTGCTTCTAATTTATCTTACGTTTGGGGCAGGTTCTGTGCTAGAGAGGAGTCAGATGCAGGAGGCACCAATAGAGTAGGGTCTTCCAACTCTTGGTACCTGTGCTACCCTTCCCTCATTCTGAGGCCACAGCAGACATAGCTAATGGATCAAGCCAGGTTTTTGACAGAAGCCTGGGCTCCAGCTCAGAATCCTTCTCAGCCATGCTGCAGCCAGTTACTGTCAATAGGTCAGAATGGACCTCCCAGGCCAAACTCTCCTAATTCTCAAGAGATTCACAGAGCTGATGGCACGAAGCCCAGACTTACCTACAATTGTCGGGGCGAGGGGAATGCTGGAGGGCTTCCGGCAGTGGGTGGCAGGGGGCCCAGATGTGCAACGGGCTGAGTCTCCCTGTCTCTTTCTGCTAGCAGCCCACCTCCTCATCAGCCCAGCAGCAGAGGTGGTGGAAGGGCAGATGGTGACGCTGAGCTGCCGGAGTGGGCTGAGCCCAACGCCCGACATCCGCTTCTCCTGGTACCTGAACGGAGCCCTGCTTCTCGAGGGGCCCAGCAGCAGCCTCCTGCTCCCCGCGGCCTCCAGCACCGATGCTGGCTCATACTACTGTCGCGCCCAGGACAGTCACAGCGCCAGCGGGCCCTCCTCGCCTGCGGTCCTCACGGTGCTCTGTGAGCAGCTTCCCCACTGGCCCCTGTCTGTCTTGGGGAGGATGGATCAGTCCACTGGGGTCCACCAGTCATCCCTCCCTCCTCTTGGCCTCCTGACCCTGTTCTGCCCAGGGTCTAGATCAAGAGAGTAGCCACAGGACTACAATTTGGGGAACAAGGCTAGGGATTTTACCCCTCCCCATGGCCCATCTCCAATCCCAGACATTTTAGAGCCCTCTGTGCCTAGCCTCAAACCCACCATGGGCACCATGGCCAAGCTTCATCCCCCTGAGCTGGGCCGGGACACCACAGTCCTATGTACTGTATGCGCACATGGGCCCCCAGAGACATGAAAGCAGAACCTCTCGGCACAGGAACTGAGTCTGGTCAGCAGAGGATGTTCCATATTAGCCTGAGGGGCCCACCAATATTCAGGGGACCCTTAGCTTCCATAAGCCTCCCCTGACAGGGTCAGGAGCAACATCCTGGGACTGTCAGGAAGAACAGCCACTCGAGTGTCAGGATGAGATCATGT
This sequence comes from Antrozous pallidus, assembly GCA_027563665.1. Classification (NCBI taxonomy): domain Eukaryota; kingdom Metazoa; phylum Chordata; class Mammalia; order Chiroptera; family Vespertilionidae; genus Antrozous; species Antrozous pallidus. The sequence goes on from CM050518.1 coordinate 31,559,968, forward strand.
GGAGGCATTGCTGATGGCTATCCTTGACCACCCTTCTCCAGAAGCCTCTAGAAAGAGGCACTTTAGGCATTGTCTATGATCCTAAGTAGAGCTGGCTTGAAGACCAGAGATAACGGGAAGGGGAATCCTGGGGGAATGGATGGGGTGCAGAAAGAGCAGAGGCAAGATTCATAAGGATTGCTCTGAGGGCGCCCTGCTCAGGAGTACATGGAAGTTAGGCAAGTGACTGCTTGTCCACACGGTGCCTTTATTCCCCTGAGAAAATGCTCTTCTTCCTTTGGAAAGATTCTATACAGCTCTAGGGTGTGGCTGAGTCTGAGGGTAGGGGCTGCATCCCTCCCACCCTGGCTTGCTTGTCCTTGTCGGTGCCCGGCTGTCTGTGGCAGCTCTGGGCTCAAGTCTTTGTCCAGTGTCTTCTGGGATCCCCGGCAGCCCTGGCAGAGGCTGTGGTCTTCCATGAGTGCCCCTGCTCTTGCTCCCTGCAGACGCCCCACGCCGGCCCACCCTCACCGCCCGGCTGGACCCCGACACTGTGGGACTCGAGGCTGGCCCTCGAGGCTTCCTGGAATGCCGTGTGGACAGCGACCCCCCTGCCGAGCTGCGGCTGATCCACGGGGACCATGTAGTAGCTACTTCCTTGAAATCAGGGGGCGGGTGCAGCACATGTGGGGGCTGTTCCCAGCGCATAAAGATCAACAGAGCCCCTAACCTGCTGCGTGTGGAGATTCGTGACCCCGTGCTGGAGGACGAGGGCGTATATCTGTGCGAGGCCAGCAACGCCCTGGGCAACGCCTCCTCCTCAGTGACCTTTGATGCCCAAGGTGAGTTGGGGCGGGGAATGGTGGCACAGGGTCCTATTCTGCTGAAACCCTGGCTCCAAGAGGCTCCATCCAGTGGAACCACCTTGTTCAGATGCGGAAGTTTGCTTCCCACCCCTGTCCAGTGGGCATCCTGAGGGTCTCCTTCCTGCCCCCTCCAGGCTGGGAGGTTGGACTAGTGGCCCCCGGGGTTGCGGGGAAACAGTCAACGTGAGGCCTGTCTTAAGGGGGCCTGTGCTGCCTGCTCTCCAGCCACGGTCCTGGTCATCACTCCGTCGCACGCTCTGCCAGAGGGCACCGCTGCCAACCTGACTTGCAGTGTTAGACGGGAAGCCGGTGGAGGCCCTGCCAACTTCTCTTGGTTCCGGAACGGGGCGCTGTGGACCCAGGGGCCCCTGGAGACTGTGACGCTGCTGCCTGTGGCCAGAACAGATGCTGCACTCTACACCTGCCGCGTCCTCTCTGAGGCTGGCTCCCAGCTCTCCGCTCCCGTGGTCCTGAGTGTGCTCTGTGCGTCCGGGGCAAGGGCAACATTGGCACTTGGAGGGTTGGTCTGGGAGGAACCAGGCTGGGTTGGGTTTGGGGAGACAAGAACGTGGCTTGGGCTGGGAAAGGGTAGGCCAGGACTGTGTGTGGAGGGGTCAGTGGGACACAATGTGGCAGCTGGAACGTGGTGAGCTGGGCTGGGGGTGGCCTCAGTGTCTCCCTGTCCCTGCAGATCCCCCGGATCCTCCAAAGCTGTCAGCCTTCCTAGACGTGGAGCAGGGCCACATGGCTGTGTTTGTCTGCACTGTGGACAGTAGTCCACTGGCCCAACTGACCCTGTTTCATGGGGAATGCCTCTTGGCTACCAGCCTGGGGCCCCAGCTTCCATCCGGTGGCCACTTCCATGTCAAGGCCATGGCCAACTCCCTGCAGCTAGAGATTCGAGACCTAAGCCTTGAGGACTCTGGCAGCTACCGCTGTGAGGCCACAAATGTCCTCGGATCAGCCAACACCTCCCTCTTCTTCCAGGTCCGGGGTGAGTGTCAGTCCTCTGGCGATGTGGTAGAAACGGATGTCCTGGGACCATTCTGGCCAGGCGAGAATGTGAGGTCTTTTTCAGGCATGGTTTCTGGACAGTTTCCACCAACCCACAGAGGTTTCCCTTTGTCTCCAGCCAGACATTTTCACCTGGAATAACCATGGTAGCCATTAGGAGGTAGTGGCAATTGCACAAGGCAGTTTGCTTGATTAGAGCAATTTCTAACAGATAACGTCTTATGTAATTGTATATGTACATTATGCATATACATGTGTAATATATGCACACCACTGTGTGCATGTACACACATATGCATATACAGATGTGCCCATATGCATAAGAATATATTCACATATCTATATATATAAAACCCTAAGCAATCCAACCACCAAAGGACCAAATGACCTATCAGTCAACTGGTTGCTATAACGGGCACTGACCATCAGGGGGCAGATGCTCAAGGTAGGATCTCCCCCTGGTGGTCAGTGTGCTCCCACAGCCAATCTCCTTGGCTAGCCAACCTCCCTCATTCCCTTCCCCCAGGCCAGCTGGCACCCCCATTGGCTCTGATCTGATGGGAAGGAAGCCGGCTGGCCAACCCCCCATGGCCAGGCTGAGGAACCCCTCCCATGCATGAATGTGTGCCACGCATCTTTATTTTTTCTATAAAAATTCTCCCTATGTGAATAAGCTGGGGAAAAGGAAAGTTAATACCCATAATGTTACAAAGACCAAAGAAAAACACAATTTTTCTCTCACAACGACAAACATCAATTTGTGAACATTTGCCTTGGGCCTTGGTTCTATACATTCTTTCTTATTTATTATACTCATTTCATAAGCAGAGAAATTGTGGATCAGAGTTTTAGAAGCTTGCTCCTGATCACGTGACAAGCAGGTGGCACTGCTAGCTTGGGACTAATTTGGTTCTGTTCCCAGGCATAGCATGTGCTCTCAGTCACCACTCCAGCTGTCCCTCCATCTCCCCTCCCCTCTCCGCCAGCTTGGTCTCATCCTGCCTTAGACCCAGGGGGCACTAGGAACTGCCCTTTGCTTAGTCTCCAGTTCTTGGGCTCTCATGACCTTGAGCCTGGCTGGAGAGCTGGCTAGAGACAGCTAGAGGGAAAAGATCACACAGCTGCTAACTTCCCCTTCTAAGCCCTCAGTCACCCATGCTGAGTTCAACTCATGATCAGGACAATGGCCCTTGGCAGGATTTAGTGCTTGATGGTGTCAAACCAACATTTGTCAAGAGCTAACACGTGCAAACACTGTGCCTAGCACTGGGTTAGAGGTCATATAAGTGTGTTGGACCCTTGAGAGGCCCACCTTCTGGTAAGCGAGATGTGATTGACAGAGCAAAGCCATACCTCAAAGTGGTAGGTGGTAGAGGCCAGGAGAGACCCATGCAGGGAAGTTGGGAGCAGGAGAGACCAAGGCATGGGTTGAAATTGGCAGGGGTTTGGTGGGGGGCTGTGGCTCAGAGACACGGGTTTGGGGTCATGCAGTCTTGGTGTGGATGACACCGGTCCCAGACTGTGAAAGGATATGGTGGAGGGTCCTCACTTACTCTTGATTATTTCCAACAGGAGCCTGGGTACAGGTGTCACCATCACCTGAGCTCCAGGAGGGCCAGGCCGTGGTCCTGAGCTGCAAGGTACCCACAGAGGCTCTGGAAGGGACCTCATACCGCTGGTATCGGGATGGCCAGCCCCTCCAGGAGTCGACCTCGGCCACACTCCGCTTTGCAGCCATAACTTTGAGCCAAGCTGGGGCCTACCACTGCCAAGCCCAAGCCCCAGGCTCAGCCACCACAAGCCTGGCCACCCCAGTCAGCCTCCACGTGTCCTGTAAGTGTTTTCATACTGCATTTGTTTCTTGGATTGTGAAGGAGCTAAAGGTGTGGCTGGGGGAGTGCATACTGATCCCTGGGTCTTGGGCTCTGTCTCTATGAGAGAGCCTTAGATGAGGGACCACCTGGCCAGACCCTGACCACTCCCCACTTTGTGTAGATGCCCCACGCCAGGCCACACTCACCACCCTGATGGACACTGGCCATGGGCGACTGGGCCTCCTCCTGTGCCATGTGAACAGTGACCCTGTGGCCCAGCTACGCCTGCTCCGTGGGGACAACCTGGTGGCCTCCACCCTACCAGGTGTGGGGGAACTGGCGGGCAGCTCTCCCCACCTAACGGTGGCTGTGGCCCCCAACACACTGCGCCTGGAGATCCACGATGCAGGGCTGGAGGATGAGGGAGTCTACACCTGCGAGGCTACCAACACCCTCGGCAAGACCTCGGCTTCAGCCAGTTTCGATGCCCAGGGTCAGTGTGGGGGTCTCTGTGGGTGGGTGTCTCCCTTAAGAGGAGAGAAGCTTGCTCAGAGAGGCTTCTGGAAGGCTGGGCACAGGCAAGAGGGCTGGACATAAGGATAGTCTCCAAACTTGGGTTTCATGGAAGAGCTTTTTTAAAAACCGAATTTTATGTGGGTGCCCAGTGGACAAAACTAATCAAAAGGGAGTGCTCAAGCAGAAACCACAGCCAGGCCAGGGAGGCCTGTATTCTCCCATGTGCTCCTCAAGGCCAGGGAGGGCTCCGAAGAACTCTGCTTGGGATCAGCTGAGAGATGATGAGTTGTTTACCAAGCTCCATCTCTGAGCCCATTCACAGGTGGGCCACCTGTGTCCCCCAGAGGCCAAGGGGTGTCCCTTCCTCATGGAGACATGTGGCTTGTTTACACAGCCTCACGACCCTCACTGGTGTCTCCGTGCCCTCTCTCTCCAGCTGTGAGTGTGCAAGTGTGGCCAAAGGCCACCGTGCAGGAGGGGCAGCCAGTGAACCTGACCTGCTTGGTGTGGACCAGGTACAAGACTCAGCTCACCTACACCTGGTACCAAGACGGGAAGCAGCGCCCAGGTGCCCACTCCATCTACCTGCCCAATGTCACAGTCACCGATGCTGCCTCCTACCACTGTGGTGTGGTGACTCCTGGCCAGGCACCACGCTTATCCAGGCCTGTCATCCTTGATGTCCTCTGTGAGTGGTTGATGGCAGGGTGGGGCTGGAAGGAATGACAGAGCCTACAGGGATCAGGGCATGGCCAGAGGCCCAACCTGGAACTCAGTACCAGAACTCAGCCAGCTGATGAAGCCCTTCACAGGAGCATGAGAGTCAGGGGAGGTGGGGGAGGGGGAGAGTATGGAGATAGGTTCTCTCTGGGCTGAGCTGCAGTGCTCCAGATGAGCAAGTGCAAGCGCTTGGGAAGGGAGGCCCGGACCCTCCTGGTTTGAATGGCACCTACAAACTGGCCTCCTCATGTCTGTGGTCTTCGAACTCTGTCCACACCTTTCATGCTCCTATAGATGCTCCCCGCAGCCTGCGCCTGACCTACCTCCTGGAGAGTCGTGGTGGGCGGCTGGCCCTGCTACTGTGCACCGTGGACAGCCACCCACCTGCCCAGCTGGCCCTCAGCCATGCTGGTCGCCTCCTGGCCTCCTCGACCGAAGCCTCGGTGCCCAACACCCTGCGCCTGGAGCTGTGGGAGCCCCGGCCCAGGGATGAGGGTCTCTATAGCTGTTCGGCGCTCAGTCCTCTGGGCCAGGTCAACACGTCCCTGGAATTGCGGCTAGAAGGTGAGGCAGGGCTCAGGTCAAGGCCACCAGGGGTGGGATCTGCTCTGATGTCTGGCTGGACCCCGCTGACCCTGGTCTCCTTGGGGCAGGTGTGCAGGTGACTCTGGCTCCGTCAGCCGCTGTGCCCGAGGGGACCTCCATCACAGTGACCTGTGAGGACCCTGCTGCCAGCCCACCCACCCTCTATACCTGGTATCACAACAGCCGTTGGCTGCAGGAAGGGCCCTCCGCCTCCCTCTCAATCCCGGTGGCTACGCGGGCTCATGCTGGTGCCTACTCTTGCCAAGTCCAGGATGCCCAGGGCACACGCAGTTCCAGGCCTACAGCCCTGCAAGTCCTCTGTGAGCAGGGGTCCTCGGAGAGGGTACCCAGGGTAGTGGAGAGCACGTTTGGGCCCTGATGGGGGTGGGCACAGGATTGCAGTGGGCTGGGAATGGGCACTTGGGAAACGAAGGACATTGATGGTGACCTCTGCCTGAAGCATCTTCCCACGGGGCTCCTGAGAAGGTGGCTTGTCCAGAGGTTTCAGCTTCACCAATGCCAGGAGGGTGGACAATGGACAATATAAGATTTCCAAGCAATGATCCTAACTGTGCCTTGCCCACCCCCAGATGCTCCTCGAGATGCTGTCCTGTCCTCCTTCCGAGACTCAAGGGCCAGTCCCATGACTGTGGTGCAGTGCACTGTGGACAGTGAGCCACCTGCCGAGCTGGCCCTGTCCCGGGATGGCAAGGTACTGGCCACCAGCCACGGGGTCCATGGCTTGGCATCGGGGACAGGCCATGTCCAGGTGGCCCGCAACGCCCTGCGGCTACAGGTACAAGATGTGCCCTCAGGTGACGAGAACACCTATGTCTGCAAGGCACACAACTTGCTGGGCTCAGTCAGCACCACAGGGCAGCTACAGGCAGAAGGTGAGTGGGTGATGGGGGAGGAGATGGGCTCAGCTGCGGGATCGGAGTCCATGTGGAGGGGGGTTGACTGACCTGAAAGGGCTGATACAGCTTCGCCTGATCTGATGGAGGAGGAATAGTTCCCATTGGAGGGGGTTGCCCAGCCCGAGGGAAAGACAATCTTACTCTTAGAGAGCTCCCTATGACAGTGGAGGTGCAACAATACCCAAGAAGAGCTTGGGAGCAGAGGAGACATAACCCTGCTCTCACAGAGCACAGCCTGGGGACATCACAGACCCTCCCCAGGGAAACCTGGGTGGGAAGAGGAACAGAGTCCTACCCTCAGCAGGCTGAGGGATGAGGTGCAGCCTCACCCTTGGGGAGTCCAATCTGAGGGTAGGACATAGCCTCATCCATCAGAACATCTAGTTTGGTGAGAAAGGGTGGCTCAGCCCTGCCCTGGAGGTCCCTAGTGTGAAGGTGAGAGACAGCCCTGTTCTCAGAGGTCTCAGTCTGATGGGGACACAGTCCCCCCTTTGGGGCTCAGATTCCAAGTCAGATAAGAACTTCCCATAATGCACAGAGGCCTCTCAGATCCCCTCAGATCCCACCTAGGCCTACAGATCCCCAACCATCTCCTGGTCCTTGGCCCGCAGGTGTGCATGTGGTGGCCGAACCAGGCCTGGATGTGCCTGAGGGTGCAGCGCTGAACCTGAGTTGTCACCTTCCTGGTGGCCCCAGGTCCATGGTCAACTCGACTTTCACTTGGTTCTGGAATGGTCGGCAACTATATGCAGAGCCTGTGCCCACCCTTTCCTTCTCCTATGTGTCCCGTGCCCAAGCTGGAGTGTACCACTGCCGGGCTGAGCTCCCCACTGGGACCACCACCTCTGCTCCAGTCATGCTCCATGTGCTCTGTGAGTGTGACACAACCCCCTGCTCCAGTTTCCCTACTACTCACATGCCCACCTCAGGTCTTCTTCCTCATCTGCCTGCAAAGAGCAAGGACTTCACAAGCATGGAGTCCTGGTCTGAGGGACTCCTATTGACTTTTTGTGCATCTGTGCCTTGGTTTCCTCATCTGCAAGTGTCAGTCCCTTCACCTTGTGAGGCGTATAGGAGATAAAGCATGCAGGATGCCTGGCACACAATAAGCCTTTATCAATCTTGGTTCTCTATTCTATTTTCCACCGGGGCCTCATGCTGTTTCAGTCAGCTTTGCTGTGTAACAAGCCACCCCAAAACTTAGCGCTTAAAACAATAGCCATTTTATTTGATCCCAGTTCTGTGGGCCAGAAAGTCAGTCCTTCTTACATTCTGACTTTCTTCATTCTGTTCTTACATTCCTTTCTGAGCAGTTTTGCTGGTTTCACTTCATGTGGCTGTAATTTGTCTAATGGCTGAACTGTGGCTAGATGGTCTAGGATGGCTTCACCTTCATGGCTGGTGGTTGGGGACGGCTGGGCCACATGTGTCCGACAGGCTGGCCTGGGCTTCCCACATGCTTGTATTCCAAGAAGAACAGAAGCGGTGAGGACTTTTAGATCTATTCTTTAAGTTATGCAATGCCGCTTTTGCCTTCCAGTGGTCAAAGCAAGTCAAGGAGTGAGGAAATAGGCTCTTAATGGGAGGAGCAGCAACATCATCTTGCATGGGTACAGGGAGGAGAGAAATTTGTGGTTGTTTTCGATAATCACCACACTCTTTGTCTTCCCACAGACCCTCCCAATACACCCACCATGACGGTCTTTGTGGAGCCCGAGGGTGGCATCCAGGGTATTCTGGACTGCAGAGTGGACAGCGAGCCCCTAGCCAGCCTGACCCTCCGCCTTGGCAGTCGAGTGGTGGCCTCCAGCCAGCTTTTGAGCACTCCAGCAGACCCCCACATCCACGTCTCAGCCACCCCCAATGCCTTGAGGTTGGACATCAAGGAGCTGAGGCCTAGTGACCAGGGGGAGTATGTGTGCTCTGCCTCCAATGCCCTGGGCTCTGCCTCTGCCTCCACCTACTTTGGAACCAGAGGTGAGAGAGGCCTCCAGTTCCCAGACCACCCCACACAAGCCTGGCTCTCAGGTCCCAAGGCTTTCTTCTGAGGGTTTCCCTGAATTGCTTCAGCTTGTCTGTCTAGTCTAGATTGGTTGCTTGAAGCTCCTTTGCATGGGGACCCTCCTGACATAAAGTGAAAGTTAGAAAAGGTTTCGCCTTGGGAAAGTCACTTGGAAAGGAGCTTTGAAGGCCTGGTGCCATAGCTGTCCCCTGAGATATCCCCTGTGTTCCAGCCCTGCATCGCCTGCATCTGTTCCAGAACCTACTCTACTTCTTGGGACTGCTGGCTGGCCTCCTCTTCCTCCTGTTGGTCCTGGGAGCCTGCTACACCTGGAGGTGGGTACAGAGCTGGAGAGCAGATGGGGGCCCCTCAACCTTCTCTGTTTTTCCCTAACATTCCCCCATGTCCTTCCTACCAAATTCACAGGCTCCATACTTTCTAGCCTGTCCTTCTCCCTTCCCACGTTCCAGATTTGGGCATTCTTTTCCAGAATTATCTCAAAATCCACCTTGCTGTAGTTTTCTTCTTTTTATCTCTACCCTGTCCGTGCTGAAGAAAGGGCTGGGAGGGAAGAAAGATAAGTTACCCGACTCCCACAATGCTCCCCACTGCTTGATGCAGTGAGCAGTCTGGGACAAGCATATAGGGTGGGTGAAGGAAATGGGGACAGGCAGGGAGAGAAGAGGCTCTCTGAGTCCTCTCTTGGCCTTGCAGGAGACGTTTTCATAAGCTGAGCATGGGTGAGAATTCAGTGGAGATGGCTTCTCAGAAGGACACCGTGCAGGTATCTATCCACCATGTGGGCACACAGACATAGCATCCGGCTACCCCACAGTGCAGGGCTGGCCCCTAGAGACTGCTCTCATTTATAGGCTGGTTTCTGAGGGTAAGGGGAGATGGGGGAGAGAATATAGAGATCTAGGGCCCCTTGAGAAGGTAGGGAGAGTCGTATTCTGATCAAGGCAGATAGAATCCATGTGTTTGCTGTGCGGCTGGCTGGATGACTGGGGCAGACATTCTGAAATTAGCAGCGACACCTCCACTTTCAAGACACATCTTGGAACACCACCTGTGTTTTGGCATCTCTCTGCCCAACCTGGGTAAGAGTGAAAAACTGTTTTCTCTTCCCCTTGATGTGTCCCTTTCTGCAGATAACCCATTTGGTGGGACAGGGCTTGTAGCCATGCACATTCTCACCAATTCCCTTAGGAGACCCCTACCCAAGGCTTGGAGTCTGGGGGACTGCCCTCCAGAGTTAGGGATCAGGTGATGACACCTCCCAGAATCCTCCTGTGACCAGGGTTTTCTCCATGGGAAAGTCATGGATCCTGATGCAGCCACATTTGGGACTTTATCCTGTGCGCCCCCCCTGAGCTGACCATGTGGCATTGCCTGCCCTTAGGAGGAGGAGTCCAATGGAATCTGTGATGACTTGGTCGTGATAAACAAGGCTGCAATGGATCCTGACCGCCTCTGCGAAAACAACGCTGTGACATCCAACATTCTATGACCTCATTCCAAACCTCTTGCCCCCAAGAAAAATAGGTGGTGAGAGTAGGGGGTGAAACCTAATATATTCAGGACAGTGTTGACCTTGGAGGATGCTGAAGAAAAAGGAGTTGATCATGTTGTCCACTTCTTCTCTGTTCTCTGGATCTCATCTCTCCATCTATCTTCCAATATACTTTCTCTTCACATCTTTCTTGTCCAAGCCCATTCTGGACTGTTTGGATGGATTAGAAGAGGAGCTTCCTACATTACTCACACTGCACTAGCACTCTGTACTAGCTAGAATATAAGTTAAGTGTTCTAACAAGAGACCAAATGCAGTAACTTCAACTTGAGAAAATTTTATTTTTCTCTCCCATACTAGTATGTTATGGTGGTTTAAATTGCGTGCTCTGGATCCTTCTAGCTTATCTTGATTGTGAGGGTTCACAATGACCACATTGCGTTCACATTCCCTCCAGCAAGAAGAGTGGAAGTTGAAGGTACACCATTCCTATTGTGGACATAAATGAAAGTTGCACACGTCATATCCACTCACTTCTCATTGGTTAGAGTTTAGTCACATGGCCACTCGAGGCTGTAAGGGATTATAGGAAATGTAGTTTTTATTCTATTCCTAACTATAGATTCATCCCTGAGACTTTTGACAATGATGAGAACGCTGCTAGCAAGGCACATTCTATCTCAGTGCCAATCTGTTGAAGGACAAGCCATGGTCAGGGGCTTCCTGGAGGAGGCAGTCCTTCTCAAACATTAAGACTGAGGAAATCAAGAAGGTTTAATGGTCCGTAGGGAGAGGGCATGCCAGGCAGGGGGGTTGCTTGAGCAGACATCTTGTGCCAGATCTGGTCCCTGGAAGAAGAGGTGCCCCCATTCGCTTCCCCACCTCTAGGGAGCAGACATAATGTCATCAGCATCCTTATTTTTGCTCCAGGTACATTCCTCTCCATGATCCAATGAGTTCACTCCTCTTCCTGGTGGTTCCTGCCAGGGGCTGTTAAGATGAATGAGGGTCACTAAGAGGTAATAATGTGCTCCCAGGAAGTCAGTACCTGAGGGGAGCCAGTTCTTGGGTATGCTAGTGACTCTCCTGATAGCCCGGTGTCAGGTGGTAGGAAGAACATAGAGCCTACTGCTCTGGGATTTGGATTGAGAAACGTGGGGAGTAATGGAACATTAGCACGGACCTAAAAGGTTGGGAAGAAATGGGAGGCCTAATGAGCTCCATTAGCAGTGGTTGGGACCCTTCTTGGTCCAAGGTCCCAGTCTTTTTAGTGCCTCATCGGTAGATCCTTCCTTGGGAGCCTGTCTGACATTTCCTTCCAATAAACCTCCATCCTACAACATAACTGGAGTGAGTCTTTTCCTTGCACTTCTGTGTTGGAGGCAACCAGTTGATGTGTCTTTCTCACATTGATATTTCTCTCTCAGTGTCTCCTCCCCTCCCTCTCTCTAGAAAAAGCAATGGGAAAATATCTCGGGTGAGGATAAACAAAAACACAATAGAACGGATAAATGAATTGTGCTATGTTCACTCAATGGAACATTATACAGCAGTTAGGAGCTACAACTACACATGTTTAGCATAATATTGAGTGAAAGGAGTCATATACTAAACAGTGTAGACTGCATGATTCCATTCTTGTGAAGTTCTAAGCTAATCAGTGGTGATGAAAGTCAAAATAATGATTACTTATGGGGGAAGGTCATGATCAGAAGGACCAACAAAAGGATTTCGGGGATCAGACAGTGTGCCGTTTCTTGGTCTAGGTGCAGGTTTTAAGGGTGGATTCACTTTGTGAAGAGTCATTGAGCTAGGCACTTAGGACACATTTTTCTGAAAATATAACTAACAGTACTTCAATAAGATGTTTTAAAAATTCTTCCACCTTTTATGTTGGGTGTCTAGGGAAGCCTAATCAAATCCTGGCGGAGTACAGATTTTTTAAGGCACCTTCTTCGCTTTGCCAAAGGACATCACGTTCACTTTGAATGCACCACAGCCATGACCGGTCTTTGGGGCCCTCCATTCATAGGTGGACGCTCAACCACTGGACATACCAGCCTGGTACCAATGCTAGATGTTGGTAAGAATGTAGAGAAACTGGAACTCTCATACACTGCTGGTGGGAATATAAACTGGTACAACCACTTTGAAAAAATTTCTTTTAAAATTACATTATGTCCTTAGCATAAGACCCTGCATTTCTACTTTTATAAAAATTCATCTGATTGCACGTCATATAAGGTGCATCGTATTGTATGTAAATTGTACCTTAATAATTATGAGAATAGTGATAATGAGACTGCTCTAAATTCACTGAGTGGTCTTATATCACTATAGAATAATCTCAAAGGTGTATTAAATTCAAAAAAATCGAGGTGCAGAAAAATGTTAATCAGAGAAAAATATGTATTATCTCGGGAATAGATAAAATAATCCAAAAGCCTATATTAATAATTAGTGGCTTCTTGTTGGGGGATGTGGGCTGAGAAGGTGGACATGAAAGAGGGAGGGATGTTACCTAAACATCCTAACACTTTTTGATGTTTGAATTAGGCGAACATAGATTTCCCTTGCTGCTGAAGCTCTTACTGGATTGCCATCCTCTGATTTCTCAACAACAAATAGCTTAAAAGTTAATATCCCTCCCTATGGGAATACTTGCAACTTGGAATTTACTGCTCAGTACACAAACAAACCTTTAAACAAGAAGCAGATGTTACGGCGGCCGAAAGGATCCCTAACGCCCCGGAGTCTATGGTTTTGTACCTCCTACCCCCACCTCGACCCCCACCCCAGGCCAACGCCGGGGACTTGGGGCTTCCCCCGCCCCTACCTGTGCGCCAGTCCCCGCCTCTGCGCCGCGCAGAGCGGTCAGAAGAGCGGCCTCCGCTCGCTGCCCTGGCCCACCCGGGAGCTCCGCCGGGCGGGGGTGGCAGCAAATGGGACACAGAGGCTGGTTGGGACCGCGCCGCACCTGTCAGAGTCGCCCCGCCTCGCTTCTCCCAGGGGCGCTCTCAGGGCGCCAGGGGGCAGAGTTGGTGACAAGGAAGGGGCAGAGGTCCGCCCCAGGAGACCACGGAGCAGGGACGCCCCCATGGCAGCCCCGAGCAGCCACAGGTGGCCTTCGTCCCCTCTGCTACGTCCTCAAAGGCCTTTCCCGAGGGCCTGCACCGCATTCCCACCCTCCACTCCTGCAAGCACGGGGCTCTCTGAGACCTGTGGGGAGAGATGGCGCAGGGGTGGGGGTTCCCTTCCCGCCAGGCAAGTTCTACTCCCCAGAGGGCCGCCCCGCTCCCCGGGGGGCTGGCGAACCTGGGTTCTGCAGTCCAGGGTCGGAATAGGGTCGGCTGCGGGCGCGGCGCGGCGCGGCGTGGATGGCCGGGGTTGCATGCGGGGTCCGCGGGGAGGGGTTCGGCAGATGAGGCTGGCCGGCTGCTCAGGGAGTGGGTCGGCGGCCATCCAGCTGGGGCGGGGCTCGGAGCGGAGCCGGAGCCGGAGCTCAGAAGTCCAGGCGCTCACCGCGATGGGCCGGGGGGCTCTGAGGGCTCCAGGGTCGCCGCGGGCTCGGCTGCTGCTGCTGCTGCTGCGACTACCGTGGTTGGTGTGGGGGGCCGAGGCGTTCCGCGGTGAGTGGGAGCGCCCTGAGGGGCAGGCTTGGTCACTGTCAGGGGATGGAGGGGTTGAACCGACCCTCTCCGGGATAGAGGGTTGGGGACCTGCCCAGGGATTCGCACCTGCACTTGGGCTAAGGGCCCAGACTTGCACACTCTGCCCAACTGCCACTGTGCCCACGACAAGGCAGAGCGGCAGGAATCCTTATCCTCTGAGCAAACCCCTCTGCCTGGATTCCCAGGCCCCATCCTCCAGGGGAAACATTCCTGCACCTCCAGCCCTTAGGGCTCAAGGGTCTTCCTCCTCTGGAAAGCCCCCAGCCCACTGGCCCCCGGGAAACCCTGCTGTGATCTCTGACTGTGACCTCCACGCTCATCCATTACCCAAGCTCACCCCCATCCTGGGCCTTGGGCCAGCGAGTAACGGTTTATACTGTTGCTATGTTTGGTTGGAGGAGGCCTTCTCACAGGGCTAACCTCTCCAACCCTCGTGAGGTGGGGCTGCATCAGCAGCTCTGAGGAGGTGGGAGGATTGGCGAAGGCCTGGACATCAAATGCCTGGGAGGGTCAGGGAGAAGGCAGGACAGGCTGGGCTGGGATAGGGGCAGTTTGCAGAGCATTGTGGAGGGAGAACCCAACAGGGATAAGACCCCTGAACCCTCAGGGGGGGAGGGATCCCAGCCCTCATTCTCTTGGTGATGGTTCCCAGGCATTCCACTGATACCTCCTCCTCAGCCTGGAGTCAGGGGAAGGAGATGCAATCCCCTGGGAGGAGTGGAGAGGGGCTTTATGCTCCCCAACACTACACTGGCTCCCCTAGTTTCACTTGGTTACTACAGCTCCATCTCTGACTCCCTATCCCTCATCAAGGTGCCAGAGGCCAATATATAGGAGGCCTGGGCCCAGCAAGACCTGTCTCCACACCCAGTGAAGTCATCTCTGGGCTAAGAGATCCTTCCCTCTCCCAGAAGCACTCAGACCCCTTCCCACACTTGCCCTGTCTGATGGCAACTGCTTGATAGCAACTCAACTCATCCAGTCAGGGAGGGCTTCTTGGGAAAAGGGAACTCCTGGAGTTGCTGCTATTCCAGGTCTTTGATGATGGGGTCTGGGGAGGAGACAGAGAAGGAGAAAGGAGTTGGGGTGGTGGCCTGGCCATTGCTGAGCCACTTCCACAGACCAATGTCTCACCCTGGGTGGGGTTGGGTAGAGGTAACGGAGCTGTCAATCTGGGAGCTGGGCTTCCCCAGGACTGAGTGCCAGAGAGGTGGTCCGGCTGCCTGCAGGCTCTGGGCTGCCTGGGGCCTGCCTCCTGTGGTGTGAGTTACTGTGGTCCTTGGGAGGAAGATGATTGGGTGCATTCCAGGAGAGCATTCCAGCTTCCTGAGTAATGCCTGCCTCTGGTATTCCTCCTGGAGCTCCTGAAGCACACCCACTCCCACTGGGAGCACTCAGGCTCCGTCCCCCAGCCTCTGGGCCAGGGTCCCTGGAAGCCCCACTTCCTGCATGGGCCCCCAAAGGCAGCCCTGAGCAAAGCTAGCCTCCCAAGAAAACATCTAGCTGTTGTTCTTCTCAGAGGGTGGTGGAGACACAGGCATCCTCTTCACAGATCTCTCACCCTAAAAGCATCTGCTGCCCAATCTAAAAATATCCAAGGCTGCCCCTTCCTCTTTCCCCCTTGCACTGGTGGCCTTAGTTTCTCCCTCGTGACCTTTGACACCAAGCCCTCCCCCAAGATCAGTGGGGCTCCAAGCATCCCCAGCAGAACTATCCTTCCTAGGCTCTTCTGTCTCTCTTCTACCAACCCCCAGGCTGCTCCTCAGTTCCCAGGACACCCCATGGATTGTTGAAGATGGATGGTCCTCCCTGCTGCTATCAAACCCCATCCCTCTGTTGTCCCTGCTTCCCTCTGCTCCTCAGGTTCCCCCTCACCCTGTGCTCTGTCCTCACACCAGGAAACATCCCCGGAGAGCCAGTCACCCCTCACTGGGTCCTGGACGGAGGAGCCTGGCGCATGGTCACCCTAGAGGAGCCGGTCAGTGCCACATCATCCCTCCCTCTGCAGGGCCCCGGCTCTCCAGCCCCTGGACCCTCCCGAGATTGCAGTGTGGCAGTTTTACTGCGTCCCCTCCTCCCAGTCCTTTAGGCTCCTCCCTGAAGGGTTAGCAGGCAGGGGAGGAAACATCTAGATTATGTGAGCCTGCACACATGGAAGTCATTTTCAGGCTTTCCCCTCACTCCCACTGCCTCCTCTTTCTCTCCCTTCCCACAACTCTCCAGGCATGAAACTTCAGGGATCTCTTTAAGAAAACACAAAGTTTTCCAGAACATGTGACCCTGTGGACACATTGCTGTTCCCCCAGGACCCTGCCATTGAGGGGCCTGAAACTTCAGCTTCACGGGCTCATGCAGAATGCACTTCTGTCCTGGGGATATTGGTCACTCTGCTGGTGGCTCTCAGATGCAAGCTCATCCCATTTTGCTTCTCCAGGATGCTCTGCCCAGTCTCCTCCTAACACCCACCCATCACACACTTTCAGAATAACCATAGCCCCACCCACATGTGCCACACAGCTAGCTGTGCTGCAAACCAGGAGGCCAGTGGCCTGGGTACGCCCAGAGGTAGGCAAACTGAAGCACGGAGAGGCAGGAGAAACTGCCCAAGTTCACACAGCTCTTTAGCCCGGAAGTCTGAGATCCACTCGGGTGTGAAAGACTTCAAACCACTGGCCAATGTCCCCTAAACCTGGAGAGCCCTCCTCATTCTGAATTTTCAGATAAGAAAGGACAGCCCATTGTCCAAGCCACCTAGGAGGAAGACAGGACAGCATGAGGCTGGGAGGCTGACACAGGCCCACAGCTCCCTCACTGGGTCCCTCAAACCCTCAGGGTCCCCATTCAAGTGGTCAAGCATAGCGCTGGTCCAAGCTTTGGGATAATTTTCCTGGACATCACCAGCAGAGGGAAAGGCTGGGCTCATGCTGGAGTCACCCTGACTGGGGGCCCTCCTGGTCTGGCTTGGGCTGTGCCAGGAGCCGAGTCCCAGAGGGGCCTTGTTTTCCCCACTTACTGGCCCTTGCCCTCAGGAAGCCTGCCAAGATGAGGTCAGTGTTGAGGCAGGGCGTCCTGTCCCAGAGGAAGGAAACACATTTCAGGGTACATAGTGAGGAGTAAAGTCACTAGGAGGGCAAGAAGTGAGGACAGCAGGGAGACAGAGGTGCAGAGGGACAGAGAGGGGATTCTGGGGTCTGGGGTGCCAGGAGGAGGCTTTTCATGTAGGCCGTTGCCTTTACTTGGTACAAACCTTCTCCAATAAAGACAGTGGCATTCCGACCCCATGAGCTCATGCTTGGGGCCTTGCTGGGCTCTTGCTGGGGCAGGGAGCTAGCTGTCTGCTCCCCACCTGCAGAGGAAGTCTCCACTCCAAGACTGGGAGCCCCTTGGCCTCCGGCCCAGCCCCTTGCACTGTGGACTAAAAAGGAAGGGCCAGCGAGAGTTGGGGCTAGGATTCCGAAAACACAGCAGCTCTCCTGGAGGCTCCTGGACTGCCTCTGCCTCTGGGCCCCCCGCCAGGCTGAATGGACAAGGGAGGCAGAAGAGTCTTCCCACGCGGGAAACAGCAAAGAAAGCAGGGAAGGAGAGGCTGGTCAGGCCCACGTCCTCTCCCTCCAACCCCCCCCCCCCGACCCCGACCCAATCTGGCCAAGGATGCCAGTGTTTTATTTTACTCTTGGCCTAGGCAAGGGGTCTGTGTTTACTTCATAGGATTCTTGAAACAGGTGTGGGCGAGCCTGCTGGAGACGGAGGAATTTCAGGGCCTGACATTTTGTCAGAATTGGAGGTGGAGGAGTAAAGTGAATTCTACAGCAAGTGGGGAGAAAAGATGCAAAACAAGAGGTTGTGAGGAGGCCCGAGCTATGGCTACCTGACATCCACCCACCCCCTGCACTGTCATTAGGACCCCACATCCTTCCTGCCTAGAGGAAGCCTAGGCATGGAAGAGGAGGAAGACCCAGAGGGAAGGCCCAGTAACCCTGAGCAAGGCAGGGACTCCTTGTCTCTCTACGGAGGAAGTGGAGTGTGCCTAGCAGGCTGTCAAATGCTGCTGTCAGAACAAGCATCCTGAGTTTGGGAACATCTCACCCCCACACCATCCATGCCCATCAGCATGCTCTCACCCCCACACCATCCATGCCCAAGAGGGCAAGTGGGGACCCTTCTGCCCCTCAGCCCTGCACTCCTTCTTGCCCAGGCCTTGAAGCTCGACACGGGGCTGGTAGCCTTGGAGGCTGAAGGCCAGGAGCTCCTTCTGGAGTTGGAGAAGAATCAGTGAGTACCAGACCAGGGAGGGGCCTGGGAGCCAAGACAGCCTCTCTCTCTGGGGGTGGGGAACAATGCTGGGGGCAGGGACTGGTGGGAAACCAGGAAGGAGGGAGGCTGGAAGGGGGAGGTCTTCCTTGAGGCTGAAGTGGCCTGTTGGGCTGGGTCAGATCTG
This sequence comes from Antrozous pallidus, assembly GCA_027563665.1. Lineage (NCBI taxonomy): Eukaryota > Metazoa > Chordata > Mammalia > Chiroptera > Vespertilionidae > Antrozous > Antrozous pallidus. The sequence goes on from CM050518.1 coordinate 31,578,003, forward strand.
CTTTCGGGCACATGTTCACCCAGACCCCAGGAGCATCTTGTCAGCTCCCTGCCAGAAATGAGTGCGCATCACCTAATGGGCTCGCGAAAAGAACCCTGAGTCCAAAGAGAATCCCAGATAGGTTCCCTGGATGGGCAGGCACACCAGGCTAATGGAACGGCAAGGGTAAAGGTGAAGTGGTACAAAGATCAAGCCACATTCAGGGAGCACAATTTGTCTGGCAGGGAAGGGAACAAAGGACGACAGATTTGGGGAGTCCCAGTGGGGCTCATCATAGAGGCCATTTTAGTGCTGAGTATCCTGGATGGTGCAGAGCCAGAGATTTTAAGTTGGTGAATGAGCAGGCAGAGCTGGGCTAGATATGGTGGGTGTCCAAGATGGAGAGTGGGATCTTAAAACCATTCTGACTGTACTACCAACAGCTATTTATGTATCAAGTGCTTGTTTCATTGCAGGCACTGCTCTAAGCACTCCACACATGTTATTCTCCCCCACTGGAATCAGATGGGCGAGTTCCACCATGCCACCCACGGTTTCTCTGGGGTTTGGTGTCCCCCACATTAAATGGATTGATCATATCACCTGCCTCCTAAGGCTGTGTATGGGCATGGAGTGAGGAGCAAAGCTTGAGAAGGTGAAGGAGAGACTGGGAGTGGGGAGTAAGTGGAGAAGCAGGCATCGGAGATCTCTGGGTGGTCTGGCAGTACAGAGGTCAAGGTGAGGGGAGGATCAAGAATTTTTTTAAAGAGAGACTGACTTAGGGTTGATCCATCTTGGCGGGAAGAACCCTGGTGAGATGGGGTCCAAAGATGGAATCATTAAGGGAATGAGCATCACTGAAGGACAACTGGGAAGATATGTGGGGTCTGCAGGCCATAGGAGAAAATTTAAAGATCCTTGAGGTAAGGAGGTGGACTAGAGAGACGTTTGACCAGATGCCCAACAAGGCTAGGCAGCAGGAAGTGCCACCTAGGGAATTCAACCACACTTCCTTGGCTCCAAGTCCCACCTCCTCAGCAGTGTCTCCTGAGTCCTCTCCTCCTGCCCAGCCCTAGGCCTGGGGAACCAGCTGCCTGGCACAGGCTGCACAGGATCACAAATGCCCCTATTGCTGCTCTTCCCTGATGCTTCCCACACTCCCAGTTCCTGTATCTAAGCCATCACCAAAGCTCCTCCTGCTTTTCATTTTCTCCTTGTAGCCCAGTTTTCCTGAGCTAAGTAACACATAGTCATTCCTGTCCCTTTCCTAAGACACACTGTGGGTGCTTCTTTTTAAAAAAATATTTTTATTGATTTCAGAGAGGGAAAGAGGTGGAAACATCAATGATGAGGGAGAATCATTGATCGGCTACCTCCTGTACGCTCCCTACTGGGGATCAAGCTTGCAATCCAGGCATGTGCCCTGACCAGGAACGGAACCATTTACCCTCTGGTTCATTGGTCAATGCTAAACCACTGAGCAGCTCCGACTGGGCTGGGTGCTTCTTAAGTGCTAGCCCTGTGCCTCACTCACAGAGCTGTTCAATTAGCACTCAGGGAGGAAGGCCTGAGGGGCATCCCGGAGGAGGCAGAGCTGAATTAGGTGATCCCTACAACACCCCTTCCCAGCAGGCTGCTGGCCGCAGGATACACAGAAACCCATTACAGCCCAGATGGGCAGCCAGTGGTGCTGGTCCCCAACCAGAGGGTGAGATACTTCCACGGGCACTGAGGACAGGGTGAGGGGTGCTTAGGGATACACTTCCCGAGGGCCTCCCCACCATTCCTTCTCCTTGCTCCTGTTCCTAAGGAGAGACTGGAGCCAACCCTTCTCCACCCCCAAGCCTGCTTTCTTGCCCTTCTCACTTCAGTCCTGGCTGGGATTTGAGGCTGGATCCCTTGCTCTCCAGGATCATTGCTATTACCATGGGCGTGTGAGGGGCTTCCCGGACTCCTGGGTAATCCTCAGCACCTGCTCTGGGATAAGGTGAGGAGTTCTGGGGGCGGGGGTTGGGCCTGGGGCTGGGGTAAGAATTCGCTCACACCCCCTTCTTTGCCCTTCTGCATCCTAGGGGTCTGATCACGCTCAGCAGCAATGTCAGCTATTATGTGCATCCCTGGCCAGCTGGGGAAGCCGGGGACGCCTCCACCCACAGGATCTTCTGGACAGAGCAGCTACTTAGCTGGAAAGGGCTCTGTGGCCAGAAGGATCCTGAAGACAAAAGGAACATGACCAGCTTTTCTCCTGCCACCCAGATCAGGGTCAGGGGCACAGACAGGGGTGGGAGTGGGAATGCAGCACCCACAGCGCTCCAAATCCAAAAGACAGCAAAGTGTGGCCCATGTTCAAGGTCTCCCATCCCGGTGTTTATTTGGAGGCTGAAGAAAATGTTTCAAGTTAACTTTGTGCTTTCCAGGGATTGGGGTTGGCTGTCAGGCCTCAAGCCAGCAGCCTACACTCAGGGTCACTGTTGCGTCTCCGCAGGACCGGCGGGCTGCCCAGCGAAGCACCAAGTTCCTGGAGCTGTACATAGTGGCGGACCACACCCTGGTGAGAGGAGACTCCGGGGGTGGGGGCTGGGAGGGGCCAGTCAGCCTGTCACCTCACCATATTGCTGCCTTCCCAGTTTGTGACCCAGCACCGGGACTTAACCCACACCAAACAGCGGCTTCTGGAGATCGCCAACTACGTGGACCAGGTTGGGGCCGTGGGTGGGAAGACATCCCAAGGTAGTGGCGGCCACAGAGGTGGGCAGGACCCAGCGGCAGGAGGCCGGCTAGGAGATAAGGAGAGAGAATGTAGGGGGAAAGAGGGGCCACCAGCAGGATGGTGTGTCTGGTCCCTGCCTCAGGCCCGTCCTGCCCTGACCGTAGATTCTCAGGACCCTGGACATTCAGGTGGCGCTGACCGGCCTAGAAGTATGGACCGAGCAGGACCAGATCCGCATCACGCCGGACGCCAACAACACGCTCTGGGCTTTCCTGCGGTGGCGCCGGGGGCTGTGGGGGCGGCGGCCACACGACTCCACGCAGCTGCTCACGTGGGTGCCCCCCATCTACACTCGGGTCCCCCCTGGGCAGCTCCTCCTCCGCGCGTCACCAAGTCACGCTGCGCTCCACCCTCAGGGGCCGCGCTTTCCAGGGCGACACCGTGGGCCTGGCACCCGTGGAAGGGATGTGCCTCGCGGAGAGCTCTGGAGGCGTCACCGCGGTGAGCGCCGTGGGGCCGGACACCGGACCAAGGGAGCGGGGCGGGGCGGTCTCCGCAGCCCGCAGTGACGGGCCCCACGTCCCCGTAGGATCACTCGGAGCTCCCCATTGGCGCTGCAGCTACCATGGCCCATGAGATAGGCCACAGCCTCGGCCTCAGCCACGACCCCGACGGCTGCTGCGCTGAGGCGGCCGCGGAGCCGGGCGGCTGCGTCATGGCAGCTGCCACCGGGTACGGGCGCCACCGGGTGGGGAGGGAGGGAGGGAGGGAGGAGCTGCTCGGGAGGCTCCCGTAGACCTGGGCCCTTCCTCGGCTGCATTCCTTTGGGCGAATGCTTCTCTCCCAGTTTCCTCTTCTGTGAAATTGGACTTGATCTGTGTACCGGCCCCGAGTTATGAGGCTTACATGGAGTAAACACAGGAAAGATCATAAAGATTCTTTTCAGAAACGCCTAGCCGGGCTGTTCCTGCAGGACTGGCCGCGGTGGGTCGGGATTCGACGTTCAGTCTAGCGCTGCTGGCTCCGGGGGTCCCCCCGCCTCCCGCCTCGGCCCACTGTGTGGCTTTGCTCGGGTTATTGCCCACTCCGGGCGCTGCCCCCAAAGCATCCGAGCCGCCGGCGCGCAGCTGGGTGGCCAAGCACGGGCGGTCCTGGAGGGACTGGAGAGGCGCAGGGAGTTGGGGCGGGGGGTTTGATCCCTGCGCGCCCCGACGGCCTTCCCCGCCCGTAGGCACCCGTTCCCCCGCGTGTTCAGCGCCTGCAGCCGCCGCCAGCTGCGCGCCTTCTTCCGAAGGGGCGGCGGCTCGTGCCTCTCCAACACGCCGGACGCCGGGCTCGCGGCGCCGCGGGCGCGCTGCGGCAACGGCTTCGTGGAGGAGGGCGAGGAGTGCGACTGCGGGGCCCGCCAGGTGAGGTCCGCGCGCCCCGCCCCTGGAGGCCAAGGCTGGCCCCGGCCCTCCCCTTCCGCCAAGATCGGGGCGCTGCTCCCTCACCTGGTCCCTGCTCGCCTTTTTGGCTCCAGGAGTGCGCCGACCCCTGCTGCTTCGCCCACAACTGCTCGCTGCGCGCGGGGGCCCAGTGCTCCCGCGGGGGTTGCTGCGCCAGCTGCCAGGTGAGGGCAGGGCAGGCCCGGAGTGAGGGCGGAGGTGCTGTGGGCCCTGCTCCGCGCCCTGGCACTGCAGCTTCCCACACTGTGCATCCCTGGGGGTCAATTGGCGTGTCGAGCAGCATGGGGATGGGGGGGTGTCCCCTTGTCTCCAACCCACTCCCCAGCCCTGTTTGCCCTGGCAGATCGGCACCCCCGTCCCCGCGGGTGCGGATTGCACCCTGCGCTTGGCTCCACCTCGCTCTCCCGCCGGGCTGTCCCTACCCGCCCCCCCCCCCCCCCCAGCCTCGCTGTCGGCGCGGATCTCACTGTCCGTTGTCCTCTGTGTCTCGGTCGCTCTCCCGCCACGCGTCACCTGCGTAGCTGAAGCCGGCGGGCGCGCCGTGCCGTCGGGCTGCGGGAGACTGTGACCTCCCTGAGTTCTGCACGGGCGCCTCTCCCCACTGTCCCCCAGACATTTACCTGCTGGATGGCTCGCCCTGTGCTAGCGGCCCTGGCTACTGCCGGGACGGCGCGTGTCCCACGCTCGAGCAGCAGTGCCAACAGCTCTGGGGACCTGGTGAGAAGACACGCGTGGCCTTGCACCCCGTCCCTACCCTTGGGTCTGAGGAATTTTCTCCTCTAGGAAAGATGGAGGGGCGGGAGGGGGAAAAGGGGAGAAATGAGGGCGCGGGCGCCTAGTCCCCAGCCCCGCCCATGCGTCCCCAGGCTCCCGCCCAGCACCTGAGGCCTGTTTCCGAGTGGTGAACTCGGCAGGAAACGCCCATGGCAACTGCGGAAGGGATGAAGCGGGCAGCTACCTGCCTTGTACGCAGAGGTGAGGAGAGGGCAGAGGGACCGGAAGCTGGGGAGTGGGTTGGAGACAAGGTCTCCCCCCAACCCATGCTTCTTGACACGCCAATTGGTCCCCAGGGATGCGCAGTGTGGGAAGCTGCAGTGCCAGGGCGGGGAGCAGAGCCCACTGGCACCACACACGATACCGGTGGACTCTACCCTCCTTCTGGACGGTCGGGAGGTGACCTGCAGGGGAGCCTTCCCACTACCGGGTGCCCCGCTGGACCTGCCTGACCTGGGCCTGGTGGAGCCAGGCACCCAGTGTGGACCTACAATGGTGAACCCTGCCCACCCAACCCCTCCCTGCCACTTCAGTTCCTAAGCCAAAGCATCACTCCCCCACATGCTTAGTGCGCACCACTGCCCGTAGGTGTGCCAGGACAGGCGCTGCCAGAACACTACCTTTCAGGAGTTGGAGCTCTGTCTGACCTCCTGCCACGGCCATGGGGTGAGTGGTCTTGAGTGTGTGTGTGTGTGTGTGTGTGTGTGAGGGGTGACCTTGAGGTCCCTGATCCCATGGGACCCTCCTTTTCTCTTCCTCTGCAGGTTTGCAACAGCAACCATAACTGCCACTGTGATCCGGGCTGGGCTCCACCTTCCTGCGACAAGCCGGGGTCGGGTGGCAGCCTGGACAGCGGCCCTGTGCAGCCTGAAAGTGCGCACATGGGGGCAAGTGGGCTGGGCCCTGTGTGCACCTGCGTAGGACTCAGCCCCACCTTGTCCTTTGCAGACCACGATGCCTTCCTGCTGGCAGTGATCTTCAGCTTCCTACTGCCTCTGCTTCCTGGGGCCGGCTTGGCCTGGTGCTGCTACAGGCAGCAGGGGTCCCAGCGTCAGCAATGCCTGTGGGGCTCAAGGAGGGACAGTGGGTAGGCTCTGAGGTCCCCGCTCCCTGAGCCCACTCCTGTGGTTCCTGCTCCTCCGAGTTCTGCTGGGCCTGGGACAGCTTGGGTGGTGTCCTTAGGCCTCGTCCTCAGAGGCAGAGAGGCAGCTGAGGTAGTGGAGAGAAGCCTTGAGCAGGAGGCACCAGGGGCCAAGGGTGTGGTTCAGTGGTTCAGTCCCTTTTTGTCCATTCTCCTGTTTCTCCCACCAGGGGGCTGCCTCATCTTTGATTTTGCCCTCTTTCCACCAACTCATAATGCAGTTCCTGCTCCACTGTGCCCCTCAAGGTCTCCCCAGCCTCTTTCTCATGAGCTTCCGGCTCTCTGTCATTTCCTCTGCCTAATTCTCTGCTGTAACCTCCTCCGGGTTCCTAAATGCTGGGGGGGCCATCTTTCCACTCCATACCACTGGTCAGCTGTAGCACCAGTTGCCCCCGTGCCAAGGCCCCATGCAGAACCCAGCTCTCACAACCTGCAAGGAGGGTTCTACAGTACCAAGTGCAGTTGGCCTAGGGCTGGCCCTTCACTGGGTACTGGGCAAGGCAGGCACCTCATAGCCACAACGTACACAGCCTGGCCTGGGGTGTGTCTAGCACAAGCTGAGGGAAAGGGCAGGGTTTGGGCTGGATATAGGGACAGAGGCCATCCCTGGCAAGGGTGGGCACCAGGCAAGTCCCAGGTGTCAGGTGAAGGACCTTGACACAATGAGCAGTGATTGCAGGTCTGTGGGCACTGGTGCAAGGTGCTCAGAGCTTGGTGTATCAGCATGGGGGCCCTCCAGGAGGGGAGTAGCTGCATGTCGTCACCAGGGTGGAGTCTGGAGGGCAGTGGGCTCTGCTTCCCGCACTGGCACCAAGTAGAGACTGTTTGGAAGAGACATGGAAGTGGCAGGCCCTGGGAGATGGAGCATGAGCGGCAAAGATTAGCTTGGAATAATCGAGGGCAGAAGGGCCACCCAATGGCAGCGTGCAGAACAGCTGCCACTAGAGAGAGTGACCTAGAGCAGCCAGGTGGAGACTCAGTCAACACAGAAGGTGGGGGGAAGGGGTGTCCTGTTCCAACCTCTTATCTCGCTGGTCAGGCCCAAAGATGGCCCACGCAGGGGTCACCCCCCGGGCAGTGTTCAGCACCTGGAGTTGGGCCCAATGACCACTGGAGAGCCCCGACCCCTCAGTGAGTGAGATGCAGGGGGAGATGGGACGGAAGTGAAGGGATGGACTCTTGGGCCCCCTCCTGTACACTTAACACCCCGCCACCTCGAGTCCCCTGTGCCCTACCCATCCAGAGACCACTGCCAACTGTGTTCACAGCACTCATTCTCTACCCATTGCTTCCAGACATCGAGATCCCTGCCAGAGCCCAACAGCCACCTTGAGAAACCTGTGCCCTGTGGCCTTACCTCCAAGGTAGGTGTTGTCCCTGATGTGGGGGCCTCTACCTCCCACTGCCCCTCACTTCATGCCTCGCTACTCTGGGGTTTCTGAGCTTGGGTTCTGAAGCTGTTGTCATGGAGGCCAGATGCTGGAAGTCTCTGGAGTGGGGGAGGGAGAAGTTGTGGCTCTTCCTGGGTCATCTGTCCTCACTGAGGGAGGACAGGGGTCCCTGCCACATGACCCACAGCCTGGGGTCCCAGTTCTCAGGGGATGACCCCTCCCCCACTTTATTTTTAGCAGGTCACATCCAGAAGCCAAGATCTTATCTCTGGTGAGAGGGGGATCCTGAGATGAGGACACTCAAAAATAGGTGGCTACTGACACTTGGACCACCAGGGGCAGAGTCAGCAAGTCAGCTGACCTGTACCTTCAGCAGCTGGCAAGTTTCTTCCCCAAGTTACATCTGCCCTACCCACTCCAGGACCCCAGAGCCTCATCAGAGTTTGCCCAGTGCTATCTCTGTTCCTTAGGGCTGGATCATGCCAGCCCAAGAATGCATCTGTTATGCAAAACTCCCCAGGTCCGAGAGACCAAAGAAAGAGCTCCATCATTACCAGAGCTTATTGAGGGAACACACACAAGGTACATCTTAGGCAGTGGCAAGACCGAGTGGACATCCACCACACCATGCAGCAGCCGCTAAAGGGTTGTAAAAGGGGCAGGGTGGGTAGGGGTACTGTGTGTAACCCACCCAGGTAAGGAGGAAAGGCCTTACACACTAAAAATCCATGATGAACAAAACATTAACCTTTTAAATAAAGACAGGGTCAATAACAGTGCCACCCCAAGCCAGGTGGGAGCCAGAGGCAAAAGGAAAAGTCAGCCATGGTGATCCTGAGGCAAGTTCTCTCTCACCTCATCCTGAAACAGATTGGAAGCTTGTAAGATCTAAGATTCCATGACTGGCACATGTTACTTACCATAACACTCTGTGGGCCAGCCTGGGTTCCAGGGATTGGGGGAAAAAATTCTCCTCTTAACGGCAGGAGTGCAGAATCATAGTTCAGAGCGCGTGAAGGGCTGAGGAATTGTTGCAAGCGTCCGATCCTCCCGTGGGCACCACAGAAGAGGCAGCCCCCAGCTCAAGAGGCTGAATGAGACTTTTCTAAAGTCCTGCATTCTCTGCGAGATTTTGATTTATAGAGACGACTGAGTCAGGACCTGGAGAGATGAATGCCATTGAAAGTTTTTATCAGTTCCAGTCCCCAAGAAAAGGGGGCATGCAGGGCTGCATGGGGAAGGAAAGACTGGAGAGCTACCAAAGATTGGAGGAGGCTAAGGCAACATGACCACTGAGTGTCGTGAGATCCTGGGTTGGATTTTGAAACAGAAAAAGGACATTAGTGAAAACACTGGAGAAATTAAAAATAGTCTGTAGTTTATTGTACCTATGTTAATTCCCTAGTTTTAACAATCTATATATAAAAGCCTAAGTAACCTAATGACAAGTCAACTGCGCTGACCACAAGGGGGGGGGGGGGGCAGATGCTCAACACAGGAGCTGCCCCCTGGTGGTCAGCGCACTTCCACAGTGAGAGCGCCACTCAGCCTGAAGCTGGGCTCCCAGCTGGCGAGCACGGCTGTGGTGGCACGCGCCTCTCCTGCCTCTGTGGCAGTGCTACCACCACAGAGCAGCGGGGCCAGGATGAGCGGGAGCACACCTGCCACTTCCTGCGCTGCCACATCCCTCAGAGGATGTCGCACTGCCAGTTTGGGCCCTCTAGTTATACTATAACTGTGTGAGGTGTTAACACAAGGAGCAGCTGGGTAAAAGGTGTAAAGCAAACACGTGCCGTTATGTCAACCTTTGTTCCAGTATAAAATCAGTTAATAATAAAAAGTTAAAAATAGCCCTGGCTGGTGTGGCTCAGATGGTTTTGCGTCGTCCTGTGCACCAAAAGGTCACTTGTTTGGTTCCGGCCGGGGCACACAGCCAGGTTTCAGGTTCAGTCCCTGGTGCACGTACTGGGGGCAACCGAGCAACACTTCTCTCCCTCCCTCCCTCTTTCTTTATAAAATAAAAATAAAATAAAAGCACACTTTTAAAAAAGGTAATAAAAGTATAAAAGAAGGCAAAGAACAATGTTTCAAAAAGTTAACTGTTTAGAATGGAAGAAACAAGGCCTGCTGGGTGGCTGAAGGTGTTGCTGTGGGGAGGAGGGTGCTGTGGGGTCCATCTAGACAGTCAGGCTCTAGATTCAGCGGCTCCTGGGTCTAACGGAGGTGAAGCTTAGGGCGGGGACTCAGTGGGGGAGGGAGCCATGCAGAGACTCCTCCCAGTGGCAGGAGCGCCCGTGTCAGCACAGCCCCTGGATTTCTGCCCAACTCAGCTCTGGCAGGGCTGGGAAGAAGGCACGTTCCACTGGGGTTCTGCCTGGCGCTGTCCTCTACTCTGCAGGCCCGCATGGCCCGCTGCTTGGGGCCCAGGATGCTGCTGCTGCTGCTGCTGCTACAGCTGCTTCTGAGTGAGTGGCCGCTTCTTCTTCAGGACCCCTGAACTCTGGCCTCTCTATCCCAAATTTTCAGGGACAAGAGGGTGATTCCAGGAAAAGCTGGGAGGCAGGAAGTGTCACCAGCGAGAGACCTGTGCTTGGGGTGCAGGGACACCTGGCAGTTTACTCACAGGGCTCTGCTCATCCTGCTCCTGCCTTCGGGCCAACCACCCCTTTTCCCAAGCCCCATCGGGTACTCGTGCCCCAGGAACTTCCCTTTTCCTGTTGCCTCCCTTCTCCCACCTTTCTTACCCTTCCTCCAGCCTCAGCCTCCGCTCTCTGTCTTGGAGTTTCATACTGATTTCTTGCCCGGCATCTTCAGTGTCTCCACGCCACTCATTTGCGGTTCCACCTGCTTAGACGGTGTCTTTCCCACCTGAAGCATCGTGGAGGGGATCATACTGGGTGGGATGGGGAGCAGGAAGTCAGGCAGAGGTTCAAGGCAGAGGACATCTTGGAGCCGAGATGTGCTGTTTTGAGGTAACGGTGTTCCTCACAAGGGAGACAGGTAAGAAGGGAGACAAGGGAGCAGAGGTGGAACCAAGACTGAGGGGAAAGACACGGGTACTGTTGTATTTGGCTGAGGCCTGGGAACAGGAGGGGCTTTGCTGGGAGAGAAGGGCAAAGCTTGCCTGCTGCACTGTGTCCTGGAGAAGGGGAGGAAAGGAGAGAGGGAGGGCTCACCCTTCTCCTGCCAAATCTATTCACTTACATACACCTTCCAAGTCCTTAGTGTCTGTCTGTCCTTCCAGCAGAGAGGAGAGCACGGAAGCCACTGCAAGAATCACCAAAAGAGGTGGCCAATGCCAGAGAGGGGCCCTGAAGCAGGGGACCCCCCTCCACACATACACAGTGTGATGGGGGTGAGGCCAGGCTGGTAACTGTCCTGTCGGCTTCTAGAGCAGTGGTTCTCCACCTTTCTAATGCCTCGACCCTTTAACACAGTTCCTCATGTTGTGGTGACCCCCAACCATAAAATTATTTTCGTTGCTACTTCATAACTGTAATTTTGCTACTGTTAATGAATCATAATGTAAATACCTGTGTTTTTCTGATATGTAAATCATAATGTAAATATCCGTGTTTTCCAAACGGCTAGCAGGGTTCCCTAAGAGCATCAGAAAACACAGATATTTACATTAAGATTCATAACAGTAGCAAAATTACAGTTATGAAGTAGCAACAAAAATAAGTTTATGATTGGTGGTCACCACAACATGAGGAACTGTATTAAAGGGTCGCAGCATAAGAAAGGTGGAGAACCACTGTTCTAGGGACTCTGAGAACGTGAGGGGCAGGGGGAGCCTGGTCTGGCGGCCTAGGTTTAGGAAGAGGCTGCTAAGTCTCAGCCTCTGGAGATGCTGGCTGGGCTGGATCTGGAGAAAGAAGAAAGCCCAGCATGCCCGAGTGAGGATGAGGAGTGTCCACTGTCCTCAAGGCAATTTCTGATAAGTCTTCATTAACCTGGTCCCCAGAAGCTTTGTTTCCCGCGTCAAGGGCGTCCCATGAGAGTGGGAGGAGAATCGGGGATCCCTCTTCGGAATGGTGGGAACGTTTTGGGAGAGGTGTGGTGCCTGGAGAGGATGGGTCTCAGCCCCTAGGCAACCTCGGTGCGCCCCATCCACCCCTGATGTGTTGCAGGAATCCCCGGGCCCGCCGCTCATCCCCGCAACGGAAGGCCGTTCAGCGCGGGTGGTTCACACTTCAGGCCACACTCTGTTCCCCTCGGGTTTGAGCGCATCTCCGAGGACTGACTGCAGTCTGCCCGCCCCTCCACCAGGGTCTCCGAGCTCGGCCGCACGGAACCGATGCGTGGACGCGGCCGAGGCGTGCACGGCGGACGCGCGGTGTCAGCGGCTTCGCACGGAGTACGTGGCGCGGTGCCTGGGTGGGGGCGCGGGCGGGGCGTGTCCCCGCGCCAGCTGCCGCCGCGCCCTGCGCCGCTTCTTCGCCCGCGGGCCGCCCGCGCTCACGCACGCGCTGCTCTTCTGCCCGTGTGCGGACCCCGAGTGCGCCGAGCGCCGGCGCCAGACCTTCGTGCCCGCCTGCGCCTTCTCCCGGCCCGGCCGGCCGCCGCCCTCCTGCCTCGCGCCCTTAGACACCTGCGAGCGCAGCGGCGTCTGCAGGTGCGGGAGGGGGCGGGGCTAGGAGGGGGCGGGGCTGCGGGCGGGCCGCCCATTCGCTCATGGCTTCCTCCCTCCCCCCCCCCCCCCCCCGCACCGCGCAGACCCCGCCTCCTGGCCTTCCAGGCCTCCTGCGCGCCCGCCCCCAGGGTCCCAGACGGCTGCCCGCAAGATCAGGCCTCCCGCTGTCTGCGCGCCTACGCGGGCCTCGTAGGTACGAAATGCGGGAGCCCGGGCTCGGGCGGGGCTCTTCCGGGCTTTCTCCACCTGGGTGACCCGATGACTGCGCTCTCGGGGTCCCCGCAGGCACCGCAGTCACCCCCAATTATGTGGACAACGGGAGCGCGCGCGTGGCGCCCTGGTGCGACTGCGGAGCCAGCGGAAATCGACGGGAGGAGTGTGAAGCCTTCCGGGAGCTCTTTACCGGGAACCGCTGCTTGGGTGAGGGTTCGGGGCAGGCGGCGGGGAGGACGCTTGGCCCTTGCTGCCCTCTACCAAGCCGCCTTGGGGGAGCCTGTTTAAGAGGTGAGGAAAGCGAGGCTTTCTGTGGCAGCCAGGTAGGCCCGTTCTCTCTCTGCCGTCGTCCTGCCCCTTAGGGAATCAGAGACCAACGTAGGTTCCTAGGGGGATGTAGGTTGGCACTTCTGCGGGCAGGAGAGGACCTGGAACGGAACTAGTTGAGATTCCTGCTTCTGCTGCTTCTGAGGAAGTTCCATCCCAGAGGCACTGCCAACTCCTTTCACTGATGGTCTTGCCTTCCTCTGAGTAGCGTGGCCCAGTCTGAGAGTTAGGGGGTCTGAGTTTGAAGCCCTCCTCTAAGCCATTTTGTGTCCATCTGTAAAACGGGGGTGATAACTGCCACCCTCCCCAGTGAGGATGGAAGACCACAAGGTTTGTGAGGCATTCATAGCACAGTTGTCCTTAACTTTGTTATTCCTTACCCTGCACCTTCCACTCCAGAAGCCAGTCCTTGCAGACATGCTATCTTCCATCTGTTGGTAGGGAGAGGCCACGAAGGTTGCCAGGGGTTTCTTGTCCCCAAGGAGCTGTCCCCTGAGCTAGGGTTTCCCAGCCACTCTGGTCCCTCCCTCTATAGATGGCGCTATACAGGCCTTTGACAGCTGGCAGCCCCGAGTCCTGCAGGACCGTCCAGACTCCAGCCGGGACCTTGAGCACAGCCTCCTGCAGGTAGGTGCAGGTAGGGGATGAGGAGCTGGCACTCCTTGCACTGTTTCTTCCATCCTTCCATGCCAGTTGGGCCTAGATGGACGTGAGTGACCTGGGGTGGGGGTGGACACAAAGAGCGGGGCTTGGTTTCTGCCTCAAGCCCACACTCTGCTCTCACCCTCCAAGGTATCCTCCACAGACGGGCCCCTGAAGGGGTGCTCCCTGCTCTCCATCTCTCTGCCCTGGCTTTCCAGACTCTGCTCTGACTAGGACAGCAGACCTGGAACAGCACAGCCAACGACCGCACCCTGCCCCAGGTACAAGGCCACCTCCGTGGCCTGCTGCCCCACTGAAAAGGGACTGGTTTACCCTCCCGCCCTAAGCTGGCCCCAGTGCTCTTGCCCCGCTGCCCTCTGCAGGTCTGGACATCCTGTGTTCTTGTCCCCTGGAGGGAGGCATATAGGCTACAGGCCTAATTGCAAAGCTCATGGTTTTCTTTTCGGTAGGTTTCTTCGTTGTAGGTCTTTCTCCACAGACCTGGGACAGTTGGGGTTTCCCAAAGGGTAGGCATGAGAGGGGTCACCTGTGTAGCCAAGGCCTCACCAGACCCCAGGATAACCTAGAAAAGGTGAGAGACCAATCAAAAGCTAAGAATTATAGGAGATTTTATCAGGCCCCCCCCCCCCCCATGCAGATTATACCTTAAAGAGTAATCTGAACAGCCAAAACCGGTTTGGCTCAGTGGATAGAGCATCAGCCTGTGGACTGAAAGGTCCTGGGTTCGATTCCCGGTCAAGAGCATGTACTGGCTGTGGGCACATCCCCAGTAGCGGGTATGCAAGAGGCAGCTGATAGATGTTTCTCTCTCATTGATGTTTCTGACTTTCTATCCCTCTCCCTTCCTCTCTGTAAAAATCAATAAAATATTTAAAAAAAAGAGTAATCTGAACAGACTTATAGGCAAAACCTCCTCTAACACTGCAGTCTTTCATGGCCCCTTCCCAGTTATGTGCCACCCATGATGATAATCACCTGTGTCCCATGACAAACATCCCATGACAGAGTGATATGTTGCTTGGTGGGTACCATCTTGACTAGGTGAGAATCCAGTTCCCTGTATTGCACTAGCCACGTGGCCACCTACCCCCTGGTTTAACGCAGCACAGGAATAGTATCCACAGCTCAATAAATCCATGTACACTGAGACTGAGCTTGCTTTCATGTGATCTGTGTCCTGGGACCTATAACCATAGGGTGTGTTTCTGATGGCCTGATGACCTCGGATGGCTTCAGAACTTTTCTGGGCTCTGTCTCCTCACCTGAACTGAATCTACTGTCAGGTTCTAGTGGCGGAGATTTTGGTTGCTTTTATCTGTTTTTTTTGTTTGTTTGTTTGTTTGTTTTGTTTTGTTTTGTTTTAACTTCTCTGCTAGTATTCAAATAAATGAACTATACTTTCCAGCCTCCCTTGCAGCAAAGGGTGGTCATGTGACATAGTTCTGGCCAATGAATGGAATTCACAGATGAGGCTTCTAGGAGAGCTCTTTTTTGTTTTTAAATATATTTTTATTGATTTTTTACAGGGAGGAAGGGAAAGGGATAGAAAGTCAGAAACATTGATGAGAGAGAAACACCAATCAGCTGTTTCTTGCACACCCCCTACTGGGGATGTGCCCGAAACCAAGGTACATACCCCTGACCAGAATCGAACCTGGGACCTTTCAGTCCACAGGCCAATGCTCTATCCACTGAGCCAAATTGGTTTCGGCATCAGGAGAGCTCTTTAAGCTGGAACTGACTTGCTGACTGGCCCCTTGAGTCTCTAGCCTCAACCCTCCCCTCTTTTTGCCCAGACCTTGGTGGCAATGTCTGGGATAAGGGCACCATCTTGAAAACTGAGCCGCTGCACCAATTCCAGTCTGCTTCCCTCTGGACTCTAATTTGTTTAAGGCAATTTCTCCCTAGGCTTCTGTTATTTGCCCTCGAATATAGGCCCTCCCTGGTTGACACAGTCCCGTCTCTGAGGTGTTTGGGAGCTTCGGGATCACCTACCATACTCACTTAGCGGAGCCCCACCTCAGCGTTTACAGAGCCCTGACAGACACTTGAAAGAAGGGGTGATGAGGGTTTTGATCCCCCCCTGCATATTCTATCTGCAGAGATTCAAACTCTTTCCTGGAGCAGAGGGAAATTTATCATAGAAGTTTTTGTGACCATTCTGTGTGTGTGGCGAATGTGGACCCAGTGAAGCCAAGGGCATTGTGTTAAATTTCAATTCTGCAAAAGAGTTTGGGGAGGAGAGGGCAGAACATCAGGGGACAGATACTAACCTTTCTGCCCACCCCTCCTTCCTCAAAACCGTGGAGGCTCCTGATGAGGGAAGCGATCCCCTGTCTCCAGGCTGCTCTTCTCAAACCTGGTTGCGGCTTGCCAGGCGCCACGAATCTGGTAGAAGTGGACATGGCTGTTGGTGCTTTGCTCCAAGGCTTCTCTGGCCAGTGCAACCCATCCTCAAGCTGCTGGGAATGTTGGCTGCAGACACAGCTCACAGCTGCCCCCTCCTCTGAAAGAAATGCCTGTAAAGTTGTACTCTGCTCCCCGACACGGACTGCAGCCAATGACTGGCTGGGGCAGGTGTATCGAGGCCTAGCCTGTTTGCCTCAGGTGGGACAATTCTGTGCACCAGCTTTGCTCCAGAGCTTCATGCCGAATCCCAGCTGAGACCACATCTGAGTTAGCTCCTTCTCCTGCCTCCTTCACTTAGGACAGTGGTTGGCAAACTCATTGTCAACAGAGCCAAATATCAACAGTACAATGATTGAAATTTCTTTTGAGAGCCAAATTTTTTAAACTCAAACTTCTTCTAACACCACTTCTTCAAAATAGACTCGCCCAGGCCATGGTATTTTGTGGAAAAGACACACTCAAGGGGCCAAAGAGCCAAATGTGGCTCTTGAGCCTCAGTTTGCTGACCACTGATTTAGGAGGTTCCCCTGAGGGTAATCCCTCCAATAAATCAGGGCCTGAGAGTTCCTACCTTGGGCTCAGCTTCTGGAGAACCTGACTCGACATGGGTTACAGACCACACCAAAGCCCAGGCCTGGGGCTGTCCTCACCAGAAAAAGAGCCACCAGGTCTGATACTGAATACTTAGGAACTCGCAGCAAACCCACAGACACCCTGTGAGGCAGCTTCAACCAGGACTCTCCTGATTGAAACCAATCACAAATCCAACTCGCTTGGGCACTGGACTCAACCATCTGAGTTTCAGGCACAGCCATCTTCAGGGGTTCAAATGACGTTGCCCCTGCTGGCCTGTGTTTAGCTCCCCTCTGCTGCCAGGCAGGCTCTCACCACAGGGCAGGTAAGAATGCCACCAGCAGTCTCCCATCTGTGATCTCTCCTTGCAGCATTCTCGGCAGAGAAAGGCATCTCTCTTTCCCAGCATTCACGGACTGTCCCAGGCAGGAGACTCTGGTGGCCCCAGCATGGGCTATAAGCCTCTTCCAGTGGCCAGGAGAGTGACATTAGCCCACTGAGGCCACATGGAAGGGGCAGGCAGTTTTCCAGTTGAAAAAAGGAGAGGTATTGGGTCAAGTGAGAGTCCAACCTGTTTTCACTTTATGAAGAAGGAGGAATGTTCTCAACAACCTACATCTTCATGGGAGGGGACACCTAGGAGTGGGCGGGGAGATATTGTGTGTGTTGGTGGTGGTGGGGGAATAGGAGCAGGATGGGGAAGAGAAAGCATCACCTTGTCCTGCTCACCATGATTGCACAGTGGCCCAGACATAGAATAAAATATCTGCTAAATAACTTGCCTTACGTGAGAATATGTTAAGCTCTCTTACTCCACATTGTACTCAGATAATTGGAGTGAAACATAGGCATGTGCCTTTCAAAACGGGAAGATCAAAGTGAGCAGAACCTAGTTGAAAATTGCACAGCTGTCATGGCAGCCGGCTGTTTTCCTTCAGGACTAATCTCCAAGCAAACTCAGGCGTACCCGAGCGGAGCCTCTAACATCAGACAATGCACAGTGAAAAAGAGGCTTCCTTATTGGGCACAGGAGGAAAATGAAAGGTCCCCGGGCCCCCTTGCCTGGTTCTATTTCCCCCAGAGTGAACATTGGTGTGGGCCTGAGGCTCTCTGGGGCATGACCCAGCCAGCTCTGCAGAGAGCAGCCAAGAGAAGGGACAAGGTGTTTTGGTCTGTGAAAGGCACTGTCTTGCCACTCCTGGGCAGTGAACTTGCTGAAGGTTTTGTTGCTGTAGTGGGCTGAATGGTGGCCCCAAAGATATGTCCACGTCCTAAGCCATGGAACCTGTGAATGTTACCTTATATGTAGACAAAAGAATGAATGTTACCTTATATGGCAAAAGATGTGATTAAATTAAGGATCCTGCAAGGAGCGCTTATTCTGGATTATTCGAGGGGACCCTAAATGCTTATATAAGAGAGGCAGAGGGAAATGAGACACAGGCAGAGATGGGAGTGATGTGTCCACCAGCCAGGCAATGCTGGCAGCCACCAGAAGCCAGACGTGGCCAGGACTGAGTTCTCCTCCAGAGCCTCTAGAGGGACAGCAGCCCTGCCACACCCTGATTCCAGATATCTGGCTTCTGGAACCATGAGGATACATTTCTGTTTAAAACCAGCAAGTTTGGGGAGAGAACCAAGATGGCGGCATAGGTAAACACCTATTGTTCTGCCCCGTGCAACAATTTAAGAACTACAGCATAACAGACATCACCCAGAATCACCAGAAAGCTGGCTGAGTGAAAACTCCACAAATAAGAGTGAAGGTGGGACACTGAGACTCAGAGGAGCGGCGGGAGCGCAGCCTTGAAGATGGAAACAGGTTAGGAGACGTCCTGGCCGCAGGCGCGGGCTGTGGCTGGAGCAGCGACCCTGGCTGGATTTTGCCAACGGGGAGGGCGGAGACGTCCCACTACATGGATTCCCCAGTGCCAGGCGAGGGCCGAGGTCCGGGGGACGCACCCTGGAAGCGGGGCGCGGCAGAGGTCTCCTAGTCTGAGGAGAAACCCGGAGGCTGGGAAAAGAAGTTTGCATGCAAGTGTTGCACAAACCCGTGATTTGCCCCCTGGAAACTTGTCTCCTGGTCCCGGAAACCATCTATTTTACAACCTTGGGCTAGACTTTGGGTGTGCAGACTCATTTGGGGAGAGGCAGAGTTGTCTGGCAAGGGGAAGAGACTAGCGGCTTTCTCTTGGAGGTGTCTGCAGCCATCCCCATCCAACAGAGACCCGTGCACGCGAGCACCGCATAGGACATAGCTGACACTGAGGCTGCCTGCTCAGCTCAGAGATTCCACCCATCCAACCTGAACACAGTCTCCCTTCACAGCCAATTGGCCTGGAGGTCAAACCCTCCTAGGGCTAACAACAACAAGCTGGGTTTAAATTCAAAAATACTGTACAACCCATAAAGGATTGCAGTAAGAGTACCCATCTCAGGTAACTGGGGAGGCTGAGCCACTGTCCCTTTGAGGATATCTACCACATAAAGCAGTCACCATGCAGAGATATGGAAAGAAATCAGGTGTGAAAGAAATGGAGGAGAAAAGACGACTAGACATAGAGTTCAAAACCATGGTTATATAAGGCTTTTCAAGAGGCTCCTAGAAAAGGCTGATGAAGTTATTGAGAATTACAAGGAAATAAACAAGCCCAACCAGGAAATGAATGAGACTTGCAAGGAAATGAATGAGACCCTCAAGGAAATGAACAAGACCTCTGAGGATATGAACCAGACCCTCATGGATGTGAAAAAGGACCAACTAGAAATCAAGCATACACAGACTGAAATAAAAAATATTACACAAAGTCCTAAAAGCAGTCCAGAGGGCCACAAGAACCAAGTCAAAGATTTGAAATACAAAGAAGCAAAATCCACTCGGCTGGACAAGCAAGAAACAAAAAGAATTCAGATAATTGAAGATAGTGTAAGCGGTCTCTGGGACAACCCCAAGCATGCCAACATCCGAATTATTGGGGTGCCAGAAAAAGAGAGAGAGCAAGGTAATGAAAACCTACTTGAAGAAATAGTGATTGAAAACTTCCCCCACCTGGTGAAAGAAACTGACTTAAAAGCCCAAGAAGTACACAGAACCCCAAAATATAGGAATCTAAAGAGGACCACACCAAGACATATCATAATTAAAATGCCAAGAGCAAAAGATAAAGAGAGAATATTAAAAGCAGCAAGAGCCGAGACCGGTTTGGCTCAGTGGATAGGGCGTCGGACTGCGGACTGAAGGGTCCCGGGTTCGATTCCAGCAAGGGCATGTACCTTGGCTGTGGGCACATCCCCAGTAGGGGGCGTGCAAGAGGCAGCTGATCTATGTCTTTCTCTCATCGATGTTTCTGACTTTCTATCCCTCTCCCTTCTGCTCTGTAAAAAAATCAATAAAATATATTTTTTTTAAAAAAAGGCAGCAAGAGAAAAACAGTTGGTTACCTACAGGGGAGCACCCATACGATTGTCAGCAGATTTCTCAACAGAAACGATGCAGGCCAGACGGGAGTGGCAAGAAATATTCAAAATAATGAATAGCAAGAATCTACAACCAAGATTACTCTATCCAGCAAAGCTATCATTCAGAATTGAAGATCAGATAAAGTGCTTTGCAGATAAGAAAAAGCTAAAGGAGTTCATCACCACCAAACCAATATTATATGAAATGCTGAAAGATATTCTTTAAGAAGAGGAAGAAGAAAAAGTTAAACATATAAATTATGAACAACAAATACACATCTATCAACAAATGAACATAAAAATCAAGTGAATTGATAGGCTGATGAACAGGATAAACTGGTGAATATAACAGAAACATGGACATAGAGAGGGAATGGACTGACAATTCTTGGGGAGAAAAGGGTTGTGGGAAGTACAGCAAGAGACTGGACAAAAATCTTGTTAACAATGGGAGAGGACAGTGGGGAGGGGGAGGTGAGGGTGGAGGGTGGGATAGGTACAGGGTGGAGGGGAATATAGGGGGATAAAAAAGGGGAAACAATGTAATTAATAAACTGAACAATAAAGATTAAAAATAAATAAATAAAACCAGCAAGTTTGGGTAATTTGTCATAGCAGCCCCAGGTAAATTAATGGAGTTGTGTAAGGTTGTCGGAGTCTGGTTTCTGTCACTTCTGCCTACAAAGGTCCTGGCTCATACATAATGTTAAGTCTGGCCAAACATCTCAAGACTGAGTCCAGCTGTGGCCCCCACAACCCAGGAGGGGTCCTGCCAAGCTTGTCCACATCTGGGTGTCCGTCTCTGTGTCTGATGAGGTAGCTGCTTGCTGTCACTCTAACCTGCACTCCCAGAGACTGGCCCTGGCCCTGGCCCTGGCTCATCCCTGTGACTGGGTCTGTTAGCTTTGTCAACATGGAGCCGCTAGCTGCAGGTGGCTGGGGGCAGGGGAGTGAGGCAGAAAGGCAGGTGCTGGAAGCTTCTCTTGATTTATTGGTGGAAACTTCACGGTTCATGAATGCCCACTCAGGCTTGGAGCCTGCACAGGTTGATGTGGAAACTGCTCACTGCCCTCCCCCCACCTTCCCCAACTCAGAGAGGTAGGGCCAGTCTCACAGAACCAGCTCACAGTTACAGGAAGAGTGGATATTAGCAGTGAAACTTCCAGAGGAGCAGGAGGTCACGGCTCTGCAGGGCTTCAGGAGCCACCCCCCACCTGGACAGAAATGTGCTAGTGAGTCTGGCACACATGTGAAGGGAGGCAGAGACATGGCCCCGCCTCTCTGGGCTGCAGGCCTGGGAAGGCTGGAGTTGAAGGATATCTTGGGAAATTGTCCTGCCAGGAACATGTAGCTCCACCCAAAGGCACCTCCAGGCCAAGCCAGAAGATACAGAGAGGAAAATTATGATAAGTACACACACAGCAGAACAAAATACACGAACAACCTTACAAACTGAGCCCCAAGGGACCGGGGTTGAGCAAACAGGGAAGTTCTGGTGTGCGATTGGGCCTGGCCGCGGGGCCGAGCCCCTGCTCCCTGTGTAGCACTCTTCATACATTCGCTGGGATCATCTGGTCTAGTCCCTCGAGCTGGGGACACACGCCAGAAGAGAATTCTTGCCAGGCGGGCTCCATAGCCAGTAATGCAGGACTGTAGGGCGTCTGTTCAGATGCAACCCAAACAAGTGTGTGGGACTGGGGACTCGGTTACCAGAATGACATTGCTGTTGGCGACAGATTTTCCAAAATGATGACTCAGTCTTGCTAATGTTAAGAAGAAAACGAAGTTTGGTCTTCCCTTGATTGATACAATAGTTGCATATCTGGAAAATGACTGTCTATTAAACCAGCTCCCAAATACTTTGTGTTTATAACAGGGTTGGGTTCTACAGAAAAAATAACTAGAAATTGATTTTCTCACGTACCACAGATATCCAGCAAGACGTCTGAAAATCGAGTGGGATGTGGATCAATTCCTTGTTGGGTAGGACAGTCCTGCATGCCACAGGATGGCCACCTTCTGGCCCACCCACTAAATCACAGCAATACTCCCAATCGCCTCCGCCTAGTTCCAAAATGTCCTCCGGAGGGCAACCTGTGTCAGTTGAAAACCATTGCCCCACAGGCCCCAACTCCTACCACTGCAGTTCTAGCCCACTTTGCTTTTACCCACTAGGCACACTACCTCCCCTGGGCCTCCACACCAGCTCCCTCCTTTGTTCAGCTCTCTGCTCAGCTGTCACATCACACTGTCCCTCCTCAGCACCACCATGTAAAGCAGCATGCCCCCAGCACTTCCTACCGACTCCATCTTTACCTTTCTTCACAGAACTGACCACCTGACGTTTTACTCATTATCTGGCCCTGCTCCCCCCCCCCCCCCCCACACACATTGTAAACTCTGACGGCAGGGATTTTTGTCTGTTTTGTTCACTGTGAGACCCCTGGTCCCGACATAATGCCTGGCCAGGCCGGACACCCTCATGACCCGCCTGTACAGGAAGGGTGAGCATGGCAGACACGTAGCAGCCACTGGCCTGTGAGGATTTAAAATCCTGCTAGGCCCTGCCTTGTGGGGGGGGGGGGGGGGAGGTTTCTGCCCAGGCCCACATCTGCTCTCTGGGCCACATCGACGTGGCCTTGGGCTGTGCCCTCAGACGCAGCTTTCCCAGCCGTCTCCTGCCTGCAGGTGGTTCTAATTATGCTTCCTCAATAGTCACAGGGTTGGCTGGTGGTTTTCCTTTGTAAAGGTCAGGCTAATGGTTTCTCTGGCAACTCGATTCCCTCAAAAGCCTTCGCTTTTTATTTTCTATTTTCCAGCACAGGTCCAGCGTCAGCGACAACATCCCTGGTTGTTTCCTGGACACAGTTTTGAAGTTGGCTTTATTTCTTTGCTTCCTTATCCAGATGCCTCTTCCAAGACGATGGCCTTGGAGTTATGAGGCTCCTGAGGGGAGACCACATCCTGCACTTGATTCTCACCTGGAAGCAGAGTCACTAAATGTCACCAGGTCATTGTTGTTCACAGGTGCCTCTTACTCTTTGGAGACTAGAAGCAGGGCGATGTGGCTTTTCTAATACCCCCAGACTCTAGGATTCTCCACCCCTTTCCCTTCTTCTTTGTAAACTAATTCTGGAACTCAATTCTTGTGATGCCTTGCCAAAAGCATCCAGTAACAACCAATACATACTATGTTCTGTTTTTTCCCCTAACTTCTTCCCCTTGAGCTAAAAAAAAAAATCAGAGGACACATCATTTGCTTTCCAAGTTATCAAACATAACAGCCTTACCAGATGGTCTGCCACTGCCTGAGAGGGATCCCCAGCTGTGCTGCTGCTGCATCTGCTTGCCTGCCACCTGGCTTCTAACCAAACCAATGCCACGTGTTTGAGGCTTTGGTTAGTTATCTTCCACTTCACGGCACCAATCTGTGTATTGGTGAAAGTAAGAAAAGCTCCCTGTTGCAATAAAGCCGCAAATCTCAGTGGGTCGGGGGAGTTCAAGTTTGCTTTTTAGTGATGCGAAGACCAGCGCACGGTTCTTGCCGCCCAGGCGATCTGCCTCTCGGTGGTGACTCAGGGACTCAATCCCCCCAACATCTTCGACACCTGACCCCCACGAAGTCCCACTAGGAGCAGGGTGTGTGCCAAGTCTGGAACTCGTATGGATCACTTCTTCCGACAGTTCTTTGGCCATGGCTCAGTTTACGGCATCAACCTAGTTGATCTGAGTGTCCAAAGGCGAAATTCACCAGGTTTGGTGAACGCACAGCCGTTTTTTGCCGCACTACTACTAAAGCACAGGCTTTTATCCTGTCAGGAACACTTGCTGGCTCTCAGAAGAGTTCCAGTGTCCTCCCCAGACTGGTGGTAGCAACCACCAGTCCAGAGGTTTTCCTCCCTGGCCCAGGCTCCTCCAGCCCCTTCCCCCGACTCCTAGACCTTGGGCCTAGCCCACCCTCCCCTGTATGAACCGCCGTCCTTCCTGGCGCCGCTTTCTCAGATGTCCTCAACTCTCCTGAGCCTCACTCACCTCATCCTCTGGGCTTTTTGCACTCTGCACCAGGGCAACAAAATGCACTTCTAACCCCATTTCTGAGGGCAGGAGCTGCCTAACGTGGGGCTGGACATGCAGAAGACACACAGGTGATACTTTTGATAACTTCATCAAAAACTGAAGACCAATGACGATGCTGGGGCCCTGGGGGACGAAACCTGTAAGCATACATGAGATTTTTGAAAAACCTAGAGAGATATTCAGGAGCCCCTGAGGAGACCAAAAGCTGAGGCCATGGGCAGCTGGCAGGCCCAGCATCAGTGTGGACGGCTCTGCACACCAGTCTTCATGCTCGTTTCAAAGGCACCAGGGACAGGGGGACATTAGGACGTTCCTCCAGAGGCATCGAGGTGCCCACCTGCTGGTTTTACACCTTCATCTTCAACTGCCAAGTGCTTCCTCTGAGGCAGCTTGAAATTTGGGAATCATTAAAAAAATTTTTTTTTCGCCAAGACCGGTTTGGCTCAGTGGATAGAGCGTCGGACTGCGGACTGAAGGGTCCCAGGTTCGATTCCGGTCAAGGGCATGTACCGTGGCTGCAGACACATCCTCAGTAGTGCGTGTACAAGAGGCAGCTGATCGATGTTTCTCTCTCATTGATGTTTCTGACTTTCTATCCCTCTCACTTCTGCTCTGTAAAAAAATCAATAAAATATATTTAAAAAAAATTTTTTTCCCTTAAGGCTCTAATGACCAAATTATCAAAAAAACAAAAAACAAACAAACAAAAAAACCCCACAAAAACAAATAAAAATTAAAGACAGAATAAAATCCCACATTTTTATCAGATCTACTTTTATTTCAGAAGGAAGTTTGTAGTATAGTATTTACTTTTGTTTATATACAAGTTCTTCACATTTGTGTTTAAAATGCAGACCTCCCTTAATTCTCTTGTTCCTGCTTAAATTAGCTGCTATTTTACAATACAAAAAATACCAAAAATTGCAGTCCTTAAATGTATGTATAGTACCCACAATCCTCAGCAATGAAATAGTTTACAATACTTACTCCATATTTACATGAGTGCAATAGATGCTAAAATTATACATATTAACAAACTAAGCTTGAATCCAAACAAAAATGCAAATAACTATAGAACAAAACATTTTCAAAGCCATAATTAGTTCAATGAAACAGGCTTCACTAGTGTTCAGAATGTTTTGTGCCCAAATCCAGTTACTGGAAGTCACTTACATTATTGCCTTTACAAGAGAAGGCGCCAGTTTTCGTCTGCTCTCCAGATCGTTTCCCTGCCGGCAAGGGTGTTGATTAGTTTGAACCACTCAGGGACATGTCTCCTGGCGGGCCTGGCTATCTACAAACCATTGCCATGACTTCTGAGGCCGAGTTTGGTACACTGGGTAAACATTTCGGACTGAGAGCTGGTGCATAGCCGACGACAGCCCTTCTGCCTTCCTGGGTCTGTTCTCAGGATGGCCAATTCTCACAGAATCCGTAAGGAAAGATCTCCTGGATGATGGGTTTGGGAACTGGATTCTGTTGTAATTCTGGAACTGCTTTTTCATCGCAGTCACTGCCCTAGCATTAGCTTAGGTTGTTAGTAAGTGCTTAGTGAATATTCGTTGACTGGATGAATGAAACGGAAGGATTGGAGGTGTTCATGACAAGGGGGACCCCCCTCCCCCCAAGGACGTGAATCATTCCCATCCCTCCCCAAATGCACTCCCTCAGTTGGAGTAAGACTTGCACTGAAGGTGAAATGTCTTTTTCTGATAGTGCTCTGGTCTCTTCATCTGCCCCAGATTTCCTGGTGTATCTAATCTTGCACCTCAGGCCTCACCACGATATTCCCATGTTTCCCTTTTGCTGCCAGTCTTCGATCCCCAGCTGCTTTTCCTCTGGGGTAGCCCGAAAAAGTAGGAGTTGCCTTCTCTCCACACCTCCTCCCACCTTTTGGAGGCCAGTCTGAGAGAGAAGCACAGACTTCTTCCTGAACTGTGAGATTAAGGGAGTAGGAGAGGTCAGGAGGTCAGGGTGTGTGCGGTTCTCCATGGGGAAGCAGGAGCTATGTATCAACAAACCACCCCACTCCCACCTACAGTTTCTAGTACAGTAAATTATGGTCCTTGGAAATGATCGCTAAAAATTTAGACAAGACCACAATAAAATGCAGCCTGGAAAACCCCTTTTCAGAAAATCTGATTCTACAGGTATAATCTTTGAACTTAAAGACTTTGAGAAACATTTCCCATGATGAACCTGGCTGTTCTGGCTGCCCACAGTACCAGAGGCTGACAGACTGATTCACGATGCACTTGCAGAGCCAACAATAGCGACAGAGATTCCCACTGCCTTCGTGTCTCCTCACGTACTGCTGTTTAAATGAACTCGCTGCCAGCTTTCATGTGTGTGCTGACAATGACCCGGGTCCTCAGGATTGTCCAGCTGGTACCAGATGCATTTGAACACTGAACACATCAGCACGATGGGGGAGCACTCTCCGGCTTTGTTGTCAGTGCTTCAGGGCCAACAAGAGGACTTCTCTGACCTTGGATATCCAGTACATGGCACAAAAACACATTGGGTGAAACTCAGATGCCGTAAGTTTAATAAAAATACATTTAGATATTTTTCTGTTTTATGTACATCTGCATGTCTGAACATTCTGGACTACTGTATAGTTATGTACAAGTGCAACATCAAGGTTGTCATGACTACTTTATGTACAGGCTCTCCTGTGACGCGCAGACAGCTCCGAAGTTCCAGGTGATGCCCTCTTGGTAACTGGCTCTAAGCGAGTGCCTTTCCTCCCGCCACCGCCTTCCTCTGGCCGAGCCTGGGGGAAGCCGCTTGCTGTGGGCTGCAAAAGAGAAGCAGTGGGTTCAGCTGCTTCTCCACGGTGGGAGCAGAATTACACTTCATTTACTCGTTTCTTCCATTTTAAAACAAAACTTTATCTTTTAGGAAAAAATAAATAAATAAAACCAGGTGGCTGTGGGACCGGCGCATGTTCTCTCAAGGCATGGGACTACTGTGGGGAAGGGACTTCTCTGGCCCAGGGCACTCGGGTCCTTAGACTAAACAGGGTGTCTTGTGTAGGATCCTCTGCAGCGCCTCCCTCTTGGCCAGTCAGAGGTGAAGGGCTGTTCACGGCAGGCTCCCTGTGGGTGCGGTGACCTGGAATAGCAATGTGGGGAGTTCAGGGTTTTTTCCTAGAACCATCTGCTCTTTAACAGTGATGTGAAAACACAGCTTTTTTAGAGGCAAGTCTCAGAGTAGAGGTGCTTTGTGCACCAGACAGTATTTTATAGTTCAGCTTCTTTGAAAACATCTTCCCAGGCCATTCTTCCCGGGAGGGGGTCGGTACTGGGAAAGAGATGACACTCCCTCTCTAGGCACTGCATTTAAAGGTGAAATGCCGCAGTTTTTGCTCTTTTGACTCTTTGTTTATCCAAATTCACGAACTTGAGCATTGTTGTGTGGGAACCCATCTCCAGGCTCAGAAGCGGAGAGGACTTGGGGGGCTGCTGCGAAACTCCGGAGAACAGAGCACCACAGGCGGACAGCACGACGGCCAGGCAGGGCCCCGGGAGGAGAGCCGGGTCTGCCCCACCCCACTTACATGTGGTCACTTTCCATTTGGCGTGGTTTCCCCGTCCATTTTTCCCATGTGCTTTTCATCCTGTTAGTGCTCACTGCCTTCCCCAGGGCCACCACCTGGGCCTGGGGAGGCGGCTGGAAGGGCCCAGGCCGGGCCAGGGGAGAGGTCCTTCCCCGGCGAGCGAGCCCACCGCAGCCTGCAGTCCGGCGCAGGCTCCAGGAACAGAGCTGTTCTTGAACAGGTGCTGCCGTGCCCTTTTCTGCTCAGGGAGACGACGTATGCCGGGGGTGAGTCCCTCCTTCTGCGGTGCCCTGGCAGCAGGAGGCCGGAAAGGGCTGAAGCAAACGCCAGGCCGAGAGTGACCTGGGGCAGGGGACACATGGGGATCTGCCTGGTGTCCTTATGTCAACAGTAACAGTAGGAGCTTTCAGTTAGGTCATTTCCGCTCTCCTCTCAGTCCTCGCCCCTGGGATAAAGGTTGCTTGGGGTGAGAATTCTTTCCTGGCTGCAAAGCACATTTTAGAAAAAAAGCAGATTGCCAATGGGACTATTTAAATTTTGTAAGAATGTAGGAATGCAATTATGTAAAAACTTAAGCTTACTAACTTTCCAATTGCTAGATCTATTTAAAGTCTAGGCACTTAGTGTGTGTGTGTGTGTGTGTGTGTGTGTGTGTGTGTGTTGAGAGAGAAAGAGAGAGGAATTTCAAATGGATTAAGACCTAAATTAACCAAGTTGCTATAGAAAACTATCACACCAGTTTACAT
Organism: Antrozous pallidus; assembly: GCA_027563665.1. Taxonomy (NCBI): domain Eukaryota; kingdom Metazoa; phylum Chordata; class Mammalia; order Chiroptera; family Vespertilionidae; genus Antrozous; species Antrozous pallidus. Next base: position 31,606,111 of record CM050518.1, read on the forward strand.
TCTAAGTAACACTGCTGACCTTGACATTTAAAATAGCCCCCTTCTATCTAAGTTTAATATGATTCAAAAGTGACATTAGTTCTCAACTAGAAAAAAAGCTCCCTGGAAGAGAGTTATCTGCCTAAAATGTGCAAGAATAAATAGCACATCTTTTAAAAAAGATAGCATGTTTCAGATGACAAGTTCATTCATCTAACTAATTCTGAAAAGACCTTGTTCCAGAACGACTGATGACACACGTTTACTTATAAACACTACATCGTTGTTTTTCTGCACAGTTGAGACAGTCCCGAGACCAGTTTCCCACAAGTAAACCTGAGCATTCCTAGCTCTCTCACTGGCTCCACACTGGCCTCCTCCAGCAACATCTGGATCATCCCTGGACTGTAAGTAAATCAATTATTCCCTATGCAAAAATAAAAGGCTAGATGCCGGAGCACAGATGGGAGAAACTGTCAAAGAAAACTTGTGAACATGCAGATGAGTCGTCGTTTCCAGTCGGAGGGTTTCCAGTTTTTTGTCCTGCTCCACTCAGCACAGCGTCTCCTGCCTGCTCCCTCCCTGCAGACTCCAGCACCACTCGACTCCACTTGCTCACTCACGGAGACTCCCTGGCCCCAGCATCAAATGCAGGTCCCAGGCTGCGCAGGGGGCTGCTGCTTCCGGCTCCTCAGTGCCCCCAGCTTCTCTTTGTACAGCACTGGCAGGTGCTGAGAAATGTCCACCAGGGCGCTGGCCACTGCGAGACCTTGGGAGAACCCACAAAGGGAACACATGTTAAGGAGCAGCTTGCCTTTATTTTCAAAAATAAATTTTAAAAATCTGTTTACATTCCCACAGTGCAATAAACAGAGCAATAAAGTATGTAGAGAAGTCTTACTTACCCTTTGCTCTTTCCTCACCTGTCCCCTCGCCAGCTGAGAAACTGCTTTCATTAGTTTGCATATATTCTTTCAGGGTTTAGTTATACAAATACAAATATATATTCTTTGCCCCTCCCTAGTTACACAAAAAGATATAACCTGCTTTTCAGACCAGTCAAGCCAAGTGCTCTGCCTGGTGGTGGGAGCATTTAGTATGATTGCAGACATACTCTAAGCATTAAATTTCTCCTGCTGGCCTCCAAAGAGAGGCCAAGGAAAAGCAGCACTCTTAAGGGGAAGATTCCTCAGGGAAGGAACAACCTAAGACAGGCACAGTCGCAGAGAGGTCATCAGGAGAGAACTTAAAGGTCAACAGAGGTGAGGCACAGACCCTCACTCCCCTAACTTTGCAGGGGCATGAACTCTCACTCCTTCTGAGGGAGGTCTCCTGCCCCCATGGCTGCTTCGCCTTAGATTGGGACCCAGGTTACAGAGACTTGGCCAGCAATAGCAGCCCTACATCTAAATCTAGTCTAGCACCAGGAATGCTCAGGGCCTACTTAAGAATGCAAATAATCCTTTCCACAAATATTTACAGGGTAAACTAAGATTTCTGCTTGAGTATTAAAATTGACAGTAAAATAGTAATCAAGTTTTCAGATTAATTTAAATTGGCTAATGGAAATAAGTGAAAATTTAAGTGTACTGGATAAAAAGCTGTTCTTAAAATAGTAACTAAAATTTCTATTAGTAGTTCATCTCATTGTAAAATTGCCTAACATGCAAAGAACCTAAAGCAGTCATATTTTTGTGCAAAAATTAAAATTTAAAGTTACCAAGAACTGCAATATAAAATTTCCAAAAGCCCCCATTAATCAAAAAAAAGGGGGGATAGTGGGGTAATATCATGTAAGGAAAAATATCCTGTAAGTAAATTACATTTACAAAGTTCTTACTTCAGAAAATTAATTTCCATTTGTAATGTTAACAGCAGGACACCCATGAAAAACACACATGGTGTCAAAATAAGCCAAAGGAAAATCATTTGGGCAAAAATAAAAAGAATCCCAAGTCTAATTTACAGAAAAGATTCCTTTATTAACTTTTGTTCGAGAATATTTCAGAAAACAACTCCAAGACCATATGGATTCCTGCAACAAAGAGGAACTGACAGGTCTGCTCCAACTGCAAAGACAGTCCAGAGACAGAAGACACTGACGACACCTTGCCATGCTAGCAGTCAGCAGCTGTGCGTCGCTGCAGGTGGCCCAGGACCAAACTAGAGAGGGTGGGACCTGCATTGCCACCATATGTCCACCATCCAGATACCATTGCTGACATGTACACATAAGGAACTATTATTTGACATTGAAACTGGGACTCAGAACTGTTGGACACTGAAACTGAGACTCAAACATTTTTTGTTCTTATATGTTTATTTCTAGTATGCAGAGGCAAGATTTTTTTAAAGAAAAGAAATGGAGGGAAAAAGATAGATACAGAGGCATAGAAGCATTGAACAAACTGTCAAACTACAGTGGGAAGGCAGGGGAGGGTAGGGGTGGGGGCTGTGGGAGAACAACTGAAGGACTTGTATGCACGCATATGAGCATAACCAATGGGTACAAGACACTGGGGTAGGTGAGGACATTTGCTGGGGGGTAGGGGAGGCCGGGGGGAGGTTAATGGGGGGGGGAAAGGAAATATATGTACTACTATTTGTAATACTTTAAAGAATAAAAAATATATATGTATATTGAAAAAAAAGCAGCATTCTTTTTAAAAAATATGTTTTTATTGATTTCATGGAGGAAGGGAGAGGGAGCGAGAGATAAAAACATCAATAATAAGAGAGAGTCATTGATCGGCTGCCTCCTGCATGCCCCACACTGGGGCTCGAGCCAGTAACCTGGGCATGAGTCCCAACCAAGAATCAAACAGTGACCTCCTGGCTCATAGGTGGACGCCCAACTACTGATCCACACCAGCGAGGCAAGCAGCATTCTTTACAATGTAACTCAGATCCATTCCACATGGCCCAGCCAGCACTAGTGATTTTTAAAAATACGTTTTTATTGAATTGAGAGAGAGAGGAAGGGAGAGATAAGATACTTCTATGAGAGAGAAACAGATTGGCTGCTTCCTGCAAACACCCTACTGGGGATTGAGCCCACAACCTGGGCATGTACCTGACTGGGAATCGAACCAGCGACCTCTTGGTACATGGGACAACACTCAACAACTGAGCCACACGAGCTGGGCCAGCACTAGTGATTTTTATATCTATACCACGTTATGGGTTAGGGCAGACTCTGGAATGAGTAAGGTTCTTTAATCTCCCTGTGCCTCTATTTCTTCCTTTGTAAAATGGGGAGTAATACACAGGGCTTGTATGAGGAGTCAATGAGTGAACTGAAGTATTCTTAGAATGCTGCTTCCTCATCACCATCTGACTCTGCTTTAGAGCCTGCTGGTTCCAGTATCCTTTTGGCTGGTAACCTTTAACTGATTTCATCTGGGAAAAGGCCAGCCCAGGTCAGAGCTTGGTTGAGCCCTCAGGAGCCATGCTGGCAGACTTATCTCCACCTCACTGAGCCTACAAAATGGGGGGAAACGAGAGGGGGTGGTTTTTAAGTGCTAGGTTTAGTGGCTGGAATTCAGCGGAGAATCCAGTAACAATTGCTATAACAAAGGCAGAGCCAGGTGCTCTGGAGTGCAGTGGACACCCTCTAAAATGGGGGGTAGAGAATGAATGGGGTCTCAAGCAGTAGGTGGGCCTTCATCAGGAGTTCAGAGGGGTAGTAGGGCACATCAGAAAGAATTTGGGGCAGAAAAGGCCACAGTCTGTCATCTCCTCCCCACCCTAGCCAGCGCCTTGCCATCAGGGAGAACTGTCCAATGTGGTGGCAGAAGACACAGCCCCAGCGTCTTCAGGTCAACGGTCATCCTGCCCTCAACATGGGCAAGTTAGGAGCTCAACTCACAGAAATCCCCCGTGAGGGCAGATCGAGCTGTTCCCTCGGAAGGAAGGTGAAGCCCTGGCCTGGCCACGCCTGCCGGCCTGCTTTCGTGAGGACTCCCAGACACAGACCATCTGAAAGCTGAGCGGGGGCTCTTCCGGGTGAGCTCGGGTGTGGAGCTCAGGGCCTGGGCAGGGAGTCTCCTCAGACTCTCCTCAGAGGCTTTCTTCTGGCCGAGGCGACCCTGACCCCAAGAGTCATCCTAACTGTAAGCTGTCTAAAACATTCGCATTGTCTGAGGCATCCCTCCAGAGTACAGCGTGGTTAATCAAGATACTTCAAAACTATACTCCTTCTTCCCTGCGTGTTCAATAAGATAATGTTTATCTAAATTATGATCCATGTATTTGATGGAATAGTATAAAAGATTGGTAAAAGATTATATAGTAAGCTGTTAAAACGTTTATGAAAGTTATATAAAAAAAGAATAAAATAAGAATGACACAAACATTTCAACTAAATTGCTAGAAGGAAACAACAGCGAAAATTAATGGGTGTTGGAGAGGAGAACTCTTAAGTTTTCAGAAACTTCCTTTAAATTGTTATAATTGCTGTTTGTGCCTTATATTTAAAACAGAGTGAAGAATGCCCTGGCCAGATAGCTTAGTTGGTTAGTGTCATCCTGATACACAAAGGTTGTACGTTTGATCCCTGGTCAGGGCACATACATGAAGCAACCAATGAATGCATAGAATTTTTTTGAACAACAAAATGATATTCCTCTCTCTAAAATAAATCAACTAAAATGTATAAAATGTAGTGAAAAAGCAAATGAAATGCAATAGTTCTGGAAATACCAATTTGAGAATCACCAGCTTGAAGGAGCCACGAGAGTAGGTAAGATGACAGAGAGTGAGAATGAAGGAAGAGGAAGAAAGTCTAGATTTAGGAGAAAAGGAAGGAGAGACAGGGAAGGAGCAGCAAAGCCAGAGGAGGCCAGACACACTGTAGGCGAAGGAAGGTGTGGTAGGAAGCATCAGTATCACTGGGAAGCTGGCACGGTGAGGAGAGTTCTGGAATTTCCCCTGGGAAGAACCTCAGAAAGGACAGTGAAGGAAATCCAGTGACAACGGATACCTCACGGAATCCTCATGACGACACGAGGCAGGAACTATTCACGCGTGTACCCAGTTCTATAAAAGGGAAGGGCCCCTCACTGGCCCTTGGCTCTACTCACCGGACTGCCCCGGAGGAGGGATCCCACCAAGGCCTCGAGGGAGCCGCACAAACGCAGAGAGGACAGCGGCTTTGTAGTAAAAACATGGCTCCAGGGCGATGGGTTTGGGAACAGCCTGGCGAAGAGAAAGAATTAGCTAGTGGTGTTTCTCAAGCTTCAGCTCTGCAGCCTTCAAATGTGATTTTGTAAAGATGCTCTCTGTATTAGTTCCTGTTGGTGTGTAACACATTATTAACTTAGCTGCTTAAAACAACACATCTATTATCTCCGTTTTATAGGCCAGAAGTCCAAACAAGCTCTGTAGGGTTTTCTGCTTAGGGATAGAGGACTATTCAAGTCTTCCATCAGTTCTGGAAAATTCTTAGCTTTTATCTGATAAGAGTCTCAGCTCTTATCTTCACAAGGAGGAAGTCGAGTAGCAGCTGGGGTCCATTTTTATCTCAGGTTCTGAGGCAGAATCTGCTTCAGAACTCATTCAGGTGCTGGCAGAGTCCAGGTCCCGCGGCTGTAGGCCTGAGGCCCTCATTTCCTTGCTAGCGGTCAGCCAGGGCCACTGTCTCCTCTCAGAGTCTGCTTGCATTCCTGCTCAAGTGGCCTCTCCAGCTTCAAATCAGTGATGGCCCATCAAGTCTTTACCATGCTCTCTCTGTGCCACCAGCCAGAGAAAACTTTCCCCACAGCTTAAGGCCAATCACCGTGGGACTTCACTACTTCTGCAAAATCCCTTCACATCAGTCCCTACAGTCTGACTGACTAATCGAGACAGGAATTTCGGGGCCCTCTGCAGAACCCTGCTCACCACACTCCCAAACATGTCAGTAACCTCTTCAGTTTGGGTAAAGAAAGTAATTTCCAGACCCGCCCTGGCTGTGGCTGGATGGTGAAACCAGTTATGAGCCGTTACAATAGTCCAGGTCGAGATGACAAGCGGCCTAGACCAAGGTGGAAGGTCACAGTGGTGGTGAAGTGCACAGTGGTCAGGGGATATTTTTAAAGATAAAGCCAAAATGACCTGCTGACGAACTGACTGTCCAATGAGAGTGAGGATGAGTCAAGGGCGATTCCATGAGTTTTGGCCTCAGCAAACAGAGTGATGGAGGCCAAGTGTCCTGAGTTCAGGAAGATATACCAGAGGAGCAGGTGTGGGAAACACTATATACAGTTCAGTTTTAGACGTGTTAGATTTAAGATACCTGTTAAGACATCCATGTGGGGACACTGAGTAAGCACTCTGATACATGAGTTGGAGGTTCATGGGAGAGAGGAGAAGGGAGAGCTCATAGTGTTTGAATCCATGATGGGTAAGATTATGGCTATGGTCTGAATGTTTGCGTACTCTCAAAATTCATGTTCAATTGTAATGCCCAATGTGATGGTATTCTGAGATGGGAACTCTGGGAGATAATTAGATCATGAGGACAGATTTATCATTAATGGAATTAGTGCCCTAAGAAAAGAGACCCCAGGGAGCTCCCTCATTCCTTCTACAATGTAAAGGTTTAGCTAGAAGATGCCATCTATGTACTAGAAAGTGGGGTTTAGGAAGACAGTGAATCTTCCAGCACCTTGATCTGGATTTCCAGTTTCCAGAACTGTGAGACAGAAATTTCTGTTATTTATAAGCCACCCAGTCTCTGGCATTTTGTTATAGCAGCCCAGACTAAGACAATCACCAAAGGAGTAAGTGTAAAAGATGTGAGAAGAGACCCAAAGACAGTGTACATCACTGTCAAAAGGTGTTGGGGAGATGAAGAGGATCGAATAAAGAACAACCAGCAAAAACAGCCATAAGGTGAATGTTTGGTGTCCTGAAAGAAAAGTTAAGAAAGTGTTCTAAGAATTAACCAACTGTGTTATATGCTGCCAACATATGACATATGGTTTTGTTCAGTACTTTAGGTTTGTCGATTCATTTTAATACCACCAATTATTACTATTTCATCAGGACAATGTTTGCTTAGATTTATGCACATGCTTACTCTTTTATTTACTTGCTATTCCTTATGATTCCATCCTCCTGGGGTAATTTTCCTTATTTCTAGCATATACTTTAGACATTTCTTCTGTATAGGTCTGTCTGTTGGGGGCAAATTCTCAGCTTTTCTTCTAGTCAGAAGATATCTTCAGTTTATCCCTGCTCTTGAAACATAGTTTCTGGCCATGCTATTATAGGTTGGCAGTTCTCTTTCTATTCCATATATTTGACTATATTCTTGGACTATGTTCTTCCACTCTCTTCTGGCTTCAGGTGCTACTAATGAGAAGTCAGCTACCATGCTGTCACTCCTTTGCAGGTGATATTTTCTTGTTTACCCACTTCTTTGTTAATGCAGCAAAATACACGTAACATTAACATTTACCATCTTAACTATTTTTTGTTGCACAATTCAGTGATATTAAGTACATTCCTATTGTTGTGCAACTATCACCATCAACCATCTCCAGAACTGTTTTCATCATGTTTTTTTAAAAAATGTATTTTATTGATTTTTACAGAGAGGAAGGGAGAGGAATAGAGACATAGAGGGGTTAGAAACATTAATGGGAGAGAAACATCGATCAGCTGCCTCCTGCACATCTCCTACTGGGGATGTGCCCACAACCAAGGTATATGCCCTTGACCAGAATCGAACCTGGGACCCTTTAGTCCATCGGTCGATGCTCTATACACTGAGCCAAACAGGTTAGGGCTTGTTTTCATCTTGTAAAACTGAAACTCTGTAAGCATTAAACAGTAACTGTCCACCCCTCTTCCCATTCCAGCCCCTGACAACCACCATTCTACTTTCTGTCTTTATGAATTTGACTATTTGAGGTACTTCATATAAGTGGACTCATACACTATTTGTCTTTTGTGACTGACTTATTTCACTTAGCATAATGCCCTGAAGGTTCACCTATGTTGTAGCATATGTCAGAATTTCTCTTTTTTAAGGCTGAATAATATTCCATTGCATGTATATACCATGTTCTGTTTATCTATTCATCTGTTAATGCACATTTGGGTTGCTTTTATCTTTTAGCTACTGTGAACAATGGTTCTATGAACATGGGTATACAAATATATATTTGTGACCCTGCTTTCAATTCTTTTGGGTATATACCTAGAAGTGGAATTGCTGGATTATATGATAGTTCTATTTTATTTTATAAAAAATCAGAGGCCCAGTGCATGAAATTGGTGCACGGAGAGGGGGTGTGTGTTCCCTCAACCCAGCCTGTACCCTCTCCAATCTGGGACCCTCAGGGATGTCTGATTGCTGGTTTAGGCCTAATTCCCAGGACATCCCCTCTCACAATCCTGGACCACTTTTTCCTAATCGCTCACCTGCTTGCCTGTCTGGCCATCCCTAACTGCGCCCCCCTGCTGGCTTGATCGCCCCACACAGCCTGCTTGTTCAGTCACTTGGTCATCCCTCACTAACCCCCCCCTATTGGCCTGGTTGTAGGCAGCCATCTTGTGAGAGTGTGATGGTCAATTTGCATATTGCTTCTCCATTATATAGGATCAATATTGTTTTCACAGTGGCTGCATCATTTTTACATTCCTAACAGTGCACAGGGTTCCAGTTTTCTCTACACTGTAGTGATCTATTTTTGCTCTGGCTGATTTTATGATGTTCTCTTTAAAAAAAACAAAAACTGTTCTCTTTATTTTTGGAGTTCCATAGTTCCAGCATGATAAATACAATTGTACTATTTTTTCTCTTCTGCTTTCCTTTTGCTTTCTTTCCTTAATCCTTCTTGTGATACATTTTGCCTCTGAAATCTGTATATTCATGACTTCTATCATTCTGAAAAATTCTGTTATTATCTCTTTGACGTTTGCTTCCCTTCATTCATTTGTTTTGGGACTCTGATAATATATATGCTAGATCTTTTCATTCTATCCCCCATATTATTATTATTTGTCATATTTCCCATTTCCTTGTTTCCTGTTCTACATTCTATGTGATTTCTTCAGATTCATCTTCCAGTTCAAAAGCTCTGTCCTCATTTGTGTCTGATGTGCTGTTTGACATGTAAACTGAGTTATTTAAAAATTTTCTACTACTATAGTTTCCATTTCTAACAGTTACATTTGGTTGTTTTTCAGATCTGCTAGGTCATTCTTGACTCTCACAGCTTCCTCATCATTATAATTCCATCTTTTATTTATTTAAACATTTCATTCATAGCTATATTAGATATGTCCTTTAGATATCAATCCAAACACTTTAAGTCCTGTCTAAATCCACCTGCCAACTCTTATTCATGAAATGTGTCTCTCTTGTCCATGGGAATCACTTTAGGTTCTGATTTTGGTTCATGACTTGTTCTTCTTAGAAAAGGAAAAGGAGAATGGTCCCTGAAAATATTGCCTACTTCCTGTGCACTCAGTCATGCTTTAACAGTATGTTTTATGCAGGACATACGGCGGTTTTACTAATGTATCTGAAATATTCCATTGTTTTGTTAAAAGAGAAATTTCTTTTACTTTCCTCATCAGTTTTTGGGGGAGGAGTCAGAAATATTTTCTTTACACAGAATTCATAGTGAATTATGATTCTGTCCCTTTAAAAACAAGGCTCTCCAAATACTTATAAAGAACAATGGTTAATTTAGCTTTTTAAGTTTTAAAATACTATGCCATAGAATATCAGACAAATAATTTATATTTTAAAATCCCTTAAACATGAGACTGCTTAGTGACAGGAATCAAAGACTGGAAAACAAAAGCAAAAGAATACAAGTTTGGTGTGCTGGCTTATTGTAAAAAAGAAAGAGAGAGGAAAACAAGAGGCAGCACATTAAAGTTCTTTCTCTCAGTTTTCCCCGATTCAGAAGCATGAATTTTGACAAATTAAGTTATAGGGACTTTGTAATCACATTCTCACCTTTATAGTCCCCCCAATAAGATCAGGAGGCTCTTCATCTGTTTCCAAGGCAACATTTACAGAGGCAAAGGGACGACTGGCCATCTGCTGCATCTCCCGTAGAAGTTGCTGATGAGTAAAACAGCAAGCATTACTGAAATGAGTACTGAGGGGATTTTATTAGAGAATACTTCATATTAAAAATATCCAATCCTCCCTGATTCAAACACAAGAAACCCCAAATATTTTTAAAATAGTCAGGGAAAGTTGGAAGAGACCATGTATTAGTTAACATTAGAAATTACTAAATCCTATTGGATGTGGTAACAGTATTGTCATATTATAGAAAAAAAATCCTTATCAGTTAAATATATATACTTTAGTATAGCTATAATGTCGCAATACCTCTGTTAAATAAAATAAATTATATAGCCCTATCCCGTGTGTGTGTGTGTGTGTGTGTGTGTGTGTGTGTGTATGTTTTCTATTGATTTTTAGAAAGTGTGAAGGGAGGGGGAGAGACAGAGAGAAACATCAATGTGTGAGAGGCACATGAATTGGTTGCCTCTCCGATGCACCAACCAGGCTGGGGATCAAACCTGCAGCTCAGGTATCTGCCCTTGACCAGGAACTGACTACAACCTCGGTGCATCAGGACAATACTCTACCTGACTGAGCTACCTAGCCAAGGATGACTTAGGACTCTTAAAACTTCCCATCATATCCTTTGCTCTGGAATAGTTTATATGTTTTGAAAATAATTCTCATAAGTATCCAAGGAGGAGTAGAATATTATTATCTCCATGAACTCATCTTAAAATAGAAACTCCCTGGGTCTAATGACCTTTGTGGAGAGAGTAATATTTTGACGAGTTTTCAGTTCCTCCTTCCCTGGTTGTTAGTTTATCGTGGCTCTCACTTTTTTCTCATTCCGTTCGGATGACTTGTATCTTTTTCAGAACACTGTACAATTCATTGGGATTTTAAAATATCCTAGTAACAGAGCTATTAAAGAATCCTCTGAATATGTTACCCACTGATTTTTAAAATAATAAAGAGGATGCAACATTTACTTCTATGATAATATCACCTTTACATGGGTCATAAAAGGTGTCATGCCCCCAAGGAAGAGGCCCATATTCTGGAACCTATTTCAACCCCATTACAGACACTAATATTCTATGATCAGTGCTGAGTGCTTGTGAATTTTGGTTTTAGATATTCCCATTCTCTTCCAAATCTTGGCTCTAGATCAATTTTTATATAGAAAAAAAGGCACTAGTAGATACAAAAAACAAAGCACATGTAAGGCGAGGTCACAGTGCATTTTCATTAGCAACAATGCAATAGACCTGATGACCAGAAGGCAGAGTATTAACAAGTGAAAGTTGCAATAAACAAAGTTCTTATGTTGTAATTTTTAACCAAGTGTATTTATTTGATTTGTCTACTGTAAATATTTGTTTGACTTCTTACTTTTGTAACGGAGCTCTGGAAATAAATCAAGATTCATTAAAAAAAATAAAATTCAAGCCAAAATTTAATTAGATACACATTTATCCTTCCTTGAAATATGAGAAATTCTTAGATCTCCAGAACCAGCGTGCTGGTAGGATGGGTAAAACTGGCACCTGTTAAAGTCTAATACAGAGTTTCCTTTCAGAAAGCTGAGACCATGTGGGGCAGAATTAATGACACTTTATGTAGCAGTAACTGAAGTCTAATGGCATCCGTGAATATGTACATCAATGATCATTGAATAGCTCATGCTGACTTGCTTAAGAGAAATGTGTAAAAAGGAAAAGCTCTTACAAGGATTCTTTAATCTTTATCCACTGAGGCTTACCTCTCTGCGCCTGGAGGCCCAACAACTTTGTTTGATCTTCCAAACCACAGCAGCCACCAGGAGCAAAGAGAGGAAACAACTGTGAGAAAGCAAAGTATCAAATTATTATCCCAGCCCCCAGAATCAGCACCACTGTCTCCATAGTCCAGGCCAGAAAGGGAAGCAATCCCTCAGATACAACCCCAAGCTCCTCTCTGATGAGTAATCACAACCATGTTCTGTTCACAGGAAAGCAAAGTGTGAGGGGCCTCGATAAGCTGAGCTTCAGACCTTTCAGGCTGTACAGTTCCCACCAGCTGCTCGGAGGGACCCTGACCTCCCCCGGACCTCTAATGGAATGGCTCATCAGGGGCTTATCCCAAATAAGGAAAATAATTCTAACAAAATTATGACAGATAATAAGCATGCTATTTAATAAAAATTAACAAATGTTCACTGTAAGGTATAAAAATAGGAAAAAATAATCTTTAAAATAACTTTTTATAAGGGAGAAGTAAATATAGAAGAAACAAACTTATGTGTAATAATGTATATTCAGTTGCATTTTTACAAAGTAAATGCATACATTTTTGTAAGGTAAAATGATCATTCTCAAGCTAACAACTTCCTTAAAAGTACTAGGAGAGACTAACTCCCAGTGGTCACGTAACTGCAGGTAATTTCAGTGTTCTCCCAATTGTAAACCCAGCACTCAATGGTTTGAAAAGCTACTGTGATAGTAGAGAACTGACTTCTGATAAAAGGATTAATGAGTTGAACAAATATACCTCTAAAGTAATTGCTAAAGTAATTTAAAAACTGATGTTCTTCCAGCTGGTATGACTCAGTGGTTAAACCTGGAGCCAGGATTCAAAGAGGTCACCAGTTAGATTTCTAGGCAGGGCATATGCCCAGGGTGCAGGCTTGATCCCCAGTTAGCGGCCTGCAGGAAGCAGCTGATCGATGATGTTTCTATCTCTCTACCCCTCCCCCTTCCCATCTCTCTAAAAATAAAAATAAAAAGTAAAATCAGTAAAGACATATTAAAAAAACAAACACTGGTGTTTTCACTCACTAACTTGTAAAAGGGCTTGCAACTGAGTTTTGCTCCTGGGTGTCATACAGACGTGATGCTCTTGGCCCGTGCCACCAGATGCCCGCTTGCTGAGCCTCGTGTTTGCAGGATGGGGTCGGCTTTGTGAAAAGCAGCCTCAGTGTTACCAGGTACTGACCCCAAGGCAGACCTCCCAGGGTGGCTGGAGAAGGGCACTCTAATATGTTAGGATGATTGAACTTTGGTCTTTTCACAAAAAGAAACTTGAAAGCTCTGACATCTTATCACTTCCCCAAAATGCACAAGCATGGAGGCCCCTCCAGGGTAACCTAACAGAAGGTAAGGGGCCCCAGGATCATCACTCAGGGGAGAGCCTTCAATTCCTTGTCTGCTGGCCACCTCGGCTGCCCTGACATTGCTGGTCCTTCCTCCTCCCTGACACTCTCTGTTTTCATTTTTGTATCAATACGTTACTGGGCCAGGTCTTGCCCTAGGCTCATGGAAGAACAAAAGCCCACTGTTCCCATGAACTTTACATTCCAGGATGTGGAGACAAACAGTAAATAACATAGAAAACAAAAACAACATAAAAGAGCATGTCAGAAGGTAGGAAATGCTACAGAAAGAAAAGATGATTGGGTAAAGAGGTTCAGAGTGCCAGTGGCATTCTAAGGCAGAATGGTCACATGAGCCTTATTTCTTGAGAAGGCGATTTGTGAGCAAAGACTTGGAGGAGGTGTGGGAGATGCAGTCAGGAGCATGCATATGGTATTTGAAGTAATCAATCTGGATGAGGTCACCACAAATTGAATACAAATATGTAAGAACTAAGGCCCAGTGCACGAAATCTGTGCACAGGGGTGTGTGTCCCTCAGCACAGCCTTCTCCAATCTGGGACCCCTCTAGGGATGTCTGTTTAGGCCTGATCCAGGTGCAGAGATGTGTGTGTGTAGGGCTGAACAAAAGACAGTGTCCTGCTCTGCTGAAGCTTAGAGCCTAACTGAGGACACAGATCTCACACAAGTAAAAAATTACTAGAAGTGCCATGATGAAAAATAATATGGTTGTGTGGGAAAGATCAAGGGCAGGCAATTTAGTTTGGGGGTTCCCGGGTAAAATCATAGGGGTTCCAGGATAAAACCTTGGAGGAAATGACACAGTGGATGGTTTGAAAGACAAGTATGATATAATAAACAGCTTTACTTGCAATAACCAAAACTGGAAACAATTCAATGTCCATCAAGAGGTAAACAGATAAGCAAGTTGTGGTTTATCTTTATATATAATACTAGAGACCCATTGCAGGAAGATTCCTGCAATAGAGCTTCCTGCGGCCTGAGCAAAGCTCCCTCCCTTCTCTGCTGCCTTGCTCCCTTCTCCACTACCTCGCTCCCTTCTTCACTACTTCGCTCTCTCCCATCTCTGCTGCCTTGCTCACTTCCTTCTCCGCTGCCTTATTCCTCTCTCCGCTGCCTCGCTCCCGTCTCCTCTGCCTTGCTCCCTCTCTTCTCCCCCTCCCCGCTTGCTTACTTCTCTGCAGCTTTGCTCCCTTCTGCAGTGCTTGGCTTCATTCTACACCATCTTCTGCATGCAGATATGCAAATTAACTGCCATCTTGGTTGCATACTCATTCTGATTGGCTTTGTGGGCATGACTTGTGGGTATAGTGAAGGCATAGTCAATTTGCATATTACTCTTTTATTAGATAGGATTACTCAGCATTAAAAAGAAGTGAATTATATCTTTATTTTGATTTAAAAAATACTCCTTTACTAGTTTTTTTTTGGTATGAAGCAATTATACAAATCAGAAGGGTATAATAAAAGAAATGACAGCCTTTCTGAGTTTGAACAACCTATTCTCTACAACAGGTCTGTTGAGATGTAATATAGTAGCATCTTTTATAGGCTAACTAGAGGCCTGGTGTATGAAATTCGTGCATAAGTAGGATTCCTAGGCCTGGCTGGCAATCAGGGCCCATTGGGGCTTTCCGGCTGCTGGCCAGAGCCTCCGTTCCCCAGCTGCTGGCAGGTGCCTTCCTTCATTCCATGCTGCCCCCTGGTGGTCAGCGCTCACCATAGTGAGCAATCGAACTCCCAGTCTTGCGGCCGAACTCCCGAGAAGTCAATTTGCATATTAGGCCTTTATTTTATTATTATTTTTTCTTATTTTATTTTTAATTTTTTAATTTTTTTAATCTTTATTGTTCAGTTTATTAATTACATTGTTCCCTTTTTTTTTCCACCCTATAGTTCCCCTCTACCTGGTACCCATCCCACCCACTGCCCTCACCTCCCTCTTCTGTCCTCTCCCATAGTTGCATGATTTTTGTCCAGTCTCTTGCTGCACTTCCCACACCCCCTTTCTCCCCAAGAGTTGTCAGACCACTCCCTCTCTATATCCATGATTCTGTTACATTCACCAGTATATCCTGTTCATCAGATTATTAATTCACTGGATTTTTAGATTCATTTGTTGATAGATGTGTATTTGTTGTTCATAATTTCCACTTTTTCTTCTTCCTCTTCTTAAAGAATATCTTTCAGCATTTCATATAATATTGGTTTGGTGGTGATGAACTCCTTTAGTTTTTTCTTGTCTGCGAAGCACTTTATCTGACCTTCAATTCTGCATGATAGCTTTGCTGGATAGAGTAATCTTGGTTGTAGATTCTTGCTGTTCATCACTTTGAATATTTCTTGCCACTCCCATCTGGCCTGCATCGTTTCTGTTGAGAAATCCGCTGACAATCGTATGGGTGCTCCCTTATAGGTAACCATCTGTTTTTCTCTTGCTGCTTTTAATATTCTCTCTTTGTCTTTTGCTGTTGGCATTTTAATTATGATGTGCCTTGGTGTGGTCCTCTTAGGGTTCCTATATATTGGGGTTCGGTGCGCTTCTTGGACTCCTAAGTCAATTTCTTTCACCAGCTGTGGGAAGTTTTCAGTCACTATTTCTTCAAATAGGTTTTCATTGTCTTGCTCTATTTTTCTGGCACCCCTATAATTCGGATGTTGGTATGCTTGAAGTTGTCCCAGAGGCCCCTTACACTATCTTCAATTTTTTGGATTCTTTTGGTTTCTTGCTTTTTCAGCTGAGTGGATTATCCCTCTTTGTATTTCAAATCTTTAACTTGGTTCTTGGGGTGCTCCAGAGCACTTTTAGGTCTTTGTATAATATTTTTTATTTCAGTCAGTGTACGCTTAATTTCTGGTTGGTCCTTTTTCATATCCTTGAGAGTCTCCTTTATATCCTTGAGGGTCTCCTTCATTTCCTTGTAGGACTCATTCATTTCCTTGTCTGTCTTGCTTAATTCCTTATAGGCCTCAACCTTTTGTTGGAGCCTCTTGAAATACCCTATAACCGTGGTTTTGAATTCCATGTCCAGTCATTTTTTTCCCTCCATTTCTTTCACATCTGATTTCTTTCCATGTCTCTGCATGGTGGCTGCTTCCCTGAGTTGGTCAATTAGCTTTGTGTGGTAGACTTCCTACTAGGGACAGTGGCTCAGCCTTCCCAGTTACCTGAGGTGGATATGGGCTGCACAGACTTGCTGAAGTTAAGCTCAGGTTAATCGTTGTTAGCACTTGGAGGGTTGACCTCCAGGTCAATTGTCTGTGAAGCTCAGTTGTGTTCAGGTTGGATGGGCGGAGTCTCCGGGCCAAGCAGACAGCGTTAGCTCCGCCCTATGTGGCCCCAGGGACTCTGTGCTGGGGGCAATGGCTGCCAGCACCTCTGAGAGAGAAACGCTGCCGAGCTCCACCGGCTGCCGGGGAATTCAGACTCTCCCCAAATGAGTCTGCACGCCCAATGTCTCACCCAGGGTGGTAAAACAAAGCAGACTGACGATTTTCCGAATGAGATAGCAAGTCACAGAGCGCTCTCTGCATGGTCACGCAGCTGAGCTGTTCGAGCAAGCTGCCTTCTCCACAAGCTCGGAGACCCCTGCAGCACCCGAGCTTCGGCGTGCCCTCCCACTGTCCACTTTTCAGCCCGTATGATAGTGGGTTCCCTGGACTTCACCCAGAGCTGGAGAATCAGTCCAGTTGGACGTCTTTGTCTCCCTGTTTGAGAAAACTGGCCGGTTTTCAGCCGCCCGCCCTCTCCGCTGGCGCGTGCACTGCTCCAAACCTCTCTCTGCGCGAATCTTTCAACGCTGTCCGCCGCCGCTCCTCCGAGTCACAGTGTCTTATTTTCACTTTTATTTGTGGAATTTTCACTCGGCCAGCTTTCTGGTGATTTTGGAAGGTGTTTGTTCTTTCGTTAAGTTGTAGTATTAAAATTGCTGAGTATGACGGCAAGATAGGTGTTTTACCTATGCCGCCATCTTGGTTCCTCCCCTGCATATTAGGCCTTTATATAGAGAGACAATGGTGACTCATGAGAGGAAAGGACCTAAATTGCTTCAGGATGCAGTCTGGTTCTCAGAAAAAAAGCAATCATGTGATTTGGGGTTAGAACCTCAGGGGAGGACAGAGGGGCAGAAGACTGAGTTTAATCACTGAAGACCAGTGATTTCTTTTTTTTAATTTTTTAAAATATATTTTATTGATTTTTTTACAGAGAAGAAGGGAGAGGGATAGAGAGTTAGAAACATCAATGAGAGAGAAACACTGATCAGCTGCCTCCTGCACACCCCCTCCTGGGGATTTGACCACAACCACAGTACATGCCCTTGACCGGAATCGAACCCGGGACCTTTCAGTCTGCAGGCCAACGCTCTATCCACTGAGCCAAGCCGGTTTTGGCTGAAGACCAGTGATTTCATCAATAATGCAACCTTGAAAAAAACAAAACGTGGAGTGAGGTTGGGAGCTGGTGGGTCAGTGAAGACCCACGTGCTGGGAGGCTGTCCTGTCCAGAGAGGGCACAGAAACTGTCTTCTCCCCCCACTCCCATCCCTTGTCTATCCATCTCTTCCATTTGGCTGTTCCTGAGTTGTATTCTTTACAACAAAACTGTAATTTTAAGCATAGTGCTTTCCTGAGTCATTTTAGCAAACTGTCAAATCTAAGGGGGGCGTTCATTGGAACCCTCAAATTTGTAGTTGGCCAGGCAGAAGTGTGGTTAGACTGGGGATCCATTTGTAGTTGATATCTGAAATGGGGCATCTTGTCATACTGAGCCTTTCACCCAGGGGGTCTGTGCTAACTCCTGGTAATGGCAAAACCAAAATGAATTGTAGGACACCTAGTTGGTGTCAGACAATTGGTTGCTGTTGGGAAAAACCAAGCAATGAATAAAAGTATACAGGTGAAAGGTAGGGAGAAGTATATTCTAGAAAGAAGGGAAAACATTTTCATATGCGGTGAGGCGGGAAAGAACCTCGTGCTTTTGAAGAAACAGAAGGTGATCGTGTAGTGGGAACACAGAGGGCAGCATAAAATAAACACAAAGAGGAGAGCAGAGGCCATTTCACACAGGACCCTGGTGTTTATTTTAAAATATAACATCAGTGATGAGAATCATTGATCAGCTGCCTCTTGCATGCCCCCTACTAGGGATTAAGTCCACAACCCCGAGCATGTGCCCTGACCAGGAATCGAACCATAACTCCTGGTTCCTAGATTGACATTCAACCACTGAGCCACACCAGCCGGAACTCGTGCTTATTTTTAAATACAATGGGAAGTCACTGGATATGAGATAAGTAGACCCAACCTAACTCATGATAGACCTCTAGGATTTTTGTGGATTGTAGAGGGGTCAAAATCAATTGCAATGGTCAGGTGCGCTTGTGATGGTTAAGGCTAGGGTAGGAGTGGAGGTTCAGCAAACTGAAGTTGTAAATGCCGCAATGTGGTGAGAGACTGCCTTTTGTTTTTCATTTTGTTTTTTGTTTATTTAATCCTCACCTGAGGATATTTTTCCATTGATTTTTAGAGAGAATGGAAGAGAGAGAAAGATAGAAATATCAATGTGAAAGAAACACATCGATTGGTTGCCTCCTGCACAAGTCCAGACCAGGGCCGGAGCCAGGAAGGAGCCTGCAACCAAGGTACTTGCCCTTAATCGGAATCGAACGTGGGATCCTTCAGGCAGACGCCCTATCTACCCACTGAGCAAAACTGGCGAGGGTGGGCGTGCCTTTAGGATGTAAAGGGAAAGCAGGGGCTTACAACTGGCAGTATGATGTTGCAACTAGAGATAGGAAGAAGACTGGGGAACAAGGATCAGAAAGTTCACTTCTGGGCATGTTATGGTATCTAATAGAATGGAAGAGTTCAATCAGAGAACGCAGAGTGGGAAGATGGCCAGGCTCCTGCTCAGGAAGAACAGCAACAGTGAGAGGTTGAACACAACAGGTTGTTCAGGAAGGGAGGCCAAGAAGGAGTGGCCCCAGGGCAGAATGGGATCCGATCCCAGGGGGCATGAAGAATCTCACAAAAGGGTGATCAGTTGGATACCTTTAAATTTGGCAAAAGAGATGTACTAACTGCTCTCCATAACAATTTATTTGGGATATGGGGATAGAAGACATTGGAAAGGTCTAAAAAGTAAAGAAAAAGGGCTCCAAGCCCAGGGTCAATAGATATAAGAAGGAAGAGGGTACTGAGGAAGAGTCAGAGTATTGGGGGAGGAGCATTCAGAGTGCATCACGAGAGGAGACGGCTTCCCCCCATTTCTGCCTGTGCTGCGCAACGGAAGAGAGCAGCTAAGGCAGTGAGCTCTGGTCCTGAGTCCGGAGAAGCCATTCAGAAGACTAACAGTACACCCCACCCAGGAGCACATTCTGCCCCTACTCCTCACTCAATGGAGGCTGTGACAGACAGAAACAGCATTCACACACAGGCAATGTGGAATCTCCCACACAACCAAGGAAAGAGTGGGACCAAACAACACATAAAAGGAAAAAGATCCAAAATCTGAGGTGACAAAGGAAGAAGACTGGGGAACAAGGATCTAATAGCACAAAGTAAGACTTCAAATAAAATATTATTAATCTCACAAATGAATATGAAAGGAAACTGCATTCACAAAATCAAAACAGGCTTACGAAAAATGTATTAGAAAAACATTAAAAATGTATTAGAAATAACAAAAGAAATGAATCCAACTCTGGATTAAATTAACAAACTGGAAAATATTGTGGAGGAGCTCACCTAGAATGCAGGGCAAAAGGAAAATCAGAGTTCAGTTAAGAAATATAGAGCAGATATCTGAAAGGAGCAACCAAGATGGCGGCATAGGTAAACACCTATTGTGCTGCCCCGCACAACAATTCAGAAACTACAACAGAACAACAAAATAAACATCACCCAGAATCACCGGACAGCGGGTCACTGAGACTCAGAGGAGTGGTGGAGCGCAGCCTTGAAGATACACACGGAAACAGAGGTTAGGAGCTGTGGCCGTGCACACAGGCTGCAGGGCTGGCAGCAGCAACCCCGGCTGGATTTCTCCAACGGGGAGGGCGGAGACGTCCCACTGCAGGGATTCCCCAGCACCAGGCGAGGTCGGGGGTCCGGGGTACGCACCCTGGAAGCCGGGCGCGCCAGAGGTCTCTTAGTCTGAGGAGAAACCGGGTTGCTAAAATGAGCGACAGCACAGACGCGCGACTTGCCCCCTGGTCCCAGAGACCACCCGACTGCTTTGTTTTACAACCCTGGGCGAGACTTTGGGTGTGCAGACTCATTTGGGGAGAGACAGAGTTGTCTGGCAAGGGGTAGAGACTAGTGGCTTTCTCTTGGAGGTGCCTGCAGCCATCCCCATCCAACAGAGACCCGCGCGCGTGTGCGAACGCTGCATAGGACGTAGCTGACACTGAGGCTGCCGGCTCAGCTCAGAGACTCCGCCCATCCAACCTGAACACAGTCTCCCTTCACAGCCAATTGGCCTGGAGGTCAAACCCTCCTAGGGCTAACAACAACAAACTGCGTTTAAATTAAAAAATACTGTACAACCCATAAAGGATTCCAGTAAGAGTACCCACCTCAGGTAACTGGGAAAGCTGAGCCATTGTCCCTTAGAGGACATCTACCACATAAAGCAGCCACCACGCAAAGACAAGGAAAGAAATCAGGTGTGAAAGAAATGGAGGGAAAAAGACGACTAGACATAGAGTTCAAAACCACGGTTATAAGGCTTTTCAAGAGGCTCCTAGAAAAGGTCGAAACCTATAAGGAAATAAGCAAGACCGACAAGGAAATGAATGAGAGCCTCAAGGATATGAACAAGACCTGCAAGGAAATGATCAAGACCAACGTGGAAATGAATGAGTCCTACAAGGAAATGAACGAGACCTACAAGGATATGAAGGAGACTCTCAAGGATATGAAAAAGGACCAACCAGAAATTAAGCGTACACTGACTGAAATAAAAAATATACAAAGACCTAAAAGTGCTCTGGAGCACCCCAAGAACCAAGTTAAAGATTTGAAATACAAAGAGGTAAAATCCACTCAGCTGGAAAAGCAAGAAACCAAAAGAATCCAAAAAATTGAAGATAGTGTAAGGGGCCTCTGGGACAACCTCAAGCATACCAACATCCGAATTATAGGGGTGCCAGAAAAAGAGAGAGAGCAAGACAATGAAAACCTATTTGAAGAAATAGTGACCGAAAACTTCCAACACCTGGTGAAAGAAATTGACTTAGGAGTCCAAGAAGCGCACCGAACCCCAATATATAGGAACCCTAAGAGGACCACACCAAGGCACACCATAATTAAAATGCCAACAGCAAAAGACAAAGAGAGAATATTAAAAGCAGCAAGAGAAAAACAGTTAGTTACCTATAAGGGAGCACCCATACGATTATCAGCAGATTTCTCAACAGAAATGATGCAGGCCAGACGGGAGTGGCAAGAAATATTCAAAATAATGAATAGCAAGAATCTATAACCAAGATTACTCTATCCAGCAAAGCTATCATGCAGAATTGAAGGTCAGATAAAGTGCTTTGCAGATAAGAAAAAAGCTAAAGGAGTTCATCAACACCAAACCAATATTATACGAAATGCTGAAAGATATTCTTTAAGAGGAAGAAGAAAAAGATAAAAGTGGAAATTATGAACAACAAATACACATCTATCAACAAATGAATCTAAAAATCAAGTGAATTAATAAGCTGATGAACAGGATAAACTGGTGAATGTAACAGAATCACAGACATAGAGAGGGAATGGACTGACAATTCTTGGGGAGGAAAGGGGTGTGGGGTGAGGGGGTGCAGCAAGAGACTGGACAAAAATCATTCAACTATGGGAGAGGACAGTGGAGGGGGGTGAGGGTGGAGGGTGGGATGGGGAAAAAAAAAGGGAACAATGTAATTAATAAACTGAACAATAAAGTTTTTTTTTTAAAGTAAAGCTATAGCTAAATAGATTCCAGATGGAAAAAGGATGACCTAAACATGAAAAAAAAGAAGATAAAAATACTCATGAAGAAAATATAGAAAAAGACTGACAGATCTGCTAGCCAAAAAATACCAGAAAAGACAAACTCCTGAAGACACATGCATGTTAATAATCACAAAATATAATGAAATCCTGAATTTCAGTATGAAAAAGGCAAACAGGCCAATAGAAATGTGAGCAAAGGATATGAACAGATAATTCAAAATAAGAACTGTAAGAGATCAGTAAGTATCACTCATAAAGAAATCCAAATTAAAACAAGATACCAATGATACCTCCCACATTAACAAAATTAAAAATGTGACAACTTCCAGGGTTGCTGAGAAATAGTAGTAGTAATAAGAGAAATAGGCAGAAATATTAGTAGTAAGAGATATCACATTCCTGCTGTAGGAATGTAAATCCAAAAACTGTTTTGAGGGGCCATCTGACAATGTTTTTGTGTTTGGGTATAGCAAGTATAGAACAAAAAACTATCCCAGAGAGAATATTCACCCAAAAAAATGCAGACATATGCAACAAAAATTGAGGACAATCTAAGTCAGTCAAAAGAGGAATGTTTAAATAAAATATGGTACTCAAAATAAGGGAAAAGCTGTTTTGGGAAAAATTAGGTGAATTTCCACCTGGGAAAAGTTAATTACAGAACTGCAAGTAAAATAGCAACTTATAGAACAACTAGAGACCCAGTACACGAAATTCGTGCACAGGTATGGTCCCTAAGCCTGGCTGGCAATCAGGGCCAATGGGGGCCTTCCTTCTGGCTGGCAGCCAGGTCCTCCCTTCATTCCATGCCACCCCCTACTGGTCAGCACACATCATAGCAAGTGATAGAACTCCTAATTGCAGGGATACTTTGCATATTAGCCTTTTATATATATAAATATATAAGAAGGCAGCCTATTTTAATAACCAAAGAATAAAACAAAAACAAAACACTGTGTATATACACAGAGAAAAGTTTTGGAAACATAAAACACCAAAATACTAACAGTGGTAATTTCTTAATTAAAAAAAATTGATTTTAGAGAGAGGAAGGGAGAGGGGGTGAGAGAGAAACATCAATCAGCTGCCTCCCGAACATACCCTAATCAGGGATCAAACCCTAGGTATGTGGCCTGAATGGGAATTGAGCCTGCTGCCTTTTAATGTATGGAACAATGCTTCAATAAACTGAGCCACCCAGCCAGGGCAATAGTGGTAATTTCTAAAGACTAGAATTAGGAGAAATTTGAATTTTAACTTTATTTTTTATGTTGTTTGAAAGTTTTACAATGAACATAAATTACTTTTGATGTTTTATAAGAATTATTGTCCTAAAAAATCAAACAAAAATTCTCGCCCTCATGCTGATTTTCCACATTAAAAAGTCTGAGTAAAGATTTAGTATTTTTACTTTAAAATACTTGGAATAGCCCTGGCTGGTGTGGCTCAATTGGTTGGGTGTCGCCCCATGTACTGAAAGGTTGCTGGTTTGATTCCTAGTCAGGGGACATGCCCAGGTTGGGGGTTCCATCCCTGGGGGGAGGTATGCAGGAGGCAGCCAATCCATGTTTCATCACATATCAAGGTTTCTCTCTCCCCCTCTCCCTTCTTCCCTCTCTCTAAAAATCAATTTAAAAATCTTTTAAAAAAAACTTGCATTAGTTTAGCAGTATTTCATCGTATTTTTCTATGTTGTCCCTATAAACATTTCCCCTTTGTATTATCTCTATCACTGTTTAATAGGAATCTAATATGAACCATATATAATTTTATATGTTCTAACAGCCACATTAAAAAAGTGAGAAGAAACAGGAAAATTAATTTTAATAACAACTTTATTTAACCCAAAATATCTAAAACATCATTAGAACATGAGGTCAATATAAAAAAATTGAGATCTTTTATATTCTTATTTTCTATTAAGTCATTAGAATCCAGTATGTATTTTGTATTTATAAAAAACCTCAATCTAAAAAAAACCCTACATATAACTCAATTTGAACACTAAATTTTTATCAGGAAATATTTTATCTGTACTTGAGATTTCATAAAATTTACATTTGATATATAGATTCAAATAAGCAGGTTTTTCTAAATATACTTATAAGTTTTCTGATAACTGAGTCAAGTATCAGTTTTTAAATTATATTTAAATTAGTTAAAATTAAATAAAATAAAAAATTCAGTTTCTTAGTTACATTAGCTACATTTCAAGCACCCAGGAACTACATGTGACTAGTGGCCATTAAGCCTATACTGATCTTTCAGTTTCTTGTTTGTTACGATCTACTTTTTATTCTTATTGAACTTTTCACCACTTAAAATAACCCCGAACCTTTTAAATTTTATCTGTTTCTCTGGTTATGCATTATGTTCCACTGGCCAATCTGATTTTGTGCGGTGCTACACCGATCACTGTAGCTCAACCACATGCTCATTACCTGGGGGGCTAGTGGACTGCCTCCACCCTCCCACATTTTTGTCTTGGCCATTCTTTCTTGATCCAGGTATGTTGTAATTTTGTGGGTTTTTTTTTAATCCTCACCCAAGGACATTTTCTCCACTGACCTTTTCAGAGAGAGGGAAAGGGAAAGAGAGGATGGATAGAGAGAAAGAGAAACACGGACTTGATAGAGACACATGGATTGGTTGCCTCCCGCATGGGCCCCAATAGGGGCTCGGGAGGAACCTGCAACCGTGGTAAGTGCTTTTGGCCAGAAATCAAACCCACAATCCTTCGGTGCGTGGGCTGGCACTCTAACCGTAAGCCAAACCAGCCAGGGCAGATATATTGTAATTTTGAACAAGTTTATTTATCAAAGTAGCACAAACATATGTTAATTTCATTTTTTGTTGCTGTTGAAGTATAGAAATATACTGTAACTGATATCCCCCTAGATATACTAAATGTATTACTTTATTAGAATTCTTATCTCTCTTTGAGATTGAGAGGATGCCATGAGTTGCTTCTTGGTGGAGATGTCATCATCCAGAAACTAATTAAAGGCTACGCAATCCCTGGCTGGCGGTTAGATGGTTAGAGCACTGACCCTGCACAACAAGGTTGTGGGTCTGATCCAGTCCGGACACACATAAGAATTACCAATGAATACATAAATAAGTGGAACAAGAGTCAATTTTTCTCTCTTTCCCTCAAATCAATCAATAAATAAAAATTTAAAATAAATCCTATATAATAAATGGCTAATATGCAAATTGACCAAACAGTGGAATAACCAGTCACTATGAGGTGCACTGACCACCAGGGGGCAGACGCTCAATGTAGGAGCTGCTCCCTGGTGATCAGTGGGCTCGCTCCCACAGGGAGAGTGCTGCTCAGCCAGAAGCAGGCCTAAGCCGTCAGTCAGACATCTCCGAGGGCCCCCAGACTGTGAGAGGGCACAGGCCAGGCTGGGGAAACCCACCCCTCCAAGTGCATGAATTTCATGCACTGGGCCTCCAGTTTAAAATAAAGAATATGGTGGGTGCTGGGTCTTTTACACCCTGGTAAACAATACGCATTAGCAACCAAATTAAAACACACACATTATAAGTGAGCTTTTATATTGAAAAGGACAACGTGGTAATTTGTTAACTCTTTCTCAACCTCATCAGTTTACAGCAGGTGGAAGTGAGCCCAACAATGTGTAGATGAGTCTTGACATGAGGCCATCTGCTCCCCAGCATCACTCAGAAACTGATTTTCCACTTCATGATTGATAGTGAAGAAGGGTACCTGATAGCTTTCTACTGGAAAAACAACATTATGGTTTTCATGCTAGCATCTGCCCTTACTAATAAGAACTGTAAAAGATGATGTCTTGGAATAATACTGAACTGATTTTTAAATATTGCCCTGTGTCTAGCAACCTATTCTAATACTTCTCATCTCCACATTCTTTTAAATTTCTATGAATACAATCATGTTGTAATGATGATTTTTCATTTTCCAATTCTTATTTTATTTTTCTTATCTTATTGTATTAGCTAGAACCCCTATCACAATGTTAAATGAAGTGATAGTGGCATTTTTTTTCTTGTTTCCAAACTTAAAATAGAAAGCTTCAAACATTTTACCATTAATCATGTGGTTTGCTGTTGGCTTTATATATTATTATGTTATCAGAAATATTTAAAGAAGTTTTTTTCTATTCTTAGTTTCCTAAGATTTTTAAATGAATATTAAATCTCGTCAATCCTCCACTTCCTACAATAAATCCAACTGGGTCATGATACTGTAATTTTTTAATTGACTGATTGATTGATTGATTCCAGAGAGGAAGGCAGAGGGAGAGAGAAACATCAATGATGAGAGAGAATCATTGGTTGGCTGCCTTCTGCACGCCCCCCACTGGGGATCGAGCCTGCAACCCAGGCCTGTGCCTTTGACTGGAATCAAACCCAGGAGCCTTCAGTCCACTGGCTGACATTCCACCCATTAAGCCAAGTCAGCTAGGGCCAGTAGTCTTTTCATATTATTGATAAATTTTTGCTTCTTCCTTCATAACACTGACTTGTAAATTCATTTCTCATGATATTCTTGTCAGGTTGTGTTTAAATTCATAAAATGAATTGGGGTATAGTCCCTCTTTTTCTGTTCTCTAGAAGATTTAATATTGATATTATTTCTTTCTTAAAGGGTATAAGTTACCAATGAAACTCTCTGAAATTAGAATTACCTTTGTGGGAAATTTTTAAATTATGTGTTTTTAAAAAATACATACAGGGGGGAAACCAAGATGGTGGGATAGGTAATTACCTATACTTGCTGCCTCTCATAACGACATCAAACTAAATGGAACAACTACCACCCAGAACCATGGGAAAGCTGGCTGACTGGAAGTTGCACGACTAGAGAAGTGAAGAAAGCACATCGAGACAGGTACGAGTTGTGGAGGCCCGGAAAGTGCTGGCACTTGGATGTGCTGCTCTTTAAAACAGGAGAGAAATACAAGCTCCTGCTTGTTTTGAACTCCAATTCCTGGCAAGACTCTGAGGAACCCAGGTACATACGAGGTGAAACTGGACTGTCTGTCATGGGGACAGGAATGCAAGAGCGGCTTACGCTTAGAGGTGCTCATAGGATCGTTGTTCCATTCTCCTGTGGGATGCGGAGAACCAGGCACTTCTCCGGTTCAGGGCAGCCATTGCTGTTTGTTCCACCCTGGTGATTCGCAGAGACCCTGCCCCACCCAATTTACAACCCCACCCAAGCTATGTGCATCTGCTTTTGCATATGAATGGCCTGTCCTTTCGCCTAAAACAAACTGCAGCTGGGTCAGAGAGCCCCAGAGATTCCAAAAGAAGGCCCACTGCCTGGCAGCAGCAGCAGCCTTGCTTCACAGCTGGGCCTCATCTGGGCATTTCCAAACCTCATACAAAGAGGAGGAATCTGCAGATGTCTCTGTAGCTCCTGCTGGGCAGCTCCAGACAGTGGCTGACCTTGCGCCTCCTTGGAGATCCAAGAGCCACTGTACCCAGTGGTGAGAGTGAGACCACACCAGATTACAACTCTTCACATCCATAAGAGACACACTCAAGGTGCAGACTCAGTGAGCTCCAAAGCCCCACTGAACCAAGTCCTGCCCCATAAGGGTGTCTCCTGCACAACAAATCTTCCAGTGAAGACACAGCTGGTCATCACAGCATACTGTCCTGGAGATCAATTCCTCCCAGTGATACCAACAGCAATCAAGGGTTAACTACAACAAGACTGTGCACCCAGCCCACAAAGGGGTGCACCAAGTGTGTCCACCTCAGGTGCCTGGGGAGGCTGAGCCACTGGGCCCTATAGGACACCAACCACACAAGGCCACTCTATCAAATCAAGGAGACTTAGAAGCTAACCAGTACATAGAAACAAACACAGGGAAGCAGCCAAAATGTGGAGACAAAGAAACAAGTCACAAATGAAAGAAAGGGACAAAGAGATATAGAGTTCAAAACCACAGTTATAAGGTTACTTAAATATCTTCTAGAAACCTCTGAGAAATTTAGCAAAACCCTCAAGAATATAAAAAAGGACCAATGAGAAATTAAACATACACCGACTGAAATAAAGAATAATATACAGAGATCCAACAGCAGACTAGAGGATTCCAAGAATCAAGTCAAAGATTTGAAATACAAAGAAGCAAAAAACACCCAGCTGGAAAAGAAAAAAGAAGCCAAAAATATGAAGACAGTGTAAGAAGTCGCTGGGACAACTTCGAGCGTACCAACATTCGAATTATGGGGGTGCCAGAAGAAGAGAGAAAGCAAGACATTGAAAATCTATTTGAAGAAATAATGACTGAAAACTTCCCCCACCTGGTGAAAGAAATAGACTTACAAGTCCAGGAAGCACAGAGAACCCCAAACAAGAGGAATCTAAAGAGGACCACACCAAGACACATCAGAATTAAAAATGTCAAGGGCAAAAGACAAACAGAGAATATTAAAAGCAGCAAGAGAAAAAAAGTTAGTTACCTACGAGTGAGCACCTATACGATTTTCAGCTGATTTCTCAACAGAAACTATGCAGGCCAGAGGAAGTGGCAAGAAATATACAAAGTGATGAATAGCAAGAACCTACAACCAAGGTTACTCTAACCAGCAAAGCTATCATTCAGAATTGAAGGTCAGATAAAGAGCTTCACAGACAAGAAAAAACTAAAGGAGTTCATCACCACCAAACCAGTACTATATGAAATGCTGAAGGGCATTCTCTAAGAAGAAGAAAAAGGTAAAGATAAAAATTATGAACAGTGACAACAAATACATACCTACCAACAAGTGAATCTAAAAACCAAGTGAATAAAAAAATCTGATGAATCTGATGGCCAGAATCAATTGGTGTCTATAAAAGAATCAGGGGCATAGAAAGAGAGTGGACTGACAATTCTCAGGGGGAAAGGGGTGTGGGGGGTGTGGGAAGAGACTGGACAAAAATCGTACACCTATGGATGAGGATAGTGGGGGCAGGGGGAGGAAAATGGGGGGAGGTAATAAGAGCAGAGGGAGGGGTGGGTACCGGGAGGAGGGGAGCTATGGGGGGAAAAAAGAGGAACAATTGTAATAATCTGAACAATGGTGATTCATTTAAAAAATAAATGTTTAAAAGGGGTAAATGCAATATATACTAGTAAGTTTTAGAAGTCAGGTAAACAGTTACCTTTGGGGAAGATGGGGGTTGTAATTGATGGATATACAGGGAGATCCTAGGGTACTATGAATATTATATCTTTTGCCCCGGGCAATAGTTACAGAAGTATGTTCAATTTGTGATCATTCATTGAGCCAGATACTATGACTTGTGCTTCTGTAATGTTGTATTATACCACAATATAATTTTTTTCTTCACAATATAATTTTTTAGAGAGAGAAAACAGATTCCATATAAGAAGTGGACATTTTAATGGTAATACTGGAAGATAGAAGAGATAGCATAATGTCTTCCAAATTCTAATGGGAAATAATTTCCAACCTAGAATTCTGTAGTTAATCTTTCAATCAATTGTGAGGGTAAAATTAAGACTTTTTCAGACAAAATGGTCACAGAAAAGTTACCTTCTCTGCACCTTTTCTCAGAAACCTCCTGAAGAATGTACCCCAGTAAAAGGGTAATGAAGACACAAGATCTGGGAAACAGATTTCTATGTAAGAGAAAAGAAAAAAAACCCTCCCAAGATGACACTGTGTGGCATCTTCAAGAAGTAGTGCCCCAGGAGCAGCACAGAAGGGTCCTAGGGCAGACATCTCCAAGGGAAACAAACCAAGAGAGTGTCTTGCCTGGTGGTGTTTCACCAATCTGAGAGTCTTTTCAGTTCTGTCAGAGTAAAGGACAAATTCGAAGTAGCTACACAGAAAACCAAACAATTAAAAAACAAATTCAGAGTGATTCCCTCATCCAAAAACAGGGATGTATACTTAGAGTTCAATTCATCTGTGAAAGAGCTTTATGATTATAACAACATAAACAGATGATTGATGTAGCCAAGCATTGTGATGAATGAATGGGAGGAAGGGATTATATATATTTTTGTGGTGTGGGGGAATTGTTGGGTGAGGTAACATAAGATAACAAAGACTCATCTTCAGTAGGACATCAAAAGATAACTGAAACATGAAGAAATAGAGTAAGCCTGAAAAGCGAAAAACAGCTAAAGCCATTTAAATTGGGAAAAAGAAAGGGGTTGAAAGGGAGAGGGCAGGATGCTGCTGCTTTCCTTTATAAGCACTGTATCTATCACTTGTCTTTTCCAGTTATGTGTATACTAGGGGCTCGGTGGACGAAGATTCATGCACAGGGGGTGGGGGAGGGGTCCCTCAGCCTGACCTGCACCTTTTCCAATCTGGGAGCCCTCAGGGGAGCCCTCTCCAACCTGGGAGTTTCTGTCTGTCTTTGCAATCATATGAGCAAATTGTCTGAGACCTCAACCCAGTTTGATTTGTTGCTCACAAAATAATAGAGGCATTTTTTTTCTTTGCTTTACTAGTAGAGATTTTCTGGAAGTTTTAGGATATCTTCCCTTTAATTTTTCCTAGACTCTCTGATTTACTTATGTCTCTCACCTTTGCTTTCCCTCCATCCCCCATTGCAACAGTAACTTGCTCCAGGCTCACTTTTCTCTAGTGCGTAGGAGATCTGTTTGCCACCAGAACTATGATTCCCAGCATTCCTGGGCTTCCGATTCTGGTCCTGGGGCTGCCACCAGAATTACTACTCCCAGAATTCCTGGTGCTCCCACGCTCTGGGTTTTCCCTTCCTGCTCTGTCTCTGTCCCATGGCCTCCTGCTCTGCCAACTCCTCCAAGCTGCCAGCTCTCCCTCTCTGCTCTCCGCCTGGCGGCTTGGGAAGCCAAGTTCCCCAAGCCGCTCCACTCTCTGCTCTCCACCCAGCACCTATGCATGCAAATTAGCCTGCCATCTTTGTTGGGTTAATTTGCATACTCACTCCTGATTGGCTGGTAAGTGTAATGGAGGTATGGTCAATTTACACGTTTCTCTTTTATTATAAAGGAGGATATTATTTTCATAAAAATAAAATTTAAAAGACTAAAAAAAAAAATCCCAAGGGCTTAGCAAGTCATTTTAGCTTTACTATTCTAAATATTAAATGATGACCTGAATCATTTCTTGAACAAGAGGAAACATATATATAGCACACATCAGTAATTATTAATTAAGTGTTGTTTCAACCCTAAATTCTCTCCATATAAAGAGCAAAATGATCTCCATTTTAGTATAGGGTACATAAAAGCTGCCTCATAAAAGCCAGAACATACCAAGCAAATGTTTTCATTTTATCAGATGAGACTAAATTTATACTACTGTTACTGACATGTAACTTTTCAGGAAATAAATACCATTAATTTGTTCTGTTGTGCAAACTCAGAATTATTCATTTATTTTTTATGAACTGATAATTAATGGAATTAACTACCTCAATCAAAAGAACGGATATGGTTTGTATGAGTGAAATTACCTGAAAAAGGTCACGAAGAATTGTACCAGGTCCATAAAATTGCTGTGCTGGGAGAAGGCAATCTGTGACAGAGAAACAGTAGTGTGATTAGGTGGGTTATAAAACTGCACCATTAACTCAGTCTTTTTGGTTCAATAGTTAAGCTGAAAACATACTTTCAATTCTAAACAAGAGATTAATGTAATAGTTTTCACTTAAAGAAAAGTGCCTCATGCCTTTAGTTTCTTCTCTCGTTTAAACTGCCAACCCAAAAGTAATACAGCAGGTCCTTCAATAACATTTTGTCCTTATAACGTTGATGAGATGCCACAGGAACTTAACTCTTGTTTCTATCAATTAGACTATGGTCATGTTGGTTTTGTTATAGTTGTTTTGCTTACAGAATCCATCAATGATGTTGAGATCTTACTGTTTTACAAGGCTTCCACAACCTCCTCCAGTGCCCTCTTCTCACAGCAACAAACCTAAGTTCTAAGAGGCTGAAACTGAAGACGTCTCATACTAATGACAGGCAGGCCAGTTTGCTTGCTACCTCCTTGTGCCTTCATCCAGGCAAAATACTCTGCGGGTTTGCTTCAAATTCCAGTTTTTGATCTGCAGTGTGAAGGGCAGCCTCATCTCATGCCCCTCATTCCTTCGACATTTATGTGCTCAGTATGTATTCACTTCAGGATAATGTCTTTTTTTAACCATATCTCAAATCTTACTATACTTAGTATCACCTGACAATCAACATAACATCAATTGGAATTTAAATGATTTCATTATACAGTGAAAAGACTGGTATCTGGGATTTATGTTCTACAATTGAAACTTTGTAGCCTGGAGCAGAGCCAAGCCTTCTCCTCGCTCTTTATACCAAGAATATAAAATATTCCTAATGTAGTTAAGCAAAACTACTGTCTAAAAGAGGTATTCTTCTGTGTACTACTAAGAAAAACATTGCCAATTAAACTATGATAAAATGCTTTTAAAATCATTAACTGTAAGATTCACCTTGATTTCAGTTATTAGATTATGAAAATATGTGCACCTCAGGATTTATTACTAAGTATGACAATCATGTCCTTATTATTACCTGTAGTACCTGCCAGCTATCATGGTATATCCCTGCTTTCTTTTTTTTTTTTTTTAGGGGAACAGAACCCTCCATGGAGAATGATACTACAGGCAAAGCAATTATTGAATAACTGAATAAGTATTATAGTACATACAATATGTATGACAATCAAAGAAGTAAATAATTTTTACTAATCTCACCCAACCCTTATCTTTGTCAGGAAGCAATTCCCATCCTGCAGTAATGCAAGAAAAGTGCTATGCTCAAGCCCCAGCACAATAGCAATACAATGCTTTGCACTCTTTTTTAACGATTTTCTAGAGAGGGAGAGAAGGAGAAAGGGAGAGAACAAAACATTAATCGACTGTCTACCATAGCGGCCCCAATTGGGAATTGAACCTGCCACCTTTTAGTATAAGGGACGATGCTCCAACCAACTGAGCCACACTAGCCAGAGCTATGCTTTGCACTCTTTTAATAGCCAGACTCAGAGAGGCAGAAGAGGTTTCCTTTCCTTTAAAAAAAAAAAATATTTTATTGCTTTTTTTACAGTGAGGAAGGGAGGGGGATAGTTAGAAACATCGATAAGAAAGAAATACTGATCAGCTGCTCCTGCACACCCCCTACTGACAATGTGCCCGCAACCAAGGTACATGTCCTTGACCGGATGCAAACCTGGGATCTGACGCTCTATCCAATGAGCCAAACCGGTCAGGGCTGGTATTATTTTCTTTTTGATATTCCATAAATAAAGTTCCAATACTACCAGTTGCCTCCTTAGCACAGTAGGCAGTACGTCAGTCTCATAAAGATCCAATATTACCTCTTTAAGCCATAGAATATTATGGGCATAGAATTTGAAGATTTTGTAGCCTTCCTCTGGCTACTATTTATAATAAAAAATACAAAGATAACACAGGTTTCATATCTTAGATTAAAAGATACCCACAACCTTTGTTTTTCCTTCATTTATTACAGTAACATCCTATCTAATAAAAGAGAAATATGCAAATTGACTGCACCTCCGCTACACCCATAAGCCACACCCATAAAGCCAATCAGAAACAAATATGCAAATAAATCCCAACCAAAATGGCTGTGGCCACTGAGAGCAGCAGGGAGGCTTGGATTTCCCTGGCAATAGAGGAAGCCAAGCTTTCTGCCTGCCCTTGCCAGCCTAGGCCTACAATCAATGCTACAAAGTTTCAATTATAGAAGATACATAAACCCAACAGATATGGCGACAGCCACAGAGCTGGAGAGAGCAGAGGCTAGGGTTGCCAGGGCGATGGAGGAAGCCAAGCTTCTGCAGCTCTCGCTGGCCTAGGCCTCCACTCTAGCCTACAATGTTTCAATTATAGAAAGTAAATGTCCCGCCAAAACCGGTTTGGCTCAGTGTATGGAGCATCGGCCTGTGGACTGAGGGATACCAGGTTCGACTCCAGTCAAGGGCATGTACCTTGGCTGTGGGCATGTCCCCAGTAGAGGTTGTGCAAGAGGCAGCAGATCAATGTTTCTCTCTCATCGATGTTTCTGACTTTCTCTCTCTCTCCCTTTCTCTCTGTAAAAAAAAAAAAAAAAATCAGTAAAATATAAAAGAAAAAAAAAATTAAGTAAATGTCCCAACAGAAATGGCTGCCATCGCAGAGTGAGGAGAAGGCTTGGCTCTGCTCCAGGCTACAAAGTTTCAATTGTAGAACATAAATCCCAGATACCAGGGCCTCTGCTTGGGTCAGTGGGGGGCATGGCCAACCTGCAAACTACCATAGGCCCCTCGCCCAGGCCACCCCACACCCCAAAGGCACCCCCACTCTGATCTAGGATATCCTTTAGGGCAAACCAGCTGGCCCCCACCCATGTACCAGGCCTCTATCCTATCTAATTAAAGAGTAATATGCAGATCGACCAACATACAAATAAAGTGTGTTTGCCCCCATGTAGTCAAAGATCCTGCCACCATGTGGACACATGATGGCCAGCAGGAAAGGATAGTTGAGAGGGACCAGGTCTGCAAGAGAGGGCAGTTGGGGGTGACCAGGCCGGCAGAGGAGAGAAGTTGGTGGCAAACAGGCTGGCAGTGGAGCAGTTAGACATCAATCAGGCTGAAAGAGGAGTGGTTAGGGGGTGATCAGGCTGGCAGGTAGAAGCGGTCAGAGGAAATTAGGAAGGCGAGCAGGTGAGCAGTTGGGAGCCAGCAGTCCTGGATTGTGAGAGGGCCATCAGACATCCCTTGAGAGGTCCCAGATTGGAGAGGGTGCAGGCTGGCCTGAGGGACAACCCCCCGCCCTGTGCATGAATTTTGATCACCGGGCCTCTAGTATCAAAATAAGAACGCTCTCTAAGAATATGGCTATAGCCTGGCCAGCATGGCTCAGTGGATGAGTATTGACCTATGAACCAAGAGGTCAGGTCAAGTTCGATTCCTGGTCCTGGCACAGGTCCATGTTGCAGGCTCGATCCAGAGCAGGGGATGTGCAGGAGGCAGCCAATCAATAATTCTCTCTCATCATTGATGTTTCTATCTCTCTCTCCTTCTCCCTTCCTCTCTGAAATCAATAAAAAGATATTAAAAAAAAGAGAATATGGCTATAGTCCTCACACAAAAGCATTTAAATAAGATTGAAAAGGACAATTATATTAACAAGGTTATTATATAAACAAAGTTATTCAATCTTGAGGCATGAAGATTCCAGGTTATACTACAAAAAGAAGGAAACAGATTCTAGTCCATTCAATTCTGTTCATAGAGTTTAATTTCTTAAAATATTAGTAAGTCCTCAGTGTTGACATTTAAAAGAAACTTATGTGATGCTTTTAATTATTGTGGGATGCCAAAAAGTCTGGATGCCAATGGCACCTCTGAGGATCTAGCAGTGTCCATGGGCCTATGCCTCAGGGAAGCTCCCCAGGGCTTCGTAAAGCAGGGTCACGCCACATTCATGTCCAATTTGAAGCCATAAAAAGCCTATATAAGCTGGCTGCCAGTGTGGCTGGTACTCAAGATTCACATGATTCTAAAAGGGGTCCTATTTTGTTGAATGTTTATCATCTAAGTCTCCACAGCTACAGGGCTTCCTAGGAAACCAAAAGCCATAATATAAAAATGTTTATGAATGGTTACCTAGAAACATCTCATCCTGTTTAACACGCCACCCACTGTATTAGTCTTATTTGATTAATGTTTAATTGATAGAGTGATGAACTTATTGTCCAAACTAAGAATTGCTGAGAGTGAAGGGTAGTGCAAGAAGCATGAATTGGGCAGTAACTATTCACAGACTGTCAGACATGCAAACCAACTGCAAAATCAATTTCGCAAAAGATGAGATTTTAGTGAAAATGCTGTTGGAGAACTTATCACATAAAACCACTGACAAAGATGGCAGAATTGTCAACTGAAGATGGATAAAGGTTACAGACGTGAGCCCTTCAAAATACTCTTAATAGGATTAAGAGAGGATCTTAGGAAAACTGATGAGGCCCTTGTGACTATTTTTTTAAAATCATGGTGTGAAGTCAAATACGAAGAGGAAGACTGAACTCCAAGCACCACAACAGAACTGAAGCGACAACTCTTATCTCCTTACTTTGTTTGATTTTCCCTCAGCTCTTATATGTGCATTTATTTATAGTCATTTTCTTTCACTAGTAAATAAGATCCATAAGAGCACAGGAACTTCGCTGATTACTATATCTTAGTGCCTAAAGCAAGACTGGCGTGTAAGAGGTGCTTAATAAATATTTGCTGAATAAATATACCTAGAAAAATA
Organism: Antrozous pallidus; assembly: GCA_027563665.1. Lineage (NCBI taxonomy): Eukaryota > Metazoa > Chordata > Mammalia > Chiroptera > Vespertilionidae > Antrozous > Antrozous pallidus. The sequence continues at coordinate 31,642,543 of CM050518.1, forward strand.
GTGACCTCACTCCCCCCATAATTCAGTAAGACATGATTGAGTTTTCTAAGTTTTTAAACATATATTTTTATTGATTTCAGAAAGGACGGGAGAGAGAGAAACATCAATGATAATCACTGATCGCCTGCTTCCTGCACGCCCCCTACTGGGGACTGAGCCAGCAACCTGGGCATGTGCTCTGACTGGGAATCAAACCATGACCTTTGGTTCATAGGTCAGTGCTCAACCAATGAGCCATAACAGCTGGGCTAATTTAACTTTTAACTATAAAATCTAAGTAAACATTTTTTTATACTTTTGAGTTCTATTTTTCAAGACACTATCCCAATCAGACTTTTTTGATGTTTATTATAAAAATGTTTAAATGTGTTTATGGACTTTTCTGATACTAAAAATGAAAATTTTATAAGAAAATCTACTTAATTCAGAAAAGAAAATCTCATTACAATTTCTCTCTTATTTTTTTATTAAAAGCTTTTATTCTTTAAGTCTTTATTGTTGAAAATATTATAGATCTCTCTCCTTTTCCCCCCATGGGCCCCCATCACTCTGATTCCACCCCCTTCCCAGGTCTTCAATGCACTATTGTCTGTCCATGGGTTATGTACATATGCTTCTAAGTTCTTTGATTAATCTCTTTCTGACCTTCACCTTCCCTCTGAAAATTGTCAGTCTGTTGTATGCTTCAATGTCTCTGAGTAAATTAAGATCCCAATGTCATTATTCTCCCTTTCTAAATAGTAGGTATCACTCTCCACACTTCAGGACATCTAGAATTTATGTCCCTGTACATTTACACACCTGCTGCCAACTCAATTTTCAGTGACATGTTTGATTAAGATGTGCTTGTGGGAGTGGGGTGTGTGTGTGTGTGTGTGTGTGTGTGTGTGTGTGTGTTGCGTGCGCATGCGCTCAGTGTGTGTTAAATAAATTCTAAAAAACAAAATTCTGAAGCCCAGCTAGCCTTAGGACTTAGGGTAGGATAAGGAGGATCTGCCCTGCCTAAGCACTCATTTTGTGCATCAGCCATACAAGTGATTTCAAATGGCTGTATTATTGCACTTGATCTTCCTGTCACTGGAGTGTCCTCCCTTCTTATTCAGCCATCCCATAATCCACTGGGAAATGGCTCTCTTTGCTACATTCTCTCCAACACCTGATCCACTTCTTTTAAAGGCTGGGGGAAATCATATGCTACCTGTGTAAATAGAGATAACCTGGAAAAGATGACTCCTGTATTCTTCTGTCAACAAAGATCTCAGTATCTGACACTAAAGCAGATGCATCTTTGCATTCTAAGAACTAGAGCAGGGTTCTCAAACTCTGGAGAGCTTGCCACAAAGTCTGAAGCCTTGGCCCTATTCCTACTTCTGCAGCTTTAAGCTCCTCAGGTGATTCTGATGCTGGTGTTCAGAGGCCACACTTCAGGAAACTGTGAAATAAGGAATTATTTTTAAAATATCTTCCCCCATTCCTTCCCTGAACAATTTAGTTTCATGAATTGCAATGGAAAAAAAGAAATTTAACCTTTTTACTTGAAAGGTTTGGCCCCAAAAGAAAATATCTTGGATCTTTCCCAGGTTAGGAGTGAGGGGAAGGATGAGGGTGGAGGAAGAGAGGATAGTATTTTAAAATAAAAAGAGGCAAGACGAAAACCTTGAGACTGGGAAATGGGGGGAACAAGAGGATGTTTTAGAGTTTTGAAAGTGCCAAGGAATGTGGGGTGACTGCATGGTGGACCTGGGGGCTCTGGAGCCTCAGTGCTTATTCTGTGTCCAAGCCTGTAACACACGTGGGAGTGAAGACAGCTGCCTGCAGCCAAACCTCATGGCCACGGGCCAGAGCGCTGGGAGCAGTCAGTGAGTGCAGATCAGAGGTCCTTCCCCAGATCGCTGGTCTGTTAAGCCCCGAGGTCTCTGCACATCACTGAGAGAAGGGGATGGAGCTCTGTGAACACAAGCTGAAAATAAATTTATAAAGCATGGTAGACAGAGGCTGAGCCCAAGCATACTCTAAAAATAAGACCTTTCTTTCTTTTTTTAAATATATTTTATTGATTTTTTACAGAGAGGAAGGGAGAGGGATAGAAAGTCAGAAACATTGAGGAGAGAGAAACATCGACCAGCTGCCTCTTGCACACCCCCTACTGGAGATGTGCCCGCAGCCCAGGTACATGCCCTTGACCGGAATCGAACCCAGGACCTTTCTGTCCGCAGGCCGATGCTCTATCCACTGAGCCAAACTGGTCTCGACAAAATAAGACTTTTCTTATACTTCACTACCTGTTTGTTTGTTTTTTAAACATTTTACATCTATTAGATGCAATTATTAAAGCAAGTACTCACAAAAATTTAAGTGAATGAGTATGTGAATGAATATTGAATGAGTAGGGAAAGACCACCTTTTAATATACAAGGATTGAAAAAACAGGAAAAGGCCTCTAATTTTTTATCTTCACAAGAATGATTTTCATTGTTAGAGCACGCAAGACAGGGAGAGGATGGAAAGTACAGCTGGACGCCCTGTGAGGCGATGCAATCTTGACTCTGAAGCAGCACCCCTCAGGCTCTGAGAAAACCCAAGGTCTGTGTGTACCCAGCAGAAACTCTGTGGGCTGCTCCGAGGCCTTGAGGCCAGGAGCTGCACAAGGGCTCAGTTCTACCTGGTTTGGGGGCACACCAAAACTACAGCCCTTCTGCTGCTCCAATCTCCCCGAGGTCAACCTCTGCAGATGCTGAAGGTCTCACTCACATTAGGATCCAAAAGTGCTGAAATGGACATGCCTGCCATCCGGGATCCTGTCTTCACCATGCCAATCTTGCCACATAGTTCTGGTCACTGCAAGGCTGGAAGCCAGGAGAGGACTGTTTCTCCTATAAGAACTTAGTCCTGTCTTCAAACAGCTTTCCACTCAGGCCTCAACTGTGCCGAGAACGGAAGATTCTGTGACCACTGACCGAGCATATTCTAACCTGGGTCTAGTGCTGCCAGCTCTTTTGAGTTTTGCTGTGATACAAAATAACTTTCTTCAAAAAACAAACAAACAAACAAATCCCAAAGTTCTATATGAAACTCTAGGTTGAGACCACAGGCCCTGGACCGGATCCCAGTGCTCATTACCTGGCCTCACACACCACCCACCTAACGCTGGTTTGTGCTGGCACAAACATTGTACGCCCGAGCTCTGGCCAGAGCCCCAGGCTGGTGAATACCACCGAACCACTCACTCCTGACACGCAAGCTAACACTCACCATCTGTCCACACCCAGCCTCCCCCCTCAGTACTGCTCTGTGCTTTCTTCCCCAGATTTCCTGCCAGCCCTTCCTCTTCACCGCTCCAAAATTCCTATTCCGTTTTATCATACTCATTAATAATTTGGAAAACATTAAGAATTACACACACTTTGTTGAAGTATCAACAAGTACTAAATGGTAAGTGATACAAAACAATGGTTCCTGCTCTCCCCCCCCTTCTTAAGGCTTCTCTCCAGAGGATCCCACCTTTAATTAGGATCTTTTTCTTTTTAAATTTATTTCAGAGAGGAAGAGAGAGGGAAAGAGAGATAGATGAGAGAGAATCATTGATCAGCTACCTCTTGTACACCCCATACTGGGGACCAAGCCTGCAACCTAGGCATGTGCTCTGACCGGGCATTGAACCCTGATTCATGAGTCGAGGCTTAACCACTTAGCTACACTGGCCAGCCTAATTAGGATTCTTTCCAGTTCTTCTGAGTGACACCTTTATATCACTAATATTTTTTTTTAATTTGTTCTTTCTTGATTTAGCCATGTTAGGCATTACTTCCTGACTTCCTGCTATAACAGAAAGCGATTCAGGCCATCACCCCTTTGCCCCTCTTCCAGTATCGTTATAGCACTGTCTTTAGTGCCTCTGTTTGTGTCTATGTTGTTATCCTAAGGGTGATGGTGAGAGAAAGACGCCAACAAAGACAGGAAAGGGACAGAACACCTTCAGATACTGGGAGAAGATGTGCCTGTTACCCACAGCTGCAGGAGCAGGAGAAAATATAGCCATGGCCCACCGCACAGCAGTTTCCCAGGCCTCACACCTCTGGTGCACCCCTGCTTGGGGTTGAAGCCAGTAGCTCTTGGGAAAGTCCCCCTACCTCCATTTTCATCAGGGTAAGGTATGTTGGGCTAAGGGAAAAGGAGTTTTGCCCTTGATCCCTGATTGTTCTTGAGACTGCCCAGCACCGGCCAATAAATGGCAAAACCCTCCCAGTGCAATGCTGTGTGCTTCCTGTAAAGCAAAGCAGAAGGTCAGTTCTGAGACCTATCCCAGCTGAGGCACATTCCTGTAGCTACCTTTAGGAATATACTTGTATTTTTATTTCTTGTTCTATCACTTGTATTATCTTTTTCCATTTTTCTTATTTTGGAAATTTTTTAACTTTATAAAAACATAGAGAGAACAGTGTAATGAATCCAATGTGTTCATAACCCAGCTTTTTAAAAGAAATATATATATAATTTATTGATTTTTTTTTTTACAGAGAGAAAGGGATAGGGATAGAGAGTTAGAAACACTGATGAGAGAGAAACATCAATCAGCTGCATCCCTGCACACCTCCCACTGGGGATGTGCCCGCAACCAAGGTACATGCCCTTGAACGGAATAGAACCTGGGACCCTTCAGTCCACAGGATGACGCTCTATTCACTGAGTCATATCAGCTAGGGCCACAGCCCAGCTTTGATAATGACCATCATGTTTCATCCGTACTCTACCCACTTTCCCGGTGATCGTATTATTTTGAAGTGAATTCCAGACTTTTTAGCATTTCATTCTTTTTAAAATTTTATACATTTTTATTGATTTCAGAGAGGAAGGTAGAGGGAGAAAAAGATAGAAACATCAGTATGAGAATCATTGGTTAGCTGCCTCCTACACGCCCTTTATTGGGGATCAAGCCTGAAACCCGGGCATATGCCCTGACCGGGAATTGAATCATGACCTTCTGGTTCATAGGTGGACGCTCCAACACTGAGCCATGTTGCCGGGCTCATTTCGTTATTAAGTATTTCAATACAGATAGTATCTCCTAATCGCCCTCTCTAAAGTCAGCAATGTCTGCGTCCTCATCCTTTCCTTTTCTCCTGCCTCTCAACTCTTCTGACAAAATCTCAACCTAAAACAATTCAGTCTCTAACACCACACTGTAGAGACTGGGATGACAAATTCTTGGTCTCCAACCTGGCTAATTCCTTAGCAGAGGTCAGCAATCACTCTGACAACATCAGACAAAGCTGTCAAAGGACCTTTAAAGAAGTTATGAAAGTTGCAAAGAAAGAGAAAGTTCTGATACCAAGCCTAAATCTCTTGTAACTCACAACTATGCATCCATCTAGCAACATTTATGGAGTGTCTACAACTGACTAAAACTATGCTACAAACTGAGGGTTCAGAAATATAAAACAGAGTCCTTGCCCTTAAGGGAATTATTGGATAGTGAAAACCAGATAAGTCTAGATTGTAGAGGTGCAGATAAGGGAAGGAAGTTGCTATGATATCTTTGTCACTTTTGGCTTAAAGCATTTTAATGACCTCCCCCCGACACCGTGGTTTTCAGACTCCAGTTCAAACCCCTCAGCAGAAATCTCCATTCTCTTCATGACAGCCTCTGCCTACCCCTCCAGCATTTGCTCACAGGACGACCATAACTTCAGTTCTGCTAAACTCCTGTAGTTCTTGGAAGTGATTTGGCATGTCCTTTCCCCACTCACTGCCTCACCCCAGGTTCCCTAAGACTCAGCTCTGATGCTGCTCACTCAGGCTCACGCGACACGGACACTCACCCCCTTCCCCACCTAGGAGCACAGTGCCTCACAGCTCCTGCTATCCATTCATGGCTGCTGCTTTGAGCCAGAAAGTCTGCTGCATGCATGGATGTTAAAGGAAGCCTAGTGGGTCCTGGCCATGGAGAGCTTAAGAGAGAGGTCTGCTAGAGATGGGGATTTATCCATTCTAGCTATAGATGATGTTCACAGATGGTGTGGATGAAAGGTTCAGAGCAAACCCTAGGGAACAATGTCATTGAAAAGCTCAGAAGAAACAGCCAAAATCACAGATGAAAAGCAAAAGAGAGGAGACTTTCAAGAGAAAAGAATAATAATGATCATGATGAAAACCACAAGGTAGTACAAGAGCCTTAAATGCCTTGTACTATATAAGAAAATATAAGACTTATATTTTATGTAGTTTAGTTTTAAATTATTTCATAGCTTTGTAATTCTTAATACCCTTAAGGCACAGATATCTAACATTATCATTACACAATTACTACAAACATTAAAAGTATATCTGACACTTTATAATATTCAAAGACTGGAAACAACCCAAGTATCCATCAATAGATGAATGGATAAATAAAATGTGGTATATCCAAACAATGGAACATTATTCAATCTTAAAAAGGAATGAAGTACTGAAAGATACTAAAAATGGATGAACCTTGAAACCACTGAGCTAAACGAAGAAGCCAGTCACAAAGGACCACATATTATGTGATTCAATTTATATGAAATGTCCAGAATAGGCAAGTCCATAGAGACAGAAAGTAGACCGGTGGTTTTCAGAGGCTGGGAGCGGGGGCAAGGGAGGAAGAAACGGGAAATGACTATTAATGGGTATGTGATTTCTCTTTTCAGGTGATGAAAATATTCTAAAATTGATGTGGTCATGGTCGCACAACTTTGTGAAATGTTAAAAAAACACTACATTGTGCACTTTAAAATGGGTGAAATGGATGGTATGTAAATTATATCCAATGAAACGTTTACTAAAAAAAGTATATCCGAGTCAATAAAAGTTTCATACATCCTTTGCTCAGTATAGCAATCCTGCTAGCACCCATAAACATAACTCTAAAATGTAAATGAATGCCTGGTTCTCAATACGAATTCTGTGTTGCCTTCCCTTGTGAACACTAGCCTCTTACATAAAGTAGTAGATGAAACACCCGGCACGGAGAGGGCTTTAATATTCGTTCCACATTACAATAACAACCTCTGTGGCAGAGCCAGTAACAAGCTAGAATCCCAGCTTCACTCCCCACCTTTCCCCCTCGCACATCTGTGTGTCCATTCTCTATCTTGAATACCCTATCCTCCCAAATGATGGTCCTGGCTGAGCTGGCTAAGTCCTGCTCACTGGGGAGAGCACCTAGGATCACATTCAGAAAGCAGGGTTGGGGGGGGGGGGCGCTCACCCACAGGAGCAGCTGACCAGAAAACAGGCACAACTAGCCCCAGCATACCCTCCACCCAACTACACACAGGCTCTTTCAGTCTGTGTAGGTGTTTTTTTAAGCTGCATCTACAAAGACTTTTATAGTTAGTTTCAAATTCCCTTGTTAGCAGTTATAGGTTTTGATCTGTTCCTAATTATGGAAAAGAATCCTGGGATCAGTTCAGAGTGAAGGAACTTGAGTTTAGCATTACCATTTTTAAAACACCAATGTTTACATGAATTTCCGAGTACAGAATTAGATTTCCTCAGTTACTTTGCTTTAAAAAATGAGAAAGACAGAAAAGTTATTTTGGTTGTACTGAAAGCCATACTGAAATTTAACTGAATGGCCTATACTTCTGCGCCATTTAGACATCCTGGTGCTCCACACTCTTACTGAATTTGTACAGTCTCTAAGTGTGCATGCATGTTTTTGTGTTTAAGAGCTAGCTACATCTAGAAGAGCAAAGGCTCAGAGGAAAACAGAGCAATAAGGAAACATATAGCTCCCTTTGTTGAGAACATGCTGCATCTGCCTAGGAAGACACAAGCTTAGCCCTCTGCCCAGTGCACATTCAGATACAGTCCCAAGTCCCAAGTGCAGAGAACCAGCCGTATGAAGACACTGAGAACATGCAATGCTACAAGTCTAGACACACTGTTTGCAAATACCAGAGAACAAAAAGACACATTTTCAATAGAACTTACCTGCTTTTCAAGGAAAGCTTGGCAAACTAGATGGTGAGCACGCCATCATTTATTTTCAAAAGTGCTCCTGAATGCAGCTTTCATAAAGGGCTCGTAAGTGAGTAATCCAGCCCAGGTAAAAGCACCAAAGAAAAAAATCAGGCAGAAAATCGGCACCTCTTTGATTCTTAAAGTTAAAATTCGTACTTTTTAAAATTAAGTGTGAGGAAGAGATCCCTCTTGAAGGAAATGCTCTAAAACCATTTCAGTGACTTTCAGAGGGTGGAGCAACAGGGCATGGGAAGGAAAAAAACTAGAACTCCGCATTGGCAACAGCTCGGCTATCTCTAGCACAAAAGCCTGTTTATGTGCACAGAGCCCTATTTCCAAATGGGAAAAATGTCAGCAGCATTAAGTCAAGATTCTCACCAAGATTCTTAAAAATATTAATTATTTCTTCAGCTATATGCTGAAGAACAAAGTCTGAAGTTCAACTGGATTCAGAATATCATGAGGTATGCCATTATGAAAACAATCCCAACTTAAAAAACAAGTCAATAAATAACATTTACTAGAGCTCAAATCAAGTATTTTACAAAGGTATATGATCTATAATTTGATACTGTTAAAAAATGCTACCAAACTGATATTGTACTGGCGGGAGCGTAGAGCTCAGCCTCTTTGGGGTCAGACAAGTTACCTAAACCCTGGTTGACCCCCAAGATCCCACTATGTTAGTATGTACACTGCCCCCCCTAGAGTGTGGAGGGCCTGACCTAATCAGATGACCCCTTTTAAAATAGGGTCTAGAGGTCAGAGACAGAGAAAGGTGAAGCCTCAGTAAATTATATCTGTTTTGGGTATAAAATTTTTATTTTCAAATGTTACAGAAATAATGCAGAATGCCAATTTCTAATTTTTCCTCCTATTCAGCAAAATTTTCTGGCAATTTATCCAACTTGTATCAATAGCTTGTTTCTTTTTACTGCTGAGTATTATTCCATGATATGGAGGTAGCACAATTTACTTATCCATTCACCTGCTAAATAATACCTGGCTTGTTTCCAGTTTAGGGCTGTTATGAATAAAGCTGCTAAATACGCCAAATAGGTGCTATAAATGTTGGTGCACAGGTGTTTGTGTGCCAGCGTGGCTCAGTGGTTGAGTGTCGGTCGACCTATGAACCAGGAGGTCATGGTTCCCGGTCAGGGCACATGCCTGCGTTGCGGGGTCGATCCCCCTCCTGCAGGAGGCAGCCTATCAATGATTCTCTCTCATCACTGATGCTTCTATCTCTCTCTCCCTTTCATTTCCTCTCTGAAATCAATAAAAACGTGTTTTTAAAATAAATTTTCATTTCTCTTGAATAAATGCTCAGGAATGCAACTGCTGGGTTGTATAATAAGAGCAAGTTTAGTTTTATAAGAAAACACCAAACTATTTTCTAGAGTGGCTGTACCATCTCCCTTTCCCACCAGCAATGTAAACATGATCCAATTTCTTGGCAACCTCTCTAACATTTGGTATTATTATTTTCAATTTTAGGCATTTTGATAGGTGCACAGTGATATCTCATTGTGGTTTTACTTTGCATTTCGTTAATAGCTTTTGATGCTAAACATCTTTTCATGTGATTATATGACACTACAGGCCTGATGCCCGCTCGCAGTCAGGGAGCGCTTGGGGGATGTCTGACTGCCGACTTAGGCCTGCTCCAGTGGGACATCCTTAGCGCTGCCATGAGCAGGCTTTTGGCTGAGCAGCACTCCCCCTGTGAGTGCACACTGACACTAGAGGGCAGCTCCTGTGTTGAGTGTCTGCCCCCTGGTGATCAGTGTGTATCATAGCGACCAGTTGTTTCACTGTTTGGTCAAACTATTTTCTAGCCTTTTGTACATCCTTTTTATTGATGAAATGCTTCTTTATGTCTTTTGTCCATTTTCTAAATGATGTGTTTGCTTTTTTAATGAATTTTGAGAATTATTCTTTCTTTTTTTTAAATCCTCACCTAAGACATGCTCACTGATTTTACATGCTCCAAACAGAGATAAAACCCAAAATCTAGGTATGTACCCTGAACGGGAATCGAACTTGCAACCTTCTAGTATATGGGATGACACTCCAACCAAGTCACACCAGCCCAGGTGAGAATTATCCTTATATTCCAGACATAAGTGCTTTGTCGGAACTACAGTTTGAAAATATTTTTCCCCAGTATGTAGCTTATTGATTCACCCCCTTAAAAGGTTCTTTCACAGAAGAAAACCTTTTTGTTTTAATGTCCAATTTATCAATTTTTCCTTTTATAGATTATGTTTTTGTTGTCAAGTCTAAAAACCTTTTGCTAGCCTTAAGATGTGAAGATTTTCTACGAAAAGTTTGATAGCTTTGTTTTACAATTAAATCTGTTAATCCATATTGAGTTAATTTTTATGTAAGAGAGTTGTGAAGTTTATGTCAAAGTTCATTTTTTTGCCTATGATCGCTCAACTGTTCCAGCACTATTTGTTGAAAAGGCAATCCTTCCTCCACTGAATTGTCTTTGCACTTTTGTCAAAAAACAGTTGGGCATATTTATGTGGATTTATTTCAGGCTTCATAATTCTATTCCGTGTCCATTCTATTTCGTGATTTGTGTCTATCCTCCTGCAGAAACCCAATGTTTTGGTTACTCTAGCTAAAAAATAAGCTTTAATATTGCAAATAATGATTCCTCCCAATTTATTCCTCTTTCTCAAAACTATTATAGCTATTCTAGAATCTTTGTCTTTTCATATAAATTTTGGAATAAGCTTGTCTACATTTACAAAAAAATATCCTGCTGTGATTTTAATTTTAATGTATTTATTCATTAGAGGACCGGTGCATGAAATTCATGCATGGGGGGGAGGGTTGTCCCTCAGCCCAGTCTGCACCCTCTCCAATCTGGGATACCTCAAGGGATGTCTGACTGTCTGGTGGTACTGGGCCTAAATAGGCAGTCGGACATCCCTCTCAAAATCCAGGACTGCTGGCTCACAACTGCTTGTCTGCCTGCCAGCCTGATCACCCCCTTCACCACTCCCCTGACAGCATGACTGATGCCTAACTGCTCCCCCACCAGCCTGTTTGCCCCCAAATTCCCTCCTCTGCCAGCCTGGTTACCCCTAACTGCCCTCCCCTGCAGACCTGGAACCTCCCACTGTCCTCCCCTGCTGGCCATCTTGTGGTGGCCATCTTTTGTTCACATGGGGGTAGGATCTTTTGACCACATGGGGGCAGCCCTCTTGTGTGTTGGACTGATGGTCAATCTGCAAATAACTCTTTTATTAGATAGGATAGAGGCCTGGTGCATGGGTGGGGGCCAGCTTGTTTGCCCTAAAGGGTGTCCTGGATCAGGGTGGGGGTTCCCTTGGGGCGTGGGGTGGCCTGGGCGAGGGGCCTGTGGTGGTTTGCAGGCTGGCCACGTCCCCCAGTGACCCAAGCGGAGGCCCTGGTACCTGGAATTTACTTATGTTCTACAATTGAAACTTTGTAGCCTGGAGCAGACCCATGCCTTCTGCTCGCTCTGTGGCAATAGCCATTGTTTTGGAGTTTATTTAAATTCTGTAATTGAAACTTTGTAGCCTAGAGTGGAGGCCTAGGCGTTAGGGCTACAGAAGCTTGGCTTCCTCCATCGCCTGGGCAACCCTAGCCTCTGCTCTCTCCAGCTCTCTGGCTGCCATTTCTATTGGGGTTTATGTATCTTCTATAATTGAAACTTTGTAGCATTGAGTGTAGACCTAGGCCAGCAAGGGCAGGTGGAAAGCTTGGCTTCCTCCATTGCCAGAGAAACCCAAGCCTCCCTCCTGCTCTCAGTGGCCGCAGCCATCTTGATTGGGATTTATTTGCTCCTGATTGGCTTGTGGGCGTGGCCTGTTGGTGTATCCAAGGTACAGTCAATTTGCATATTACTCTTTTATTAGATAGGATTTGTTTATTTAATTCTCACCCAAGAATATTTTCCATTGATTTTTAGAGTGGAAGAGAGAGGGAAAGACAGAGAGAAACAGCAATGTGAGAGAAACACATCGATTGGTTGCCTCTTGCACGAGCCCTGACCGAAGCCTGGGTGGTAGAGAAGCCTGCAACAAAGGTATGTGTCTTTGACTGGAATCAAACCCAGAATCCTTTGGCCGCAGGCCAATGCTCTATTGAGCAAAATTGGTTAGGGCATTGTTGTAATTTTTAAAACTATTTTTGTTGGGGTAAAATATATATAAGATAAAATTTACCATTTAACTGTTTTTAAGTGTATGATTCAGTATACTTAAGGAAAGATGCTGCAAAGGTTAGATAAAAGGATAGTGTGAGTAACTTTGTGTCAATACATTTGAAAAAATATAAGAAATAAAAAATTATCTTAAGTTACTCAAACAGAAAAAGAATATCTAAAATGTCCTATAACTATTAAAGAAGTTGAATCAGTGTTTTAAAAAATCTCCACATAGAGAGGAACCAAGACGGTGGCATAGGTAAACACCTATCTTGCTTCCATACACAGCAACTTCAAAACTACAACTTAATGAAAGAACAAACATCATCCAGAAACACAGGAAAGCTGGCTGAGTGAAAATTCCACAAATAAAAGTGAAGATAGGACACTGTGACTCAGAGGAGCGGCGGAGGGCAGCGTTGAAGATACGCGTGGAGAGAGGTTTGGAGCCATGCGCGTGCCAGCGGAGAGGGCGGGTGGCTGAAAATCCAGCTGGTTTTCTCGAACGGGGGAGACAAATCCGTCCCACTGCACTGATTCCTCAGCTCCGGGCGAAGTCCGGGGAACCCACAATCATACGGGGTAAAAACTGGACAGTGGGGAGGCATGCCGAAACTCGGGCACTGCAAGGGTCTGCAAGCTTGTGGAGAGGGCGAGCTTGTGCAGAGTGTGCGTGAACTTGGGAAAAGCACAGCTGCGTGACCACGCAGAGAGGACTCTTGACTTACTCTCTCGTTTGGGAAACCACCGGACTGCATTGTTTTACGACTCTGGGTGAGACGTTGGGTGTGCAGACTCATTTTGGGAGAGTCTGAATTGTCTGGCAGCGGGTGGAGCTCGGCAGCAGCTCTCTCTCAGAGGTGCTGGCAGCCATTGCCACCTGACACAGAGTCCCAGGGGCTGCATAGGGCGGAGCTGACGCTGTCTGCTTGGCCCGGAGACTCCACCCATCCAACCTGAGCATGGCTGAACTTCATAGCCATTTGGCCTGGAGGTCAAACCCTCCTAATGCTAACAACAATAATCTAGGCCTAACTTCAACAAGACTGTGCAACCCATATCCACCTCAGGTAACTGGGGAGGCTGAGCCACTGTCCCTTAGAGGACACCTACCACCCAAAGCTAATTGACCAACTCAGAGAAGCAGCCACCATGCAGAGACATGGAAAGAAATCAGATGTGAAAGAAATGGAGGGGGAAAAAAAACGACTGGACATAGAATTCAAAACCACGGTTATAAGGCTTTTCAAGAGGCTCCTAGAAAAGGCCCAGACATACAAGGAAATGAACAAGACCTATGAAGAAATGAACAAGACCTATGAGAAAATGAACAAGACCTACTAGGAAATGAACGAGACCTACAAGGAAATGAACGAGACCTACGAGAATATGAACAAGACCCTCAAGGATATGAAAAAGGACCAACTAGAAATTAAGCATACACTGACTGAAATAAAAAATATTATACAAAGACCTAAAAGTACTCTAGAAGACCGCAAGAACCAAGTTAAAGATTTGAAATACAAAGAGGTAAAATCCACTCAGCTGGAAAAGCAAGAAACCAAAAGAATCCAAAAAATTAAAGATAGTGTAAGGGGCCTCTGGGACAACCTCAAGCATACCAACATCCGAATTATAGGGGTGCCAGAAAAAGAGAGAGGGCAAGACAATGAAAACCTATTTGAAGAAATAGTGACTGAAAACTTCCCATACCTGGTGAAAGAAATTGACTTAGGAGTCCAAGAAGCGGACTGAACCCCAATATATAGGAACCCTAAGAGGACCACACCAAGGCACATCATAATTAAAATGCCAACAGCAAAAGACAAAGAGAGAATATTAAAAGCAGCAAGAGCAAAACAGTTAGTAACCTATAAGGGAGCACCCATATGATTGTCAGCAGATTTCTCAACATAAACTATGCAGGCCAAATGGGGGTGGCAAGAAATATTCAAAGTGATGAATAGTAAGAATCTACAACCAAGATTACTCTATCCAGCAAAGCTATCATTCAGAATTGAAGGTCAGATAAAGTGCTTCGCAGATAAGAAAAAGCTAAAGGAGTTCATCACCACCAAACTAATATTATATGAAATGCTGAAAGATATTCTTTAAGAAGAGGGAGAAAGGTAAAAATAAAAATTATGAACAACAAATACACATCTGTCAACAAATGAATATAAAAATCAAGTGAATTAAAAATCTGATGAACAGCATAAACTGGTAAATATAACAGAATCATGGGCATAGAGAGGGAATAGACTGACAATTCTTGGGAAGAAAAGGGGTGTGGGAGGTGCAGCAAGAGACTGGACAAAAATCATGCACCTATGGGAGAGGACAGTCGGGGGTGGGGGGTGAGGGCGGAAGGTGGGATGGGTACCGGGTGGTAGGGAACTATAGGGGGTAAAAAAAGGGAGAACAATGTAATTAATGAACTGAACAATAAAGATTAAAATATTTTTAAAAAAATCTCCACATAGCCCTGGCCAGTGTTCTCAGTGGTTAGAGCGTCAGCTCATGCATTGAAGGGCCGCAGGTTTGTTTCAGGTCAAGGGCATATACCTGGGTTTCAGTTCCCTCCTGGCTTCCCATCAGGGCATGTGCAGGAGGCAATCAGTCGATGTGTCTCTCTCACATCAATGTTTCTCCCTCTCTCCCTCCCTTCTACTCTCTCTGAAAAACAATGAAAAAAATATCCTTGTCTGAGGATTAAAAAAAAAGAAAATCTCCACATATAAAACACCAGAATCAAATGATTTTAAAGAGTATCTATCAAGTATTCAAGGTTGATGTAATTTTTTTATCATGATAATGACTTAAATTTTATCTTTATTGTTGAAAGTATTACAGATGTCTCCTTTTTAAGGTTCATGTAATTTAATCTTATATAATTTTTTCCAGAAATGAGAAAGAAAACTCCATGATTATTAAAGGTTAATTTAACCTCAACATAAAAACAATAACAAGGATAAGAAAGGAAAATTATCAGACAATCTGACTCATGAAATAGGTAAAATTTTCTAACCAAAACATTATCAAAATGATACAGCAATGCTTAAAGAAAGAAAATGACACATCATGCCCAAGTCAGGGTTATCCCAGGAATGCAAATGACTTCCCAGGACCTGGCTTATGCAAAACAATGAATCTGTGGTGCCTGCCATTCACTGACAAAGGAAGCACAGGGTTTGGGGCTAAGGTTACAAAAATGACTGGTACTGAAGTGCAGAGAGCTTGTGAATGTCCAGGTAGAGATGTCTAATGCAGCAACCAAGAATACTTACTGGTCTGGAACTCAAGTATAAGCTGGGCTGAAGACAGAACACTGAGAATCACTAGTACAGACCAGTACCAACAAATGGGATGGAATTATCCAAAGAAACTTGGATGAAAACAGAAGAGAACCAACCTGAGTCCCAGATAACCCAATGTTTAAAGAAGAGGATTCCCTAAAAATACTGGGCAGAGAATCAGGGAAAGAAAGAACCAGAAAGGCAAGGAAGACAGTAATTCAAGTCACTCTATGAAGGAGAGGGGACAGGAGAATTCAGTCACTGTTGTTCACCAAAACAGGGTAGTTTCAGGATGTGGTGAGGGGAGAAGGCAGACTGTTTCTGGCTGATGAATGAATAAGAGAAAACAGAAATAGGGAATGTGGTCAATGCTTACAAGAAGAGAAGGCTGGCTGAGGAGGGAAGCAGACTGTGCCAGAGCAAAGAGAGAAGGCAATTAGAGGATGGACTTGTAGACCATTTAGATAGGGTGGTGAGAAAAAACACAACACAGAGCCTATCCTCCACATTTCAGAATGGAAAAGATTGTTCTTTAGTCACAGCCCTCAGGCATAAACATACAACTACCAGAATTAGATTGCAAACCCATTCTAATTGATCTGCGACAACTTGCTTCAGTTGACCGTGCTTCTGAAATTCAGCAAACAGCCACAGCCCTAATCCAGTGACCATGCTCCTATGGCTAAAGTGAACCAGTCCCTGAAAGTCCACCCAAAATGATGGGGTTAAAGCAAAAAGTATTAAGGTCTTCCTCAAGAACAATGATAAAAAGCACAAACTGGACCATGGATGGACCTTGGAAAAGGGCGAGTCCACTGGTCCGTAAACTGAGAAAATGAACAGATGGGTAACAGCAGTGGCTGCAGTAGGTGACATGAATCCTTTCACATCACAATATAAAAATCTGAGCTGTGGAAAGGCTACCTGAATTGTACAGGGGTAAACCAGGACTCAAAACCACGTCTGTTTGACTATAAGGCCTAGGCTCTTTAATGTGAACTTATAGTGCCTTTATATCCATTTTATTCATTCCAGAATTAAAGCTCTTTATGTAGCTCTACAAACTTTTACATGGCCAGTGCTAAATGAAGAAATTATACAGTTATAATTATCAAATTTGTTACATGACACCCTATTTCAAAAGTGCTGACAACTTTCCTTCATGAGTGATTTATACCATCTTCACTACTATCTTCTTGGTATTCATGTGCTCAGCACTCCTTTACTATAGATTTACAGAGGCAAAGCAATACTGTACAAGTTGTTTACTGCAAGTTCCAAATTAGTGAATTTAATTTCTAATAAAGATAGTTCACCATGTCTGCAGATGAGACCAAAAAGCACATCTTACCTGAATTTTGATGGGCCAGGTGAAATTACTGACATAAACAAAGAAAGTGATATTTTGGTGGTTACGAAAATCAAACTTCTCATTAGAGAAGCTATCTTTGTACTCCTTAATGTTGGTTTTTGAAACAACAGGCATCTCTTCTCCAGCCTGGGTTCCAGCTATTAGAAAGAAAAGAATAAAACAGAAGAAACTTTTTTGGGGGGCGGGGGTGTTGAGGGGCAGAATTTACCTTTATTACCAATAAGGTTTATAGTTAGCATTTACTAAACACTCTCCCCCAGGAACAGCCTTTAAAAGCTCAATCTCATTTAATCTTAACAATGACTCTATTATCCTCATTTACAGATCAAGAAACTAAGGTTCAGAGAAACTAAGTAACTTGGTTCAAGTCACACAGCCAGTAAGAAGTGGAGCTGCAACTTGAAGCTGGGAAGGCTCATATACAAGCCCGTGCCCTTAACTAGAATGCTTTTACTAGGAATCCCTGCAATTCCCTTCCATGCTGCACATGGCCATGAAAATACAGGTAGTACTAAAAGCCCTATTAACAAGCAATGACATCCACTCTGCCCACCAGCTACAACTTTATTTAAGTCCCCCCAATGTGGTATAAATGCATCCCACTCACAAAAAGTCCTTCGACATCCCGTATTCTCCCTCTGCTGGGAATTCTAGCGTCTGTAAAAATTCATTAAATAAATTTCCCCCCTGTCTGAATCAAATCCTGTGACCGGGGCCCAGACTGTTAGGTTCTTATTGAGACAGTCATTGTAAATCATCATACGCTCAGAGATGTTGCCTTTCTTAAGACAAACATTCCAGTAATTCAGACCTTTTCTTAAACATCTCTCATTCCTGCAAGTTTCTCTTTTTTGAATTCTAGACAGTCTTTTAAGACATGATAAACATAAAGTGATGTGCAAAGCTAATGATTTTATCTTGCTTCAGTCTAATTGGTTTGTTTTAACAAAAAACCAAAGACCAAACAACAACAACAAAAAACCCAAAACAAAAAAAACAGTATTGTATAGTAATAATAATGGTGAAACATTTAGAATTTACCATGTTTCAAGCACTACTTTGAGTTTTGTTTATGATCTCATTTGTTTAATTCTCACAACACCCTGCATGGCTGGGTGATTTTTTATGAGGAAACTGGGACAGAAAGCTTAAGTAATTTGCCCAACAGTACAATAACAGGTAGAATTCAAACCCAGGTCTGTCAAGCTATGCTCTTACCCACTACACAAGACCCACCCTTTACTGTTTTAGCAGATTTTCTGCCCTAGACACCTTCTTTAGTGACTCATAGTAAGATAGATAAGATAGTAAAAGCTGTGCTCTTAGAGTTTTAATCTCCAAAGTACATTTCCCTGTACCTGCTAAAATCTCATTCTATTTTAAATGTTTCCATTTTTTGAAACTTTGAGTCATTTGCCTTTTTCACTTCTGAAGCACTGATGAGGATGAAGATGAGGATGGCAGTGCCAGAACAGCAGCTACAACAATGCTATTCGTGGTGGTAGTGGGGCAGGTGAGTAAGCATGTACTGAGCATGACACCATGGTAACCACTGGCATATGGAATCTAATTTAATCTATACAACACTTCTCTTTACAATGAATAACCCTAAAATCTAGAGAAGGATTTAGACATTTGCTCAAGGTCTCCCAGCTGATAAGTGGCAAAGTGGGGTTTCAAAACCAATGGACTGTCTCCAGAACTCCCTTTCTCAACTCCTACCTCTCCATTCTTAATCTATTATCTTCACTCAGAAGGTTTTCACTAGGTAAGTTTTTTTACCTGAGAAACTGGCGGCCCAGGTAATGTTGAGATTGAAGTTTTTGGAGGCATTGATGAACATGTCCAAATCCCTGTTTTGCTGATGAGAGGTACAGATAATTAGAAAGTAATTATAACAGTTTCTAGATTTTAAAATAACACAATCATTAAATTTTATTACTTTTACCTTTCTTAATTTCAAAGCAGATATTTTATGCCTTAACAGAAACTGACATTTATAGATTAGTAAAATTTCTAACCAATACAATATACCCCACATACATTTGATTCTCTTCCATAAAAACACATGGAATTGAATGATTTATTAAATATCTAACTCCATGAAAAATATATCTTTGAAAAACAGCCTCACCAGAGCACAATGACTTACACCTGTGACCTATGTTAGGGAAATCAGCCTCCTAAGAAACCTCTGGGCAGCCGTTTCCTAACATCTGGATATAAGACACTTGATCAAGGGTTCCACTTTAAATGTATTTATAAATTTAGTTGATGTACTTCTGAACTAATATATTATAGACAATGTAAAGTTCTCCAAAATGGAAATGGTTTTTAAAAAAGCAAACAAAGCTGAAATAAACTAAATAAAAAATAATTTGATGGTATTCATTCATAATTTGAATAACATTTTTCTCTAACTAAAAATATTATTTCAAATAGAGAAAGATGACTAAATGTATTTTATTGACTTTGAAAATCTTGTTTATCACTTAGAGATATAGCAAGTTGAAGAGCTACTTTAACTTATTTTGATTTTTAGTTTTAGTGACTGAAAAGATATCTGTGAGAATAGTGTTCTGGCAACTGGGAGAAGTATACTGTTGGCCATAATGGGTAAATTTTGATACTAATTTTTACTTTTTACTCACATTTGGCAAAAATTATTTGGTGTCAAAGAATTATTTTTGCAAATAAATCAGATATTGTATTTTTACATTTTACAAATGGATCCAATCATGCTGAAATTCTTCATTTTGTAATATCACAAAACATTAGAAAATTATGATTTTTAAGGGTGTTGTTTTAATAATTTCTACAGGACAAAACTTCAATGGAAACGTTTTCAAAATGGAATCTCCAAACCAGAAGTTTCTCTCACAAAGCAGTTACCTTCTCATTTGTTAACATAGCCTCACCTTCCCCTTGAAGGGACGGCTCAAATGTTTAATTTTAATATTTGTTGGCAGCAAACCACTAACAATTACTTATTCCAAAAGAAGATCAATAAATTTGGAACCTAGTGATATTTTAAAAGATAGAAGATATACACTGGATACCTCTATTAAATATTCATAAGGTAAACAGGGAACTCCAGAGAGGTCCAAAGATTTTCATGGTCACTGCCCACTTTGCTAAGAAGTATTACCAAGAGGCTATTATGTTTATTTAAAATAAAATTAACAACATCAATTACATCCTGAAAGACTGAGCGCTTCAACCACTTGCTTATGAATAAGTTTAGTAAATAAATTTCATATTTGGTCCTTTTGCTATAACCTTATCCTAAAATCTTTTTTCAAAATTCCACTTAACACAGCCCCTGAAATGATATGCCTACAAAATATTTTCATTTAAAGTACATTGATGAGAAATAAGAAACTCCTAAGGAGGCTCCTAAGTAATTTATCATCAAGTTTAGAAAAATTGCATTATGTATTGGGGTGGGTAATGAATGACTCTATATTTCATTGAAGAAATTGGGCAGATGTGTCTTCACATTCTAGATTCTTCACTTTTAAATGTCATGCTGTGTTGGCACCATTCTACCACTAGGAAATACCTTATGGCAAGATGGGGTTCATCATTAACATCAGTAGGTATAAATCTACGTTTCAAATAGTCATATTAAAAATTTCAATTATTTCTGGCTAACTTCTTATTGGGAATAACTAAACTTTCATTGTTTTTACCTCCGTCCGAATGAGGCTAACAACTTTTCTATGAGAAGTGTCACCTCTGCCACCTCCCTTGCACCACTGGTATTGATTTCAATCTGCAGTTTCTTGGTGAGCATTTTTAAGCCTCTGATCTACTTTGAGAGAGTAAATCTGGGCTTTGCCATCTGCCCCTCTGATGGGGGAGTTTCCCTTGCAGTCTCTTCTCCTTTTCTGTATAGGGATGCAATGGGCTGATGGGCAACCAAGTCTGTGTAGAATCAATGTCAGTCTGTGTATCCAATACTGGTAAATCTCAAAATTGTTCCTGCCTTTTAGGTGGAAAGGAGATAAAATGTAGATCTAACATTTCCTCCCTGTACCTCTAAACATCATCCTGTATGCTCCACTCTGGAGACCACTACTAAGTCAGTGCTTCTAGCCATAATGACAAAAAAAAGAAAGAAAAAAAAAGGAGGAGGAGGATCAAGAGGAGGAGGATGAAGAGAAGAAGAAGAAGACTTTTAAATCTTACTTCATCAGGTGTAGCCACAAAATTGATGGCTGTGTAATAGCGGTCATCCTCCTGGGACAGGCTAAAGGTGAACTGATAGTCAATAAGAAGAGTATCTATGATAAGAAAGACATGTGTATTTAAAAGTTGAAGAAAAATAAAACAAGTCTCTAGAAACACACCTTGATTATCTCATAAATATTCAATAACAAGAAAGCACTTTTGGCTCACTTATACCTGGGGAAGGGTTTTTTCAAAGAAAATCAAGGGCAGTATTATAGTATTACTTTGTTTGAATATACCCACAAACCCTCCTTAATACCATTATCCTGGTTGAGATTTTAAGCTTCAACCTAACCCATCTACAAATATTAATTGAGCATCTATTTATTACAAGCTAGACTGTACTTAAGCATATCATGTTATAAATGAGGAGTTGTTGGCAATTTTATTTTTAACTGTTAAAAAACTGCCATATGGTTTTCCAAAGTGGCTATACTATTTCACATTCCTACAAAGAATGTATGAAATTTCTCCACGTCATTGTTAAAACTTGGCATTGGCTTTTATTTTTCCAGATATGTACCCTATTACAAAAAATTCACTGATGTGGTTTCAGGTTCCACATCAAAACTACCCTTTAAAAAATAGCCAGTTGTCTGGTTTTGGTACAGTATCAAAGCATAATATCTATAATTATGTGAAAAGATAATTAAAATACTCTCTTCCAATTCTGTCTGGTGAGGCAGGTTTTTCTCATGAATGAGGAGCAGATATGAGACTCCAGTTGTCTTCTCTTAACCCACAGTATTGGCTTTTGAGTCTAGTCATTCTAGGAGTATATCTCACTGTGGTTTTCATACATATATTCCAAATGTCTAATGTTACCCATTTTTTTCATGTGCTTATTGGCCATCTATAATAATAAAAGCGTAATATGCTAATTATACCGGACAGCCGGACAACCTTCCGGACGAAGCTGGAGCTGTGAGGGCCAGGCGAGCCATCGCGGCTGTGAGGCCGTGCCCCTGGCATGAATTTTGTGCGTCGGCCTCTAGTTTATATATATATTCCTTGGTGAAATGTCTATTCAAATCTTTGCGTGCTTTTAACTGGAATTATCTCCTTATTCAATTGTAAGACTTCCTCATATATTCTGGACATAAGACCTTTATCAAATACATATATGCTTTGCACCCAGCCACAGTGGCTCAATCTATGAACCAGGAGGTCATGGTCCAATTCTGGGTGAGGGCACATGCCGGGGTTGCAGGCTCGATCCCCAGTGGGGGGCATGCAGGAGACAGTCAAGCAATGATTTTTTCTCATTACTGATGTTTCTATCTTTCTCTCCTCTCTTCTTCTCTAAAGTCAATAAAAATATATTCTAGAAAAAACTTTATATATATATACACACACACGCTTTGCAATATTTTCTAGCCTGTGGTTTTTTTAATCTAAAAAAATTTTTTTTAAAGAAACATCTATGTGAGAGAAAGAACATCAATCAGCTGTGTCTGCTATGTGCCCCTACCAGATACAATCCAGGTTTGTGTCCTGACTGGGAATTGAACCTGCCACCTTTTGGTGTATGGGACAATGCTCCAACCTACTGAGCCACACCAGCCAGGGCTTATTTTTTAATGGTGTTTTTTAAAATACAAGTTTTAAATTTTGATAAGTCCTAATAAACTTATAAATTGTGCTTTTGGAATCATATCTAAGAACTCTTTCCCCTACACAAGGTCATAAAGTTTCCCTCTTTTCTTCTAAGGGGAAAAATATCCTATCTAATAAAGAGGGAATATGCTAATTGACCATCACTCCGTCACAAAGATGGCTGTACCCACAGCTGAGGCCAAGTTCCCATAAGGAACCCTAACAAGCAATCAACAGGGACCTGAGGCTATGCCCTCTCCTGCCTGCCCCAGTGGGATTTGACAGGGGACCTCAGGCCGTGTCCCCCACCCAGCAGGGCTTGACAGAGGACCTCAGGCCACACCCCCACCCAGCAGGACTTCACAGGGGACCTCAGGCCACGCCCCCCACCTGGCAGGGCTTGACAAGGGACCTCAAGGTGTGCTTCCCATCCTGGTGCTGGGCTAGGGGACATCAGGCTGCTCCCCCTGCCCCAGCACCAGGCCAGGGGACCTCAGGCTGCACCCCCCACTCAGCAAGGCCTGACAGGGGATCGCAGGCCATGCCCTGGGCCCCAGCACCAGGCCAAGGGACCTGAGGTTGCGCCCCCCTGTCTGGCTGGGCTTGACAGAGGACCTCAGGCCGTGTCCTCCACCCAGCAGGGCTTGATGAGGGACCTCAAGGTGCACCCCCAGTGCTGGGTCAGGGGAACTCAGGCTGCGCCCCCACCCAGCAGGGCTTGATGGAGACCTGAGGCTGTACCCCCTACTAGGTGGGGCTTGATGGGGGGACCTCAGGCCATGTGCCTCACCCAGCAAGGCTTGACAGGGGATCTCAGGCTATGCCCCCACCTGGCAGGGCTTGAGGGAGGACCTCAAGGCATGCCCCCCACCCCGGCAAGGGCTTGACAAGGGTGGGACTGGCCGGGTCTGGATCTAGCCCAATGTGGAGCAGGCAGCCAGGTCTGGGTCTTACGCAATTTTGAGGTGCATGTGAGTGAGTGGGGACTTGACTCTGGGTCCCATGGTGAGCCCTAGACTCTGACAGGAGAAAGGTTTTCATATACATTTTACTAATTTTCTTTCATCTTTGACACTTCTATTATAGAGAAAGGATATATAGCAATATTAAATTATTTCCTCTAATTAATTCCCTTTTAATGTGCATAAATTTTGTGCACTAGGTCATTAGTATCTATATATCTATATATATATTACATATATGTTCCAGTTGGACATGAATTTTGAGGGGACACTATTCAACCCAAGAAAGCAAATATATAATTAGTGTATACGCTAAACATAAACTCATTTTCTCTGGTCCCATAATCTGGCCTGCTATTTGGGTTCTCCTACTAGAAGACAATGCACTTACCCATAATGACCTGGCCACTTTGCTAGATTTACCTTTCAGTATAACTTAATCATTAGAGATTTTATTTTATACTAGAGGCCCAGTGCACAAAATTTGTGCATGGGTAGGGTCTGTAGGCCTGTCTGGTGATCAGGGCCAATCTATGGGGTGATTGGCGGGGTGATCAGGGCCCCCACTCGCACCTGCCTTGGCCTGGCACTGCCCACTTGCCATCCCCGCCCTCCACTGTGGTCCTGCTCTTGGTGGGGCCCATTGGGGCTGGCAGCACCTCCACTGCTGCCTGCTGCCAGTGCCACGTCTCCGATGCCTGCCATGTTCCGCGCCATTCCCTCATGGTCAGCACACATCTAACTTCCAGTCAGTCGAACTCCCGTGGTAATAATTTGCATATTAGCCTTTTATTATATAGGATATTAGTTCCTAAAGAGGTGGTTAAACCAAATCAGTTTCAGAGAGAATGATACCTTCAACTATATTTTAAGATTTGAAAAAAAAAGTTGTATTGATTTAAGAGACAGAAACATCAATGATGAGAGAGAATCACTGATCAGCTGCCTCCTGCACACCTCACAATGGGGATCGAGCCCACAACCCAGGCTTGTGTCCTGACCAGGAGTCAAACTATGACCTTCTGATTCATAGGTCAACATTCAACTACTAAACCATGACAGCTGAGCTAATATGTATATATTTTTTTTACCTATGTCCTAAAATAAGAAATATGGTGACCCCAACCAGGTAATGGCAAATGAAACAAGATTTCAAGAGAACATAAGCAAAAAAACTCAGAGATATATATCTCTGTACTCTTCCCTGATATCTGCTATGGACAAACTAATATAAACTATAACCACAATTTAGTTTAAAACTGTGCTCATATATGTATTAAACTTAATAGAATGTAAGCACATCAAAAAAGAGGGCACTTCCATGGGTCATTGGTATATTCTTACAGCACTTAACATTCTCAAACAATGTTCAAGACAATAATGAAGTTTTACTGAACTACTTTGTTTCTAGACAGACAAGAATTACAAAAATACTTACAATAACATGTTCCTTTGAGAGGGTTTCCCTGGTATCGATTTTCTACTTCACATCTGGGGGGGCGGGGAATGAAGATTATTTTCAATTGCTATTTAAAAGAGAATCTACTTTCATTTTAAAATCAAGTAGACCCTTTAATATAAACTACTGTTTTTGAGTCAGTATAATTATATTCTTTACTGTTATTCAAATCAAGTGAACTAACAAGAATTTGCATTTATTTTTAATGCTGACTGCCCAGGAGTTCATACAACCACCAACTGAGAAACATTTGCCAAACACATGACATAGACCCAAATATAATATATCTAGATCCTACTTATAATCATGAAAAACCTATTTTTACTTTGGTATGAACTATTCTTTTAAAAGGACAGTTAAAAAGATTTTTCATATATTCATTTTTCACCTCTTTCCTATTCTCCCTGGATTAACTGATCCTGTTCTTTAAATGCAAGTAAGAGAAGGCTAAACACAAATAATCTTTTTTTTTTTTAAACCTGGAACACAGTTCACCAGTCTAAAGAAAAATGAAGTTCTAATAAAAAATATTAATTTCCTCATTGGTATTATCTATGAACATCAGCAAAACTATTGAGGCAAGCACAATAGCTATCCTATCTGACAAAGAGGGAATACGCTACTTGACTATCACTCTGTCACAAAGATGGCTGCACCCACAACTGAGGCCAAGTTCCTATAAGGAGCCTTAATGAGCAATCAGCAGGGACCTGAGGCTACGCCCTTCTCCGCCCCCGTGCGGCTTGACAGGGGACCTCAGGCTGCACCCCCAGCCCCAGTGCCAGGTCAGGGGCGCTGAGGCCACATCCCCCACCTGGCGGGGATTGACTGGGGACTTCAAGGTGCACTCCCGTCCTGGTGCTCAGCTAGGGGACCTCAGGCTGCTCCCCCCACCCACCCCAGCACCAGGCGGGGGGATCTCAGACTGCACCCCCAGCCCAGCGGGGCTTGACAGGGGAACTCAGGCTATGCCCCCACCCAGCAGGGCTTGATGGGGGACCTAAGGCTGTGCCCCCCTTCTGGTACTGGGCGGGGGACCTGAGGTTGTGCCCCCCCCCCCCCCACCGCCTGGCAGGGATTGATTGGGGACCTCAGGTCATGCCCCCCACCCTGCGGGGCTTGGCAGGGGATCTCAGACCATGTCCCCTACCTGGCAGGGCTTGATGGAGGACCTCAAGGCACGCTCCCTGCCCCAGTCTGGGCTGGGGGACTTCAGGCCATGCCTCCGTCCTGGCGCCAGGCCAGTGGACCTGAGGCTACGCCCCCTGCCCAGTGAGGCTTGACAAGGGTGGGACTAGCCAGGTCTAGATCTATCCCAATGGGGTGGGGGCAGCCGTGTCTGGGTCTCACACGATTTTGAGGTACATGCGGGTGGGCGGGGACTTGACTCTGGATCCCGTGATGTGCTCCAGACTTTGACAGGAGGAAGGTTTTCAATACATTTTACTAATTTTCTTTTATCTCTGACACTTCTATTATAGAAAAAGGGCAAATATCAATATTAAATTATTTCCTCTAATTAATCCCCTTTCAATGTGCACAAATTTCATGCACCAGGTCACTAGTGAACTATTAAAAAAGAAATGGAAACCTTGGGTGGAGCACCTTCCCCTGATAAATAATACAGGGATATGTGTCCTTTTATACTTGTTTATACCTAAATCTCTTAAAAAGAAAGTCTTCTCCATTTCTTTGCTGTGTATCAAAACTGAGGACAGGAGTGATTAATTTTGCTCTATTACATTTTTTGTTTAAAGAAACCTGGACTCCAAAATTAAATTTGATCTTTGATTATACTTTTCTTCACATACTGGCTTCAGGGCAGCATAAAACAGATAAACGTATATGCACTGATATAAACCAGGAAATGTAGGCAGCATTTCCCTCCTCAACACCTATCACTCCTCAATCACTGGTGACATAACTTTGCTTACTAATGACACGTCTGCTGCATCAGCTCAGTATTTTGATACTACTAAACATTTCTAAGTCTCTTCTTGAGAGAATGAGTAAACCTGGAGCATGTGTTTTAGGAGGTTTTCTGATGAGGTAGACAGGAATATATGAATTGGAGAACAATCTCTCTTCTTTCAACATCCCAGGACATTAAAAACAATTATTGTTAGACCCATTACTAAAAGAGGTGGAAAATGAGATTCAGCATAGTTAAGTGATTCACCTCAAGAAGACCCCACTCAGTGGAGGCATAGCCAGGGCTGAAACCCCACATCTGCTTGCATCCTCATAGGTGGGGACCCCAGATACTCCCCTGGAAGATATCTCATCTACTTCATAAGAAAAAAAAAAAAAGCTAGAACAGGGTGGGATGTGTTAAAGGCCAGAGAGGATCATCTCCACTATCAGACAACCAAAATGTCAAATAAAATACTGTCTGGGAATACCAGCTCTTCCAACTCTCTTTTGGAAAAGGGTTCAATCTCCTGACATGACAAAAACCAAGTACTGGCTGAAGTTAGACAACTAATCCAAACCAGCAACCCAGGGAATGTCAGAGTTATTAAGGAATTGCTGCTAACCTGATGACCTACTCAGTATGGAAGTTGACCGAGTTAGACCTGTCTGAAGTGGAAAGTACAAAATTCCAAATCAATCAACTCAGGATCCCTTACAGCCCATGGCAACAAAGCACAGACCCAGATGACCTGGCTCAGTCACTAAACCCAGGTGTGGGCTGTGGCAGGTCCAGGAGGGTGGTACTCACAGCTGGCACTCGTCCCCCTTGACGCCCTTGGTGGTGCAGAAGCACTTGCCCGAGTTGGTGTTGCACAGTGAGGCGTGACCATTGCACTTACATACTAGAAGGAAGAAAAGGAATGTTGGTCACAACTGGCTTAAAATATAACTATCAGAGACTTTTTCTAAAACAAGTAAATTAATTTCATTGGATTTGATATGAAAGATTAAAATAAAAGCATTTAATGAGTAAGATTCTCCTTTTTTCCCCCCCCCTCCAGCTAATGACTTCTCAAATAATGTGAAGGCAACATTAAAGGAACTAAAGTCAAAGGACAGGAGGAAAGAATGTCATTTCCACCACCACCTGAAGCAATCCCAATTTTTATCTTTTTAATAGACTGTTTTTCACTATTATAATTCTTCTATTCATTCAATAAACATTTTATGAAGTGTCTCTAGTGTGCCAGCTGCTGGAGTGAGGACACAGACACAGTCCCTGCCCTCAGGGAGATATTCTGAGTGATGACAGCCTGAGGGGAGGGTTGGTCAGGCTGCACTCAAGCCTCAGCTGAGGTGCTTTCTCCACAATGGTCACATTTCAGACCCCAGTAGGGCTCAGAAGTAGGGTGGAGTTTCGATGGCAGGTTGGTGTTTCAGAGGCTGTTCAAGATTTACCACCCTTCCTTGCCTTCTTCTTGGCCTCTATAGAAAACAACTTCTGGCCATAACTGGTTTGGCTCAGTGGACAGAGTGTCGGCCTGCAGACTCAAGGGTCCCAGGTTCAATTCCGGTCAAGGACATGTACTTTGGTTGCAGGCACATACCCAGTAGGGAGTGTGCAGGGGCAACTGATCGATGTTTCTTTCTCATTGATGCTTCTAACTCTCTATCCTTCTCCCTTCCTCTCTGTAAAAAAATCAATAAAATATATTTAAAAAAACACAAAAAAATTTCTGTCACTTCACTCCTCTAGCCATAAATACCTCTCTACCTTTTTTTAAATCCAGCACACTAGAGGCCTGGTGCATGAAATTCACGCACAGGTAGGGTCCCTTGGCCTGGATAGTGATCAGGGTAGATTGGGGCCTTCTAGCTGCCAGCTGGAGCCTTCCTTTCCCTGGCCTTCAATCATTCTGCATTGCCCCTGGGTGGTCAGTGTACGTCATAGCGAGCAGCCGAACTCCTGGTCAGTTGAACTCCCAAGGGGACAATTTGCATATTGTCCCCTTTTATTATTAGTCTATATAATAAAAGGATAATATGCAAATTGACTGAATGGCAGAACGAACAGTTGCTATGATATGCAAGGGGCAGACGTTCAACACAGGAGTTTGCTTCCCCCTGGTGGTCAGTGCACTCCCACAGGGGGCTGGCTGGCGAGCACAAAGGCAGTGGCAGGAGCCTCTCCTGCCTCTGTGGCAGCTCTAAGGATGTCCAACTGACTGCTTAGGCCCACTCCCTAAGCCATCAGTCAAACATCCCCTGAGGGCTCCTGGACTATGAGAGGGCACAGGCCAGGCTGAGGGACACCTTCCCCAAATGCATGAATTTCGTGTACTGGGCCTCTAGTCTATATAATAAAAGCCTAAGAATGACCAGTTGCTTGATGTGCATTGACCACCAAGGGGCAGAGACTCAACACAGGAGCTGCCCCTTGGTGGTCAGTGTGCTCCTATAGGGGGAGGACTATTCATCCAGAAGCCAGGCTCATGGCTGGCAAGCGCAGCGGCAGTGGCAGTGGCAGGAGCCTCTCCCGCCTCTGTGGCAGCACTAAGGAGCAGCGAGCAGGCAGGTGGTAAGGAGTGAGGGATCATGGACTAAGAGAGGGATGTTTACCTGCCGGCTTAGGCCCACTCTCCACGGGCAGACATTCCCCAAAGGGTCCCAGACTGCGAAAGGGTACAAACTGGGCTAAGAGACCCTTCCCCTACCCACATGCATGAATTTTGTGCATCAGGCCTCTACTATAGGATAAGTATGAAACACTAGAGGCCCGGTGCACGAAATTCATGCATGTGAGGCGAGGGATGTCCCTCAGCCAAGCCTGCACCCTCTCTAATCTGGGACCCCTTGAGGGATGTCCAACTGTCCGTTTAAACGGGCAGCTGGACATCCTTCTCACAATCCAGGACTGCTGGCTCCAAACTGCTCACCTACCTGCCTCCCTGATTGCCCCTAACTGTTTTTACCTGCCAGCCTAATCACCCCCTAATCATTACCCTGCCAGCCTAATTGATATCTAACTGCTCCCCTGCCAGCCTGTTTGCCCCCAACTTCCCATCTCTGCTGGCCTGGTCATCCCTAACTGCCCTCCCCCGCAGGCTTGATCGACCCCAACTGCCCTCCCTTGCAGGCCTGGTCCTTCCCAACTGCCCTCCCCTGAAGGCCTGGAACCTCCCAATGGCCCTCCCCTGCTGACTATCTTGTGGTGGCCATCTTGTGTCCACATGGGGGCAGCCCTCTTGTGTGTTGGAGTGATGATCAATCTGCATTTTATTCTTTTATTAGATAGGATAGAGGCCTGGTGCATGGGTGGGGCCCAGCTGGTTTGGCCTGAAGGGTGTCCCGGATTAGGGTGGGGGATCCCTTGGTGCATGGCACGGCCTGGGTGAGGGGCCTATGGTGGTTTGCAGGCCAGCCACGCCCCCCAGCGACCCACGCAGAGACCCTGGGATCTGCCAGCACAATGCCTTATACACAATTATCAATAAGTTTGGGCCCTCTGATTACTGTCTAATGGATGAAGTCTATTCACAGGAGTATAAAAATATTTTTCTGAATATTTTTTAATCTGAGCAATAAATTTTATTTAAGAGTGGTAGGAAATGACATCAGAAGAGTAATAATAATTGTTCACATTACTGAGTGATGACTATGTGTCATGCATTCCTCTGACTGCTTTCATTCCAACATCCCCATATTTGCAGACGAGGAAACTGAACCCCAGAAAGGTTAAGGGATACAGCTCACTCCTTGCTGCTCTGGGATTAGACCTTTCTCAAGAGCTATGCTAAAGAGCTTGGAGGCAGAATTAGATTCAGCCTTTACCCACCAGCCACTAGCTCTGTAAGCTTTTGAGAAAGCAGAGGAGAAGAATAATTTACTATGAAACCTTTTAAAAATATATTCACACACTTTCATGTGCTCCTGTCCAGATGTCAGGGAAACAAGAGCTTGGGAGCATCCCACCCAGGCTGTGGGGAGGGGGTGTCTTCTTGGTGTGCACTACTAATTTTAACAACCAAATGAGTGGAGATTTTCTTTTCTTATTTATTTTTCTGCTCAGAACCTGAAAGGTCTTTTTATGGAAATTAGAAGGAACCAAAAATAAGTTCGTTGGTATCACTGGTCACTTATAAAAAACATAATTTATGTTCTAACAATAAAATGTCCTGTTGCTTACAGGAATGTATTTGACATGTATGGGGAACTATGGAACTACTTAAATACCGTATTTTATGGCATATAAGACGACTTTTTAACCCAGGAAATTCTTCTCAAAAGTCGGGGGTCATCTTATATGTCGGGTGTAAAAAAAATACTGTAGCTTGCAGTTATGATGGGCGTTGCTAACTCGCCAGGGACTTGCTCGGCACTTGTTCTCTCTGTATTGTTTGTTATCTTCCTCCTATCATCATCAGTTCCAGTTGTCTTATAAGCGGAAAAATACGTTTAAAATATACTAGAAGTACTGAGGAGTCCGGCTCCTGGTTAAAAACCTACATCCGTTTTTCCCCAACCATAGCCTTTCCCTGGCAGGCCTTACAAGGAGAGCTGACCTCCCACACCTGCCTGGGTGGAAGTCTCTGAGGGGAGTTGTAGCCAAAGTCTCAGGAACCCCTGGTTGGCCACCTCTGTCACATATTAGCATTCCAACTTCAGATGCTTCATTCCAAGGTCTCCTTACCTGAGGCCTTGGGCTAGAGGTCATCTTCAGGCCTCTGCTGAGCTTCCTCATGGGGGAGGAGAGGAAGCCTTGAAGACAGTTTCTCTACTCTCCATCCCAGTGCTTTCCCACTCCCAGCCCTTCCTCTTCACCCTCCCTACCCATCCAGGGTCCATAAGAGGCTTTTGCTGAGCCTTTTATCTGGGCTCCTTCAATAGTCCAGAGACCACCCACATCTCCATTCCTGCCTGTGCTCATCTATCTGACACTCAACCGGTGTGCCATTCCAGGAGGGAACATAGAACAGATGGAGTTAGTGCTTTCTCCACTTTAAGCCTCTTTCTTGTATGACTTAAGAAATACTATTACAGTATCCAAAACCAAGTGGCTTCTTTCTCCTTTTAGATATTCAAGTCAAAGACAAGCACTGTGTTACATCTGGGTTGCAGTCAGTAATCCTGAAGGATGGATTTGACTTACACTGACATTTCCCTCCATTGGTGGGATCACCATAGAAGCCAGATATGCAGGTCTCGCAGTGCTTGCCCGTGGTCAGGTTCTCACACTTCTCACAGATACTCTGATTAATGCATTTGCTGTGGCCATTGCACTGGCAAGCTGAAAGAAAAATAATTTTTTTGGTCCCATTGTACAACTGGTGGAATAAGTTCCACAAGATTATTTGCAACTATCTAAGTTCCTTATTGCCTCTAAATACAAAATCATTGAAACTGGCTCACTAAAAACTAGTTTGAAAAAAAAGATCAAAACATCAAAAAAGAGCTAGTATGTGAAATTCAGAAATATATCACAGCAAGAAGAAAGTCCATAGCCAGTAAAAATAATTTTTGTTGTTATTCACTGTAAAAGCAATATATGCTTATGGTACTTAAATTTGAAAACAATAAAGTAGGCAGGAAAATTACATAAATTTCCACTTGACACCTAAAGAATCCAACAGAGGCTGGCAGCCAGAGCAGGCCTCGGGAAAGTGAGGGATATCAGGAAGTACTTCCACCATTCAGAGATCACTATTCACATCTGGAATTTTTCCTTCCAGTATTTAAAAATATATATTTTTATTGATTTGAAAGAGAGGAAGGGAGAGGGACAGAGAGAAACACAGATGTGAGAGAGACACATCAATTGGTTGCCTCCCAAACACGCCCTGACCAACCAGGGCCGAGGACTGAGACTACAACCAAGGTAAGTGCTCTTGACCCTTCAGTCCATGGGCCGATGCTCTAACAGCTGAGCAAAACTGGATAGGGTATAAACAGCTCTACTGATCTCTAAGTGACATATAACATTGTGTAAGTTTAAGGTGTACAACATATTGCTTTGATACACTTATATATTGCCTAATGATTACTATCATAGCATTAGCCAACACCTGGATCACATCACATAACTATCATTTTTTTGTGTGTGTATGAGAACATTTAAGATTTACTGTTTTAGCAACTTTTGCAGGTTTTTCTTGCCTGATCAGCATGATTAGTTTTTTACTATCTCAGAAACTTTCCATAACTGGTGCCTACTTTGTTTACCACCTGTTCTCTACCCTAACCCTGCAGGTATCTGAGTGTTCTATACAGATTGCAGATGAAAAATTTTTAAATGATTACATTAGTTATGACTGCACCAAAATTACTTTGGATGTAGGGGATACACATGTTGTTCCTGTGAAGATGGGTAGTCCTCCCTTAGTATCTACTGATGCTCAAGTTCCTTAGTTGGCCTTCCATTCTGTGGATGCAAAACCCATGGATATGGAGGGCCAACTATATAGCAGAAGAGCAGAGCACAATATACACAAAATGTAATACCCAAAATAATTTACCAAAAAAAAATCAATTCAATATAAAAAAGACTAAAAAAAATACTGAACAAATGTGTCTCTCTTCCCCTTCAAAACTACACTGAAAGATTAAATTAACAGGAGTATGGGATAAAAGGAAAAGGTGCTATAAGAAGTATTGGGAGATACTTCTCAAGTATTGAGGAATTTCCAGAAATCGTAAAACAGATATGGTCAATCTGACCAAACAACGGGTTTCAGACACCTGTATCCTAATATAGGAGGAGGGGACTGACAAAGTGACCACATGCACTTCACCACTTGACACCTAAATAATCCAACAGAGGCTGGCAGCCAGAATAGGCCTTGGGAGAGTGAGAAATAGCAAGAAGTACCTCACAGCTTGAGCTGCTGGCTAAGGCATCTGTCTGAGGCTGCAGTAGGAAAGGACAGTACTGTGAAATGAGTTGGGGGTCAGAAAGAAAAAACAGGGCAATGCCCCAGCTATCTGGACACAATTTTTGTCCAGTCTCTTGTTGCACCTCCCAAACCCCTTTTATCCCCAAGAATTGTCAGTCCATTCCCTCTCTATACCCATGATTCTGTTATATTCACCAGTTTATCCTGATCATCAGATTTTTAATTCACTTGACTTTTCGATTAATTTGTTGATAGATGTGTACTTGTTGTTCATAACTTATATTTTTACCTTTTTCTTCTTCCTCATCTTAAAGAATACCTTTCAGCATTTCATATAATATTGGTTTGGCAGTGATGAACTCCTTTAGCTTTTTCTTATCTGCGAAGCACTTTATCTGACCTTCAATTCTGAAT
The DNA here is from genome assembly GCA_027563665.1 of Antrozous pallidus. Classification (NCBI taxonomy): domain Eukaryota; kingdom Metazoa; phylum Chordata; class Mammalia; order Chiroptera; family Vespertilionidae; genus Antrozous; species Antrozous pallidus. Next base: position 31,676,851 of record CM050518.1, read on the forward strand.
GATAGCTTTGCTGGGTAATCTTGGTTGTAGATTCTTGCTATTCATCACTTTGAATATTTCTTGCCACTACCATCTGGCCTGCATAGTTTCCGTTGAGAAATCCGCTGACAATCATATGGGTGCTCCCTTATAGGTAACTAACTGTTTTTCTCTTGCTGCTTTTAATATTCTCTCTTTGTCTTTTGCTCTTGGCATTTTAATTATGATGTGTCTTGGTGTGGTCCTCTTTGGATTCCTATAGTTTGGGGTTCTGTGCGCTTCTTGGACTTTTAAATCAATTTCTTTCACCAGGTGGGGGAAGTTTTCAGTCACTATTTCTTCAAATAGATTTTCATTATCTTGCTCTCTCTCTTTTTCTGGCACCCCTATAATTCGGATGTTGGTATGCTTGAGGTTGTCCCAGAGGCTCCTTACACTATCTTCAATTTTTTGGATTCTTTTTGCATCTTGCTTTTCCAGCTGAGTGGATTTTGCTTCTTTGTATTTCAGATCTTTGACTTGATTCTTGCAGTCCTCTAGACTGCTTTTAGGTCTTTGTATATTTTTTATTTCAGTCAGTGTATGCTTAATTTCTAGTTGGTCCTTTTTCATATCCTCGAGGGTCTTGTTAAGTTCATCGGCCTTTTCTAGGAGCCTCGTGAAAAACCTTATAACTGTGGGTTTGAACTCTATGTCCAGTTGTTTTTTTCCCTCCATTTCTTTCACATATGATTTCTCTTCATGTCTCTGCATTTTGACTGCTTCCCTGAGTTTGTCGATTAGCTTTGTGTGGTAGATGTCCTCTAAGGGACAGTGGCTTAGCCTCCCCAGTTACATGAGGTGGATACTCTTGGTGCAGCCTTTTATGGGTTGCACAGTCTTGTTGAAGTTAAGTCTAGATTATTGTTGTTAGCACTAGGAGGGTTTGACCTCCAGGCCAATTAGTTGTGAGGGTCAGCAGTGCTCAGGTTGGATGGGCGGAGTCTTCGGGCTGAGCAGGCAGCCCAAGATGTATTTTTAAGTAAAAAGCAAATTGTAGAAATATATCATATGCATAGCATTTTTTTAGTTTTTAAACCTTACCCTAGGACATTTTTTTCATTGATTTTTTAGAGAGAGGAAGGGACGGAGGGAGGGGAAGAGAGCAAGAGAAGGGGAAAATGGGAGAGAGAGAAATATAGATGTGAGAGACACATGGATTGGTTGCCTCCTACACACATACCCCGAATGGGGCCGGGGACCAAACCTGTAACCCAGGTACACACCCTTGACGAGGAATCGAACCTGTGACCATTAGTTGTGAAGGCCAGTGTGCTAACCACTTAGAAACACTAACCAGGGAGTATTTTTTAGTTTTAAAAATATACATTGGTATGTCTAGAGATATCTATATCAAACTGTTAAAAGTTTTTACTTCTCTGATGAACTGTAGATTAGAAGAGGAATTTGTTTTTATTTTATCTACATCTGTAATATTTAGTTTTTTATGATGAATTTATTTCTTTACTTTTGTAATGAATGTTAGCAAAACAACTCACTTGAAATTTTTGTATTTTCATGAACTGAAAATAAAAGTATTTGTCATGTAAAACTACTTCTTCAAAAATGATGTTATATTTTTCTTAGAGAAAACCCATATAAAGTAATGTAGCTTTCAAGGTTTTATTCTTTGCAGATAGGTAGTGAAACACTTGATTTTGGATACACAAGACATCTTACCTGGACAATGAATAAAAGACCAGTTGTATCTGCTGTCCTCCAGACACATGCTGGAATTGAGAAGGGGCTGTGGGTAGAAATTTCCTACAGGGGCCTGAGAAGGCATCTTCACTGGTCCTTTATAGGAGCCCTCTATGCATTTCCCTTTGCCAGTATTGCTGGGATCAGTACACCAACCGCAGCCTGGTTGCTCCAAGCAATGACTACAGGTACAGTAGCCGGAACAATTTTCAGCTGTTAAGAAAACACAAGTTTCAATTCACAATCTCCTACAGATCTGAATTCATTGTATTTAAATCACTTTCTTAACAGATTATTCAACTTCTGTGAGTCAAAATTTCTATTCTATTGTGACTGTTCAAATGGCATAATAAATTTGAAGAACCCAATATTTTGTTCTACAGGTATTAGGGACTCCTCTCCTCTCTCAATCTCAGGATGATGGAGCCAAAAGGGACCTGAGAGGTCACCTACTGAAAAGCACTTACTTTATGAATTAGAAGATTAAGATGTGGAGACCAGCCGACCAGCATGGCTCAGTGGTTGAGAGTTGACCTCTGAACCAGCAGGTCATGGCTCTGTTCCCAGTCAGTGCACATGCCCAGGTTGTGGGCTTAATCCCCAGTGTGGAGTGTGCAGGAGGCAGCCAATCAATGATTCTCTCTCATCAATGATGTTTCTATCTCTCTCTCCCTTCCTCTCTGAAATCAATAAAAGTATATAAAAAAATGATGTGGAGGTCATACAGGATGGAGAAATATGATACTGAAGTTGAGCAATTATTTCTGTACTCTGTGATCTATCCTACATTTATTTACTTGTATCATTGTGCTTCGTTCTGTATGAAGATTATCATCAAACAGTCTATCGACAGATCTGAGCTGAAGGTCTTGTCCCTCAAATGTTCAGAGGCTGACAGCACTGCCTCACTGCAGGAGTTGTCACCCGTACACATCACACTCATTAGTGCCTAGAGCTCACTTTTCACTTACGGGGACAGCTGCTCATGGTATACCACTCCATACATTGGCCATAAGGGAAGGAGGCCACATAGGCATTGGAGTCCACACACTGCTTCATGTTGCTGCACCACATGCACTCGGAGCTGCCACTGGTGCACTCTCCACACGCCGTCCTCAAGGCACACGGCGTCCGGCACTGCTTGGTGCTGTGGTTCGCTGGGAAGGAAACACAAGAGAGACACTTAGAGCTCCCAACATGTTGGCTAAGGTCCAAGTCTTTTCAGTATGGATTGTGACCCATTAGTCTGTCATGAAATCAATTCGGTGGGCTATATTAAATGAAGGAGAAAATGGAAAACATTAGAGTCACCATGTACTGTTTAGTCAAATATATTGTTACACTTGGGGAAAAAGATGTTTTTCTTTTTCAAAGACCATTAAAGATAGACCTGTGGGAACAAGCTTATCTTTCCATTCAAGTAGGGGTTCTAAAGCTCCTCAAAATATATGGGACACAGGATGAACTTCAGTGCTTTTCCAACCCACCTGAACATGCACAATGGTATCTTTGTGTACTTTAGGGAGGAAGGACCACAGATTTCATTACATACACCAAAGCACTCAGGATCCAAAATGGCTACAAAGCTCCCCTATAGGAAGTTTAGAAGTAATATTTTAAGGTGACTCCTACAATGCTATAAATTCTCTTCTTTACTTCTGTGTTCCTCAAATTATGGTCCCTTCCTAAAATGAGACATGATGTCCATGGAGTCCAGCCTCCCGAAAGTGCCCAGAAAATTCCACCTATTACTTGTGAACCCTCTGCACGAGGACACTTGTCTTGGACTTACCTGCATCTGCAGGTGCTGCCCTTGTGCCTGCCTTTAGCCTGGATGTGTCCCGAGGAGAGGGGCAAACCCATGAAGCTACTCTCAGTGTTTGCTCCTTCAGTTCTCAGGTACAGCTTTAGCTCATCAGATTTGCTTCTGTTTTCTGTCACAGAAGTGCGCTCATCATTTTCCTCCCTACCGACACATCTTTCTGTCCACTGTCCCTTTTGTCCCCTACATCAGTTCTGATCTTGCCTTTGCTTTTATTTGTATTTTTTGTTCTTTCTTATACACTATTTCTCTGCCAACACAAGAAATTAACCTTTTAGAGCAAGTCTCAAACTTTTTGAGATCAACAAACCAATAAATCTCATTGTTAATTAGAATATTAGGTTCTCTGAGTAGCATTAGTTATTTTTTCCTAAGTTTATGGGTCATACTATTCTGAGCCACAATTTCCTTCTGCTTTTAAAATACTGGGTTATACTCTGCTTCATATGCTTGAGATCAATACTCAATCTGCTTTTCATGAATATTTTACATATATCAATACTGTGCCTCCTCTGGTTTCTCTTTCAATGAACTTCCAGTAATGCATAATTCCCATATACTTACCCTGCTTTTCACAGACACTACCATTAAGTGGGTTGATGCAGGTTGCAGCCTTCAGGCCCCGAGTATTGGGTTCTGATAAAATTCCACAGAATCCAGCATCACTGGGCTCAGATGGCATCCACTGTATCGAACTATTTGTGAATGGGGACATATCTTCCCAGCACCAGTAGGACACATTGATCTTCCGAAGGCCAACCCATGGGGTCAAGGTCAGCTTAGTCTGTAGGCAAAAGAGACACAGTTATGAATATAAACAATGTCTTGACCAAAGCAAGCTTCTAAATAAAAACCATGAAGTTACAAATATCCCAAAGATACAGGAAAACCTCCCTATCCACTGACTCAGCCATTACAGATAAGGACAGACCATCATTTTTATGTTATATATCATCCTTGGCCCTTTAGAATGGCCTTTTTACAAAGAAAAAAATATATAGCTCAGAGAATATATCAAAAATCTCACAGATATTAGTGGCAAAACAATAATCAAGGTCCAAAATTTCCACATCCTCTAACATGCTATTGAAGAGATAGCCACCCCAAACTTGGTTTAAATATCTATCCATACATGAAATAATCTTGCCAATATTCCTGAAATACTGGTTAAATGTCTATCTTCAGAATCATTAACTAAGCCTGTTTTGGGGCACTGAACAGCTCAGATGACTGGAGATTCCCACCTTTATCTGGGGGGTAAGGACTGGCATTGAATTTTATAGGGAATAATGGGGTAGTAAACCCCTGGGAGAGTCTCTGCCTGCTGCTCCAGTGAAATTTCCTTCCCATTGCATTAATCAATTATTTTAAAATAAAAGTACAAAGTTTAGGCCAGAAATGAAAGATAGTTCTAATTTTTCCAGTTATAAAACAAAATGTACAATGTATTTCCATTTGAGGAAAAAATATGCATGCCTATTGAAAGACCTAAAAGAAATAAACATACAGTATTTTCCGGCGTATAAGACGACTGGAACTGATAATGATAGGAGGAAGATAACAAACAACAGAGAGAGCAAGTGCCAGGCAATTCCCTGGCGAGTTAGCAACGCCCATCCTAACTACAAGCTATGGTATTTTTATACCTGGCGTATAAGACGACGCCCAACTTTTGAGAAGATTTTCCTGGGTTAAAAAGTCATCTTATACGCCGGAAAATATGATATGCCCAAAGTAGTTATTTTTAGTTGTAATGAGTAATATTTATTCTATTTTTAATGTTACTATTTTCTAAATTTCCTTTGAAATGTGTATTATTTTTTAAGGAAAGAAAACAAAGTTAATGCTTTTTAAAAGTCCTTCAATAACTTCCCTTTGCTTTTCTGATAAAACTCAAAGTAATTAGCACTGTAGATAAGACCTCTCAGGATTTGGTCTTAATTCCTCATAAGACACAGCTACAGCCATTCCCTTCCACCGGCAGGCAGCTCAACCCTCCTGCATGTGTGACAGACAGCAAAGCATAGAAAGCCCTTCCCTAGTCACCTTCCCAACTCACTCTTCATCTTCAGGGGTTACTTTTTCTGGCTATGAGCCAGCCTCTGCCCGAAAGACGAGGTTGAGTACTCTTACTTGTTTTTTCCATGTAAGCCTGGGCTCTTAGTCTAGACTTAGCTTAATTTATAGCTTAACACAAGACTGTGAATTCTTACTGAATAAGTTAGTCCCAGCTAAATTGACTACCCAGAATCTTCTAGAACTAGAAAACCCGAGGAAGAGGGAAGAGGGTCCAAAAGATAGAATACCTGTAACCAGTTAGGATAGCCAAACCCTTCGAACCAGCTATTCTTTGAGACACATGGAATTGGGAATCATTGGAAATGAGCAAAACTATAAGCTACCCATTTTCTGAAGAGTGACTACAGATAAGATCTGCTGACAGCCAAGGAGAGAACACTGTAGAGACCCATATTTAGGGGTCAGGTAAAGAGAAACAAACAATAAGAGCAGTCTCTAATGGGGATTATAAATTTGAAAAAGCTTTTAAGATATGCAATATCAAATGTGGCCACATTTATAATGTAACCACATTTCTGATGTATTACCAATGTTTTCCACACCAAACCAAAGTTGCACTAAAAAAAAAAAAGACTAAATGCAGTAAAATAAATAGGCACCCCCTATCCATTGCAGAATGGCCCTCGAGGCAGTATATAGGGGCACATGTAGCCAGGACCCAGGCTATACTCCATATCCTCACCTGAAGTGCTGCCTATTCCTTCTCTCTACTTGATGAGAACCCACCCCCAACCCTAAATGCTCTGTACCAAAGCCAATGCTGTAAGAGCTTTGTCTGTGTCTACTTAATTGAAGATAGAACCATTGCCTAAGATTTTAAATTCAAAAAGACTAAATGTGATTGTGGAATGTCAACTATAAGCTACCTCAGAGCACTGAGCAGACAGGAAGAGAACTTGGGGTTCTGTGCTTAGAAACTCTTGATAAGAAGGTACTCTCTCCTTTTGGGCTGGCCAGGCCAAAGTAAGATATAATCAAACATTTCTTGGGTGATGAACATTAAATTATATTACACACTGTAATAATACTTAAAATCTGAGACTCAGGTGGCTTAATTCAACCTAGCTAAGTAGCAGTGACATTCCCCTCCCCTCGACAGCAAAACCTAGGGATAAAATAGACACAAAATCATCACTGTTGTCACAAAGATATGTGCATAGTACACACATTAATATTCAATACACATGTAATTATTCAAATATAATTTAGTAGATATGACTAATAAAGTGTTTAAAATGTTAAGGTAAGAAAGAAGATATTAAAGGAAGAGAATCTGACAGTGCAAGTTCCAGTGTGTTACACAGTACTCCTGCTAAGCACATCACAGGCGAACTGTGCTCATGCCCTCAGTAGATAATAGATGTAAGTTTGAGGATTTTAACTCACCATGCTCTGCGATGATTGCATTATTCGCAGCTGCTTAAGGACAAAGTCTATCTTCTTCTGGGTTGTAAGAGATGCCAACAGGGCATTGTGGTTCCTACAGGACAATTTAGCCGTGTCGTAAGTCTCCTTGGCTGTAGTAATTTTCAAACACACGTTTACAACCAAATGCCAGCCACTGCCACAGATATTTTCTTTTGTAAAGGATGAAGAAAAAGAAAAAAAAAGTTTTAGAAATCACACAAAACTACTATATTACCCATTTGAATTAACAAAAAACTAAATGTTTTTGTGATTTGCATTCTAGGTACTCCCTTAGAATATAGTGAGAATATCAGACCCATTACAATTGTAGACATAGATTAATCCCAGATATCAGGGCCTCCGCTTGGGTCACTGGGGGTCGTGGCCGGTCTGCAAACCTCCACAGGCTCCTCGCCCAGGCTGTCCCTCACCCCAAGGGAACCCTCACCCTGATCTGGGACACTCTTCAGGGCAAACCAGCTGGCCCCCACCCATGCACCAGGCCTCTATCCTATCTAATAAAAGAGTTATTTGCAGATTGACCATCACTCCAACACACAAGAGGGCTGCCCCCATGTGGCCAAAGATCCTGCCCCCATGTGGACACAAGATGGCCACCACAAGATGGCCAGCAGGGGACGGCCGTTGGAGGTTCCAGGCCCTGCAAAGGAGGGCAGTTGGGGGTGATCAGGCCAGCAGGGGAGGGCAGTTGGGAGGGACCAGGCCTGCAGCGGAAGGCAGTTGGGGGCGATCAAGCCTACAGGGGAGGGCAGTTAGGGGTGACCAGGCCGTTAGAGGGAAGTTGGGGGCAAATAGGTCGGCAGGGGAGCAGTGAAACATCAATTAGGCTGGCAGGATAGTGTTTAGCAGGTGATCAGGCTGGCAGGCTGAAAACGTTAAGGGCAATCAGGGAGGCAGGCAGGTGAGCAGTTTGGAACCAGCAGTCCTAGATTGTGAGAAGGATGACCGATTGCCCATTTAGGCCCGATCCTATCAGGGCCATACCTCGAGGGGTCCCAGATTGGAGAGGGTGCAGGTGAGGGACATCCCCCACCCCACCCCCCATGCACGAATTTCGTGCACTGGGCCTCTAGTCAAGTATAAAATCAAGTGCAATTATTCCAAAAGTAAAGTGGAAAAATCCTTTTTGTAGGGGGTGGGGGGAGGGGACTCCAAAGTGACAAAGCTGTAACAAACAAGGCAAGCCTGTAATCTGCTACTGTGACTGCCCCAAATCCACTCAAAAAACTGTATAGAAGTTGTGAATACTTCTTGGAAGACAATAAGTAAAGCAACTTCACCAGAACCAAAGTGTCCTGGAGACACCATCAATAATACTCATTACCAGTCAGTGAGATCAATGAAAGGTACAGTACCATGGGTGAGGCATCATTTAAGAGCAGATAAACACTTGCTCCTCCAGTGTGGCATCAGTGTCACAGCTTGTTGAAATGTAGATTCTGGGCCCCACCCTAGATTGTGCCAGAATCTGACTTACGGAAAGATTCCCAGTTCCTCAGCTGTGCATTAAAGTTTGAGATGCAATGAGACAAAGAACAAGAAGCCCACTCATACAAGCTCAATCAAGTACTTCCAAAGGACATTCCCAAGGAGCCTGGTGGAGCCCAATTTTCCTTAACATGCCTCAGCTGTTGTATGGAGCCACAGAAGTCCCCCTTCCTGGATATCTTGATTAAGCAAATATATCATACAGTTTTAGTTATGGCTGGTTGGCCCCAGACCCCCTAACTCATTAGCCCAAACCTTAGAAGTGCCATAAATTAAGGTATTCAGGGCTGAAGATCACCCCAGGAGGTGCTGTGGACACAGGCATCTCTCCTCTCCTTCTTGTTAGAAGGTGCAGGCTGTCTAATCCCAGTGGTCAATAAGAAGTAAGTACTCTTCATTAGGTGCCCAGCAGAATGGCTGATGAGACTGGTGCGTTATATTCCTGGGTTTGCACAGAAGAGGCAGGGCAAAAACAATGGCGTGGGCTCCATGATACAGAGCCAAGCTGTCGTTTGATGCTCCAGAGCAGCAGATGATGTTTCACTTTGTTTCAAAAGATAGTAGGAACATACTTAAAAACTGTATTTTTATTTTAAAAAATAAACACAATATTGGTAAAAGGGAAGGAATGGATAAAATGAGCTTATCCCCTGCCCCTGCTGGGTTTATTCAAGTCTTTGGACCCCCAACACACACATCAGATGCCCCTCTAAGGCCTACCTGGCAGGGCGATGCACTCCTGATTGCGGGGCTCCCACTGGCAGTTCTGGTCCAGGGCACAGCTCCTACAGCTGGTCTTCTTGTTACAGTAGTACATGGGGTTATCCTTGGGGCAGTTCTCATACTTGGAAATGGAGATCTAGAACACAGTGGACAAGAACTTTCTTCTTATATTCACAGAAAGAACTCATGGTAAGGACAATCGAATTAAAGCAGCAAACTGCAAATGGATATATAAATAAGATTCATAGGAAGCTGTACCACAGTGAAAACACTTTAGGGAAAGGTTCTACTGAAGAACATGCCTTTACCCAGCAAGGAAGTCATTCACTCTTAAACACCATGCTTCAACCTGCTCATGTGTAAAATGGGAATGTTGAATGTAATGCTTTTCAAATGCCTTCCAAACAGGCTAAATTTATATTCTATGAATTGTTTTATAGACTGTCAAAGAATGTCTTATAAATTGTCAAAGGCTGTAAAAGTTGAACCATCATCTTCTTTGTTGCCTTCTAACCTACATAAAAATTACAAATATTAAGCTTTAATTATGCTAAGCTAAGATATCACAACTATAACAATAAAAGTGTAATATGCTAATTAGACCAGACATCCTTCAGGATGACCTTGCGGTCAAAGCCTGGGCTGCGAGGGAAGCCCGGGACCCAGGTGCCAGAGGGAAGCTGGTGCCAGCAGCTGGGGGAAGAAAGACCTACTCTTGCACGAATTCCATGCATTGGGTCTCTAGTTAGACAAGATTATACAAAGTATATTATTTCCACAATTCAATGTGGCTACTACATGCCTGACTCCCTTTTAGTCTCAAATATAACTTGTTTCCAAAACCTTGCATAGGCAGAGCTCACCATGCCTCACAGCGGCTCTAGCACTTAGCCCAGCCATGCGAGGGAGTGGGGCAAACTCAAAACACCAGTCCTTCCCTCTTCTAAAACACCACATGTCCATCCTGTGACAAGGGACCTTCGGAATTAGAATGTCATGGGCATCCCTTCCTAAAAGAAAACTTGAGCAATAATAAAATCCAAGTCTACAGTGACGGTTTTAAAAATAACTCTGGGTCAGTTTTTATAACATTCACACTGTTGTAATCTAAACATAACCCCACTCTGGACTTTTCCATCCTCTGAAATCCTGGAGAGCAGACCCTGACCTGGCCTTCCGTGCAGCTGTGGTTCTTAGGGACACAATAGTCGTTGCACCAGTGGCAGTCATTGGTGTTGGCTGTGCAGCTGTAACAATCCGTGTGTTGGTCACATCTGTCATGGGCAAGAGCTATGAAGAAAAGAAAAAGTCATCAACTGTGGCAGCTCTTCCTTAGAAAAGTCACAGGCCATTACAGCTGCTGTTGAGCACAATCTGAGACTAAGGTAAAAAAAAAAAAATGCAAAAAGTGTCGGGAAATAAAATGATGAGTGCAACTGGCAGGAAAATTTATCTGCCAGGTTAAAATAGATTTAGAAATAAGTAAATAATCTGAAAAAACACTATTTTGTACCCACTCCCCCCAACAAAATTACAAGTGAAAAACAAAGAGAGGCTAATTTACTTTAACAGTGAGATAAAATGGAAATAGCTGTGGTTCTTTAAATATTTTTCTTTCCAAGAAAAAAATCAACAAGCAATAGAATGAACACAATAGAAAGAGCTTTCCTGGAGCTAAACAAAGCAAGGTAGAAGATCAAACCATTCCTCCCAGCTATAAACACAAGGCTAATCTGGGCACAGGAAGCAGGTAGCACCACAGAACCCAAAGGAGGCACTTAGCTGAGCTGCATTTTCAACACATACATGTAAGTCAAAAAGTGTAATTTTGAAAACTTCTAGGCTACTAAAGACTTGTTCATCGCTTACTGATCCTAGATAGGTCAAGCTCAGCAACAAAAGAGAAGCTGCACAACTATATTGCCTTATCTGTTGAATCACTCATGGACACAGCACATGGTAGGACCCGTGGATAAGAACAGGTAGGGCCCCTCCTCACAAAGACTCCAGCACCCTGCTCCTCAGGTTTTTCTTCCTGCCCTGGTCATCACCCCGAGTACTGAGCCCAAACAGAAAGCAGAATGAACCAGAAAGGCAACATCTGAGATGAGTTAACATAAAATTAGGTCATATTGAACCACCTAAGGTAAGTGAATATTATTTTCTATAAGCTTTCACCTTTAGTTTGAACTTTAAAAATATGGTTAAAAAATAACTTCGTCACTGATTTTATCCCTTTTAGGGGACAGGAACTAATCCTACCAGATTCTGATAAACTCAGTTCTCCAGCACTCACCAGTCCACAGTGAACCTGGAAGGCTGTCTGGGTGTTCTTATTGCAGATTTATGTTCAGCTTAAGAGTGAAAGCTGCCTCTACCCACCGTAACTCTCACGATAACTCTATACCAACCCTAATGGTTAAGAAATTCAGTTAAGATACTTTAATTAATTGAAGTGAACAAATATTCAGCAGAGACATTTTTCTTACTCTTAATAGACTTTCTCACATATTAATTTGCAATGTGCTAAATGTCAGAGCACAAGGCTAAAAAGTAGGCAAGATGAAAAAAGTCTGGAAAGCACAAGAGGTGTTCTAGAAGCAGCGATCACTACTCATCAGCAACTGTCATGCTGTCACTACTGTGCCCCACTTGAGAAGCTAGAAAATAATAGTACTTTGCAAAGACAGCAACTTTACCTCTATTTACGAGAGTAATAGCTTTTACTAGGTTGGCCCTCTTCTCATCCTTAACATTAGAACTGCATAACACAATATGGTAGCCACTACCCACCTGTAGTTCTTTTTTTGTTAATCCTCACCCGAGGGTATTTTTCCATTGATTTTTAGAAAGAGTGGAAGGGAGGGGGAGATGTGAGAGAGACACATTGATTGGTTGCCTCGCACACACACTCTGACCAGGGCTGGGGATAGAGCTTGCAACCAAAGTACATGCCCCCTTGACCAGAATTAAACCTTCCTTCACTCCATGGGCCGACACTCTATTCCCTGAGCCAAAATGGTTAGGGTCACATGTAATTTTTAATTTACATTAATTAAAATTAAAATTTCAGTTCTTTGGTCATACCAGTCTCATTTCAAAGTACTTGATAAGCACATGTCACTAGTAGACACCATATTGAGCCAGTGCAAATATAGAACATTTCCATCGACACAAACTAATTGCAGCCAGGTTCTGGAATTGGTATACAGAGTCTATGCAAAGCCAAGGAGGTTTTTGTCTCCGATTTGCAGGTAGGTTGTAGGAGTCACATGGCATCCTCCCACCCATTGTAAAGATGTTTACAAACCAATTTTTCATAAAGCCTTTGCATAAGTTATTATTGAATATCTGTGGATAATAACATGAAATCTAAAAAGTGTACATATGCTAAATGCCTTCATGATTCAGATAAAATGAGAATTCAAATTAATTTAATTTTAAGAAGGAAAAAAACATACTTCCTTTGGAAAAACATTCTGATTTTAACTTTTCTTCTTGTGCTTCTGTTGCTAACTCCCAGGAAATACACTGAGATGACCCTGTGTCCCACACACACCGGATGCCGGGTCCTGCTGCCTGACACGCAGCTTCACTCTGGTGTGCCTCACACCGTTCCGAGGTGAGGACCAGGACGTCACTGAGGAGGAGGCTATTGAAGCCACCAAACACATACATGGTGCTGAAAGGAAAAACAAAAAAGGGAGAGTAATTTACTAAAACCTTAAGTAAACAAAGACCTGATACACTATTTCAGTCTTCAGACAAACCTTACATATTGACAGTTCTGTGAGAAATTATTTTTTCAGGATCTCAAAAAATATTCTTATAACTTTCTTATACCTTTCCCCTCTCAATTTCATCCTAGCCTAATTCCAATAATCAACCTACTCTTTACATAACTAATTAAAAAGTTCTCATGATAACATGGTGACTTTTAACCATAATTCCCTGGAATATTTTACTGTCAGGGTAAGCAAATGTCTTTTAAAATTAAACACATAAAATTAAACATATAATTGTACATCTACATGTTCTTAAATATTAAAAATAAGTATATATAATTTAAAAACATAGTCTTAATTAAAATTGTGTAATGATTCATAAACTAATAAGAAACATAAAAATGCACATGAAAATTTAGTACACAGTAAAAATGGCATCTTAAATTAGTGTGGAAGAGATGGACTTTTTAGTAAATGGTATGGAGATAACAAAATAAACATGGAAAAATATAAAATTTCTCTACAGACTCAGGATAAATTCCAAATGGACCAGAGAACCACTTAAAAAAAAATGAACCTGCCGAAACCGGTTTGGCTCAGTGGATAGAGCATCAGCCTGTGGACTGGAAGGTCCCAGGTTCGATTCCGGTCAAGGGCATGTATCTTGGCTGCAGGCACAATCCCGATAGGGAGTGTGCAAGAGGCAGCTGATTGATGTTTCTGACTTTCTATCCCTCTCCCTTCCTCTCTGTAGAAAATCAATAAAAAATATTTTAAATAAATACACAAACCTACACATGCACTTTAGAGGTTAGAAGAAAATACAGATGAGCTACTTTATAATCTTAGAATAAGGGGGAAAAAATCACCATGACTTAAAATCCAGAAGGCAATAAAAAAATATTGAAAAATTTGATTATATAAAGTAAAAAGAATTTTGCATAGAAAATACATCAATAGCCGAAAATGGTTTGGCTCAGTGGATAGAGCATCAGCCTGCAGACTGAAAGGTCCCGGGTTCGATTCCGGTCAAGGCCATGTACCTTGGCTGCGGGTACATCCCCAGTAGGGGGTGTGCAAGAGGCAGCTAATCGATGTTTCTCTTTCATCAATGTTTCTGACTTTCTATCCCTCTCCCTTCCTCTCTGTAAAAAATCAATAAAATATATTTTTTTTAAAAAGAAAATACATCAATAAGCAAAGTAAAAGACAAATGATGGACTGTAAAAAAATTATTTACAAGCTATATTATAGAAAAAGAATATCTATAATATAGAGACAGCTTCAGCCAGTTTGCAAGGGAAAAATGTAAATGACCTCAAGTATATGAAAAGGTGATTAACTTCAATTATAAGAAAAATGCAAATTAAAATTACAATGAAAAAGCATCTCTCGCCTAAAAAGACAAAAGTCTGATAATGACTGGTGAGGCAGGAGGGAAACAAGCACTCTCATATGTGACTGACTGCTAGGCATACAGATGGGACAAGCCTAAAAAGGGGAATTTAGTACTGTCTAACAAAACTATGCATTTATCTTCTGAACCTGAAATCACATTCCCAGAAGTCTACCACAAAGATATAGCAGAAATAAAAAAGGAAATACACATGAGGCTATTAACTAAAGCAATAATGATAATAGCAAACACACAAACAACCCAAAATGTCCATCGTCTGGGGATGTGATGTCTAAACTGTGGTGCATCCACACAATGAAAGAGTAGGTAGGTAGGTAGCTGTAAAAGGGAATCAGGAAGATTTCTACATACCGCTATAAAATGATCTCCAAGATACATTGTTATGTGAATTTTAAAAAAGGAAATGCAAAAATAAATAAATAAATAAATAAATAGATAAATAAATAAGGAAATGCAGAGAAAAGTATATAGAAGAGTGCAACCACTTATTGAGAAAAGAAGGAACTCACACACATACACATTCATTTTTCTCTTCAAAACAGCAAAGAAGTTTCTCTTTAACTTACCTTAATAGACTTAGAAACAATTACCAGCCCAATAGCAAAAGATAAGAGTAGCACTTATATTGTGGTATTTGAAAACCATTCTTTCCCCGACCCCTCAAAAAAATTTAGCACTCTTTAGAAACAAATCTAATTTCATATCTGGGGCAAAAAAGTTTGGGATAAGCCTAGACGATCTTGGCACACCAGACAAAAAGGAAGACTATAGTTGTACCAAAAAGACTCAGGAGCTAACATAAAGAGATCCTTGCTGGTCAAAATTGGGGAATGTTTGAAATTTAATAAGGATAAAAAGTATAATGAACTAAAACATATTAAATACTTTTAAATCTATAAGTTCTTAATGATATATGCCCTCTTCTCCTCCAAAGAAACTCATTTGTTAACTTTGTAGAATGCTAAGAAATCAGTTCATTTTGAAAATCGGTAAATCAAGAGGGGGGGGGGATATGAAGTGAGCTTGCTAAAATATTGAAGTGAATCTGACTGAATTAATTTGCAAGAATTTCAAGAGAGAGTCCAATACATTTAAAAAAAAAAAAACATGGGGATGCAATAATCAAAATGTAGACTATAGGAAACTCTACAAGATAACCCAGTTTATTTGTTTTTTTTTAAAATATGTTTTTTATTGATTTTTGAGAGAAAGAGAGAGATGAAAACATTAATAATGAGAGAGAATCATTGATTGGCTGCTTCCTGCACATCCCCTTACTAGGGGCTGCAGCCTGCAACAAAGGCATGTGCCCTTGACTGGAATCAAACCCAAGACCCTTCAGTCCGCAGGCTGACGCTCTATCCACTAAGCCAAACCAGCTAGAGCCAAACTAGTTTATTTTTAACAAATAAGGGGGGATGAGATGAACAGGGAGCCTATATATCAACAGAAACTTAAAATACATTACATCCAATTATAATATATGGGCCTTATTTGGACCTTCATTTGAACAAATTAAATTTTTTAAAATTATGAGGCAAGAACTTCTGGTCAAGATGACAACGTAGGTAAATGAGGTACTCAAATCTTCCCACAACCACATCAAAATTATAACTAAACTACAGAACAACCATCATTCAGAACCACCTGAAATCTAACTGAATGGAAGTCCTACAACTAGGGATTTAAAGAAGCCACACTGAGCCAAAACTGGTTTGACTCAGTGAATAGAGCGTCGTCCTTCGGACTGAAGGGTCCCAGGTTCGATTCTGGTCAAGGGCATGTACTTTGGCTGCAGGCACATCCCCAGTAGGGGTTGTGCAGGAGGCAGCTGATTGATGTTTCTCTCTCATCGATGTTTCTGACTTTCTATCCCTCCCCCTTCCTCTCTGTAAAAAATCAATAAAATATATTAAAATAATAATAAAGAAGCCACACTGATACTGGGAGGAAGGGTGGAGTCGTGGAACAGGCCCATACCCATGTGCAGCATTTTCAAACTGGAGGGCTATCTCAACTGCAGAGGTCACCTCTGAGGAACAAGGAGTCCCGGGCCATACCAGGCCTCCCAATCCAGGGTTCCAGATCCAGGAAGAGAAGTCTCCATAACTTCTGGCTATAGAAAGCAGCAGGAATTATGGCTGAGTGAGAAAGAGGGCTGCTGGAGTCCCAGGTAGTTCCTCTTAAAAGATGTGCACAAGGACTTACTCAGTATCACTCCCTCTGAGTAACACCCAACTTGTGGGCCAACCCAAGATGTTTTCAGTGGCTTTTACATACAAATGCGCTTTTTTTGCCTCATGCTTTGGACTTTCCTGAAAATCTCTCAAACAAGCAGCATCTGGCCTCTGTGTACCCTATACCTCTTGCTAACTGGCCCCAGGTATGGCATTAGCAGCAACTGGCCTTGGTTCGCAGTTTGGCCTCTCTTGGGCACCTCCAAGTACAAGGAGCAGCCATCTGCATATTGCTTTGTAGCGCATGCCAAGTGGCTCCAGGCAAACACAGCAAGAAAAAGAACTAAATGAAATGAACATAAGCAAACTACCAGATGCATAATTCAAAGCAATGGTTAGCCCTAGCCAGTTTGGCTCAGTGGATAGAGCATCAGTTTGCGGATTCAAGGATCCCAGGTTCAATTCCAGTCAAGGGCATGTACTTTGGTTGCAGGTACATACCCAGTAGGGAGTGTGCAGGAGGCAGCTGATCGATGTTTGGTTATAAGGATGCTCAAGGGACTTACTGAGAACTTCAACAGCATGAAAAAGAAAATAGAAATCATAAAAAAGAGCCAATCAGAAATGAAGGATATACTAAGTGATATGAAGAACAATTTAAAGGGAAAGAACAGTAGAGTAGATGAAGCTGAGAATTAAAGCAGCAATTTGGAATACAAGGAAGCAAAAACAACCCAATCAGAACAGCAAAAAGAAAAAGATTCCAAAAAAATGAAGATAGTATAAGGAGCCTCTAGGAAAACTTCAAGTGTACCAACATCGTGGAAGTGTCAGAAGGAGAAGAGAGAGTAAGCAAGAAATTGAAAAACTATTTTAAAAAATAATGACAGAAAACTTCCCTAACCTGGTAAAGGAAAAAGACATACAAATCCTAGAAGCACAAGAGTCCCAAATAAGATGAACCCACAGAGGCACACATCAAGGCACATCAGAATTAAAATGCCAAAGGTTAAAAAAAAAAAAAAAAGATAGAATTTTAAAAGCAATGAGAGAGGCTGGATTGGCCTCCCCTGACCGAGCAGCCCCCAGTGCTGCTGGGTTCTCTCAAGGAGCCACCAGCTCGGAGGCAGACTGCGCCAACTTGAAGGGTAAGAGCCTGAAAATATACAGCTGCAGTACCCACTGGGTGGCTGAGAGACCCAAAACACCACTTCCCAGTTGGCGCAGACATAGAAAGAAAACAACTCCAAGACCATATGGATTCCTACAACAAAGAGGAACTGACGGGTCTGTTCCAACCGCGAAGACAATCCAGAGATGGAAGGCACTGACGACACCTTGCCATGCTAGCAGTCAGCAGCTGTGCGTCGCTGCAGGCGGCCCAGGACCAAACCAGAGAATGTGGAATCCGCATTGCCACCATATGTCCACTATCCAGACACCATTGCTGACATGTACACATAAGGAACTATTTGACATTGAAACTGGGACTTAGAACTGTTGGACATTGAAACTGAGACTCAAACATTTTTTGTTCTTATATATTTATTTCCAGTATGCAAATGCAAGATCTTTTTAAAGAAAAGAAACAGGGGGAAAAGATTGATATAGAGGCAAAGAAGCATTGAACAGACTGTCAAACTGCAGGGGAGGGTGGGGAGAGGGGGCTGTAAGAGATCAACTGAAGGACTTGTATGCATGCATATAAGTATAACCAATGGATACAAGACACTGGGATCGGGGGCAGTTGAGGGCATGTGCTGGGGGGTAGGGGAGGCTGGGGGGAGGACAATGGAGGGGGAAAAAAAGGAAAACATATGTATTACTATTTGTAATACTTTAAAGAATAAAAAAAATTAAAAAATAAATAAAATAAAAGCAATGAGAGAAAAGCAGTTAGTTACCTATAAGGGAAATCCTATAAAACTGTCAGCTGATTTCTCAACAGAAACTTTGCAGGCCAGAAGGCAGTGGTAAGAAATATTCAAAGTGATGAAAATCAAGGACCTACCTACAATCAAGATTATTCAACCCAGCAAAGCTATCATTTAGAATTGAAGGACAGATAAAGAGCCTCCCAGACAAGAAAAAGCTAAAGGAGTTCATCACCACCAAACCAGTATTTTATATGAAATGTTAAGACGTTTTCTTTACAAAGAAGAAAAGAAAGGAAAAAAATGAACAATAAAATGGCAATAAGTACACATCTATTAACAACTGAATCTAAAAAACAAAACAAACAAACAAGCAGAATAGAAGCAGACTCAGAGATAAAGAGAATATTTTGACGGTTGTCAGATGGGTGGGGAATTAAGGGGGATGGGTGAAAAAAGTGAAGGGATTAAGAAGTACAAATTGGTTGTTACAGACTAGTCATGGGGTTGTAAGGTATAGGAAATATATTAATAATATTCTAATAACTATGTATGGTGTCAGATGGGTATGAGATTTATCAGGATGACCACTTACTAAGTTATATAACATTTTAATCATTGGTGTATACACCTGAAACTAATATAATATTGTATGTCAACTGTATTTGAAAAATAAAAAAGCAATTTAAAAATAATAAATAAAATTAGAAAAAAATAAAATTTATGAGGCAATTGGGAAATATAAACAATGAGTGGTAGTAAATTACTATTCATTTTTTAAAGTGTGATAATTGTATCATGGTTATATGTTTTTTAAAAGTCTTTATTTTTAAGATATCCAATCAATCCCCATTATTTTTAAATTCTATATATATGAATATACCCAGTTGCTAAAATTTATTTCTGACTCCAAAACCACTACTTGCAGCAGATTTGCAGTCACTTGCAGACAAGCACACACAGAAAAATTTGAGTTGTCCAACATGCACATTTCCAGGTGAGGTCAAACAAGATGATGCTTTTTTCCTGTTTTAGTTCTCAAACTATCACAAGTGTCATTTTGATAGTTTATTTAGTGTCATGTGTTTGTTTTCTTTTGTTTTTTAATATATTTTTACTAGAGGCCCAGTGCACAAAATTTGTGCATGGGTAGGGTCCCTAGGCCTGTCTAGTGATCAGAGCCAATCAAGTTCCCTGCCTGCCCGCCTCCTCCTTCCCCCACTCCCTCAGTGCCCGCTGCTGCCACTGATTGCCCACCATGTTCCATGCCACCCCCCAGTGGTCATCATACATCATAGCAAGCAATTAAATTCCCAAGGGGATACTTTGCATACTGGCCATATATATATATATATATATATACACACACACACACATACACACACACACACACACACACACACACACACACATACACTAGAGTCCTGGTGCACGAAATTCATGCACGGGAGGTGGGGGATGTCCCTCAGCCCCACCTGCACCCTCTCCAATCTGGGACCCCTCAAGGCACGATCCCAGTAGAATCGGGTCTAACCGGGCAGTTGTATATCCTTCTCACAGTCCAGGACTACTGGCTCCAAACTGCTTGCCTGCCTGCCTCCCTGATTGCCCCTAACTGCTTCTGCCTGCTAGCCTGATCATCCCCTAACCACTACCCTGCCAGCCTAACTGATGTCTTACTGCTCTCCTGCCAGCCTGTTTGTCACCAACTTCCCTCCTCTGCTGGCCTGGTCACCCCTAACTGCCCTCCCCTGCAGGCCTGATCGCCCCCAACTGCCCTGAGATATGGGATTAATTTATGTTCTACAATTGAAACTTTTTAGCCTGGAGTGGAGCCAAGCCTTCTGCTTGCTGTGTGACGACAGCCATTTCTGTTTGCATATATTTAAATTCTATAATTGAAACTTTGCAGCCTAGAGTGGAGGCCTAAGCCAGCCAGGGCTACAGAAGCTTGGCTTCCTCCATCGTCCAGGCAACCTTAGCCTCTGCTCTCTCCAGTACCATGGCTGCTGCCATTTCTTTTGGGATATATCTTCTACAACTGAAACTTTGTAGCATTGAGTGGAGGCCTAGGCCGGCAAGGGCAGATAGAAAGCTTGGCTTCCTCCATTGCGAGGGAAACCCAAGACTCCCTCCTGCTCTCGGTGGCCGTAGCCATCTTGGTTGGAGTTTATTTGCTCCTGATTGGCTGGTGAGCACGGCTTGTGGGCATGGCTTGATCAGAGGTATGGTCAATTTGTATATTACTCTTTTATTAGATAGGATATATAGATAGATGATTGATTTCAGAGAGGAAGGGAGAAGGATAGAGACAGAAACATCAATGATGAGAATCATTGGTTGACTCTCTCCTACACATCCCCTACCAAGGAGGATCGAGCCTGCAACCCAGACATGTCCCTTGGCCGGAATTGAACCTGGGACCCTTTAGTCCACAGGCGACACTATCCACTGAGCCAAACCAGTTAGGGCTGTCATGTGTTTTTTTGCATGTTTGTGCTTTATGTTGGTGCTTCAGCTATTTTAAATGGCCCCAAAGCACTTCATAGTGTTGAAGTGCTGTCCAGTGATGTGGCTTATACAGAAAATATTGGTACATGCATTAGATGAGTCATTCAGGCATGAGTCATAGTGCAGCTGACTATGAGCTCAATGTTAATGAATCAATAATATATATAAATAAGGTGTGTCATTAACAGAAACACACACAAAACAAAATTATAAATTGATTAGCTGATGAAAATGCAAGGGACTTGCAAGAATCTAAACCTGTATTTCCCTGGGTATAAAAATTCAATATTCTCTAATTCAGTGTTTGTGGTGACTTTATAGAATATAATTATACCACAAAACATGATAACCAACTATATTCTGATGAAATTTTATGCCATGGAGCTTCAAAATAATCTGGAATGGGTTAGGGTTTCCAATTTCCATAATAAAAAGTTTTAACTTTTTTTTATTTTGGAAAAAAATCCCAAAGTACATGATGTATCTGCATTTTACCTAAAATCTCTTTTTCTATTTTAAGACTATATTAAATTGCTAGCATTAAAATTGGGTCTATTACCTCTTACATATTAAGATATAATAATGAGTTTAATTTGTTTTTAGTCTAAAGGTAAAAAAAAAAAATCTAATAGGATCATTCATAGTCTCTGTTTCTAAAAAGAACAAAATCCAAACCATCCTATTCATGTGCACATTTTTTCAGAAATATCTAGTTGGCATGTACCATGTATAAGGAAATCTCTAGTTTCTGCTCCTCAGCCTCTAAGTGTTAGTAGAAAGCTCAGCTGCACCTCTCAGCTGCTTCAACTGGATGAAGAAACTTCCATAGGCTAAAGCAGCTCAATTTATCTCTTTGAACTCTATTCATCTCTTATCTTTTTACTAGAGGCCTGGTGCATGAAATTAATGCATGGGGGGAGGCGGTCCCTTAGCCAAGTCTGCACCCTCTCCATGCTGGGACTTCTCGGGAGATGCCCAACTGCCAGTTTAGGCTGGATCCCAAGGAGTCAAACATTCCTCTCAAAATCCAGGACTGTTGACTCCCAACCACTAGCCTGCCTGCCAGCCTGATCACCCCTAACCACTCTCCTGCCCAATTGCCAGTTTAGGCCAGATCCCAAGGAGTTGAACATCCCTCTCAAAATCCAGGACTGTTTGCTCCCAACCACTCGCCTGCCTGCCAGCCTGATCACCCACTAACCACTCCCCTGCCAGCCTAATCAATGCCTAACTGCACTGATTAGGCTGGAAGGAGAGAGAGATAGAAACATCAATGCTGAGAGAGAATCATTGATCAGCTGCCTCCTGCATGCCCCATACTGGGGATCATGCTCACAATCCAGACATGTGTTCTGACTGAGAATAGAACCCCGATTTCCTGGTTCCTAAGTTGATGCTCAACCACTGAGCCACCCTGGCTAGATGACACATCGCTTATTTTCTGCTCAGTATTTCTTCATTATCTTGTTAAATCCTTACATGGATATTTAGTTGTCTTTTAATGGGAGACTTCATTGGCTGATGCCAGAAGTAAAAGTTCTCCTTCAGTCCAGTGTCAAGATTTTCAGCCTTTTAAGTCAAGCCCAATTCACCTTTGGAAACATGATGATGTAAGTCTCTGGTGTTTTGAAATGCTGGGTTTGAACAAAGCTGCAAGCAGCTCAAAAGGAAATGGAGAAGGCCCTAACTATCTATTTTTTAACAGATCCATCAGCAAAGAGTAAGGATTATACTCTTTGCTGATGGATCTGTTAAAAAATAGATAGTTTAAGTTGTTTATGCAAAACCACTGGCTTATTACTAAACAACAATGACCTAGGAAGTCAGGTTGAAAAATAAAAACAAGAAAAAACTAGAAAAATCAGCAAACAGACTCCACAGAATAAATCTAGGCAAGTCATTAAACAAACAACAAAAACAATATTTGATGGTGATGGTGGGGGAATCAGAATCCATATTTGCTACAATATATTACCAAAAATGTTGTTTTCAACAAAATATTACAAGCTATGCAAAGAAACAAAAATGTGACCCATACAGAGGAAACAAAACCATCAATCAAAACTGTCTCACCCAAGCTGATGTGGCTCAGTAGATAGAGCGTAGGCCTGTGGGCTGAATGCGTAGGCCTGGGTTCTATTCCAATCAAGGGCACATGCCCGGGTTGCAGGCTCAGTCCCCAACAGGGGGTGTGCAGGAGGCAGCTGACCAATGGTTCTCTCTCAGCACTGATGTTTCTGTCTCTCTCTTCTTCTCCCTTCCTCTCTGAAACCAATAAAAATATTTTTTAAATGGGTGAAAACTTCCACAAATTTTAATAAAATGACTAATCTATACACCCATAAAGGTCAACCAACTCCAAAATTGACACAAAAAAAGATCCACACTTAAACACATTATAACCAAGATGCCTTTTTTTTTTTTTTTTTTTTTTTTTTTGGAGAGAAAGAGAAACATCGATTGGTTGCCTTATGTATGCATGTGGGGATTGAATCCACAACCTAGGGATGTGTCCTCAGCAGGAACAGAACCCACAATCTTTTGGTATATGGGACGATATTCGAATCCACCGAGCCACACCAGCCAGGGCATGGCCTAAAATTGTAAAAGGTGAAGTAAACAACAGTAATAACAGCACAAAAAATGAGGAAAATTAACATGATTAGGCTGTTTAACAAATAAAAAATCTTTAAAGTACAGTGTAAGGAACAGTGGAAAGGCCACTCTGAATTAAGTATTACAGAGCCTTCTCCAGGGCAGGCTGATAAGAGCGCTGTTAGTTTGGGCCAGGCATTTTGACCAATGTAATGCAGACTTCACATTATTAGGGACTATAAACTTGTTCTATATGAAGCTTCACAATCGCCCCATCTCTGTTCCCCTACCTTATTTTCCCCTATCTGATGTGCCCTCTCTTTTTTTCAAATCTCCTTATCATTCATACTTAAGTTCCATGAACAGTAGCAAATGACAGAGGGCATAAGATAGTAATTGGACATAACTTTTGTGGTCCCATGCATTCAGACAACATTAAACATAGCATACTCCTACATGCTAACCAAAAAAACAAAACAAAAAAAACCAACCATGGAATTAAAAGAAATTCAAATGTACATCAAATATTTTAACTATAAATCAGGAAATTCATGCCTACATAATTCTGTGAAAAACAAACAAGGTGGCAAAATGCTGAAAATAATATGCAAACCCAATTCCATTTCTTCATATTTTACTTCATTTTCATTTTAAACCCAAGAGAAAATGAACAAGCACTTCTTTTCCGATTACCTGTTGTGTAGGACTGCTGAGTGGCCAAATCTGTTGACATCATGGTGCAGATCAGGTCTGGGAAGCACTGACCAGCGGTCACAAGCTAGGAGCAAGAAGAACACATTTGAAATGACACTGCCATTCATCATCAAAAGGAAGTGGCATTTTCTTTGGGAAGACGACGGCACAAACGTAATCACATAAAATGTTTCTCTTGCTTTTTCTGAGTCACATCTTCATTTCTGAGGTAAAATGCAGCAGCAGCAGAATAGCAAGGTATAGAAGAAAGGCAGGACCACATGGCAATTCTAATTAGCGAATCCAGCATCCCTGACACCCACACCGCTCACTCTGTTGCCTATCAATTTCACTCACTAGAATATTTTTTAACTTAAGGAAATTTTTCAGACCTTTTGTAAGTAAAACATATGGGTTCCATAATTATTTTCCACTCTATATTAACTTGCCCAAATGGCAGCTAAAATAGGAAAATACAGACAGAAAATTAAAACTTAAAAATAATTCAAAATTTCTTTAAAATTTAAAAAGTCATTTTGTAGAGCCCTGCCTGGTGTGGCTCAGTAGGTTGGCACACTGTCCTGTCCACTGAAAGGTGGTGGGTTCAATTCCTGGTCAGGGCACATACCTGGGTTGCAGATCCAATGATTCCCGATCAGGGCAGGTACAGGAGGTAACCAATCAATGTTTCTCTCTCACATCAATATTTCTCTCTCTCTCTAAAATCAATAAAAAGCACATCCTCAGGTGAGGAAAATAAAATGAAATGAAATAAAAGTCCTTCCCTAGTTCTCTTAGTTCTACTAATTTTCCTTTGTTCTGATCCATGCTATCAATTTCTCTTGCTGGTAAACCACACCAAACTCACACACACTATCTGCTTCTGAAATCACTTAACACACTAGAGGCCCAGTGCACGAAATTTGTGCACAGGGGGCGGGGGATGTCCCTTAGCCCAGCCTGCAACTTCTCCAATCTGGGACGCCCTGAGGGCAGTCGGACATCCTTCTCACAATCTAGGATTGCTGGCTCCAAACTGCTCATCTGCCTGCCTCCCTGATTGCTCCTAACCACTTCAGCCTGCCAGCCTGATCACCTGCTAAACACTACCCTGCCAGCCTAACTGACGTCTAACTGCTCCCCTGCCAGCCTGTTTGCCCCCAACTTCCCTCCTCTGCCAACCTGGTCACCCCTAACTGCCCTCTCCTGCAGGCTTGATTGCCCCCCACTGCCCTCCCTTACAGGCCTGGTCCCTCCCAACTGCCCTGCTGGCCTGATCACCCACAACTGTGCTCCCTTGCAGGGCCTGGAACCTCCCAACGGCCCTCCCCTGCTGGCCATCTTGTGGTGGCCATCTTGTGTCCACATGGGGGCAGGATCTTTGACCACATGGGGGTAGCCCTCTTGTGTGTTGGAGTGATGGTCAATCTGCAAATTACTCTTTTATTAGATAGGATAGAGGCCTGGTGCATGGTGGGGGCCAGCTGGTTTGCCCTGAAGAGTGTCCCAGATCAGGGTGAGGGTTCCCTTGGGGTGAGGGGCGGCCTGGGGGAGGGGCCTGTGGAGGTTTGCAGGCTGGCCATGTCCCCCAGTGACCCCAGTGGAGGCCCTGGTATCTGGAATTAATCTATGTCTGCAATTGAAACCTTGCAGCCTGGAGCGGAGCCAAGCCTTCTGCTTGCTCCATGGTGGCAGCCATTTCTGTTTGAAACTTTGTAGCCTAGAGTGGAAGCCTAGGCTGGCAATGGCAGGTGGAAAGCTTGACTTCCTCTATTGCCAGGAAAACCCAAGCCTCTGTTCTCTCCAGCTCAGTGGCTGCCGCCATTTCTGTATCTTTTATAATTGAAACTTTGTAGCATTGAGTGGAGGCTTAGGCAGGCAACAGCAGGTGAAAAGCTTGGCTTCCTCTGTTGCCAGGGAAACCCAAGCCTTCCTCCTCCTCTCAGTGGCGGCAGCCATCTTGGTTGGGGTTTAATTGCATAATCTGCTCCTGATTGGCTGGTGGGCGTGGCTGTGGGTGTGGCTTGTGGGTGTGGCAAAAGTATGGGCAAATTTGCATATTGCTCTTTTATTAGATAGCATTCACACTACCTAAGCTAAGGTTCTTCTACTCAATCCAGACATTTATTCAACCTGACAACAATAGCTTTCATTTCCTTCTCCTACCCGCCCAGACTCTGTGGTCTTCCTCACATGGAGTACAGAGGCTTCCTGCCCACCCACCTTGCTTCCTTGTCTAAAACCACAGTGTGGCAGACTCTTTCTTCTTAGAGCACTGGCTTTCATCACAGCATTTAAATGTGCCCAAACCCTGACCAGTGTGGATCAGTTGGTTGATTGGTGTCCCATGTACTGAGGGGCTCAAGTTCAATTCCTGGTCAGGGCATGTGGGAGGCAGCCAGTAGATGTTGCCCTCCCACATCAATGTTTCTCTCTGTCATCCTTTGCCTTCTTCTCTCTTCAAAATCAATAATAAAGGTATTTTTAAAAATTAAAAATAAAGATGTCCAAGAAGGTACTCAACTCTGCCCCTCCTCCTTCCCCTCACAGACACACTTTTTTATTTTTTTATTTTTTTAATCTTTATTGTTCAGTTTATTAATTACATTGTTCCCCCTTTTTTATCCCCCTATATCTCCCCTCCACCCTGTACCCATCCCACCCTCCACCTTCACCTCCCCCTCCCCACTGTCCTCTCCCATTGTTGCAAGATTTTGTCCAGTCTCTTGCTGTACTTCCCACAACCCTTTTCTCCCCAAGAATTGTCAGTCCATTCCCTCTCTTATGTCCATGTCTCTGTTATGTTCACGTTTATCCTGTTCATCAGCCTATCAATTCACTTGATTTTTATGTTCATTTGTTGATAGATGTGTATTTGTTGTTCATAATTTATATTTTTACCTTTTTCTTCTTCCTCTTCTTAAAGAATATCTTTCAGCATTTCATATAATATTGGTTTGGTGGTGATGAACTCCTTTAGCTTTTTCTTATCTGCGAAGCACTTTATCTGACCTTCAATTCTGAATGATAGCTTTGCTGGATAGAGTAATCTTGGTTGTAGATTCCTGCTATTCATTATTTTGAATATTTCTTGCCACTCCCGTCTGGCCTGCATCGTTTCTGTTGAGAAATCCGATGACAATCATATGGGTGCTCCCCTGTAAGTAACCAACTGTTTTTCTCTTGCTGCTTTTAATATTCTCTCTTTATCTTTTGCTCTTGGCATTTTAATTATGATATGTCTTGGTGTGGTCCTCTTTAGATTCCTATATTTTGGGGTTCTGTGTACTTCTTGGGCTTTTAAATCAGTTTCTTTCACCAGGTGGGGGAAGTTTTCAGTCACTATTTCTTCAAGTAGGTTTTCATTAACTTGCTCTCTCTCTTTTTCTGGCACCCCAAAAATTCGAATGTTGACATGCTTGAGATTGTCCCAGAGGCCCCTTACCCTATCTTCAATTTTCTGAATTCTTTTTGTTTCTTGCTTTTCCAGCTGAGTGGACTTTGCTTCTTTGTATTTCAATTCTTTGACTTGGTTCTTGTGGCCCTCTGGACTGCTTTTAGGACTTTGTGTAATATTTTTTATTTCATTCTGTGTATGCTTGTTTTCTAGTTGGTCCTTTTTCATATCCATGAGGGTCTCGTTCATATCCTCAGAGGTCTTGTTCATTTCCTTGAGGGTCTCATTCATTTCCTTGTAAGTCTCATTCATTTCCTAGTTGGTCTTGTTTATTTCCTTGTAGTTATTAAGTTCATCGGCCTTTTCTAGGAGCCTCTTGAATAGCCTTATAACCGTGGTTTTGAACTCTATGTCTAGTCGTCTTTTTTCCTCCATTTCTTTCACACCTGATTTCTTTCCATATCTCTGCATGGTGGCTGCTTTATGTGGTAGATGTCCTCTAAGGGTCAGTGGCACAGCCTCCCCAGTTACCTGAGGTGGGTACTCTTACTGCAATCCTTTATAGGTTGTACAGTATTTTTGAATTTAAGCCCAGCTTGTTGTTGTTAGCCCTAAGAGGGTTTGACCTCCAGGCCAATTGGCTGTGAAGGGAGACTGTGTTCAGGTTGGATGGGCGGAGTCTCTGAGCTGCGCAGGCAACCTCAGTGTCAGCTATGTCCTGTGCAGTGCTCGCGTGCGCGGGTCTCTGTTGGATGGGGATGGCTGCAGGCACCTCCAAGAGAAAGCCGCTAGTCTCTTCCACTTGCCAGAAAACTCTGCCTCTCCCCAAATGAGTCTGCACACCCAAAGTCTCGCCCAGGGTTGTAAAACAGGTGGTTTACAAGACCAGGAGACAAGTTTCCAGGGAGCAAGTCGCACGTCTGTGCTGTCACACAGTTTACTTTTGTGCAAACTTCTTTTCCCAGCTACCCAGTTTCTCCGCAGACTAGGAGACCTCTGCCGCGCCCAGCTTTCAGGGTGCATCCCCCGGACCTCGGACCTCGCCTGGCACTGGGGAATCTGTGCAGTGGGACGTCTCCATGTACCCCGGATCTCAGACCTCACCTGGCGCTGGGGAATCCGTGTAGTGGGACGTCTCTGCCCTCCCCGTTGGCAAAATCCAGCCGGGGTTGCTGCTCCAGCCACAGCCCGCGTGCGCAGCCAGGATGGCTCTTAACCTGTTTCCGTCTTCAAGGCTGCGCTCCCGCTGCTCTTCTGAGTCTCAGTGTCCCACCTTTACTTTTATTTGTGGAGTTTGCACTCAGCCAGCTTTCTGGTGATTCTGGGTGATGTTTGTTTTGTTGTTATGTTGTAGTTTTTGAATTGTTGCACGGGGCAGAACAATAGGTGTTTACCTATGCCGCCATCTTGGTTCTCCTCACAGATACATTTTTTTATATTAAAATAGTCAATATTCACTGTGTAGATCTCACCTTATGTTATTTTTTAGCCTCTTGCGATCTGAATTACTCATCCATACTTAAATAATCCATCTATATATATAAAAGCCTAAGCAACCAAGCAACTGAATGACCGAACAACTGGTCAACCAGTCCCTATGATGTGCACTGACCACCAGGGAACAGATGCTCAACTCAGGAGCTGCCCCCTGGTGGTCAGTGTGCTCCCACAGCAGGAGCGCTACTCAGCTGATCAATGGGCGCCAGACACAGGGCTCACAGCTGGCTTCTGCAGCCCAGGGACCACAGCAGAGTGGCAGTGAGCCTACTGAACGGCAGCAACAGGCCCAGTGGGGCTCGGATGAGCAGGAGCGGCAGGCAGAGCAGCAGGTGGCATTGGACTGCTGGTTTCAGCCCAATGCCCATAGGCTATGCCAAGGGACCCCACCAATGCACAAATGCATGCACCAGCCCTCTAGTAATAAATAACCTCTGTTGCTAAATCTGAAAAATTCTCCAGGACTTATTTTAATCCCTTTGCAGCCACTGTTATCAGCTCCCTCATAGGATGCCAATTTTGACTCACTTTCCTCCTACTCATCCTACATGCTTTTATAGTCTGCATGCTGTTTCTGACTTCTTTATCCATCTATTTGTCCTGTGGCTCTCTGCTGATCCCTGATGACATATGTCCCCTCTAGAATTTTATCCTGGAGCTTTCCACTGATCCGGCATTGCTCCATCCCACAGTCATCTTCTGCTAAACATTCTCCCAAATTCATCTTCCTCACCTTGTCCCAGACCCCGTCAGGTGCTTTTATTTCCGGCCTTGGTAAAAAGCACCATCTACCGTGGCTCACACTAGATACCTGGGAATCAAGACGCTTTCATCTCTCTCAATATATACCCCAGGTACTCCTCAAGTTCCCAGGAGTTCTCAAAACCATCTATCTCTTTACCCTCGTTGCCACTTCCACAGCCTTAGTTCAAACCATCCTCAAGACTTCAGCCTTAAAACTTCCATCTTGCCCCTTCCCAACTACTCATCACATGCCACAAAGAGATCTTCCTAAAACACAAATATGATTCTGTCACCTCCTCTGTAAGATTCTTCAAAAGGCCTAAACTCCTCATCATGACATCACAGATCTTTCAGGAGCTAACCAGTCCGCTAGCTACTTGGGTCTCCAGTTCAGTTGAAGCCATTCCTCTGCTATGTGCAGCTATCATACAGCCAAAACTATTCACAGGCCTCTAGTATGGCACGGTCCCTTTTTGCCTCCACCTAAGAAGTCCACCTAACTTCACTTACCTAACTTTCCATGTTCCTCAGGACCCAGCCTAAAAGGTCCCTTCTCAAAAAGGCTTTCCCCAATTATAACCCTTTTCCCTATATATTAGGAATGTTCATAGGTACTCTCATACATTCATCTCAGAGCAAGTAACACCATGAATTGCAATTATCTTGCATACTCGGTTCTCTACCTCCCACCCCATGAGGCCAAGGGCAATGTAGAAGCTCAGTGGCTGGCACAGAAATGAACATCCAATGATGATATTTATACAAGAGAATAGCTAGCATTTACTCTGCATGAACAAATACTGCCCTCTTCTGGGAAAATGTATTAGCACACTAGAATTTTTAAAAGAATGTGAAATTGGTATCTAGGAAATCAACCTGACACAATGCCGGTGGTCAACATCTACATGACACCACACCTGGAGCACGGGAGAGCCCAGTTATCCCAACTCACCCTCAAAAATTAACATTCACCTTACATTCAACTAATTAAAGGAGTGACTGCAAAAAAAAATTTAATTCAGAAGTCATGTTTTTTTTTAATAAATGTAACATTAGTCAAATTAACATAAAAATACTGTTCAGGTTTCTTTTAAATGACCTGACCTTTTTTTTTGGCCTGACCATTTTTAACTAGCAATATTTTCCATTTCCTTTAAAATGTTACTTATAGACAAAAAAGACTCTTGAAAATAAAATATTTTGGGGAAACTTACCAATGTCATAAGCCATGAAATCTGAAGAAAAGCATTTGGCGCCATGGCTCATGGATGTGTCATTGTGTGTGTTTCCTCCAAACACCAGCATGGTTCCACTCACTATCACAGCTGTGTGCAAGTAACGGAAAAATTGGCTGTCCTTAAGAATGGTCCTTTTGAGATTTAAAAATAATAAATACAAGTTTAGTTTTTTACAATACTTATCACCTATTCACTAATGCAAACATGACCTTGTTTGTTAGTTTTTTGTTAATCCTCACCCAAAGATATTTTTGCCACTGATTTTTAGAGACTGTGAAAAGGAATTGGGGGAGGGGGGTGAGGGGAGAGGGAGAGAGAGAGAGAGAGAGGGAGAGAAACACATGAACTGGTCGGGTTATACCAGGGGACTGAACCTACAACCCAGGTATATACCCCAGGTAATCCTTTGGTCCAAGGGCTGACACTCTAGCCACTGAGCCAAACTAGCCAGGGCAACATAACCACTTTCTTTTT
The DNA here is from genome assembly GCA_027563665.1 of Antrozous pallidus. Taxonomy (NCBI): domain Eukaryota; kingdom Metazoa; phylum Chordata; class Mammalia; order Chiroptera; family Vespertilionidae; genus Antrozous; species Antrozous pallidus. The sequence continues at coordinate 31,708,452 of CM050518.1, forward strand.
TAAAATATATTTTTATGGAGTTCAGAGAGGAAGAGAGAGGGAGTGAAACATCAATGATGAGAACCATTGATTGGCTGCCTCCTGCACACCCCCTACTGGGGATCAAGGACCCTGCAACTCAGGCATGTGCCCTTGACAGGAATCGAACCCGGGACCCTACAACTGATGCTCTATCCACTGAGCAGAACCTGCTAGAGCACATAACCATTTTCTTAAGTTCATATCCAAATATTCAAATACTTCTGGATTTTTCCCTACATATAACTTTCTTAATAAGTAAACATGTAAAATCTTAAAGACTTATGAGAATTTTAACAAAATATATTAAGAGCCTTAAAAATTGATGACCTTATCATTGTAGTTTCTGGATAGGAATCATATGAAAAACAGACAGAAGTTTATACACAGTGCTTTATCAGTAAAACAAAAGCTAGAAACCAAAATTTCCAACTGTACAGGCTCAGTATTCCTACACAATGAAGTATTACACAGCCATTAAAAGTAACAGAATATAAAACTATATCCACAGTATGGTCTCAAGTATGTAGGGAAATACAAAAAAAAAAAAAGAGAGAGAGAGAGAGAGAGAGAAACTTGCTTTTTAATTATATTATTTCATACCTCAAATTTGCTTCACATTTATTAAAATCAGCATACTTTATAAAGATCAATATATAGTTTAGAGTGAGGAGAGCTTTAATCTTTTAGGTACTGAGACAATCTCTGTTTGGTCTTTCATGGAATGATGCCAATAACTGACCCCAGTGATGACATCCTTAGTTATCAAGGAAAGGTAAAATGAAAAAACAAAGGAAAAAGTAACAAGAAAAGGTAAAATGGATATATTCTACTTAACTACAACAGTGTGCATAAACTCAAGGATTCTGAAGAGCTAAAATTTTACACTGGTACTGAATGTCTGAAAATCTAAAACAATTCAAAAAATACCAAGCATTTTCTTGATCAACCTACTACAAGATTATAGAATAATGCAACAAAATAAATACTAGCTACTTTATTACCTTGTGCTTATTTCCCAATTTCTTTGTAACACTTGCCAGGCCTAAAGAAAAAAACATAATACATTGCCCTAGCTGGTTTGGCTCAGTGGATAGAACGTTGGCCTGTGGACTAAAGGGTCCTGGATTCAATTCCCGTCAAAGGCACATGCCTGGGTTGCAGGCTCTATCCCCAGTAGGGGATGTGCAGGAGGCAGCCGATCAATGATTCTCTCTCATCATTGATGTTTCTATCTCTCCTTCGCCCTTCCTCTCTGAAATCAATAAAAATATATTTTAAAAATATATACAGCACATTTTCGCACACCTTAAAATGAAAGCTTAAGAAAAAGCACTTACCACATCTGGGTGTCCACATGGTATCTGTAGAGATCATCTGCGAGCCGGTATTTATTGGCGCTGAAAGCCTTGTATCCTCCATGAACATAGATTGCTCTAGTCCTGTGATCATAGACACTGCTATGGCCATAACCTCCTTGGACAAGGGCACCCTGGGTATGTAATATACTCCACGTATTCTTATCTGAAGATGAAAAACAGTTAAAGGCAAATGCTGCAGGCTCCTCTTCTCTAATAATTAAAACTACCAAACAGCTTAGGATAAGGGAAGAGATTGTGGAAGAGTTGATACATATAACTTTTTTATCATTTTGTTTTTAAAGGAAAGCCAACTAAAATTAATAAAGTCAGGTGCCAAACTTCAATTTGTTAAATGTTTTAATGTTCTAATCACCATATTGGAAAAGAATTACATTAAAATTAAGAGTCAGAGTCCCCTCAATTGAACACTTAATCCCCATGTCAATACACAGATACACTTTATGGGTCTGCTTTCTCAAAATGTAAATTATAGCTGGTACTCCTATTCCATAACAACAGATAAAATAAAATTTAACCAAATGAAAGATTTTATAATAAGAGGAAATAACGCTCCCCCAGACCAGTCTCTAAAGAGCTAAACAAAAGTGTTTTTTTTTCCCAGAATGTGTTGCTTTGAATCATCTTTATTAATTTATTTTATTTTCAGTTCCTAAAGCAGTTAGTGCCATCTTTGCTCTGTGCCAAATTGACAGTAACAAATATACTGCATACTACATAGCAGCACTATAATCTGAATTTTACTAGTAATACATCAATATTAACTGCATTTCAAGATAAAGTACTAGGCCAAGGTTAGGTTGAATTGTAGAGAAGGCATAATAATTAGAGTAAAGTTTTAAATTTCTCATGTCACTGGGAAAATATACCTACCCAAGTCATATTCCTGTACATTGCTTATGTACCCATAGAGAGGGCAGTGACCAAAGATGACTAGCATGACCACTCGGCCGGTTCTCAAGGTGATGATGTGTGCTGAGTGCCCAACAACTGCATACTGCTCCTTTGCTTTCGGAGTCAACAATACCCATGATTCATTATGAATATGAAACACTCTCAACTCATTGGTCACATTCCCTGTTGAATCAATTTTTCCTCCGTACATGTAAATTTTATCCTGGGGGGAAAATGTGAACAAAACTCTGAAAAATCAAAAGGATTAAATCTGAGAACAGAAAAAGAGCAGTTCAAAACCTCAATATTATTCTTAGCTTAAAAAGTGTTAGTGATACGCAGCTTTCAGTGAATGTCTAGGAAAAAGATGGCAAAAGAAACAAAATAAGTTGTATTCTACATCTGTAATTTGCAACTTTTCTTGGACTTCCTCATGCAAAACCTTTGCTACAGTGATAAAATGATTTGAAAAATAAAGTTGAAAAATTCCTTCATCCTACCATAAACCACAAAAACAAGGAAATGAAAATGATTACTTAGTTATATTGTAATGTGGCTATTCTTGACTAACCTTGCTAATATAAGGAACAAACACTAATCAACACTATGTTATATTAATTTTTAACCATCTAGTACCACAATCAGAATATCCTAGTACAACTTGAATCCATTAAAATTTCTCGTGTTAAATTTGCTTCAACTTTAATTTCCACTTGTACATTAGCCAATTATAAACACCTCCAGCCCTAGCCAGTTTGGCTCAGTGAATAGAGCTTCGGCCTGTGGAATGAAGGGTCCCGGGTTCGATTCCAGGCAAGGGTACATGCCCAGGTTGCAGGCTCGATCCCCAATAGGAGGCATGCAGGAGGCAGCTGATAAATGATATTCTCTCCTCACTGACGTTCCTATCTCTCTCTCCCTCTCCTTTCCTCTCTGAAATCAATATATATCCTATCCAATAAAAGAATAATATGCAAATAGATCATACCTTTGCTACACCCACCAGCCACGCCCATTAGCCAATCATAGCAAGTATACAAATTAACCCAACCAATATGGTAGTTAATTCGCATATCTGCATGCAGAAGATGGCATAGAAGGAAGCCAAGCACTGCAGAAGGGAGCAAAGCTTCAGAGAAGTAAGCAAGCAGGGCAGGGGAGAAGGGAGGGAGCAAGGCAGAGGAGACTGGAGCGAGGCAGCAGACACGGGAGCAGGAGCGAGGCAGTGGACACGGGAACAAGGCAGAGGAGATGGGAGTGAGGCAGAGGAGATAAGAATGAGGCATCAGAGAGGGGAGTGAGGCAGCGAAGAGGGGAGCAAGGAAGGCAGCAGAGACGGGAGAGAACGAGGTAGTGGAGCAGGAAGCCAGGCAGCAGAGAAGGGAGGGAGCTTTGCACAGGCCACAGGAAGCTCTATTCTTGTAGGAATCTTCCTACAATGGGTCTCTAGTATGTGTGTGTGTGTGTGTGTGTGTGTGTGTGTGTGTGTGTGTATCTCCTTCCAAATATGAAGTTTTCCCCCAATTAAAAAAAGACACTGAAGTCAAAATCATAGAGACGAAAAAGCAGAATGGTACTTATAAGGGGCTAAGAGAGGAAAAAATGAGGACTTAAGTGTTTAATGGGCATAAGTTGCAGTTTTCTTAGATGAAGTTACAGAGATGGATGGTGGTGATGGTTGCACAACATTATGAATGTATTTAATACCACTGAAATTTATACTTAAAAATGGTAAAGATGGTAACTTTTATGTGATACCTATTTTACTACAACCAAAAGACTGGGGGGGGGGGGGGGAGAAACAACCTTAAATAGCTTTTCAATCACATAATATGAAAAAGTCACTATGGAAGAGTTGAGTTTCTAGCTCAGTAGAGTGGAGACGTTTTACCTTGTATAATGCTAAAGAATGGCCATATCTAATAACGACATTGTTCACAGAACGGTTCAGTGCAAGCCACTCCCTAGAAGCAAGGTCATACCTACAAAACAAACAGAGAATACTTTTACCCAAATGACAGAACAGAATCTCTTGTACGCTTTTATTTGTGACAGAATCTAGCTTGGAGATGCTCATTACATCTGATGTGTGTACGGGTAGGCACCTGGGTGAACAAACCTCGTGTCTGAGCCTACCCTGCACATGGAACTCAGGAAGGAGGCTGGTCTGCACAGTCCTGGCTTAAGAATGAAAGAAATCTAACGGAAGTTTCTAACGATTCCTGAAAACCTCTTCTACACACAGTTTAAATAACCTGAAGATAGCATTATACTCAAGGAACTTAAACTTTTATTACCATAACCTGCCTTTTATTTAATCATGTGAAATTAAAGATGGGTTTTCAAAGGGGAATAATCCTATCTAATAAAATAGTGATATGCAAATTGACCATACATCTGCTACACCCACAAGCCATACCCAACAGCCAATCAGTGAGCATGCAAATTAACCAAGATAATTAACCGATCAGAGTATGCAAATTAACCAAATTTACCATTATCTTGGTTAATTTGCATATCCAGGCACAGAAGATGGTGTAGAAGGAAGCCAAGCACTGAAGAAGGGAGCAAAGCTGTGAAGAAGCAAGTAAGTGAGGCAAGGGAGGAGGGAGGGAGTGAGGCAGAGAAGATGGGAGAGAGCGAGGCAGAGGAGACGGGAGGGAGCGAGGCAGAGGAGACGGGAGGGACCGAGGCAGAGGCGACGGGAGGGAGCGAGGCAGAGGCGACGGGAGGGAGCGAGGCAGAGGAGACGGGAGGGAGCGAGGTAGAGGAGACGGGAGGGAGGGAGGTAGAGGAGACGGGAGGGAGTGAGGTAGAGGAGACGGGAGGGAGCAAGGCAGTGGAGATAGAAGAGAGTGAGGCAGAGGAGATGAGAGGGAGCGAGGCAGCAGAGAAGGGAGGGAGTGAAACAGCAGAAATAGGAGGGAGAGAGCGAGGCAGCAAAGATGGGAGGGAGCTCTGCTCAAGCCGCAAGAAGCCTTATTCTTGCAGGAATCTTCTGCAATGGGTCTCTAGTCTATATATGTAAAACCCTAAGCAACCAGTTGACAGATTGATTGCTAGGGCGCGTACTGACCACCAGGGGTCAGACGCTCAAAGCAGGAGCTCCCCCCCGGTGGTCAGTGGGCTCCCACTGTGGGAGCGCCACTCAGCTGACGGACGGGCCAACCGGTGCTAGACACACTATTACACTCCTTGGGGAATGTTGGACTGCCTGTTTTGGCCCAATCCCCACAGGCCTGGGTCCTGAATTGCGAGAGGGCACAGGCCAGCTGAGGGACCCCACCTCTGAACAAATCTATGCATGGGGCCTCTAGTAATTAAATAAAATAAAATTCCTAACTCTCCCTTTTCTTTACGTAATTTATTTTTTAAATTCATATTTTAAGAAAGCTGTATCATTATAGTATTTGAATTATAGTATGAATATATTTTATAGCAAAAAAATGCCAAAAAGATAAATTATCTATACTTTTGCTTTACAGTTTAATCACATTCAATATCTTAGAATAGTCACTTTTGTTTGTCTTCGAGAAAAACATCACTCTACTGGTTTTTATTAAAATCAAAATATTCATTATGAAGAATGTAACCAATGGCCCTGGCTGGGTTGCTCAGTTGGTTAAAGCACCGTCCCAATATGCCAAGGCTGATGGTTCAATCCCCACTCAAAAATCTTCCTTCCTTCCTTCCTTCCTTCCTTCCTTCCTTCCTTCCTCCCTCCCTCCCTCCCTCCCTCCCTCCCTCCTTCCCTCCTATCCTCTTCCCTAATTCCCTTCTTCCTTTCTCTCCATCCCTCCCTCCCCCAATCCCTCCTTTCCTCTCTCTCTAAAATCAATACATAAAAATTTGAAAAAAATGTAACAAATACAAAATATAAAGTTAAAACCTTAAAAAATGATCCCACATTTAATCACTTATAAATGAATATCATTAACATTAAGTAAACATCATTCCAGACATTTTTCTATGCATTTATACAGACACAAGAATCGAGTAACAATATATATTTATGGAAAGGTGATCATGATATGGATGATATGTTTAATAAATACTATTTTAATTTTTATATAATTTAATAGAGAAAATCAAAGGGAAACAAATGCTACTGTTACTCTAAGTTTCCCTAAATAATCCAAGTTTTTAAAATTATACAAACCATTACTATATGTAAACAATTACCCTTTGAGAAAGCATGGAGGAACCTGGAGAATATTATGCTAAGTAAATTAAGCCAGAAAAAGACAAGTATCACATGATCTCACTTACATAGTATGTAGACTCTAACAAACAAAAAAAACCCTGATGAACAAACTAGAACCAGAGACATTGAAGCATGCAACAAACTAATGTATTTCAGAAGGAAGCAGGTAGTGGATAGACATTAACCAAATAACTTACATGCATATATGCACATAACTCAAGAACATAGACAATAGTATAGTGAAGGTCTGGGGAGGAGTGGGTGTGGGGTGGAGGGACGAAATAAATGAGAGGAAAAAAGGGACATCTGAAATACTTTCAACAATAAAGATAAATTTTTAAAAAAGAAAGTTTTATCACAAAATAATAATAAAAAGGAAACAAATATCCATCAATAGAAACTAGATTAATAAATTATAGTATATCTATGTAATAGAACTATACAGAATAAAAAATAAATATACTCAAGCAACCTAACACTGTTAAGATTTATCAACATAACTCAAGACAAAGTAAAGCTAAAAAGGCAAACTACAGAATACTATATCTATAAAGACAAAAAAACAGAAACTTCATTAATTATAAAATATGTTTATATATAAAGTATAAAAATATGTATGTTAACAAATGACACCACAAAATCAAGGTATTAATTGTCTCTGGGATTTTGGAGGTATATGCAGGGGTCTTTAACTATATTAGCAATGTTTTACTTCCTAACCTGGGTGGTAAATGCATTAATATTCATTATTTTCCATTAAACCTTTCCTTTTGTCTTAAGTATTATATACATGATCTGAAACAAGTTTAACAAAATGGTGACAGTTATTAAATATGAAAAGTACATAAATTACTAGCACCTATAATTTTATGTATTGTTTGAATGTTTTATAATTTTTAAGCACATGAAAAATTTAGAGTTTGAATTCACTTTAGTTTTTAAGTTAGATACAATTTAATTTTGAACAAGATCCACTCACTCCGTTTGGACAGTTGAAAACAGCACTCACATTTACTCCCATGTCTTCTCCCAATTTTTGTTATGTAATTTTTTGTAAATTTTATGTAATTTATCCAGGTTATAACATTCAAATTTTATGTAATTTATCCAGGTTATAACATTCATATTCCATTCTATTCTATAATTCAACAGTTATTTAGTAGTAGGTCTATATTTTAGTATGATCAATCGCTTTATAGTCCTTTTACCACAACTTCTCTTTCTTGAGTCTATAATTTTTTATTGATGCATCTCACTGTCAAGTAGCCTTTTTCTAGCTGAGTTCATATGTATTCCTTTCTCTAAATTCTTTCATGTTTAAGAAGAGTATCTGCTTGCTAGCTTTAGAGTTGAATGACACCTTGGCTGAGTATAATATTCTTGAGCCATCCATTCTTTCCTTCAGAAATTTGCAGATACTGCTTCCTTGAATGCTGGTATTAAATGCTGATATGGAGAAATCAGAAGCAAATCTGATTTCTCCCCCTTACTGCTTAGAAGCCTGGAGAAGTCTCAATCATTCTCATTGTCTCTCCCTGGCTCTGTTTCTCCCTTCTCACCCTCCCTTTTTGTCCCTATGTATCTTATTCGCACTATTTTTTTTTTTTTAACACAGTATTATACTTTAGGTAAAAATAACTCTAAACTATAAAAAAAAAAATGGTTTTACAGAACTGACTGCATACCGCTGCAAGACTTTTTTGGAGTTCTGACCATGCAAGGTGTATTCTAGTAAGTTAATGTTCAAGAAAAAATATTAATTTTTATTAAAATGTACTATTATTTTATGTTAATGACTCCTTCATTTATTTCATCCCTTTGTATTCACCAGCTCTCTATTGAAATAAACCTACGTTTCTATGAAAATTGAAGCTTTTGTCTTTCTGCGGCCCACATAAACTTAAGCCTTGTTTATTTGACCCATGTTAGCCTTTGAGTTTGACATGTTTGAGGTAGTTGTATACCTCTAACCAAGTCTTGTTATCAATGTAACCCATGTATTTTTGCATGTTTCCTAGTTGTTCTGTGTGTTTAATGATACATTTTAGGGGAAATCATAAACTATGCCACCACTGCTATATTCCCAGAACTCCTTAAAGAACAGATGATAATTTTTTACAACCTTCATTAATAGAAAATGCCTAGAAAACACTGCGAGAGCACAACATCAGCAATGAGTTAAGCGCTGATAAATTTCTCCCAAAAGTCAATCTTCATAGCTAATTCCATCATGACAATATATATTCTCCTTTCAGGATAAGTGGCATAAGACCAGTAAATAGACCTTGAACTCTGGGAAGTACTACACAGTAGCCTAATTTCCACTGGTAAACTATAAATTCAAACCATTTGATCTACAGATTTGTTGTTAATAAAATGAAGAGATAAAGTAACCCCATATTTAAAAGAATCTACTATATGTACCTAAAGCAAAGGATGAGATACAATATTCGGAAAAGATGAATTACTGCTTATTATAATGAATTCTTTGTGGCTTCCAATTTCAAAAACTAAAAATATGTCAAAAAAGTCTGGGATACTACTACCAAAATATTAACAGAGATTTTCCACCAGATAATAGAATTACTGATGATTTTTTTTCCTTTTGTTTATCTCTATTTTATAAATTTTAAAAATGGAAAATTAATTTTTTTTCAAAAGTGTTAAAACAACTTACGCTAGAACCATGCTGTAATCTGAGTGGTTAAACATATATCCTCCAACAACCCACATTGTATTTCCATTGACCACAGCTTTGTGAGAGGCTCTAGGGAGCCTTGGGTTAGAATATTCTTCTTGAGTCCAAAATGACTGATTAGCAGGTACAGGAATTGAACATCCAGGTCCTAATAAAACATAATAAATTAGCGTCACAAAATACAGCTTTAGAATTACTGCATTTCAAGTTTTAATCTACTAAATGTAACAAATATCTAAAGAATACTCAGTCTTGCCCTTTAATGTCTAGATATCAGACAAATCATTTTAATTTGTGCTTTTCATTTACTCAAAACTAGAGACCAAGAGTAATCTCTCATAAAATTCAAAATCACATAGTTTTTAATGATAATCTGACCATATATAGGTTAGGATTTTTTGGAAATAAAATACTTGCTTCAACAGCCCTCAGAGGAAAGAGGACAAAAGGATTATTAATGCAAATTAAATTTAAAAAAAACTTTAGGACTAAAATGTAAAGACTAGTCCCAGGAATAATAGTACAAACATCCCATTTCCTAGAAAATCAAGAAGCTCCATTCTTGGAAGGTTTAGCTTCTACTGCACAATATGCACAGTGGTAGATATTCAAATACTTTAGTTATTTACCTCCTTGATTTCAGCCAAATTGAACAAATAAAGCATTCATAAAAGCACAATTCCTTTCACAGTAAAAGTGGTCTGACAAAGGGATAAATGTATAAAGAAAAATCACTAAATCAGTATCAGCTATTATCATTCATCCTTAAAGAATTTGCTGAAGCTTCTTTAATAATTTTTATCTACAGATAAATCCATTAGCTGACTACTTAAGAATTTTACTATATATTGAAAGTTTCTGAGAAGACATTATTATTGTCCCATCTCCCAGCTTGGCTATCTGCTATGTCTTCTTATGGCTGAGACCAAGTTCTCCAACTTTCATGAATAAATTGCAAAGAATGTCAAACCCCTCCCCAATTCTAAAGAGACTACAACCACACGTCTATGAATTTCAAATATTTGTAAGAAGCTTAATAAAGAGGTGTGAAAATCTAAACACTACCTGATGTCTGAATAACAGAGAAGATACAGATACTAGGAATAGAGTCAATTACAAATTATTAAACTAGAAATATACTTTAAATTGGAAGAAAAGTGAAAAAAGCACCTACCCTGCCACTCTGAGAAGCAGAAACATCCTCTGACATCACTGGAATTGCAGATGCCTCGATGAGGAAAACCACAGTTATTTGCACAGTGAGGAATGTCACATGCTTCACCTTTCCAGTTTTCAGAACATTCACACTGAGCAGTGTTGCTGCTGTTGCTGATCTTACATTCTCCTCGGCCTGAGCAATTATTCGGACACATGTCAAAACTATAAAAACAGTGAGAGAAAATTAAATCAAAACAAAGCAACACTTGTAATAATTTAGGAGAAATTTCTCCTACACAGGTTTAAGAATGTCACTGTCTCTCCAGTTCATTCACAAGCACAGCTGCAGTACTTACCTAAACAAGGTCACCCAACAAAGCACAGCGTGGGTAAGTAATGAAATCAAATTGACCTTGCTGGATTCTCTTAAGAGATAAGTGAAAGAACTTACAAAGAGAGAAGAAATTCCTGCAAAATGTTCAGGCTTAGCTTCTCAAGATGGAATGACTATCCTATTCTTGGTAGCCCACAAATGATGAGCATTACAAAAACTACCAAATGCATGTTGCAAGTATGGAGAAGAAAAGGATAAGACAAACTGCCAAGGATAAGACAAACTACTCCACTATATATACATAGTCTCTGCAAGTTTACAAAATTTGTTAAAGATTATTGCCCATATTATTGCAGGCGGCAGCAGCATCACCCAGGAGGTGTTTAGAAACACAGACTCTCAGGCACTGCTCTGCTGAACTACAATTTCTGGGTAGGGCCTAGAAATTTGTGCCTTAGCAAGTCCTACAGGAGATTCCTGTGCATGTGAAGTTTGAGAAGCCCTAGCTTAAACTCACATCTCCCTTCTATGGCCTCCCCTTCAGAAAAGAAATTCACCAGTTTCCCACTCTCAATGCCATGACTTTCTATTCTAATCTCCCATTCCTACTAGGCCCCCGACTCCACCCTCCCCCACCAGGGTGACCTAAAAGCCTCCTTTGCATACTCAACCTCATAGCTGTCAGCTTCCTCCTTCCTGACACTTTCTTCTCTAGGCTTCTATGACAAGAAAGCCCACAGGCATTCCTATGCCCCTAAGCTGCCTCTACTATCCCTCTCTTCACTGTGGACACGCCCCATAGACCAGTCACTGTGTACACACCCCATAGGCCAGTCACTGTGCACACGCCCCATAGGCCAGTCAGTCACTTGCCACTGATTTCCAGATGACATCCCAACTCTGACAGGAATTCTGAGTCCTAGATCCCAATATCAATGTCCTTTTTAGACATTTCATATGTACTCAACCAACCTATCAGCATCTCCCCTCAACCAGCCTTTATTCCTACCTGAGTCACTAAAAGTCACCTTGCTAGTACTGTGCGTGATAAGCCGCCTAAGCTGCCAAGTCACACACCCTGGGCGCCTGAAAGACTGAATCACCACACTAATCAAGATAGAGACGGCTTCAAATCAGCCTGAATGAATACTGAGATCATGAGGAAATGGGCAGAAAAATAACCTAATATAAAGGTTACACAGGTTACACGTAGAGATCACTGCCTATGCCAGGAACTGGCAAACTTATTTTGTAAGAGGCCAAATAGTATTTTAGGATTTGAAGACCACAGAAGTTCTTTATCACAAGCCACTAGCCTATTTAACCACTTATGAAAAGAAACATTTCTTCTTTTCAGTTTGAAGTGAAAGTGGGTTTATTAGTGAAGCAGTGAAGCAGAGAATAGGCTACTCCACAGGGAGAGCAGCCCCCCCATAGTGAAATTTGCTTCCTTTACGGAGGTTCATTTAATCGGGGGGCATTTCTTAAGAGGAAAAATAGAAAAGACAAAAGCCTCTCTAGTCCTGGCCATGGTTGTTCAGTGGTTAGAGTACTGACTACACACCAAAGGGTCATAGGTTTGATTTCTGGTCAAGGTTATGTGTCTGGGTTGTGGGTTCGCTCCCTGCTCCCCAGCTGGGGCACGAGCAGGAGGCAGCCAATCGATGTGTCTCTCTTACACTGACATTTTCTCTCTTTCCCCGCCACCTTACTTTCTCCCCTTCCACTCTTTCTGAAATGCAATGGAAAAAATATCCTCAGGTGAGGGTTAGCAACAACCAAAGTTAGCCTCACTCCATATCACAACAAATTCCAAAAGCTGCTAAAGTCTGTCTGTCTACATTTCCTTTGTAACTTCAACTAAGTTGTCATCAATGGTCTAACCACTGAGCACATGAAAACTACTATTTGTTAAATCATACTTAGCAAAAACCCTCTATGTTTTAATCCATTAGCAGGAAAATACCCCTCTCTTCCAGGAGAAGCTCAACAACAGAAAGATCAAAAGCATTTATAAAAGCACATTTCCTTTCTCAATGAAAGTGGTCTGACAAAGGGATAAATGTATAAAGAAAATCACTAAATCAGTATCAGCTAGTATCATCCACCCTTAAAGAATTTGTTCAAGCACTTTAACAGTGTATTGTTTCCCACTAGTTTCTTCAATTATAAAACAAGTAGAAAAACAGTGTCCAGATTTCACTGAGTTTAAAAAAAAACTTTAAATGAGAAAATACATTCAAACTGCTTACCACAATGCCTGTCACATCGTAAGCCCTCAATATGTTAGTCATTATTATTGTTAAAACAAAGTATATAGTCTTTTGAATAAAACTGCAAATATTAGACTTAAATATCTTACTTGTAAGTGATATTAAATCCAGTCAAATTATAAGCAGCGTCACTAAAAAAATGCAGCAGGGCATAACCTGACGTGGCAACAACCTCAGGGATAGTCTCGTTGCCATCTCTTTCAGGAACAATCAGGCCACTGAAATGAAAACACATTTCTTAAAAAGAGAAACACAATCACAGACACATCACATGGTGGCAAACACAAACTTGGAGCTGAAATTCATCCTTATAATTTAAAAAACCACTTCCAGAAAGAGGGGCAACTTCTTGTAATTAATTCATGGTACAACCCTATTAATTCTGGTTTCTCTGGGGAATAGATCTGAATCTTTTGCTAGGTTCTCCTTTATTCTGGTTTATATTTGCATTAAAATTTGAAATCAATGGCCATATTCTTCTTTTTTTAATAAACATTTTTATAATGCTTCTTTGAAAAACTGAATAAACCTCTAATAATCACAGAAGGTAACAAACTTCATGAGTTGATGAATGTCAAATACAGCAAAAGACATGAAAAGTAAAAATATAAATAAGTAAGCTTGATAAACAAACACATAATCCCAAATACATCCTGATGTATTTTTCTTTGCCTGATTAATACCACCAGATTACATGTTATAGTCTATTTTACCAGTAATACACCACAAGCATTTCCCATATTACTGAAAGCTCCTTCAGAACTTATGGTATCTCATTCCAGCACAAAAAATATTCAGTGGGTGCTTAGAGAGGGAAAGAATTATGTCAAGGTTCTAAATGATGGCTTTAAGGCTCTTGTCCCACAATACCAACTTGCTTTCCAGAAGATATGTGCTGACCTGAAGTCCCATCAATAAAGACTCAGAGGCAATCCCATGTCATCCCACCAACTAAGATTACTGGTCTTATTTTAGCTTCACTAATAAGTAAAAGATGGTTTTTAAAATTTGATTCTTGGTTTCTTTTACACTCCCAATGTTAACCATTTTTTCTACGTTTACCTGCCTATTGCATATCTTCATATGCTCAATATCTTCAATTATTGAGGCACTGTCTCCACCACCAATACCACCACCCCATTCTTTAAAAGCCAAAATCCTTACCAGGTCCTATGCAATATGTTACACACACACACACACACACACCACCACCACCACCACCACCACCACCACCACCACCCAGTGAACAAAAATCTCAACCATTATTCTCTTTCCTTCATTCACTTGACCCTAGCCACACTGGCCTCTTTGCTTCATAATTTGCAATACACCCAGAGAAAACACCATACAACACCTTCATCTTAGGTTTTAAAAACTGAAGACTACAGAAAATAATTCAGATTAAAAGTCCGTATCTTCTGAATCCTGTGTGGGTTTTTTCTTTATTGACTGAACTATCTGCTGCCAGGCTCTCTCCACTCTAGGCCCCCAGTACATTACCACTGGGTTAATTCCTCTATCCAAGTCCTCCTGACCCAACAGCATTTCTCAGCTCCCCATCTTGTGTCAGGGTTTCTAAATTGTTCTGTTTATCAGTAGTTTAGAGGTTTTGTGTTTCAGGTAAATTTAAATTTTCAAACCTGTATTTTCTCACTATAATTTTAGAAAACTTATATTCCAATACCATGCCATAGGTTAAATGTTAACACGATGGATTAATCCATACTATCAGTTAACCAACTTTTTTTAATATAGAAACCTAAAATTTCTCCTGTTTTCTGTACATATACTTTGGCTTCTCTCAAAAGTCATTAATTAGAACAATTACAGCCTTCTACTTATTTATATGTTGCTGTTGATTCACACGTCTGCTCATCAAATACCCAGTCCAGGTGAAGCACAGCATTGATTATGCATACCTGCTTGGCTGATGTTCCCACAAGGCTAATGGCAAGTTGATTACAAGTGCCTAGCATATTACAAAACTCCATATATTTGGATTAATGAACTCAGTATCAAGTGAACCCAAAAAAATTACTATCATGATAACATCATACTATAGTTTTTGCGCTTGTGTTAAAATTTGTGGTGCCTCTTGCTATAATGCAAGGAATGCTTCAAATTCTGGCATAAAGATACACATCCTCAACACTTCGCAAATGACATTTTGATACTTAGCATGGCCTACCCATCCTAATCGTTGGCCTCAAAAGTGAATCTTAGAAACTGGTTGTAATTCAAAGATATGTTAGAGAGATTTCTAAGCTAAAGGGAGGGGAGAAATTCAAGGGTACATTAGTCCCTAGTCTCCGGTGTCCTTTGGCAACTCTTGTCCTATTTACTCTGTTACTTCCTCACCCACATGAGACTAGTCCTATGTGAGGAATACAAAAAATATTTGTTGAATTGATTTCTAATTAGTCAAGGAAATAAAATACTTATAGGGGGTTGGGAGAAACCAGAAAGTGAGTTGTAGATTTGAAGAGAAAAAAAAAACTGACAAATATGACTCCCTAAGGAGATGTGTATTTTAAAAATATATCTATAATAATAAAAGGGTAATATGCTAATTAGACCAGACGTCCTTCAGGATGAAGTCAGTGGCCAGAGGGAAGTCAGGGTTCCAGGTGCCTGCTGGCAGCCAGAGTGAAGCCAGGTCCCAGGTGCCAGAGGGAAGCTGGTGCTGGCAGCCGGGGAAGGAAGGCCTACTCTAGCACAAATTTCATGCATCAGGCCTCTAGTTATTTTATAAACCTTCTATCTATTTAAAGGAAGAAAAATAGGATGGTTTTGAATTCCTATATGGTCAAAAAGATAATAACACAGCCAGTTATTGTTAATAAAAACTAAAATGCCAAAAACAATTCAGAACATGCCATATATTAGGTGTGAAGCTATTTTAACAATATGGAATACAATTATTGAAAAATATTATAATACATAAGTGGTATATTCCACATTCTCCACTGTTAATTTTCTGTGTATACTTCCATAGTTTTCCTCACCCATAAGTATACACACACACACACACACACACTTGTATTTGAATTTAACATATACCTCCTGAAGAGGTATGTAATGAGGAACACAGAAAGGATTAAAATTAACATGATCCCTGATATAATTTTTTACAGAAATATTATTATTCAACATATTACTCACAAAACATTTTAAAAATGTAAACTTCACCACTACCAAGAGAAGCAGGTGGCCGAAACTGGTTTGGCTTAGTGGATAGAGCGTCGGCCTGTGGACTGAAAGGTCCCAGGTTCGATTCTGGTCAAGGGCATGTACCTTGGTTGCGGGCACATCCCCAAGAGGGGATGTGCAAGAGGCAGCTGATCGATGTTTCTCTCTCATCGATGTTTCTGACTTTCTATCCCTCTCCCTTCCTCTCTGTAAAAAATCAATAAAAATATTTTTTTAAAAAGAGAGAAGCAGGTGAACAATATTACCATCATGACTGTACAGAGCAGGAAATCAAAAAAAGAACTCAAGTACTCTGCCCAAATACTTACCTAATAGTTATAGGAAACCAAGTCAGGCCTCCAGAAATAGTACTCTTTCCATGAAATAGTGTGTTAAGGAATAATAAAGGTGAGTCCAATAAGAATGCGATCTAGGACATATGTTTGAATTTAGAAATCATATGATTAACAACTAATATGAGTGAACTTACCTAAAGGCAGCAATTAGTGGTGCATAAATTGAGTCCCCATCATAAACATATAAATGGTCCCAACTACACTCTGTAGCAAAATGATTAAAACGTAGTCTCATTATTCTATTTGGCCTAAAAAAAAAACACAACAATTTATAATCATCACTATCAAACATTTGAAAAATATATACCTAGATTTTTAATTTATAGAGAGGAGAAATTAATACTAATCAAAGAGTATTTCATTATTTGTCAAAGATTTACTTAGTATTTACTATATACAAAAGACCACGAAACATGCACTAATAGACATGGTCTGTGCCTCTCTGGGCCTTACAGTCTACACAGTAGCCATTCATTAAAAGCCTCTGAACCAACCCATTAGCCCTTTCAGTTATGCACTTCCTTATTCAACCAAAAATTCCACACTACATTATTTCACAATCACACCTGCCAATTCCCTAAACTCACCTGCCCCTCTGACTTTTCATGGAACTACTTGGCAAAAGCCGTGGTCTTAGAGGAAAACAGTTACCTGCTTTGACTTAAGAGTGAACCCAAACAAAACTAATTCATGCCAGAGAAAGTCACACCACTGAGTAGGCTGGCTCCAATATTGGTCATTGCTCACCAACTTCAAATGGTACTTCAATTCTGCCAGCAGTCTTATTATTATCTCTCTCTCTTCTTCTTCTCCACAAACTGGTATTCTCAATTACTGTTTCAAGCCATTCAGTCCCACCCACTTCTCTGCTTATGTTCAGCACCAAGACAAAAATCCCTCAAATTCCCATTTTTCAAAACAGATACACCTACCTACTTCTCCTTCCATTTCTCAAATATTTAGCATCTCCCTTAACTGAAACTTCTACGTCCACATTTAAATTTCCTTCAGTATCACATATTTTATAAAACAACAAAAGATAAAAAGCTTCAAATCCCAACTCTTCTAGTTATTACCCCACCCATCCCTTTACCCTCTTAATAGAGTAAAACTACAGAAGACGTTGTTTTCTTCGTTTCCTCATATCCCACTTACCCCTTCACTCTCTAGCCTGGCTTTGCTCAAACAGCTCTTGGTATTAGCAACCCCATCTAGTTCCTGCGGGTGCCTAATTATATGTTTCCAGTCTAGACTTTCCTCTACCTCACACTTATCTAACATCTCTAACAACTAAGTAAATACATAAATAAGTTAACTCAGATGGTGATAAGTACTGTGAAGAAATTGAAGGAATTATGTTATGGTAGTACACCAGGTGGTGGGGAAATAGCCCAGAAAGCTTTGAAGGAGATTAGAATGACAACAGATAAGCCATATGAAAATGTTTCAGGCAGAGGAAACAGCACGGTCTTAAAGACTCAGGAAGAAATAAGTTGATGTGTAAGAACAATATGAAGAAAATCAGCATATCTGAAACAGCAAATCGAGGGAACCTCATGAGATAAGAAGAGATAAGCAAGAGGCAAAAACAAAAATCAAAAGGCCAATTTCAAGGCTATTACAGGGGCCAAGGAAACTGAGGGTGGGGGGGGGTTACAATAATTTCAGAGGTTAATATGAAAAGGAGAATGTAGAAGGATTTGGGCGATATTCTAGAAGGAAAATGGACAGAACTTACTGATAGGCTGACTATAGAGATAAGAGGAAGGAGAAATTATTTTTTGCTTAGGCTGACTAAGTAGGAACAACCACTGAGATCCCATGCTGAGCAAAGGTGGAGAAGGACACCAGATGGGAGTGGACTGACAGGAAGGGCAAGGGCAGACCACAGAGCACAAGTTCTCAAAGTGTGGTCCACAGACACCAGGGGCTCTGAGACCCTTTTAGGGGCCTAAGAGGTCAAGACTATGTACATAATAATTAATACTAAGCTATCATGTATCTTATCATCATGTTGGCATTTACTAATGGTACAAGAGCAAATGATGGGTAAAAACTGCTGACACCTTGGAACCTAGAAAGATGGTAGCACCAAACTGTACTAGCCATTACTGTGCTTCACCATCACTCCCTCACAGAAAGAAAAGAAGAAATGATACTTTAATTTAAGCACAGCTTTATTACATGGTAAAAACTATTAATTTCATTAATGGTACACATTCTTTTTAATATTATGCATGACAAGGTGGGAAGTACACATAAAGCACTTCTGCTACCTAACAAAGTAGAATGGTTTCAAGGAAAATCACTTTTGAAATTGAGTTGTCAGCTGAACCAGTTGCCTTTCTTGTAGAACACCACTTACCACTTTTACTTGAAAGAACAAACTATGGTTTTTCAGACTTGGACATATGGCAGATATTTTCTTGAAAATGAACAAAGTAAAACTGTCACTTCAAAGAAAACAATTGGCAGTATTTGATGCCAAAGATAAAATACAAGCTTTCAAGCAATAATTAGCCGAAACCAGTTTGGTTCAATGGATAGAGCGTCAGCCTGTGGACTGAAAGGTCCCAGGTTTGATTCCAGTTAAGGGCATGTACCTTGCCTGTGAGCACATCCCCAGTAGAGGGTGTGCAAGAGACAGCTGATCGATGTTTCTCTATCATTGATGTTTCTAACTCTCTCTCCCTCTCCCTTCCTCTCTGTGAAAAATCAATAAAATATATATATTTTAAAAAAGCAATAGAGCTTTGGAAGATCGTTATCTGCTACCTAGACATAGCTTCCCACCCAATATTTAAAACATTCTGATGAGACTGATGGTAATATAACTAATGTGATTTTTTAATTGATTTGAGAGAGAGAAACACCGATTTTTATTGTTCTACCCATTTATGCTTCACTGGTTGATTCTTTTTAAAAATATATATTTTATTGATTTTTCACAGAGAGGAAGAGAGAGGGATAGAAAGTCAGAAACATCAATGAGAGAGAAACATCAATCAGCTGCCTCTTGCACACCCCCTACTGGGGATGTGCCCGCAGCCACGGTACATGCCCTTGACCGGAATCAAACCTGGGACCTTTCAGTCCGCAGGCCGACGCTCTATCCACTGAGCCAAATCGGCTTTCGGCCACTGGTTGATTCTTTTATGTGGTCTAACTAGGAATCTAATCTGCAACCTTGAGTATCAGGACAATGCTCTAACCACCTGACTACCTGGCCACAGCCCAATGTGATTTTTTTAAAAATATCATATAATGAAATACATCAATATCTGGGATATCTGCGTAATTCAGTAAGCCAATATTTTCCAAATGAAAACAGATCATGTTTTAAAAGCATGCACAGTCTAAAGATCCATTCAAAGTACAAGATACCTAATTACTTTTAATTTAACAAATTCCTAAAGTTCATTCACATTGTTTCATATTCCACATTGCAATTTACTTTTAAGAAACTACTACTTGTCAAAGATTACCATCCACAATTCTTTAAAAGCACTATAAAACCCCTTCCCTTTTCCCACTCCATATGCAAGTGAAGGCTAATTTTCTTCACATACTTCACCATCATAACCTTGAAACAAAGTGAATGCGGGCCCAGCTGGCATGACTCAGTGGATGAGCATCTATCTACCTAAACACCAGGAAGTCACGGCTTGATTCCTGGTCAGAGCATATGCCTAGGTTGCAGACTATCCCGAGCAGAAAGCAGCCAGTCAATGATTCTCTCTCTCTCACCATTGATGTTTTCTATCTTCCTCTCTCCCTTCCTCTCTGAAATCAATAAATATATATATGTTTTAAATGTGAATGCAGAAAAAATGATAATCTAGGTGTCTTCTATTAATTCAGAGAAGACATTTACAAAAATGTAAAGCAATGCCATTCTTTTATTAACTTTTTAAATTCAGAGCTTCTTTCTTCATAAAAATGTCATTTGTGCTAATGCATAGTGGGTTTATTAGTTGTTTTTAAACTGAATTAAATAGTACTTCTTAGTTTTAATTTTTAATATGATAAAAACAGATATAACCCACAAAAACAAAAGTTATTTAGAATTCTATAAATTTAAGAGTGTAATGAGGTCCTGAAACCAAAAAGTTTGAGAAACACTGCTTTAAAGATTTGCTCGAGGTAAGAAAAAGAAGGCAACAGCTGGAGAGGCATGGGGGCGAAGAGAAGGCGTTGTTTGGACAATAACAGTTCTCTAACCTTCATCCCCACAATAAAAGTTGGTATTTAGAAAAATGATACAATATTATGATTTTCTACTACTTTAAGCACATCACTCAAAATACTCCTGTTTTTTTAACTAGTACAATTGAAAATATACAAAATTCTGGTGTGTACAATTCCTCTACAGCATTAAATCAACACAAAAAGTTTTTTTAAGTAAAAATAAAGATTAAGAAAAATAAAATTTACTTATAAAATAAGAAATTATTGAATAAAAATATTTTAAGTAATTTATGCTACAGTTTGTTCATTTTACTTGTAGGAAAAGTAATGCCATACTGAGCTCTAGTCTAAAAAAAAAATTAATTAGCCATTATTACTTACTGTCCTTCAATGAGCCATGTGCACTTTGTTTTATATTTATAATTTCCAGGTCCATCTGTTACAAACCCAGAAGATCCAGTTAATCTGTAATTTAAAGAAAAAAACTTAAGTCCATCAAGATTTTATATATTAACAATATATTTTTAATTCTCAATATAATCCAAATTAAGCAAAGTGACATGCACACTATATAACAAGAAGAAAATAACTGTATAGTTATATTCAGATTACACAACTATAGATAAAATAAATATGTACACTTAAGAAGATACAAATGTACTAAAATCCACACAAATAGACAAAATCACATCTAAATCTTTCCATGATGGGGAAAAGCATACATTATACCATGAAAACGGCCACAAAAACTTATTTATAAATATGAGTTGGTATTTTAAAAAATAAAATCACACAGCCCTGGCTGGTGTGCTCAATGGTTAGAGTGTTGGCCAGTGCACAAAGGTTCAATTCCTAGCCCTGGTAGAGGTACGTGAGGGAGGCAACCAATCAATGTATGTCTTTCAAATCAGTGTTCCTCTCTCTCTGTTTCTCTCTCACACTCCTCTCTCCACTTTTCTAGAAAAAAAAATCAATGGAAAACATAGCCTCAGGTGAGGATTGACCAAAAACAAATTCACAGCAACAGTTACACGTATTTAATACAATAACACTATAGACAGCATAACTGTGATTGGCAAACACATCAAGCCACAACTCACAACAGATCCACCATAACCATTTAAGCTGCTGCTTCTGAAGTGGCAATATATAACCAACCCTCTTTGAACAGTATACATCAGCACCTGTCTTCCCACACTCATGCTAAGCCAGAAGTTTGGCAATATTTTGAGATCTTGCCAATATGATAGGCATATCCTACTATTTAATTAATGTTTTGACTGGTAGCCCTAATGCTTGAATCTTCTCATTGCTTATTGATTTGCATTTCTCCCTTTGTGAATTTAGATTCCATATTCTTTTCGTACTTTGTGACCAAGTGGTCTTTTCAAATTAATATTTAGGAGCTCTTTTTATATTAAGGAGCTCCCATTTATATGTTATATATACTATAAACATATTTTCTCACTCTCCTTTTTTCTTTATACTTTGTTTCTAGTATATTGTGTTATATAGAAATTTTTATTATTTAAAAAGGATGCTATTTCCTTTCTCACTGGTGTTTCCAGGTCATTTTTCCTCCAACTTCCACCAACAATGTCAGTCTCTCTGAAACAGACTCTTTTGGATCAGCCTCCCTCACTTTTTTAGATATCTACTGAGATCCCAGTTACACCTCACCCACTAAAGACATTAGTATCTAGTTCGCTGCCTTTCTTTCACTCAACTACTTCAACAGCCAAGATGTTCCATCCAAAACCCAGACTTTCCATTTCATAATTTCAACATTAAAATCTTTCTTCATCCCACTTTAGTTACTCAGTCTTCCAGGTCTTGTCATTACCAGTAACAGCACAACCACCAAAATGTCCTGTACTCCTATACTATTACCGTATGTTCTCTCTCCAGTTCATTGAGCTTTCGTCTCCCTTCCCATTGAGTCATCAGCCCCATTGGGATCTCCAATCCACTAAACCAATTCTCCATGTTCATCCCCATTACCCACACATTTCACTTTCCCAATTCCCTAGTTAAGATCCTATAATCTATCACAATTATAATGCCCTGAAAATCTCTTGACTTCTTTGCCCTTCACTCCTTTTGCTATAAACTGACACAAACGTATCCATGTTTTACTCCCCAATGTCTATTCACCCCCAAAATGTTAGTCTGAGCCAATCATTTCCTGTGCCCTCTGCCAATAATTGATTGCCAAAGGGAAGCAATCCAGAGCATATAAGGCATTTCAAGAACCTAAGATTCATCAAGAACCTAAGATTCTTCTTCTTGTTTTGTCATCTTCAATATGTGGCTTCCACCTCATAATCCAAGATGCTGCTCAAACTCCAGCTATTATTCCCACAGTCTACCCAGCAAAGAAGAGGAAAAGAAAACAAGGCACATATCGCCTCCAAGTCAAACATGACAATGTAGTCAGCCAAAAGTTAGACAAATCTAAATGTGGAGGCTGAGGTATGTAACCATGAGCCCAAGTTACCATGCATCCAATGAAAATCAGGACTTTCTTTACTAGGGAAGTGGAGAAAGACTATGAATGATCATTATTACTCTTTGTCACAACATGGAACCTAATATTTAAATGTGAGGGGATGTTTGATTAAGGACTTCTAGAAAATATTTTCTAACTAGAGGCCCAGTGCACAAAATTCGTATACGAGGGGGTGGTGTCCCTCAGCCCAGCCTGCACCCTCTTCAATCTGGGGACGCCTCAAGGGATATCCGACTGCCCGTTTAGGCCCAATCCTACCTGGATCAGACCTAAACAGGCAGTCAGACATCCCTCTCACAATCCGGGACTGTTGGCTTCCAACTGTTCGCCTGCCTGCCTTCCTAACTGCCCCTAACTACTTCCGCCTGTCAGCCTGATCACCCCCTCCCAGGCTGATTGGTGCCTAACTGCTACCCTGCCAGCCTAACTGCTCCCCTGCCATCCTGTTTGCCCCTAACTGCCCTCCCCTGTAGGTCTGCTCACCCCTAACTGCCCTCCCCTGCAGGCCTGGTCCCCCCAACTGCTCTCTCCTGCAGGCCTAGGTCCTCCCCACAACTGCCCTTCCCTGCAGGCCAGTTGCTCCAACTTCTGTCCTCTGCCGACCTGGTCACCCCTAACTGCCCTCCCCTGCAGGCCTGATCACCCCCAACTGCCCTCCCTTGCAGGCCTGGTCCCTCCCAACTGCCCTCCCCCGCTGGCCTTCTTATAGTGGCCATTTGTGTCTACATGGGGGCAGGGTCTTTGACCACATGGGGGCAGCCATCTTGTATATTGGAGTGATGGTCAATTTGCATATTGTTCTTTTATTAGAGACCTGGTGCATGGATGAGGGCCAGCTGGTTTGCCCTAAAGAGTGTCCCAGATTTGGGAGGGGGGGAGATTCCCTTAGGGCATGAGGCGGCCTGGGCGAGGGGCCTGTGGTGGTTTGCAGGCTAGCCATGCTCCCAATGACCCAAGTAGGGGATCTGGGATTAATTTATATTCTACAATTGAAACTTTGTAGCCTAGAGCAGAGCCAAGCCTTCTGCTCGCTCTGTGGCAACAGTCATTTCTGTTTGAAACTTTGTAGCCTAGAGTGGAGGCCTAGGTTGGCAATGGGAGACAGAAAGCTTGGCTTCCTCCATTGTCGGGGAAACCCAAGCCTTCCTCTTGCTCTCAGTGGTCGCAGCCATCTTGGTTGGGGTTTATTTGCATAATTTGCTCCTGATTGGCTGGTGGGCATGGCTTTGGGCGTGGCTTTGTTGGAGGTACGGTCAATTTGCATATTATTGTTTTATTAAATAGGATAATGGAAACTTGAATAGAGGCCTTGAGTAGAGGCCTGGGGCCACCAGGGTATGCAGAAAGCTTGGCTTCCTCCATTGCTGGGGAAAACCAAGCCTACTGCTCTCTCCATGGCTGCAGCCATCTTGGTTGGGTTAATTTGCAAACTTGCTCCTGACTGGCTGGTGGGCATGGCTTGGGGGTGTAACAGAGGTACTTTTTTTATATATAGAATTCTTAAAAACAGCGTGGTAGACAGAGATGTGCCACCTAGATCTCCCCTTCAAGGAAGGACTTGCTGGCAGCTGCAGCAGGGAGTCTGGTCATCAGACAGCCTCCAGTTGCCAGTCCTTCAGGAGCTGCCTTCCCAGAGCAGCCCACACAAGAGCGGGTATAAGGCTGAGCATTTCAATCCAACAGGGAACTCTGACAAGTGATCCTTGCTCCAGAACTTCCCTTGGGCATTAAAGCTCTTCTTTTGCCCAGTTCTGCTTTCAGCTCCTTCCTCTCACAGTAGTTATAACTTGCACCCCAAATTCCATCTCAGCAAATGTTCCCAAAAAACCCTACAACAGGCCGAGACCGGTTTGGCTCAGTGGATAGAGCGTCGGGACTGCAGACTGAAGGGTCCTGGGTTCGATTCCAGCAAGGGCATGTACCTTGGCTGTGGGCACATCCCCAGTAGGGGGCATGCAGGAGGCAGCTGATCGATGTCTCTCTCTCATCGATGTTTCTGACTTTCTATCCCTCTCCCTTCTGCTCTGTAAAAAAAATCAATAAAATATATATATTTTTTAAAAACCCTACAACAGACATCCAGAGAAACCATACTTCTCCCTCTGGACTCTGCTACAGTGAATTTTACAGCTAGAAGTACTGCAGCCTGAACAAAAAGCTAACACAAAGAATGACAAATCAAAGGGAGGCAAAGGTCTCTGAAGAGCAATACCAACCAACCACAGAGTCCACCCCAGTTTTATTGGTAATTAAATTTTCACTGATTAATGTTTTAGAGAAAGATCTCAAGAAGGAGAGAAGGAGAGTGCACACCCATTCATGCACTACCTTAATTCTTTGTTTTAGGCTCTCCTACCTCCAAAAGATTATGGTTTTCTATTATGCTTGTTTTACTCTTAAGAGTTTCTACAGTCTTCACATGGACATGCTCAGGTGTTTGCAAATCAGCATCACTTTTAGAAAAGAAATAGGCCATTTTTATTTTAAATATTTATTTAGTATTTTTAAATATGCACATTTAAATAATTTTACAGATAATCCTAATATATAAAAAGCCAGGGGCCTTCACAACTGAAACAACTGGACGAACAATGGAACGCAAGCCAAGTGGGGCAACAAGGCTGGCAGAGGGGTTAGTGTGGGACGACCAAACAATTGAATATCAGGCTGCATAGGGCAACGGATCGGCAGGGGGGAAGTTGGGGGTGACCAGGGTGGCATGGGGGGCAGTTGGGAGCAACCAGGCCAGTGGGAGTGGGGCAGTTAGGGGCAATCAGGCAGGCAGGCAGGTGAGCAGTTAGGAGACAGCAGTCCCAGATTGTGAGAGGGGTCCCAGATTGGAGAGGGTGCAGGCTGGGCTGAGGGAGACCCCTCCTCCCCGTGCAGTAATTTCATGCACCAGACCTCTAGTGAATAGATATAATCACAGGCTTTTTGGGGCAACTAAAACACAATTCTTCCCTGGTTCTCCCACCTACCCCCCCCCCAAGATAAACATGTAACCACTACCAAGCATTCTTAACCATGATATATGCATGGTTCTTTTACATAATTTTTTATTAAAAGAAATTAATTATTACACAAACTTTCGTGCATCTTCATTCTCTCACTCAACAAAACTTTGTGGGACTCTCTCCAACTATCAGGTCTCATTCATTCTTTTTCATGTAGCATAATAT
This sequence comes from Antrozous pallidus, assembly GCA_027563665.1. Taxonomy (NCBI): domain Eukaryota; kingdom Metazoa; phylum Chordata; class Mammalia; order Chiroptera; family Vespertilionidae; genus Antrozous; species Antrozous pallidus. The sequence continues at coordinate 31,734,831 of CM050518.1, forward strand.
TCCAACCTACAGTGGTATCATTTTTTACTGCCCTTATCCTACTAACATTCATTCTGTTTTCAATTGCTTGGCATTATATACATTGCTGTAATAAATATTCCTATACATATGGCCTTACTTGTGCCTTTATTTCTAAAAATAGAATCCTAGGAGGTTTAGTGGGCCAAAAGGAATGTGAATTTTAATTGTTAACCAGGCTGCCAAATTATTTTCCCAAAGGCTGTAACAATTCATATTTTCACCTGCAAAATGTGAAAATATTCTATTCTCCACATTTCGTCTATATTAGCCATTGTTTCTTTTAAATATTACCAGTTTTTAATTTGAAATTCCCTGTGTTCTAGTGAATAACCATCAAGTGGTTATTGAAAATTTAGAAAGAGTTGAAAGGGGAAGGCCAGGAATAGCAACCTAAAATTTCAGGTCAAGTTTTATACTATAATTAGAGTACCAGGACACTGGTATTACCTGTACCCACTTCAGCAGTAGTCACACAAAAGCATCAAATTGAAACATAAAGACATTTTGACAATATAAAAACAGAAATATAAAGAATTAATGCTTTGCTACTACCAATTTCCCAAATTGAATATATGCTGAGGGTAATTCTACAGTGAAAATGAATACAGAGAAAATAGGGAAATCCTCCATAAAAGGCAGGTTTCAAAGGAGTCATCTTATTAACTATTTCTTTCTAATTTATTTGTATTATTTCCAGACAATATGGCCTGTAAAATCTCAACTTTTCTCATCTGTTCAGACTTTCTATATGACCTTGGACATTGATAAACTTTGACCAAAGTTCCTTGGATATTTGAAAAAAAAATCAGCCCTAACCAGTTTGGCTCAGTGGATACACCATCGGCCTGCAGGCTGAAGGGTCCCAGATTCGATTCCAGTCAAGGGTATGTACCTTGGTTGCGGGCACATCCCAGTAGGGGGTGTGCAGGAGGTGGCTGATCAGTGTTTCTCTCTCATCGTTATTTCTAACTATCCCTCTCTTTTCCTCTGTGTAAAAAATCAACAAAATATTTTTAAAGCAATAGCTTATTGTAGAAATATGAAATACTATTTATATATGCACATATAATTAAGTTTATTGAATGCACTATTCAATTCCTTTATATTCTTACTTAATTTTCTCTACATTTAAATCTAACTGAGAGCTGTATGTTGAAATCCCATACCACAACTGCTTAGCTGATGACATTTCTCAGATTAGTTTTGCTTTATATATTTAGCTAATAAGCCAAACCAGCTTATGACAGTAAGATCTTTATAAATTATGGCTTTTAAAAATGTTTTTATTGATTTCAGAGAGAGGAAGGGAGAGAGAGAAGGGGAGGAAGGCCAGGAACTGGTTTAGGTGGCCTTCTTCTGTTCAGTGGGGGGGATGCAAGATGTCCTACGATATGTTGTACTTCCAGTTCTATGATCCCAAACAAGCTTACTTTCTTCTTACAACCTTTCAGAGTTCTCCTTTGGTTGTCTCTGTAGCAATTACAGGATTTACACTCTTTAGACTTATCAGGAAAAAATGGATCTATACCATCTCATCTGTACTGGAAGTCTCCCTATGAATCTATTTTGATTATCTGTTTTCTCTCTTGATTTTCAATCAATTATTTTATTTTTATACTAGAGGCCTGGTACACAAAATTCGGGCACAGGGGAGGGGGGTGTCCTCAGCCCAGCCTACACCCTCTCCAATCTGGGACCCCTCGAGAGATGTCCAACTGCCCGTTTAAGGCCCGATCCCAACTGCTGGCTCCCAACTGCTTGCCTGCCTGCCTTCCTGATTGCCCCTAACTGCTTCTGCCTGCCAGTCTGATCACCCCCTAACCACTCCCCTGCCAGCCTGATCAACGCCTAACTGCTCCCCTGCCAGCCCAAGTGCCCCTAACTGCCCTCCCCTGTTAGTCTAGTCGTTCCCAACTGCCCTTCCCCGCAGGCCTGGTTGCCCCTCACTGCCTTCCCCTGTTGGCCTGGTCGCCCCTAACTGCTCTCCCCTGCTGGCCTGGTCACCCCCTAATTACCCTCTCTTGCAGGCCTGGTCCCTCCCAAATTCCCTCCCCAGCTGGCCTGATCGCCCACAACTGCCATCCCTTGCCAGTCATCTTATGGTGGCCATCTTTGGTCCACATGGAGGTGGCCATTTTTGACCACATGGGGTAGCCATCTTGTGTGTTGGAGTGATGGTCAATGTGGATATATAGGATATCTGGTTATTTTATTGAATGCAGACTAAGTTTTATAAATATTCATTATGTTATAAATATATACAGTATAATTACATATGTAATATATTATCAGTGAATACATAAAAACTGTACAGATAACTTCAAATAATGGTTGATGGTGTCTTCCTCCAGAGAAGACTTATATTTGCTTTTAGCATGCAATAAATAACCTTGATCCAATCAAGGATTGTGGTGATTTGGAAGCTAGGCTTTAGCCTTTGTGAGAGTTGACCTATTTTCAGTTCAGCCTTAAACATAGGGTGTAGCCTATCCTTCAGGTTTCTCAACTAAAAGCCTGGGGTGCCCCTCTTTCTTTGCAGGTCCTGACTTGCAGTTTTGTCCCCTAAGTCTACACGATTACCAGAAACTCTGCTCAGAATCTCAGTCTCTCTGCCACAATTTTCTGCTCAACCTCCTAGCTACACATTTCAAACCAGCCAATTACTCCACGAGAAAAGCTGTACCAAACATTGTTTATACCACTCTGAGCTTTTCTTCTCACCAAAATTTTGCTGTCTATCTTGCTCACCCGCCAAAGCCTTAAAACAGATTTAAAACTGAAAATAAAAAACTTCCCAGCTTTTCTAGTTATTTTCAGCTAAAGTGTTGGCTTAAAAAAAAAGAAAAGAAAAGCTATTCTACCACTGATAGAAACAGAAATTTCCCCAGTAGCTTGTTTTATGATATAAAATAGTTTTATGACATGAAATGAAAAATTATTGGAATCAGGCACTAAAAGTGCTTAATGCTACCTAGGGTAGTTTCTAGAACTTTTCAGTAGAGCGAAGTAGGAAACACACTTTTAAAAAAGAAAATACAGCCGAAACCGGTTTGGCTCAGTGGATAGAGCATCAGCCTGTGGACTGGAAGGTCCCAGGTTCGATTCTGGTCAAGGGCATGTACCTTGGCTGCGGGCACAATCCCGGTAGGGAGTGTGCAAGAGGCAGCTGATCGATGTTTCTCTCTCATCGATGTTTCTGACTTTCTGTCCCTCTCCCTTCCTCTCTGTAAAAAAATCAATAAAATATATTTTAAAAAGAAAATACATCTTGAATTCACACTTATATTTCCATCTCAAAGTTAGGACCCCAGATTTCTTACTCAACATTTATGATTGTATCTCTTTATCACACCAAACTCTAGTGCCCCAGTCTAGATATATAAAAGGTTAAGTGACCGACTGTCTATTTGTCGTCCAACCAACCGATGGGTACACATGACGTGCACTGGCAATTTAAAAATCAATGCTGACTCATACATGCATGATACAATAAAGCTCTTGCTGGCACCAATCGCACGTGTGTTTTAATTTTGATACTACTAGAGGCCCAGTGCACGAAATTTGTGCACGGTAGGGCAGGGGGATGTCCCTCAGCCCAGCCTGCACCATCTCCTAGGATCGGGCCTAAATGGGCAGTTGGACATCCTTCTCACAATCCAGGACTGCTGACTCCCAATTGCTCGCCTGCCTGCCTCCCTGAATGCCCTAACCGCTTCGGCTTGCCAGCCTGATCACCCCTTCACCACTACCCTGCCAGACTAATTGATGTTTAACTGCTCCCCTGCCAGACTGTTTGCCCCCAACTCCCTCCTCTGCCGGCCTGGTCACCCCTAACTTCCCTTCCCTGCAGGCTTGATCGGCCCCAACTGCCTTCCTTTGCAGGCCTGGTCCCTCCCAAATGCCCTTCCCTGCTGGCCTGATTGCCCACAACTGCCCTCCCTTGCAGGTCTGGAACCTCCTAACGATACACCCCTGCTAGCCATCTTGTGGTGGCCATCTTGTGTCCACATGGGGGCAGGATTTTTGAACACATGGGAGCAGCCATCTTGTTTATTGGAATGACGGTCAATCTGGATATTACTCTTTTATTAAATAGGTTAGAGGCCTGGTGCATGGGTGGGGGCCAGCTGGTTTGCCCTGAAGGGTGTCCTGGATCAGGATGGGGGTTCCCTTGGGGCGAGGGGCGGCCTGGGTGAGGGGCCTGTGGAGGTTTGCAGACCAGCCACGCCCCCAGCGACACAAGAAGAGGTACTGGGATATGGGATTAATTTATGTTCTACAATTGAAACTTTGTAGCCGGGAGCAGAGCCAAGCCTTCTGCTGGCTCCAAGGTGACAGCTATTTCTGTCTGGGTTAATTTGAATTCTATAATTGAAACTTTGTAGCCTTAAGTGGAGGCCTAGGCCTGCCAGAGCTGCAGAAGCTTGGCTTCCTCCATTGCCAGGGCAACCCTAGCTTCTATTCTCTCCAGCTGCCGCCATTTCTGTTGGGATATATGTATCTTCTATAATTGAAACTTTGTAGCATTGAGAAGAGGCCTAGGCCAACAAGGGCAGATGGAAAGGTTGGCTTCCTCCATAGCCAGGGAAACCCAAGCCTCACTCCTGCTCTCAGCGGCTGCAGCCATCTTGGTTGGGGTTTATTTGCTTCTGATTGCTTTGTGGGCATGGCTTGTGTGTGTGTCAGAGGTACGGTCAATTTGCATAATATACTTTTATTAGATAGGATGTTATATATACTATTTTGACATGCAATTTTTTGCAGTAATGTAATTACCACAAGAATCTTTCTTCTAATTAATTTCCTTTCAATGTGCACGAATCTGTGCACTGGGCCACTAGTCTAATATAATTATCCACTGGCTTTACCTTACACACCTCCAGAATAATAACACCAATATTACTAACAACTATATGATTACTAAAGAGTATATAGTGTCTTTTTTTTTTCAGTTCTTTGTTCTTAGTGATATATCCCACTAGACATGGATAGTCAAATTACTATGTTTCAAAGTCACCTGAAATACTCTCTCTGTGCTTCAACCTCAAGCTTGATCATTTAGCTTCACTTGTTTCATTTTGCTTTTGATATTTAGACATTGCCCTTTTCTCTCATTTTAATTTATTTTTGTTTCATAATATGGTAAAGTATTTGCATGATTCTAAAACTCAATCCAGCCCTATCTGGTTTGGCTCAGTGGATAGAACATCAGCCTGCTGACTGATAGGACCAGGTTTGATTTCAGTCAAAGACACATGCCCGGGTTGTGGGCTTGATCCCCAGTAAGGGGGCATGCAGGGGACAGCCCATCAGTGATTGTCTATCATCACTGGTGCTTCTCTCTCTCTCTCCCCCTCTATGAAATCAATAAAAATATATTTAATTTTTTAAAATCCACAAAACAAAGTATATTACGAAGTCTAGATTCCATCCCTGCTTCTTCCACCCCATTCCTTTCCTTAGAGAAACCATTTCTATTAGTTTTTGGGTCTATGCATATACTACTCTACAACAATATTTGTGTGTATATTTGTAGACATTCTTTCTTTAAAAAATGGTAGCATACAATATCACTGTTCTGCTCCTTGATTTTTCATTCAACAATATATTCTCGAGATGACCACACAGCATATATATAGTCCTTGTTCCTTTTTCCAGCTATTCCATTTACAATACTCCATTGTATGGACATACCATATTTTGTTTAACCAATCCTCTAGTGCTCTGGGCCTAGACTAAGCTGCAAATGGATTTTTTAAAATAATTTAAATTCACATAAGATTTTAAATGGTCTCACTGTGATGGCCAGAAAAATAAAATGGCTGGCATTCTGTCTGGCCTTTTCTGTCACAGCTTAAAGCAAAGAAGTTAATTATATAAGCAAGAAACAAAATATACTAAGAAAGCCTCTACACAAACTACTGATACAGGGCGCTCAACAGGAGTACATCAGCCACGAAGCTTTAAAAAGCACAAATGACAAATAATGGGGCCCCAACGCAAACCACTCTCTAAAGCAGCGGTTCTCAACCTTTCTAATGCTGAGACCCTTTAATACAGTTCCTTATGTTGTGGTGAAGCCCAGCCATAAAATTATTTTCGCTGCTATTTTATAACTATAATGTTGCTATGATTAATGAATCATAATGTAAATATCTGTGTTTTCTGATGGTCTTAGGCTCTACAGCAGCGGTTCTCAACCTGTGGGTAGTAACCCGCAGGTTGAGAACCCGCTAGCAGGGTTGCCTAAGACCATCAGAAAACACAGATATTTACATTACTAAAAAAGCAATGGGGAAAAAAATCCTCAGGTGAGTATTAACAATTTTTAAAAGTTCATAGAAATGTATTCATGCTAATAAGCCCTAAAATGTAACAGATTAAGCATATGTCCTAATTACTTTAAAAACAATAAATCTAGAACTATTATAAATGATACAACATTACAACTGAGTGTTGTGTACTTTAATGTTAGGATATCCTACTATACCCATCCATGATAATAATTAAAAATAGAAAATACACTTCCTCATTAAAAAAAAAAAAAAGCATCTACCTTGAGAGAGTCAATAAAAGGGACAATTCCTATGCTCAAACTCTGGGCTCTGTCCTTGGAGTTGGTCTGGATCCAGTTTTCTATGATCCCTCTATAAGTGATCCCTAGTCCATTCATGGCTTCATCTATCATCTATATGCTGATAATTGCCCATGCTATATTTCCAGCACAAAGCAAGACCCATGTTTCAGGCTCATATTTCCAATGCCATAAATTTAAGTCATTAGTCCCCTTCTTTTACTTCTTGCTTTATTTCACCATTTTGTCATCATCCACCCTAACTTTCAAAACTTATCAATTCTTCCTTTGCCTCACCCATTTATTCAGCCTACAAAACCACTCATTTTCCCCCTTCTTCTATCCCCTTTGCCAATGCCGATACCTACTTAAAATTCTCCTCATCCCAGTCTGGTCTCCTGCAACAACTAAGCCCAGCTCTGTGATCTGGCCAGTTCTCTACAGAGCCACCTGTCATCTTCCTCAAAGGCTAATTTGATCACATCAAAACCTTCTTGGAAACCTTTTCCTGCCTTAACACTACATGAAAGGTCCATCACAATCCAACCCTAACTTATTTCTCCTGATCCATCTCTAGTGGCTGCTCCCCAGACAAAGCAGCCCATATTGCAGTAATATCAAATGTCTCTCTTCCCTCAACTCACCTGCCTGGAAGTCCCCAAGCATTAGCACATCCTGATTTATCTGCTTAGATTTAACTTCCCCTTGTCCCTTTGCCCTCCTTGTTTCCTCACCTGGTTAACTCCTAACCACCCTTTCAGATCTCAGTTCAGATTTACTTTGGAACTCTGGGAACTGTGCCCAATGTCTTTTGTACTGAGCTGAGTGTTGCCTTCTGCGTTAACTTACCATGTGGTCTGATGATCACTGACAGAGAGGAATGTCTCTGCCCACTGGTCCGCCATGGTCTTCTAAAGGGCATACCGCATGTGCTTTTTCTCCCTGCCTAAAGCATGGATGCCCACGAAATATTTGCTGCCTAATGAAGTTCGAACAAAGTTTTACAGCAACAAAAAATTTTAAGCTCTTATTATAAACAAAATTTACTATAAAAAAGTCCAGAATAGATTCCTATAATGCATCCATGACAGCCTGGAAAGAAGGGCAATTCAGAAGTTAAAGAACTGGAGGAGGAGCCTTTGTTCAAAACACCTGAACACTGACTCGACAGTGTCACCTCAGATGAAAAGGTGCTTGTGAATGCCTCGTTTGGTTCAAGAAACAGGCGAGTTCAATAATTTAAATAAAGCCTTCCCTTAAGCAGCCATATATGATAGTTTGTAGTGTTTTTCTAAATAGCAATGAAAACTCAAAGCATAAAAGGGCAATACAGAACAAAAACTGCACCAACACAGAACCAGAACCAACACAACTCAACCTGCAAAGAAACCAGGAGCCAAAAACCTGGCTCAGACACAAGCTATATCTGGCTCTGCTCTGTGTGGTCTCCTATTTCTTCTAGGTATCTAGACACATCCTTAGCAAATAACTTGAGATACTAAATTAATCTTATGGGGAAATACATATTCCCATCAACTATTATTTTAGCCCACCCAAAATAATAAAACAGCTCCATTCTCCCAGGCTTAAAACACTGGTGTAACATTTGTTAGCTTATTCCTCTATTTTATTTCCTTCATCAAATGTATGACCAATTTATGATACAGCTAACGGCCCGGTGCACAATATTCTTGCGCGAAGCAGGGGATGGGTGGGAAGGGGGTTTCCTCAGCCCTGCCTGTACCCTCTGCAATTCGGGACCCCTACACCTTTTTCTTATCTAGTTAACCTCTTCATATTTTAAAAAATTAACTGAAATATCACCTACTCAAGGAAATCCTCTTTGAATAAATAAATGTCTTTACAATCTGTAGTAAATCTTTTCATAGTATATCATTCTTTTTCTTTAATAGCTACTTAGAGTAGACGCAATGTGGTTTTCATTCTTGCATTTGAATTTTTTCTTCTTGCTCTTGTAATAGCAAAGCTTATCCAATTTACATTTGCCCTTCAAGGGCTTATATTTGGTTCAATATCTAGTTGGCTCCCCTGCTTTTTCGTTAAGCAATAAATTTGGGTTGTGACAGTAAGCCTCACTTGTAATCAAGCCTGTAGGTCTCTCTATCTGAATATTTCTATAATACCTATCACTTTAGCATACCAGAGATTGTGTTCATTTATAGAAAATAACAATAAATGTCACCTGATCATTTGATCTTCTAGTAATATTTTATAGTAAGATGTATTATTCTATTAATTTAACTATTACAAAACTGATGCGTACAGAAACTGAACAATAAAGAATGACTCAAATATCAAAGCATAATATACTTTGGGCCTTCCCTTGTCCTGTGCCTCAGATATCATAGCATAGTACACAATTCACATGGAACTCAGCTTCCTTTAAAATAGGAAGGGATGCCATAGTCATGAAGCAGCTACTTCCACACATATTTTTTAAATTTAATTCATAGCACATACTCTTTGTACTAATTATTGGAAAATTATCATAGCAATTGCCTCTGTTCCTCTCTGTAATGTTGCCTTACATTCTGATGTTATTACCGTGCTTTTATCATCCACTCGCTCAATAAGATTGTGAATTTTTTAAGGGCAGAGATCATGACTTGAGCTTGTGATTCTCTGTCATGGTGCCTAGATAAATACTCAAAGGCCATCCAGTCCAAATGACTGTGATGGGAGAGGCCCACCATTGCTGGAGACCTCTGATTTTTATTTAAGGTCCTCACTTGTTCTGTGCCTTTACAGAGGAGTGAGTAGGGGTTGAGGGAATTTTAGGAAACCCAGACAGAATTCTCCTCCTAAAAGATTTTGCTAAGCTGACCACCAGCACTGCTGGGCATTTGTTCAATTAAAACCTGGACACAAAGCAGTAACAAAGACACTGGTCTCCTACTGCTAATGCTTAGGGATCAACTCCCAGCCTGTAGGAACTCACCCCCACAGTCAGGACGAGGCCACTGGGTAGACCTTGGCTGGTGCTCCTAACTCTGAGGAGAGGGAGAATTCCCATGGCTGCAGGCTAGAGGCCCTGGACTCTGCACCATGGGCCCAAACAGGTTCCTAGTGCAGGTTGGTCAGCAGAGCGCCTTCTTCACCTGGGATTGCAGGGAGGCTCTGCCTGGCCTGTTCGCCCCCTGATCGCAGGGCGCAGCTCGACCTGGCCTGTGGCATCTTCACCCCAGGATTGCAGAGCAAGGCTCAGCCTGGCCTGTGGCCTCTTCGCTGTGATTGTGGGGCACAGCAGCCCGCCCCTGCCGCCTACATATGCAAATTTACTGGCCATCTTTGCTGGGTTAATTTGGATATCACTCCTGATTGGCTGTGGGCATAGCGGAGGTAGGGTCAATTAGCATTTTTCTCTTTTATTAGTGTAGAGTATAAATTGCCATCAAAGACTTCCTGACATTCATTCTTTCATCTCTAATTCCACTGCTACACTTTACTCTAAGTCCAAACAATTCATAGTAGCTTTACTGCCAAAGATTTTGGCTACCTTTACAGCTTCCGTGCACTGCCCACAAAGTCTGCTTAGCATCCCACAGCCAAAACAACATTCCTGCAAGACCAATGTCACCATGTTATTACCCTTGTCAAGCGTTTACAATGACTCTGCACAGACTATGGAATGAAGTTCAAACTTCTGATCATGACATTCTGACTACCAAGAATGTCAATCCTCCCTCTTACTCTGACAAGTCAGTTCCCATCACTGTCCCCCAAACACTCTATGCCCATTCTCATCTCAATTGTGCTTTTACTCATACCATATTCCCCATCTCTTCCTGGAAAGCAAACCCAGCCACCCACACACATTTTCCCCTACACAATACATGCTTCTAATCTTTCTTGTGTATCCAATAACCAAAATCTCTCCTAGGCCCCTGAATATTAGATCCAAAACAGCAAAAAACAGGATTCCATTCAACCAAAGACCAATCCTGTTGGGAATCAACTCACTGTAACTACATTCCTTTCAAAGAATCCCTATAAATATATAGTAATGAGCCTAAACCTGTTTGGCTCAGTGGATAGAGCATCAGCCTGCGGACTGAAAGGTCCCAGGTTCAATTCCGATCAAGGGCATGTACCTTGGTTGCGGGCACACCCCCAGTGTGCAAGAGGCAGCTGAGCAATGTTTCTCTCTCATCGATGTTTCTGACTTTCTATCCCTCTCCCTTCCTCTCTGTAAAAAATCAATAAAATATATTATGTGTGTGTGTAGTAATGAAAGGAAAGGAAAAGCAATTAGTAAGGATAAAGAAACAGAAGCTTAAGGACACTGACATTTAACTCCAACTCCTGCTAGCCACCTAACACCTTTTATTTGTATATTAGCTTATTAAACTTTTCAAAAATTTTTATGTTTAAGAACTAGAGACCCGGTGCACAAAATTTGTGTGGGGGAGGTGTGGAGGGAGAAGGGGTGTTCCTCGGGCCACCTCAGCCCAGCCTGCACCCTCTGCTTTGTTAGGACCATTGGCTCCTAACCACTCGCCTGCCTGCCTGCCTGATTGCCCCTAACCCCTCTGTCTGCCTGCCTGATCACCCCTCACTGTTTGCCTGCCTCCTTGATTGCTCCTAACCACTCTGCCTGCCTGCTCATCCCCACTAACCACTTGCCTGCCTGCCTGCCTTATCACTAACCCTTCGCCTGCCTGCCTAATCACCCCTAACTGCCTGTGCCTTGGCCCCTGCTGCAGCTGCTTTGTCCAGAAGGATATCCGGAATGACATCCAGAAGGTCGTTCCGCTATCTGGTCTAATTAGCATATTATGATTTTATTATAGATTTAAAACATACACAATCTGGCACCTACCTACAAATGGAGGGGGGTGGAGAGAATACCAGCAGATCCTTACCTAATATTTAGAGTTAAACAGTCGAGATTTGATGATAGTTTGGAGATAAAGAAAAAATAATATGTAAGGAAAACACCCTGATTTTTGGTCTATGCTGACAAAAATGAGAACTGAACATGCTTAGAGTAAAAATCAAGAGTTCTAGTTCACAGTGTTTAGAGTCCTGGGTCTAAGAACATCTGAATATAAAGTGTAGATAAGAAGAGGATTGGGTACAGATACACAGACAGTATGTCTTTAAGTACTCTAATTTCTAGAGGTCAGAAGAAGAAAGAGTTTGCAAATGAGTAAACAGTCAAGTATGGAGGTAAAACAGATAAGAAAAAGGAGCACGGAGTATGCAGATCAGAAATAAACAGTCACAATTTATTGGCAGCATGATTATCAATATAAAAAACAGGAGAATCCAGTTTTGTATTGATAGTCAAGCTTTCAATACCACAAAAATGTAGGACAGTTTCCTAGACAAGTTCAACATAGGAGAAAATCAATTCTGTTTCACACCTCTGTCATCACCATGATTTTAAAGCCCAGCTGGCCGCTGATCCCAAGACGATTAGACAGTTGTGACACCCTATCTCCACCGAGTGAGTCCAGCCAAGCTCTAGCCTAGACCCAGATAGGTGACTTCAGCAGAAATCAACCAAGTTGTCCAGACAACCACAGAGATTCATGAGCTAAGTATTACTTAATGTTATAATGATAACACTAATAAAAATGATAACAATAAAAATTCCATTCCTATGCATCAATTAGATTATTATAACAGGAACAAAATTATGTGTCTAGGGTAAATCCAATAAAAGTATATCAGGCCTTTTAAAAAAAAGTTATAAGAATTTACATAAAAGATTCTATGGCCACATCTGAAGACATAAAAGAAACCTACATAAATGGAAATACAAAGCATGTCTGAATGGAAAGATTCTATATCACAAAAATGACAAATTTCCTCAGGCTAATCTCAATATTCAGAACAAAATTTCAACAAGGACTTTTATTGAAATTAGAGAAGCAAAGGGCTAAAAACAACTAAGACAAATTTGATGTCTTCTATGGCTACGGCGTACTTCAAATCTATAGAGGGAAAACAATCTAATTCAGGGGAGAGGGAGGGAGAGGGGGTGGAGGAGAGGGAAAGGGGAAGGGGGAGAGGGGGAGGGGGAGGGGGAGGAGGAGAGGGAGGGAATCAAACAGACAAAAACATCAATGTGAGAGTGAAACATCAATCAGTTGCCTCTTGTAAACACTCAGACCAGAGATCAAACCCACAACCTGGATATGTGCCCTGACCAGAAATCGAACTTGTGAACTTTCAGTGTTTGGGATGACACATCAATCAACTGAACCACAACAGCTAGGGCAAAAAACATATTACTCTATAAATGGGATTGGCACAACTGCTTACCAAATAAAAATAAATTAAATCATCACAACAAACTATAAATTACAGGTAGATAAAAGATCAAAATGTGAAAAAGTAACAAATTTAAACATTGAGGAAGACAGAAGAATATCTTTACAACATCGGTATAGAAAGAAAATATCCTATCTAATAAAAGAGTAATATGCAAATTGACCATACCTCCAATCAAGCCATGCCCACAGGCCACGCTCACAAGCCAATAAGGAGCAAATAAACCCAAATCAAGATGGCTGTGGCCACTGAGAGCAGAAGGGAGGCTTGGGTTTCCCTGGTAATGGAGGAAGCCATGTTGCCAACCTAGGCCTCCACTCAATGCTACAAAGTTTCAATTATAGAAGATACATATATCCCAACAGAAATGGCCACAGAGCTGGAGAGAAGAGGCTAGGGCTGCCTGGGCAATGGAGGAAGCCAGGCTTCTGCAGCCCTAGTGCCTAGGCCTTTACTCCAGGCTACAAAGTTTCAAGTATAGAATTTAAATAACCCAAACAAGAAATGGCTATTGCCATGGAGAGAGCAGAAGACTTGGCTCTGCTCCAGGCTACAAAGTTTCAACTGTAGAACATAAATTAATTTCAGATCCTAAGGTCTCTGCTTGGGTCACTGTAGGGTGTGGCTGACCTGCAAACCACCATTGGCCCCTCACCCAGGCCACCCCACGCCCCAAGGGAACCCCCACCTGATCCGGGACACTCTTCAGGGCAAACCAGCTGGCCAACTACCCATGCACCAGGCTTCTAGCTTATCTAATAAAAGATTAAAACGCAGATTGACCATCTCTCCAACACACAAGAGGGCTGCCCCCATGTGGTCAAAGATCCTGCCCCCATGTGGACACAAGATGGCCAGCAGGGGATGGCCGTTGGGAGATTCCAGGCCTGCAGGGGAGGGCAGTTAGGGGTGACCAGGCCAGCAAAGCAGGGAAGTTGGGGGCAAACAGGCTGGCAGGGGAACAGTTAGATGTCAATTAGGCTGGCAGGGTAGTGATTAGGGGGTGATCAGGCTGGCAGGCAGAAGCAGTTAGGGGCAATCAGGGAGGCAGGCAGGCGAGCAGTTGAGAGCTAGCAGTCCTGGATTGTGAGAAGAATGTCCGACTGTCTGTTTAGGCTGGATCCCAGTGGAATCAGGCCTAAACAGGCAGTCGGACATCCCTTGAGGGATCCCAAATTGGAGAGGGTGCAGGCTGGGCTGAGGGACACCCTCTGCCCCCCGTGCACGAATTTTGTGCACCGGACCTCTGGTTTTAAATATAACACAAAAAGCACAAACCATAAAGAGTGATAAAATTGATTATAATATGAAATTTTTGTTAAAAAAAAAAAAAAACACCACAAAGAAAGTTAAAGACAAGCCATAATGTATTACTGCTGGTAATGTAAACTAGGTAAATCTGTATGGAAAGTTACTTGACAATACTTAACAACATTTAAAATACACATATTCCTCTAGTAAAGCAATTTTGCTTCTGAGAATTAAATCCTAAAGGCAGACCCACCAATGTGTGAAATGACATGTATATAAGATCATTCAACTCTTCTATCTAAATTAAGGCACATTCATACAATGGAATACCAAACTTTTTTAATAAAAAGAATATACTGGTATGAAACTATCTCCAACATAACATTATTCAGTGAGGATGAAGAAGGTAAAACAAAGTACAGGTAGTGATCAGAGTAAAAGGAAGGATAGGATACAACAAATATAATTGCTTATACTAGTATATGCAGCTAACACTTGCAAGGCTACACAAGAACCTGGTACCAACTGACCACTTTCCACCATATATCCTTTTGTAGCTTTTGAAAGTATTACCAATTTTTTTTTTAAAAAATACCATATTCTACCTAATCTAATACATGCCTTTTTTTTTTTTTCCTGATTTAATGTCTCTGAAACCAAGGTGCTTCTGAAAGAATCACTAAACTCAGGCTCTTCTCCAGGGGGCCGATGAAGAGAAATGAAGCTCCACATTCTGGAGGGGAAATACCTACTTATATCACTCAGAATTCTTCTGTAAGGTTTGTCCCTTCTCATTGTTTATCAAAACTGGTGCAATACCTTAATTTTACTGGCGGGATTTTTTTTTTCCTTAACAGTACCTACAATTTAGGTATATCTTATAATCAATGGCATCTTAGATTCAAAAATAAGTTAAAATTCTTAATATCTTTTTATTTTGGAATATATGTTTCATTTACAAAAAAGTTGAAGAGATGATACAGTGAATTCCAAGACACCTCTTACTTTTAACCTAATGTTATCACATTAGATTACCATGGTACATTTGTCAGACTAAGAAACCAATTTTGGTACATTTCTATTCCCTAAACTCCAGACTTTGTTCAAAGTCCTCCAGTTTTTACACTAATACAGTAATTTCTGCTCCACAGCCCGACCCAGGACACATTACACTTATTGGTCAGTCTCCTTTGTCTCCTCTGGTCTGTGACTGTTTCTTAGTGTTTCCTTGATGACCTGTGCAGTTTTGAGCCACTATTTAGCGTTTTGTAGAATGTCCCTCAATTTGTCTGATGTTTTTTCACCCGATTAGATTGAAGTTATAGGGTTTGGGAAAACAACACAGAGGCAACATTCCCTCCTAATCACGTATCTGGTAGCATATGAGATCAACATGTCTTATCACTGTAATCTTAATCCTGATAATTTGGTTAAGGCGTTTGCTAGGTTTCTCCCCATTATCATTTCTATTTTTGCCCTTTCCATATTCTGTTACTTGGATAAGAATCACTAAACCCAGGCTATTCTCAAGGGGAGAAATGAAGTTTTACATTCTAGAAGGGGAAATATCTACTTATAGCACTCAGAATTCTTCTATAAGATTTGTCCCTTCTCATCATTTGTTTATCCAATCATTTATAGGTAATTTTTCTGTTGTTATTAACCCTAGCCCAAGAATATTTTTCCCTTGATTTTTAAAAATATATTTGTATTGATTTCAGAGAGGAAGGGAGATAGAGCGAGAGATAGAAACATCAATGATGAGAGAGAATCATTGATCGGCTGCCTCCTACACACCCCCGACTGGGGATGGAGCCTGCAACCCGTCACGTGCTCTTGACTGGAATCCAATCTGGAACCCTTCAGTCTGCAGGCCAAACCAGCTAGGGCCCATTAATTTTTAGAAAGAGTAGAAAGAAGGGGGAGGGAGGGGAGGAGAGAGAGAAACATCAATGTGAAAGAAACATCAATGTGAAACAGTGATTGGTTGCCTCCTGCATGCACAATGATCCGGAATCAAACCTGCAACCCAGGTACATGCCCTTGACCAGGAATCAAACCCCTGAACCTTTGGTGCATGTGCCAAAATTCTAACCACTGTGTAACACTGGTCAGGGCTATAGGTAAAAATGTTAAATTGTGAAATAAAATTTAAAAAGTCAATTACTAGATCACTGCTGCATATATAATCCCAGAGTGAATATCCAGAATATATTAAGAACTCCTATCTAATAAAAGAGCAATATGCAAGTTGACCATACCTCTGCTACACCCAGCAGCCATGCCCACCAGCCATGCCTACCAGCCAATCAGGAGCAAATATGCAAATAAATCCAACCAAGATGGCTGTGGGCCACAGAGAGCAGGAGGAAGGCTTGGGTTTCCCCGGCAATGGAGGAAGCCAAGCTTTCTGCCTGCCCTTACCAGCTCAGGCCTCCACTCAATGCTACAAAGTTTCAATTACAGAAGATAATGAGGCAGCCACAGAGCAGGAGAGAGCAGGAGGCTTGAGTTGCACCAAGGGATGGAGGAAGCCAACCTTTCCACCTGCCCTGGCCAGCCCAAGCCTCCACTTAAGGCTACAAAGTTTCAATTATAGAAGATAAATAAATCCCAACAGAAATGGCTGCCACCACAGAGCAAGCAGAAGGCTTGGCTCCGCTCCAGGCTACAAAGTTTCAATTATAAAAGATAAATAAATCCCAGATACCCAGGCCTCTGCTTGGGTTGCCAGGGGGCGTAGCCAGCCTGCAAACCACCACAGGCCTCACCCAGGCCCCCCACACCCCAAGGGAACCCCCACCCTGATCTAGGACATCCTTCAGGACAAACCAGCCGGCCCCCACCTGTGCACCAGGCCTCTATCCTATCTAATAAAAGAATAATATGCAGATTGACCATCACTCCAACACATAAGATAGCTGCCCCCATGTGGTCAAAGATCTTGCCCCCATGTGGACACAAGATAGCCACCACAAGATAGCCAGCAGGGGAGGGCAGTTGGGGGGGATCCAGGCCTGCAGGGGAGGGCAATTAGGGGCAAATAGGCTGGCAGGGGAGCAATTAGGCATCAATCAGGCTGGCAGGCAGTTGAGCAGTTGGAAGCCAGCAGTCCTGAATTATAAGAGAGATGTCCCAGATTGGAGAGGGTGCAGGCTGGGCTGAGGAACACTCCTCCTCCCCTCCCCATACACAAATTTCATGCACCAGGCCTCTAGTAAATCAATAATACTAATAAGCAAAGGCAAGAAAAAGCAAATGAACGTAACACCCAGATCACTGGACAGAATTCATAATGGGGGGGGGGGGGATTACATGAGTGAATTAGAATAAAAATAAGAATTTAAGCCCAACATAAAAAAAATAAAACATATTTTTTAAATGAATGAGAATTGTTACCAAACTACTATGGAATTTGAATCCTACTCAATAAATTTTTTAAAGTAATATAATGGGCCTTTTTCAATAACTCTACACTATACCAAGAATGATACTCTTTGCAACTATGTAAATACATTTTTATAACTGTATCAATTAACTGCATGTCAACCTAAATGTATGCAAGGAAGTAAATAAAATTTTTAAATTATTTTGGAGGTGTTTCAAAAGTTTAAAAATCACTACATGCATCTACAAAGAGATATGTAAAGTGTGAATTACAGCAATTTGTAACAGCACACATCAGAAAAATCTAAAAGACCATCAGCAGGACAATGAATGAACTGAAATTCTGTAATGAGTATAGCTAGAAATCTAGTAAAACTACATTTATGAACATAAATATTAATCTTAAAAGCATTAAAATGTATTTTGTGGTAATAAAAGCATGCTTACTTTTTACCAAGTTTGAAAAACATGACCTGTTTTTTGGAAACAACAGTGTACTGGTATGTGTGTACGTGTGTGTCTGCAGTAAAACTAGAAACATGCATGCAAGGGAAACAATACACATCAACTTCATCATAGTACCTATCTCTGGGGAGAGGGTAAGGTGAACAAGTTAGGGAGGGGTAACACAGGAACTTTGGTTGGTATCCATAATATTCTATATTATATAATTTATATTTATATTATTATGGAGTAAAATAATATTACTATGAAGAAAATTCAGCAAAACTAGGTTACAGGTACAAAGATATTCATTTTATTTTATTTTTATTTCTTCCACAGGCTTGATATATTTTATCAAAAGGAAGTTACAGTCAGTCTACAGAGACTGAACCAGCAAACCATGATTGCTTTAAAGCAACCAATTACTTGGCCAGGGTTGCTCCATGTTGTTCAAGCAGTGGTCCAAATGATGTTCCAAACGAAAAGCATAAGACACAATGTTTAAATATGAGTCATGGAAGGGCAAAAAATTAATCTCTATCCTACAAATTTACCTCAAGCTCAATATTAACTTGTCAAATCTTATCAAAATCCAGCTTTGCAAGATGCCCTTTGTACTTCAAAAAACCCATTGTTAAAGGGGAAAATATAGTGACAATTACAGCCAGTTTGGCCTTTTTATTCAATTTTGGGAGGAAAAAAACACCCACATAGGAACCATGCTATTTGCAGAGAAATGCCTACAAATAGTTGGAAACCACTATTATTTTGTCATGTAGAAACAAAATAAAAAAAATTCTAAGAAATATTTTAAAGCACAAATGCATGAATATCAAACAAAATTTCTGTTTGTTTTTTTATTGCTTAAAGTATTACATGTGGTAGTACTTGTATCTCCTTTGTTTCCCCCATTAACCTTCCCCAGTCTCCTCTACCCCGTCTCATGCCCTCATCCTACCCACCTCCCAGTGTCTTGTGTCCACCTGTTGTGCTTATATGCATGCATACAAGTCCTTTGATTGATCTCTTTTCCCCGCTCCCCAACACTCCCCTGCCTTCCTGCTGTAATTTGACAGTCTGTTCGGTGCTTTACTGCCTCTGTATCTATCTTTTTTATCATTAGGTTATAATGTTCTTTATTTTCCATAAATGAGTGAGATCATGTGGTATGTTTCTTTCATTGCCTGGCTCACTTCACTTAACATAATGCTCTCCAGGCCCATCCATGCTGCTGCAAATGGTAAGAACTCCTTCTTTTTTATAGCAGCATAGTATTCCATAGTGTAGATATACCATAGTTTTCTAATCCACTCATCTGCTAATGGGATTTAGGTTGTTTCCAAATCTTAGCTATTGTGAACTGTACTGCTATGAACATAGGGGTGCATATAACCTTTCTGACTGGTGTTTCTAGTTCCTTGGGATATATTCCTAGAAGTGGGATCACTGGGTCAAATGGGAGTTCCATTTTCAGTTTTCTGAGGAAACTCCATACTGGTCTCACAGTGGCTGCACCAGTCTGCATTCCCAACAGCAGTGTATCAACAAAAGGAGAGGAAATTTGTCTAATTTTATAGTACAGAGTCAAATTAAATCCCTATGTTAATATACATTGATCCCAAAGTTAAATGCCATTTTTATTTGTGTATAAATCATGCTTTTTCTTACACATTAATTTAAAATACATTAAAGATGTACCACATTAAACAGGGAAAAGGGCAAATTTTTTATATTGTGAATGCCATTACCAATTATATTTAAAATCTATGTTATGATCTTTAAAAAATAATTTTACTCTATTTAAAAGTATCATAAAAAAACAGGATGCAGCCCTAGTTGGTATGTTTAATGGTCAGACTATCAGCCCATGCACCAAAGGGTCTTGGGTTCGATTCCCGGTCAAGGGCATGCATCTCGGTTGTAGATTCAATCCCTGGCCCTGGTCAGGGCACTGGCAGGAGATAACCAATCGATGTGTCTCTTTCACATGTATCTCTCTCTCTCTCTCTCTCTTTCTCTCTCTCTCTCTCTTTCTCTCTCTCTCTCTCGCTCTCTCTCTCTCTCTCTCTCTCTCTCACCAACCCACCCTTTTCTACTTCCAGTTCACTTTCTCTAAAAAACAATGGAGCCCTAGCTGGTTTGGCTCAGTGGATAGAGCATCAGCCTGTGGACTGAAGGGTCCCAGGTTGGATTCTTCTCAAGGTCACATTCTGGGGTTGCAGGCTCAATGCCCAGTAGGGGGCGTGCAGGAGGCAACCAATCAATGATTCTCTTCTCTCTCCTTCTTCCTTTCTCTCTGAAATCAATAAAAATAAAAATAACAAAAATTAAAATCAATGGGAAAAAAATATCGTCAGGTGAGGATTAACAACAATAAGAAAAAACACAGAATGCATTTTTTTAGCCCTGGCTGGGTGGCTCAGTTGGTTGGAGCATTGTCCTATACACTGAAAGGTTGCAGGTTCCATTCCTGGTCAGGGCACAAACCTAGGTTGAGGGTTTGATAACATCAGTGAGGCAACCAATCACTGTTTCTTTCTCTTATCGATGTTTCTCTTTCTCACTCTTTCCCTTCCTCTCTTTCTAAAAATCAATTAAAAATTAAAAAGAAAATATATCCTTGAATAAGGATTAAAAAAAAAAAAGAAACAGGATTCATTTCTAAAGATTACCTTTTAATTTATAAGAGAGTTCATAAGAGTATGCATTTTTCCGAAAGAATCTGTGAATCAAAAATATAGGAAACACTGGTGAAGAAAGGTGACTTGTGTGTGTCTTAACAGCATCTAACAAAATTTCAGCCACTAATGGTTAGAGATTTATTAATAAACAAATTAGAAAATTCTTAATTAGAAGGCAAAAAGGACCAAGAGGAATTTATTTTAAAATTCATTCAACTTAATGACTGTACAATGTTAATCTCAAATTGTAAAAGAATAAATTCAGCCATCGGAAACTCAACCATGACTAAAATTAACTTCTATAAGTGAAAGATAGAATTCTAGATGAGAAAACACGTAAATAAATAGCTAGAGTTGGCCTGACAGGTGTGGCTCAGCAGTAGAGCATCGATCCAGGAACCAAGAGGTTGCCAGATTTCTGGTCAAGGCACATGCCCAGATTGCAGGCTTGACCCCCCGGGGTGTGCTGATAGATGATGTTCCTCTCTTATCAATGTTTCTATCTCTCTATCCCTTTCCCTTTCTCTCTAAAAAAAAAATCAATAAAAACATATTTTAAAAAATAAACAGCTAAAATAAATAAACTTGGAAACAAAAAAACTTAAAGAATTAAAAATTAAAAAGATAAAAATGAAAGCAGGCTTTCAAGTGCTAAAAGAAAAGCAGCTCGGAGGAACCAACATGGCAGCATAGGTAAACACCTATCTTGCTGCCCCACACAACAATTCCAAAACTACAACTTAACGACAGAACATCATCCAGAATCACTCGAAAGTTGGCTGAGTGAAAATTCCACAAATAAAAGTGAAGATAGGACACTGTGACTCAGAGGAGTGGCGGAGGGCAGTGTTGAAGATACGCATGGAATCAGAGGTTCGGAGCTGTGCGTGTGCATGTGCACGAGCGGAGAGGGTGGGCAGCTGCAAACCCAGCTGGTTTTCTCGAATGGGAGAGACAAAGGCGTCCCACTGCACTGATTCCCTAGTTCCAGGCTAGGTCCGGGGAACCCACACTCATACGGGGTGAAACTGGACAGTGGGAAAGCACGCTGTAGCCCGGGCTCAGCAGAGGTCTGTGAGCTTGTGAAGAGGGCAAGCTGGTGGAAAGTACGCATAAACTTGGGAACAGAAGTACGCGACCACGCAGAGAGGACTTGTGACTTGCTCCCTCATTCGGGAGACCACCGGACTGCTTTGTTTTACAACCCTGGGAGAGACGTTGGGTGTGCAGACTCATTTGGGGAGAGGCTGAGTTGTCTGGCAGCGGGTGGAGATCAACGGCAGCTTTCTTTTGGAGGTACGTGCAGCCATTACCACCCTGCACAGAGACCCAGGTGCCGCATAGGGCAGAGCTCACACTGCCTGCTCAGCCCAGAGACTCTGCCCATCCAACCTGAACACGGCTGAACTTCATAACCAATTGGCCTGGAGGTCAAACCCTCCTAGTGCTAACAACAATAATCTGGGCTTAATTTCAACAATATTGTACAACCCATAAAGGGTTGCAGTAAGAGTATCCACCTCAGGTAACTGGGGAGGCTGAGCCACTGTCCCTTAGAGGACATCTACCACACAAAGCTAATCGACTAACTCAGGAAAGCAGCCACCATGCACACATAGAAAGAAATCAGATGTGAAAGAAATCAGATGTGAAAGAAATGAAGGAAAAAAAACTATTGGACATAGAGTTCAAAACCACAGTAATAAGGTTTTTCAAGAGGCTCCTGGAAAAGGCCAATGAACTTAATGAGACCTACAAGGAAATGAACAAGACCTACGAGGATATGAAAAAGGACCAACTAGAAATTAAGCATACACTGACTGAAATAAAAAATATTACACAAAGACCTAAAAGCAGTCCACAGGACTGCAAGAACCAAGTCAAAGATTTGAAATACAAAGAAGCAAAATCCACTCATCTGGAAAAGCAAGAAGCAAAAAGAATCCAAATAATAGAAGATAGTGTAAGGGGCCTCTGGGACAACCTCAAGCACACCAACATCCAAATTATAAGGGTGCCAGAAAAAGAGAGAGAGCAAGATAATGAAAACCTACTTGAAGAAAAAGTGACTGAAAACTTCCCCCACCTGGTGAAAGAAATTGACTTAAAAGCCCAAGAAGTGCACAGAACCCCAAAATATAGGAATTTAAAGAGGACCACACCAAGACACATCATAATTAAAATGCCAAGAGCAAAAGATAAAGAGAGAATATTAAAAAGCAGTAAGAGAAAAACAGTTACCTATAAGGGAGCACCCATACGATTGTCAGCAGATTTCTCAACAGAAATGATGCAGGCCAGACAGGAGTGGCAAGAAAGATTCAAAGTGATGAATAGCAAGAATCTACAACCAAGATTACTCCAGCAAACCTATCATGCAGAATTGAAAGTCAGATAAAGTGCTTCGCAGATAAGAAAAAGCTAAAGGAGTTCATCACCACTAAACCAATATTATATGAATTGCTGAAAGATATTCTGTAAGAAGAGGAAGAAGAAAAATGTAAAAATATAAATTATGAACAACAAATACACATCTATCAACAAATGAATCTAAAAATCAAGTGAATTAATAATCTGATGAACAGGATAAACTAGTGAATATAACAGAATCATGGGCATAGAGAGGGAATGGACTGACAATTCTTGGGGAGAAAAGGGGTGTGGGAAATACAGCAAGAGAATGGACAAAAATCATGCACCTATGGGAGAGGACAGTGGGGGGGAGGTGAGGGGGGAGGGTGGGATGGGTACCGGGTGGAGGGGAGCTATAGGGGGAAAAAAGGGGGAACAATGTAATTAATAAACTGAACAATAAAGATTTTTTTAAAGTAAAAAATAAATAAAAATAAAACTTTTATCAAAATGCAAAAAGAAGAAAGAAAAGCAGCTAAAGGTATATGACATCACTAAAACAAGGACAAAGAAAAAAACAAAGCACATATAAGAAAGTCACCCTAAGGAGAAAAAAAAAATTTTAAAGGCTAATTATAAAAAGGGCTAGTTTGAGAGATTAGGAAGAAAAAGGGAAAATGGAAGGAAGAAAATAACGAAATGAAGGATTAGAGTAGTACATAATATACTAGTAGGGATGTGAGTCATCTTTGCCACAATGCATTTGGGAAATCACAGAAATAGGAAACAATTTCACAACAAGTTAGTGGCTGACAAACTTTCAGATATAATTATTCTGAAAAGTTCTACAGTTTCATTTCAATTTTAGAAATAAGATTGTGTGAAAGAGAAAACAGTATTGTTCAGCCACAGTTCCAGGTAACTACTTTTATATTTAATTCTCAAGATAAAGATAACCTAAAAATGTATTGAATCAGTTAATCATAGTTAGAAAAAAAGTTTAGACCATAAATATACTCTGCTTTTCTCTTATGTATTTCTTTGTCCTCTATTCTGTAGTAAATAAAAAAATATTTGCTCATCTTGGGAACCTTTTGCAGAGATAAAGTATAAATGTCAGATATCTGCTTTTAGGCATATATTAAGACATTCATGCTCAACTTTTCTTTTTACTCAATAACCATATTTTTTTTTACCTTTTCAGATAAGTAAACTCTATCTTCCAGGAATCAACCAAAAACTTTAAATGTCTATTATGTAAGTATTTTATATAAAGTTAAGGAGAGCATAATTTCACACAATGAGCATATATTTGTTTGCTTCCTCCCATCCTCCTCTCTGTTCCCCCACATTACAAAATCAGGAAATGAATAACTGCCATTCAATGACTTGGCTCTACGAGACTGAAACTCAACATAAGACAATCCTCACTGTAGTAACCTCAAAGAGCCAATATAATGCAATTCCACCGAACGGGTCCCTCACAAATCCTTGTAACAATTGAATGAATTCCTAATATACTGGGGATCGGCATTTTGTTACTTGATATATTTTCTAGAACATTCCCAATTTTCATCATCAATACTTAGTGGCAGGTCTAAGAATACACAGCAATGTCACTGTTTTCACCTGCCTAGCACTGGCCTCACTTTCTGGTAACATGTGTTTTCCTTTCTCCTTCCTTGCTCCCCTTTCTCAGTTCATGCCACCTAATGAAGCTGAACTTCATCCTCTACTCCCAGACCAGGTATTCAACTCAGAAGGATGCTAAGCCGGTTTGATTTAGCCTGCCTGAGAGTGAGGCTGGTAAAGAGCAAAGTAAAGGGATGGAGAGAGTGAGACCAACCGGTCTCCTGGATCCAGCCATACATGAAGCCAACAATATCCCCACTGACTTTTCTGTCACATGAACCGGTAAATCTCACCTGACCAGTGTGGCTTGGTGGGTGAGCATCGACCTATGAACCAGGAGGATGCCCAGGTGGCAGGGTCAATCCCCAATGCACAGGAGACGGCCAATCAATGATTCCCTCTCATCACCGATGTTTCTCTCTCCCTTTTCCTTCCTCTCTGAAATCCATAAAAACACAGTAAATCACTCATCTTTTTCTCTTAAGCTCGTATAAAATGGGTGTATGTCACTAAAAGAACTTGGACAAAAATCATACCCAATACAATTTACAAACAGAATGACAACTAATGAACCCTTACTATATAACCTGCTTACCAGGGGTGAGGTACAGGGCAGTGAGAAGTCTCATCTCCAGCTGGTAGTTGGCAATCCCAGTTAAGCAGTATCAAAAAAACAAGCTACAACTATTGGCTATGGTAACTTATGGTTCAGATCATATGCCCATCAAAATTGGAACACTGAGAGACTTGGTAGCAAAATATTAGGAATTTAGACCATGTTATCAACAGCAAAAACAGTAAGGCCCAAAGTCCTTAGTATGGAAAATACAGACTTTTATGATCTGGCCCTATGTCCCTCTTTATGTTAGAAATTAT
This sequence comes from Antrozous pallidus, assembly GCA_027563665.1. Classification (NCBI taxonomy): domain Eukaryota; kingdom Metazoa; phylum Chordata; class Mammalia; order Chiroptera; family Vespertilionidae; genus Antrozous; species Antrozous pallidus. The sequence goes on from CM050518.1 coordinate 31,760,349, forward strand.
TCTATATTGTAAGGGACAGGAAATTCAACACTACCTGGCATAAGAAACGTAGTATCTCACAAAACTGAAAAGTACATCTTCAGACAAGTCTTGATCCAGAGATTCAGAAAGTCGTCAGGTCTCCAACTCCACTTCTCTGACATCCTCCCTCCTCTGGGAGGTGCTCGGACCTCAGGTGGGCTCCTACTACAACAGCAATGCTACCAGCTGTAACAGGTCTAGGTTCCACATCCTCATCACACAGAGGGCAGATGACAAAGCATCTGCTTCGTAAACACCCACAGAGAGAGGCCTCTAGCAGGTTCTGAGATTCATTCTGATTGAGTCAGCTTAGATTACTGCCTACCGCAAACAATCACTGCAGCCAGACTGGAATGCGCTGATGGCTCAGTGAGGTCAAGGATGCACCCTGAAGCTGAAGGATTTAGGAAAGGCAGAGGGAAAGCCATTATAACCTTCCAGTGTATCCCTCACAAGTTATACTCTAACAACTTCCTATGTTGAATTCTCTAAGTGTTGTGGTTTGAACTATGTCCCCCTACACAAAAAAAATACTTTGAAGTCCTAACCCTGAGTACCTGTGAATGTGACCCTATGTACAAACGGTCTTTGCAGATGTACTCAAGTTACTAGTCAAATGTACTCAAGCCATATATCCAATAAGACTGGCATCCTTATAAGAAGAGAAGACACACAGAGAGAATGTCATAAGAATGAAATGATAGAGGTAGACACTGAAAGGATGTACCTATAGGCCAAGGGATGCACAAGATCGCTGGCAATTCCAGAAACAAAAAAGAAGGTAAGGAACAGATTCTCCCTTATTCAGTGAGAGTATGGCCCCGTCAAGACTTCCATTTCTGATTTCTGACCTCCAGAATGTGCAATTAAATTTCTGTTGTTTTAAGCCAACCCATTTTGTAACACTGTTCCACAAACCTAGGAAACTAATACCTAATAAGTGTTTGACAATTCATGATTCTGTCTTTGCACAAGCTCTTTGCTCCTTCTGAAATGCCCTTCTCCCCCACTACTCATGTTTCGCTATTCACACTAAACTTCTCAGATCTGTCCAAAATATCTTCTTCTCTGTATACCTTCCACAAGAGCCCTCAAAAAGTCAGTCTCTGCACCACATATTAACCCTGCACCACATCCTGTCTGTATTTTTATTATTATAAGCCTGTGCGCTTAGCTGTCTTTCAGAATTATGAGCTCTTCAGTGGGAAAGCAGGGCCTGATTCTTACCCGCATTCATATGCTCAAGGCATGCACATAACCTGATACATAATAATCATTCATTCAATAGCTATCCATGAATTAAACTGGTTGATAACTCATTTCAAAAGAAGATAAACAGGTATGATTTTGGGGAATTTGCTATTATAGATTATAGAAACTGAAGATGGGCCTTAGGGTAGAATCTACATAAGTAGAGAAGAATGCGGGGGCAAGGAGGCGAAATAGTGCTGAATTAACAAATATGCAGGAAAACTATAAAGTGGAAGAATTTGTTTAGGAAAAAAGAAGTGAATAGGGCAGCGGGAGCCTTCTGTTGACAGTCAATTTACAATTAAGAAGAGTGGGAAAAAAAGAGGTTTAGATAGTGACACATATTTTCAGGGGATTATGTGACAAAGTATAGAATGGACTCTGGAGGTACAAGAGACCAGTCAGGGTGTAACAGAGGCAGGTTAGCAATGAGGTGAAGGACCATGCAGATGTACTCAAGTTACTAGTTAAACTAGCAACAGGAGAAATGGAAAGGAACAAATTTCTAAGACTTAGAAAAGAGAGAATAAACAGAAAGAGCAATGAATTACTCCTAAATATTGACTGTTGTTTATCTAAAGTCAGATTTGCTACTGATATAAGAAAGTGCAAAGGAAAAGACTATTATTTCAATGAGGATAAGAAGTTTGGTCTAACACATAGCTCATTCTGAGGTGACATAAAAACATCCCGGTAAAGATGCCCAGCAAATAGTAGAAATTTGAAGTTTAGGAGAAACAGAAGGACAAAAGATACATGGCAGTCATATAGGCAAAAATGACTTTTGGGGGGCAATTTTATAACTTTATTCTAAAATCAGTAATTAGTTCTCAACCATATTAACTGCAGATTTTTTTAAAGTGGTGATGGGTACTTAGGTAACCAACATACAGAGCTTGTTTGGTGAAATCTTCATCCTCATTATATTTCTGGACAACCACACCTGAGTTCAGTATGTGACATTTCTTATTCCTTTCGCTCAAACAGCTTTGTTAAGCCTATGTGAATGTGTACATCTAGAGACCCCATCTCCTTCGTGGTAAATTTCCCAATCTCTTTAAGTCTGAAGGGAACACTTCTTAAAACCCACTCCATGAGTGGGCTTGTGAATATTGATAGTATATTCTCTGATCACTACCTTGTTGATGGCAGAATGGTCCTTTTTCTACTCTCCACCCTTCTTTGTGGGAGCCATCCTGCCAGGCCCAAGTTGGAAAAGAAGCTCAAGGTGTTTCTCAAAGGATTTAGGTCAGTTCTTCCAAAGAATGTTCATAAAAGGTGAGAGGCCAAATGGTACAATGGAAAGCATGGGTTTGGGAATTAGACAAGGCCTGAGTTCAAACCACAATTGTTTATGAGTTGGGCAAGTAATTTCAATATATACTCATCTATAAAATGGGCATACCTTCAATCTAAGGATTACAAGGAATAATTTCTAAAAGGCACTTAACACAACACCTGGAAAAAATGTATGCTAGACAAATGGTGACAGCTGCTGCTGTGACTACTGCTAGTAGTTACTATATATGCCAAGCACAAAACAGATCTATCTATCCATACTAATAAAAGGGTAATATACTAAATAGACCAGGAGACCTTCTGGACAAAGCCATGGTGGCAGGGCAAAGGTAGAGGCGGTTAAGAGCAACCAGGCCAGGAGGGGAGGACAGTTGGGGGTGATCAGGCCAGCGAGGGGTAGGGGGCAGTAGAGGGCAAGCAGGCCAGCAGTGGGGGGCAGTTGAGGGTGATCAGGCTGGCAGGAGGGGCAGTTGGGGGCGAGCAGGCCAGCGAGGGGTGGGGGGCAGTTGGGGGCTAGCAGGCTGCAGGATGGAAGCAGTTGGGAGCCAGCAGGCCGAAGGCAGAGTGGTTAGGGGTGATCAGGCAGGTGAGCAGTTAGGAGCCAGCAGTCCTGGATTGTGAGATCCCATGGGATCAAGCTTAAACCAGCAATTGGACAACCCCCAAGGGATCCCAGATTGGAGAGGGTGCAGGCTGGGCTGAGGGACACACACACACCCTCATACACAAATTTCGTGCACCAGGCCACTAGTATCCTATATAATAAAGATGTAATATGCAAATGGTCATTACGCAGTGAAACGTAACCACTGACTGCGTAGTAAAGACTGGATCATGGATCAGCAGGAGGATGGGGCAGTGAGCTACAAGTGGGCAGCAGAGAGCTACAGGAGGGGGCAGGGCAGCAAGCTATGGGGAGAGCAGGGGGAGCTACATGAGGGCAGGGTAGCAGGCGAAGAGCTACAGGAGGGCAGCAGCAAACTACTAGTTATAAGCAGGCAGCGGAGAGCTACCAGAGGGGGCAGGGCTGCAAGCTATGGGGGAGTAGGGGTAGGGGGCAGGGGAAGCTACAGGAGTGTGGAACAGTGGGCGAAGAGCTACTTGAGACAAGTGAGCTACTGGCACACGGATTCGTGCACAGGGCTACTAGTGTGAGTGTGTGTCCTATCTAATAAAAGAGTAATATGCAAATTGACCATACCTCCGCTACACCCACCAGCCATGGCCACCAACCAATCAGAAGTGATATGCAAATTAACCCCCAACCAAGATGGTTGCTGTCTAAGGCCGGAAAGCCTCAGCCAGAGGCTTTCCGGCTTTGGGCAGGCTGGGACTGGGGCAGAGCCAGCCATCGGACTGATCACAGGGCGATTACTGGGGGTCCCCTGGCCAAAATCCCCTGCCCAAGGCCGGAAAGCCTCTGGCTGAAGCTTTCCAGCCTTGGGCAGGCCAGGGCTAAGGCAGAGCCTGTGATCAGCCCCATCGCAGGGCGATTGCTAGGTGCCCAAGGCCTAAAGCCTTGGCCAGAGGCTTTCCAGCCCTGGGCAGGCCGGGGCTGGGGCGGAGCCAGCAATCAGCCCCATCGCAGGGTGACTGCTGGGTGCCCAAGGCCTAAAGCCTCAGCCAGAAGCTTTCAGTCTTGGGCAGGCCAGGGGTGAGCCATCAGTAGGACATCCTCTGAGGGCTCCCAGTATGTAAGAAGGGGCAGGTTGGGCTCAGGGACCACCCACCCCCAGTGCACAAATTTCGTGCACTGGGCCCCTAGTATGTGTGTGTGTGTGTGTGTATATATATATGACTAAGCAGCTGAACGACAGGTTGACTGGTCGCTATGATGCACACTGACCACCAGGGGGCAAATGCTCAACGCAGGAGCTACCCCCTGGTGGTTAGTGCACTCCCCCAGTGGGAGCACCATTGAGCTGACTGATGGGCGCACCAGACGCAGGGCTTACAGCTGGCCAACACAGCCCGGAAACTGCAGCAGAGCGGCAACAGGCATAGCAGGGCTGGAATGAGCAGGATCTGCAGACAGTGTTGGACTGCCAGTTTCAGCCTGATCCCCACAGCCCACACCAAGGACTCCACCAGTGCACGAATCTGTGCAGCAGGCCTCTAGTATTAAATAACTGCCTACTTCTTTTCTTTTCCTTCTACAGAAGGTAACTCAACATCATGGGTAACTACAAGGCTCCAACTCACTACGTTATTCTACATCAGTGGTCGGCAAATTCATTAGTCAACAGAGCCAAATATCAACAGTACAGAGCCAAATGTTTTTAAACTTAAACTTCTCCTAATGCCACTTCTTCAAAACAGACTCACCCAGGTCATGGTATTTTGTGGAAGAGCCACACTCAAGGGGCCAAAGAGCTGCATGTGGCTTGAGAGCCGCAGTTTGACAACCACTGTTCTATACCATCCTCCCAAAAGTTTTGTATAGCAAGAACTTTAAAAAATTAAATGCATATTAATTTCATAAATGGACTTAATATCTTTATTCTCTAACTTGATATTTATCCTCCAAAGAAATATTTCTATGGTGATGACACAAGTAGAAAAAAAAAAAGATCACTGGATTATAAAGATTCACATAAAAATAAATGAAAGTGGTACTGCTTTAGAAATCATCCACCAAAGATTCCATAGTTATTTTTATTACAATGGGACCATTAACTTTATTCTCTGCAATTAATCATTTTTGTAGTATCTTTCATTTGGAAAAAAAAATCAAGTGATATTCCAACTACAACCACACAAAAATCAAATTTTATACAACACTGTCAGAGTTGTCCTAAAGATTAAATGAAACAATGTATAAGAAAATCCTTGATCAGGTTCCTGGTATTTAATATGCACTCAGTGATAATTTCAGTAAAATCTAATCCTCTTATTATCCTACATTCCTTTCAATTAATGGAAGAGTCCTTATAATAGCAATGATAACATGGGATTTATGGAACTAAAAAGCTTTAAAAAACAAACAAACACCAACTTGATGCCAATACAAACCAGAAAAGTGTCCATTTTAATGTTTCTTAGTTTAACAACAAGGAAGTTTATGTTAAATCAAGACACATACCACTATAATCAAAACCAGTACTTCACTCTTCCCCTAAAAATAATCCTTCAACTAAAACTTTAAAAGTTTTTTTAAAGGTCAGAGACATAAGTTCCTCTTACTTTCATTTCTAAAGATGCAAATGCCATAAGCCCACAAAATATAATAAAATTATCAAGACCAGTGTCAAAGGAAAGGACACTGACACCAGCTCCAACGGGCTCAAATGGAGTGTCCACAATAACCAGGGGAGCTGCTTCATTCAAGTGTGACACCATCCGAGACAACCAGTGTCAGGACTGCCTATTCCCCATAACGAGTGATTCTTCTCTAATCCTCTGGACTGTCTTTGTGAACACTCAGATCTGCTCTATCTCCCGGCAATCTCCTTAATCTATACTAATAAAAGAGTAATATGCTAATTAGACCGGAGACCTTCCGGGAGACCAACCAGGGAGGGCAGCTGGGGGCCATGAGGCCAGCTGGGGAGGGCAGTTGAGGCGAGCAGGCCGGCCAGGGAGGGCAGTTGAGGACCATGAGGCCGGAAGGAGCAGACAGTTGAGGGCGATCAGGCCAGAGGAGGGAAGAGAGGAAGGGGGCAGTTGGGGGCAAGAAGGCTAGCAGGCAGAATCGTTAGGGGCAATCGGGCAGGTGGGCAAGTGAGCAGTTAGGAGCCAGCGGTCCCGGATTGCTGGGATTGGGCCTAAACCAGCAGTCGGACATCCCCCAAGGGATCCCAGATTGGAGGCCTGGCTGAGGGACACCCTTCCCCCAACACACAAATTTCGTGCACCGCACCACTAGTATATAGATAACGCCAATGCTTACACCAGTCCTACCAGTTGGATACCCTGAAAGCATCTCAGTGTGTGCAAAATTAAACATTTCAGATCCATTCCTCCTAAGTCCCTGTGTTTCTTAATGGTATCACTATCTTATCAATAGCCCAAGATAGTCTAGTTTTCTTCCCCTCAGCATCCACCCTCTTCCCAAAAGCAAATCAGTTTCAAAGAAAGATCTGTCACTTACCTCTACAATACCACTTAGGGCCTAGCTCATATCCTATCTCTGGTTACTGCTGTCCTGACCCACAGTAACTGTTCCCACCTAGTTGCCCACCATCGCTCATGCTTAAAGTGAGTCCACCTACTCTGTACAGACTGATCTTGCGATGCATCTCCCTCCCCACACTACTATCCCCCGCTGCTTACCATGGCATGCCAGATTTTCAAAACTTGAAAGAACTTTCCTCTGACCCAACCATTAATTCACTTGATCTTGAAAGCTCCCCAAATTCAAAACGCTCTAGCCCAGTGGTTGGCAAACCGCGGCTCGCGAGCCATATACGGCTCTTTGGCCCCTTGAGTGTGGTTCTTCCACAAGTCTATTTTGAAGAAGTGGCGTTAGAAGAAGTTTAAGTTTAAAAAATTTGGCTCTCAAAAGAAACTTCAATCGTTGTACTGTTGACATTTGGCTCTGCTGACTAATGAGTTTGCCGACCACTGGTCTAGCCTCGCCTTTAAGGCTATTCCTGATTAAGGCCATTACAGTTTAAAAAGCCTGTACTGTCGCGAAAACAAGCCCATTCCACTCTTCACAGGCTAAAAGTCAAAATCCTCAACCCAACGAACAGGGAGCCACGCGGCCTGGCCCCTACCTACCTCCCCAGTCTTGCCAGACTCCAACTCAAAGCCACTTATTCGATGGCTAAACTCACCATTCCTAACTAAGTCAGGTCCTCTCTTTGTCCCCTGCTCTTCATTTCCATGGCCTTAAGCAAAATACTGAATTGATTACTGGATAAGACTTTTCTTTCAGTTATACATTTACTTGTTAACAGCCTGTTTCCTGACTAGAATGTAAGATCCATGAAAGCAGTGACCCTGTCCAGCTTGTTGTTCCTATTTCCTCACTCCTCCACATCCGAGATCAAAAGTGTCCAATAAAGCCCTGGCCAGGTGGCCCCACTGGCTGGAGCGTAGTCCCATACACCAAACGTTTCGGGGTGGATTCCAAGTCAGGGCACATACCTAGGCTGTGGGTTCCATCTCTAGTTGGGACGCATACAGAAGGCAACCGATCGCTGCTGCTCACATTGATGTTTCTCTCTCTTTCAGCCTTCCTCTCCAAGATCAATAAAAAGATATCCTCCCGTGAGGATTTTTTCTAAAAACGTGTTTAGTAAACCCCTACTAACGGCACGGGCGCCTCTGTAGCTCCCCTATGACTGGGGCTATCTGTGTACATATGCTTTTCTTGGAATATTCCAAACTCCTTGTGAACTAGGCCAAAGTTTGGCTAATCTATTTGTGTGCATTATCTGGAAATCCTTGCACAACTGAAGCAAATAATAGATAACTACTAATTAATTAATGAGTGATCTCTCCAAGAGGTACTGCCCTGAACCAGGCCAACTCAGAACTCCATATTCCCCAAACAGGACCCTCCTTCAATGCCCTCACCGACAGACCCTCTTCCAATCTGCGGCTTCCAGGGAGCTTCAAAGGGCTCGTTCCCTCACTTTCCTTTAGCCAACAACCACTGATTCTTCTGTCTCTAATCCTACCCTTCCCACCTCCAGCCAACAAATCACTTCCCCGGCCATCTGTTTTCAGAGTGCCTCATCTATCCAGCGGTCGGGGAACTCCTGGGCCCTAGGGAACAAGGGCACGTTAAAAACCAAGTGTTTGAGTAAGACTGGCTCTCCTTTCCACCTTCTCTTTCACTCCTCGTCTATCCGAAAGAGGCCCAGTTTCAGAGACGGGGCTTTGATACATTTCGGGACCCTAAGCTTTTTTCCGCAGGTGGCTCGCCGCACCCACACCCCTTTGGGGCACCCCCACCTCTGCCACGAACCTTGTCATCGCCCAGTACAGGAGGACCCCAGGCCACAGACGACCATCTCCCCGGAACCAAATGGTCCTCAAACACCGCGGGGCGGCCCTACCTCCCCACTTTCTGTCCGGCATCCACCTCGGGCCTGCAGCCGTCTCGAGCACCCCTTAGCCTGCCCCCCCCCCCCCCCCCCCCTGGCTGGGCCCGGCCCTCCAACGCCGCCTTCCACTCACCTGAAGCGGCCCCCGCAATGCTGGCACTGCTCGCCCACCCAGCCGGCGGGGCAGATGCACTGGCCGGTGCCAGGGTTGCAGCGGCCGCCGTTGACACAGGGCCGGTCACACTCCTTGGCCTCGGTGGCGACCGAGCCCGATACCACAGCCGCTGCCGCCGCGGCCTCGGCAGCCCAGGGCAGCAGCAGCAGGGGCGGGAGCAGCAGCGGCAGCAGCAGCGGCAGCAGCGGGCGCGGGAGGCGCAGCCCGGCCCCCAGCCCCGCGCCCCCAGCCCCGATCGCGAGCCGGTCGCGGAGCCGCCCGCCGTTCCCGCCCGCGGGCGCTGTCGTCGCCGCCGTCCGCCCCCTCAGCCTCGCCTCAGTCGCCGCCGCCGCCGCCACCATCTTCCCGGGGCTGAGACGGCGCCCCGAGAACACATACACTCGGCTCGGCCGGCTCCGCTGCGCCTGGCCTTGCGGGGCGGGGCTGCGCGGACGGTGGCTCCGGCGGCCCATCCCGAGGGCGGAGCCAGGGCCGCGCGGCCGGCGGCACCGGCGCGAGCACGCGTGCGTGAGTGGGCGCCCAGCCGCGGGCGGTCGGCCCCCCCCCCCCGAGAGCCTGGCCGCGCGCGCTCTACCCTGAGGCTGCGGCTCCCGGAGACCCCCCCGCGCCCACCCCGGGGCCGGGCACGAAGGCCCCCTAGCGGGCTGGTTTCTGCGCTTCGCCCAGGAAGGCGGCCGCGGGGTAGCAGCCCTAGAGCCGGGGGGGGGGGGGGGGGGGCGCCTTCCCTAGCGGGGGGGGCCCTTCCCTGGCTGCCCCGGAGCCGGCCGATCTGCTGGCCCAGCCGAGCCGGGTGGAGGGCGACCCTCCCGGAGCCCCCGGCGCCCATCATCGCTCTGTCCCAGCTCTAACTGCGGAGTAAAAAGGGCTTAGGGGGCTGCATCGCCGTGTGGCTAGATGCTGCATTCGAGCCTCTGCTTTCTCCTCCGTAAAACAGGGGTAACGAAATAACACGTGTGTTAGGGACCTAGCTCAATACACGCTTAATAGACTGAACGAGTACACACACAGCCTAACCTCCTTTGATTTAGGCCGATCCAGTAGCAAACCAGACCCCCTTCTGTGGAGGAAGATTGGGATTATCTTATTTCCCATTATTTGCCCTCCAATCATCCCTGAAGAGGGGGCAGCATAAAATTAGATAGGAGCACCCTCTGCCAGCGCAAGTCTGCCTGTAGACCCCTTCTTGTCGGTTTATTATTTTGATGGTCCTCCTATGAAACATGATACCTGGCAGTATAAATTGTGTGGTCCCTGACCTTGAAATCTGGATGACCTTTGTCTCAACCAATCGAAGGAGGAGGCAGAAGTGACCATGTGCCCGTTACAGATCTGAGCTTTAAGAGCTGCTCCCTCCTCCTCCGCCGCCCCCCCCTCTTCTACCTTGCTATAGAGGGATGATATTGAGGAAAAGTAGGGCCCAGTTATCACCAAGAACTAAGACCCCAGGCACATGAAACTGCCAGATCCATCCCAACTAAGTGACCAGCCATTGAGGGAAGAAGCCAACTGGGTTGTTCCAGGTAGCTGGGCCGTTCCTCATAACCTAGGACAGAGACAAGTCCTTCCTCCTGTGCCTTTTCCAAAATCCTAATGATAAAGGGGCTGCTGTTTTAAGCTTCGGTGTTTTAGAGAGGTTTGTTACTCAGCAATAGATAACCAGAAGTGGAATCGGACTTTGCCTTCACTCCCCACAGCAAAACTGAACGCAGGCTGTGAACTTTCACATTGTTTTACCAAACATTCATGGATAACCAAATGGTTTGCCTACACAGAAGAACAATACAGCTACCCTTGAACCTTGCTTGATGCAACAAATGTTCTCTTTCCTGCTTCCTTAATCTACTCCCTCCTTTTGTTCTTTTTCCTTTAGCCTCCAAATGTGCTCAAATTATCTTTTCCTTAAACAAAACAAACAAAATCTAACCTTGACCTATGAAGGGAAGTATTGCTATCTTCTTTCTCCTTTATTATTGCTGTCAAAGAGTTTCCTACATTTCCTATCTGTGTGGTATATTAAAGATAGTTGCAAATTCTTTAACAATCCTTCCAGGAAGAAATGGGGACTAACCACTTCAGGCTCTCCTCCCTCCCCCCAATTCCTTGAATCTGGACTGGCCTTAGTGTTTGCTTAACCAATAGACTATGGTGGAAGTACTGGGACTTCTGAGTTAAGGTCATACAAAGTTTTGCAGTTTCCTTGTCAGTATCTTGGAACACTTGCTCTAGGGAAATCCAGCTGCCAGAAAAGAAGTTCAGCTGCTTATTCTGAGATGCCATATTATGAGGAAGCCAACCACAGCCTCCCAACTATTTGGGTCTTTCCAATTGAGGCCCCAGACACTTATGAAGCAGAGAAGTATCATCTCTGCTGAACCCACCACAAATTACAGATTTGAGCAAAATAAATAAGTGTACTTGTTTCAGCCACTAAGTTTGGGGACAGTTTGAGACAGCAATAGATTACCAAAATACTCTGTAACTTTCTTCCTTCAAAGACAGGTATAAGTCTTATGAGATAAACTTAGATTAAGAATGGTGATATAATTATTATACATTTTTAATGTACAACTAGTCATATATATATATATATATATATATGTAATACAAAATGGGTTCTGATCTTATTGGCCAGTTACTCCTCATGGAAGAAGTCGCTGCAGCTCCAGAAATATTTCTGATATCACTAAGGTTTTGTGGCTTTTCTACCTGAAATTCCATGCCACCTTTTTTACTAGTCTTTATCAGGGTGGCCACTTCCAGGTCCTAGAAACTTTAATGCCAATAGTAAAGAATTCCTAGCCTTCGATCTGGAACTACTCTATGTCCAGACTCTAAATAAGAGTCCTCACCAACTGCTTGGCCAGAAGGTCTGCATGCACTGTGATAGTTTGAAAGTACCTCTGCCTGTGTGTGTGTGTGTGTGTCTGTGTGTTTTAATCCTCAAGGATATGTCTTTATTGATTTTACATACATAGAAACATTGATCAGTTTCCTCCCATACGTGCCCCAACCGGGGATTGAACCTGAACCTAGGTATGTCCCCTGACTGGAAATTCAACCCACAACCTTTTTGGTGTACAGGACGATGCTCCAACTGAGTCACAGGGCTCTGTATGTGTGTGTATGTGTATGTGCGTGTGTTTACTCAAGAAAAGCGTTCTCTCTGTTTGTGAGGCCTTTTGCTCTCTGATTCTATGTAACCATTTTTTATCTCTTTGCTTGCATCATCTCAAGGTCATGGACATAGATGGGTTTTATAATCCTTGGTTTTTACTCTAGCAGTGTTTTAGGTTAGTGACTCTAGAAGCAGAGCCTGACACAGGGCTTGGGTGCATACTTTATCGGGAGTGCTCTCAGGAGACAGGCAATGAAAAAGCAGGACAGAGCAGAAAAGGAAGCTAAGCAAGGATGTGGCCTTATCTGGAGTTTAGCTTCAGTCTGATCGTGTGGAGAGCCCTGGATCATGAATGATACCATGAAGTTGATCTCACCTTGAGGCAAAAAGGTCAGCATTTTGTACACATATCTCATTGGTAGCCAACACTCACAGCAGTAAAAAGGATTCGGAACCAGTAATCTACAACAAATATTTATTGAGCAATAGAGAGCACAGATGAATACTGACCTGGTAAAAACCTATCTGATCAGCTGTCTAGCCTTTCCTAACCATCAACAGATCTTACACTTTTAGTCTACGTAGAACAAAGCAATTTCCTGATTATAGCTTCAGGTTCTTACCTACTGGGGAAGGCCCTGTATTGTCTGTAAAAAAGGCTGATCCTGAAAGTTTGAAACAAACACAACTGAGAGGATTCTAGATAGCAATGGAGTTCCACTGAGTAGCAGCTCCTGTGTGAGGTGTAAGTCAACTTTCAAACATAAGATCCTCATAGTTCTTGGCAGGCTCTACAGGAAAGTGCTTAGGGATCCTTGCCTTGGGAGCACAGGGTTAGTCCCCTGAGTTGTTGGCAGAGCTCCTGTGGCCTCCATAGACAAGGCCCACAAAAACAGGAAGTAGTCTTTATAACAGCTCAAGGGACAAGACCTTGGGAAGAGATCACCAATTTAAAGGCGGAGCACTTGCCCTAACCGGTTTGACCCAGTGGATAGAATGTTGGCCTGTGGACTGAAGGGTCCTGGGTTAAATTCAGGTCAAGGGCATATATCTGGGTTGCAGGCCCTTGCTGAGATGCATACATGTTGGGAGGCAGCCAGTATTAGACATACAAGAGACTTATGGGGGAAATGTCTATGAATGATAAAGGGGAAGGAAGCAGAAAAGGGCAGGGAGAGGATAGAGACTGGAATAAAAATTGACAGCTGTGAAGAAAAGCGGGAGGAAGGCTTGGGTAAGAAGAGTCTTTAAAAAAAAAAAGAGAGAGAGTCTCAGACAACAGTATAGCTCTAAGAAAGGCTTGTCCAGGCCAATGAGGAGGGCTGGAACCAGAGTTGCCAGTTGGAGTAGCCTTTCATCTCACAGGAATAAGCCTGCATTAGCGCAAATGTGGTGGTAGAGCCACAGGGCTAGCAGATCATCTGCCGGTCAGTTCAACGCCCCACAGGAAGAGACCAGAACAATGCATTTTCATGGCTACTATACCTGGCAATATTCCTTTCCACCACCTCCCTGCAGATAAATAGGATGGCTTCTTAGTTAGTGTCCCCTCTAGACATCTTACCTTTCACAAGTTAGATGCACAGCCGTGGCTTGGCTGATTTGTTTGGAAGCTACACTGGCAACTTTATACTGAATAAGCCCCAGGTTTCTTGAGTAATTAATTCACTGGGGAAAAAGAGGGATTCAAAGGGAAAACACTGGATTTCCTCCTATTGAGGACAGATCAGTGTTCTAATTTTTGTTGTTGTTGTTAATCCTCACCAGAGGATATTTTTTCCCATTGCTTTTCAGAGAGTGGAAAGAAGGGAGTAGAGTGAGGGACACACACATACACACACACACACACACACACACACACACACACACACTGGTTGCCTTTCACACGCACCCCACCCAAGGGTGGGGAGTGAACCTGCCACCCTTCGGTGAGGGGGGAAGGGGAAGGGGTGGGACAGGCAGGGATGGTGCTCTAACCACTGAGCTCAACAGTCAGGGCAGTGTGTTCTAATTATTTATTTTAAAAAATCTGAGTAACCATACTATATCCCAACTAATGATTTTGTTCATTACTGATTATATGAGAAAAGAAAGACTGAAATGGAAGCTAGAAAAGACCTTATAATCCAAGTTATAGTTAGCTATTGAACTAAAAGCAATGTGGTGCTTTTTAAATATGTCCACAAATTCCTTAATATGCCCTTTAAACGTTGGAGTTTAACTCGATTCCTGGTCAGTGCATATGCCCAGATTGCAGCCTCTTTCTGGCCCTTTCTAGAAGGCTAGATTTATTACTCACTTCTAACAATAGAATGTTATAGAATTATGCTACATTGCTACGTGACCTCTGTGGCTAGGTCACACAAAGGATTCTCTCTCTCTCTCTCTCCTTCCCTCCCTCCCCCTTTCTCTCTCTTTCTCCTCACTTTCTCTCTTTTCATTTGCTTTGGAGAAAGCCAGCCATCATGTAATGACGACATTTCAGCAGCCCGTGAGGAGGAACTGAGGCCTCCCACTAAGAGCCAACACAAACTTGCCAGTCGTGTGTGTATGTTTGTGTGTGTATGTTTGTGTGTGTGTGTGTGTGTGTGTGTGTACCTTTAGCCTTAATAAATGATTCAGATGACAGTGGCCTTGGTCAATATCTTGACTGTGACCTCATGAAAGACCTTGAGCCTGAATTGCCTAGTAAAGCTGCCCTTGAATCTCTGGCTCAATAGAAACTGTGAGAATAGCTCAGCCGGCACGGCTCGGTGGTTGAGCATGGAGCTATGAACCAGTAGGTCACGGGTCGATTCCTGGTCAGTGCACATGCCCAGGTTGTAGGCTCGATTCCCAGTGTGGGGCATGCAGGATGTAGCTAATCAATGATTCTCTTTCATCATTGATGTTTCTGTCTCTCCTTCTCCCTTCCTCTCTGAAATCAATTTTTTTTAAAAAACTGAGAATAATAAATTGTTATTGTTACAAGTCCCTAAATTTGGGAGTAAATTGTCTCAGCTTAATAGGTAACTAACACAGGCAACAAGAGTTTGGAAGTCCATCTACGTGCACCCAACACCATGACAGAATATATTAATTCTGAGACAATATAGCAAACCCGTGGAAAATGTCCATTTCCTTCTTTCCTACTTTGGCTCATAGACAAGCCATTTCCTCCTTAAGCTAACTTCTATCAAAGCCCACTGTCCTGGTGCCACCAGAATCACCATCTCTATTTCTAGTGCTTACCTAAGGCCCTGATACAGGCTGCTACAAGTGTTGTGATCAAGCTTGTGAGGCCTACACAGAAGTCCCCATCTCATGTTGCCACCCAGCCTCTGGCACCAACTCTCATTATCTGAGATGTCACTGGCAACAACACAGCCTTCATTACTGCAAATTGGTTTTTGCACACACTTGTCCTGTGACTATGGCAGGAACACCAAGATGGGGGGTGGTTCAGGTAACCTTGTGTGCAGAACCAGCTGACCTAAAGCCTGGGCTGCGACTAAAGGTGTGGCCCAGATTGCAGTGTTTACCAAGTTAAACTGGCTGAAGCCACCTCAGCATATCAAAAATAGATCAAGGCCCAAGGAGCATTTAGCTATGAACCCCAGCAAGCCAGGGCTAAGGGCATTAATTATGAACAAGCTTCATTAATTAAGGACAAAAAGAAAGCAAACCTTCAGGAAGTCCATGAGTCAGAGTCCTGGCTTGGGACAGCTTTGAAGTCTGTGGTGTGGCCCCCACCCTCACGACTGGCATGAAGCCCTCAGGCCCCTTCTCTCATGTGTATTTCAGAGGAGGCTATAGCTTTTTCTTCACGTGGAAAGTTCCCACAGAGTTGCCAGGGCTCAAGCTCTGTCTCATACTGGCAAGAAAGCTTCAACAATTTTATATTACTTTAGGTGCCCCAAGAAGAAAGCCCTGTGGCAAGGATTCAAGATCAATATGGGTCTTAACCCCAGGAAGCAGGTGGAAGTAGGGAAGTAAGACCTGGAAGGGAAGAGAAGTCAATACTTATCAAGCTAGTTACTGGTGTGAGCGAACAGAACTTAATTCCACAGGGGAAATTATGGGAATTGGTATAGGACACATGCTGTAGAGACAAGGGAGCCAGAGTATTTAGGGGTATTTATACACCAAATCCAGACAGTTATTATGCAGGGGAGTGGTGTTAATTACTATGGGAACCAACAGAGACATGCAGATATTGGTTGATTAACCTTTTGTTTATTGGTCATCTAGGTGTGAACTGTGTGCATTCATATCCTTTGACCATTTTTCTTTTCTTTTAAAAAGTATTTTTATTGATTTCAGAAAGGAAGGAGAAGGGGAGAAACATCACTGATGAGAGAGAATCATCGATCAGCTGCCATCTGCACGCCTCCCACTGGGGACCCAGCCTGCAACCCAGGCATGTTGCCCTTGACCAGATCAAACCTGGGACCTATCAGTCCACAGGCCAACGCTCTATCCACTGAGCCAAACTGGCTGGGGCCGTTTTTCTATTTTGTTGTGTACCTTTTTCTTATTGATTTGCAGGAGTTACTTATATATTCAGATACTAACATTTTCTTCATTAGATGTCTGGCAAATATTTTCCAAGTTGTAGTTCATATTTTCACTCACTCCCTTTATGGTATAATTCAATAAATTCTTATTATTTTAAGTATGTTTTTATTGATTTTAGAGAAAGGAAGGAAGAGGGACAGAGAGATAGAAACATCATTAAGAAACATCAATCTGCTGCCTCCTGCACGCCCCCTACTGGGGATCAAGCCCGCAACTGGACATATGCCCCAACCTGAATCTGGCCTGTGACCTCTTGGTACATGGGTTGATGCTCAGCCAACTGAGCCACACCGCTCAAGGTGTACTTATTTTTAATGTAGGTGAATTTAACAATCTTTTCATTACAGCCTCTGCCTTTTGTGTCTTAAGAAATTCTTTCTGCCTTGAGGTAACTAAGATGATAATTTACTAGGCATGTTTGCTTTTTAAATATAGTCTTTAGCCAAGACCGGTTTGGCTCAGTGGATAGAACGTCGGACTGCGGACTGAAGGGTCCCGGGTTCGATTCTGGTCAAGGACATGTACCTTGGTTGCGGGCACATCCCCAGTACGGGGTGTGCAAGAGGCAGCTGATCGATGTTTCTCTCTCATCGATGTTTCTGACTTTCTATCCCTCTCCCTTCCGCTCTGTAAAAAAATCAATAAAATATATATTTTAAAAAAATATATATATATATAGTCTTTAATCCAGCTATAAATCATTTATATGGTGATGCAATATAGGAAGTCAATACTTCATTTTTATCATGGAAAACATCAAACATATACAAAAAACAGAATAATTCAATGAACCCAACACCTAGCTTCAATAATTATTAACTTATGTCAGTTGACCATTAGTGTATAAAATATTATCCCAACTTCACAAATTAAAACTAACAAATGTTTGTTATCTCACACAGTTTTTGTAGGTCAGGATTTCAGAAGTGACGTAACTGAGTGGTCCTGGCTCAGGCTCTGCCATGAGGCTGCAGTCATCTGAAGCCTCGCTTAACTGAGGCTAAAGGACCTGTTCCACGGCGACTTGCCTATGGCTGGTAGGATGTTGGCAGAAGGCATCTGTTTCTTGCCACATGAACTTTTCCATAGAGCTGCTGGAGTGTCCTCATGGCATCGTGGCTGGCTTCCCCAGAATGAATAATCCAAAAAAGAATAAGGTGGAAGTTTGAATGGCTTTTATGATGCGGTGTTGGGAGACACACCAGATCACTTCCACCACACTGTATTCATTAGAAAGAAGTCACTACATTCCACCCACAGTCAAGGGGAGGGAAATTAGGCTCTACCTTTTGCAAATTAGGTATATGCCCTGACCAGAATCAAATATCATTTCAGCTATGCCTCATCCACTCTTCCTTACCAACTGGGTTATTTTGAAGGAAATTGCAGACATCATAGTATTAAGTATTCATATATAAGTATTCCAATGTGAATTTCTAAAAGGTATGCTCTGAAGAAATGTCATAACCATAATACCATTATCACACAAAAAGTTAACAATAAAACAATAATTCCTCAATATCCTGCCAGCATTCCAACTTCCTTACCCATTCTCATTCCTCTCTCTCTCTCTCTCTCTCTCTCTCTCTCTCTCTCTCTCTCTCTCTCTCTCGTCTCTGTGCATCTGTGCATACCTTCAAATTCTCTCAGGCATACCTGCCTCTTAATTAAGCCATTGCTGCGTAGATCAGTTCTGCACACAGGTTCCCCCAGTCACCTTCTCAGGGATTTTGTTTCATGCTGCAGGCTGGAGTACTGTGGAAATCTGTTTGCCACCCAGGCATGACAGGGATTTAATATTCTTTGAGGCAAATGTTGAACAATAGGGATTGAGAAACAATGGACAACTACTTTTGTTATGGAGTCTAGGGGCTTGCTGCTTAGGGAGTTCTACTCAAGAACAAGATGCAGTTGACAGATAGTTTTATTTATTTGCAGCAAGTAAAGGAGACAGAGGATTCACATCCAAAGCTCTGTATCCCCAAGGGAAGGCTTAGCTATTGGTTATATACACTCTTTGAATTAATTGACTTCTTTGCAGTTGGCTACACTTATCAGGTTGGGTTCCTGTCAAGCTCATCCTGTTTAAAGCTGTGTCTGCAAAGTACTGTACTACATTTTAACATTTAGCAAGCATAACATTTAGTAAGAACAACCCAAACGTTGAGATCCTTGGTCTAACACTTTCCCTTTCATCTCCACATCAACAGTCCTAAGACACAGTATATGCAGCCTCTAAGAAGGTCTAGGCATTAAGGAATTACCCTTAATGGTGGACAACTTGATCATGCTTTCTGTATCGGCTTTGCCCGCTTCTCTGTTTCACTCAGTGTCCCTCCGTCCTGCCCCCTGAGATTGCATTCCTCAATCGTCTTTGCAGACAGCTTTTTGTTTTGTTTTGTTTTGTTTAAATGAGGTTATGCTTTCTGGAGGACCTAGGCTAGGAAACAAATGGCTCCAAAGAAAGTGCACACTTGCGTTTGACTTTTTATCTTGTAGGGCTCTTTGATCTATAGGTTCCACGCCCTCCCATTTCTTTTCCTTTGCACCTATTTGGTTATCATAATAAATTATATTGTTGGTTCTGAGGAGCTTACCACATTATAGATTTCCCTTCTCTCTCTCACTATAGTGCTGTTTATCATGCTATCTGTTCCCTATTATTTCCTAACCGATAGTTAGAACTAGAATCTTGATCAGATTGAGCTTTGAATTTTTGGCAAGACTACTTCATGGCATTAATTGCATCACATCAGGAGATGCAATGTCTGTTTTTCTCTTTATGATTTTAAGATTGATAAGTTCAGGGGCAGTCATTCTAATCCATTCCTTATAAACTCCCTACCAGTCTTTCACCTAATGATTTTAGCAGCCAAATTTAATCATGCCCTGGAACTGTATTGTCCAGTACAATAGCAATTAGCTACATGTGGCTATTTAAATTTAATGAATATTGAATAAAATTAAAAATTAAATTCCTTAGTCACACTAGCCACATTTTAAAAATATATATAATTTTATTGATTTTAGAGAGTAAGGGAGAAAAAGAGAGAGATAGAAACATCAATGATGAGAGAGAATCATTGATCAGCTGCCTCCTGCACACCCCACACTAGGGACTGAGGCAGAAACCCAGGCATGGGCACTGACCAGGAATCGAACTGTGACCTCCTGGTTCATAGGTTGACGATCAACCACTGAGCCCCCCCAGCTGGACACTAGCCATATTTGAAGTGCTCAATAGCTAAAGGCTTCTGTATTGAACAACGCAAATATAGAATGTTTCCATCATCATAGGAAGTTTCATTAGACAAAACTAGCCTGGAACCATTATTTTATTTTTATTCAAATATTTATAATTTTAAGTATTTCATCCCAAATCTACCATCCTTTATACATTTATTAACTGTAATTGTTCTATAAAGAATCATATTCCCTCTTAGACTATAGAGTTACATTGAGGTATGCTAGTAGTTCCTACAGTAAAAATGCTTACTTGCCTTTATTTTCAAGAATTCAGAATAGTGAGATTATTTCCTGGCATCCCTGGCATCCTCCAAAGTGGATCAAAGCTTTTGGGTTTTTTTTGTTTTATTTTGTTTCATTGTTCAACGCATAAAGGATTGCAGTAAGAGTATCCACCTCAGGTAACTAGGGAGGCTGAGCCACTGTCCCTTAGAGGACATCTACCACACAAAGCTAATCGACCAACTCAGGATAGCAGCCACAATGCAGAGAAACAGAAAGAAATCAGCTGTGAAAGAAATGGAGGAAAAAAGACGACTAGACATAGAGTTCAAAACCACAGTAATTAGGATTTTCAAGAGGCTCCTAGATAAGGCCGATGAACTTGATGAGAACTACAAGAAAATGAACAAGACCAACGAGGAAATAAACAAGACTTACGAGGATATGAACAAGATCCTCAAGGATATGAAAAAGGACCAACTAAAAATTAAGCATACACTGACTGAAATAAAAACTATTACACAAAGTCCTAAAAGCAGTCCAGAGGGCCACAAGAACCAAGTCAAAGATTTGAAATACAAAGAAGCAAAATCCACTCGGCTGGAAAAGCAAGAAACAAAAAGAATCCAGATAATTGAAGATAGTGTAAGGGGACTGTGGGACAACCTCAAACATGCCAACATCTGAATTATGTGGGTGCCAGAAAAAGAGAGAAAGCAAGGTAATGAAAACCTACTTGAAGAAATAGTGACTGAAAACTTCCCCCACTTTGTGAAAGATACTGACTTAAAAGCCCAAGAAGTACACAGAACCCCAAAATATAAGAATCTAAAGAGGACCACACCAAGATACCTCATAATTAAAATGCCAAGAGCAAAAGATAAAGAGAGAATATTAAAAGCACCAAGAGAAAAACAGTTAGTTACCTATAAGGGAGCACCCATACGATTGTCAGCAGATTTCTCAATAGAAACTATGCAGGCCAGACAGGAGTGGCAAGAAAGATTCAAAGTGATGAATAGCAAGAATCTACAACCAAGATTACTCTATCCAGCAAAGCTATCATTCAGAATTGAAGGTCAGATAAAGTGCTTCGCAGATAAGAAAAAGCTAAAGGAGTTCATCACCACCAAACCAATATTATATGAAATGCTGAAAGGTATTCTTTAAGAAGAGGAAGAAGAAAAAGGTAAAAATATAAATTATGAACAACAAATATACATCTATCAACAAATGAATCTAAAAATCAAGTGAATTAATAATCTGATGAACAGGATAAACTGGTGAATATAACAGTATCATAGACATACAGAGGGAATGGACTGACAATTCTTGGGGAGAAAAGGGGTGTGGAAAGTACAGCAAGAGACTGGACAAAAATCTTGCAACAATGGGAGAGGACAGTCGGGGGGAGGGGAAGGTGAGGGCGGAGGGTGGGATGGGTACCGGGTGGAGGGGAGCTATAGGGGGATAAAAAAGGGGGAACAATGTAATTAATAAACTGAACAATAAAGATTTTTTTAAAAGAATTCAGAATAGTGAGATTATTTCCTGGCATCCTCCAAAGTGGATCAAAGCTTTTGGGGTCTTTTTTGTTTTATTTTGTTTCATTGTTTTTCAAGACCATTGGGAACTAATGAATAATGTGTTTGAAGTCTTTCAGTTCATGGTAGTTACAGTTCTTAGTGATGCTCAGATTTCCCCATTTGATAGTTTGGCTCCTACCATAATATTTTATAGGTTTTTTTCATTTCCAATACAAGATGTATCAGGCTTTTCATGTACATTTTCTGCCTCATGGAATCAGACATTTCTTCAAATGGTCCTGGTTTCTTTTAGAGAAAAATGGGATACTCATTCCTAGTGAGTTGGTTGTCCTTTTTATTTTTAAAAAAAGTTATACCAAACTAGAAAATAGTTGGTTTTTTGTGTGTTTTTTTTTTTTAAAGAAAATACATCCTTGACAATATAAAAAAGAACTCTTACCAATAGGATGGATGGACCTGGAGAGTATTTGACTGAGCAAAATAAGCCAGTCACATGATCTGACTCATATGTGGAATCTAATGAATCAAATAAACTGATAATCAAAAATAGACCCAGAGACGTAGAAACATGATCAGACTGCTGAATCTCAAAGGGAAGGCAAGGGAGGAAGGGTGGGTGGGAAGAGATCAACCAATGAACTTGTACACATATATGCATAACCCCTGGATACAGAGAATGGTATGGTGAGGACCTGGGGGTGGGGCGGGTATGGAATCGGGCTGGAAGAGGTGAATGGGGGGAGGGGGAACGGGAGGACCTATGTAATACTTTCACCAATAAAGTTCCCACATTTTAGCTTCAAACTGATATTCCAGATTAAAATCTAGGACTACAAAGTTTTGCTTAACTTCTTTGATTTCATGTTTGTATCTCTTTTCTATTGTGCTGATATTCCTGGTTCCTAAGGTTATCAACACAAGTTCTCATTTTCTTTGTCTTATAATGCCTATAATAACTTCATTCAGCTGTGCCCATAATGTATTGATTAGTAAATTTCTTTAATATCACCCTTGCTCTATGATCTACAAATTCTATAAATTAATTTTTCTCTGCCAGAATTTCCCCATTTAAGTGAATTGCTATTCTCCTACCACCATGTGTAAAGAACTTATCAGACAAGGAATTGGCCTCCCTTTCCATTGGAGTGAAAAATACTCATGGGATAGGAGAGAATCAACACCCAAAGGTGAACTTTGACCAGTGTGAGATAAGAAACGAGAGGAACAAGTGAATAATCTTTCACTTTCTCCCTTCAGTAGACCATTTCAACACCTGGTCGGTTTGCACAACATTTTAGGAACACTCCTGTGTAACTAAGGAACCCAATATGTTTGGGTTGTTTTTAATGTTTTTATTGATTTTCCACAGAGAGGAAGGGAGAGGGACAGAGAGTCAGAAACATCGATGAGAGAGAAACATCATCAGCTGCTTCCTGCACACACCCTCCCACTGGGGATGTGCCTGCAACCAAGGTACACGCCCTTGACCAGAATCAAACCCGGGACCATTCAGTCCGCAGGCCAACCCTCTATCCACTGAGCCACACCTCTTAGGGCTTTCTTTAAAAAAAAAAATCCTCACCCAAGGATATTTTTAAATATATATTTTTATTAATTTCAGAGAGAAAGGGAGAGGGGATTGAGCCCACAACCCAGGCATATGCCCTTGACTGGAATCAAATTCGGGACCCTTAAGTCCACAGACTGATGTTTTATTCACTGAGCCAAACCAGCTAGGAAAATTTTATTTATTTATTTATTTATTTATTTATTTATTTAGAGGTTGTTTGTTTGTTTGTTTATTTTTAGAGAGATAGGAAGGGAAAGAGAGAGACACAGAGAGAGAGAGACTGATCTAAGAGAGAGAATCATTGGTTGCCTCCTAACAGGGGATCAAACTTGCAACTAGGGAGTATGCCCTGACCAGAATCAAACCTGCAACTTTTTGGTGTACGGGACGACACTCCAACAACTGAGCCACCTGGCCAAGAACAGGTATGTCTTTTTGAAGCTGCAGGGAGCCCAGTAATATACCACCTTGCATTTGCTTTGTTTCCTTCCTCTGTCTAACTTTTGTTGCCCTGGATTGTGCCTCCAGTTAAGACCACCCCCCTTGCTCTGTTCTCTAGGGAATCCAGGCAAAAACAATCTAGGCAAAGACAGTTTTCCAGGATCTTCTGGGTGAAGAGTTTCTGGGTGAGTTTATATATTTAATAAGCACTCCAAGATTCATGGCCCTGGCATAGCTAGAACCTTCTGGGGGCATTGACATGGATTCTGGGGAAAAGCAGATAGATATGTCTCTCTCTAAGTTTATGAGCTACATGCCAAAATATTTTAATAGAGCCCTGGCCAGTGTGGCTAGGTGGCTGGAGCATCAGCCAGCAAATCTAAAGATCTCGGATTCATTTCCTAGTAAAGGGTGGGTACCTGGGTTGTAGGTTCCATCCCTGGTTGGGGTGTGTGCGGGAAAGCATCCAATCCCCCCCCCTCTCTCTCTCTCTCTTTCCTCTCACTCTTTCCTCCTTCCTTTCCACTCTCTCTTTAAATCAATGGAAGAAATATCCTTGGGTGAGAGTGACAAAAAAGATAAGTAGATATATGTTTAGTATTTCTTAACATATATTTCACTCTACTTCTGGTAACAGTGTATTGATTTTGAAGGAGGAGAGAAGAAACTACTCCTTTTTCTTATTCTTAGCTCATCTACTTTGAATGGAGCTGACTTCTCTTTGAATCCATAGGTGGACATATAATCCACACTGACCAATCATATCTCCTGACCACAGATTGTTTGGGGTAGTCATGTGACCCAGTCAGAGCCCTCGAACTATGGGATTGTTAAAAGAGAATAAGCTTCTTTTTCTCCCCTGGACTAAGAGCATCAAGGATGTGGAGCCATTATGAAGAACCCGAATATAAAGCTGACACAGCAAAAGACAGGATACTGTGGAGGGAGTAACTAGCAGTCAGCAGCTGTGCGTCGCTGCAGGTTGCCCAGGACCAAACCAGAGAGGGTAGGACCTGCATTGCTACCATTTGTCCACCATCCAGATATCATTGCCGACATGTACACATAAGGAACTATTTGACATTGAAACTGGGACTTAGAACTGTTGGACATTGAAATTGAGACTCAAACATTTTTTGTTGTTATATGTTTATTTCTAGTATGCAGAGGCAAGTTTTTTTAAAGAAAAGAAACGGGGGGAAAATAGATACAGAGGCAAAGAAGCATTGAACAGACTGTCAAACTACAGGGGGAAGGCAGGGGAGGGTGGGGGGTAGGGGCTGTGAGAGATCAACCGAAGGACTTGTATACATGCATATAAGCATAACCAATGGATATAAGACACGGGTGAGGGGGCAGTGAGGGCATGTGCTGGGGGGTAGGGGAGGCCGGGGGAGATTAATTGGGGGGGGACATATGTACTACTATTTGTAATACTTTAAACAATAAGAAATATTTTTAAAAATAAAATAAAATGTGTCCTACCTGGTTGACGTTGCGGGAGCTCCCGGTTCACGGGCCACTCAGACCTTCCTACCTCGGATTACGCCTCTTGGAGTACACAAGCTAACGGATTGTCTGCTTTTGTTTAAGCCGGTTTGCGTTGGGCTTCATAACACAGCTGCAATGAGGGCAGCTGCAGGAAAATACATTGCTGCCATGTGACGAGACCCTGGGTGACAGTGACATCTATTCGCAAGAAATAAAGAATTAGAATTAAGAGATGAGATGGAGACAGGGAAGGACAGCAAGTGATTGCTATGGGAAACATCCAAGTACCAGGATCCTGTCATTCCAGACACATACTGCACCTTTGAGTTCTCAACTATTTCAACCAACAAATTCCTTTTTTTGCTTAAAGGAGTAAAATTAAGCTTTATCATTTTCTTTTTGTGTGTGTGTGTCATTTATTTTTTTTTCAGGTACTTAATGTTTTTTTTTCTTTATTGTTCAGTTTATTAATTACATTGTTTCCCTTTTTTATCCCCCTATAGCTCCCCTCCACCCTGTACCTATCCCACCCTCCACCCTCACCTCCCCCTCCCCACTGTCCTCTCCCATTGTTGCTAGATTTTTGTCCAGTCTCTTGCTGCACTTCCCACAACCCTTTTCTCCCCAAGAATTGTCAGTCCATTCCCTCTCTATGTCCATGTCTCTGTTATAGTCACCAGTTTATCTTGTTTATCAGCCTATCAGTTCACTTGATTTTTATGTTCATTTGATGATAGATGTGTATTTGTTGTTCATAATTTATATTTTTACCTTTTTCTTCTTCCTCTTCATAAAGAATATCTTTCAGCATTTCATATAATACTGGTTTGGTGGTGATGAACTCCTTTAGCTTTTTCTTATCTGCGAAGCATTTCATCTGACCTTCAATTCTGAATATCTTTGCTGGATAGAGTAATCTTGGTTGTAGATTCTTGCTATTCATCACTTTGAATATTTCTTGCCACTCCCGTCTGACCTGCATCATTTCTGTTGAGAAATCTGCTGACAATCGTATGGGTGCTCCCCTGTAGGTAACCAACTGTTTTTCTCTTGCTGCTTTTAATATTCTCTCTTTATCTTTTGCTCTTGGCATTTTAATTATGATATGTCTTGGTGTGGTCCTCTTTAGATTCCTATATTTTGGGGTTCTGTGTACTTCTTGGGCTTTTAAGTCAGTTTCTTTCACCAGGTGGGGAAAGTTTTCAGTCACTATTTCTTCAAGTAGGTTTTCATTAACTTGCTCTCTCTCTTTTTCTGGCACCCCAATAATTCGGATGTTGGCTTGCTTGAGGTTGTCCCAGAGGCCCCTTACGCTATCTTCAATTATCTGAATTCTTTTTGTTTCTTGCTTTTCCAGCCGAGTGGATTTTGCTTCTTTGTATTTCAAATCTTTGACTTGGTTCTTGTGGCCCTCTGGACTGCTTTTAGGACTTTGTGTAATATTTTTTATTTCAGTCAGTGTATGCTTGATTTCTAGTTGGTCCTTTTTTTTATCTGTGAGGGTCTGGTTCGTATCCTCAGAGGTCTTGTTCATTTCCCTGAGGGTCTCATTCATTTCCTTGTAAGTATCATTCATTTCCTTGTAATTCTCATTCATTTCCTGGTTGGTCTTGTTTATTTCCTGGTAGTTCTCATTAAGTTGATCGGCCTTTTGTAGGAGCCTCTTGAATAGCCTTATAACCGTGGTTTTGAGCTCTATGTCTTGTCGTCTTTTCTCCTCCATTTCTTTCACACCTGATTTCTTTCCATGTCTCTGCATGGTAGCTGCTTTATGTGGTGGATATCCTCAAAGGGACAGTGGCTCAGCCGCCCCAGTTACCTGAGGTGGGTACTCTTACTGCAATCCTTTATGGGTTGTACAGTATTTTTGAATTTAAACCCAGCTTGTTGTTGTTAGCCCTAGGAGGGTTTGACCTCCAGGCCAATTGGCTGTGAAGGGAGACTGTGTTCAGGTTGGATGGGCGGAGTGTCTGAGCTGAGCTGGCAGCCTCAGTGTCAGCTGCGTCCTATGCGGCGCGCGTGCAGGTTCTCTGTTGGATGGGGATGGCTGCAGACACCTCCAAGAGAAAGCCGCTAGTCTCTTCCCCTTGCCAGACAACTCTGCCTTTCCCCAAATGTGCCTGCACACCAAAAGTCTAGCCCAGGGCTGTAAAATAGATGGTTTCCGGAACCAGGAGACAAGTTTCCAGGGGGCAAGTCGCGGGTTTGCGCGATCCTTGCGACTAGGAGCCTCTGTCGCGCCCTGCTTCCAGGGTGCGTCCCCCGGACCTCGGACCTCGCCCGGCTCTGGGGAATCCGGGCAGTGGGACGCCTCCGCCCTTCCCCGTTGGAGAAATCCGGCCAGGTCGCTGCTCCAGCCCCAGCCTGCGTGCGGGCGACCAGGGCGGCTCCTAACCTGTTTCCATCTGAAAGGCTGCGCTCCCGCCGCTCCTGATTCTCAGTGTCCCACCTCTGCTCCTATTAGTGGAGTTTTCATTCAGCCAGCTTTCTGGCGATTCTGGGTGCTTGTCTGTTCTGCTGTTATGTTGTAGTTCTTAAATCATTGTGCGGGGCAGAACAATAGGTGTTTGCCTATGTCGCCACCTTGGTGTTCTTCTTTAAGCTTTATCACTTTCAAAGGAAAGTTTTCTGACTCACACAATACCCTCTTTTCATTTTTCCTGAATCATTTTAATTTTTCCTTATTGAGTTGAAGGCAATCTTTTTTTTCTTCAAGACACTCTTTATATATTGTGAAATTGATTATTTTTGTCCATTGTTTGCTATAAATAATTTATTCTACCTCGTATCTTTTCCTTTGTTTATGCTCTTTCTCAGTGCTGAAAAGGCTGTGATTTTTGGGGTCTAAATAAACAAGTTTCACCTTTATCATTTTTGGATTATCAGACATGGTCCTTTTGGTTGAAATTGATAGTTTAAATTAAAAGACAATATATTGGCTAACTTAATTGGGAGTTCTAGAGATATTTGGTTTTAAGGCTTAAATGGAATAAACTCCAACTGTCACTGGGACCATTTCTCTCTCAATCTATCAGTTCTCTGGCCTTCTTTTCCATTGAAGTCTCTTCATCTTTTTAAAAACAGCTCATATTCTTATACTTTAGAGCTCCCAAGGAAGAAAGACTCTCCTGATGATTAGGCATAAGAATCCAAGCAGAGCCGATAGCTATTATGAGCACTCTAACAGATATGCAGTATCTATCCACTCCTATGTCTAGTGGCTGTATCAATCATTTCAAATTACTGAAAATGTGCTCCAGACAGATTGAAAGCGTTTTGTTATGGAAGGATGGAAGAAGGGAAAACGTGGGAAGCATTTAATAGCTATCATACTCATCTCTGTCTTTTATATTTAGTTTCTGAAAACCTTTCTCTCCCCAAATTATATTTGTATTTATATATTTACTTATAACACATATTTTTTAATCCTCTCAAATTTTTTACTTTAAAATTTGTGTTTTCATTTTAGAGCTACATTTAATCTAGAATGCATTTTTATTTGTGGTATGAACCAGAAATCTAACAATTTTTTTCATATGAAAAACCTATTGTCTTAAAAATATACGTTGAATAATCGACCTTTTCCCCACCAGCTGGAAATGCCATATTCATTACAAATTAAATTTTACATTTATGTAGTTCTCTTTCTTGACTATACATTGCTCCATTGATCTAGTCTTCTATCCCTGCAACAATTCATGTTGCTCAACTAACTGTTAACTTTACTGTTGAAGCAAACTTTACTGCGTTTTACTTGGTCCTAAATTTTTTCTAACAGGCACATTTTGGGCTGTGGTTCTCTTCGATCATATCCCCATTAATCTAATTCTGTCCATTTTCTTACTTATTTAGTAATTTTAAATTGTTACAACAAAAAACAATTGAGAAATTGACCAGCCCAGGGAAAAGCCAACGATTTAAAATCTTATTTCATGGATGTAAAATTTTCTCAAATCTCTCAGGGAATATTAATAATAGATTTTTTATTTCTGCTCCTTGTCGTTGTTTTTCGAGTTCCTTCTTTTCCGTTTGCTTAGGTCTCTCTGATTTTCTTATTAGCAGCTTTTCACATTAGGTGACTCATGGCCCTCTGTTGCTAGGCATATAACCTGGAGCTTATGTTTGTAGGTGGAGTGTATTGATTGGGGCTCAAGGTAACAGGATGTGCAGGTACTTGGAAGTTTCACTGGGGCACCCCCCAAAAAAACTGCCAATTTCTGTAGTTATTTTTCTCTGGGCTGGTCAGTTTCTCAAGTGAAGGTTCCTCTTACCATCGGCCAGGTGGGAGGGAATGTATGTGTGACTAGAAGAGAGTGGGTAGTAGAATATATGCTTGGCTCAGAACACAGGATGATGCCAGGGTCTCCATTCAGAATGCAAACTTCATGCATTTCCCTGTGTCCACCTCACCCTGAGTTATGCCAGATCTTTCTAAGCTGAGAATTTTGGGGTCCAACCTTTCCAGATGACAAACTGTAGTTTTTTTGTCCTGGTAGGTGGGGGCCAAGATTTTCAACTATGTCCTCTATTTCCAGCACCAACCCTCACCCTGCCATCAGAGCTGTATGGTATTTCCAACCTCTGAGCCTTTCTTGAGGTGAAGCACAAATTGGTTTTTCTCTTATTGACTCACCCCCATCTACTTAGCAGAACTGAGAAAACTGCAAGCAACTTTAAAAATCCTCACCAGAGGATATTTTTTCATTGATGTTTAGAGAGTGGAAGAGAGAGGTAAAGACAGAGAGAAACATAAATGTGAAAGAAACATCTCAATTGGTTGCCTCCTGCATGAGCCCCGACCAGGCCCCGGGCCAGAGAGGTACATGCCCTTGACCGGAATCGAACCCGGGACCCCTTGGTCCGCAGGCCTACACTCTATCCACTGAGCCAAACCAGCTAGGGCCTTGCAAGCAACTTTAGAGCAAAATTCTGAAACAAAAAGATTGTGAGAAGTTATCAAAATTTGATTTAATTGTCAAGGAATGAACCAGCAGGTAGACACACACACACACACACACACACACACACACACACACACACACAAAAAGCTGTTTTCTTTATAAGCCATGGAAAAAGGGACTCGGTGGGACTCTTTTCCCCTCCCAACGTGGGAGTCTGTACTTGTTCAATACATTTCCACCTTTTCTATATATTTTTTTATTTTTATTTTTTATTTTTTTAAATATATTTTATTGATTTTTCACAGAGAGGAAGAGAGAGGGATAGAAAGTCAGAAACATCGATGAGAGAGAAACATTGATCAGCCGCCTCTTGCACACCCCCTGCTGTATTTTTTTTAAAAAGCTATTTTGCCAGTGCTTGAAAAACAGGTGTGTGTGTGTGTGTGTGTGTGTGTGTGTGTGTGTGTGTGTCCAAACACAGTTAGAGCTAATGAAAGGAGTTCCAAAGACATTTGCTAGGTAAAATTCAAGAATGGTTAACTTTTGCTGAAACCGGTTTGGCTCAGTGGATAGAGCGTCGGCCTGTGGACTGAAAGGGCCCAGGTTCAATTCCGGTCAAGGGCATATACTGTAGCTGCGGGCACATCCCCTGCGAGGGGTATGCAAGAGGCAGCTGATCGATGTATCTCTCTCATCGATGTTTCTTTCTACCCCTCTCCCTTCCTCTCTGTGAAAAATCAATAAAATATATTTTTTAAAAAATGGTTAACTTTCTACATGGTAATAAAATCCTCCTGTTTAACCAGGCTATAAAGCCTTAGAATCTATTGGTTTCTAAAGTTGAACTATAACTATATCCTATCTAATAAAAGAGTAACATGCAAATGTGACCATACCTTGGCTCCTGATTGGCTATGCTACCAGCCAATCGGAGCAAGGGGCAGGGTCGAGAGGTTGAGCGCCAGGCCCCAGGAGTGGAGACCAAGTGGTGAAGGCATCAAGCACCCGGCCCCGAATGCAGAGACCAATCAATGGCAGCCCCTGCGAACCACAGCTGTGTCTAACTGAGGCCCCCGGGGACGGAGAACGAGGCGGAGGGAGTGGCAGCAGTGAGAATTCACCATATCTGCGTCTACCTGAGGCCCCTGGCATTGCTAATGTTTTACGTGTAGCTTCAGCTGTATGCCAGCAAAAACGGAAGGCAGCCGCCAGAGGGAAGGCCTCCGAGTCCCAGCTTCAGCATCCCAGCTGTGGAAACTGACAACAGGTAGGACGAAGCCCACCCCCACAGAATCTGTCCAAATCAGCCGTTGGTCACACTGCTGAAAGGCCTGTCAAGACTGTCATTCTCCTCTATCTCAGAACGTGGCAATAGAGAGGTGGGACTATGTCCAAAGAAAAACTGTTGATACAACGGAGCTGTATAGCAGAAAGGTGCCGACGTTATCCACAGAAAATATCTGAAGAGCGACGTGCGTCTGATCTTGAAAGAAGGCGATGCACGCGACAGAATGTATCTGAAGAGCAGCTGTTGGAAAAACATTGCTCTGAAGCCGAAAAACACTGGCACCTTCGACAGGAAATGTCTAAAGAACAACGTGCCTTTGAAGTTGAAAGAAGGCAGTGGTGAAGACAGAATATGTCTAAAGAACAGTCATCAACAAGTACTAGCAATAGTGGTAGAAACTGCCTTCTCAGTGAAAATGGAGTACGTGAGGATGCAATTCTCGAACACAGTGTGGTGAAATGACTGTTAGATGTGAATTTTGCCTATCACTAAATTTCTCTGATGAAAAACCATCTGATGGGAAATTTACTCAATGTTGTAGCAAAGGGAAAGTCTGTCCAAATGATATACATTTTCCAGATTACCCGCCATATTTAAAAAGATTAATGACAAACGAAGATTATGACAGTAAAAATTTCATGGGAAACATTCGATCTATAAATAGTTCTTTTGCTTTTGCTTCCATGGGTGCAAATGTTGCATTGCCATCAGGGTATGGGCCATACTGTTTTAGAATACATGGACAAGTTTATCATCGTACTGGAACTTTACATCCTTCTGATGGTGTTTCTCGAAAGTTTGCTCAACTCTATATTTTGGATACAGCCGAAGCTACACGTAAAAGATTAGCAATCCCAGCAAACCAGGCCTGCTCAGAAAGACTCATGATCAACATCAACAACCTCATGCATGAAATAAATGAATTAACAAAATCGTACAAGATGCTACATGAGGTAGAAAAGGAAGCCCAATCTGAAGCAGCAGCAAAAGGTATAGCTCCCATGGAAATAACTATGGCAATTAAGTATGATCGTAATAGTGACCCAGGTACATATAATTCTCCCCGTGTAACTGAGGTTGCTGTCATATTCAGAAACGAAGATGGAGAACCTCCTTTTGAAAGGGACTTGCTCATTCATTGTAAACCAGATCCCAATAATCCAAATGCCACTGAAGTGAAACGAATCAGTATCCTGTTTCCTACATTAGATGCAATGACATATCCTATTCTTTTTCCACCTGGTGAAAAAGGTTGGGGAACAGAGGGAAGTTGATTGATTGGCCTGAGCATAGGAACCAAGGGACTTATTACTAGGAAGGTTGGGTGAATCTCACCTCTTGCCAGTCCTTGGGTTCCTTCAGTAAATTTGTATGTTTTAGAAAAAAATTCATGTGAATAATTTCTCCAGAGGAAAAAACCTCACCTTTAGCCTCCCTGCATCCCCGCACCTGGCAGGAGATTGCATTTGTAGATCCAGGCGCTGGTGTTCTATAGCACCAGGCCCTGCCATGTTTATTCATTCCTGCCTCTCAGGTTGTTTTCCCATGGAGGATTTGGAGTTAAGCAAACTCAAAACATCTTGTTTTATATGTCCTTGTACCTGCTTTCAAAACAGAGCAATCGGATTTCTGTTAATATATTTTAATGTTTGTGTTTTCTATTTTAATGTTAATATGAAAATAAAGAAAGAAAAAAGAAAGCAAAAGGTTGGGGAACAGATATTGCATTAAGACTCAGAGACAACAGTGTACTCAACAATAATACTAGACATAGACAAAATGTAAGAGCACAAGTCACCCAAATGCAGTATTATGGATTTCATCTCTCTGTGAGGGACACGTTCAATCCTATTTTAAATGCAGGAAAATTAACTCAACAGTTTATTGTGGATTCGTATTGTTGTTATATCATTTTGTTATTATTTATTAATGAAATTATGTATTATTTTCATATACATTGTACTCATTACCTTTTATCTCTCACACTTTTATTGTAGAGAAAGGGCAAATAGCACTATTGAAATATTTCCTCTAATTAATACCTTTTCAATGTGCACAAATTTCATGCACTGGGCCACTAGTTTACTATATTTTAGTAAGGTTTGGGAAGGAATCCAACATTAACTCACGAGCTCAATTACCTTTTTTCTTTTAACCATGCATTTCTTTCTACTCTCTATCTTTCAGGACTTTCTTTAAATGTTTGTTAGTTTTCTGTTTGGTTGGTTTTTTAATATGTTTTTATTGATTTCAGAGAGGAAGGGAGAGGGAGAGAGAGAAACATCAATGATAGAGAGAATCATTGATTGACTGCCTCCTGCACACCCCCTTACTGGGGGATTGAGCCTGCAACCCTGTCATGTGCCGGACTGGGAATTGAACTGTGAACTCTTGGTTCATGGGTCAGTGCTTAAATACTGAGCAACATCAGCTGGACTGGTAAGTTTTCAGTTCCCTGATGCTGCTGTAGACCTATTAGCTTCTCTGTTTCACGTCTTTTCTGGGTTTCATTGGGAGTTTTCAGCAGGAATGACAGTGAGTACTTTTCACCATCTTGATCCAGGCCTTTTCCTGATTATATCAATGTTTGATTCCAAATATCAATCTCACCTTTGGGAATGGAAATAAATGGTTCCCATTATTCAGATAAACTTTGCTGTATTGTGTTAAGAATTAGTAGGTATCTTTTCTTCCGGCCTCTCTACTTCTTACTAGTCCTTCTCTATCCCTATAAGATAGATATCCACTCAATGGTCTTCTGGAAGGGCTTTACCTCTGCTTTTCAAACTTCAATGGACATAAATAGCGCTAAGTAGCCAGTTATAAATTTAGAACCCCAGACTCCATACCCAGAAGATGGAGAGGCTAGGGAATCTATATTTTAAAGAGGGCTCCACATAAAATCTGGGGCTATGCTGGCCTCAACTGAATAATGCAAGGGATGGACTATAATATATTGAATGAAAAGGAATTTATCTATCTAAAGTGACATTAACGCAAAACATTTTAAGGGAAGTAGAAAAGAAAGTTTTTCATAGAAAAATGCCAAGTAGTCAATGAAAAAGGATGATGCAAATGGAAAAAAAAATAATCATTTTACAAACATTCTAGTAACAGTTAATTCAGACAGGATTCATCAATGGAAGATAAAATCATTGCAAAGAAGGGGTTGGAAAAAGATGTTCAAGAGGTCTGGAAGTGTCACCCTAAGAATATTTAGTAATGATGAAAAGGAAAGATACCTTTACCCTGGAGAGATCTAGTAGTCACCATCTTTTTTGAAATTGATTTCAGAGAGAGGAAAAGAGAAGGAGCAGATGAGTCATGGATTGGCTGCCTTCTGCATGCCTCCTACTGTGGACCAAGCCCACAGCCGTGACTGAGAATTGAACCATGACCTCCTGGTTCATGGCTCCTGATGCCCAACCACTGAGTCACATCAGCCAGGCTGATAGTCATCATCTTTTTTTTTTTTTAATCCTCACCTGAGGATATTTTTCCATTGGTTTTTAGGGAGAGTAGAAGAGAGAGAAAGACAGAAATATCTATGTGAGAGGAACACATCAATTGGTTGCCTCCTGCACATGCCCCAGGGAGGAGCCTTGACCAGAATCGAACCCGAGACCCTTCATTCCGCAGGCCTATCCTCTATCCACTGAGCAACCTGGCTTGGTTGGTTGTCATCATTTTGACCAAGGGATTACATTTAGCATAATTACTAATGTGATCAGCTGACTGATGTGACTCATTGAGATGAACACTCTATTACCTAATATTTCTACCAAAATTCTGAACAGAGATTTTTTTTTTTTAGGAAGTCAAGGCCCTATGCATTATAATGTCATCGTTATTTTATTTATTTTAATATATTTTATTGATTTTTTACAGAGAGGAAGGGAGAGGGATAGAAAGTCAGAAACATCGATCAGCTGCCTCTTGCACACCCCCCACTGGGGATATGCCCGCAACCAAGGTACATGCCCTTGACCGGAATCGACAACCACTCAGTCCACAAGCCGATGATGCTCTATCCACTGAGCCAAACCGGTTTCAGGCTGTCATCATTATTTTAAATACAAGGGCTTATTTAATGGATATGATCAATACTTTAAAACTTTCAGGTCCTTTCTAATACAGACTCCTTGGTATTCTGGAAGTGACCAGGGAGCACTCTAGTGTAGTCCTCTGAGGATCCCCCATTCTCCCTCTGCAAAGGTCACCACTCAGGCCTCTATTGTATGAAAAGAAAGAGCTTTGTCTCTGCCCTTACATTTCTTTTTTTTTCTTTTTGGTATTTGTATCAGATATTAAACTGATAAGAACAGATACTATACTTAATCTTAGCCAAAAGACCGAGAAGCAATCTGCCCTTTTATTTCTTACTAGAGGCCCAATGCACCAAGTTCATGCAAAAGTAGGCCTTCCTTCCCCTGGCTGCTGGCACCAGCTTCCCGCAGGCACCCAGGACCCAGGCTGCTCCCCTCCTCCAGCCACCGGCAGGCACCTGGGGCCTGGGCTGGCTTTCCTTGGGCCCTGGCTTTGTCAGGAAGGATGTCCGGAATGACATCTAAAAGATGTCTGGTCTAATTAGCATATTACTTTTTATTATTGTAGATATCTTTGTGAAGTGTCTCTGATGCCAAGGTCACTCTGTGCTGAAATTTCTGAAATATACCTCAAGGCCACTTTCTTACATGATGGCCTTAAAGGGACAACTTTAAACGTCCAACACCTCACTGTTTCCACTCTCAGCCCCCCTCTCTCTAGGACTGAGAAGTGGGTCCATGGGGGCTTGCCAGAGGACAGTTGCATAGTCAATGTTGTCTTGCCAGACTTGCCCTCTGCCCAGAGGCTTCTCATTCCAACCACCCACCCAGTCATCCAGCTCACTCTGGAACTCTCTCATCAGCCCACTTGATTCCTTGGAGTATTATAACACAAGAAAGTGTTCCACAAGAGGACCCGGGACTTGTGGATGAAATAGCTGCCAACGTGGAAGAGGGGGAGGTGAGAGATTTAGGGGGCAGCAGCTTCCCTAATCCTCACTTCTCATTGTACACCATCAGAAGCTTCCCCTGTTTCCCTGGAATCTTGAGAAACAGACCTTTCTGCAAAGTCCTGTTCCCCATATCCAAACTGTACTGCTCCTCTTTTGTTTACACTAATGACAGCACAATAGGCACATTGTTCTCCATCTTTATTTTTTCACTTAATGATGTATTTTGAAGATCCTGATTTATCAACACCTATAGATATTCCTCATTCATCTTTCTGGATGCATAGTATTTCATAGCATGAGTGTACCATCATTTATTTAGCCTGACTCCTATTAATGGACATTTAGACTGTTTCAATTTTATTGGTATTATTAACAATGTGGCAATTGGTATTACCATGAAAATCTTTTGATTCAGTGAGGATTGCATTTGGCTGAAGGTAAAAGAAAATTTAACTTAAAAAATCTTAACCAAATAGGATTTTTTTTTCTCCTACAACAACATCAGAAGAAGGAATTTCAGTACAGGGATAGTGACTCAATACCACTTTCAGGGAATCAGGCTCTTTGTACACTCTTTGCCTCTGTGTGTGTGTGTGTGTGTGTGTGTGTGTGTGTGTGTTCACCCTCATACTCACAAAATGGTTGCTGCTCCTTCAGACATTGCTTCTGCATTGCAGGCCAGAAAAAGGGGGGGAAAAAAAGGCAAAGGGCAAAGAGCCAAAAGACATGTTCATAAGTGCTGTTCTTAAATAATTTTCTTTGAAATCCAACCAATGTCTTTGGCTTATATTTAATTGGCCAGGACTGTGCCATGTGGCTACCCTCGCTTAAAGATGATAGGATTTTATTGAACTTATTGTCACCATTGACAAAATCAAGTTCTTTTATAAGGAAGAAAGGAAAATGGATATCGGTGGACAAATACCAGTACTTGCCACATAATTAAACATCGGTAATTTCACACATATGTGAAAAAAAATCTGTGGGATAAATTCCTAGAAAGGAAATTTTCTAGGTCAAAAGTCATGGCCAATGTGTATATTTGTGATTCTGTTAGACGTTGTCAAATTGTCCTCCATAGAAGTTATACCAACTTCCCCATTACCAGCAAAGGTAAGAATAAGTATTATTTTAATTTTGTTAATATATTTTTAGTGACTTTTTTAGAGAGGGAGGAAGGAGGAGGGAAAAAGAGAAGCATTGAGACAAGGACCAAGATGGCGGCATAGGTAAAACACCTATCTTGCCATCATACTCAACAATTTTAATACCACAACTTAACGAAAGAACAAACACCTTCCAGAATCACCAGAAAGCTGGCCGAGTGAAAATTCCACAAATAAAAGTGAAGATAAGACACTGTGACTTGGAGGAGCAGGGGCGGACAGCGTTGAAAGATTCGCGCAGAGAGAGGTTTGGAGCGCGCGCCGCGGAGAGGGCGGGCGGCTGAAAACCGGCCAGTTTTCTCGAACGGGGAGACAAAGACGTCCCACTGGACTGATTCTCCAGCTCTGGGTGAAGTCCAGGGAACCCACTATCATACGGGGTGAAAACTGGACAGAGGGAGGGCACGCCGAAGCTCCGGCGCTGCAGGGGCCTCACGGCTTGTGGAGAAGGCAGCTTGTGCGAACAGCTCAGCTGCGTGATCGCACAGAGAGTGCTCTGCGACTTGTCTCTCATTCGGAAAACCGTCAGTCTGCTTTGTTTTACGACCCTGGGTGAGACATTGGGTGTGCAGAGTCATTTGG
This sequence comes from Antrozous pallidus, assembly GCA_027563665.1. NCBI lineage: Eukaryota > Metazoa > Chordata > Mammalia > Chiroptera > Vespertilionidae > Antrozous > Antrozous pallidus. The sequence continues at coordinate 31,798,216 of CM050518.1, forward strand.
GGAAAGTCTGAATTCCCCGGCAGCCGGTGGAGCTCCACAGCGGCTCTCTCTCAGAGGTGCTGGTGGCCATTGCCCCCAGTGCAGGGTCCCTGGGGCCGCACAGGGCAGAGCTAACGCTGTCTGCTTGGCCCGGAGACTCCGCCAATCCACCCTGAGCACAGCTGAGCATCACAGACAATTGGCCTGGAGGTCAACCCCTCCAAGTGCTAACAACGATTAACCTGAGCTTAACTTCAGCAAGACTGTGCAACCCATATCCACCTCAGATAACTGGGGAGGCTGAGCCACTGTCCCTAGTAGGAAGTCTACCACACAAAGCTAATTGACCAACTCAGGGAAGCAGCCACCATGCAGAGACATGGAAAGAAATCAGATGTGAAAGAAATGGAGGAAAAAAAACGACTGGACATGGAATTCAAAACCACAGTTATAGGGTTTTTCAAGAGGCTCCAACAAAACGTCGAGGCCTATAAGGAAATAAGCAAGACTGCAAGGAAATGAATGAGTCCTACAAGGAAATGAATAAGACCCTCAAGGATATGAATGAGACCTGCAAGGAAATGATCAAGACCAATGTGGAAATGAATGAGTCCTACAAGGAAATGAAGGAGACCCTCAAGGATATAAAGGAGACTCTCAAGGATATGAAAAAGGACCAACCAGAAGTTAAGCATACACTGACTGAAATAAAAAATATTATACAAAGACCTAAAAGTGCTCTGGAGCACCCCAAGAACCAAGTTAAAGATGTGAAATACAAAGAGGTAAAATCCACTCAGCTGAAAAAGCAAGAATCCAAAAGAATCCAAAAAATTGAAGATAGTGTAAGGGGCCTCTGGGACAACCTCAAGCATACCAACATCCGAATTATAGGGGTGCCAGAAAAAGAGAGAGAGCAAGACAATGAAAACCTATTTGAAGAAATAGTGACCGAAAACTTCCCACACCTGGTGAAAGAAATTGACTTCGGAGTCCTAGAAGCACACCGAACCCCAATATATAGGAACCCTAAGAGGACCACACCAAGGCACATCATAATTAAAATGCCAAGAGCAAAAGACAAAGAGAGAATATTAAAAGCAGCAAGAGAAAAACAGATGGTTACCTATAAGGGAGCACCCATATGATTGTCAGCGGATTTCTCAACAGAAACAGATGCAGGCCAGACGGGAGTGGCAAGAAATATTCAAGGTGATGAATAGCAAGAATCTACAACCAAGATTACTCTATCCAGCAAAGCTATCATGCAGAATTGAAGGTCAGATAAAGTGCTTCACAGATAAGAAAAAGCTAATGGAGTTCATCACCACCAAACCAATATTATATGAAATGCTGAAAGATATTCTTTAAGAAGAGGAAGAAGACAAAGATAAAAGTGTAAATTAAGAATAACAAATACACATCTATCAACAAATGAATTTACATATTCTGACAACACTACATAATTCAAGCTCTTAAACTTTTTTTTCAAATTAATGGGTATAATGGCAACTCATTATTTTAATTTTCTTTATCCTCATTATTAATGATGTAGAGAGTTATTTACTTATGTTTATTGAGTTTCCTAATCTTTGAATTGACAATGTTAATTCCTTGTGCATTTCTATATTGGGCTGTTTGTCAATTTTATTACTTTACAGGATTCTTTGATATAGTCTGTCAGTAATCCTCACTGCAAATACCTTAACTCAGCATGTGTCTTGTCCCCCAAAAAAGAGTTTTGTTGAGAAATAATTCACATACCTCCTAAGACTCACCTATTTAGAGTGTATTTCTTGGTCTTTAGTTATAGTCACAGAATTGTACAATCATTACTATCATCTAATTTTAGATAATGTTCATCTCCAAAAGAAACCCTGTAATTATTAGCAGTCACTCCTTATCCCCTTCCCCGCCCCCAGCCCCCTCTCCTCCAAATCTCTGGCAAAACTAGTCTACTTTCTTTCTCTACAGGTTTGCTTATTTTGGACTTTTCATAAAAATATAATCATGCAATAGAGTCTTCTGCGATGGCTTCTTTCGCTTAGCATAGTACTTTCCAGCTTTATCCATACTACAGCATGGAAAATTAGCTTCGTTATACTATGCATTGTTTGTTTGTTGTTTAATTGTTGACAGTATTACAGATGTCCTCCCAGTTTACCCCCTTTGCCTTTCTCCACCCAGCTCCCACCACATCCCAGGCCTTCACCACATTGCTATCTGTGTCCATGGACTATGCATATATGATCTTTGGTTCATCTCTTCCAGTCCATCCTCCTCTTCTCCCCTCTGAAATCTGTCAGTCTGTTCCATGTATCCCTGCCTTTTGTTCTATTTTGTTCATCAGTTTATTTTGCTCAGTAGATTCCACACATAAGTGAGTTCATGTAACAGTTGTCTTTCTCTGACTGGCTTATTTCACTTAGCATAATAGTCTCCAGGTCTATCCATGCTATCACAAAGGGTAAGAGTTCCTTCTTTTTTACAGCCATATACTATTCCATTGGGTAAATGTACCACAACTTTTTTTATCCACTCATCTAATGATGGCACTTGGACTATTTCCAGATCTTAGCTATTATAAATAATGCTGCTCTGAACATAGGGGTGCATATTCTTTCTGGTTGGTGTTTCAGGATTCTTAGGATATGTTCCAGAAGTTGGATTACTGGTTCAAATGACAGTTCCAATTTTAATCCTTTGAGGAAACTCCATACTGTTTTCCACAATGGCTGCACCCCACCAACAGTGTACTATGGTTCCCTTTATTCCATATCCTTGCCAGCACTTGTTGTTTGTTGATTTATTGAAGGTAGCCATTCTGGCAGGTCTGAGGAGATACCTCACTGTAGTTTTAATTTGCATCTCTCTGATGATTAGTGACATCAAGCATTTTTTCATATGTCTACTGGCCATTTCTGTATGTCCTCTCTGGAGAAGTGTCTATTCAGGTCCTTTGTCCACTTTTTAATTGGAGTGTCTTCCTGGTGTGGAGTTGTATAGTATGCATTGTTTTGATTTGATCAAATATATCAGTCTTTAGAATTCTGATTTTTCTATCTCATTTAAGAAATCCCTCCCTTTCCCTGGGTTACAAAGATGTGCTCTAATAACTTCAATTTTCACATTTAAATTATCTGCTATTTATTTTGCATACTGTGTCACATAGAGATTTAATTATTTTCCACATGGGTAATCAATTGTTCAGCACTACTTACTGAATAGTCCACCAATTCCCCTACTGTTTTGTAATGCCATGTTTATTATACAACAAGGTCTCACATGTTTAGGTCTGCTTTCCTCTTCCTGTGCTCCCTGTGTCATTATGATAGCTTTATAGTAAATCTTATTACTAACATAGCTTTATAATAAATCCCACTTGGTAAGGCAAGTTTCATCTCCTGTTCTTTTCCACAACCAACTTTGCTGTTAATGACCATGGGGATCAGTTTTTTAAATTCCATTAGAAATATCCTGTTTGGAAAGAATCAACATTTTAATGAGCATCTCAATAAACATGGGGTATATTACCTCTTATTCCATCTGTTTCATCTTGTAGTCCTCCCTTTACTTTTCTCAGAAGTAAACCTTGAGGCAAGAATTTTTTTATCCATTTCAGAGAGGGACAGGGAGAGGGAGAGGTGGGGGAGAACACTGATCAGACTGATCAGTTGTCTCCCATCCACCGGGACAGGGATCGAACTCACAACCTAGGATGTGCCCTGACCAGGGATCCAACCCACAAGACACTCCAAGCAACTGAGCCACACCAGCCAGGGCAAGAACTTGAGTGCAACTACTGCCTTACTTGGGAGGTAATCCCAGGAAAAACCAGCAGGAGAGTGGGGAAGAGATTCAGGGAAGGGGAAGTAGCTGATGAAGTGAGTATTCTCCAGCAAGTTAGCACTGTGGGCTATATCTCCTGAAGAACTCTGAGAAGTGCTCTGGAGCATGTAATGCCATGTTTATTGTCCCAACCGAGGAGTGGGAAGCTGGAGTATATATACAACTCCCTTCAGCCATGACTGAGGGCTTCCAGCAGTCATCAGTTCCCCAGCTTTTCTAACCCGCTGACATGGAAGGCGGGCCAGCATGCCGGGAAATGGGTAAGTGCCAAGGAGCTCCAATAACGCCTGCTAAGCCTCCAAGGCGTCTTTTGAAAACTCAGATGTAAACATGTCTTTTCCCTGCCTAACGTCTTTTAATGTAGAAAAATCCAAAATTGTTGGCATGGCCTACAGGTTTCTCCACATCAGCTACCCGCTCCTTTCCCGCCTCACCCTGCCACTCCTTTCTCAGGAAGTTGACCTACTATCCATCTCTGTTCCTTCAGAAGCAGCTGGATTACATCAAACCCTCACTTCTCTGCATGTGTTGTTTTCTCTGCCTCTAATGCCCTTCCCTTATTCTCTTCCTAGAAAAATCTTTCTAGAAGGCAGAGTAGTTAGCAACATGGTCATTGAAGATAGAGCTAGAATCAAAACTCAATTCTAAATTGCTACGCTTAGTGGAAAATGCAAGATGACAGGTTGTGAAAAAGAAATAAGTAATTTAAGGGGGAAAAAACCTGCTCTAATATTTATTTGGTCAAGTCCCTTCCTTCCTCCCTCTCTCTCCCGTTCTTCCTCCCATCCTTCCTTCCTCTTTTTGTTAATCCTCACCCAACATTTTTCCCATTAATTTTCAGAGGGAGTAGAAGAGAGGATAAGGAGGGAAAGAGACAGACAGACAAAGACAGAGAGAAATATTGATGTGTGAGAGACACAGCAATTAGTTGCCTCCCACACTCACCCCGACCAGGGGGCTGGGGATGGAACCTGCAACCCAGGTACATGCCCATGACTGGAATTCCGAACTGGAGACCCTTTGGCACCTGGACTGGTGAAACCACTGAGCCACACTGGTCAGGGAAAGGCACTTCACATTTCTGACATTCAGTTTCCTTATTTATACAACAGAAATATATTTAATTCTTACCTTATAGAATTATTGGAAGGCTATATTAGTTACTTATTGCTGCATAGCAAATTACCCCCAACTAGTGACTTCTAACAACAACAAAAAATTATCTTGCCAAAACCGATTTGGCTCAGTGGGTAGAGCATCAGCCTATGGACTGAAAGTTCCCAGGTTCGATTCTGGTCAAGGGCATGTACCTTGGTTGTGGGCACATTCCCAGAAGCGGGTGTGCAGGAGGCAGCTGGTCAATGTTTCTCTCTTATCGATGTTTCTAACTTTCTATCCCTTTCCCTTCCTCTCTGTAAAAAAGCAATTAAAGATTATCTCAAGCAGTTTCTGTGGGTCAGGAATTCAGGAGCAGCTTAGCTAATTGGTTCTAGCACAGGGTCTCTCCACAAAGCTGAGGTTAAGATGTTGGCTGGGACTATAGTCACTTGAAGATCTGACTGGTGCTGAAAGATCTGCTTCCATGACACGATGGCACAATCACATGACTGGCAATTTGGTGCTGGTTTTAAGCAGGTTTCTCATCATGTGGGTCTCGTAATAGAGCTGCTTGAGTGTCTTCCTAGAACAGCAGCTGCCTTTCTCTAGAGCAGGTGGTCTAAGGAAGATGCTGCATGTTCTTTCATGACCAATATTACAAGCCACACATTGCCAACTTCTGCCATACTCCTTTGGCCAGAATGTATTCACTGTGGGAGACTACACAAAGGCATGAATACGGGCGGTAAGGATCACTGGGGCCCATCTTGGAACTCAGCCACCACAAGGGTTTACATGAAAGGTGCTGAGAACAGTGTTTGGAAAATAGAACTTTTAATGATCACTCATCTTCTGAATCCATTGCACAAACATCATTCTTCTGAGACTACCATAGGCAATTATGAAATAGTCTTGGCAAATAAAAAAAATTGAATCTGTTCAAACTTTCGTTATTTTGTATCTTCAAGATTATAATCTGAGGCATTGAGGAAAGGGAAATCATTATCTCAGGTAAGATCTCTTAGCTGGTCCAGGTCTTCCTACATCTTTCGGTTTCCACACCCCAGAACACCATAGCCAGTTACATTCACCTCTTAAGTAAATGGGGAATATTTTTATAAATAAATAAAAGTCCAAACTATTGGATACTAATCATCAGTAAAAAGGAATAAACTACGTGTAACAAGGGGAATGAATTTCAAAGTCATTATGCTGATTCCATTTCTATAAATTTCATGAGCAGATGAAACTAATCTATGGCCATTAAAATCAAATCAGTGGTTGTCTAGGGCCAGGGTAGGGAATTTGACTGCAAAGGGACCCCAAGGAATTTTCTATGGTCATGGAAATGCTCTGTATCCTGATTGGGAACAATGATCCTGCAACTGTATACATTTGTCAAAATTCATTGAATTGTTCATTTTGTTACCCATTTTATTGCAAGGAAATTATAGTTTCATAAAGAAAGATTACAGGTGAAAACTTTTAAAAGACCCTCATTAAGGCCCTAACCGGTTTGGCTCAGTGGATAGAGTGTTGGCCTGCGGACTCAAGGGTCCCAGGTTTGATTCTGGCCAAGGGCATGTACCTTGGCTGCGGGCACATCCCCAGAAGGGGGTGTGCAAAGAGGCAGCTGATTGATGTTACTCATCAATGTTTCTGACTTTCTATCTCTCTTCCTTCTTCTCTGTAAAAAAATCAATAAAATATATATATTTTTAAAACCCTCATTGAGTGGGCTGCATATAGTATCTCAGATCACCCATAAATAAATAGGTTGCCAGATTTAGCAACAAAAAAAATTTGAATTATATCTAATTGTTTATGCAAATGTACATAGGTGTAAAAGAAAAATAATACGAAAAATATACTAAAAAAGCATTTGTTACTTATAGGAAATGTTGTCAGTATCAAAATTATGTACTTTCTCCTTTAATTATATCTTTCCGACCATTTTGCTCTCCTTAATAGTTTCTTCTTTTATGGAATTTGCTAATAAAATTCCTTGAAGATACAATCTATGTTTATTTTTTTGTATCATGGCTTCTACACTGGTCACATCTAACTTACTTAGTTCTTTTGCCTACTGAACATTCATTAATGAGAAAACATGCTCAATGTTAGTTTTGTGAGCCAATGTACGCAACATATACCAGGATAAAGTTAACCACTCTTAAAATGGCTCTTAAAATTTGGTTTGTTGAAGCAAATGCCATCTTTCATGGTATGCTTTGTTTTTCTGTTTTTCAGTATCATATTGATCTCCTAGTCAGTGGTCCACTTACCAAATGTGGTCCACTGACCAAAAACAAAGAACCTGTTGTCAATATTTATTCCTTCCTACTTCAATACAATACAATGATAATTCCCCCTTTCCTGTGCCGGAAGAGTCTTTAGTAACACCCATGTAAAAAAGTGCCAGGGTTGCAGGTTTTGATTCCTAATCAGGGCACATACAAGAGTCAACCATTGAATGCATAAATGGGTGGAACAACAAATCAGTCTCTCTCTCTCTCTCTCTCTCTCTCTCTCTCTCTCTCTCAATTAAAAAAATTATATTAAAAAAAAAGAAGAATCAAGCCAGACTGGCATGACTCAGTGGCTCAGTGTTGACCTATGAACCAGGCGGTTACAGTTTGATTCCTGGTCAGGGCACAGATTGTGGGCTCCATCCCAGTGTGGGCATGCAGAAGGCAGCCGATTGGTGATTTTCCCTCATCATTTATGTTTCTTTCTCTTTCTCCCTCTTCTTTTCTCTCTGAAATCATTTTTTTAAAAAGTTTTTAAAAAAGAATCAAGGGGGAGAGAAACCAAGATGATGACATAGGTAAACACCTGAAATGGCAGCCTCGCACAACCACTTCAAAACTGCAACTGAAAGACAAAACGGACATCATCCAGAACCACAGAAAGGCAGGCTGAGTGGAATTTCTACAACTGGAAGGAAAGAGAAAAGCACACTGAGACTCACAGGAGGTGTGGAAATAAAGTGCAGAGGTATGGAGGCGCGAGCGTGGAAAGGGCTGGCAACTGAGGATGCAGCTGTCTTTTTCAATCGGGAGGGAGACACAAGCTCCCAACTGCTCTGAACTCCAGTTTTGGGTGAGACTCTGAGGAGAAACTGGACTGTCTGGTAGCACGTGGAACTTAAGGGCGGCTTTCTCTCAGAGGTGATTGCAGTGATTACCAAGGGACACTGAGACCTGGAGGCCTCTTAAGGCAGGGCTGCTGAGAAGCCAAGCTGTTCGCTCCGCCCTGTTAATTCCCTGAGACCCCGCCCCACCAAAGCTGTACCCAGAGGCTTTTGCATATGAATGGCCCAGCCCATTGGTCAGCAAACCTCTATTCACGAGCCACAGGCAGCTTTTTGGCCCCTTGAGTGTGGCTCTTCCACAAAATACCACGGCCTAGATGAGTCAATTTTGAAGAAGTGGCATTAGAAGAAGTTTAAGTTTAAAAAATTTGGCGCTCAAAAGAAATTTCAATCGTTGCACTATTGATATTTGGCTCTGTTGACTAATGAGTTTGCCAACCACTGGCCTAGCCCTTTGCAATCTAAAATTAACTAACTGCAGCTGAGTCAGAGAGACCCAGAACATCCAAAAAAAGGGCTGAGGCCCCACAGCAGCTTGCATTGCTTCTCAGCTAGGCCTTATCTGGGCACCTTCAAACCCCAAACAAAGAAGATGAATCTGCAGATCTCTCCGTAGCTCCTGCTGGGTGGCCTCATGCAGAAGCTAAATTAGCACCTCCTTAGAGATCCAAGAACCAGTGTACCCAGTGGTCAGAGTGAGACCATCCAGATTACAACTCCTCGGATCCATAAGGGACACACTCAGGGGGCAGACTCAGTGAGCACCAAAGCCCCACTGAAGCAAGTCTTGCCCTATATGGATGTCTTCAGCATAGAAGTTCTCCCATCATATATACAGCTGATTCTCACAGCCAATTGGCTTAGAGGACAATTCCTCCCAGTGATATCAACAACAATTAATGCTTAACTACTACAAAGGTGTGCACCAAGAGTGTCCACCTCATGTAACTGGAGAGGTTGAGCCACTGTCCCCTATAAGACACCAAGCACGCAAAGCCTCTCTATCAACTCAGGGAAGCAGCAAAAATGTAGAGACAAAGAAACAGGTCACAATTGACAGAAATGGAGGAAAGCAAACTACTGGGTATAGAGTTCAAAACCACAGTTATAAGGTTTTTCAAGAATCTTCTAGAAACCAACAATAAATTTAGTGAAACCCTCAAGGATATGAAAAAGGACCAACTAGAAATTAAGCATACACTGACGGAAATAAAGAATAATACACAGAGATCCAACAGCAGACTAGAGGATCACAAGAACCAAGTCAAAGATTTGAAATATGAAGAAGCAAAAAACACCCAACTGGAAAAGCAAAAAGCAAAAAGAATTCAAAACAAGGAAGATAGTGTAAGGAGCCTCTGGGAAAACTTCAAGCATACCAACATCCAAATTATTAGGATGCCAGGAGAGAGCAAGATATTGAAAACCTATTTAAAGAAATAATGACAGAAAACTTGCCCCACCTGGTGAAAAAAAATAGACTTACAAGTCCAGGCAGTACAGAGAACCCCAAACAAAAGGAATCCAAAGACGACCACACCAAGACACATCATAATTAAAATGCCAAGAGCAAAAGACAAAGAGAGAATATTAAAAGCAGCAAGAGAAAAATAGTTGCCTACAAGGGAGTATCCATAGGATTGTCAGCTGATTTTTCAACAGAAACTATGTAGGCCAGAAGGGAGTGGCAAGAAATATTCAAAGTGATGAATAGCAAGAACCTACAATCAAGATTACTCTACCCAGCAAAGCAATCATTCAGAATTGAAGGTCAGATAAAGTGTCACAGATAAAAAAAAAAAAAAAAAGCTAAAGGAGTTCATCACCACCAAACCAGTATTATATGAAATGCTGAAAAGTATTCTTTAAGAAGAGGAATAAGAAAAAGGTAACGATAAAAATTATGAACAACAAATACATGTCTATCAACAAGTAAATTTGAAAATCAAGTGAATAAAAAATCTGATGAACAGAATAAACTGGTGAATAGAATAGAATCAGGGGCATAGAAAGGGAGTGGACTGACAATTCTCAAGGGAAAAGGGGTGGGGGGGTGCGGGAAGAGACTGGACAAAATCGTATACCTATGGATGAGGACAGTGGGGGCGGGTAAGGGCAGAGGGTGGGGTGGGAACTGGGTGGGAGAGGGGAGATATGGAGGGAAAAAAGAGGAACAACTGTAATAATCTGAACAATAAAGATTTATTTTTTAAAAAACACTAAAAAAAAGCAACTGTTGGGGAACTAGGAATTGGTCCTTTCCCCTGCAAAGCTCAAGGTAGAGAAGAATTTGGTCTAAGGATGTTTTCTCAATTAGTAATTGTCTGAGCCACACCTCTTTTCCCCCAAGTAAGTGCTTCTAGGGACCTTTAATAACAAATGTAACAAACTGCTTCATGAAAAAATAATTAGGGAATTTACAGATCTTCTGTCATGTCTGCCTCCACCATAAAGTTTAAATCAAATATAGTTTCATCTCATTAAGAATAAAATATCATGTTGCAATTTGAAAAAAAAAGAATAGAAATTCATGAGATGAAATTCACTTTAAAAATTAGTCAAAACAAGTGCTGTAATAATCATCCACTTCAAGTCAGAATATTTTTTTGCTTATAAGCAATAGCCTTATTAAAAACTGCCTTAATACTTAAAGCAATAAATTTTTCTTCATCAATCATTCCTTCAATGCATTTAACAGTTCCCTTAAGCAACAGAGTTGCTTCAATAACACTGTTTTCTCTTCTTCAGTTTGCATAACCGTACTTTAAAGAGATAATTGTAAACTATAAACAAGAAATAAATGTTTCCTTTAATGTATTTTAAGAGTCAATAAGAATTTTGGAGGCCTTTTCTCTAGAAGTAAAGTATGATTTCAGTGCTTCAAGTACACTGAGTGTTCTCTAAACTTCATTTGTTAAAGAGAACTAACAGGTGGGTTTGTTTTAAAATATATTTTATTGATTTTTTACAGAGAGGAAGGGAAAGGGATAGAAAGTCAGAAACATCTATAAGAGAGAAACATCGATCAGCCGCCTCCTGCACCCTTCCCCCCCTCCACTGGGGACTTGCCTGCAACCAAGGTACATGCCCGTGATTGGAATTGAACCCGGGACCCTTCAGTTCACAGGCCGACGCTCTATCCACTGAGCCAAACCAGTTTCGGCAACAGGTGGGGGTTTATTTATTTATTTATTTTTAATTCTCACCCAAGGATATTTTTCATTGATTTTTAGAGAGAGTGGAAGAGAGAATGATTGGTTGCCTCCTGCACCATCCCCAACTAGGGCCCAAGAGAAAAGAGGGAGGTATGTGCCCTTGACCGAAATAGAATGTGGGACTCTTCGGTCTGCAGGCTGACGCTCTATCCAGTGAGCCAAACTGGTTAGGGCACTAACAGGTTTTTGAAGGCAAGAGAAATGAAGGATAGTGAATGGCAACAAAATCACTTATTCAGTTTGAACAGTATAAATGCTGGTGTAAGAGAACAATTAGATGACAATTACATCAAAGTCAGTAGGAAGGACATTAGATGCTCTTTCAGCAGCATTATACAGAATACAAGCAGGACAGCCATTAGTTTTCAAAGAATCATTCATGTTTTACTGCAACTTTGAATAAACAAGTCTGCACTTTATGTAAACATCTACTAACATTTGTATTATCTCCACTAAAAGCAGTACAATTTTCCTCAACTCCTAACTCACTCAGTAAGAAAGTTTCTGGTGCTGGCCGTGTAGCTCAGTTGGTTAGAGAGTCATCCAAAAACACCAAGGCTATGGATTTGATCCCCAGTCAGGACACATACAAGAATCAACCAACGAATGGATAAATAAGTGGAACAACACACTGATGTCTATCTCTCTTTCTCTGTAAAACCAATCAATCAATAAAAAGAAAGTCTACAAAAATTTACTCTTGTTTCTGAAGTCTCATCTGGAAGGGATTTTATTCAATATAGCCTTAGAGGGGAGCTTTTTCACATGAAGAGTATTGTGCAAGCAAAGCGAACATTTTTCTGCACTGTAATTACTTGCATCCATGGTGATACCATACAAAGATGAGCCATTTTGAGCTTTGATAATGACTGGAACAGGAAACGGAGCTATTACATTTTAAATTATTGCAGTAATTTTGTCCTGGCATTTGGAATTTTGCTTGCAAATTTGGAATTAGAAAATGCTACTGATAGCGGTACATTCAAAGAATCATCTGAAGCCTGGCTGGTCACTCAGTGGTGCGTGTCGTCCAATGCACCGAAGGGTCTTGGGTTAGAATCCAGGTCAGGGCACATACCCAAGCCATGTGTTTAATCCTGTAGTTGGAGCTTGATGTCTCTCTCTCTGTCTCTCTCCCCCACCTTTGTCTCTCCTGAGAATTAATGAAAACTATATCCTCAGTTAAGGATTAGAAAAAGGAGAAAAATAGATATCTGAGCTGAAAGAATGACAATATATAGTATGGACAGCCATCACAGCCTCTGCTATTATTTTATCTTTTCATCTAAATTTCTCACCCAATGATATTTTTCCCATTGATTTTTTTAAAGTATTTTTTTATTGATTTCAAAGGAGAGGGGGAGAGAGAGAGAGATGGAAACATCAATGATGAGAGAGAATCATTTATTGGCTGCTTCCTACACACCCCACACTGGAGATCAAGCACGCAACCCAGCATGTACCCTTATCAAGAATTGAACCGAGACCTCCTGGTTCATAGGTCTACTGAGCCACACCTGGCAGGCCCCATTGATTTTTAGAGAGAATGGAAGGGATGGAGAGAGACAGAGAGAGGGAAACATCATTGTACAGGGGCCAAGGAGCCTGCAACTGAGGTAAGTGCCCTTGACCGGAATAAAACCCTTCACTGGCCTAGATTGGCCAGCACTCTAATCACAGAGCAAAACTGGCTAGAGATAAATTTCCCTTAATCAGAATTGTTTTATTGCTTACTTTGATACAAGTTCAAGAAACCACACATTTCATTCTTAGCTGTTAGTATATACTGGTTTGTATCTGACTTTCTATCATTTTCCAATATTGAATGCACACTTGCATACTGCATAAAGGGTTTCAAAGGGGCTTTTTCCCATTTAATAAATGTCCACTGTTCAAAAAGTCATCATGAAATTCACACTTGCATTTTGGCATTTTGGGTTTCAAACAAAAAAGAGGTAACAATTTTTAACAAGGTTGCTAAGGCAATTAAATGGGAAAAGAATAGTCTATTCAAGAAATGGTGCTCAGACAACTAACTGATAGCCATATACAAAAGAGTGAGGCTGGACTCTCACCTACATCCAACATAAAATTTAAGTGAAAATGGATCAAATTCCTAAATGTAAGAGCCAAATACATTACACTCTTAAAAGAAAATATAAGGGTAAATCCTCATGAGATTGGGTTAGGCAAATGGCTTCTTAAATAAGACAGTAAAGGTGCAAACAACTAAAGAAAAAATAGCCTGACCAGTTTGGCTCAGTGGTTGAGTGCCAACCTATGAACCAGGAGGTCATGGGTTCAATTCCCAGTCAAGGCACGTGAGTTGGGGGCAGGGAGTGTGCAGGAGGCAGCCAATTAATGATTCTCTCTCATTATTGATTTCTCTCTCTCCCTTTCCTTTCTTCTCTGAAATCAATAAAAAAATATTTTTAAAAGAAAAATAGAGCACTGTTTATGCCTGGTGTTTTCTAAAGCTGAGATGGCAGCCAGCACCCTCTCTCTGAAGGGTTGCTATTAATCACATGGCATCTTAGGAGTTGCACATCAGTGATGCTTATTTTTCTTTCTTTTTATTAAAAAAATTAATTTGTAATTTTATTTTTTAATATATTTTATTGATTTTCTTACAGAGAGGAAAGCAGAGGGATAGAAAGTTAAAAACATCAGTGAGAGAGATACATCGATCCGATGCCTCCTGCACACTCCCTACTGGGGATGTGCCTGCAACCAAGGTACATGCCCTTGACTGGAATCCCACCTGGGACCTTTCAGTCAGCAGGCTGATGCTTTATCCACTGGGCCAAACCGGTTTCGGCAGTGATGCTTATTTTTCAATGGCCTGTCATTATATTGAAGACCCAGAAGAATCTCATTTTGTCACATTCTTTGAAAACCATGCTGAGGTGAAGAGGGAACAAGGACAGCAATTCCTAAGATATCTAAGAGAATGTGAGAGTAAAATCTGCCTTCCGGTGATTACAAGGCCTGAAAGATAAGAGTCTGCCCTGGAGTTGGAGAACAAGTTAACCAAGCTCCCGTTAGACCTGAAGACCATAGCTTCTGCCAACAAAGACTCTAATATCTTATGCTTCATAGAAATGTACCTGGATGCACAGAAGAACAACACAAATGACCTGCAACACCAGCTTGTATATCATAAGGAATTAGAAAATCAGGCCTAGGAGGAGAAAGACCCATTGAAAAAGCCTGTTGAAGTGTTAGGTAAATAAACCTAACATCCGAAAGCAAAAAATCAAGTTTTCCCACTGCAGTAGGTCCCAAAATCAGCTACTTAAGAATCTTAATCTCAATTTGTCAGAAGACTGCTTTCCTTCATTGGTGTGTGTACAAATAAATCTTTTTAAAAAGATAATTATTTAAAAATAGATTTAAAATGCTGTGCTGGCCTAGCTGGTTTGGCTCAGTGGATGGAGCGTCAGCCCACGGATTAAAGGGTTTCAGGTTCAATTCTGATCAAGGGCTGAAAGTAGCTGAGTTATAGACTTGATCCCCAGGGCAGGGTGGAGCGGGAGGCAACCAATCAGCATGTCTCTCTCACACCAATGTTTCTCTCTCTCTGTCACTCCCTCTCCCTTCCCCTCTCTAAAGATCAATGGAAATATATCCTGGGGTGAGGATTAACAAAAATAAAAAAATATATAAATAAAAATGCTGTGCTTCAAAGGACACAGGAATCAAGAATGTGAAAAGACAACCTACAGAATGGAAGAAAATTCTGCAAAGCATATATCTGACAAGGGACTTATACCTAAAATATATAAAGAACTATTTCAACTTAATAAAAAGGCAACCCCATAAAAATGGGCAATAGTTCTGAACAATATTTCTCTAAAAGGATATACAATAATAAGTACATGAAAATATGCTCAACTGCACTAGCTATCAGAAATGCAAACCAAAACCATGATGGTGCGAGAGCCTGATGTAACATGCACAGATGTCAAATTATAATGTATACCTCAAACTTACATAAATGTTACAAACCAATGTTACCTCAATAAAAAATGAAGTGTAAATAAAACAAACAAAAACCCAATGAGTTACCACTCATACCCATTAGGATAGTTATAATAAAAAAGATGGATAGCCCTGGCTGGTTTGGCTCAGTGGATGGAGCGTCAGCCTGCGGACTGAGAGGTCCCTGGTTCGATTCTGGTCAAGGGCATGTGCCGTGGTTGCGGGCATGTCCCCAGTGGGAGGTGTGCAGGAGGCAGTTGAATCAGTTTCTCTCTCATCGATGTTTCTGACTCCCTATCCCTCTCTCTTCCTCTCTGTAAAAAAAATCAATAAAGTATATTTTAAAAAGATGGATAATTAATATTGGTGAGAATGTAAGAAATTGGAACTTGAATATGTTACTGGTGGGAATGTAAATGGTACAGCCACGTTTGGAAACAGTTTGGAAGTTCCTCAAAAGATTAAATACAAAGTTACCATATGACCTAGTAATTCCACTCCCATGTTACATGCCTAAGATAATTGAAAATATATGTCCACACAAAAACTTGTATGAGAATGCTCCTAGCAGCATTCACTAAAAAAACAGTAAAAAAGTGGAAACAACCCAAATGCGCAACTGATAAATGGATACTAAAAAATCCACCTACACAATGGAATACTACACTGCTGTAAAAAATAAGGAACTTTTACCATTTGCAGCAGCATGGATGGACCTGGAGAGCATTATGCTAAGCGAAATAAGCCAGAGAACGATAAATATCACATAATCTCATTCATACGTGGGATATAATGAACAACATATACTGATGAACAAAAATAGATCCAGAGCCAAAGAAACTCTGATCAGATACCCAACCTCAGAGAGAAGGCAGGGGAAGGGGAAAAGATCAACCAAAGGACTTGTATACATGCATATTAGCATAACCAATGGACACAGACACTGCAGAGGTGGGGGCTTGTCCTGAAGGGTGTGAGGGGAGTTGTCAATTGGGGAAAAAAACAATTAAAAAAAAAAGATATCCATGCAATGGAATATTATTCAACCTTAAAAAATGAAATTCTGTGCCGAGACCGGTTTGGCTCAGTGGATAGAGCGTCGGACTGCAGACTGGAGGGTCCCGGGTTCGATTCCCGTCAAGGGCATGTACCTTGGCTGCGGGCACATCCCCAGTAGGGGGCGTGCAAGAGGCGGCTGATCGATGTTTCTGACTCTATCCCTCTTCCTTCCGCTCTGTAAAAAATCAATAAAACATATTTTAAAAAATGAAATTCTGGGGCAAAAAAAAAAAAAAGAAATGGTGGCATATGCTACAACATAAATGAAACTTGCAAAAAATATGCTAAATGAAAACAGTCACAAAGAACCACATATTGCATGATTCTGTTACATGAAATGTTTAGAATAGACAAAGCCATATGTAGAGAGAAAAACTAGTGATTGCCCAAGGCTGGGATGATTGGGGAGAAATGGTAGAATGACTGCTAAAAGGGTGATGAAAATGTTCTAAAAACATATCCATAGAGTTGTAAAAAAAAAAAAAAGTAATAGCAGCTGTCACAAGAATTGAAAAATTGTCTTTAAAAAAATCTCACGGCCTCGACATTGCATCTGTCCCAAGTCCAAACTCATAAATAATAACGAGAATTGAATCTTGGAAGGGTTGTGAACCTCGAACTTGACAGGGTGGGGGAATGTTGAACTCAGTATCTGATTATAAGAAGAAAAAAAAGATTAATTTCTCGTCGGTCAGCAAAAGAAAGCTGTACTTGTAAGGCACAGTACTGTCTGCCTAAACAAAACCAGAACTGATGGGTTTGGGGAAGCCTAGCGTTCAGGAATTGGCGGGTTCCGAATCGGGAGAGTCCAGCAATGAACAGACTTGACGCTCTATCAGTGTGGTCACTGTTGTCAGGTCGCTGTGAGGACCCGCTAACTTTCAGAAGCTTGGTCCCTGGAGTGAGGCACTTGCTGATTGGCTGGTGTGTGGACGTGGAGCTGTCGATGATTGGCTAACTTTGAGAAGCTTGGGGCCCGAAATTGATTTACTAACTTTCAGAACCTTAGTTACGGGGTGAAGCTGTGGACTGGCTGACGTTCGGAAGCAGAGCCACTGCAGTGGAGGTGCCGTTGATTGGTTGATTCTCAGTGTCTGTGAAGTTATCTCTAAGTACCTTGTTCTTGAACTTGAGCCAAAGTTTTTTCCTTCCTTGAATAAAAAGAAAAAGTACTTCTAATTTCCAGTCCCTTCTTTTGGTTCTCCTCCAGGTAAACCCGCTGGAGACACCGCAGGGATCGTCCAGATCTTTCACTTGCGGAGGTAGGATTTTCAGCTGGAATTCCACTTAAGTGATTTAAGCGCCAATTACCTTGGAGGAGAAACAGTTCTAATATTTTTGTAATTGACTGCAAAAATATTAATACGGTATTTTTAAGGCATCCTGACAAAGTCAACACATGACGCAGGACAAGATCATTACGTCCCGCAGATACAGGACTCCTGGCCACACTGTCCACGAGGCACTGCCCCTGTTTCACACACAAAACGGACCGGGACTCGGCGGGATTAGGTTTCTTGATTGTGGCTCTGCAGTCGGAAACGCGTCAAGCCACGATCTGCACAGAAAAAGATCGGGATCCTTTGTGACCTTGTCCGCCTCTAACGCCCACACCCAGCGCAGAGCCGGGCCCGCTGCTAACCTGAGGTCGGCGAGGCGTTTGAAGGGAGGGTGTGCAATTGGTCGGCAGCAGGAGCGAGCAGGCCATTCAGGAGGTGCCCAGCTCCGGGTGCCGTCCCGGGATCCCGCCGGGGCAGAGGAAAGCTTCGGGGGAAGCAGAAGCCCGCTCAACGGGGCGGGGCGCAGCGAGGCTCCACCCCCGGGCGCGCCCGTGTGCGTGGCTGCAGGCGCCGCGGAGCCCCACTCCGCAGTGCGGGGCCTGAAGGCACGGCAGCGTGGTAGCCCTCGCCCCGAGCACGGCCGACCGCAGCGACCCGCAGGGATCGCTCGCAATTTTAGGGGGGGGGGCGCGGCCCTGCGCCCTAACTCCCACCCTTCGCCCCGCGCCCCGCCAGTCGCCACGCCCCCAACGCAGCGCCCAGCCGGCGTCCGACTCCGCCCCCGCCCCCGACGTGCCCCCGCGTGCCGCGCCCCCCGCCCACCCGGCACGCCCCGCCGCCCCGCCCGGCCGCTCAGGGCCTGGAGCCGCCCGCGGGCCTGCGCGACCCTCGCCGCGGCAAGGTTCTGCTCCGCGGCTGCCGCCTGCCGCCATGGACGTGTACCCCCCGCACCGGGTGGGGTTGCCCCGCGCGTGGCCTCCCGGGGGCTTCGGTCGCGGGTCGCCCTCCGTCAGGTAACGCGGGACCGAGGCTGCCGAGGGCGGGCCCGGCAGGGGATTGCGGGGTGTTGGGGTCCGACGACGCCTCGAAGCACGGGGTGTGGCCGGGCATGGCTTCCACGCGGATGGTTTTTCCTTAAACGGCTGTCCGAGGAACGTTTCCCCGGGACCCGTGCCCTGTGGAGAGCCTCCCACAACGGCTCCCCGGAGCAGGTCCCCCAGCGTGACATCTTCCCCTGTAGAACGTTTCCCCAGCAGGGCTTTCTGTAGAGTCCCCTCCCTTAGTGCCTTCTCCATGGATGGTCACTTGGCTGCCCCATAGATTATTGCCCTCGGAAACCGCTAGAGAGACACCCCCCCCCCAACACACACACACAATAACCCCTGTATAGAAACCCCAAATGGGTTTCCCTAGAAACCGCTTAATGTAGAATGCCCCCAAATCGGAAGTCTCCTCTAGTGCTTTCCCCCTTGACAGAGGCTTCCTTAAATAAAGAGGACCTCCCTCCCCACCCCCTGCAGGCGCACAAACACTGACAGCATCGCCCCCACTGCGCGTTTCCTCACCTACCCCCGCCCCAGCCTCTTCGCGAAGCTCCCTCGCTCCACAATGGGGAGCTCAGGTTGGGGGGGGGGGGGGGGTTTGGAGGTCATCAGGGGCGCCGGATGGAAAACTTAACTGGATGGATAGGAAAAAGAGGCTCAGGAACCCCGAAGGCGGTGGGGACCCAGGCCCCTGAGCCTAGAGACAGACCTCAGGGAGTGCCCCGCTTTGGGGAGGGTGATATTAGGGAGGGTCCCACACCCTTTGGAGAAAGGAAAATCTCTTGTCGGTTTCTGCTCCGTGTGCCTTTGGGCTCCTTGTGACCTTGATAGTCTGGGCATTGTTTGTGATGGAGCCGGCCTGGGACCGCCTCCGGAATGCGAAGGTTGGAATGATGGAGGGGTTGTGGCGGAGACCATTGAGAGGGAGGGAGGGCTGGAGGGAGGGAGGAAGAAAGAAATGGGGCTTTGGCGCACTGCAAAACTGCCATTAAACCAGAAGAGGGGTTTTTTGTTTGCTTTTTTTCTATTTTAGCCACTTAGCAAAGCAAATATGGTATTGTTCCCTTGAAAGGAGATCTTGAACATAGATGTTAGAACTGCTTTTTGTATATCCTTGCTATGGTGATTACAGCATCGTATTTTTAACGGTTTGCTCACCAATCTCTTTTGTGTGTGTGTGTGTGTGTGTGTGTGTGTGTTTTAATAAACCAAATTAATGGGGAGCAAGAACTAAATCGTATAATCATTTTCCTCTCTTACTTCCTGGCATTCCTTCCCTGCAACTAATGCGTGTTTGTTGAATGAATAAATGTGGAGGGGAGGCTAGATTCCCATGGTTGCATTTGCAAGTCCTTGTTTGCTTTTCATTTGGCAGGTGAGATTGTTTGAACTTCTACTCTGCCCTTCAATGGAATTCCTTGTGGACTTGACAGTTCCAAGTGTTTAGCTGCTTATGATAACTATCTCCAGTCCACCCTAAGGTCCTAACATTTCTGGCAGACAGTTTCACTCTTAGAAAGTATTTGAATTTTACACAGAATGAAACGGCACTTTAGAATTTGGAACAGCATTCTGTTAAAGCCAGGCTCTCTGTAGACTTGGGGTTTGTCCCATCATAAGCATAGGAATCTTGAGTTTTTGAGACTTCCAGAGGGAAAAAAGAGCTTCCCAGTGAAATCCATCTCTAAAATAATGCTGCCTTCCCTGTTTCTAAAAACATGGCAGTGTGCAGCTATTTTTAAAGTAGTGTTTTTATGCTAAAAAGATAAATGTTGGTTAACTTTATTAATCAAACTCGGAATCTTCCACTGAGTAGTTTGAGTGAAATTCGCTGGTCTCCGGACAAGGGGTAATGCAAGGAACCCCAACACCTGGCTGTTTCATACCTTTGATAAAAGAAATTTAGTAAAGGTTCCCCTCCTTTCTCTACCTCCACATAACTGAATATGATTTTCTTACCCATTCAGCCCTTCCCGACTTTTTTTTTAATCTTTGTCATCATGTTTGTTTGTTTATTTGTTTGTTTATTTTAATATATTTTATTGACTTTTCACAGAGAGGAAGAGAGAGGGATAGAAAGTCAGAAACATCAATGACAGAGAAACATCGATCAGCTGCCTCTTGCACATCCCCCACTGGGGATGTGCCCGCAGCCAGGGTACATGCCCTTGACCGGAATCGAACCTGGGACTTTTCAGTCCGCAGGCCGACGCTCTATCCACTGAGCCAAACCGGCTTCGGCCCTTCCCCTGACTTTTGACATTGAACATTTCTAGCGCATTTGGGCTCAGCACTTTCCTGTCACCTATACTTATCTTCTTTGCTTAACTCTGACTCCTGAGTGATGACAGGGGCAGGCCTAACTGGTGAAGTTACATTCCTAAAGACCCAAAGATAGTATTTTGCAAGTGTGTGGTTTAGTGGTGGTGTCTATTTTCGCAGATAAGGAATGGAAATCAGGTGTTAAAATATTTTGCTTAGAACTAGAAACTTTTTTTAAAAGGCTATGGTAGTCATTAGTGCTGTCCATGTGGACATGTGGTAACTATTGTCCTTGCTTGCCCCCTTGAAGTTGGATTTGGGTATGGCCTTGTGAGTTCCTTTAGGTCAGTGGTTGGCAAACCGTGGCTCGCGTGCCACATGTGGCTCTTTGGGTCTTTGAGTATGGCTCTTCCACAAAATACCATGGCCTGGGAGAGTCTGTTTTGAAGAAGTGGAGTTAGAAGAAGTTTAAATATAAAAAACTTGGCTCTCAAAAGAAATTTCCATCGTTGTACTGTTGATATTTGGCTTTGTTGACTAATGAGTTTGCCAATCACTGCTTTAGGTCAATGAAATGTGCACAGGAATGATGCTATACCTTCTGGTGTGTAACTTACCACTCTCTTACCTTTGGTGACTGGTAGCACTTTAGGCTAGTCCATCAGTCTGGGACCCAGAGCAAGCTGTCAGGAGACTGATGTTTGAAATGTAGAATGAGGAAGAAGCTTTTGAAGTTGTTACTCGGTACCTATCTTGACTTGTACTAAGGAACCAATATAAAATATGCTTTCCTGCTTCAAAATCTTTTTCTGCAGAGGGATCCGATCCTGCCCAGGATTTGTTTCATTTCACTGCCGCTTTATACAAATAATCTAACATACACTGTGCTAGGTGTTCTGGATTTAAGCAAGAAGGCAGGCTCTTACCTTTAAAGATCTCCTTTGTAAATGGAAAGAGGCAAAACACTGAAAATTGTAATGCAGGGTGGAGATAAATGGATACTGAGGAAGAAATAGAGCTGAAGGAACGAACAATAGTGTAAGAGGACACAGTTGATTTGGGGCTCGATGTTGGAAGAATGAGTTGCCATTTATTAATTTGGGAACACTGGAATAAGAGCAGGTTTGTGGAGAAAACAGAGTTCAATTTAGGCCTTTTCATTTTGAGTTTCCTAATATCCAAGTGGTGATACTGGGTAGGCAGTTGGATCTATAAGTCTGGCATTTAAGAGAGAGATTGGGACTGGAGATACCATCCGTATGCTGATGACTCCCAAATTTTTATTTTAAATCTGTGAGACTAGGCCCTGGCCAGTAGCTCAGTTGGTTAGAGCGTCATCCCAGTACATCAAAGCTGCTGGTTCAATCTCTAGTCAGGGAACATACAAGAAACAATCAATGAATGCATAAATAAGTGAAACAACAATTGATGTTGTTTTCTCTTTCTCTCTCTAAAAAATAATAATAATAAATACAAAAAAAAAAAAAGCTCTGGGACTAGATAGAGATAGATGCAGAGAGTAAATGTAGATAAAGAAGAGGACCAACATCCAAGCCCTGGGATATCCCGTGTAGAAAAGGCAGTGTAGCAGTATCTTCCAACTTGTGCGGGAAAATGATTTTCTGTCTCCAAGATAGGAGAAGATTCTGGGACAGTGGAAAGCCAACTTATAAATACTGATGAGGACTAAGAGTAGATTGTTAGATTTGGAAATGTGGAGGTCAGTGGTGACTTGGACAAGAACAGTTTTTATGCAGTGAGTTCAAGGGAAAATAGGAGAGAAATTGATGACAATATAGATAGTAATAGTGATTTTGTTTCAAGGATTGT
Organism: Antrozous pallidus; assembly: GCA_027563665.1. Classification (NCBI taxonomy): domain Eukaryota; kingdom Metazoa; phylum Chordata; class Mammalia; order Chiroptera; family Vespertilionidae; genus Antrozous; species Antrozous pallidus. The sequence continues at coordinate 31,820,906 of CM050518.1, forward strand.
TGTAAGGGAAAGAAGAGTAATAGGGCTATGGCTGGACAGGCATGAGTATTAGAGTTGGTTTTGTTTTTGGGTGGGCAAACCTTTTAATTTATAGCATGCTTGTAAGTTGATGGGAATGATGGAGTACAGAAAGGCAAACTGATTATTAAAGAGAGAAATGGGACAATTGCAGAAGTGAGGTCCTTCAATAGGTGAATGAGATCTAGGACATACATGGATATGTTGACCTCAGGCTAAAATAGTGCATGGATAGTTCATCTGTGCCAGTTGTACGGATACCACTGCACCAGCAGGCAGGTATGAGGGAAGGATACAGACATTTCACACATACATGCTCTCAAAGTTTGACCTTCTGTACAACCTTTATTGAGAAGCCATTGGAGATGTGCCCCATCTAGCAAAACAACCTAATCAAGGGGTTCTTGTGCAGGGGCTTCTTTAAATGTACAAGTTGGATTTCTTCCTTGTTAAGGGATCGATCATCTTTGGGAATTATCAAAGGGACGGGACATTTATTTATTTTTAATATATTTTTATTGATTTCAGAGAGGAAGGGAGAGGGAGAGAGAGATACAAACATCAATCATTGATTGGTTGCCACCTACAGGGGATTGTGCCGGCAACCCAGGCATGTGCCCTTGACCAGAATGAAAGCTGGGACCTTTTAGTCTGCAGGCCAATGCTTTATCCACCACGCCAAACCAGCTAAGGCAGGGATGGGACTTTAAAAAAAAATAATGGTGTTTTTGTTTTTGTTTTGTTTGTAAGAAAGAAAGGAAAGGAGAGGGAAAGAGAGATAGAGAAACATCGATGTGAGAAAGAAACATCGATTGGTTGCCTCCTCCATACACCCCAACTGGGGACCAAATCCACAACCTGGGGATATGTCTAACCAGGAAGCGAGCTGGTGACCCTTCCATGCACACATTAGACAATGCTCAACCAAACTGAGCCACACTGCCCAGGGCTGGGATGGGACTGTTTTTTATTGCCATTTCCCACAGTGCTTGCTGGTGCTTAGATCAGTGTCTGGCATACAGTTAGCACTCACTAAATATGAACTGCTATTGTTAGCAATTACACAACACTGTTTGCAATAATTATTTATCAAATGAATAGAGAATAATTGCAGGTGAAGCTGTGGGCTATGTTAAATTTCATGGATATTCAGAAAGTGAAGAACCACAGTTGTGAGCTAGATGGTGAGAAGGTGGTTCACAATAATGATGTTCTACCTAAGTAAAACCTCACAGAGGCAGGCTCTCTCTTCAGATGATGTTTATTGGCCAGTTCCCGATGCCCATGGGTCTCTTGGGTTTACAGATCTTCAGACGTAATCATTATTGATGTAACACAGATGGTCTCTGCCTTAAGAAAACTCAAAATGCAAAGCAACACTATGATTTTGTATGTCTGAAAATGTGAATTTTCACCACCAGTTTACTTGCTTGGATGCTGGCCACCTTTTGGTGTACAGGATAATGCTTCCGCCAACTGAACTACACCGGCCAGGGCCAGATTTAGCACGCTTTTAGTAGTCAAAGAAGTGGGGGAAAGTAATTGTGGATGTTTTCTGAATGAAGACTTGAGAAACTGACTTTACAAAGAACAGATTGTTTGAGGAAGTGCTCAGAGGAAGCTGGAGAAAGGAAGAAAATGGAAAATAAGCTGCTATACTAGAATATAGTGAACAGACTTTCAGATAGCATTTTCCAGTTGTGATTGGTAGTATTTTCTGAAGCTCTTGAATTTAGTTTCTAGAATGTCTGGTGTACCCCACCCAATTCATGATTGGGCACGAGTTTTAACTATTTTAGGTGAGGTGGCCTATGAGTTAGGAACTACATTTTGCAGCTGGTAAAAGACACTTAACAATATTGACTTAACTTTGGGGTGTACTGTTTCGTGTAAAAGATGTCTAGAGGAGGACCGGCTGGCTAGTCCTAGTAGAAAGTCATCAGGGAACCAGGCCTCTTCTGTGTATATATTTTGCTATTCTGAGCACATGGGCTCCATATTCTCCATAGCTTCTCAGTCACAAAATGGCTGTAGCATCTCCAGCTGTGATACTATGTCTGACAGGCAAGAAGGGGAAAGAGAAAGGACAGCTTCCTGTTGAGTCAGTTCCTTCCCTTCCAACAGCTCCCTCAGAAACTTCCACTCAGTGTGGCTTCTGCATGTCTTTTGGTCAGCTCTAGGACAAATGAGAATTTAGCAAGTTGTTTGGAAAATGTAATGGACTTAAGGATGACATTCAAAATAGGAACAAAAACTATAAAATACATAGGACTCAACCTATTAAGGAATGTATAAGGTCTCTATCAATAAAAATATAAAACCTGACAGAAGGGTATAAAACAGAGAGGAACATACAAAAAATAGGGCTGAAGGAACAATAGTGTAAATGGAAAGACACATTGTGTCCCTGATTGGGAGCTCAGTACTGTCCACACTCAGTATGATCACAATACAAAATTTCAATGGGAATTTTTATGGATCTTAACAAGTTTATGGATTTTAAACTTCATCTTAAAGAGAGAGTGCTCAATAAAAGTCACGGGATCTTTGAAATAATAAGAGGATGTACCTTGGCAGATACTAAAAAAAATAATCCATAAACTAGAAAGTTTAAGAGATGACATTTAAAGCTCCAATTATTTTTTAAGTGTACACTGTTTCTGTGAATATAGGTAAATGGATCAAGTAAAGATTAAAAAGATACAACTATATATGGCAATTTAACATATGCTAAAAGTGGCATTCCACATCAGAGGTAAAAGGGTCATCAATATATGATCTTGGGACAATTATATTTTGAAAGGGAAATATAGTCAGATTCCTGCTTCACAAAGGTTAAAAGCAAATTCCAGAGGAGCAAAGAGCTAAATTTTTAAAATACACCTACACATGTAGTTAATGAAATATTGGTATTTTATTATTATACTTTTATAATACTAGTACTAAATGGGAAAGACATAAAACCCCTAAGCTTAAAAATAAAATTAAAACATTTAATTATATAAGACTTTTAAACTTCTGCCTGAAAAAGAAACCATACAAAGTTTAGAAGTTTCAAGAAAATATTTGCAACATATGACCAAAAAACAACTTTTAAAATATGATTGAAGACAGAGAAGAACTAAGATGGCAGCAAAGGTAGAACACCTATCTTGCCGTCATAATCAGCAATTTTAATACTACAACTTAACGAAAGAACAAACACCTTCCAGAATCACCAGAAAGCTCGCCGAGTGAAAATTCCACAAATAAAAGTGAAGATAGGACACTGTGACTCGGAGGAGCAGCGGCGAACAGCGTTGAAAGATTCGCATGGAGAGAGGTTTGGAGCGCACGCCGCGGAGAGGGCGGGCGGCTGAAAACCGGCCAGGTTTCTCGAACGGGGAGACAAAGGCGTCCCACTGGACTGATTCGCCAGCTCTGGGCAAAGTCCAGAGAACCCACTGTCACACGGGGTGAAAACTGGACAGTGGGAGGGCACGCCGAAGCTCGGGTGCTGCCGGGTCTCCCGGCTTGTGGAGAAGGCAGCTTGCGCAAACAGCTCGGCTGCGTGACAGCGCAGAGAGCGCACCGCGACTTGCCTCTCATTCGGAAAACCGTCAGACTGCTTTGTTTTACGACCCTGGGTGAGACATTGCGCATGCAGACTCATTTTGGGAAAGTCTGAATTCCCCGGCAACCGGCAGCCGGTGGAACTCCGCAGCGACTCTCTCTCAGAGGTGCTGGCGGCCATTGCCCCCGGCACAGAGTCCCTGGGGCCGCATAGGGCGGAGCTAACGCTGTCTGCTTGACCCGGAGACTCCGCCCATCCAACCTGAGCACAGCTGAGCTTCAGAGACAATTGGCCTGGAGGTCAACCCTCCAAGTGCTAACAACGATTAACTGAGCTTAACTTCAGCAACACTGTGCAGCCCATATCCACCTCAGGTAACCGGGGAGGCTTAGCCACTATCCCTAGTAGGAAGTCTACCACACAAAGCTAATTGACCAACTCAGGGAAGCAGCCACCATGCAGCAACATGGAAAGAAATCAGATGTGAAAGAAATGGAGGGAAAAAAACGACTGGACATGGAATTCAGAAGCACGGTTATAGGGTTTTTTAAGAGGCTCCAACAAAAGATCGAGGCCTATAAGGAAATAAGCAAGACCACAAAGGAAATGAATGAGTCCTACAAGAAAATGAACAACACCCTCAAGGATATAAACGAGAGCTGCAAAGAAATGATCAAGACCAACGTGGAAATGATCAAGATCAACGTGGAAATGAATGAGTCCTACAAGGAAATGAAAGAAACCCTCAAGGATATAAAGCAGACTCTCAAGGATATGAAAAAGGCCCAACCAGAAATTAAGCATACACTGACTGAAACAAAAAATAATATACAAAGACCTAAAAGTGCCCTGGAGCACCCCAAGAACCAAGTTAAAGATTTGAAATACAAAGAGGTAAAATCCAGTCAGCTGAAAAAGCAAGAAATCAAAAGAATCCAAAAAATTGAAGATAGTGTAAGGGGCCTCTGGGACAACCTCAAGCATACCAACATCCGAATTATAGGGGTGCCAGAAAAAGCGAGAGGCCAAGACAATGAAAACCTATTTGAAGAAATAGTGACTGAAAACTTCCCACACCTGGTGAAAGAAATTGACTTAGGAGTCCAAGAAGTGCACCGAACCCCAATATATAGGAACCCTAAGAGGACCACACCGAGGCACATCATAATTAAAATGCCAAGAGCAAAAGACAAAGAGAGAATATTAAAGGCAGCAAGAGAGAAACAGTTGGTTACCTATAAGGGAGCACCCATACGACTGTCAGCAGATTTCTCAACAGAAACGATGCAGGCCAGACGGGAGTGGCAAGAAATATTCAAAGTGATGAACAGCAAGAATCTACAACCAAGATTACTCTATCCAGCAAAGATATCATTCAGAATTGAAGGTCAGATGAAGTGCTTCGCAGATAAGAAAAAGCTAAAGGAGTTCATCACCACCAAACCAACATTATATGAAATGCTGAAAGATATTCTTTAAGAAGAGGAAGAAGAAAAAGGTAAAAGTGTAAATTAGGAACAACAAATACACATCTATCAACTAATGAACATAAAAATCAAGTGAATTGATAGGCTGTTGAACAGGATAGACTGGTGAATATAACAGAGACATGGACATAGAGAGGGAATGGACTGACAATTCTTGGGGAGAAAATGGTTGTGGGAAGTGCAGCAAGAGACTGGACAAAAATCTAGCAACAATGGGAGAGGACAGTGGGGAGGGGGAGGTGAGGGTGGAGGGTGGGATAGGTACAGGGTGGAGGGGAGCTATAGGGGGATAAAAAGGGGAAACAATGTAATTAATAAACTGAACAATAAAGATTTTTAAAAAATGAAAAAAAAATAAAATAAAATATGATTGAATATATAAATTATTCAGGGAAAAAAGACCAAATGACCAAATAAAAAGGGGTAAAGAACATGAATATGCATTCATAGAAAAATATAGATGATCAATAAACATTTGACAACCTACCTATTGATTAGGGAGAAAATAACTTAGTTAACATTAGTTGAAGAGTGACAACATGGTTTGGAAAGTTGTGGGGAAACAGGTATTCTGAGAAAGTGTAGATGAGTGGGGTTTTTTGTGTTTTTTGTTTGCTTATTTGTTTTTTGGTTCATTGGCTGACTATATTATGACACGATACTGATTGGTTACATGTTGAAAAAAACGTACAGTACAAAATACAAAAAAAGTTGGTTCCACTCCCCCTCTTATTCACCCATCCCCAAATACTCATCATTGTGGTTTGGTCTCAAGAGTCTAGGTGAGTGTTTTAAGAAAACAAATTTGGTAAGTACTATCAAACTTAAAATGTATATACCTCTTAACCGGGCAGTGTTACTTTTAAGTCTCTGCCTTCCAGAAACTTTTATACTTGTGACAAAGATGAATGTAGTAAGGTTGCCCATTTTAAGAAGAATTGTTTGCTTTGTAAAATAGTATAATTTCTGAATGTTCAATCCTAGTGGCTGGGTAAATAGAAAAAGAATACAGTGCAATCATTTTTAAAATGAGGTTGGGTACTATGTATTAACCTGGAAAGATCTTAAGGTATAACAGTAAGTGAAAAGAGCATGTTTCAGAATAGCTGCGTATCTTGATTATGATTTTATGTAGAACAACCCCCTCCACCAAAAACTGACGTGACTAAATATCTTACTGTGAGAGTCACACCAAATCGTTCACAGTGGCTTTCTATGAGAAGGTAAACCAGATTGGTATGAGAATTCACATTGTAAAATATTCAAAACAGAGCATACATAGGAAAATATACTCGTTTTTACTGAGTTTTAAAAATCAAAAGGTTAGCATAAATTACAGAGGAAAAACAAGCAAAAATAAAATTGTCAACTTTTTTCTTCATTTCTAGGGAACCAGGATAATGAAATACAAACAAACAATAAACATGGCTGTGTATGCAGTAACTTATAAAAGCAGTGAGCAGTGAATTAACTGTTACATATAAATCAGAAAATGGGAAGAACAGAAACAATTGTTTCGAATTTTAAAATATTATATCTGTGGCTAATTTTATTGTTAGGAAATCAGTGAGGTGAGATATATCAGAAAGAAAAGGTTCAAAGTCGGGGTACCTAGTAATTCAGGTTCTGATGCTGTTAATCTTTATTCAGCCTTGTGACCTTGAGCAAACTGCTTCTGTTTTAAGCTTTTGTTTATTCATCTTGTGGCCTGTCTACATTCTTAGTCTGAGTCCAAGGAAAGTTAGAGATAAAGTGTAGTATACAAGCAGCATATTTAACATAAACTGCATTACCGGATCTGCTCAGTCTGCAGGTATTCTAAAGGAGTTATGGGTGACCAGAAGCTGTCTTCCCAGGATGTGCCAGCTTTGCTCAGGTAGACCTGGGAGATAGAGGGCAGTACTATTGCAGAGTGAGCTTGATATATGTGTGAAAATATATATTTAAAAAGGTGTGGATGAATACATAAACTCATAATGGTAACCTCTGGGGGTCAGGAACAATGAAGGCTTTAGTTTTATATGTAATTTTTTTCATCAAAAAGTATAACATTAATATTTTATATGCATAATTTTAATAGGCACTACTGTAGATTAAAGCAAATATGCTAAAATATTAAGTCTGGATACTGGGAATATGGATGTGGTTTTCTTTCTATTACTCACCAGGTCTTTTTTTTTAATAGGCAAATATTTCAGCAAGTAACAAGTTTAATGGTTCAGTGACAAATAGACTGTGTCTGGTTAAAAATTAAATTTGGGGAGCAAAAAAATGTACAAACGAAAAGGAGACCTGAATTTAGCTTTACCCATTTGACAAGAAAGGAAGAGATACCAATGCTTCTACTCTATGTGGCCAGGGCACTTGTAGAAAAGAGACCCTTTGTGTTTGTGTTCAGTATTGTCTTGGCTTTCCACAGCAGTAGTGGGGGAGCTGTTTGTTTCCTGGTCACGTGAACTACTTATGCTTTTGTCACTGGCTTCTTGTAAGTTTGAAAACCAAGGAGTCCTTGGTAACCTTGGTAGCCTACTGTCCACATGGGTAGGGAAATGGGCCAAAGGACAAACTTGATGAAATATTTCTAGTGTAGAGAATGATTGCAAGGTCAATCTTATATAAAACATGAAAAAGTGAGGAGAGACAGGCAACCATTTCCCAGGGAAAGTTTTCTTTAATCTTGATAGTCTTGCAGTTTCTGTTATGCTACTTCTAAAATGCTTAGTTACTCCACATGTTCCCCTTATCTCCAGCCCCAGATTTGTATTATAAAAATGTTCAAACAGTACAGAAAAGGCAAAAGAATAGTACAATGCTTGTTATACCTACCTCTTATATTCAACAATTTTTTAACATTTTGCTATATATGCATTATTTTTTCTTTTCTCCCCCCACCCTTTTTCAGGTAAGTTGCAGACATCACTTCACTCCTAAGTAATCCCTCATGCAGCTGCTAAGAAAAGGCACATTCTACTGTTTCACCATAATATCATCTTACCCAAGAAAGTTAACAGTAATTGCTTACTATCAAATACCTAGTCCACCTTCAAGTTTTCCCAGATGTCTCATGGAAGTTTCAATTTTTTTAAAAAGTCATATCACATTTGTCCTGGCTGGTGTGGCTCAGTTGTTAGGCATCATTCTGTGCACCAAGAAGTTGCTGGTTCCATTCCTAGTCAGGGCATATGTCTGGGTTGTAGGATCAATCCGTGGAGGGGCAAGTAGGAGGCAGCCAATAGATGTTCACTCTCACATCAATGTTGCTGCTGCTGCTCCTGCTCCTGCTCCTCTTCCTCCTCCCCCTCCTCCTCCTCCTACTTCTCCTCCTTTCCAAATTGTGAGAGAAGCTCTTTTATTTTTTTCTCTATTGATTAAGGTATTACATATGTGTCCTTATCTCCCCATTGTACCCCCCCCACACACACACATACCCTCACCCCCCTGGTGTCTGTGTCCATTGGTTAGGTTTATATGCATGCTTATAAGTCCTTTAATTGATTTCTTCCCCCTTACCCCATCCTCCCCTATCTTCCCTCTGAAGTTTGACAGTCTGATCATGCTTCTCTGTCTCTGGATCAATGTTTCTCTCTTACTCTCACTCTCCTTTCCTCTCTCAAAAAAACAGTAAAAAATATTTTTTTAAATCATATTATAGCCCAGCTAGTGTGGCTCAGTGGTTGAACATTGACCTATGAACCAGAAGGTTATGGTTTGATTCTAGTCAAAGCACATGCCAGGCTTGTGGACTCATTCCCCAGCAGGGGGCATGCAGGAGGCAGGCAATCAATGATTTCTCATCATTGATGTTTCTCTTTCTCCCATTCCCTTCCTCTCTCTGAAATCAATAAAAACATATTTTTTAAAACATATTACATTTCATACGTGGCATTGTATTATTATTCTTTTTTAAAATATATTTTATTGATTTTTTTACAGAGAGGAAGGGAGAGGGATAGAAAGCCAGAAATATCAATGAGAGAGAAACATGGATCAGCTGCCTCCTGCACACCCCCCACTGGAGATGTGCCCACAACCAAGGTACATGCTCTTGACCAGGATCGAACCTGGGACCTTTCAGTCCACAGGCCGACGCTCTATCCACTGAGCCAAACCGGTTTTAGCTATATTATTATTCTTTAATTTCTTCTATATTAGAAGTGTTTTTCCTCTTTGTTATTTTTGTTTTGCATGAAATTGACTTTTTATAATTTAAAAAATGTTTTAATGTGATAAAATAAACATAAAATATACCATTTTAAGTTCTTTTTAAGTGTACGGTTTAGTGGCATTAAGTACATTCACATTGTGCTGTAATCACCACCATCCATCTACCACAAATGAAACTCTGTACTATTAAAGAATAACTCCTCTTTCTATTTCCCCAGCTCCTGGTAACCACCATTCTACTTTCTGTCATTGTGAATTTGACTATTCTAAGAAACTCATTAAGTGGAATTATACAGTATTCGTCCTTTTGTGACTGGCATATTCCACTTACTATAATGTCCTCAAGGTTCATTCATGCTTTAGCATGTAACAGAATTTCTGTCCTTTTTAAGATTTAATAATCTGTTGCACATATACCCCATAGTTTATTTTTCTGTGGATAGACACTTGCCTTGCTTCTATCCTTTGGTTGTTGTGAAAAATGCTGCTATGAACATAGATGTACAAACATCCATGAGTCCTTGCTTTTAATTCTTTTGACTCTATGCCCAGAGTAGAATTGTTGCATCATATGGAAACTCTATTTTTTATTTTTTGAGGAACCTCCATACTCTTTTTCCACAGGGACTGCAGTTTTACATTCCCACCAGTGGTGCACAAAGTTTCCAATTTCTCTCCATCCTTTCTAATATTTGTTATTTTCTGAGATTGTTTTATGTTTGTTTGTGTGTGTGTTTATAGTAGCCATCTTATTTTGTGTGGGAGTAGTATCTCTTTGAGGTTTTGATTTTCATTTCCATAATGATTAGTGCTGTTGAGCATATTTTCATATGTTTAGTGGCCATTTGTATATCTTCTTTGGAGAAATGTCTATTCAATTTTGAACAGGTTTTTTGTTTTTATTGAGTTTTAGGACTTCTTCATATATTCTGGATATTATTAAGTAAATGATTTTGCAAATATTTTCTCCCATTCTTTGGGTTGCCTTTTCATTCTGTTGTGTCTTTTGGTGAACATAAATTTTTGATTTTGGTGAAATCTGATTTATATATTTTTCTTTTGTTGTCTGTGCTTTCAGTGACATAGCCAGAAATCATTGCCAAATCCAATGTCATGAAGCTTTTCATATGTTTCCTTATAAAAGTTTTATGGTTTTAGGTTTACATTTAGGTCTTTACTCTCCCTTTGTTCTCCCCTCCTCCCCCCCCAAAATAAATTGTTTTAACTATTCTAGTTTCTTTGCCTTTTCTCCTAAATTTTAGAGTTATTTTGTCTATGTCTACAAAAAATCTTTTGGAATTTTGATCCTGTATATCAATTTGGAGAGAATGGACATCTACATTATGTTGAATTTTCCAATCCATGGACACATTATGTCTATCCATTTATATAAATGTTCTTTGATTTCCTTTATCAATGTTTTGTAGTATGTAGATTATAAGTCTTATGCATGTTTTATTAGATTAATATTTAAATAATATTGTACTTTTAATTTTGGTTTCCATGTGTTTGTTGTTTTTCTGTAGAAATATAGTTGATTTTTACATAGTAATCTTGCAAACTTGTTGAATTCACTTATGAGTTCCAGAAGTTTTTTTGAAGATTCTGTGATATTCCCTACTTCATTTTCAATCTGTATGCCTTTTATTTTCTTGCCTTATTACATTGGCTAGAACTTCCAGTATTCTGTTGAATAGGAGTGGTGAGAGCAGACATCCTTTTCCTATTTTTCATTTTAGAGGAAAAACTTGTATCACCATTAAGTGTAATCCAAAACTTTGCTTTGAAGGTTTTTGTAGACATACATTATCAAGTTGAGGAAACTTGTCTATTCCTAGTTCTCTGAGTGTTTTTATGACAAACTAGAAGCCCAGCATGTGAAATCATTCAGCCTCGCCCACCAGCATGTTCCCCTCTGTGCTCACCGCCCTGCCCACCCACGTGCTCCTCGTGTGCTCACAGCCTCGCCCACCTGCACTAGTCTTTGGTCATTAAGGCATGAGGACCATAGGCCTTTTATAATATAGACTAGAGGCCTGGGGCACGAAATTCGTGCGAGGAAGGGGGTGTCCCTCAGCCCAGCCTGCACCTTCTCCAATCTGGGATCCCTTGAGGGATGTCCGACTGCCCGTTTAAGCCTGATCCTGATAGGATCCTGATAGGATACTGATCCTGCCAGCCTTTTTGCCCCCAACTTTCCTCCTCTGCTGGCCTGGTCACCCCCAACTGCCTTTCCCTGCAGGCTTGATAGTCCCCAACTGCCCTTCCTTGCAGGCCTGCTCCCTCCCAACTGCCCTCTCCTGCTGGCCTGATGGCCCACAACTGCCCTCCCTTGCAGGCCTGGAACCTCCCAACAACCCTTCACTGCTGGCCATCTTGTGTCCATATGGGGGCAGGATCTTTGACCTCATGGGGGCAGCCCTCTTGTGTGTTGCAGTGATGGTCAATCTGTGTATTACTCTATTATTAGATAGGATAGAGGCCTGGTACATGGGTGGGGGCCAGCTGGTTTGCCCTGAAGGGTGTCCTGGATCAGGGTGGGGGTTACCTTGTGGCGTGGGGCAACCTGGGCGAGGGGCTTGTGGTGGTTTGCAGGCCAGCCATGCCCCCCAGTGACCCAAGCTGAGGCCCTGGGATCTGGAATTAATTTATGTTCTATAATTGAAACTTTGTAGCCTGGAGCAGAGCCAAGCCTTCTGCTCGCTCTGGGCAGCAGACATTTCTATTTGAAACTTTGTAGCCTAGAGTGGAGGCCTAAGTGCTAGGGCTAGAGAAGCTTGGCTTCCTCCATCACCCAGGCAACCCTAGCCTCCACTCTTTCCAACTCCTGGCTGCTGCCATTTCTGTTAGAATATATCTTCTATAATTAGAATATATCTTCTATAATTGAAACTTTGTAGCATTGGGTAGAGGCCTAGGCCGGCAACAGCAGGAGGAAAGCTTGGCTTCCTCTGTTGCCAGGGAAACCCAAGCCTCCCTCCTGCTCTCAGTGGCCGTAACTATATTGTTTGAGGTTTGTTTGCATAATTTGCTCCTGATTGGCTGATGGACATGGCTGTAGGTGTGGCCTGATCAGAGGTAAAGTCAATTTGCATATTACTCTTTTATTAGATAGTATAGAGGCCTGGTGCACAACATTTGTGCACTGAGTAGGGAGGTCCTTCAGCCTGGCCTGTGCCCTCTTGCAGTCTGGGGCTCTTGCAGTCCAGGACCCCTCACTCCTTACCGTCTGCCTGCAGCGGAGACAGGAGTGGCTTCCGCCATCGCTGCTGTGCTCGCCAGCCATGAGCCTGGCTTCTGTTTGAGCAGCGTTCCCCCAATGGTAGCACACTGACCACCGGAGGACAGCTCCTGTGTTGAGTGTCTGTCCCCTGGTGGTCAGTGGGTGTCATAGCGACTGGTTGTTCCACTGTTTGATTGATTTGCATATTAGGGTTTTATTATATAGGATGGGTATTAAATTTTGTCAAATGATTTTTCTATATCAGTAATATGGTTTTGTGAGTTGTTTTTTCTTCTTTAGCTTTTCATAATGGTGGATTAAATTGTTTCAATCTACCCATAAGAACCAGCCCTGCATCCCTGGGATAAGCCCCCTCTTGGTCCTGGTGTATAAAGGAAGTCCTCACTTCGCATCAATGATAGGTTCTTGGAAACTGCAACTTACAAGACTAATTTATTTATAAAAACAAGAGTTAAATTCCTTTGGTATATTTCTGGTCACAAAAACCACCAAACTTGCAAACAAAGGCTTAAAACACTTCTAATATTAAACATTGAAGTAAATGCGAGCTGTATATACATATAAGAAAGATTAAAAAGAACAAGTAAAGTAATTAATTTGTAATCCACTTATTTCAGTCAGGGGATGCAGGTGGCTGGCACTTCTCCTGGCAGCTCAGGGCACAAGGCAGGGACCAATACTGGATAAGACACCCTTGCATATCAGGGTACACTCATGCACACACCCACACTCACTGAGACTGGGACAAATTAGACACACCAGTTCACCTCAACTGCACACCTGTGCGTGTGGAAGGAAACGGAGGTAGGTACCTAGAGAAAACCCACACAGACTTGGAGAGAACATGCAGACTCCACACATATAGTGTCCTGACTGGGAATTGATTTCTTTTTCTCATCAATTTTATTTGAGGACCTGCTGTAATTCTTTTTGTATGTTTTTGAGTTCTACTTGCTGATAGTTAATATTAAGGTTTTTACATCTGTATTCATGATAGATATTGGTCTGTTGGGTTTTTTGTTGTTTATTTTTCTTGGTAATGTCTTTACATGGTTTTGGTATTACATGGAAGATTGTGAAGATCTTGAGTGAAGACAGTGCTAATGATCACTAAATCATGGAGTGGATAACTTGGGCCATGGGAATATCAGAAAGAATCCAGAGGAGAAAAAGAATCTGGGAAGGAAATTAGTATTGTTGGCTAGAAATATTGTTACTTGGGTGAGTGTGGGGCAGTGTACCAGAGCAGACTCAGTGAGGGCTGGAGATGCAATCTGGTTGTCATGGACAGAACAGTTAGTGTAGTTGGCTTGTGGAGAATCTTAGTTAATAATGATGTGATAGGGCTGGAAATATATTGACTGTAGAGAAAAATAATATTAATGTTAGGGAATTAATAATGGAGGTAGATCCTAAACCTGGAGGTGATGGAAGGTTGGGAGGGGGAGCGGAGAGACCTAGTAGAAGGATCATTCTTGAGCAGGAAATTGAGCACCTCCCTCTAGCACTGCTGGTAAGGAGGAACAGTTGGTATGGGAGCATGAGTCCTTAGAAGTGATATTAATGTCTGGGAGTGCCTCTCCTTGTGCTTTGTTTAGGAGGAAAGGGATATTCCTAAGGCCAAAGGAATAATAGATCTGCACCAAAATGGGAACAAGTATCCAGTGGTGACACTCTATGGGTAGAGTTGTGATGGTGAATCAAAGCTTGGTTTAGGTCTTTACACCAGTTTTTTTATTTGTTTGTTTTTATCTGTTTGGTCTTTTGTGTTTGGTTTTGATAGATTGGTGAGGTCCACAGTTAGGGCAAATCAGAGTGGAAACTCTTCAATCATCCTCAGAAATAAGTCATTGAAGGTCTTTCTGCTAAGCTGCTGAGTCCCAGTGCTGTCCAGCATTGAGCATGAGAAGGCCATTAGCTCCATCCTCCGTTGAGCCAGAGAGACACTGACCACCCAGTTTGTAATTAGCAGTTCAGACAGACTTAGGCCTCTGACCAATTCTGCATAATCACTTCTGGAAAACAGAAGAGAAGGAACATTTTCCTATTCATTTTGTGGTTTTGATACCAAAACCAGACAAGGGCAGTTTCCATCCCTAGCAGTCATCCCTCCTCATGCCTTCATTTGCTGGAACTGAGGAAGTTGATTTCTGTTCTTGTTGCAGCTGCAGCCGACTCCGCCAGGTTCAGAGTATCCTGACCCAGAGCAGCAAGTCTCGACCGGACGGGATCCTCTGCATTCTAGGTCAGTGCTTTCAGTGAGGTGGGACTCAGGGCTGGGGCAAATTGGCTTCTGTTCACAGGAAAATACTGATAATAGTATCATTGGGAGATCAGCCGTGGGTTAGTGTCCCCTGCTCTTGTTCCCCTGAAATCTGTTGCTGTTTAAATGAGGTTGGGTGAGATATCAGTAAGACAGGGAGTACCTACCACAGAGCAGGCATTTTGTACATATTACCTCATTTCTCCTTACAGCAAACTTACAAGGGAGCAGTGTTGTCCCTTTTTTCTTTTTTACAGAAGAGGAAACAGATTCTAGGAGATTAAACAGACTTGCTCAGGGCCACAGAGTGCAAAATTAGGCATTTATTTGTTCTTTAAAATTTTTGATTATGAAAACATTTCATATAATTTAAAATTAAGATAATACATGTGTAATAATGAACAGAGCTTCCTAACCATCCCAGGTACCCACTCCCAACTCCCCAGAGATAACATTGTCAACTGTATCTTTAACACAAATGGGAACATTTTATGCATATTGTTGTTAACCTAATTTTTAAATTTTTCACCTGACCATATTATCTTAGAGTTTTTTAAATATCAGATTGATTACTTGAATATGGAATACTAAAATGTTGCGGAAATTGATATGTTTGAAGTTGAGTGTGAAATAGAGGTAAAAAGTAAATCTTCAGGACAGAACTTTATGTGAAAGTATCAGTTAGGAAACTTGTCTTTTTTCCCTTTATTTTATTACTTTTTTTCCATCACATTTATCCTCCTAAACCCGTGGTCAGCAGACTGTGGCTTGCGAGCCACATGCGGCTCTTTGGCCCCTTGAGTGTAGCTCTTCCACAAAATACCACGGCCTGGGTGAGTCTATTTTGAAGAAGTGGCATTAAGAAGTTTAAGTTTAAAAAAATTTGGCTCTCTGTTCCATCCACGAGGATGGTCCAGAGATGGCGGATGCTGACGACACCTTGCCATGCTAGCAGTCGGCAGCTGTGTGTGGCTGCAGGCGGCCCAGGAACATACCAGAGAGGATGGATCTTGCATTGCCACGATGTGTCCACCATCTGGATACCATTGCTGACATGTACACATGAAGAACTATTTGACATTGAAACTGGGACTCAGAACAGTTGGACATTGAAACTGACACTCAAACTTTTTTTGCTCTTATACGTTTGTTTTCAGTATGCAGAGGCAAGATATTTTTGAAGAAAAGAAACAGGGGAGAGTGATTGATATAGAGGCAGGATGGCCTCGAACAGGCTGTCAAGCTACAGGGGGAAGGCTGGAGTGGAGGGGAGGCAGATGCTGGGGGAGATCAACCGAAGGACTTGTATGCATACATATGAGCATAACCAATGAATGAAAGACTCTGGGGTGGGGAGGGAGGCAGGTGGGGACATGTGCTGGGGGGTAGGGGAGGCTGGGGGAGGATATTGGTGGGGGGAGGAAAACATATGTACTACTATTAAATATAAGTTATATTGTAAATAAAATTTTTTTTTAAATTTGGCTCTCAAAAGAAATTTAAATCATTGTACTGTTGTTATTTGGTTCTGTTGACTAATGAATTTGCCAACCACTGCCCTAAACCATCCTCCACCTTCACCCACTCCCATCTGCCCAATCAGCATACTCCATGTCAATGAGTTTTTTCTCTTATTTTTTTCTTTTTTGCTCAATCCCTTGAAACTTGTGTATTCTTTTTTTCTAAAAAATATGTTTTTATTTATTTTGGATAGAGGAAGAGGGGAAGAGAGAGAGAGTGAGAGAAATCAAGTGATGAGAGAGAATCTTTTTCTATTCCAGGATCCCATCCAAAATACCAAGTTAAATTAGTTACCATGTCTTCTCAAGCTCCTAATGTCTGTAACAGTTTCTCAGACTTTCCTTGTTGATGACCTTGATAGACAATTAGCATGTCTCTCTAATAGGGTTTTTCTTATCTTTCTCATGATAAGAATGGAGTTAAGAGTTTTTGGGTGGAAGACCAGTAAAGTAACATGCCATTTTCATCACATGATATCAAGGATTCATACTATCAGCATGGGGAGAGAACACCAAGATGGCAGCATAGGTAAACACCTATTGTTCTGCCCCGCGCAATGATTTAAGAACTACAACATAACAGCAGAACAGACAGCACCCAGAATCGCCAGAAAGCTGGCTGAGTGAAAACTCCACTAATAAGAGTAAAGGTGGGACACTGAGACTCAGAGGAGTGGCGAGAGTGCAGCCTTTCAGACGGAAACAGGTTAGGAGTCGTCCTGGTCGTGCACGCGGGCTGGGGCTGGAGCAGCAACCCCGGCCGGATTTCGCCAACGGGGAGGGTGGAGACGTCCCACTGCACGGATTCCCCAGCGCCAGGCGAGGTCTGAGATCCGGGGTACGTGGAGACGTCCCACTGCACAGATTCCCCAGTGCCAGGCGAGGGCCGAGGTCCGGGGGATGCACCCTGGAAGCGGGGCGCGGCAGAGGCTCCTAGTCTGCGAGAAACCCGGAGGCGGCGAAAAGAAGTTTCCACGCAAGGGTCGCGCAAACCCGCGACTTGCCCCCTGGAAACTTGTCTCCTGGTTCCGGAAACCATCTATTTTACAGCCCTGGGCTAGACTTTTGGTGTGCAGACACATTTGGGGAAAGGCAAAGTTGTCTGGCAAGGGGAAGAGACTAGCGGCTTTCTCTTGGAGGTGCCTGCAGCCATCCCCATCCAACAGAGACCCACGTGCGCGAACGCCTCATAGGACGCAGCTGACACTGAGGCTGCCAGCTCAGCTCAGACACTCCGCCCATCCAACCTGAACATAGTCTCCCTTCACAGCCAATTGGCCTGGAGGTCAAACCCTCCTAGGGCTAACAACAACAAGCTGGGTTTAAATTCAAAAATACTGAATACAACCCATAAAGGATTGCAGTAAGAGTACCCACCTCAGGTAACTGGGGAGGCTGAGCCACTGTCCCTTTGAGGACATCTACCACATAAAGCAGCCACCATGCAGAGATATGGAAAGAAATCAGGTGTGAAAGAAATGGAGGAGAAAAGACAACAAGACATAGAGTTCAAAACCACGGTTATAAGGCTATTCAAGAGGCTCCTACAAAAGGCCGATCAACTTAATGAGAACTACCAGGAAATAAACAAGACCAACCAGGAAATGAATGAGAATTACAAGGAAATGAATGAGACCCTCAAGGAAGTGAATGAGACCCTCAAGGAAGTGAACAAGACCTCTGAGGATACAAACCAGACCCTCACGATAAAAAAAAGGACCAATTAGAAATCAAGCATACACAGACTGAAATAAAAAATATTACACAAAGTCCTAAAAGCAGTCCAGAGGGCCACAAGAACCAAGTCAAAGATTTGAAATACAAAGAAGCAAAATCCACTCAGCTGGAAAAGCAAGAAACAAAAGGAATTCAGATAATTGAAGACAGTGTAAGGGGCCTCTGGGACAACCTCAAGCATACCAACATACTGTCAGCATGACTTTTCACTGTTTCTATTAGCCTTGATCACCTGGCTGAGAGAGTGTTTTCAGGTTCTGCACTGTGAAGTACTCTCTCTAGCTCTCCTTTCCAACTGTCCTGGAAGGAAGTCACTATGTAGCCCACCCTTAAAGAGCCAGCAGTTATGCTCCATCGCCTGAGATGGGAGTATTTACATAAATTATTGAAATTCTTCTGCATGCGAGATTTGTCTCTTCTTGCACATTTATTTATTTATTTATTTATTTACTAATCATTTGTATCAGTATGGACTTGTGGGTATTTATTTGATAGCTTGAGTTATAATCCTCTACTACTTCCTATTTCAGGTTGTTCCAGCTTCTGCCATTTAGAGCTTTTTCAGTTGGCTCCTGTGTCTGTGTCCTTCCCTTTGATACACTCCCTCCAAAGTTTGTTTGTTTAGTACTTTTGTACTTTCTGGCACTCTTAGATGCTCCAGGCTTATTTTGCATATTTCCTATCCCAGTCCTAAAAGCAGCTATTTCTCTAAGTGCCCTGTTTTTTTGTTGTTGTTGTTTTTTTGGGTTTTTTTACTAAATGTTATTAAAAACCAATTTGAGTCTACTAATTGCTGCTTGCTGAGATATCATTGCTTCTAGGCCCTCTCAGCTGACAGAGTAAGGAAATATATGTGTGTACATTAACTGGTATGTACACACATCTGTAAATGTTATGTAATCATCTATATTTAAATTAAGCTAAATATGAATTTATATTAATGTCTTTAGCTCTAACCCATTACCATATGGATCATTCTAGTCCCCTCTTATTTAATTATTTATTTATTTTTATTTCAGAGAGGAAAGGAGAAGAGGAGAGAGAGATAGAAACATCAATGATGAGAGAGAATCATTGATTGGCTACCTATTGCCAATATGCCCTTGACCAGAAATGAACTCAGGACCCTTATGTCTGCAGGCTGACGTTCTATCCATGGAGCCAAACCGACTATGGCCCCCTCTTCTGTCTTATATATAAACTTCCATTCCACCCGTGAGAAACATGGCACCTACCAGCACCTGTCATTTACCATCCACTTAATTCTAGTATACCTGTGTAGGAGTATCAGATTTGTTAGCCCATAATACCCTATGAGAAATAACTATCAATTAGAGCACAGTGCTTACATATAGTTTCTTTTGCTTTAATTTTACATGGTCAGGCTTTTAATGTTAGCAATTTATATGGTAATTTATGTAACTGGAACCCTTACAAGAGGACATGCTACGACTAGGCCTATCCAATCCACTGGTTATTTTTCACTTCGTAACTTTTGACGTTATATAAGCCAGGCTATTCTTGCTTTTTAAATTCTTTTTCACCCTTCCCTTTACTGAACTGTTGGATGGGAAAGAACAGCACTGTGCTGCTTTTATCACAGCTGAGAAAGGACTCCTCCCACATTAGAAATCCTCTGACAGGCAGTCCTGAGGCCTCTCTGCTCTGAACGACCATTGCTTTTCACTGGTCTGAATGACCGTTGGCAGTTTTTTTTCCAGGCTCCAGCCATATTTCCATTCTTGGAGCTCTTTCTGCCCTAACTCCTTCTTCTTAATTTCACACAGACAGCTGACTCCTACCCTTAATACATCCCTTAGCCCTGGGCCTTCATAGATACCCAGGAATCAGGTAGAATATGTGTCTATGGCATTGAAAGGTAGTAGTGAGGGCAGTTGTTATTTCATTTCCTTCTTATTTATCTCTGACCCAACCCAATGGACTATAAACTTCATGAGGGCCATTTGTAGGCCCAGGACACACTCTAGTATCCAGCACAGTGCTTTAGGCCTAATAAATATTTGTGAAATTTCAGGTATGTGTGGTTTCAGTCACTTGTCCTCTTCACGTCTTTGAGTTTGTTTCAAACCACCTTAATCCTCCTTTAGTTGATCCGACATGTTTTGGTAAAGGTTTTTCTGAGAAGTAATATTTTCCTGACAGATATTCCTATTCCAACTGAAAATATTTCAAAATTTTTAACCAGGCATGACAGGACTTAAATTATATTTTCTGATTTTTTTCTATCAAGAATTGCTTTTTGGCAATTAACAGTTTCGATAATCTGTGCTGTTTGACAGTCTCTTGAATCCAAGTAAGGGCACTTGGTGCTGAGGCCTGCTTCTTTCGCAGAGAGGTGCTTAGTTTGGTTTCTGATACAAACTGGTCTGGGTTATTGCCTTTTACTTACTCATCAGGGTTTTGCTGAACAGGGGCAAATTATTTGGGCTCATTTGCTCCCAGAGTCTGATCAGGGTCTTCTTTGCCTTGCAGGAATCGATAGCAGGTACAATGAAGGCTGCATCGAGCTGGCGAATTATCTTCTGTTTGGTTTGTACAATCAGAATACCAGTGATTTTGAGAAAACAGGGTTTTCTGAAGAAGTTCTAGATGGTAAGTATATATTGGTAAACTCTGTGTGAAAGAGTAATAGCGATTATTTTTCTTCCGATCCTTTTTCATGGTCTTTTATGGAAACATATGATCAAATTTAAAATAGCCTGAAGCCCCAATACATTTTTACCTTTTTATTAATAAAAATCATTACTGATTTGCTGATATATTAAGGAAGTGCTCTTTAGGTCACCTGCTGGATGATAAGAGACTACCAACAAGTAGTTTTCAAGAATATATTTACTGGGTAATTCCGCTGTAGAGAAAAAAGTAAACATCAGTGTTTGGCTTTATATCTTGATAAGATACAAGTTTTCCTCTAAATTGCCTACTGCCTCTACAAGTGGGAGGTTCAGATTATGTGCATTGTCCTGTGAAAGCACTTTCAGCTGTGAGTCAAAGATGAGCCTGCAGGATACTCCTACAAGGAAGATTTCATGTGGATCTTCAGCTTAGGAACAAGGGCTCTTTGTGCTTCTCTGTCTTTGGGAATTGTTTCCTGTGTGACTTGAATTCATGAAGATTTCCATGACTACAATGAAGGCTTTCTGCTTACATTCCCTTTTCCTCAGCTCTGAGACACTCACCCTGTGTTGATGCTGCTGTGGGCTGATGCCCAGGAGCTATCTCTGATATCACATACTTAGCATCATGACTTGTCTGCCAGACGGGTCAGGAGACACAGAATAGACAAATCAAATTGGACAAGAGACAGAAAGCTCTTGTGAGGCGGCTGGGGGACGCCTGAAAGCAAACATCTGATGTTGATACAATATTACTGTGAGGATCTGGTACAGTGGTTCTCAACTGGGGTTAGTTTTATCCTCCTGGAGACATTTGCCAATATTTGAATACATTGTGTGTGTGTGTGTGTGTGTGTGTGTGTGTGTGTGTGTGTGTGATTTTTTACAGAGAGGAAGGGAGAGGGAGAGAGAGTTAGAAACATTGATGAGGGAGAAACATCAGTCAGCTGCCTCCTGCACACCTCCTACTGGGGATGTGCCCACAACCAAGGGTACATGACCTTGACCAGAATCAAACCTGGGACCCTTCAGTCCTCAGGCCGACACTATATTCACTCAACCAAACCAGTTAGGGCTGAAGACATCTTTGATTGTCACAACTAGGCAGAGTGGGTAGAGACCAGTGATGCTATTAAACATCCTACAAGGCATAGGGCAGCCCCCCACAACAAAGAATGATCTGGTCCAAACTGTCAGTAGTGCTGAGGGTGGGAAACCCTGGTCTCTATGTGAAAATCTTCTGTGGTATCTAAATACAGAACGGGAGTATCTAATTCTTTACAAGTATCTATCCCTGTGGAATGATTAAAGGTTTTGTTCTTTTCGGAAGTGCAGAAAGAAGCTGAAATTATTTCTTGCATTAAATTCTTTTCAATTCAAATATAGTTTCAGATTTTTATTTTTTTTAAAGTTTCCTTATACTGTACAGCATCTACTGGTTTGGAAAGACTTCATCTTGGCAGCTCATTTAAAGAATTATAAAAAAGACAGATGCCATATGTACTACTATTTGTAATACTTTAAACAATAAAAACCAAAATTTAAAAAAAGACAGATGCTCATATCAGCCACACATTTCACTGCAACCAAGATTGCTAAGGACATTGTAGTATTGAAATTAAGGAAATGGTTCAAACCCTCAAAGGTGTGCACTCCCCCCCCCCCTTTGTCTATCCTGTCACCTAGAAGAATGGATGCTTATGAAATGAGCATTTTCTTCAAAATTAATAAGTTTATCTTTTAAATTCAAATAATTAGAAAGCTGAGATCACCAGATTTATGCTTCTGAATTTCAGTCTCTAATTATTATATGAGAAGAAAAGAGGCCAACATGAAGGACATATTTTAAAAAGAAACTTTTAAAATAGTTTAGATCTTTATCCAATTCTCTTACCTGTGTACTCTATTAAACATTCACAGTGATGACATCAACCCTAAGAAATCCTGAGAGTGTTTACTTAGATTTAGTAGTTATTGTAATATTTCTTTTTAATTCTTTGCTGTATCAGAGTATATTCTACACAGAAAGCCTTGGGCCCTCTAAGTGACATCAGACTCTTTCCTCCTCAGCAGGCGATGTACATGTGATTTAGGACAGGGCACTTTTAGAGGGCCTGTGTAAGGAAAACAGGCAGATGAGAGGGGACCCTTTCCCACCCATTACCACCTTTGGACTCCAGGGTTTACCCACCAGTCAGCAGTGAAGAAGCTGCTCCATACTGTGTTCCCTAGAACATCCGACCAGGTGTGCAGCTCAGAGTGGTTTAAAAGGCCACCAGCATGGAACTTTTTTTTCAGGAGGCACCTAGCAGTGTGGTCCGCTGTAGTCAGTATTCATTGGTCTCATGTTTTTGTGGATTATGGTCTGTCTCACTGTATTACTGTGTTGGCATTGCCCTAAACCGTCTGCCTCAGCCACCTCCTCCAGCACCTTCCCTATGTCACCTTGTTAATGGTCTGCTCTCTGAGGAGCCATGGGATGGAGCCTCTGATTTTCTTCTGAAAGTTATAACTGCTTTCTTTCTCAGTATTCAAACTGCTATTAATAGTCCTGCCCCGTTCCATGGCTCTTCTTTTAGTTTTCTGAGTTTATTTGCATTCCTGGGCTGCTTTATTTATTTGACCCACCCCTGGGTGGTTATTAAGTCTGTGAGCTGCTGATCTATTTCTAGAAGCCCTGTCCTCCTGCCTCTACTTCCTTCCTTCCTGCCTTTCCTGTGTATAGAGTTCACCCCTGTACACAATAACCCTTCCCAAAGCTAACAGACAATGTCCCTTGAGCCCAGTGAGCCAGCAGCCAAGAACCTTAGACACTGACATCTGTAGGAGAACTAGCCACTAGACATATTCGCTACTGTTTTCCTGCCTTACCTGCTTTAGGCTGTGGAGGGTCCATTTGGAATTTTTCTCTGCAGAGAAGTACACAGCTGAGTTTGGTACCATAGATTTGACTGTGCAGCACTTTTGCAAAACACCCTGTAGGATGTTCTTTTTTTTTTTAATATATTTTATTGATTTTTTAAAAAATATATTTTATTGATTTTTTACAGAGCAGAAGGGAGAGGGATAGAAAGTCAGAAACATCGATGAGAGAGAGACATCGATCAGCTGCCTCCTGCACGCCCCCCACCGGGGATGTGCCCGCAGCCAAGGTACATGCCCTTGCCGGAATCGAACCCGGGACCCTTCAGTCCGCAGTCCGACGCTCTATCCACCGAGCCAAACCGGTCTTGGCTATTTTATTGATTTTTTTTATAGAGAATAAGGGAGGATAGAGAGGTAGAAACATCAATGAGAGAGAAACATTGATCAGCTGCCTCCTGCACAACTCCTACTGGGAATGTGCCTGAAACCAAGGTACATGCCCTTGACCGGAATCAAACCTGGGACCCTTCAGTCTGCAGGCCGATGCTCTATCCACTGAGCCAAACTGGTTTCGGCTGTAGGATGTTCTTTTTACTTATCCTGTGCCTGCATTGCCATCTCTAGAGAGCCACAGTTGTAGGAACATCACACAGGGACAAGGAATTCCTTGCTATCCACTCTTGACTATTCTTCAGTCATTTTGTAGTGCACTGCCAGATGTAATTATTTTCAGTTTAGAGTTTTGTTATATTATCTCTGCTAAGTCACTTAATGGTTTTACTATGTGGGAAGAAATTGTCTAAAGAAAATACCTTTAACAATCTTGTGTTTTATTAATTTTGTTTCCCTTACAGATGTAATTATATTAATTAAATCAGACAGTGTCCATCTGTACTGTAATCCTGTAAACTATCGCTATCTCTTACCCTGTGTGGCACATTGGAGAAATCTGCATTTGCACTGCATGACTGAAAATGAGGTAAGGAGAAAAGATAGACTAGGCACTTAGAGACACTTTTAAGAATATTCTTTCAAGAAAGTGTAGATCTGGAACAGGAGTCCCTAAAAAAGTCAGACTGCAGAATGTGGAACTTCTTATATCTCATTATGCAGCTACCTTATATATAAATTGTACACCTGAAGGGGACAGAAGGGACTCTTCTTTTTTTTTTTTTTAAATATATTTTATTGCTTTTTTACAGAGCAGAAGGAAGAGGGATAGAAAGTCAGAAATATCGATGAGAGAGACATCGATCAGCTGCCTCTTGCACGCCCCTCACCGGGGATGTGCCCGCAGCCAAGGTACATGCCCTTGTCAGAATCGAACCCGGGACCCTTCAGTCCGCAGTCCGACGCTCTATCCACTGAGCCAAACCGGTCTCAGTGAGAAGAGACTCTTCAAATTGGGGCTTAGTATAGGCGTATGAAGCTGCCTTCCTACCCTGCTTCATTGCCAGCCTGCACACATTCTCTCAGGGGCTAGTGCCTACATACTGCTCTAGGAGAATTAGATAAGCTTTCTGATATGTATGTGTTTAGATTTCTTGGTATCTGTTTCTGTTTTCCTCTGGGCCCATTTTAAGGGTTAAGCTGGGAATCAGATTGGGATTTGAGATTTAGGATTTCATGGAAATTGTAACCTGATATACATCAAAAATCCTTTCCATAAGTATTTGAGGAATTTTTGAGGACACATTTTCACTCTTCCATTTAGATCTTGAGTTGGTTTGCACTTGAGGGCATTGGTGTGAAGTAAGGGAATGGCAGTGTTTTTGAACAACAAGCATAAAATGTGGCTTTGGAAACACCCTCTTGGGTACAGTCTTCTATAAGTGTTATTTGAGGCAACTCTGATAAAATGCAGAGAAAATGTGGAACTTTGCATGATGTCTTATAAGAACTTGTTTTCCTTTCAATTTCCCTCTTTAGTATGAAGACGAGGAAGCTGCAGAAGAATTTAAAATTGCCAGCTTTGTGGACATGGTTCGAGACTGTAGTAGAATTGGCATTCCTTATAGCTCCCAAGGTGAGTGTCTGACAGCCATTTTAACCTTGCTTGGGTGGTATGTGAATCACATGTCCCTACTTCTCCTTTCATTGGAGGCATTCAGCTGGGAAACCCATTGATCTATTATTCCTAAAGTCAGAGGCTGAAGCAGAAAGGAATTTGGTAACTATGTAAGCTTGTATTCATAACCAAAGTTTCTGCAGCAACAAAGCAGGTCACTTACAATCAGATAGAAAAACTGGTAGGGCATTTACACAGTTGCCATCTAGTGTGTACCCCTTATTGTACATAGAATGTAGATATGGAGCCTTTTGGTAATAAGAAATAGGAGTCGGGTAACTATTAAAAATTTGCTGACAGTGAGGCTCAAAAACGATGGGTAAAAATATAGGAAAAAAATCAACAAGTTTAATAGTGCTTACTAGTATATCTTTATTTTTACCAAAAAAAAGCTTGCACATTGAAGATACTGTTACAAGAAAGGAAAATTTTTGATTTGCCAATTTTCCCTTGAGGAAGTTGTTTGGATATGTTTTTTAAGGGACAGAAGCCAAGTTTGGGTCTGTTAATAATTATATCCACTAGCTGATGAAAGTCAGATGTAATAGACCACTGTTTATTTATTTATTTGCTTGCTTGCTTGCTTAGGAAACTAGAATGTGAAAATATAGTATAGATAACTCTGAATTTATGTAACTTGTTTATGGTTTGAATTTTCCTTGGCTTTAACTTTGTATTTCTAGTGTTAATACTTAACCATTTGATCTGTTTCAATTTTATTTTGCTAAATGAGGCTGTGGTGAACTTGTGAGAAATGATGCCTGTCTAACCACATTAGATCAAGTTTAGACTGTTATATCCAGGATGGTATTTGATACATGTTGTTGTACTTGATTCCTCTAGGTCACCTGCAGATATTTGATATGTTTGTAGTGGAGAAATGGCCAATTGTACAGGCCTTTGCACTTGAGGGCATTGGAGGGGATGGATTTTTTACCATGAAATATGAGGTATGTATAAAAAGTACTATGCCTGGTTTTTATGAAGGGCCCTCAATGTGGGTGTGCATCATTAGAGTACTCTGAAAAGCTGTCAGTAACCTCCCAGTCACACGGAGCAAGTTTGAAGACTTGAAATGGAAAATAGTGTCTGTTTAAGGCTAGTCCCCAAATTGAGTTCCTGTGTTCTTTCTTTTTGGAATTCTCTGTCCTCCTTTCACTCCATTTTGAGTTCACTGTTCTCCAGTCTACTCCTGTAAATTTCTAAGCTGACTCCTCTTACAGTACTTATTATTTTGTGTTATTATACATTTGCCATATACCTCCTTTTACCAACCCAACCACCTGCCCCTGAACTCTGGACTGAAAGCTTCTTAAGAACAAAAGCAGAGTCTTTGTTTTTATTTGTTTCTCAGATATTCATATAATTTGAGAACTATTTAAGAGCAGGGAAAGGGATTGTGCAGAATTTTGTATAAGTACTGTGTACTAGAGAAATAAAAGGCTTAGCTATTCTGGTAAGAACAGTACCTTTTATTTTCATATTCTCTGTATCTAGGAGATGACCAATAAATATTTGGTAAGTGGGTTAATGAGTGAGTCTGGGAAAGGACATCATCCAGACTGCACATTAGGGAGGAGGGCCTGGTACATTAGTAGCATCATCACAGGATCTGCTTGCCTCCCAAGGACTCCGCCAAGTTGACCGGCTCCCAACACAGGAAACAAGGAGAGGAGGCATACTATTAGGGACAGAGTAAGTGGGGCCTTTGGAAGCAAGGCCCAGCGCTAATTCTTACCCTCCTTCTGAGAAGTAGCAGGAGCCCTAGGAAATAAATGGAGGTTTGCCTAGCAGACTCTGTAATGTGGATGAGCATGGGGTGTAGGGAAGTGCTGAAGAGAAGCATACCACTTGACTCCACTTTTCTTGCTCTAAAACCACAGTAATGCTACATGGACTACGTCTCACAGAGCATCAGCAGGCTGTGTTGGACCTGCCCTAAAAAGAAGTAATGCTCTCTAATTTAGAAGAGTGAGGACTAGAATGGAGACTGTGCCATAGGAGATAAAGTTCATATTTTTAGCAGTAATGACAATATTTATTATTAATTATATAAATTGGGCATTTATAGAGTGCCTCCTATATATCAGGCACTATCCTAACTACTTTATATGAATTGACTTTAATTCTTACAGTAACCTTCTGAAGTAGGTACTGTTACCATCTGTATTTTACAGAGAAGTTAAATGAACTTCCTAAAATCACAGAGCAGCAGGGCTGTCCAGTCCAGGGAGTCTGGCTTCAGAGCCTGGCTGCTGCAAGATTAGCATTGGAAGGCAGTGCACTAGGAAGCTGCATGATTCATGCAACCCAAATGAGAGCCCTCTGGCTCCTGCCTTAAGGTGCATCACACCATGAAGTCACAACCCAAAGGAGTAAAATCCCCTCCCAGAAAACCTTCACAGGGCAATGTAGATCTTTACTGCGGGGTGGAGCTCTTGGGGTGGGGGGAGTGTAGTGAGGAGGAAACAATGTATGTCATACAGTAAGAGCAGGGGAGGTAGAAAAGTATCTCGAGATCCCTTTCTCAGATCCTGCTCTTCTCTGTAGCTGCTAACTTTCTTTCTCTCAAATACTTTCTTGTGTCTTAATTTCATTCCCCACTGCAACCCCCACTCACAGTTCTCCTTATCCTGGCTTCCCAGTCCTTTAAGATATGGAGCAGTTTAGCCTGCTGATCAGCTCTGCATTATACACTCTCCACTCTGACTCACATATCAAAGGCTAAGAGAAGAACTACAGATATATAATCTGTATCTAGGAGATGGCATATAGATATAGATATAGATATAGATATATAGATAGACATATAGATAGATATCTATATACATAGATATATAGATAGATATCTATATACATAGATATAGATATAGATAGATAGATAGATAGATAGATATAGATATAAATAACTTAATTTTTTTAACTTCTGTTTTATTGCATGGCCATATCCAGAAGAAAGTTGTTAATTCAGAGGATTTTTTTCCCCTGATGTCAGTATGAGAAAGAAAGCCCAGTTCCACATAGTATTCACTTGGTATTTAGGCTGGGCCAAACTCAGTTATGGATATAGAGAACTCTTCCTGGGAAGCAGGACAGGGAAGTTCCTCTGATAAGGCTTTCCCTGCCTCCAGCCTCTTTCTTCTTATTCTCCAGCTGCTGGAACTGTGACCTGGTAATATAATTACATCAACTAGCTCCCCAAGGAGAGGATTCTAAGAGCAAACTTCTGAATAACGAGGGTAACCATATAGTGAGCATTTATTCACCTTTCAATACATGAGAACTTTGTGTTGAAAAGTAGAATAAGATTTATGAAAAAATTCAACAAATAAAAGAAAGAGACCATAGCGTATTAGATGCCATCCAGCATGTTTTAAAAAAAGATTTCTCCCTAAAATAAAAATTGGGGAAAAAAACCTCTTGTATATTTTTTAAGAATAGAGTTTGTAAAAAGAAAGAGAAATGGCAAATTAAGAGAGATGGATGACATCCAAGGAAAGATTATAAGTCTCAAAATTCATTAGTAGAATTAAAATTTGAATTTAAAAGAAATCAAATCCTTTATCCCACAACAAAAAACCTAATCATTTGACACATTTAAAAAGCTGTTCCAGAATACAGAGGAAGAAACCAAATAGATTAAGTCAGTAATAAAGGAGAATATAAAATGGGGGATAAAGGATGAAAATTGGTAGTATTGAAAATCAAGGGATTAATTGAAAGTTGTTATATAATAGTTTGTGCCTCCTTCCCTAAACCCCTGCCACTGTCTCCCAAGTGACAGGCAACGAGGCATTTACCAACTGCCACCTCCACCCTAGGAAAAACAAGGAACAGGGTGAGTGGGTGGGTTTCTCTAAAGAAACTGAAAAACAAGACAAAAAGAAGAGAGAGAGAGAGAGAGAGAGAGAGAGAGAGAGAGAGAGAGAGAGAGAGAGAGAGAGAGGTGTCATTGGCTAGTGTAGAATTTCTTGCCTGAAAATAAAGCTCTCCACATCTTGACATTTGGAGCATAAGTGGGTAGGGATCTGGGAATAACAGCCTCCTGCCTGTCTGCTCTCCCCAGAAAACTTCTGGTAGTGGACAAGCTCTGCTGAGAGCATAAAGCTTCCAATCAGCCCTTCCATTTGAAAATACAAGCAGGCCACCAAAGATCACAAGACATTGTGTTAAATACCTAAAAGGAAGAGAAAAAAAAACCCACATTTTTTAAAAAGGACCAACTGAATAAGACCCAGGATAATTTAAGATATACAGGAAACTTAAGGCACAAACTCTCCTTAGGATGCCCAGAGAAATTTAAAATTTTTTGGCAACCAAAGAACAAGTGTTTTGTTGTGATAAACAAATGTAAGGAAAATCACTCAGGAAAATTTGAATTGATAAAATCATAGCGGATTTGGAAGGTAAAGTTAGGGAAATCTCTACAAAATGTAAACTAATACAATCAAGGAGATAGAAAATATGAGAAAAAGTTAAGTCATGGAGAACGGATCCACGAAGTCTGATATCCAACAAGTGTAAGTTCTAGAAAGATAGAGCAATGATATCAGAAGAGAAGAAATGTTTTAAAAACAACAAACATTGCCTAGGCGGCATGACTCACGGGTTGAGATCAGGGTCTGTTCCCCCAGTCGGGGCTGCGGGCTTGACCCCCATTAGGGGGCGTGCAGGAGGCAGCCAGTCAATGATCCTCTCTCATCATTGATGTTTGTCTCTCTCCTTCTCCCTCTCTCTCTCACTGCCTCTCTGAAATCGGTAAAAATATATATTTTTTTAAAAGCAAGTGGTAGTATAGTATGTTCCTGACCAGCAATAAATAAAATATATATGGTATTAATATTATAAATAACAATTACTGGTATAACCAAAAATCATATTATGGTATTAGATGATGTTAAGTTATATGAGTGTCTGTGTAAGTGTAGAGAAAATATATGGGAATGAGGATCATTGTAGAAAAGCTATATCTTCACCATAAGTCAATACTTATTTTCTAAATTGGTAAATCAAGAAAATAAAAATATATGGGTGGTGAGAAGAGAAACAAAACACTTATATGCATAATCCATGGACCCAGTCATTAGTGTGGTGAAGTCCCGGGGCGAGAGGGTGGGTGCAGACAAAAAGGAGACATCTGTAATACTTTCAACAATAAAGATAAATTTTTAAAAATAAATTAATAAATAAAAATAAGGTAAGAAAAAAATAGAGATATAGGTATATCATAATAAAATATGGAGTCAATTATCAGAAGGAAACATTGAAAGACTTAAGTGGTTGCCTCTGAGGAGTGAGTTTTGTGAAAGGTTGCAATATGGGAGTACTATTTGATTTTTTTAAAACCATGGACATTATTATTTTAATTAAAATTTTATTTTAAACAAGGGCAAAAAGTATGTATATGTGCATTTGTATGTATATAAATGTATATATGTATGCCCCTCATTGAAGATACCAAAAAAATGTACTAAAGGCCCTAGCCAGTTTAGCTTAGTGGATAGAGCGCCAGCGTATGGACTAAAGGGTCCCTGGTTCGATTCTGGTTAAGGGCATGCCCTGGTCGTGGGCTCAATCCCCAGTAAGGGGTGTGCAGAAGGCAGCCAATCAATGGTTCTCTCTCTCCCCCTCTCCCTTCCTCTCTGAAAGCAATAAAGATATATATATATATTTTTTAAATGTACTAACGTTTCTGAAAAGATAGTTTCCTTGACTGGGACATCATTTATTAATATGTATTGGTTCTAATGTGACTGATAAAAATAACATTTATTATTCTAATCACTTGGGTTTTCACAAAGATAGTCATTTCTGAATGTCAGAAAATAATTTGGATTGCTCTAATGATATTGACTCTCTATTATTTTAAATTTTTGCCCTTGTGTTGCAGTTGCAGGATGTGAGTTTGAATCTATGGAATGTCTACAGCAAAATGGATCCTATGTCTCTGGAGAGTTTGCTTTCAGAAGTAAGGAGCCAAACTGTATTTTACTCACAAATATTACTCTTACTTACTAATTGTCTTTAAATTGAAGAAATGCATAATATATTTTAGTTTAGTTTAGTTTAATCAAAGAATTGAGCAGCTTCTTGAGCTCCCTGAGGGTAGAAGGGGACCCGAAAAGGTAATACTGCCTTTGGACACTGAGGAAACCTCACCTTAGGTGAGCCAAGCCGCCGGCCCGGTCCAGGGCTAGGTTTTCATCTGAAGACATTCTTTCTGTTGGGCTGGCCTTTAGGAAAACGATTCTGAGGGTGACTTTTTCTACTCTTTCTCTGGCATGAAAAGTTTAAAAGGATGGGGTATGGCTTAAAGGGATAAAGGATTAAAACACAGGTCAGCAAGCTTTTTCAATAAAAGACTAGATAGGTATGTTTTAGGTTTTGTGTACCCTGAAAGGAGCTGCAGATAATGCTTAAACTAATGAGTGTATCTGTTACTAGGAAACTTTATTTATAAAAATATGTGACCTGCCCACAAGCCATAATTTACCAAATCCTGGATTAGAGAATCAGGCATTAATTTTTCATCTGAATTTTGAAGGAAGAATTCAGGGTAGAAAGGGCAATTCACAATGGGGAGCAACAAATAAAATTAAGGAATAGATACTTTGGTTAAGCAGCTCAGTAGTGTCTCTCAGTGATCAAAGATAGATATGCATGGAAAAAGAAAGCTTATAGCCTTCAAATGAAATTACCTATAATATCAAGGCCCCTCTAAATGAAAACAACACACATCTCACAAATATCGATGCCCATATCATGTTAAAAGCATGTTCTTTGCTTGCTGGCATGGCTCAGTGGTTGAGCTTCGACCTATGAGCGAGGAGGTCATGGTTCGATTCCTGGTCAGGGCACGTGCCCGGGTTGTGAACTCGATCCCCAGTAGGGGACATACAGGAGGCAGCCAATCAATTATTCTCTCTCATCATTGATGTTTCTATCTCTTTCCCTTTCCCTTCCTCTCGGAAATCAATAAATACATCTTAAAAATAAATGCATGTTCTTTAATGAAGTAGGGTTCAATATTTAATATCAAGAAATCTGCCAAACCGGTTTGGCTCAGTGGATAGAGCGTCGTCCTGCGGACTTAAAGGTCCCAGGTTCGATTCCGGTCAAGGGCATGTACCTTGGCTGCGGGCACATCCCCAGTTGGAGGTGTGCAAGAGGCAGCTGATCGATGTTTCTCTCCCATCGATGTTTCTGACTTTCTATCCCTCTCCCTTCCTCTCTGTGAAAAATCAATAAACTATATTGAAATAATAAATAAATAAATAATTCTATTTTTAAAAATCTATTAATGTAATCATTGTACTAATTTTTCTTCTTGGAGACATTTATGACCCCATAGGTGATAAAAGGCATTTGATAAAACTGAACATTCATTCTGTTTAAACATTTCTAATCAAATAGGACTATAAAAGAAAAAGTGGAAATGTTTTTTTTAAAATGTAGTCATCATCAACCACCTATGGCTATCCTAATTATGGAAAAGAGTGAAAAATGCAAAAAATTACAACATTAATCTATACTAATAAAAGGGTAATATGCTAATTAGACCAGACATCTTCCGGATGTTCTTCCTGACGAAGCTGCCCACAGTCCAAGGTGCCTGTGGCCAGCTCGGGCCGAGCTGCTGGGGGTCTCAGGTGCCTGTGGCCAGCTCGGGCCGAGCTGCTGGGGGTCCCAGGTGCCTGCGGCCAGCCTGGGCAGAGCTGCCAGGAGTCTCAAGTGCCTGTGACCAGCCAGAGGGAGGAAAGGCCAGGTTCTGTGTGTGAGGCCCAAGGCAGAGGTGGTTAGGGGCAATCAGGCAGGCAGGGGAGCAGTTAGAGGTGATCAGGCTGGCAGGCAGAGGGGTTAGAGGCAGGCAGGCAGTCAGGGAGAGTGGTTAGGGGCAATCAGGCAGGCAGGGAGAGTGGTTAAGGATGATCAGGCAGGTAGGCGAGTGGTTAGGAGCCAGCATTCCTGGATTGCAAGAGGGATGTCCAACTGTCCAGCAGTCAGACATCCCCAAAGGGTCTCACATTGGAGAGGGTGCAGGCCAGGCTGAGGGATTCCACCTCCATGCACAGATTTAGTGCATTGGGCCTCTAGTAGTGTAATAAAAATGATAAAGTGTAACCACAGACAGAGAAGAGAGATAAGTAGTTTAGGACGTTCTAAAAGTGTCTGAGACCCGTGCTCCCCTTGTATGCAGTGCCCTCAGTGTGAGGAAGCTTTAGATCACACATGGGGGCTATACATTAGCATTGTAGTTTTGAGAACACTGCAAACATCTTTGGAGTCAGTGAAGAACGGACACTTAGTAGGACATCTTTAATTGCAACATCTTCAGTTGCAACAGTGACATATGACTGAAGAAGCAACAATGGTAATCACCATGGGCTTAATGTTTTTTTTTTCTTTTTCAAAATATATTTTATTGATTTTTTAGAGAGGAAGGGAGAGGGATAGAAAGTCAGAAACATCGATCAGCTGCCTCTTGCACACTCCCTACCGGGATTGTGCCCGCAGCCAAGGTACATGCCCTTGACCGGAATCTAACCTGGGACCTTCCAGTCCGCAGGCCGACTATCCACTGAGCGAAACCGGTTTCGGCACCATGGGCTTAATGTTAAGCCTTTTCCAGTCTTTGATTTTCCATGAGCTTGGTATTCTTAGGTGAAATCATGACAAAGTGAATGGTTTGGCCAGTGCGGCTCAGTGGTCAATCTGTGAACCAGGTCACAGTTTATTCCTGGTCAGGGCACATGCTTGGGTTGTGGGTTCAGTCCCCTCCAAATGAAATGTGGAGTGTGCAGGAGGCTGATAAATGATTCCCTTTCATTGTTGATATTTCTATCTCTCTCCTACCTTCCTCTCTGTAAATAAAATAAAAATTAAAAATAAAAGAAGTGGAAGGAAACCTTTTTAGTGTCTAATAGTGAACTTCTCATCCATCTGAAAGAGTGATGGCTCAGAGCCAGATTTAATTGTATTTAGAAGTAATAAAGTAAGATGATTTGTTTTGTACCAAAATGTGGCTGAGCACATTAATATCCACTACATTATATAGAGCTCTTACAAATCATTAAGAAAAATACAAGAGAACTGGGGGGCAGCAGGAATTGGCTATTCACAAAATAAGAAAAAAAGTGACCAGGGTTTTCCACTCCCAATTAGGGATATGGAAAGTTAAAAGAAATCATTGCTATCACCCTAAGAACCAATAAGCAACAAAATAATCGTTTAAAAATAAAACCATTAGCAAGCTGAAGATCCAAAAAAAGCTGAAAGAACTCAGTTTCAGAAAATATAGGGCCCTTCATAGGATGCTGTTCTGATTTCTGGTGGAGCAGCAGAAGGAAGAGGAATCTATCATAGACAGGGGAAAGAGCTGTGAAAGCTCTTTAAAAGCTGTTAAAGGCCATCAACTATATTCCATAGTGCTCAGATAGTCACGAAAGGCTGGGAGACCAGGCAAGGAAGTTGAGAACCATCCCCCCTAAGGCACTTGACATTCAATTATCACCTGGATTAGAGCAGAAGAACTGAGAGCAACCCTTTGAAGGCATTCCAGGTACTTAAGTGTAAGTAGCTACCCTCTTAAGGCTGGGGGTAAGGCAGTAAGATAGAGAAGGATCTCCTTACATAGAAAGATCCAAGGGGACTGGAGAGCTAAGAGAACTCCTTAGCAACCCCCAAAACTGGTAGCCAGTTGTAAAGCAGGGAGTGATAGTCCAGAAATCTTGTGATTCAGCTACACCACACAAAGATATTTTTAGAATCTTGGCCAGTGCTCTGAGAAAAATTTCTACTGAAGTTCATACCCATCCTCAAAATATTTTAATTTAATGATGAACAAAATAAAACTAAAAGTGCAGTAATACCCAGACCCAGGCCAACTACATAATGAATTGACTTAGATCTCTACTCTAGTGTCCTGACAAAAGAAAGTGTGTGCCCTTTCCTAGAGGTAAATATTATTTACCTTTTTTACTCTTCTTTCATACCAAATGACTGGCATGTGATTTTTTTTTAATTATAAAATATGAAGAAGCAAGAAAATTTGATCTGGGGTCAAGAAAGGAGATACTAAATGTTGAAATTAACCAATGTATAATAACTAATAAAAATTCCAAAGTATATGGAAGAAAAAGGAGACAATATGCATGAGAGATGAAGAATTTAATCAGACCTGAAAACTATAAAAAGAAACACATGGAAAATACTATATCAGAAAAGAAGAACGTATAAAATTGGCTTACTAGTAGACTAGATACCGATGAAGAAAAGTTCAGTGAACTTGAAGGTAAGTCAATAGAAAGTTTGTAAACTGAAGGACAAAGGAAAAAAGATCAAGGGAGTGGAGCATCCAGTGTCTGTCAAACAATGTCAAATGATTAAACATAGTATATTTGGAGTCCCGGAAGGAGAGTAAAGAGAAAATGGGGCAGGAAATTTGGATTGGTTATGTCCAAGAAATTTATAAATTGATATGCATCAATCCATAGATACAAGAAGCTCAGTGAATCCCAAAATAAAATAAATATGTATAAAAATGACTACAAATTTGTTCAAGGATTTCATGTGATAAGTCTACAAATATTAATAAAATCTATGTCCAATAACCAAAAGAAATAAAAATGCAATTCTAGTCATTACTTGTGTCTCTAAAAATTATTTAAAAGGGCTCCAGTTCACATCCATCTAATTTTTTAAGCTTCATAGCTTCCAAATTTCTCTAAAACCCCTTTTTTTCTCTACCATCTAAATACTTTTCCTGCTCCTATGTATTTTCCCTTTGCCAAGAATTTAATCTTATAGCCAGGCATCTCGGCTTTGATTCTTGTTGGTCAATCACTGATGGCCAGAGAACCTATGGTTCCACGCTTCTAGGTCACATACTATAGAGCGAAAACTCAGACTCCTCTGAGATTTGACGTAGAAACATGTTTGGTGAGAACACTAAAAGAACAGAGTATATTTCTTTCTTTGTAAAACAGTTTGTGTTTCTGTGTATTAGAAACTTCAAGTGGTAGCCTTACTGGTATTTTTATTTTACTTATTTTTATAGTCTCATTTTCATTTTATGTAATTCTTTAAAGTAATTTTTAAGTATTAAAATTGAGCTTCTTTTCCCCCTTTGAGCCACCTGAGAGCTGCCGCTGCCCTTGCTGGCCTAGGGCCAACCTCCTTCCCCACTGGCCAAGGGCCAAGCCACGCTGACATATTTCTTGGGATTTTCAGCCTTTGCTGCTTTATCTGACCTTGATATCTATCTGGGCTTTTCTAGATCTGACCTGGAAGAGTGTGGGCAGATAGACTTTTCCTTCTTCATCGTGAGATTCAACTGACCAGTTCCACGTACATGCACAGTATCCATTTCCAAAAATGCATGAAATAGTGTGCTGGGAAAAAGTTAGAGAAGAGTGTGTCTGGTGGAAAGCACACAGGCTCTGGGTATCTCTTACCTGGCTATATTTCCACTTTTGCTACTTGGCAGTATTACATACTCAGGCAGGTCACATTACTGTTCAGTGCCTTAGTCTCCTATCTACAAAGTGGTCCCGGGAGCAGTTAGGGTGATCAGGCTGGCAGGCAGAGGGGTTAGGGCCAGCAGAATACTGTATGTATGTATGTATGTATGTATGTATATATGTGACCATTTCATATATAATGATTATTTTTAATATGAAAATTTATTGCATCTTCCATTTCATTTATTATTGATGAGAGAAGGAGAAACCAATATGAGAGAGAAATATAAATAGGTGGCCTCCTACATATGCCTCAACTGGAGATTGAATCCCGCCACCTGGGTACGTGCCCTGACCTGGAATGGAACCTGCCACCTTCTGGTATATAGGATGGCACTGCAACCAGCTGAGCCATACTGGCCAGGGCTGCATCTTCCAATTTAGTCACAGCGTGGAGCTGAAAGTATTTAGCAGTTTAGTCTACCTCATTCTGTAATTAGTGCTGACACAGCCACCTCTGTCAGGGAAGTCTTCTTGGGGCAAAGTACCTGTCGTCTTCTGTGTATCCCCCAAAGCACACAGTGTTTTTCACATAGAGAATGGCTACTGTTCAACTGTATAACTGTTCTCGTTATAGATCTGAACGAAGACAGGAGTCACCTGCCCTGGCCGTGGTGGCTCAGTTAGTTGGGCATCATCCCATGCGTCGAGGGGTTGCCTGTTCGATTTCCAGTCAGGGCACATGCCTGGATTGTGGGCTCAATCCCAAGTTGCACCCTCACATAAATGTTTCTGTCTCCCTCTCCCTTCCTCTCTCTCTAAAAATCAATTTTTAAATTAAAATAAAAAAGATAGGTGTTACCATGTAGGCCACTAGAATGGAAACATACCTTCTGAGCTTGTTTCCAAATACAATTAAGAATCAAAATAAAGTGTATCCTATATTAATAGCTATATTGGTTCTTTTTTTTCCCCCTAAGCTTAACAAAGTGAAGCATTCTGTTATTACCCAAGGGTTGGACGGAGCCAAGCAAGCGAGGCACAGACCTCCACTGGGTTGAACAGCCTCTGATGTGGCTCCCATGAGGCCAGTAATTTGCATTATGGGTGTCGGAGAGAGAGACACATGTCAGAAAGTCAAGGGAGAGGTTCAAATGTTCTCATCCAACTTGGGCTGGCTGATAGTAGAGGCAGAGAAATCGAGAAGTATGATAGACATCTATGCAAGGTCTAGTAATAAGTACTTTATATAGGTTATTTCATTTAATTCCTGTGATATCTCTGTAAGATAGTAGTCCCCATTACACATTTAAGGCATTTGAAGCTCAGAAACTTAAATTTCCTTGCAAGGTTACACAGCAGTAAGAGGGAGAGCAAAGGTTCCAGCACAGGTCTTTCTGAATTTAAACATACTCTCAGTGCTAAGTTGCAGTGGTAGCCAGGTAGAAATGGGGAGTGGATCTCGGACTAAATGAGTTGGACAGACATTGAAGGTCTGTGGTTAGTTAGAGTGCTGGAAGAATAGGGATTGTCTTCTCTCCAGAGTCCAGGAGGCCCTGTGGGAATAATCCAATGCCAAAGTGGGAAGGCTGTTCTGGCCTTAGGTAGGATCAGGGCCACTGATTAGACCTGATAGTGGTGAGTCTAGATCGTAAACGAGAAGGTCTAATTTACAGGGCTGAGGCACAGAGGTGTCATGTCAAGACAGTCTGACCCAGGCAATTGTAGATTACCAGGTACAAGTATATATTTGTGTATATAAAGTACATATATAAAAAATAGGATGAGTGAGTATTTTGCAAAAAGTTGATAATTATGTCTTTATTTTTTTAGTTTTCTGTAACAAATATATATATATTGTGTTTTTGTAGACTTTTTATTAAAATAACAGACTCAGAAAACAACATAAAACTAAAGTATAACCTAATAATTATTATGAAGCAATAGAAACATACTAGCTACCCCAGAAGCAATCCATCGCCTCCTTTCTCCTCCACCAAGAATAACAGTCATGAATTCTATGGCAATCTCCTCACTTTTTTTTCAAGTTTAATCATCCAAATGTACTTTTATGAATACATAGTTTAGCTTTACTTGGATGTATATTTTTGGTTTCTTTTAATTTATAGGTTTCCTTTTCATCTCTACATTTCTCCCCAGTCTCCTCCCCCACCTCCACTGCTATATTTTTGTTGAAAAAAAAAATTCATTTGTCTTGTAGCTATTCTCATTGAGATTTTGTTGATTGCATTCCCATGATGTAATTTAACAACCTCTACACCCCTTGCTCCTGTCTTCCATATATCTGGACTATGATAATTGAATTTTTAAAAATTAATAAATCTTTATTGTTCAGATTATTACAGTTGTTCCTCTTTTTCCCCCCATAGCTCCTTTTCACCCGGTTTCTACCCCACCCTCTTTCCTTACCTCCTCCCCACTGTCTTTATCCATAGGTGTACAATTTCTGTGCAGTCTCTTCCCACAGTCCCCATACTCCTTTCCCCCTGAGAATTGTCAGTCCACTCCCTTTCTATGCCTCTGATTCTATTCTATTCACCAGTTTATTCTGTTCATCAGATTTTAAATTCACTTGGTTTTTAGATTCATTTGTTGATAGATATGTATTTGTTGTTCATAATTTTTATCTTTACCTTTTTCTTCTTCTTCCTCTTCTTTTTTTTTTTTTTTTAAATATGTTTTATTGATTTTTTACAGAACGAAAAGGAGAGGGATAGAAAGTCAGAAACATCGATGAGAGAGAGACATCGATCAGCTGCCTCTTGCACGCCCCCTACTGGGGATTTGCCCGCAGCCAAGGTACATGCCCTTGCCGGAATCGAACCCGGGACCTTTCAGTCCGCAGTCCAACGCTCTATCCACTGAGCCAAACCGGTCTTGGCCTTCCTCTTCTTCTTAAACAATATCTTTCAGCATCCTATCTAATAAAAGAGAAACATGCAAATTATTGTAACTTCGCTATGCTACCAGCTAATCAGGAGCGGGAGGGCGAGGTGGCTCGGCATGCAAGAGAGCAGGGCAGGGCGGGGGCGTGGTCACGGCAAAGGACTGAAGTCACCCCTTCCAGAGGCTACTTAAGGTCTTATTTTAGCCCTGATGTTGGTCTGCTTCCCCCGACATAAGTTCCCAATGCACTTCCAGCCAGAGTTAAAGGGAGCTTCTTCTGTTTTTAAGGCATCGCCATATCCAGTACCTGTCAGTCCACTGTGAAAGCACTACTCCTTAGGTCCTGGGTGCTGGGAGCTGAAGCAGAGAGGCTGTGAGGCTCAGCTCACCCAGGATTCTGGCCCCCCATCACCTCCTCCCAATTATTCTGGCCCAGCCTTCCCTATGCATATCTGCTCACAGAGAGTGTGAGGTGGTCTTGGCAGCGGGGATGGGAGGCCCCGGCACATGGGACGGGAGGCCTACACTCTCCCCCAATCCAGAGGTGCTTGACAGGAGACCTCAGGCCACTCCCCCCACCTGGACATGAACCTCAAGGTGTGCTTCCCGCCCTGGTGCTGGGCTAGGGTACCTCAGGCTGCTCCCCTCCGCCCCAGCTCCAGGCTGGGAGACCTCAGGCCATGCCTCCCACCTGGTGCGGCTTGACAGGGGACTGCAGGCCACACTCCCAACCCAGCAGGGCTTGACAGGGGATCTCAAGGTGTGCTTCCCATCCTGGTGCTGGGTTAGGGGACCTCAGACTGTTCTCTCCACCCGGCAGGGCTTGACAGGGTACCTGAGGCTGTGCCCCCACCTGGCAGGACTTGACAGGGGACCTCAAGCCGCACTCCCACCCCAGCACCAGGCCGGGGGACCTGAGGCTGTGCCCCTCCTGCCTGGCTGGGCTTGACAGGGGACCGGAACCTGTGCCCCTGTGCCAGTGGGGATTGACGGGGATCCTGAGGCTGTACCTCCTTCCTGGTGCTGAGCCAGGGGACCTAAGGCTGTGCTCCTCTGCTGGTGGGGCTTGGCGGGGGAGCTCAGGCCATGCCCCCTACCCAGCGGGGCTAGACAGGGGATCTCTGGTTGTCTCTCCCACCTGGTGGGACTTGATGGGGGACCTCAGACCACTCCCCCATCCTGATGCTGGGCCAGGGAACCTGAGGATGCCCCTGCCCTGCGGGGCTTGATAAGGGTGGGACTGGCCGGGTCTGGATCTACCTCAATGCGGGGGACGGGGAGCGGGCTGGGTCTGGGTCTCACGTGATTTTGAGGCACATGTGAGTGAGTGGGGACTTGACTCTGGGTCCCGTGGTGCCTCTCAGACTCTGACAGGAGGAAGGTTTTCATATACATTTTACTAATTTTCTTTAGTCTCTGATACTTCTATTATAGAGAAAGGGCAAATAGCAATATTAAATCATTTCCCCTAATTAATACTCTTTTAATGTGCACGAATTTCATGCACCGGGCCACTAGTTTCATATAATACTGGTTTGGTGTTGATGAACTCCTTTAGCTTTTTCTTATCTGTGAAGCACTTTATCTGACCTTCAATTCTGAATGATAGCTTTGTTGGGTAACTCTCTTGGTTGGAGGTTCTTGCTATTCATCACTTTGAAAATTTCTTGCCACTGCTGTCTGGCCTGCATAGTTTCTGTTGAGAAGTCAGCTGACAATTGTATGGGTGTTTCCTTGTAGGTAACTGTTTTTCTCTTGCTGCTTTTAACATTCTCTCTCTGTCTTTTGCTCTTGGCATTTTGATTATGATGTGTCTTGGTGTGGTCCTCTTTGGATTCCTTTTGCTTGGGGTTCTGTGCAGTACCTGGACTTGGAAGTCTATTTCTTTTACCAGGTGGGGGAAGTTTTCAGTCATTATTTCTTCAAGTAGGTTTTCAGTATCTTGCTCTCGTTCTTTTTCTGGCATCCCCATAATTCTGATGTTGGCACGCTTGAAGTTGTCCCAGAGGCTCCTTACACTATCTTCATGTTTTTGGATTCTTTTTTTTTTTCGCTTTTCCAGTTGACTGTTTTTTGCTTTTTTGTATTTCAAATCTTTGACTTGATTCTTATATTCCTCTAGTTTTTGTATAATTTTTTTATTTCAGTCAGTGTATGGTTAATTTCTAGTTGGTCCTTTTTCATATCCTCCATGGTCTCACTAAATTTGTTG
Organism: Antrozous pallidus; assembly: GCA_027563665.1. Lineage (NCBI taxonomy): Eukaryota > Metazoa > Chordata > Mammalia > Chiroptera > Vespertilionidae > Antrozous > Antrozous pallidus. The sequence goes on from CM050518.1 coordinate 31,863,039, forward strand.
GCCTTTTCAAGGAAATTCTTGAAAAATCTTATAACTGTGGTTTTGAACTCTATATCTGGTCATTTGCTTTCCTCCATTTCTTTCATTTGTTACCTGTTTCTTTGTCTCCACATTTTTGCTGCTTCCCTGAGTTGGTAGAGTGACTTTGTGTGCTAGGTATCCTATATGGCCCAGTGTCTCAACCTCCCCAGTACCTGAGGTGGACACTCTTGGTGCACCCCTTTGTGGACTGTAGGTACAGCCTTGTTGTAGTTAAGTCTTGATTGTTGGTGGTATCACTGGGAGGAATTGACCTCCAGGCTAACTGTCTGTGAGGATCAGCTGTATCTACACTGGGAGAACTTCTGTGCTAGAGACAGCCTTATGAGGCAAGACTTCCAAAATTGCAAAAGCTTGTATGAGGCAGAGTCTCAGGGCTGAGCAGTCTTGGCTTCCCGTCAGCCCGGCCCTATTAGGCCCCTGGGTCTCAGTGTCCCTCAGTAATTGCTGCAAGCACCTCTGAGAGAAAGCCACCTTTGACTTTCACCTGCTGCCAGACAGTCCAGTTTCTCCCCCAATGAATCTGGATTCCCAGATTCTCACCCAGAACTGAGGTTCATTGCACTTGGAACTGGGGTTCAGTGCAGTCAGGAGCTTCCAACTTTCTCCCGCTAGACAAAGCCAGTGGTACCCTCAGGAGTCAGTCCTCTCTGCACGCACTCACATGCACCCCTCCAGACCCCTGCCTTCCACAGCTTCCTCGAGTTTCCATGTGCCTTTCTCTATTCCTGGTAGTCCAGCTTCCCCCTGTATGTACCTGGGTCCCCAGGGTCTCACCTGGAACTGGGGTTTGGTGCAGTCAGAACTGGGGTTCAGTTCAGTCAGGAGCTTCCATCTCCCTCCTGCCAGAGGAAGCCAGCCAGGCATTCAGCCACCCTTCCTCTTGCGTGTATGTCTTCATACCTCAGCCTTTTGCAGCTCCTCTGATTCTCCGTGAGCTTTTCTTTTTCCTTCTAGTTGTAGAATTTCCACTCAGCCAGCTTTCCTGTGGTTCTGGATGATGTCCATTTTGTCTTTCAGTTGTAGTTTTGAAATTGTTATTCAAGGCAGCAGTTTAGGTGTTTACTTATGCCACCATCTTGGTTTCTCCCCTGATAACTAAATCTTGAAACTCACTTAATTCAGACCTGGAATTGGTCATATCTCTAATAAATTTTGACTGGGAAATCGTATTTTGTACCACAGTCTAGGTGTTAGGAATACATATTGCTGCTGGTTTGCTCATTGTTTTTAGATCTCTTCAGTGAACAGAGCTAGGAAATTCATTGTCTCTCTCTCCCTCTACCCTCTTCTACTTCCCCTCCCCATGTGCATGTATATAAATGCATATCTGATTTTTTTATCCAACATTATATATAAAACATTCAGAAAACAGTATCAGGCCCTAGGTGGTTTGGCCTGTGGAATGAAGGGTCCCAGGTTTGATTTCCTGCCAAAAGCACATGCCTGAGTTGCCAGCTCAATCCCCAGTAGGGGGCATGCGGAAGGCAGCCAATCAATGATTCTCTTTCATCATTGATTTTCCTGTCTCTCTTCCCTCTCCCTTCCTCTCTGAAATCAATAAAAATATATTTAAAAAAAAACGTTATCAGAACTGTCACCTACATGATTACTGAAAATAATTTTACATATATGTATATAATCTACACTAATAAAAGAGAAAGATGCAAATTGACCATACTGCCATGATGCTCACCAGCCAATCAGGAGTGAGTATTCAAATTAACCCAACAAATATGGAGGGTTAATTTGCATACGCAGGTGCCGAGTAAAGACTGAAGAGTCTTGGCTTCTCCCTTGTGGCTGGAGCAGAGAAGCCAAGCCTCGCTGTGGCCAGAGCAGAGAAGCCTAACCTTGATGCTTGGCTCCTCCACTGTGGCTGGAATGAAGGCCTGGGTCCCGAGTGCTGGAGGAAAACCAGTGCTGGCAGCCAGGGGAAGGAAAGCCTATTGCACGAATCTTCATGCAATGGGCCTCTGGTATACACATATGTCTATACATGAATACACACATCTAAACAAAATGTAGATCATCTGAGCAGTAAGTAGTGAAGCCACTTGATAATGTTGTTTACATTACGTATTCCTAGCAAAGGTCTTTTGTGCTTTATGCCTAAGGTCAGAAGTACAGTCAGTATATAGCTAATACAGAGTCTACAGGTCTGAGCAGTTGTGTATTCTCACCTGGAAGAGAAGATTGGATGAGAGCATAGATCTGTCCAGCCAGTTTTAGTACAGCAAACAGAATGCCTTCTGTGAGCAAGGCATTAGGCTGGATGCCTACGTTACATACACTTACACTGTGAGATGGATGGACAGTGAAGACAACTGTCCAATTTGAGTACAAATTATCAGCAACTTCAAAATAAGTACAAAAATGTTGTATCTTAAGCAAGTCATAGCTGGTGCTTTTTGGTTAACTGATGGTGCCTTAAAGAAAAGCCAGAAGCATAAAGCAGTGTGTAGTGGTTGGGAACAGAAATGAGATTAGAAAGGAGACTGAAAGGCAGCTGGGATGATAGAGGAAGGCAGGCTGCACATAGTGGAGAGTCAACTGGGAAAGGTGCAGAGTTATTTATACTCCTGTGACCACTAAAAGGTTGTGAGGGAGGAGAGCCCTCTGGGCTATTGGCCACCTCAAGACCCACCGAACTTTTAACTAAAGTCAACTAATTGGTCCTTGAACCTTTGTTTTGACCCTTTTGGCACTAAATGTTTGTACTATCCTGTAGGTGCCTCATAAATAGCTCCCTCACCCTAGCTGGGTTGGCACAGTGATAGTCGGTCCATGGGTTGAAGGGTCCCAGGTTTGATTCCAGGCAAGGGCACACACCTCCAGTGCAGGCTCGATCCCTGACCTCAGTCCAGGCACATGCGGGAGGCAACCAGTCTATTTCTCTCTATTACAGTGATGTTTCTCTCTCTTTTTCTCTCCCTGTCCCTTCTACTCTCTCTAAAACTTAATGGAAAAATATCTTCGAATGAGAATTAACTAAATAAAGAACTCCCTCTCTCCAACAAGGGTTGCTAAAGTAAGGCACTTGGAAAATGTGATACTCACATCCTCCCACAACCACATTAAAATTACAGCTAAACTGCAGGATAATCATCACTCAGAACCACCTGAAATTTAGCTAAATGGAAGTCCTACAACTAAGGATTTGAAGAAACCACTTTGAGGCTGGTAGGAGGAGTGGAGATGCAGAACAAGCTGGTCCCACTCCCACGTGAAATGCATAAATATTGGGAAGGATACCTCCACTGCAGTGGTTCTACCTGAAGAGCAAGGAATACCTGGCCTTCCTGCCCAGGGTTCCTGTGCCAGGAAGAGGAGTCCCCATTAGTTCTGGCTATCAAAACCAGCAGACCAGTGGGTATTAGGGCTGAGTGAGACAGAGGGCTGCTGGAGTCCCAGGCAGTTCCTATTAAAGGACTCTCACAAATTTATTCCAACTCATTCTTTCTGAGTTCCAGCGCTGGAGCAGCAGCTCATAAGACACCAGGACCATATGGGGAGGAACTGAACTGTCTGGCATCAGGGCAAGTGGCGGGGAAACTTTCTCCATACCAGAAGTGCTGGCAGAGGCCATTGCTCCTTTTCTAAGCCATCCCCCCACAGAGCCAGCAAGCAGGTGCCATACCTGAGTCTCCACCAACCTGGCTTATACTGTTCAGCCTGTCCTCATGATTCCCTGAGACCCCACCCCACCAACTTGCAGGCCCACCCATGCTGCTGCCAGTTGCTTTTGCAAATGAATGGCCTCTTGGTTCATGCTGCAGACTTTCATAAAATATCTCAAACAAGCAGCATTCACCTCAATATGTTCTGTATCATTAGCTAAGTGGCCTCAGGCCTGGCAGTAGCAGCAACTGGCCTTAGTTTGAAGCTTAGTCTCCCTCCTAGGCATCTCCAAGCCCGGCACAAATAGCAGCTATCTGCAGATTGCTTTGTAGGTTATGCTGGATGACCCTAGTCAGAATACAGACAGGCTGACCTTGACCTGCGTCTCTCAGAGCAGTGGTCACCAACCTTCCAGACTTTAACCATTGCTCTAGAGGCCCCAGAACCAGTACACCTGATAGACAGCTTCAGACCATGTTGGAGCACCACCCATCTATCTCCATAAACAACACACTTAAGGAGGACACTCAGTAGGTACCAGACCCACCACTGAAGTCAGTCCTGCTCCATGAGGTGGGGCCCTGCATCACAGCCAGTCCTTACAGCTGATAGACCTTGGGATAAATTACTGCTATTGATGTGCCAACAGCAGCAAAGGCTCAAATACAATAAGAGGAGGGTATTCATGGCCCACATGGCATTGGGACAGAGGACAGAGTGTCCAGCTTGAGTGAACCTGGAGGCTGTGCCATTGAACCCAAAAGGACTTACTACATTGGGTCACTCTACCAAGCCCAGGAGATGTGGCAGTTTTACCCAGAATACATAGAAAATACATAGAAAAAATACAGTGAGGCTCCCAAAATTAGGAAACAAAGAAATTTGTTCCAAATGAAAGGACAGAGCAAAACTCCAGAAAAAGAGCTAAACAAAATGGAGACAACAAATTTATTGGATTCAGAGTTCAAAACACAGGTTATAAAGATTTTAGTGACTTAGGGAAAGAATAAATGAACTTAGAGCTTCAACAGCATAAAAAAAGTCATGGAAACTATTAAAAAAAAAACCGAACCAGTAAGAAATGAAGGATACACTAACTGAAATGAAGAATAATTTATAAGGAATCAACAGAGTAGATGAAGCCAAGAAATAAAACAGTGACTTGAAATATAAGGAGGAAAAGAAAGGAAGGGAGGCAAGAAAGGAAGGGAGGGAGGGAGGGAGGGAGGGAGGGAGGGAGGAAGGAAGGAAGGAAGGAAGAAAGGAAGGAACCACCTCATTAGAACAGCAAAAAGCAAAAAAAAAAAAAAATTTTTTTAAATAAGAATAGTGTAAGGAGCCTATGGGACAACTTCAAGTGTACAAATATATGCATTATCGTGGGAGGGCTGGAAGGAGAAGAAAGCAAAAAATTGAAAAACTTTAAAAAAATAATGACAAAACTTTTCTAACATGATGAAGGAAATAAACATACAAGTACAGGCAGCACAGAGAGTCCCATAGAAGATGAACCCAAAGAGGTCCACACCAACACACATACTTAAAACACAAAAAAGGTTAAGCACAAAGAGAATCCAGCCCCAGCCAGATAGCTCAGGTGGTTGGAGCATTGTCCTGATGTGCCAAGGTTGTGGGTTTGATCCCTAGTCAGGACACACATAAGAAACAACCAATGAATGCATAAATAAATGAAACAACTCAGTGTTTCTCCCTCTCTCTCTCTCTCTCTCTCTCTCTCTCCTCCTCCTCCTCCTCCTCCTCCTCCTCCTCCTCCTCCTCCTCCCCCTCCCTCACTCCCTCCCCGCCCTCTTTCTATAAGTCAATGAATACCATTTTTAAAAATTATTTTCAAAAAACAGAGAATCTTAGAAGCAGCAAGAGCAAAGCAGTTAGCTACCTACAAGGGAGCTCCTTTAAGACTGTCAACTGATTTCTCAACAGAAACTTTACAAGCCAGAAGGGAGTGACAAGAAATATTCAAAGTGATGGAAATCAAGGACCTATAACCAAGATTACCCAGCAAAGCTATCATTTAGAATCAAAGGACTTATGAAGAGCTTCCCAGACAAGAAAAACCTAAAGGAGTTCATTACCATCAAATCTGTATTACATGAAATGTTAAAGGGTTTTCTTTAAGAAGGAGAAGGAAAAAAAAGATAAGAACAATAAAATGGCAATAGATACATATCTATGAACAATTGAATATAAAAACAAAATAAATGAACAAGCAGAATAGAAATAGACTCATAGATACAAAGAACATTTGATGATTGCCAGATGGAATGGGGATTGGGGGAATGGGTAAAAAAATTGAAGGGATTAAGAAGTACAAATTGGTTGTTACAGAATAGTCATGGGGATATAAAGTACAGGAATACTATAGTCAATAATCCTATATAATAAAACCCTAATAGGCAAATCAACCAAACAGTGGAACAACCGGTCACTGTGATGTGCACTGACCACCAGGGGGCAGATACTCAATGCAGGAACTGCCCCTGGTGGTCAGTGTGCTCCCACAGGAGGAATGCTGCTCAGCCAGAAGCTGGGCTCACGGCTGGTGAGCACAGGGGTGGTGGTGGGAGTCTCTCCTGTCTCCACAGCAGTCAGACATCCCCCAAGGGGTCCCAGACTGCAAGAGGGCACAGGCCAGTATGAGGGACACCCCTCTAGTATTCTAATAACTATGTATGGTATCATGGATACAGGACTTAATTGAGTTGATTACTTAATAAGTTATATAATGTCTAATCACTGGGGTGTGCATCAGAAACTAATATGATATTGTATGACAACTGTAATGGAAAAATAAAAAATGAGTTAAAAAATTTTAAAGAATATTGAATAGCAGAAACTTCAATTGAACCTAGAATTTCAATGTACAATCAACTAGTTCTGAATTGGTTAAACTCTAAATTGAAATAAAGAAGTATTTCCCCACCAATTCACATCCCACAGTAACTTTATATTTAAAGCATAAATATGTACAGATATGTCTATATATGTGTGTATATATGAATATACATACATACTTTTAGTGAACTTGTTTGAATGAAAGAAATCTGTGATATTTTATATAACTAAAAAATAAAATATAAAAGCTACTTTAATGAGCCTTGGTCAGATAGCTGTTGGTTAGAGCCTCTTCCCAGTTCTCCAAGGTTGTGGGTTCGATCCCCAGTCAGGGCACATACAAGAATCAACCAATGAATGTAGAAGTAAGTGGAACAACACATTGATGTTTCTCCCTCTCTCTCTCTAAAAATCAATAAAAAATAAGTTAATAGAAAATAAGATAAAAAATAAAGTAAGGCACATGGAGGCCATTACTATCCTTTTTAAAAACAGTTTTATTAGAGTATAATTTATATACCAAAAAATTCACCCTTTTTATGTGAACAATTCAATAATTTTTAGTAAATGTACAAAGTTCTGCAGCTATTACCAGGATTAAATTTTAGAACATTTTCATCAACCTAAAAAGTTTCATAGTATTCATTCCCATTCCTAGCCCATGCAAACCACAATCTACTTCCTACCTCTATAGATTTGTCTTTTGTGGGTATTTCATAAAATGGACCATATGCTGGGTGGCCTTTTATATCTGGCTTATTTTACGTGGCATTTTTTTGAGGTCCATCCAAGTGATACCATGCATCAGTGGTTTGGTACCACCTCTTAAAAACGATATGTTTAATTGGTCTAGTATTTGAGATCAGATGCAGCTTCATGACTCAGATTTTCTAAAGTACCTTCTTTAAATAACTAAATACGCCATATTTTTATTTTTTCCATAGGATTTGATGGCTTTTGAACATCAGTGGACTAGCTTCTTTGCTAATTTTGACACGGAAATTCCTTTTCTGCTGGAACTTTCTGAATCTCAGGCGGGTGAGGTATGTATTGGAAAGGATCTAAGGGAAAGAAGAAATTGGTTGATTTGTTGTTTTTATCTTTGTTTAATTTATTTTTCCAGAATACAACACTACCAATGCTAATTTATTTTGGTTATCATTTTCTTAAGCTTTGTCTCATGCCATAAAGAAGTTTTAAACCCCATACCAACCCCTATATAAAAGTTGGGGTGGGGGGTTTCTGTGCTTTTCTATAAGTCTACTCATTTATTAGTGTGGTGGTGCCTCTGTCAGCTAGGAATTCTACTAGGCATTAACTAATAAGCCTAGGAATAATTCTTTACCAGTGAGGAGTACACCTTTGTCAGTTGAACCTCAAAGTAACACCAAGCTTTCTTTCTTGGCAAACAGTAGTGAAGTTACTAGGTTCTGGCTAAGACTCACTCTGTGAGTAGACTGAAGTATCTAAGTTAAGGACCGAGCCACAGGACTATCCTAAAACCTAGTCAACAGGAAGGAATAAAAGAGCAATCTTGAGCTTGCACTTGAGCCTATGGTGGGCTTAAAATGTAGGCCCTCAGTTTTCCTGTGCTTTATCCAGAGTTGATCTTTGTTGTCATGCATTTTGAGTTTACATCATGTTGAAAACTCACAATATATTGCTGTTATTTTTGTTTAAATACTTTTTACTCTTTTAAAATATTATTTAAAAGATATAGCCCTGGGTAAGGGAGGCTGGGGGGAGGATTTTGGGGAGGGGGAAAGGAAAACATATGTACTACTATTAAATATAAGTTATATTGTAAATAAAAAATAAATAAATAAAATAAAAAATAAATAAAAGATATAGCCCTGGTACCAAAGGGTTGCAAGTTCGATTCTCGGGCAATGGCCCACACCTCTGTGCAGGTTTGATCCCCAGCTCCTGTCAGGACTTGTGTGGGAGGCAACTGATCAATGTGTTTTTCTCACATAGTTGTTTCTGCCCACCCCCCTCACACACACACTCACATACTCCACTCTCTCTAAAAAAAAAAAAAAAAAAAAGGAAAAATATCCTCAAGTGAGGATTAACAAAAGCATCCAGTTGAGTGTTTTTTTGCTTCTTTGTATTTCAAATCTTTGACTTGATTCTTGTGTTCTTCTAGTTTGCTGTTGGGTCTCTGTATAATATTTTTTATTTTAGTCAGTGTATGTTTAATTTCTAGTTGGTCTTTTTTCATATTCTTGAGGGTCTCTCTAAATTTGTCAGCCTTTTCTAGGAACCTCTTAAAAAACCTTATAACCATGGTTTTGAACTCTATATTCAGTCTTTTGTTTTCCTCCATTTCTTTCGTTTGTGATCTCTTTCTTTGTCTTTGCATTTTCACTGCTTCCCTGAGTTGGTAAGGGTAGCTTTGTGTTGTAGGTAATCTCTATGGCCCAGTGTCTCGACCTCCCCAGTTACCTGAGGTGGACACTCTTGATGCACCCCTTTGTGGACTGTATGTACAGTCTTGTTGTAGTTAAGTCTTGATTGTTGTTGATATCACTGGGAGGAATTGAACTCCAGGCCAATTGGCTGTGAAGATCAGCTGTGAATTCACCAGGAGAACTTACATGCTGTAGACAGCCTTATGAGACAAGACTTGCAAAATTGCAAAAGCCCCTGTGCTCAGCTTGTATGAGGCGGAGTCTCAGGGCTGAGCAAACAGTCTTGCTTCCTGTCAGCCTTGCTCTATGAGGCCTCTGGGTCTCAGTGTCTCAGCACCTCTGAGAGAAAGCCAGCCTCGAATTTTGCCCACTGCCAGACAGTCAGTTTCTCCTCCAATGAATCTGGAGTTCCAAATTCTCGCCCAGAACTGGAGTTCAGCGAAGTTGGAACTGGGGTTCAGTGTAGTCAGGAGCTTTTGTCTCTTTACTACTAGAGAAAGCCAGCGGCTACTCAACAGTCAGTCCTCTCTGTGAGCACTTGCATATGGGTCTCTGAACCTCTGCCTTTCACGGCTCCCCTGAGTTTCTGCCTGACAGCCCAGATTCCCTGCTCCATATAAGCCTGGGTCTCGCCCACAACTGGGGTTCAGTGCAGTCAGACCTGGGATTCAGCATAGTCGGGAGCTTTTGTCTCCTTCCTGCTAGAGAAAGCCAGCCTGGCACTCAGCCACCCTGTCCCTTCGGCATGCGCATCTCCGTACCTCAGCCTTTTTGGCTCCTCTGGTTCTCCATGTGCTTTTCTCTTTCCTTCTAGTTGTAGAATTTCCACTCAGCCAGATTTCCTGTTCAGGATGATGTCCATTTTGTCTTTTATTGCAGTTTTGAAATTGTGCAAGGCAGCAGTTTAGGTGTTTACCTATGCCGCCATCTTGGTTTCTCCTCTCTTAGTATTATTTTAATTTGCATTTTGTTTGAAGTCCATTTTATATTTTATTTTCATGTCTTTTTCCCATTTTAACATTTTACAATATTAACTGAAATGTAAAGCATAGGTGTTAGATCTTTTGCCTCTTACTTTTAAAGAGTCCTTTATATATTTAGGTTATTAAATTTTTGTGGCTTATATTTCAGATATTTCCTCAGTGTTCATCAATTCCTTTTTTTTGGGTGGGGGGTCATGCACACTTTTTCACTTTTATGTAAATTTATTAATATTTTCTTATGCTCCCTCTGGACTTTGAATCATTGTATAAATAAAGGCTTTCATCTAAGTTTAAATAGGAATTCACCTTTTTGGGAATTGTATGGTTTAATTTTAAAAATTTAGATCCATAATTCATTTGAGATTTTTGTATTTGTGTGGATCTAATTTTACGTTTTTTTCCCAAGTGCCTACTTAGTTAGAATCCCAGTTATTCAGTGTACACTAACTCTGTGACTTGAGACAACTTAATTAATTTTTGTGTCTTAACCAACTAATTCTAGAGAGGGGATAATGATAGAATGAACTGCATAGGTTGTTATGAGAATTATTTGAGATAATACATTTAAATGCCTATCACAGTCCAGATAGTAAACCCTCAGTACATTTTAAGCTATTATTATTTTAATATATAAATAGGCTTTACAAATAAGTAAGACAAATACCAAAACTCTAATTGGTAAACATCTACAGGATGTAAATAACAGTAAATTACCAAAGGGAAATTCAAATGTCCATTGAACATATCTAAAATATCCTATTTCATTAAAAATCAAAGAAATGGCCGAAACCAGTTTGGCTCAGTGGATAGAGCATTGGACTGCGGACTGAAAGGTCCCAGATTCGATTCCGGTCAAGGGCATGTACCTTGGCTGCGGGCACATCCCCAGTAGGGGGCATGCAAGAGGCAGCTGATGGATGTTTCTCTCTCATCGATGTTTCTGACTTTCTATCCCTCTCCCTTCCGCTCTGTAAAAAATCAATAAAATATATTTTTTTAAAAATCAAAGAAATGTAAAATAAAACAGCAGTGAGGTACCATTTTTCATTTATCAACTTGACAAATATATTTTTAAGTGGACATTTAATGGACAGTGCTTATTGTGATACCCTGAAATAGGCATAGTCATATATCGTACGTGGAGCTGTATGTTGATAAAACTTTTTTGAAAAACAATTTGGCAATATAGTTCTGGCATTTTACCCTATAATTGAATTTCCTGATCTGCATTAAGGAAATAATCAGAAATGCAGATAAAATTTCTGCAGAGTTCTGACAGTATTATTTATTATACTAGAGGCCCGGTGCACAAAATTCATTCACAGGGGAGGTAGGGTTCCTCAGCCTAGCCTGCATCCTCTCCAATCTGGGACCCCTCAGGGGATGTCCGACTGCTGGTTTAGGCCTGATCCCACAGGGCCTAAACCGGCAGCTGGACATCCCTCTCAGAATCTGGGACCACTGGCTCCTAACCACTCACCTGCCTGTCTGCCTGATCGCCCCTAACAGCCTATGCCTGCTTGCCTGATCACCCCCAACTGCCCTCCCCTGCCAGCCTAATCACCCCCTAACTGCTTGCTTCCCTACACTAGCCTGATCTCAGCCATAACTGCTTGCACTCCTGCTGTCCTGATTGCCCCTAACTGCTTGCTCTTCTGCTGGCCTGATCACCCCTAACTGCCTCTGCCTCGGCCCCCAACACTGTGGCTTTATCTGGAAGGAAGTCGGAAGATGTTCAGTTGACCTGGTCTAATTAGCATATTACCCTTTTATTAGTATGATGAGTTAGTAGCAATGTAAATTTCCAAGAATAAAAGACCTTTTAATAAATTTTGGTACAGTCATCCTATATAATAAAAAAGAAACATGCAAATTTAACCATACCTTCGCTCCTGATTGGCTGTGTTACCAGCCAATCAGGAGCAGGGGCGGGGCCAAGTGGCTCGAGCACCGGGCCCTGGGGGTGGAGATGAAATGGTGGTGGCAGCGAGCACCCAGCCCCTGGGCACTGTGTGGGGAAGCAGCGGCAGCAGCAGCAGTGGTGGCGGCAGCAGGGAGTGCCCGGCTCCTGGGCGCTGTGAGCGGAAGTGGCGGTAAGCGCCCAGCCCCCGGGGCTGGGTGGTCGCAGGCAGCCGGGCTGAGCTAAATAGGGCCTTGGGCAGGCTGGGGGTGAGCCATCAGTTGGACATCCCCTGAGGGTTCCCAATATGTGAAAGAGGGCACGTTGGGTTGCGGGATTTCGTGCACCGGCCCCTAGTATATTATATAGATGTACCATAGAAAAAAGATTTGAAGAAAATGTACCAGAATGTTAACAGTTCTTAGAGATTTACGTGGTTTTTACTATATTCTAAAATAAACATATATTAGTTATATATTCAGGGAGGAGTAGGGCAATAGATGTTAGTTAAGGAGATTAAATTTTTGAGCCCACATATCAAATTTTTATTAGTGTTAAACCTAGCACTGTGCACAGCATCTGTCAGTGTACTTCTTAAGTTCCTTAGATTCTCCTCATTGCTGATTTTCAATTCATTAGAATTAACATATATTCTTTTATTGGCAATATAGGAAAATTTTTTTAATAAAAAAAATGATTCCCATGTGATTAGTAACTTGGACCATAGATGGTGGTTGTTCCAATTTCCTTTCAGTCATTTAAAAACTATAAAATTTGACCACAATTTATTTTCTTTACCTTTCTTTTTCTTCTTTTTGCAGTCTCTTATCATTTTTCCTTTGCTTTTTTTTTTGCTACCTGTCCCCAAAATTCATGTTACTACCCACCACATATGTCCTTCCATGTTCTTATGATAATATGAAAACATGCGTCTCTCTCCACACACAAATTATGTGTATATATATTTATACATACTACTACATACCAATATACACGAGAGGTTTTGTGATTGTTTTATAAGATCACTAGAGGCCCGGTGCATGAATTCGTGCAGGGGCGGGGAGGGGATGTTCCTTAGCCCAGCCTGCATCCTCTCCAATCTAGGACCCCTCAAGGGATGTCTGACTGCCCGTTTAGGCCCAATCCCAGTAGGACCAGTAGGATTGGGCCTAAACGGGCAGTCGGACATCCTTCTCACAATTCAGGATTGCTGGCTCCAAACTGCTCACCTGCCTGCCTCCCTGAATGCCCTAACTGCTTCTGCCTGCCAGCCTGATCACCCCCTAACCACTACCCTGCCAGCCTAATTGATGTCTAACTGCTCCCCTGCCAGCCTGTTTGCCCCCAACTTCCCTCCTCTGCCGGCCTGGTCACCCCTAACTGCCCTCCCCTGCAGGCCTGCTCCCTCCCAACTGCCTTCCCCTGCTGGCCTGATGGCCCACAACTGCCCTCCCTTGCAGGGCCTGGAACCTCCCAACAGCCCTCCCCTGCTGGCCATCTTTTGGTGACCATCTGGTGTCCACATGGGGGCAGGATCTTTGACCACATGGGGCAGCCATCTTGTGTGTTGAGTGATGGTCAATCTGCAAATTACTCTTTTATTAGATAGGATAGAGGCCTGGTGCATGGGTGGGGGCCAGCTGGTTTGCCCTGAAGAGTATCCCAGATTAGGGTGGGGGTTTTCTTGGGGTGTGGGGTGGCCTGGGTGAGGGGCCTGTGGAGGTTTGCAGGCCGGCCACGCACCTCAGCGACCCAAGTGGAGGCCCTGGGATCTGGAATTAATTTATGTCTACAATTGAAACTTTGTAGCCTGGAGCAGAGCCAAGCCTTCTGCTTGCTCCGTGGCGACAGCCATTCCTGTTTGAAACTTTGTAGTCTAGAGTGGAGGTCTAGGCTGGCAACAGCAGGTGGAAAGCTTGGCTTCCTCTGTTGCCAGGGAAACCCAAGCCTCTGTTCTCTCCAGCTCAGTGGCTGCCACTATTTCCGTATCTTTTATAATTGAAACTTTGTAGCATTGAGTGGAGGCCTAGGCGGGCAATGGCTGGTGGAAAGCTTGGCTTCCTCTGTTGCTGGGGAAACCCAAGCCTTCCTCCTCCTTCAGTGGTGGCAAACATCTTGGTTGGGGTTTATTTGCATAATCTGCTCCTGATTGGCTGGTGGGTGTGGCTGCAGGCACGGCTTGTGAATGTAGCTAAGGTACAGTCAAATTTGTATATTACTCTTTTATTAGATAGGATGATCTTAATATGTACAATGTTGGCTTCTTTTCTAGCCATTCAGAAGTTATTTCAGTCATGGAATGATCTCTAGCCATATAACTGAAAACAGGTAAGGTTCTTGGGAAAGAGAGGTGAATGGTAATAGAAAAAATGGGGTTGACAAAGGAGGGTGGAGGTGGAGGAACATCTGAGTCTAGAAGCTAGAATTATGAAAATATGGGTTGACTTTAGTTATCATAGGGTAAGAAATCCATGCTCTACACAGTTGTTTCACTGCTTTTGTATTTTTTAAAATGATTTCAGAGAAGAAGGGAGAGACGGAGAGAGAGATAGAAATATCAATAACATCAATTGGCTGCCTCCTGCATGCCCTCTACTTGGGGTCGAGCTCATAACCCGGTCGTGTGCCCTGACTGGGAATTGAACCCTGACTTCTTGGTTCTTAGGTCAACACTCAACCACTGAGCCACACCAGCCTAGCAGCATTTTTTAAAATATAAAATAGTGGTGTTGTGAATTCACTTTTAGAACATTGTGGCTTGCAGAAACCTAAAGAAAGGATTTTTTTTATTCCATCCCAGCCCAGGAAAGCTAGAGGAAGCAGAATGTGCAAGGGCTGGGCATTGGCTTGTGGGGAAGAAGAGGGATCATCCAGCCATAAAAGTCCTGCTCCAGGAAGACACAGGAGCTGTGAGGATACATGTGCATTTGTTTTCTTTGATGTGTTCCCTTCATCACCACTCTTGTCATGATAATCAAGAGGTCCGGATAGTTCCTTGGATGGATAAAGAAGAATAGATCCTTCTTCTCTTTTCTTCCCCAATTCCAATCCAGTCTGATAGTGAGACAAATTACCCTGGCTAGGATTCAGCCATCTTTTCCTGCCTAAAGTGTCACTTAGCTTGAATTAAGCTTCAGAAGAAAAATCTGTCATGTTAACTTTTAAGAATCCCTGTTTGCCTGAAGCTAAAGGAAGTATTTTTTAAGAGTAATGAAAAGAAATGCAAAGAATTTTCCGTATGATATACACTAAGAGCAATTTAAGGAAAGCTTAGAGGATAGAGGAAGCTCTTAATCTGTTTTCGCTGTTATGACAAAAATACCATAACCTGGGTGGCTTATACACAAACAGAAACACATGTATTTCTCACTCGGAGCTGGGACGTCTTTGATCATGGTGCTGGCAGATTCAGTGTCTGGTAAAGGCCCACTTTCCTATAGATGGCTGTTGTTTATCTGTAACCTCACATGGTAGAAAAGGCTAGGTATCTCTCTGGAACCTCTTTTATAAGAGCCTTTTCTGAAATCCCTTTAATGAGGGATCCATTCTTAGGAGCTAATTACCTCCCCGAGGTCCTACCTCTTAATACCATCACTTTTCGGTGAGAATTTTAACATGAATTTATGGAAACACAAACATTCGGCCCATAGCAGAACTATGTTTTACAAATATCCTTTTGTCGAAACCAGTTTGGCTTAGTGGATAGAGCGTCAGCCTGTGAACCGAAAGGTCCCAGGTTCAAATCCAGTCAAGGGCATGTACCTTGGTTGCGGGCACATCCCTAGTAGGGGAGCTGCAGGAGGCAGCTGATCGATGTTTCTCTCTTATCAATGTTTCTGACTTTCTATCCCTCTCCCTTCCTTTCTGTAAAAAGGTCAATAAAATATATTTTTTAAAAATTAAAATATCCTTTAGTCATTGAATATTTATTGAGATATGAATAATAAGTAAGAGATACATGGTTAAAAAATAAAACAGATATGGTCTCTGCCCTCATGGAATGTATCGTGTGGTGGAGAAAGAAGACATTAGACAAGCAACCTCACAAAGAAATATATAATTATAGCCCTGGCTGGTTTGACTCAGTGGATAGAGTGGCGGCCTGTGAACTGAAAGGTCCTGGGTTTGATTCCGGTCAAGGGCACATGCCCAGGTTATGGGAGCAGACAGGAGGCAGCCCAACAATGATTCTCTCTCATTATAGATGTTTCTATCTCTCATTCTACTTTCCTCTCTGAAATCAATAAAAATATTTTTAAGGGAAAGTAGAATAAGCAGAAAATAAAAACCTGACTTGGGTTTAGTTATGTCCCTAAATGACTAATTCAAATGCGTAAATAGGGGTCCATGACATCTGGCATTCCTTCTCAGCCAACAAGGAGCATTCGGTGGATGATAACTGACTGCTGCTCAGCCTGCATTATGCCACTTAGAAAAGGCCAAGAATTTACTCATTAGGAATGTGCCCAAGCCAGGAGTCTCTTTTCTAATCACATGTTTTTAATTTGCCACTCTAGCCCTAATAGACAACCATTTGTTCTCTTTGGTAATCACTCCACACGAGAAAACCTGAACTCTGGCAGCTTTAACTTCCCCTCTGAAGGGCACCTGGTACGCAACACTGGTCCCAGTGGGAGCTTTGCCAAACACATGGTGAGTAGCTTGACTTGACCTCCTGGTGCTTAATTGGATAAAAGGAACATTTTATGTGAGTGTGTTGATTTAACCTTGAACGTGAAGTTGGAATGAAAAGAAGTGATTTGAAACTATCTATATATATAAAAAGCCAGCCACCGGATGCTATTAACAACCAGAATGACTGGTCACTATGATACTACTGCAGTCAGTGAACACAGATCTGGGGGTGGGGCCGGCCAGCCAGCCAATTCCTGGCCTCTCCCCCCCCAATCGGCCTGCAGCCCCTCTCACCAGTCAGCCCCACCCCTGATTGTCCCCATACCCCAATAGGGGGTGGGGCCGGCCAGCCAACCTCCTGCGGTCCTTCCCCTCTGTTGGCTCCACCCCAAATTGCCCCCCCCAACCCCATCATGGGCAGGGCCAGCCGGCCAACTACCTGTGGCACCTCCCCCTAGCAAGCCCCATTGCCAATGGGCCTCACCATCCCTATCAGTCCACAGCCCTTCCCCTAGCCAGCTCCACCCCCAGTTGCCCCCACACACACCAATGGGGATGTGACTGGCAGGCCAACCTCCACGGCCCATCCCCAGGCTGTTGACCTGCGATGGGGCCCCCCAAACACCCCATTCGGGGCCAGGGCCCACAGGCCAATTGCCCATGGCCTCTCCCTCTAGCCAGCCTGGCCCTGATCAGCCCCATTGGGGTGGGCTAGCCGGCCAACCTGCCACGGTCTCTTCCTCCCAACAGGCCCGCCCGATCCGCTCCAATTGGGGCCAGGTTGGACGGACCCCACCCATGCACGAATTTGTGTAATGGGCCTGTAGTTTTTATATAAATACTAATTATTATTTGGAACCATCATATTTAATTGTTAAATATTTGAAGCAAAAAGGTTAAAAAATACTTTCACAAACCCAACTCTTTAAATTGTAAGAATAGTATCATCAATAGAATAAACATTTTTAAAATTTTCTTGAAAATACCCCAGTCATTCCAAGCCCAAGTTTATGTTTTCACGGTTACATTTCAGGGCATAAACCTTGAGGATCATGGCCCTTTCATTGAGGGTGTCAGGGAGCAGATTTTTGCCTTTGATAGTATATTGTCAGCTACATTCTTTTAAGGGAAGCAGTCTGAAATGTGAGACTCGAACGATTATAAATCTGTGCTATTATAATAGAATTTAAAGTATTTTCAGAATGTTTTTGACAATCAAGAAAGCTGGCAAGTAGGCACTATTATTTTTAAATTGGAGTTTGGAGAACATGAGACCCAATTACCTCTGGACTGAGACTCCAGATACGTCTCCAAGCCAGTAGGGGATGTAGGGCTACATGAATGGGCATGCTCTCAGGATCTGGCTGCTTTGTAAAGGGAGGGTGCATACTGTCTAAGGAGGAGTTCTTATGGAAACCCAAAGACAACAGGGAAGAAAAATACAATGACACTAGAGGAATTTAAAGTCCTTGGCAACTGCAGCTACAGAAAACATTAAACACAACAACCCAACTCCCTGCCAGATCAACATAAATCCTTACATTAAAATCCATTTACCTCAGTTCCTGCTACCTGATATGCCATATCTGGCCATTTTTTCTTTTTTTTTTTTTTTTCCTCTAAGTTGTGAATTCATTAGCATTGTGGGCTGACTGAGTACCCAGTAGCCACCTCACAATATAGTTAAGGTAAAACACACACACACACACACACACACACACACACACACACAAGGTACCTTTGGAAAAACAACTTTTAAAGGTGATCTTTTACCCTGTGCCTTTAAAAAAAATAATAAATCAGCTATTGGTCAAACAAAAATGATTTCCATTGACTAATACACTTTTTGTTTCTGTAATCATACACACCTAAATCCCTATTCCTTTTTTACTTTTACTTTTTTCTGACATCCAGGTGGTACAATGTGTCTCACCAAAGGGACCCCTTGCTTGTTCAAGAACATACTTTTTTGGAGCTACTCATGTTCCTTACTTGGGTAAGTCCCTATAAGTCATCTTCTCATCAACTTAATGAATAGTTCCTCCCATGAACCAGAAGTGGACTCATGATTTACTGCTTTGCTTAGAAGTTCATGATGCCCAATTTGTAGCCCTCCAAACTCCCTCTCTGATTGCAATTGGAGGGTTGATATGCTTAACATATTTCTTGCAGTATGTATTTCTGGAGAAAAAAACTATTGGCTCAACATGTATTAGGTCTAACCATGTGTAAAACCAGTTGCTCAGTGTCAGAGGGAAGGCAAAGATGAGTAAGTCCTAGTTGGAGGTAACAGGAGGTATGGGCTGCATTGGGAGTTTGGATTACTCAGCCAGGTGCCTGCCTAGCTCTTTTTATGAGGAAAGTAAAAAAAGGCCATGGAGGAAAGATACCTCGGAACTAAGAACATTGACAGGAGCAAGGGCTCCATGTTGTGGGTCCATCCAGAAAGCTGACTAGGGCTGCTCATCTTGCTGGGGTAACCAGAAGCTATAGACATCAAAGAGACTATGAGAAGAACCTCTAGAACAGTGGTTCCCAACGGGGGGCACATGCCCCACAGGGAGGCAATTTTATTTTTAAGGGGGGCAATTCTAGGATGAGTTATTAACAATGCCCAAAACCGGTTTGGCTCAGTGAATAGAGCGTCGACCTGTGGACTGAAAAATCCCAGGTTTTATTCAGTTAAGGGCATGTATCTTGGCTGCAGGCACATCTCCAGTAGGGGGTGTGCAAGAGGCAGCTGATTGATGTTTTTCTCTCATCGATGTTTCTGACTTGCTATCTCTCTCTCTTCCTCTCTAAAAAAATCAATAAAATATATTTTTTTAAAACAATGAATTTGTGCATTTCTCATGGTTCTAGGGGCCTCATATACAGTATATAAATATATATTGTGATATATATTGTGGAATTTCAGTTCTCTATTATATGTTTGGAACTTTTATTTGCTATTTTTTCATAACATTTTATATTACTACTAGAGGCCCAGTGCACAAAATTCATACACAGGAGAGGGGGGTTCCTCAGCCCAGTCTGCACCCTCTCCAAACTGGGACCCCTTGAGGGATGTCCAACTGCCCATATAGGCCCAGTGGGATCAGGCCTGTACATGCCTATATGAGCAGTCGGACATCCCTCTCACAATCCAGGACTGCTGGCTCTCAATTGCTTGCCTGCCTCTGCCTGATTGCCTCTAACTGCTTCTGCCTACCAGCCTGATCACCCCCTAGCCATTCCCCTGTCAGCCTGATTGGCACCTAACTGCTCCCCAGCCAGCTGATTGCCTCTGACTGCCCTCCCCTGCCATCCTGGTCATCCCCAACTGCCCTCTCCTACTGGCCCGGTCACCACTAACTGCCCTCCTCTGCCAGCCTGATAGCCCCCAACTTCCCTCCCCTGCAGGCCTGGTCCCCCAACTGCCCTCCCCTGCAGTCTTGCCCCCCCATACTGCCCTCCCTTATTGACCTGGTCTCCCCCAACTGCCCTCCTCTGCTGGCCTGGTCACCCCTAACTGCCCTCCCTGCTTGCCTGATTCCCCACAACTGCCCTTTCTTGTTGGTCTGGTCTCCCCCAACTGCCCTCTTCTCCTGGCCTGGTCACCCCCAACTGTCCACAACTGCCCTCGCCTGCTGGCCATCTTGTGTCCACCTGGGGACAGCCATCTTTGACCACATGGGGGTGGCCATCTTGTATCTTGGAGTGATGGTCAATTTGCATATTTTATTTTTTAAACAATTCCTTAATGATTTCTTCCTTAGTACTTCAGCTGTCCTTTCGTTCTTTTATTTTTCTCTTTCATGGGTGTCATTTTTTTTTTTTTGGAAGCTTGTTTAGAACAAGTTAGTCACCTTTTAGGCTTCCTCCTTGAGAATAGGAGTTCACTTTTTGAATAATAAGAATTATATGTCATGGAGGGCATTGGGATTTTAGACATGCTTAGGTGAGACATGGCCAAAAAAAGGTTTGGAACCACTGCTCTAGAATGAATGAGGATCTCAGCAATGCTCCACAGTACATCAGAAGCCAAGTTTTCTCCTGGATGTTGTTATATGAACCAGGAAACTCTGAAAGAAGCATGACTTAGGTCTGATAATTAAGGAAACTAATAGGCAGAACTGAACCTGCTTACTTATACCTCCTAGTTTTAAAAAAATTAAAATGAAAGCAAAAACATTTCCAGAGCCTACCATTCTGTGTCTTCTTTGGGATTTAGTAGTGATACTGATTGGGCTGTCAAAGTCATTGTCAGGGATGAAGTACAGGAGGATACTGAGAGAAGCTAGTTTTCACCATTGTTTATGCTTGTACAATATTTAACTTAAAGGGGGAAAGTAGTTCTTGACATCTCCTTTGAATTAAATTAAGAAATTCTAGCTTCTTGCCGAGACCGGTTTGGCTCAGTGGATAGAGCGTCGGACTGTGGACTGAAGGGTCCTAGGTTCGATTCTGGTCAAGGGCATGTACCTTGGCTGCGGGCACATCCCCAGTAGGGGGCGTGCAAGAGGCAGCTGGTCAATGTTTCTCTCTCATCGATGTTTCTGACTTTCTATCTCTCTCCCTTCCGTTCTGTAAAAAATCAATAAAATATATTTTTTTTAAAAAAGAAAGAAATTCTAGCTTCTTTGTAAAGTGTTTGCATCTGCCGTGAGCTCACCACATTCTTATTAGATCCTCTTTCACAGGTGATGACAGCAAGCTGCCCAAGAAAACTGAACAAATGTAAGTCTTCATTGCCATTCTATTTTCTATTTTTCAAAGTTGAGTTACTCAGAAGTTGTACTATCCTGTCCACCTCCTTTTGAGATCAGCAGTGGGTAGGACATCTGCTTTATGAGGTGAGCAAAGCTGTGTAATTTCCCCGGAGGTTCCCAGCCCCTATCAGCTGGGAATGCAGGCTGGAGACCCTGCCAACATCTGCTACTGCTTTCCAAATCTTAGAGGCTTCCTACCTGCACATCCGTGCATTTAAATGGCATAACTCTTAATATGTTTTCTACATAGTGCATTTTTTTATCAGGGCTTTCCTAAAAATAAAACACCCTGAACCCATTGGGAGAATCTGTATGAAACCCCTTGTGGTCCAAGACGTGTTTACTCTGGTTTGACACTCAGACTTACGAAACAGAATTCAGGTCTGAAATCAGGTTGTGCAGCCTTAGAAAGGTCCTCATGTTGATTTCTCTCCCCCCACAGATAGTAGGAAATCAAAAACGGGAAATTAACTCATAATTCTTGTATTAGTCTACTTGGGCTGCCATAACAAAATATCACAGATTGGGTGGCTTAAACAGCCAGAACTTTTTTCTCACAATTCTGGAGGCTGGAAGTCCAAGATCCAGGTGCCAGCTGGGCTGGTTTCTGGTGAAGCCTCTCTCCTTGAATTGCTTTCTTTGTGCTCATGTGAAGAGAGAGAAAGAGATGTGTCTCTTCTTTTTAGAAGGTAGTGTAGTCACACTATAGAAAATTTGGAAAAAATAAAATAAGATCTTCCATAATTTTTCCTTTTTGCCACTACACATCTTAATGTATCCTTTTATGGATTTTTTAAAAAATTACACATTTAGGTTTTGTATAGTAGTAATTACGGTGTTTGCGCATTTATGTGGGGAGATAGGTCGGCACATATGTAGATAGTCTTGCCTTGTACCTACTTGTGCTTCTGTGCCAGCTCTACTTAGCTTATTGCACTGGGTCCTCATTCTGGACCCTTAGACGTTTCGCCTAATCCATATCTATTGGTGTCCAGCTTCATGGACTGGTATTCAGGGGTGCTTGGGCACATATCAGGGGAATGGTGGAACTTGGGCCTTTTGGCATCCCAGTGATGGCAAGAGCAGGCCTTTCCCTTGTCATGGGTCTCAGACCTCCCATCCAGGCCCTGTTAGTAGCTCAGTGGTTTTGTATTGAGCTCTTGTCTGGGGGCCAAACAGCGGGAGGTCTGATCAATGTTAGTACTGAATGATGATTGAATCAAGCTGGGTTGGGGAAGGAGGAAGATTATCTTTATATACCTTTGGTGTTGGCCTCTATAGAGCTTCATCCTTAGTGTCGAGGTGTGGAGGGTTCTAGTTTTACCTAGAAGTGGCCAAGTTCATTGGCAGTATCCCTACTGGGCCCCTTCCTACCAGGACATACCCCTCTGACATCACCTTGCCACAGTCTTCAAGATATGACTCTTGAGCTGTCACTTTGTTATGTGTACTTTTTCTGTCCCTTTTCCTTCTACCCAACTCAAATCTCTTACCTACAATACAGAGGCGTGGTGAGGGAGCCATGGAGGAAATTGGCAGTGTGAGGTGGCATGAGGAAAAGCACCAGGCGGAGAGCAGACCTGAGTCTGCGTCTGCCATTAACTTTCCGTGTCCTTGGACAACTCATTTCACCTCCAGAGGCCTACTTGCTTCTTCTGTAAGATGAGAGCGTTAGACCAGATCATTTCTGTGCTCATTCCTCCTTTCGAACTCCTGTCGCCTTCCTTTACCTGTTTCAAAGGCTTAAAAATAGACGTATTCTTGGGAAAGGCCTTGTCACTTCTTTGCTAGCCACCTCCCTTGCCTTTCAGGACCTGGCAGATGAGCCTCTTTTCTCTATAATTATCCTGATGAGATTCTGGGTCTCCTTCCTCTGAAGCAGTGGCTCTCAACCAGGAACAATTTAACTGTATCACTCCCACCATCCCCCACCCCACCAGGATATTTGGCAGTGTCTAGAAAATTATCTGTCCCAAAATGCTGAGATTGGGGACATTGGTAGCAGTCTGGCAATGACTTTGGGAAGTGAGAAATCAAAAAAAGAGCAAGATTGATGAGGAAGTGCTTTAGGTGGGGAATTCTCCCCCTAAAGCATTATTTAGTCTCTAGATCAGGTAAGCTGCCTAGAAAGTGGTCTGTATCTGTTCATTTGAATTTAAGTGGAGCTCATCTCCCCAGAGCAGTCTCTCTTGCCCCCTGAGGTCTCCCACCCTGAGGCTGCAGTAGCAGCCAGCCTTTAGCAGTCCTGGGGAGAGGACATGCAGGTGTGGTGCAATTGGTCCCTGGAAAAGCCAAGTCTGGATCATGACACTGAAAGGATTCAGGGTCCTTGGGCGGCTGCTCCTGCACGTGGAGGGGTCATGGAGCCCACATACTTTTCTTCTGTTGGATTACAGGCAGGGAAGGTTGGTGTTTTGAGCAAAATTAATGAGAGCTGGTTTTTCTTACCATAATTTAACAGAGAAAAGTATAAATCAGATGGGGCACATGGTTTTTAAAAGGTTTAGAAATCAGTTGGGTTCCTATTTTTCGCTTCTCATTCTGTTTAAAAATCAGTCTCATAGGGAATGTCATTTTTGTGCATGCAGCTTTTGATGAAACCTTGTAATGCTGTAGCTAACCCGTATTTTTTGTTTTAAAAGTAGGCTCTTGTCACAGGTATACGCTGCTGTTATTGAGGCTGTTTTGACTGGCATTGCATGTTATGCTAAAACTTCCAGTCTAACAAAGGTAATTTAAATACCATATTTCTCTTTCCATAGAAGTTACTTTAATGTAAAACTTCCTATCAATCTGGGTGGGAGTGTTTAGTTTGTTTTTGGACACTTTGTAGTACTCGGTTTTGTGTGAGCTTGGGCCTCTGTGTAGCTGGCACCAGACAGACGCATTTGAAGTGCTGAGCTTGTGCTGCCTGCACTGCCTGTGCCCCAGCTGCCCTTGTCATGAATGACAACTAATCACTTCTTTGTAGATATCTGGCTGTGTTAAATAAAAAACATTCTGTAGTATATTATTTTACTTAATATTTTTAAAGTTAAAAAATAATTTCTTATTCTGTGAATTTTAATAAAATTAGGTAAGTTTGTTTTGAGCTACATAGTTTAATTTCCTACAATTCAGTGTAATGAAGATTAGAAAATCTGACTTGCCTTTTCTAGACAAGCACACATGCTCTCATGCTCTGACCATTACCTTCCTTGCTGTTTTGCTGTTAACCTGCCCTGCTGAGTTGGATTCCTATATCTGACCCAGTCAGGAGATGAGGAGAGTTGGCTTGATGCCTCCCTGTGCCAATAGGACTTTCCTGAAGGAAGCCATTTGACATTGGAAACGTTGTGTATATGGAGATATTAGAGACTGGAGCATAGTTACCAGCTCCTTGCCATCTCCCTCCTCCGTCAACTTGAATCCCTCGTACTGCCTTGGGTTTAGTGCAGACCTCAGTTCTCAAACCTTTGTTTTTTTAACTAATCTTTTGTAACTCTAGGTATTTGAATCTTCTTAGCGATAGGCAGAATCTCTGAGGGCAGGCGTCCCTCCCCTAAGGCCAGAGGAGAGGGGAGGAGAAAGCACATTTCCAGACTTCACAATGGCACCATCTCAGCTGATTACAGCTCCCCAGGAGATCAGGTTCCAGTGCCCACCTGCCTGAATGAAGCGTTTCCTGTGAACACAGCCTGAAGAAAGCTGACACCAGTTCCCCCTTAACATGGTGTTTCACTTTAATCTATTGATGTATACAATGGAGTCACGTAGAGGGGAGGGGCACAGCATTGTCCTGGCCAAATGTTAGAAGAGCTCTTTCAGTGATGTGTGTGTTTTCCTGCTGTGAAAGCTAATTGTTTCTGGTTTTTATTGGTTTTATAGGCCAAGGAAGTAGCTGAGCAGACCATGGGATCTAAGTTAGATTCCTTTGAGTTGATGCAGTTTAAGGCAGCATTACGGTAAGCAATGGCTGATGCATTCTATAAGGAATTTTTTTTTAATGTCTGTTTTATAAAGACCCAGAGGAGTGATCAGAGCTTTGAGAGGCCAAGGAGCCAAAGAAGGAGGAACTGCATGAGAAAGCATGTCCTGACACTGGAATAGAAGGCAGATCAATACTGGAACTATTGGAGACATGGCAAACCTAGTTCAGAGGTTAGAAAGGTAAAGCTGGGATCAGGAGTGGTGAGGTATGTTAGGGTCAGGAGTCCTGGGCATGTGAAGACACTCACTGCTTTATCTGCCTCTCAGATATGGAAACCCTGGGCCTGGCTGTGTCCCAGGACCTAGACACTCTGGGAATTTGGCTTCCTTGGCAGTCTTCCATCACACATCTCCTGGCACATCACAGTGGATTTATGTGTAGCTCAGTCAACTTAACACACTGTCCTATATGAATACCACTTTTTTTTAAAGCTTTTTTATTGATTTTGAGAGAGAGAAAAGGAGAGGGAGATACATCAGTCAGCTGCCTCCTGCGTGCTCCCTACCAGGGATCAAGCCCACAATGCAGGCAGGTAACCTGACTGGGAATCGAACCAGCAATCTTTTGATATATGGGGAAATAGCCAACCACTGAGCAACCTGCTCAGTTGACTCACATTTTCCTAATCTAGAGCCCTGGGTAGTGAGAAGAAACATTTAGAAAAGTAAGTCAGTCAATTGATCTGACAAGAAAAATCCTGTTTCTGCACTTCCAGGAGTGGAAGAAAGAACCAGGTCCTTTGGTGCAAGGTTTTAGGCTTATTCAGGTCTCCTTTTCTCTGGGTCCTCTGAGTCTTGCAACTCTGGCCATGAGAGGGAAGGGAGAAGGGAAGTTTGTTTCCTTAAGGCCTTGCACTGGCCCGGACTATCTATCCCTGGTAGCCTAAGTTTGAGGAAGCTCACTTGCTTTCCAGCTGTGTGGCCTTGGACAAAATAGGGAGCTCTGTGCATCCATTTCCTCATCTTCTCATCTTGTGGAGTGATTAGGTGTGTACATTTTAGCTGCTGTTGCAGATGAGTGTTCTATCATCACCGTGACTGACATAATCATTCCATTCCTCCTTTCCTTGGGGCCTTGCCTGAATCACTCAGCCTTTCCAGGGCAGGCCACCTCTCAATCCCTAGGCCTGAGTGTACCACTCCACCTGGAGAAGGAACAAAGAGAGAACAGCAGACAAAGGGAGGAGAGTCTTCCAGGGCCAGTCCTCTTAGAGCCCTACTCCCTTCTCGCCACAAGGTCATTTCACCAAGTACCCTCAAACTGCATCAGGTTCAAGGGTACTCAAGTGGAATTCGAATCATCTCCTGAGAGGAACATAGGACCTGGCCTCTCCTCAGACACCAAGCAGGAATGGCATCTTGACCCAAAAGTGGTGAATGAGGAGGAGGTTCAGGACAGCATGGCAGGAGCCCTCGGGTCAATAGATGGTCACTCCCAGACTGCAGGGGGCAACAGTCCTGTCACATAGTTCTTTCCTGCTCTAAAAGAACATTCAGACAGCCCCGAGAATCTGCACAGAGGCAGGGCCATGACAAGATTAGATGCTGGCCCCACACTTGGCCAGTGTGCTGGGAGAGCCCTGCACAGGTGCACTGCAGCAGCAAGTATCTGCGATGGCTCCACATCCCAGGGGTCAGCAAGAGCCTACTGACTTTTGTTTTGTTTTGGGTCTACAGCTCCAAGATGGCTTTTCATATACATGCTGTGAATAATCAGGGAAGGTAAGTATATGTTTGTGGTGCATCCATATTTGGGCAAGTTTTAAAAGCAAAAAGAGAAGAAAGGCTAACTTGTAATTGCTGATGTGGATTGTCTTCTCTCAGTTTTCCAGGGTTGGGCCTGGAGCTGGTTGTGGTCAGCTGAGACCCTGTACCCTGAATGTTTTCTACTGAAACACTGAGGGATGGAGGCTGGGGATGGACCCATTTCTCTCCAAGTGGCCTACATTCTAATTGTGCATACATGTAACCCAGTATTTTTGAAAATCCCTCGAGAAATCTGGGTCTGTAGGTTGCTGCTAAGTTGAAAAAATAGAGTATTGAAAATGTTCAGTGTCTCTCCCATTTCTTTCCTTTTCTAGAATCGTGCCTCTGGACAGTGAAGATAGTTTATACTTTGTGAAGACGGTAAGAGATACCTAACAGGTCAGCTGGCAGGGAATGGCCTATAGAGGGACATCTACTAAGGGGTGAGGTAGAAGTGGGTGGGAGTCTTAGGCAGCCCATCCCTTCCCTGAGGAAACTGTTCTATTCTCAAAACTGTTCCAGCTGCCATAGTGGTGAAGCTGTGCTTTCCGAGGGTGCCCAGGCAGCTGTGCCAGGCCCATCTCATCCACCCTCCCATATCTGGGTTCCCTCGGGTCCAGAGTCTGATCTAGGGGCTAAGACTTCCTCAGGTTCAGAAGGCTTCCTCCGATTGGCTGAGATTGTTCTGCCCTCATGTGGAAATGTGAGCTGAGAACAAGCCTGCCTCACCATTGACTGAGGAGTTTTCATTGGCTTCAAACTGTTCCAGCGCCTGTGTTAATACCCTTAACAGGGGCCTGTGAAATGAAATGAGAATAAACAAAAAACCAGGCTCCTGACTCGCTAGAGAAGTGAGGTAGTCAGAGTAGAGCTTTCCTGCCCCTGTGCTGGGGGCACACTGATAGGCCAGGGGAATGGTTTAATGATACCAAAATATTGGTCCTTGCCTGGGCTGCTGTGGCCTAGGGGAGCCAGACACAGGCTAAATCCTCCATTTACCCCAGTGCATCCTGATGAGAAGATTGGCAAGCAATTCATGAGCGGATGGTGGACATGCAGCCAAGATTCTGGTTGTAACATATGGGCACAAGTTATTCCTTGAGTCTGTTTTACAGCTACTGCTTGAACCTTAATTCCAATGAGCTTTTTGGTCACCTGGAACTAGGTGGGCAGCTGTGGATGAGTTTATGTAAATGTATGACCACCACCATCACCAGGAGGAACAGTAGTGTTATCTCATCTACAGAGAGTAGAACAACAGGGGTAACTCTTTAAAGTTGCTAGTAATTTCTGTTTTTATAGTGTAGCTGCTCCTTTGTATATGTCAACATTTTATGTCAATGTTCTTTTAGAACTAATTGAGACTTTTTCATTACATCATCAGGATGCTGGGAAGTGCTTTCTGATATGTGGGTGATAGTACTTTATCTCCTTGCTAGACTTTAAACTCCATGACTTCTCTCTTAGACTTGTGCAGTGCTCTGGAAGGTGCTTTGCACATAAACAGGTGATTAAAACTCCAGTAGAATCATACTGTTATGTTCAGTATGCTTTCCGCAGCAGCTAATGAAGTAGGAAAGAAGAGATGGGAAGTTGGTGCTTTCCATCCAAATCCTGTCCTCCCTTCCAGGCTGGAAGGAAGTTCTGCCTCCTCTCCAAACATTCCTATCGATTCTTCCTATAAGTGCTGTATTTCTATATAACTTATAGTTTGTGCTACATACATCAGGGAGTAATTCATTAACATGATGTCTTTT
Source organism: Antrozous pallidus (assembly GCA_027563665.1). Taxonomy (NCBI): domain Eukaryota; kingdom Metazoa; phylum Chordata; class Mammalia; order Chiroptera; family Vespertilionidae; genus Antrozous; species Antrozous pallidus. The sequence continues at coordinate 31,891,707 of CM050518.1, forward strand.
GCATAAGAATGCTCATTTCTTCAGCTATACATTATAATGTTTCCTGAAGATAGTAGGGACCGTGTTTTACATCTTTTTCTCTCCGCATGCCACATGTTTCAAAGTACATAATGTCTAACAAATACTACATTATTCTTTTTATTAATTTTTGTTTTTTAAATTTTGTTACATGTATTCTTTTTTCCATTTTTTAAATTAATGTATTACATGTGTACATATCTTTCCATCCCCCCCCCACATGTATTCTTTTTAATGTTCTCTCTCCCCTTCCTCAATACCAGAAACCAAATATGAAAGAGAGGGATGAGGAATCTATGGGATTTGTCATCCTGATTGATCTGGAACCCAAAGAAGTGAGGTTCTGCCCTAGCTGATTTGGCTCTGTGGATAGAGCATCAGCCTGTGGGATGAAGGGTCCCAGGTTCAATTTCAGTCAAGGGCACATGCCTGGGTTGTGGGCTTGATCCCCATTAGGGGATGTGCAGGAGGCAGCCAATTGGTGATTCTCTCTCATCAATGATGTTTCTATCTCTCTTTCCCTCTCTGAAATCAATAAAGATATATTTTTTTAAAAAAGAAGTGAGGTTCCATTGTTAACCTAAGAGGGACCATGTACCCCAGGAAGGTTCTATGTCTTCAAATGGTCAAAGTTCTTTGAAACAGATTTAGATAAACCTTCTCACTGTCAAGCTAATCAGAAAGTTAAAATATAAAAGCCTACCTGTTCCTTATGTACATCATGACAACATAAAAAAATGAGGACCCTGGCTTTAATTGTGGTTTTCTTCTTTCCAACTCTTGAGCTGTCTTTTTATTTTATTTTAAAATCTAGCAATTACTTCAAGACACTCCAGTCTTTTGTCTCTGTCCTGAGGATGGAACAGAGTCCCAGGCTAGCACAACAATGTGTGAAATGGACTCTGGCTTCAGGAGCTCTGCACCTGGCTGTTCAACCATGTCAGGCCACGAGGGGACTATTTCATGAGGGGATGTGCAGGAGGCAGCAAATCAGTGATTCTCTCTCATCATTGATCTTTTTATCTCTCCCTTCCTCTCTGAAATCAATAAAAATATTTTTTAAAAAGAAAGAAGAAAGGCTGTTATTTTGCCTCTTGAGGAGAAGCAATGTGAGGGAATTTATAGAAACATAAATATACTCTTCTAACCCTAGGGTGTCTCTGATCAAGAAGCAATTGGCCCGCCCAGTGTGGCTCAGTATGTTAAGTGTAGTCCTGTGCACCGAAAGGTCACTGATTCGATTCCCAGTAGGGAGCATGCAGGAGTTAACTGGTCTGTGTTTCTCTCCCTCTTCCTTCCTCCCTCTCTAAAAATCAATTTCAAATATTTTTAAAAAGAAGCAGCAGCAATTGCAGGGAAGTCTGTGTTTTAAGTCATCTAGCAGTTCTGAGATGTATTTCCAGATAACTTGAGTTTTTCTTAGAAACTCTTCAGTTTTCTTTTGAAATGTACCTGAAAGCAGTATTTTGTGGTCTGTTTCTTATGGGTCTCTCCCTGAAGGTTTAAGACAGACAACTGGTATAACTCTATTTTCTAATTTGATACAGGCTTGTATGACTGTCTATGACATTCCTGACTTGCTGGGAGGAAGGGGGAGCTTAGGATCTGTGGTCTTCTCAGAATCATTTTTGACATCTCAGATCTTGGTTAAAGAAAAGGGTAAGTATATATGGTCTCTGGAAAGCAGAGCTTGAGCTTTTGGTGGGGGGGAAAAGTAAACCATAAGTGAAGTCAAAAGATCAGCAATCAACTAGTGAAATATTAGAATATTTGTGATCAACAAAGGGTATATATATTCTGATTTATGAAGCACTCTTATAAATTAATAGGAAAAAGACAAGCTATCCAATGGTAGATAGACAAAAAATGTGAACAGGCAGATCAAAGAAATGGAAAACAAAACATATATATATTTTTTTCTTCACATTATGTATATATGAATATGTACAGTCTTACTAGTAGTCAAGAAAAAGCAGTTTGAAACAATAATTAGATTCCTTTTATTACCCATTATCTTGACAAAAATTCTAGAAAATTACAATATCCAGGGCTGGTAGGATGAGCCTGATAATGTTTTGTTTGACTTTTAATATGTACACACTTGTACTACCTTGATAAAAATTAAATGTATAGATAAAAAGGACTAATTCCCAGAATTCTTCATTTAAATGTGTCAATTTGTTGTAAAAACTAACAGAGTTAACCACATGGGGGAACTTTTCATTAGTCCCCACCACCACCACCACCCTCTGATTAGGAAGTTTTTATTTTCTGAGGGCATCAAACTCATCCTGAAGAGGGGAAGGGTGTAGTTATCTGGGGACTGCAAGGTGGGCTCAAGTGGTAGGCAGTAATCTGCATGTCCGTGATTTTCCTACAGATGGCACTATTAACACAGAAACCAGCTCCGTCGTCCTGACAGCCGCCATACCCAGATTCTGCTCCTGGCTGGTTAGTGTCATTCATCAGGTGAAGTGGACGTAAATGGGGAGAAGTCAGGGAGAGCATTTGAGAAAGAGCCTTTTCCTTGGGTCTTGTCACATCCTAAACTAGCTGCTTTCAGGAATAGAAGCTTTTTATTTCAGCTTTCTCTTTATACAAGCGAATCTAGTTTCTTGAACTCTCATAATCTTGGAAAAGTTCTAAAAGGAAGGAACTACAAAGTTATCTGGGTCCTACAAAGTTATTTGTGGAAAGAAGAAATTAATATTCCCATTTTACAGATAAGGAGACTGAAGCTTATAAATTGACCACCTTATCCAGGGTCACACAAACAGTGAAGAGTGGATTATTTGGCTTCCTTCTGTGTTCAGAATGTTTGAATTTGTACAGCAGTGTCTATGTATGAAAGGTCCCATTTTCATTGGTGGGACTTGCTCTAAAACACTAGTGCCTTGGAATGCAGACAGCAGTGAGTCTGGTAATGATCTAAATGAGTACTCATTTTAGAAGCTCTTTATATCCTTTGCTATAATTATGACATGGATGGAGAAAAGCAAGAGTTAATCACAATATGAACATGTTTAAATTTAAGCAAACACATTCAAAATATCTTAAGATGTTATCTTTTATTCATCTCTAATAATAGTGTTTTTATCTGAAGTGAAGTGTAATTGGAGACTAACATATCCTCTCTATATATCATGGGCTCATTTAGCTGAACCTCGGGTCCTAGTGAGAGAGCCCATCATGACATTGGGCTCTGAGCTTTGATGACCAGCAGCCAACTCTGACAGTGGTCAGGATCTGAGAGACTGGATTTAGTGGAGGGACTGCTCAGTCAGTCTCCTGGAAATATTTCAAACCACAGGTGTAATGGGGGGTGAGGGACACCTAGCAGAGTTTTCCCCTTGAAGTAGTATTTTAAAATCTATACTTCTTTTGGGCACAGGTAGAAGATAATGAAGTAAAATTGTTGGAGAAAACCCAGCAAGCAGTGAAGGTAAGTAGCCTTCTTATTCTTAATGTTAATACTGTATCAAAATAAAATGTAAACAATTCATATAAAGATAACTTAAAATGTCTCATTTTAAGGCTAAAGGATCTGTATCTCTTTGTCTCAATACCTATTTGCATTCTTCCCAGCAGAGTCATAGAAATAACCAATGTATGGGGTACACAATTAGAAGGATTCTTTCTGCCATTTAGACTTTGCAGTGTTTTGTTTTGTTTTTGTTTTTAATCTTCCAGTACTATTAAAAGCAGATCTCAGATTGACATATGGAGCTGAAAGGTCAACCTTTAGGCCAAGAAGAGCTGACTTTGTTAGAGAAATCTATCCTATCTAATAAAAGAGTAATATCCAAATTGACCATACCTCCACTATACCCACAAGCCATGCCCACAAACCCATCAGGAGTGAATATGCAAATAAAACTCAACCAAGATAGCTGCAGCCACTGAGAGCAGGAGTGAGGCTTGGGTTTCCCCGGCAGTAGAGGAAGCCAAGCTTTCCATCTGCTCTTGCCGGCCTAGGCCTCCATTCAGTGCTACAAAGTTTCAATTATAGAAGATGTATAAAACCCAACAGAAATGGCGGCAGCCACAGAGCTGGAGAGAGCAGAGGCTAGGGTTGCCCCCGGCAATGGAGGAAGCCAAGCTTCTGCAGTCCTGGCCAGCCTAGGCCTCCACTCCAGGCTACAAAGTTCAATTATAGAAGGTAAATAAATTCCAACAGAAATGGCTGCCATCACGGAGCGAGTAAAAGACTTGGCTCCACTCGAGGCTACAAAGTTTCTATTGTAGAAGATAAATAAATTCCAGATATCAGGGCCTCCACTTGGGTCGCTGGGGGGCGTGGCCAGCCTGCAAACTACCACAAGCCCCTCGCCCAGGCCACCCCCATACCCCAAGGGAACCCCCAGCCTGATCTAGGACACCCTTCAGGGCAAACTAGCTGGCCCACACCCATGCACCAGGTCTCTATCCTATATAATAAAAGAATAATTTGCAGATTGACCATCACTCCAACACACAAGAGGGCTGCCCCTATGTGGTCAAAGATCCTACCCCCATGTGGACACAAGATGGCTACCACAAGATGGCCAGCAGGGGAGGGCAATTGGGTGGGGGGACCAGGCCTACAGGGGAGAGCAGTTGGGAGGGACCTGACCTGCAAGAGAGGGCAATTGGGGGGCGATCAAGCCACAGGAGAGGGCAGTTAGGGGTGACCAGGCCAGCAGAGGAGGGAAATTGAGGGCAAACAGGCTGGCAGGGAAGCACTTTGACATCAATTAGGCTGGCAGGAATTTGGTTAGTGGGTGATCAGGCTGGTAGGCAAAGGCGGTTAGGGGCAGTCAGGAAGACAGGCAGGTGGGCAGTTGGGAGCCTAAACGGGCAGCTGGACATCCTTTGAGGGGTCTCAAATTGGAGAGGGTGCAGGCTGGGCTGAGGGACATCCCTCCCCTCCTCCCCCCCCCCCAAGAATTTCATGCACCGGGCCTCTAGTTGCAATATAAACAGGCATTGCAAGCTTTGGTACCTGGACTCAGAGAGGGCCTTGCATTGTTTTTATCAGCAGAAGTAAAAGGATTCCAGTAACATGACAAAGATCTGGGCAAAGCCAAAGATGGTGGAATAAGTTGGGTGAATTTGAAACTGACTCAGCAACTTTTGTAGAGAAACTTGGGTAAGAGTTTTGATTCTATGAATCTTGATGCTATGACTCACCTGTTCTTTGTGTTTGTTTGTTTTTAAAGGGAGATGAGTGTTTCCTGGGAACTTTTCTAACAGGAGGAGAAGGAGCATATCTTTATTCCAGCAATGCACAGTCCTGGCCTGAGGAAGGTGAGCTATGTCTTGGTCCCTCTTTTGCAGGTATTGGCATACATGTTATGATTCATAATACATCTGATATTTGAAAAGACTTACTAGTCATGGTGTAGAAGTGTTTTCTTACAGCTTTTCTTCTTTGATCCATCCATTTTGCATATGAAGAAACTTGTACTGGGAAGGGCTGGCCCCAGAACTGTACCTGGTCCTCTTGTTGCTAGCTGAGGGTTGCCCTCACAATGGGCTAGAGTAGCAACATGTCCAGAAATAGAATCTGTGGACATAAACAAAATCTGGATGAGTTTTCTATGTGCAACAAATTACCACAAATTTAATAGCTTAAAAAAAGCACACATTTATTATCTCACAGTTACATAGGTCAGAAGTCCAGGTGGACTTGGCTAGGTTCATGTTTGGGGTCTCATAAGGCCAAAATCAAGACATCAACCAAACTAGGCTCTTACCTGGAGGCACTGGGGGAGAACCTGCATCCAAGCTCATCCAGATTGCTGACAGAATCCAGTTCCTTAGGGTTGTAGGATTGAGGTCCCATTTTATTGTTGGCTGTGAGCCAGGACCACTCTTAGTTTCTCCTCCCCATGCTCCTTGACCTGTCATTTCTTCATCTCAGCAATAGAGAACCTCCCTTGCATTGTTGAATTTCTCTCAAACTTTCATCTCTCTGAATTTCTCTTCTGTTACCAGAGAAAACTCTGCTTATTAAGGGCTTTTGTGATTAGAGGAGACCCACTCAGATCATGTTTACCCTTAAATTTCTTCCTTACTACAGTCTACCCTCTGGCTCTACACTTCATATCTCTTCCACATGAAAAAATATATTCACTCTGCCTAAGGCCTCATCCCATTTTAGTAACAGTTCAAAGTCCTAAATCTCGCCAGTTTAAAAATCTAAAATCTCTTCATCAAGATTATCTAAATCAGGCAACTGTGCACACAAACAGCCAAGCCTTACACAGCAGCACTGGGGACCCCATCCATGTGCAAACAGCAAGCCTTATGCAGTAACCCCAGATGCCACATCTACATGAGAACAGCCAAACCTTATGCAACAACCCAGGATGCCATGATTGTGCTAACTGCCACCAAACCCAGTGCAGCAACCCTGGGTACCACAACCAAGTGTGAGCAGCCAATCCCTACGCAGCAACACCAGGTGCCTCACACAGCAACCCCAGGCACCACAGCCGCACGCGAATTGCCACCAAGCCCAATGCATTGACCCTGGTCCTGGTGACCATGCAACCTGCTGCCAAGCCCACCGCTGCATTCACAGGCCCAGTGCAACTCGACACCTAGATCCTTCCGTGAGAGCAAAATGGGGAGACAAAAAAACAACCCCCAAAGGAAAGAAAAGTAGGACTCATCAGAAAAGGAACTAAATGAAATGGAGGCATGCAATTTGTCAGAAAAAGAATTCAGAATAAGGGTAATACAGTTCATAAACCAGGTGGATGAGAAAATCAACAACTTATGTAAGAAGAGGAATAAAGAGTGATATAGCTACAATTAAAAAAAAAACCACTATGGAAGTTTTCAACAGATTAAAAGAAACAGAGGACCGAATTTGTGAATTAGAAGACAGGGCAGCAAAATACATTCTCTCTCTCTCTCTCTCTCTCTCTCTCTCTCTCTCTCTCTCATTTGTTTGTCATACTTCCTTTTTCATGACGATGACACTTTGTAACTGAGTATTTTTATGAGTTTGGTTCTTACCAGTAGAATTTTGGGGATCTAACTACCTCATTTCATACTCTACGTTTCTAGCAATGTTTCTGCTTATATAAAATTCTCAAAAACCTTGTTGATCTTGCATGGATTTCATGGGGATTCATGCTCCTTTTTGGTTTCCTCAAAATAATATTTTTTAATGTGTTTTGTTCTTTCCCTGTTAGATATAGCCATTTTGGGGAAGAAGAGTTGTGACTTACTCTACAAATTTCTCATTCTCCAATAAGCAAATGCTCTTTCTGGGTAATTTGTTCTTGGAAATAATTCTGTCTGGTGGCAGAGTCCTCTCCCTGTGTCAGTGGTTCATCTCCTGCTCCTCCATTAACTTAGACAAAGCACAGGGAATTCTGGTGCTCCACAAAATGCTGGGGTGATAAGGGATAGCATGTGTTACTGTACCTGTGCTGTAGCCCCTGTGTTTCTGCTCTATCCAGCAGCAGAATACTGTGGATTCCGGGACTTTTGTTGAGGGCAGGGAGCATGTGACAGTGCTGTCAGCCTGGGCAACATTGCAGTATCATAAAGGCAGGTTGTGGTCACAACACAGAAGTGTTTGTGTTTGTGTTTTCTCATAGTTGAGCCAATGATAATATTTGGCAAGGATATTTGCCAAATTAGTTTGTACCATCTTAGCAAAGAGACTTGCATGAAAATAATCTTACATCGTATTGAGTTATCCAGCAAGATTCAGTGTATCCTGAGGTCTCTACACAAGAATAAAGGGCACAGCCAGGGGGTTCTGGAGCCTTGTTAGGCACTTTCTTAGTTCCTGAGGGAAATGTAGTTTAAATTCGAAGATAGTTTCATGAGGAGGAAAATTCAGTAGGAACAGCGAATTTAAACAGGAGTCTTCTCTGGCTGTGTGTTAACGTTTCACCATTTTGAGATTCAGGTCAATGTTGTGAGGCTTGAAATTTATATCAGGTGGGTCTCTCTTAAGGAAAAATAACAAAATGGTTAGGGGCTCTTCACAGGGCATTGGAAGGGAGCTTGAGCAGGTGAGGGGTCTTGAAGCTTAGGAGTCATTAGTGTTTTGGCAAATCTGCCTCTGTTTGAGACTGTGATGAGTTTGAAAATTATCTGTTTCCATTTTCTGAAGGCACTTATGAGGCTGTCTAGCATGTACTACCTTGATTGCTCTTTATATACTGAGCCTTATTGAAGGTGAAAACTTGTCTAAGGTTAGGTAGTCTAGATCTAAATCCTTTCTCTTCAAATGCTTCCAGCTCTGGAACCTTTTCCCTTCCCTGGCTAGTGACTTCTGCTGTCATGAGACGTCTTGTTATTCAGCTTTCTGTTCATTCAAGTCCTTCATATGCCCTTCTCGTCCCCACCCTGCTGACCTTTATCAGGCAGGCTGCCCAGTAGCTAATCCTCAGGAGCCCACATTGGAGGTTTACAACATATGCCTATATCCCTAAACAATGTCTTGTTTTTCAGTAATACAATAGAATCAACCTGTGTGTGTTCTGGAACTTGCTTCTTTTCCTCAATATTCTGTTTGTAAAATTTGTTCAGATTGTGTATGTAGCCATATAGTTCATTCACTTTCATGGCTCCATAGGATTTTTTTTGTATGAAAATGTGCTATTTATCCTTTGACTCTTGATGGGCATTTGAGGTTTTTACGGAGTTTTGCTCTTGGAGACAGCACTGTCATGGGCATTTTTATACATGTCTCCTAGTGTGCATGGCACCAGGAAGGTGCCTTACAGCCTATCTTCCTTGCTGTATTGTTAACAAAATTTAACTGAGTATGTGTAAAGATCTACTCAGCTCCATTAAACAATTCATTAATTCCATCTAGCAACTAGAAGAGTGCTATGATGAGTTGTATAAAATAAAAGGTTTTCATAGGCAGAAAGAGGATGAGACTAAAAGTTAAAAAGAGTGGGTTATTGTTGCCAAAACCGGTTTGGCTCAGTGGATAGAGCGTCGGCCTGCGGACTGAAAGGTCCCGGGTTCGATTCCGGTCAAGGGCATGTACCGTGGCTGTGGGCACATCCCCAGTAGAAGGTGTGCAGGAGGCAGCTGATTGATGTTTCTCTGTCATCGATGTTTCTGACTTTCTATCCCTCTCCTTTCCTCTGTAAAAAATCAATAAAATATATATTTTTTAAAAAAGAGTGGGTTATTGTAAGTGGACACATTCCCTTAGCAGAAGGTCTTATCATGCAGATTACCTCACTAGTGTTGATCAGAAATTCCAGACTGGCTTAAAATTCCACTCCTGGAAGAGACTGAAACTACAATTAGGTTAGTTATTAATTGAATAGAGGCCTGGTGCACAGCACAAATTTGTGCATGGGCCTGCCCCAATGGTCCCATGGAGCCAGGCTGGCAGGGTGGAGGGGCCACAAGCAGTTGGCTGGCCAGCCCTGCTCCTGATCAAGGTGTTGGGGGCCAAGTGGAGGTGGGGCTGGCTAGGGGGGAGGGGCCGATCAGGCTGGTTGGCTGCCACAGCATGCATCATAGCCACTAGTCATTCTGATCATTCTACCATTCTGGTCACTGGGCTTTTATATATATAGACTAATAGCTTGGTGCACAAAATTTGTGCACAAAGGGGGGGTTTTATGCAACCCAGCCTGTACCCTCTCCAATTGTGGACCCCTTGGGGGACATCCAACTACTGGTTTAGGCCCGATCCCTCTCATAATCTGGGACCACTGGCTCCTAACCATTCACCTGCCTGCCTGCCTGATTCCTCCTAACTGCCCTCCCCTGCCAGCCTTATCTTGCCCCAACGACCCTCCCCTGCCAGCCTGACCTCGCCCCCAACGGCCCTCCCCTGCCTTGTTATATGTTGGTCTTTCCTGAATATTTGCCACTTTGATTACTATCAGTTTTGACATTCCGAGTATAAAATTTTCTGTGTTTTGCCCAAATAAAGTCAACTCTTCCAGGAGGCCTGCCTTTCTCCCTCATAAGACTACAGGGCTGCAGAGGAGATCATGTGAATAACTCCATAATAAAACATCACAGATGCCCACTGTTTGTACCAAGCTTCTGTAGAATTTTTCAAATAATGCTTCTCAGTTTTATTGTATGACTTTGGTTCATTTCCTAGGCCTTAAATAGTTGTGGAGTTTTGTTGCTGCTTCCATTTCAGGTGCCCCACCAGTTGGCAATTTGAAATATATTCTCACTTGGTAAAGAATCCTAGCTTGACAGTTTCTTTCTTTTAGTGCTATACAAATGTTGCCCCACTCTATTGTCATCTTGCTTGCATTGTTTCTGAGCAGAAATTTGTCATCCTTATCTTTGTTCCTTGCTGCATAAAGTATATTTTTCACTCCAGATTTTCTTTCTATCATAGATTTTAAGAAATTTGATTTTTTTATGTGGTGCGGTTTTGGTGTGGTTTTTTTCATGTTGCTTGTGCTTGGTATTCATTTAGCTTCTTATTTTTTTTTAATATATTTTATTGATTTTTTACAGAGAGGAAGGGAGAGGGATAGAAAGTTAGAAACATCGATGAGAGAGAAACATCGATCAGCTGCCTCCTGCACTAGGGATGTGCCCACAGCCAAGGTACATGCCCTGGGACCTTTTAGTCCGCAGGCTGATGCTCTATCCACTGAGCCAAACCGGTTTCAGCTAGCTTCTTATTGATAGGTATATAGTTTTCTCAAATTTGGAAGTGTTTTGGCCATTATTTCTTTAGTCCCCTGCCCTTCTAAGGACCCCAGTTACATGTGTTGGCTGCCTAAAGTTGTCTAACAGCTCCCTAATCTCTGTACTATTATTTCAATCATCTTTCTCCTTTGTTTTATTTTGCATAGTTCCTATGTTTATATATTTTAATTTACTAACCTTCTCCATTGTTGTTATGCTTATTAAATTAACATTTGTTAAGTGAAGCACAGGGTGCTAGATGGTGAGCCAAGTTCAACAAAAGATTAAGAAAGAAATTGAAATAGTTTTTCCTTTTTTTAAAATATATTTGTACTGATTTCAGAGATGAAGGGAGAGGGAGAGATGGAAACATCAATGATGAGAGAATCATTGATCAGCCGCCTTTTGCACGCCCCCTACTGGGGATCGAACCCGGGACTCTTCAGTCCACAGGCCAATGCTCTATCCGCTGAGCCAAACCAGCTAGGGTGAGAAGTTTAATACAGTACTCACGGGTCCTAGAGGAAGCACAGGGCATGCCTTGAGGGAGCGGAGCCATACAGGGAGGACGAGGCAGGGTGCGGGCAGAGAGAGACAGGACCTGGGCACATGGCTTTATTAGGATCCATGGGTGGAATGCTTTGGGATTCCCAGAGTAAGGCCAGATTTTTCCAATTCAAATTTGGAAGAGTGGGTTCTTAGTAAGCTCCACAGGGTTCTTATCTAAAGTGCACAGGAGGAGGCACTAGGAGGGGGATCACTAGAGCTCTTGGGGAAATCACATCAGGAACTTACATTTGTTTGTGACTCTGAAGGTTATTATCTAGGACGCTTGCATAAAGGAGGCTATTGTCAGTAAGAGGGCCCCGTAGGCCACTTGGCTAAACAAAATGGATGCTGAGGCAGCAGTACTATGGAGTAGCTTAGACAGTTAGACACCTAGCTCTCAACAGTTATCTAATGTCCTTTACCTCATCCAATGTATTTTTCTTTTCAGGTATGTACTTTTTATCTCTAGGAGTTTGATTTAGATATTTTTTTTTTTACATCTTTTATGCCTCAAGTTAACATGGTTCAGTCTTCTAGCTTTTTGGACATATGGAATACAGTTTTAATAATTATTTTTATCTGTTTTTCTTTTAGCTCTATCATGTGGGCCTTGCTTTTAAGCTTTCTTAGGCAGGAAGCAAAGCAGCATTTAATCAGGGCTAATTTTACCCGACTACTGAGGCAAAATCCTTCTGAGTACTCTACCTGATGTCCCTGTGAAGTATGAGGTTTTCCACTGGGCTGGTGGGAATGGGCAGAAATTCAGTGCAAGGTACAGGTTGTCATTCATTGTTTTACACAGCAATATCCAGTTTTTGTTGAAAAGACTCCTTTCTCTTTTGAGTTGCCTTTGCACCTTTGTTTAATATTACTTGACCTCAGTGGCTGGTTGATGCTCAGGCTCTTCCTTCATGCTCCCTGTAGTGCTCTAGAGATTTTAGAGTGTTTTCTTCTGTTGGACAGAGATTCCTCAGCAATGAGAGATAGGGTCTCTGGTCCCATTGACATGTGGGGCAGTTGACACATTCTGAGAACTCTGGTGGCCAACCTGAGTTTCGCCTTCCTGTGATGGGAAGGCCCAAGCAGTGGTCATCCGCTGTCTGCTGCCTCATTCTGAACCCTCTCATGTCTTCCCTTGTGCCCACATCAAGCTGTCGAGGGATACTTTAAAAGAGAATATTCTCTGCAATGCTGAACATGAATAAATTATGCAGGGGTGGGCACAAGTAGGTTTACAGTTTTGAGTACATGAAACAGTTTATTTTTGTATTATTTATTAATTACTGCATTATTTTCCATAAACAACTGTAAACCTACTTGTGCCCACCCCTGTATAGCTGTGTAGTACTGTACCTATAACATGGCTGACTTAGGAACAGGATGTTGAGAAAAGTAAGCAAGTCACAGAAGGACAGGTGTTGGGGTTTTGTTGTTGTTTGAGTTCTCTTTTGTTAAACCATGTGTGTATATTTCACACATTCTCACACACAGAGAATGAAAATTGCTCAGCCATTACATCATATTTCCCTGGCAGTGATAGATGTTCTCTCTTCACACAGGTTAGACTGTAAGTGGATTTTTATTTGTACAGTCAGTTGTCCGAAGGAGGAAAAGCCAAATTCTTCATTGGCACTTGGTGTCTTTGTTTGCCCTAAGGGCTCCTCCTTCTTCTGTTGGGCCCCGGGGAATGCAGAGGTCAATCAAAGGCAGAGCCGTGCTGCATCCCGGCTGCCTCTGAGTAGTGAAGAGGAACATTCCTCACTTGGGTTTCAGACTTACAATAGAGAAAGAATGACAGAACCCATCCATCCAGGACACCAGGGACAAGACAAGGAGCTAGGAAGATCTCATCAGGAGTTGGCTACTCTGGTCACTGAGAAACCCCTACAAAAGCATGTCCCTTCAGACCATAATCTGATAGCCGCAAAGCCATAGCAGATGCCAGAGTGGCATTACAAAAAGTGGATTAGGATCTAAGAGGCCAACCAGGGCACTGGCACTGGGCCATCCAGGGAAGCGCTTCAGTTATTCATGTGCCCTGAGCATAACGACAAGGCTCCTGCTCCCAGGACCAGCGCGTAGCCGCCCCAGGACTGAAACCAGTTTTTGTTTACAGAATCTCTGCCCTGGGCAGGAGCCATAGTGAGTGCCTTTTCAGCGCTGTCTTGTGAATTTCTGTCTTCTTCTTTTCCATTTTGTTTTGAGGCTTCAGAGTCTAAAGGGAGAGGAAATGCTGGAGATGACCTGCCTGATTTACCTCTTTCCCTATCTTTCCAGTGAGTACTAGGAATGTGCAAATTCTCGTATCTCTGCTCTTTTCTGGAAGCTTTTGGAGGATTTTGAGGTTTGTCCAGGAGTGAGTGGTACTGGACTTGTTTCTGAGAAACTTCACATTAGAGGCACACAGGTAGAAGGTTTGCCATCTGGAATGGTACAAATACTAAGCAGTAGGTAGGGGAGCAGTTTCTATCTCCTGATGCCATTTGATTCTGTTTTCTCTGTAAGAAGTAGGTAGAGACGTCTTGTGGTTGGAATTAGTGTGGTTGTGGTATCCGGAGAGTGTTGAGAGTCTTGAGTGGGTGAGTTGGTAGAAGAGTTTGGGAAACAGCAGTGGATGGATTGTTGGGAAAGCAGAGAAGGCTCAATCAGGTTAGCCACACATGGTCTTCGGAAGAGCGAAAGTGAAGGGAAAAGGCTGAGAGAACCAAAGTGCATTGCCGTCAGACAAAACTGTGCTTTGTACACTGGCTCCACCATCAAGTAGTTCTGTGACTTTTGGGGAAATCTCTCTAAACTTACGTTTCCCCATTAATCCTATAAGAATTCTTTCTCTTATAATTGTTGTGAATATGAAAAACTATAATGCATATGACATGCTTGGTATGTAGTAAAGTAAAATCTGTTTCTGTTCCTTCCCCTGACAAAACAGAGATTAAAAGCAGATCCTTTCCAGGGGATCTGCCTTGGATGTGAATGAAAGGAAACTCAGAAATCTCTGAGCAATAGGGGAAAATAGGAGGACTGGAAGCTTTAAAGGCTCAGTGACATCAGAAGATGAGGTTTTAGAAGTGAGAATAACTAAAAGGATAATGGGATGCTAATTTCAGAGAATAGGCTATAGATCTGAACATTCCAGGGGCTAAGATGTTCTGGGTGCTGCTTTATTGCTGTGGAGTTGCGAGTGAGGAACAGTGAGGCCAGAACGTGGTGTGAGCCGTCCCCTGATCTCTCAAAAGGAATGGGAGTATTGGCTTTGGAAGAGAAGACTATGAGCACATTCAAAGGCATTTGGAAATGCTGGGGGGTGATTAGGAGGGCAGTACATGTGAGCAGTGAAGGAAATGAAAGTATTGTGCCAGCATGGAGGGGAATGGTCTGGGAGCAGCAGTGAGAACCTTGGCGTTGGTGCAGGATGAGTCTGGGCCATGGATAGGCACTACTCAAGAGGGCCCTAGGGCAAGACTGTGTGCAGAGGAGGCCGCGCTTTACTTGTTAGAGGTGGAAGGCTTATAGGGTTTGAACCTGGATGCCTTGAAGTAAGCTAGCTAGTCTCTGGCAGCTTTAGCCACAGATGGTAAGATTGGCATTAATTCTCTCTGGCTGATCATCTTATTCTTTCGTTGATATGCAGGCTCCAGATATTCCTCTTTTACCTAAAAACTGTCTCCATCTTCTCCACTTCTCCCCATTCCCATTAACATGCATACACAAATACACACACTCATCAGGCCTCTCTGCCCTGAAACCCTTCCTCCTCAGGATGCCTTTAAAACTTGAAGTTTTGCCCGACCAGCATAGCTCCATGGTTGAGTGTCCATCTATGAACCAGGAGGTCATGGTTTGATTCCTGGTGGGAGCATATGGCCGGGTTGCAGACTGAATCCTCAGTGTGGGCGTGCAGGCAGCCAGTCAACAATTCTCTCTCATCATTGATGTTTCTATTTCTCCCTTTCCCTTCCTCTCTGAAATCAATAAAAATATATTTTTTAAAAAACACAAGCAAAGAAACAAAAAACCTTTAAATCTCCAAATTCCTTACCTTGGCCTTTGCTCTTGTCATTACAACTTCCAGAGTTTTGAGGCTCCTTTCCTAGAGCTGCAGCCCAAGAAATCACTAAGATCTAAATGACGGTGTTCCCAATCTTTGAACTCCAGCAAGTACTTTCTCTCTTCTCTATATGTGAAGACAGGAAAAGAAAGGCGGTTATGGGAACGGAAGGATCCAGCTTGTACCAGCTCCAGAAAACAACTTCACCCTGGGGTCTTATGAGTGCTTCATTTGGGTCTCAAAGCAAGCTCAGGCTCAGCCTTAACGCGTGTCATCTTTCTGTGTCATCATACGCTTAGAGCCCATACTGAGCTTTCTGAATGATCTTTGCCATCCCAGAAACAGCAGTTCTCCTTAGATCTGAATCCTTGTACTTAAGAACCTACATCCACTGTCCACATATCACCTATTTTGCTTTTGTGGATAACAGAACAGCAGGCCTCCAGTGTCTGCGAACCATGTTATTGCCTAACTCAAATCTTCCTTTGCTAGAAACAGACCCTTAGGCTTCCTTCACTAATCCTTCAACTGAGACCCTGGTGCTGCTTTTTGGGCCTTAAGTGAGGCACATGGTCTCTTCAGAGCTGAACCAGCTTCTGCCAAAATAGGAGAAAGGGGAACCTATAAACTTAGTAATGGAGCAGACATACTGAGTCTTTTTTAGTGGGTTTCCTTGGAAGATACCTTATGTAAATGTGAATTTTGACTCTCCCCATCAGCTGATAAATTATTCACTTGTGTTTTTTCTTTCTAATTTTCATGCAGAGATTGTATCTAATGATTCATTTATCTCTGAGATTCTAAGAGGGTGCATTGGCTTCTCCAGAGCACAGGGCTCAGAATAAAAAATCATATTACTGAAGCAATACAGACACTGTTCTGTGGTTACGACTCTCATACCTACAAGAAGGACATTGGAATCTGGCCCCCAGGATCCAGCCCTCCAGTTCTGACCAGCTCTGTTTTCCTTCCAGGGAAATTGTACTTCTTCTCTAATGGCCTTCTGTTTTCTCACCGTCATCATGGAAGCATCATCATTTCCAAGGATCACATGAATTCCATTTCATTCTATGATGGAGTAGGTATTTTACTAGTCTATGGCTTTCGTGTTCAGAAAGATACCCCACTTCTGAGGGGAAAACCAAATAACTCCTTGTCCTCGCTCTACCACCATGGGTCAGGATGTCAGGAATCAGCACAGCCTTTAAGACAGGCAGGCAGACCATGGGGAGGCCTGCCCACTCTCAGGGCCCTGAGCCTCATCAACTTTGCTGCTCTGTGAAAGGCTTAGCTACAAGGGACTTCTGGGTCAGGGGGGCAAGCAGCTACCCATGGGTAATTAACTCATCCCAAAGAGGATGGTTAGTGAGAAAATAGGCTAAAGAAGGCCTCCAGTGGCCCCTACCAGATGGTCTCCTGCCCTGGGACACAAAGCTCACTCATCGAAGAGCTGCTTCCGGCCCATTCGGCGTGGCTCAGTGGTTGAGCATAGACCTATGAACCAGGGGGTCACAGTTTGGTTCCCAGGCAGCGCACATGTCCAGGCCGCAGGCTTGATCCCCAGTAGGGGGCGTGCAGGAGGCAACGAATCAGTGATTCTCCCTCACCATTGGTGTCTTTAGCTCTCTCTCCCTCTACCTTCCTCTCTGAAATCAATAAAAATATATTTTAAAAAAGTTCCCTAGAATGAATTTTGAGATGACATTTTTAGGCAAAAAAAAAAAACTTTGTGTTTCCTATATCTTGTATACCTGGTTATTGAAAAGCCCTCTATTATTGAAAAAACCCCACCCCCGGAAAAACCACATAATGTGAAAAATCATTTCACTAAAATTTATTTTATGTGTCTGATAGTAGTTGTGAGGGCTGGTATCATGCAAATAGCTTTTCTCATTGATGCTCCCTCTTTTTTTCTCTTAGGATTCCACCAGTGTTGTTGCTGTCCTTCTGGTACACTTCAGAAGTTCATTACTTCCTCATCTCCCAGTTCATTTCCATGGTTCAAGCAATTTTATGATGATTGCCCTTTTCCCCAAAACAAAGATCTACCAAGCATTTTACCCAGAGGTAACATCAGTCATTAGTGAGCAAAACTACTGCTTTTGCCCCAAGCAATTAGGTGGTAAGGCAGCAGCATCTCAGTGAAATGATGGGAGGGAGTGTTGGGAAGGCTGGTTGGGGTGGCTGCTTCTAATCCCTTTGGGTTCTGGAGTGGTACCTTGACATTGAGAGGTGAGAAGTTGCAAGAACTGAACAAAAGGCTTTTTAGCTTCTAAGAAAAATCTTCCTGTCCCTTTAAATCCTAATTAGACTGATTTTCCTTTTAGCTACTTGGTTGAATTGTTGGGCCCTACCTACTGGATTAGAGCTCTCTGCCCCACCCAAGTTCTCCCTCCCCATGGTTCAGAGCCCTGCCCTTGTGAATGGTCCCATCTGGCAGGCTGCATATTTTAGACACTCAGCACAGATTGCATGAGTGAGGGCGCTTACTGAGAATTATACAACCCACTTAGAGACCAAGAAATAGCCAAAGTCAAACAGATGGCCAGCCTTATGATGGTGGAAATTCTTGGAAAGGTGTGATTGGAGCAGCTTATGAGAGGACAGTGTCTCTCCCCCAGGACAGATCCGCAGAACATGGAGGAGACAAGAGCTGGCCTTGACTGCAGATGGCATCTCAGGCCAGTCTGTGTCTCCCTCCTACTGTCTGCTGGTCTTTCCTACCTCCTTGTGCTTGTCCTTTCAACCTGGAACATGGAGGCAGCCCTTTAGATTCTCTTCAGCCATCCCTCTGCTTCCAGACCGGAGCTGCTTGAACCACTCCTTCTGTCTGGCCCTATCACCCAGGAAGGAAATGCCCCTTCTGCCAAAACGTGCTACCCAACACCTTCTTTTGTGCTTCCTGGCCTCTGAAGGCACAGAATCCCTGGGAGAGGAACCCAGAAAGAAATTCTAGTTTTGAAAAATACAGAACAAAATTGCTTCAGGTCTCTATTTTTGAAACAAACTTGTTTGTTATGATGGTCTGTCTCCGTACTGACAGCCTAGATTTTCAACAACTATCAAATCCCCATGTGGGTTCCATATCCTGTTGTTGGGTTTCAAGTGTTCTTTGCTCAAATTCTGTTTTGTTTAGGTCTTCTCCCTCTGGCAACAGCAGGCTAACTCAGGGCTGTCTTTAAAAGTGATCCAGGAAGATGGATTATCTGTGGAACAAAAGAGATTGTAAGTGGCTGCCTTCAGTGTTTATGCTTGCTTCCTAAGCTGTGCATGTCTGTTTTCTCTGCAGGGTGCTCAGTGTTATGTAACACGGGGGTCTTAACTTCTAAAAGGGCCGACACTGTCACATCAGTGCTGCCAACCTGCAGGTAGCAAGAGCCCTTGGGGAAATAGAAGTTGAGAAAGTTGAAATCCACCAAGAATCAGAAACCCCATTGTATTACCGAAGGTTTCAGGCCGGCCTTCCTATGCGGGCACACCAGTCACATTTTATTTTAAGTCAGCAAGATGCTTGTTTTGGAAGTGATGACTCTATCACAGAACTCTGGCTTGAAAGCATCAGAACAAGTTATGTAAAGTATGTATATCATAGGGGTTAATATATTTGTATTGATTTCAAAAGGGAAGGGAGAAGGAGAGAGAGATAGAAACAGCAATGATGAGAGAAAATCATTGATCAGCTGCCTCCTGCATGCCCCACACTGGGTATTAAGCCTGAAATCTGACTGGGAATCAAACCATGACCTCCTGGTTCATAGGTCGATGCTCAACCACTGAGCCACACCAGCTGGGCTAATCTGTGAGCTTTTAATATTCCAGACACTCCAGTGCACAGAAGCTCTTCAATGTCCGGAGCCACGCTGCCAGGGAGAAACGAAGTCCTCTAAAGCTGCTCTCCACCAGACTCCCAGAACTGGACTGGTGAGCTCTGACTTTCTGTTTATAAATGTTTAATATTCTGGCTTTGAAATGTCAGAAACCTCAGTGTTGATCCTTTTTAAGCTTTTTTCTTCATAGCTTCTCAGGGGTCATTGTAAAAGTTAGTAGTGACACAGCATATACAATTTTTATTCTTTAGGGAGAATCTCTCTAAGGTTTCTTTTTCATCAGTTAAATAAGGAATTTCTCATGTGGATAGGCACAGTAAGACAAAGCTGGTGATGCTAACACAAGAGCATTATCTTACTTTTCTAGGTTTCTCCAGCATTTCGCCATCAGCAGCGTTAGTCAGGAGCCTGTGATGAGGGCCCATCTCCCTGTCCTGCTGCAGCAAACTGAAATCAACCCTACCCACCGAGTAGAAAATGACAAGGTACGGAAGGAAGCTTACTAAATCTGCTGGGAGTTCATAGGAAGAGAACCCTGAGAGCCTATCCTTGATCTTCTGTATCAGTTAACAAGTTACTTGGGCAGAGTCCCTTTTATAGGCCTCTTCACCTCTTTGGATACTGATGTAATGATATACATGAAACCCGCTCTATGCAATGTGCACAGGCACCTACATTAACCCCAGCCAAGCCTATGGCAGCAGTGAAACTCGGGCACCTTGCCAGGCCCTCCCCTTCCTTCTCCAGGCTTTTCAAACTTGTGCTCAGTGCTCTCATGTGGTCAGCTCTTTCTGGTTGTGACAAGGACTTACCTGGCAGTGGGTGACACATTGAGCTTAATGAAGGGATGTGCCTTGTTAGTTGGGCCTTGCTGGCATCACTAAAGTAAGCTGATACTGTATAAACATCCCAGAGTGGATTTTAATCTGCTCCCACCTCACACTCACTTCCTCTTATTAACCCCTTCCACCATTTCTTTGGAGCCATACGTCTTTAAATGCTCAATGAGGGCATTTCATAGACTTTCTGTGAAAATCTAGAAGACGCTCAGCTACAAAAGAAAATAGAACCAGTAGCAATTAGAAGCCTCGTTTTTCCCTTAGGCAAGAGTTTGAAAGTGAAAATCCCTACTTGTGATATTTTGTTTAAAGGTGCTGGAGACCCTGGCCAGGTACTTGGTTGGTTAGTGTTGTCTGGGTACGCCAAGATTGCCAGCTTGATCCCCAGTCAGGGTACATGCAAGAAGCAACCAATGAATGCATAAATAAGGGGAACAACAATGTTTCTCTCTCTCTCTCTCTCTCTCTCTCTAAAAATCAATAAAAAATATTTTTAAAAGGTGCCATAGGACTGTCCTTAAAATAAGAAGGTGTCTTGCTATAAGCATGTGTGCTGTGATTTGAGAGGCTGAGGCCTGGGCACTGAGAAAAGGAAATTTGGATGGGAGGAGGATAAACAAAAATTCAGTTACATGGAATACTCCCCACAGGGACAGAGAGGGATACAAAGTAGGGGCCTGGTCAGAGGGCAGATGGGAGAGCTTCTGCTTCCCAAAAAGAGGAGGGATTCATGCCATCTCTCTGCTGGCCAGTGAGTGCCACCGCGCTGAGCTTTAGTGTAAGTTGTTTGTGACCAGGCCTGTCCAGATGAGTCTTGTGTATTGTGATAAAGCACATACTTAAAGAGGCCCTTGCCACACTGTGTCACTTTTTCCTTTCCTCCCCTGCTTGACCCTTCTTTGTTAGCAAGTTTCTTTGAGTTACTTTACAATGTTTGCCTGCAGAGGGCCCTGTTTTCTTATGGTTGTATAGTCAAATCCAGCCTGGGTCCCCCTCTCCCCATCAGAATTCAAAGGACACAAGGCCGCCACCAGCCTCTGCTTCAGAGAACTCAGCTCCTCCTCATGCTGGGCAACTTTAATGTGCAAGCATTTCACAAAACCTTACCTGTGGACGCTTTCCTCTCCAGTGGTCAGTCTGAGTGAGCATAGCAAAGAGCAGTGGAACCGGCTCTGAGCTGAGTTGTAAGAAGAAGCTGACACCTGCATCCCCAGCCAGTTTTTAAGGCCTAGGATCCTACAGTGTATTCTTGCAGCACTCAGAATCTCACCCCACTAACCACTTTTATTGGGATAAAATTTATGTTTAAAAAAAAAAAAACAACCAAAACCTCAGAGGGAAAAAAATGCTTCCCCTCAAAAATGCTTCCTACACCAGTTTGTTTCCTCAGCTCAGGCTACGCAGCTTGGAGGGCAGGGCAGCCAGACAAAAACATCCACAGTGCCACTGGTCTTGGCTGAGATTACACCAGTTAAGCCTATGGCATCTTGGTCCCAGACCTCCTTTCTGCCTAGTATTTTTCATTGTATTTTAATTGATGTAGTCACAGTGTGCTCTGTAGAAATTGTAATACTAACACAAAATTTAAAAAGTGTTTGCTCTGTGCCAGACAATGTTCTGAGCACTTTAATAAATTAACTCTAATCATCACACCTACCTCGAAAGGTAGATCCTATTGTTAGCCCAAGTTCATCACAAAGCTAGTGATGGCTGGTGCTGAAGTTCAGACTCACAGAACCTGGCTCCCGGAGTCTGTTCTCTCGCACAATAATACTGCCTCCCAAATGAATGACAAACCCACATGGCTTTTCTTTCATGCAGGTCACTGTCAGCATTGTAACTGGCCTCCCGGGATGTCGTGCTAGCGACCTCTGTGCCTTTCTGGTCACTCTGCATAAGGAATATGGCAGGTTAGTATGGCTGCCGCCTTTGCTTTGGGAAAAGGGAAACCTTGGACATATACTGACCTTTGGTGTAACTGGTTCAGCACAGTAGTCATCACCCGTCCATTCATTTGACACATTTGTATTGAGCACTTTCTGTAATCCAGGCGCTGCCCTAAGTGTGGAGAGAAATGAACAAAACAGACATGAAAATCTCTGCCCTTACGGAGCTTACATCTCCTGTGGGAAGACAATTAACTAGATAAGGAAAATTGTGTATTAGCTAGTGAAAAGTACAATGGAGAAAATAAAGCAGAGAAGGCTGTAGGGATTACTGGACTGGGAGTTTGGGGGTGGGAGCAGGGATTCCAGCTTTAAAGGGGAGACCTCTCTAAGAAGGTGATGTTTGAGCAAAGGCCTGAGAAAGTAAGGGATGAACCCCGGATATCTGGAAGAGCACCGGGACAGCCAGACCAGCACAGGCGAAGGCCTGGGAGTGTACCTTGTCAGCAAGGCAGTTCAGGGCCAGGGTGGTTAAAACTTGGGACTGGTGAGTTTATGTGCAGCTGGGACATGTTGGCTCAGGTGAAACTGGGAAACCATTCATCCGTCACTTCCACCTGGCTTCCAGGTTACTAAACAACCCTTGCTCACCGAACCAGGCACTTAGTATCCAGCCACTCAACCTCAAAGTAAGGCATCCTGCCAGATGCTGTAGGGTTTGAGAAGACTTCAGTGGCCCAGAGGTTTGGGAGCTTTTGGTGGGAGGTTGTGGAGGCTGGAGAGACAAGTTTTAGAGAGATGTGAGGGAGATATTGGACCTCCTTTATATAAGTACTAAGTAGTTAACCAGTTTCTCCCTCATTTCCATTGCTCTTGTTCTGCAACCAGTCTAAATTCTTCACTCTGCACATTTCTTATTCTCAGCAAGCATTTTACTATGCACCTGACTGAAGCCATTGTATTGAATGGTCCTTAGGAAGTGACTGCCTGGTCAGGAGTCTTTCTCAGCTCTGAAGTCTATTGGCCTTTTTCCCTGTGGCAAGGAGTTTCCTGTCACAAGCTCCAGGGGCAGTGGTGTCAAGATAGGGGGCTCCGCACCCAGGCAGTACCCTCTGCCTATTTCTTGGTGCCAAGATTGCTCTCTCCTGTACAGATGGATTCACTGAGCAGAATGTCTGACATTTGAATCCACGACTGAGCTGCCGGGCCAGGCCTTCAGGTGGTGCCCACAGTGAGATCAAACTTGCCATTTCCAGGTGGATGGTGTACCGCCAAGTCATGGACAGCTCTGAGTGTTTTCACGCTGCCCATTTCCAGAAGTACCTTTCCAGTGCCCTGGAGGCCCAGCGGAACCGCTCCGCCCGCCAGTCAGCCTACATCCGAAAGAAGACCAGATTGTTGGTGGTGTTACAAGGGTGAGCACTGGGAATCTGGGGACAGTGGGGTGGGTGGTGACCTGCCACTGCTGTTACTTAATGTGTCCTGGGGCACAGAACAAACTCCACATGTGTATGAGCAGGGTCTGCGCTACACAGAGAGGCCTTAAACGAGCGAGGACTCCTGTTGCCATCTGTGGCCTAGAGTGGCTGGTGTAGCTTACAAACACAAGTTTTAGGTTTGACTTTAGCATCATAATATTGCCAAAGGGTAGGAATTAGGGAGGTTTTCTAGGTAAGTTGCTTTGATAATTCTTATAACAATAGTGATCCCTAAGCCTTTTCCTTCACTGTTAGGCAAGGGAGCTTCACCTGTTTCAGCCCTCCTTCATATGGAGTGGCAGAACAGCCCCTACACTCCGCCCTCTCCAGCCCCACCATCCTTAGGATGGCTGGGCCTGGAAGGTTTCCTGAAACTGTTGGTGAAAAGCTTCATTAGTCCAGCTGAA
Organism: Antrozous pallidus; assembly: GCA_027563665.1. Classification (NCBI taxonomy): domain Eukaryota; kingdom Metazoa; phylum Chordata; class Mammalia; order Chiroptera; family Vespertilionidae; genus Antrozous; species Antrozous pallidus. The sequence continues at coordinate 31,915,397 of CM050518.1, forward strand.
CAAGGAGCTCCCTGAGAGGATAGGTTCAACAGTGTCTACCACAGCTCCCATCACCCTGGCTGCAAGGAGCTTCCCTTAACCTCTTGCAAGACCTTCCAGGAAGGAGCCCCATGCAGGTCCACCACCCCCTCAGAGGAGATTGTGCCGAAATGCAGGCTGTGCTCTTCACTGGTGTCACTGTGGTTGGTGATAAAGACTCTTATGGCAGTTCTCATAAACTGCTTTCGTGCTATGCTGGGTTTTGTGCTTGTAATAATGATTATTTGCAATTGGCTGATTGTTACCAGTAATGAATAGGCCCAGATAATGGTTAGAGTTGGCGGAAAGCCAGGTCAGTGGTTCTGAGCAGGAAATGGGCAAGGCTGTGCACCCCACCAGGCATTACTCCTCTTCCTCATGCCTGTTCTCACCCTGCCCTGGGCTTCCCTTCTGTCAGCGCTTTTGTGGGCTGAGGTCGTGGAAGCCACAGAGCAAGTGTCTGAGTTTGAAACCACTTGTTTTCTTCTGTTTTTTTCCATTTCTTTTAATAATCAAAATAATAGATTGGCCCCTGTCAGAATTGAGAGTCAGTGGGACTATGGATCTGGAGTCATATTTGTCAATTTAACATTGTGTAGCTGAGGTAATTTTCCATCTTCTGTCACTTCATAGACCATTGTTGATTCCTTGTCTCTGATTGTGCAAGTCTGCAAAAGTGTCAGCTGTGCTGGCTGCTCTGTACTGCAGTGACAGTGCATGGCCCGCCCGTTCTTGTCCTCTCAGACACAGCCTTTGCCCAGTCACAACCCTGGGATGCTAGGGACCTCAGATTTCCTAACAGACTCAAGCCAGGACGCCAGCTGAATGCTGTGGCTCTCACTAAGACACTGTCCTTACAGGGGGGCCTATTCTCTGAGGCTCAGCAGGGAACTTGTGGCAGCCTCCTTTGTGAATGTCCAGCTCCTTGGGGCTGGACCTTCAAGCCCAGTATTGAGATTGCTGGTGAAGGGTGACCTCAAAGGCTTCTCAAATCGAGAATGTATTCCTTTATTGTTACTTTAATCTTTATTTACAGGATTCTTTGGAGTAAACCTGTGGTTGGGGCTGAGTTTTATTTTGCCCCTAGAGTGGCCTGGTACCGTTTGACTTACTGCAGCAGAGGGGGCAGTGGTGTTGAGCTTTGACATCAAGCGGAGCTATTAGTTATTACTATAAAAATTAATGTATTTTGAAATTATGAAATTTTTAATGCAGGACAGAATAGTGGTTGTCAGGAGTTAGAGATGAGAGTGGGAGGACAGAAGGGAGGTGTTTGTGGTTATAAAAGGGATCCTTATGGTGGTGAAGCTGTTCAGTATCCTGACTATGATCATGAATATAGGAACCTACACAGGTGACAGAATTCTATGGAACAACACATATAACACTCAAGTAAGTAAAAATGGTTAAGTCTAAATTTTAAAAATTAATTTTAAGGAATTTGTTTATACTTCGGAAAGTTATAAAATCATTTTTTAATTACCTACATTTAAAACTAAGTATCTCAAAAATTTATTAACTAAGTACATAAATAAAACTAATTATCTCTCTAAAAACAAACGTTGAATTGTGCCCAGTCGCTGTGGCTCAGGGACTGAGAGTTGACCATGAACCGGGAGGGCACGGGTGAGGTTCCTGGTCAGAGCACACACCCAGGTTGCGGGCTCAATCCTCAGTAGGGGGTGTGCAGGGCGCAGCCAATCAATGATTTTCTCCAATCATTGATGTTTCTATTTCTCCCTCTCCCTTCCTCTCTGAAATTAATTTTAAAATGTATTTTTAAAAATTGAATTAATGTAAAACATGTTCCCAAATTCTAGGCTTAAATGGCAAACATAAAACAGACCCTAAAGGATACTTGAATGGGATAGCTGTTATTTCGAAGGAAAGAGAGTTCAAGTGCTGCTAGGGTTTTGTTTTGGTTTGGGTTTTATTTTTAATAAAGGTAGTACAGACAAAAAAGAGGCAAACATGAAGAACCAGTTTTTTGCCTTCATCTTGCATTCAGGCAGTGTAGCCAAAGTGGCCGGATGCAGTCTGGCAGCTGAATGGCCTGGTCCTTGGTGGTGAGGACTGCCTCCTTCTGTTCGGAGGCCACGCCCAGTGTGATTGCTGTAAGGCGGGGGCTGCTGGGGAGAGAGGAAGGGTCTAGCAGAACCCCTCAATAAGTAGAGTGAATGACACTTAGGGCTTCCTCTCTTACCACAGGGGCTCTTGGCTGCAGTGCAGAGATACATCATGTAGAAGCACTGGCCTCACCAAGGAGCCTGGGGCTTGTTTCTACTCTAACCTTTTTCATTAAAATAAATGAAGATTAATGGAATGCTCTAAAATCCTGGGAATTCCCCGATCACACTCTCTAAGGGTAAACCTGTTGTGTTAGAATAACCAAAATCTGCAGGACTGGCTTGTAAATATTTTTTTTTAATAGTTGACTGATTCATAGAGAGAGAAGAAGGGAGAGGGAGAGAGAGAAAGAGAAACATAGATGTGAGAGAGAAACATCCATCAGCTGCTTCCAGCATTGCCTCGAGCCCACTTGTGCCCTGACCTGGAATCGAACCAGCAACCTTTCGGTGCATGGGACAACACCCAACCAACTGAGCCACACCGACCACAGCTGTAAATCTTTTTCAGTTCTTTTTACCCTAAGAAATGAGAGCCTCGCCCCAGCTGGCTTGCCTGAGTGCTGGCCTGAAGACTGAGGGTCCCAGGTTCAATTCTGGTCAAGGGCACACGCCCAAGTTTCGGGCTCCATCCCCAATAGGTGGCGTACAGGAGGCAGCCAATCAGTGATTCTCTTTCATCATTGATGTTTCTTTCTCTCTCTCCCTCTCCCTTCCTCTCTGAAATCAATAAAAATATATTTTAAAAAAAAGAAATGAGAGTTTCTATAGGCTCCTACCAAATATGGAAATTTAAAAAGCTCCAAAAACTCTTCTTTTTTTTTTTCTTCTTTTTTTTAGAGTCAGGGAAAAGCTCATGCTGAGGAGCAAGGCTGGGACACTTAACCAGGGGAACTATATCTATTAAAATGACTACAAAGAGATTTGAGGCAGTGTGCAAGCATCAGTCCTGCTCACCATGTGTGCATAAGGGCCTGACAGTGTGGGCAGTGTGGGGGTCTCTCCTGGCACCCAGCCCCACTCAGACACTGCAGAACCAGTGGAGAGAACTCTACATGGTTGTACACAGGCAGGGGAGAAACTTTCAGAAGAAGCCAGTGAGTCGTGGCTGGGCAGCTCTGTGGGTAAAGCACCGTCCTGACACACCAAGGTTGCAGGTTCAATCTCCAGTCAGGGCACATGCAAGAATCTACCAATGAATGCGTAAATAAGTAGGACAACTCCTCTCCTCTCATCACTTTCTCTCTTCTCTCTTCCTCTCTTTCTCTTTCTCTCCCCTCCCACACTCCCTGCCTCTTTCCTCCTAAAAATGAAAAATGGAAAATCAGTGAGCAGCCCCGACAGTGTGGCTCATTTGGTTGAGCATTGGCTCATGCACCAGGAAGCTGACAATTCAATCAATTCCTGGTCAAGGTACATGCCTGGGTTGTAGCTCAATCCTGGTAGGGGACAACCAGGGGTAGCTGATAGATGTTTCACTCTCACATCAGTGTTTCTCTCTCGCTCTCCTTCTCTCTCTAAAAATCAATAAAAACTCTTTTTTAAAAATCATATTACAGCCTGGCCAGTATGGCTCAGTGGTTGAGCATTGATCTATGAATCAGGAGGTCACGGTTCAATTGTTCTGGGTTAGATCCCCAGTAGGGGGCATGCAGCAGGCAGCTGATCAATGATTCTCATCATGGATGTTTCTCTTTCTCCTTCTCCCTTCCTCCTTCTGAAATCAATAAAAACATATTTTTAAAAAAAATTTAAGAGGAAGAAAACCTGATGATCAGTCAAAACTGGTTTGGCTCCGTGGATAGAGCATCGGCCTGTGAACTGAAAGGTCCCAGGTTCGATTCCAGTCAAGGGCATGTACCTTGGTTGCGGGTACATCCCTAGTAGAGGGTGTGCAGGAGGCAGCTGATCAATGTTTCTCTTTCATCGATGTTTCTGGCTTTCTATCCCTCCCCTTTCCTCTCTGTGAAAATCAATAAAATATATATTTTTTTTAAAAAGCTGATTATCAGAGGGCTCACTCTATAGGTTCTCTGGCTACCAGGTTCTCATCAGGGAATTCTAGAAGCTAGCACATGCTGTTCTTTACTAAAATACTGCTGGTTTGTAGGGACTGAGGCAGATCTGGGGGGAGTGCTAAAATTGTAATCTGGGATATAAACAATTGCTGATTTACAGATGAGTTGTTTGTAGTGACTCAGAAAATGACTCAAGCAGGCTATACGTATCCTGCCAGCCACCACAACTGCTCTCCCAAGGGCCCAGGATAAGAGTCAGGCCCATATGATCAGCAAGCCTGCCCATTAGCTTTGCCTTCCCTCCATTGAAACTGACCTTTTGGTCATAGGCTGGGCCAGTCAGGAAATGTTCTGCACAAAGTGAAGAGGGCAAGTTCTCTTTTGGAGTGGCCATGTGTCTATCTGGGGTTGAATGTCTACTCATTCATCTACCCTGCTTTAGACACCTTAGATTACAGCACTCAACAACCCCCTTTCATTTTAATTGCAGAGACAGACTAGCCTATCTAATAAAAGAGTAATATGCAAATTGACCATACCTCTGCTGCACCCACAAGCCACGCCCACCAGCCAATCAGGAGTGACATGCAAATTAACCCCCAACCAAGATGGCTGCTGCCTAAGGCCAGAAATCCTCAGTCAGAGGGCAGGCCAGGGCTGGGGCAGAGCCAGCCATCGGCCCGATCTCAGGGCGATCCCTGGGGTTCCTCTGGCCGAGGTCCCCTGCCCAAGGCTGTGGCTGGGACGGAGCCAGCGATTGGCCCCAACACAGGGCAATCACTAGGTACCCAAGGACTAAAGCCTCGCCCAGAGGCTTTCGGCCTTGGGTAGGCCGAGGGTGAGCCATCAGTAGGACATCCCCTGAGGGCTCCCAGAGGCGGCAGGTTGGGCTGAGGGACCACTCACCCCTAGTGCATGAATTTAGTATACCGGGCCCCTAGTCTAGCTAAAAAAGAGGGAATATGCTAATTGCCCCCCATGCTGTTGCAAAAAATGGCAGTGCCCACAGCTAATAAGGAGGTAATATGCTAATTGACTGCCATGCCCTCAAAGATGGGGGCACCCACAGCCACAACATGGTGGCTCCCAGTCCCCTGGGGCAGCAGGCGTGTGGGTCAATTAGCGTGCCTGCCTCCAGAGTCACCCAGTCCCCTTAGCCCCCCAGCCGCCAACAGCCAGTCGAGGTGTAGGCAAGCGTCGGATGGTGGCTGCCCAGCCATCCAGGGCCTTCCCAATGCACAGGCAAGCCTTGGGTGGCGGCTGGCCCAGAGCCCAGGGCCGCCTGAGGGTCAGGTAACCAGGGCCAGCTGAGGCTTGCCCTGCCATCAGTGGCAACAGCAGGGGTATGATGGGGCATCACCTTCCCCTGATTGCCGGGTTGCCTCCCACCACTGAGGGCTCCAGACTGTGAGAGGGGGCAGGCTGGGCTGAGGGAACCACCCCCTCCAGTGCATGAATTTTCATGCACTGGGCCTCTAGTAAACAAATAAATGAGGAAATACAGAGTATGTAGCTGATGTTCAGTGCTTTGGAGAAGAATTGGTGCAGGAGCAGGTTGGGCCAGAGAGGGGGTTGCTGTTATCACATAGGCTGTATAAAGTCAGAGAGCACCTTCCTCACAAGAGCGTGAGAGCAAGAGTGAGAGAGTAAGCCCTGCAGGCATTTGAGCAAAGCACATCACATGAAGGGGCAGTGAGTGCATGGTGGAAGTATGCCTGGAATATACAGGGAACAGCCAGTAGGCCAAAGTTGCTGATTCGGGTAAGGAAAGGAATGGTAGGGGAAACTCTTATGCGAGTGGGGGGCACGTCTTAGGAGGGTGTTGGGCCGTTGTGAGAGCTTTGGCTTTCACATTGAGTGGGAGGGAAGCCACTCACTCAGTAGTTTATCACAGTGAGATTATACCATCTCTCTGGTTTGTGTTGAAGACAGTTCAGAGAGAGGCAGGGACAGAAGCAGGGGGCCATTGAAGTAGCTGTGGGGGTGATCTAGACAAGAGATAGCATTTGGACCCAGTAGTAGTGTGGGAATACAAGCAGTAATATCATTCTAGTTTTGTTCTGAAGATTGAGAAAAAATTGCTCTAGCTGGTTTGGCTCAGTGAGTAGAGCAGTGGCCTGCAGACTGAAAGTTCCTGGGTTCAGTTCCAGTCAAGGGCACAGGCCTGGTTTGCAGGCTCGATCTCCAGTAGGGGGGCATGCAGGAGGCAGCCAATCAATGAATCTCTCTCATCATTTATGTTTCTATCTCTCTCTCCCTCTCCCTTCCTCTATATCAATTAAAAACTATTTTTTTAAGTAAAAGGATTGAGAAAAAAATGGAGTCCAGACAAATCTTATGGCTCAGCAGCTGAAGGAGTATTCTCCTCTGCTGAGAAGGACAAGGCCTTGGGGGGAGCCGGTGTGGGGGAATTGGGTCATGAACACATTAAGTTCTAAGTGAAAATGTCAGTTTGACTCTGCACATCTGGAGTTTGGAGGGAGTTCCAGGCAGGAGATACAAATGCAAGGGTATTTGACACACATCTCCCAAACTGGAGAGGTACCTGGTGAACCCCCTTTTCCCTCTTTCCTACATGTTCTGTAAGGGAGAAGGTGAGGAAAGAGCTATTTTAAGAAAAATGGTCCAATGCAGAAGCTCCTAACTTAATCAGAAAACAGGCCTAAGAACACCAAGTCCCACCCTCAGAGGCTCATAGTCACATGTGCAGACTTACCTTTACCCTGGGGTTTGGGGATTGAACTTCTACCCACACTTACACAGTTATGAGGACTAATGGACCTTGGGAATGCGGAAACACTATGGATTCCAGTGGCTCCAAGAACCCAATCATAGGCTGCTCCTCTTGGTCCTCCTTCCACTCTTCCTCAAGCCACTTGGCATTCTCCTTTTCCCCCCTCCCCACTCTGCCACTCCAATCAGTAAACTAACCATTCCCCTTTTTTCCCCCTCAGCTACACAGATGTTATTGATGTTGTCCAGGCCCTGCAGACCCATCCAGACTCAAATGTCAAGTCTTCCTTCACCATTGGTGCCATCACAGTGTGTGTGGAGCCCCTGAGCTGCTACATGGAGCACAGGTACCTTCCTAAGGCCACCTCCAGCCCATGGGACATGGTGTGTTTAGTGTACGGAAAGCAACGCACTAGAAGGAGACACATCTTCATGTGTCTGTCTTTTGGAACACATCAGTCTACCTTATATACAATAGATGCTCAGTTGTTACTGGATTAGTGCCCGGTTCTGGAAGACCCCTTTGGACTGGCAGCCTCTCCCCACTTTTCTGTGTGTGCTGAAGAGGCAGCGGAACTGGGAGCAGCATCTCCCAGAAAGAAATGTCCAGGCAGCCTTTTCTTCTGTCGTCACTGCAGAGGAGGGGCCTGTGTCCCAAGGCCCTTGGAGTTTCTCAACTCTGTCTTAAAGCCATTTCACCTCATTTAATGACACTCATTCTCACTACCAAACAGGGAACTTTTCCCCCCTAACTTTGGAGGTAATAGAACAGCAAAGAAAATTGGGTAATAATTTGTCCATAATCTCACTAATTCAATGTAACTATTATAATACTTGTGAATTCCTTTCTGATCTTTTTAAAAAAATTTTATTGTTTAAAGTATTACATATAGTATTATATATGTCTCCTCAGCCTTCCTCAAACCCCATCATATACCCTCACCCACCTAGTGTCTGTGCCCAGGAGTTATGCTTATATGCATGCATACAAGTCCTTTGCTTGATCTCTTACCCCCCACCTTATCCCCCGCCTTCCCTCTGAAGCTTGATGGTCTGTTCGATGCTTCTCTGTATCTGGATTATTTTTGTTCATCAGTTTATGTTGTTCATTATATTCCACAAATGAGTGATATCATGTGATATTTATCTTTCTCAACTGGCTTATTTTGCTTAGCATAATGCTCTCCAGGTCCATCCATGCTGCTGCAAATGGTAAGGGTCCTTTCTTTTTTACAGCAGCGTAGTATTCCACTGTGTAGGTGTACCACAGTTTTTTAGTCCACTCATCTGCTGATGGGCACTTAGGCTGTTTCCAAATCTTAGTTATGGTGAATTGTGCTGCTGTGAACATAGGGGTGCATATGTCCTTTCTGATTTGTGTTTCTGATTTCTTGGGATATATTCCTAGAAGTGGGATTACTGGGTTGAATGGGAGTTCCATTTTTAATTTTTTGAGGAAACTTCATGCTGTTTTTCACAGTGGCTGCACCAGTCTGCATTCCCACCAGCAGTGTACAAGGGTTTCTTTTTCTCCACATCCTCTCCAGCACTTGTCGTTGGTCAATTTGTTGATGATAGCCATCCTGACAGAAATCTCATTGTCTTTTTCATATGCATCTCTCAGATGACTACTGACTGATCATGTTCTCATATGTTTCTTGGGCTTCTGTATGTCCACTTTCAAACAGTGTCTATTTAAGTCCTTTAGCCATTTTTTTTTATTGGATTGTCTATCTTCCTTTTGTTAAGATGTATGAGTTCCCTATAAATTTTGGAGATTAGGCCCTTATTGGATACTTGGAGGCCTGTTGCACAAAGATCTGTGTAATAGGCCTTCCTTCCCCTGGCATCCAGGACCCAGGCCTTCGCTCTGGCTGCCACCTTCTGTCTTCGCTCTGGCTGGAATCTTTGCTCCGACCAGAGCCTTCAGTCTTTGCTCCAGTCGGAGCACTGGTCCTGTAGCTCCTTCCACCCCCTGACTTCCCCCTCTTACCAGGTGTCCTGCCCTGCCCCACCACTCTGCACCTGCATGCGTGCTGCCCAGAGGCCCGGAGCCGCTGGGGGGCAGAGCCACTTCCATCTTTGTTGGGTTAATTTGCATACTCACTCCTGATTGGCTGGTGGGTGTCACAAAGTGGTGGTCGATTTGCATATTTCTATTTCATTAGTGTGGATAACATTGGCAAATATGTTCTTCCATGCAGTGGGATTTCTTGTTGTTTTATAGAAGGTTTTTATTTTGATGTAGTCCCATTTGTTTATTTTCTCCTTAGTTTCCATTGCTCTAGTAGCTGTAGCAGTAAATATGTTGCTATAACATATGTCTGATTTTTTGCTGCCTATGTATTCTAAAATTGTTATCGTTTCTCATCTTACATTTAAGTCCTTTATCCATTTTGAGTTCTTATGGTTTCCTGTCTTAAGTTTAAGTTCTTTATCCATTTATGGTATAAGTTAGTGGTCTAGTTTCATTTTTTTGCATGTATCTGTCTAATTTTCCCATCATTTATTGAAGAGACTGTCTTGATTCTCTTTTATGCTCTTTCCTCCTTTTTCAAATACTAATTGAGCGTAATGGCTTGGGTCAATTTCTGGGTTCTCTGTTTTGTTCCATTGGTCTATATGTCTATTCTTGTGCCAGTACCAGGCAGTTTTGAGAGCAGTGGCTTTGTAATGTAGCTTGATATTTGGTATTGTGATCCCTCCAACTTTGTTCTTCCCTTTCTGATCTTTTTATGTGCATGCTTTTTTACAGTTTTATATTCTTCTTAGGTTAACCTATAAACAAACATATATGTTAACATATGTATGTTCTTGTATCACACTGCTAATTACATTTTTATTAATTATATATCATTATGTGTGTGGGTGAACATAATTGTCTTAATCATTTTACCACTGTTACATAGGATGTCTCTAACTTTTCACTATTATAAATAATACTGTGAGAACACCTTTATTCATATAAACTTCTCAAATTTCAGATAATTTTCTTAGACTAGATTACTCAGAAAGATACTAATTAAGTGTACTACAAGTTTATTATTTTTTATTCACATTTCCACATTGCCTTTTTGAGTAGGTTTTACAGTTCACTGCCCCAGTGGTGTTGGAATTACCTACTTCATCATGAAAGCATTCCTCAGTGGGTAGAGTTTCAGGCATTACATTGTCTCTTCAGAGCCTTTCAGGGCATGTACTCTCAGGTCACAAGCACTTGATGGGGACAGACATTTTCTAACAATATATTTGCTGTAGGGGAGGAGAGCGTCGGTGATCAGTGAGTACAGGGAAGTCAGTGAGTTCTGTTCTTGGGAGACTCTGGTGTGGATGTTCCAAGGTTCTTGACTTTGCTCAGGGCACATAGGGGGTTCTTCCTTGGAATTCTTCAGACCCCATGAGGTAGTCAGGCAAGAGCAGCCCAAAAAGTGGTATTCATCCAGCTTACTCACCCACCAAATTCGGTTCCAAATGATGTGTGCCTGGCTGTTTTTAGAAATCAAATAGAAGAATGAAGACTTGCCACCACCAAGGAAAATCCCCCCAGTGTTTTGAACGCCGTTAATACCTGCCACATAGACCAGAAACAGTTCAGAAGTGTGGCTTCAGGAAGCATCCCACTTGCAGGGAAAGGAAAAAGGAGCTCTGTAGTGCCAAGCAGACCTGGGTCCCTGCATCAGCCATTCCACTTATTAGCTTCATGTACAGCCTTCGGCGGACTGCTTAGTCATCCTACATCCATTCTTCTCAGCTCTTAACAGGGTGATGTAAAGACAGAACAAGATTGTATATGTGAACTGCTTGCAAAAGGCCCAGCCCCATAGTAAATAAAAGGCAGGTATTCTCATTAGTATTATTACTCTTCCCTGAGAAGAGCACTGAGGTTTTAGGATTTTTAAAGCACTGAGAGTCTGGGATTTTCTCTGGGGCTTCCTACAGAGCTCCAGTTATTAACTAACTCATAACTCACACTTTGGATCAGTCATCCTCACCTGCTTCAGTTATGGTCCAGTCAGTTTCCTGTTTTTCATTCACTATTCGAGGTCAGGATGGGATTAAAGGGAAAACAGGATTCTACTGCACATATGAAGGGAAACATGGCAACTTTGGTACTGAAAGCCCCTGTTTGAGTTAAGTGAATGTAATTTTTCTCATTTTCCTTGAATTTCCCCTTTATGAAGACAGTATCTTAAAAAAAAAAAAGTCAACTCTCTTTCTGTTTCCTATAGTCTAGAGATTGGCCATGCTCAGGTAGGTAACCCCTCTTCAGCATTCCACCGAGAGTTGGCCACGTAGGGACTTTTTCTGGTTTAAGGAAGCCTGTTTTGGTTCAAAGCTGTGAAAACCTCTTGCATAGCCATGGCTATTCTAATGCTCAGTACTTCTGCCACTTGCCCCTCTAATAAGTCATCTTAGGTATCAGGGATATGTTCATTTTGTGGGAAATAATGACAACTCTGACATTATGGTTTTAAAATATTTCTTTTTCCTCCCTAGATTTCTCTTTCCAAAATGTCTTGACCAGTGTTCACAAGGTAAGCAATGGGCTTTACTCCTGTTTGCATGACTTTCAGATTCTGTTTACACACTTTTCTTCATGCTCCTACCTACCATTCTAAAACCTAAAACAAATATATTGGTACAGGGAAAACTTTGACATCTTTTTTTTTTTAATATATGATCAGCAGATTTCTTCCAGAATTTGTCTCTTAATGATGATACATTGCCATGGCAGTACCTCTCCTAAGCTGGGCTTAAATCTGTCCTTGCCTTCCAACTAATATCAGTGGACAGAATAGGTATTCCTAGCCACTGGAACATCAAGATCTTGCATTTCTCCTGTCCCATGAGTGTAGAGTATGGCCCGACAAACCTTCTCCCTTAATATTTCCCCCACATACACTGGAATTTTCCATACCTCCTTGGTAGCATTTAGAAAAATCCACACATCTTGTAAGTTACACTCAACTTTGCATTGTCTTACTGTCTGGAACCCTAGAAGCAGCACTTTTTTGTCATATTAGCTATGGTGTCTGGAGACCCAGAATAAATTCTACGTTTCCTGCAATGGTGATGAAATGCTCATTGTTGTCAGAAGACCTGGGCTCTGGGCTTCCGAGCCAACCCAGCAAGTAGATATCAGACAAAGAAGTAACTCGGTGTCCCCAGCAGAGTTTTGCCCTGCTGAGCCCACTGCCAGTCCACAGGGAGCGGAGACAACAGAGCATACCAGAGATCCAGAGATGTTGCCCTGGGAAACAGCTGAGCTGGGTGCTGCACAGGGCAGGAGGCCGGGTCACTGGCGGGAGGAATGTGCAATTAGATTGCTGCACCAGGAGTCTCAAGTCCCGCCTCCTGAGGCCCCTATGGCTTTACAGGCATCGCACCCCAGAAACTGAGTAGAGTGGAGGTAGATACTCACAATATCTACCCCAGGTAGAGATTAAGAAGATTTTATGGAGGTTGGCTCAGTGGATATGATAATAGGTTACATATGGGACATGAGTTAGAAAACGGATGACTCCTAGGTTTCTAGCTTGAGGGAGATTAGGAAGGTTGGTGGTGCCTGTCCTTGAAATAGAAAGCACAGGAAAAAACAAAGGACTGGAAGATAATCCAGGAGAGCTGTCTCGTCCTCAGATACATGTTTGGTAGTCAGCATCAAAGCCACGGGTGTGGGCTGTAGTCAGCTCCTGTCCACCACATTATTACCACCCTAGGGTCCTTGGCTCCTTGACACTTTCTCTTTCAGTGCGCCGCTGCTTTTTTTTGCACGTAAAGCACAGATGGTTGGGCTGCCCTGGCAAAGGGCAAGTGCTTTGTCTTCACTGTTCACGAGCCTGAGCAATATTACAGGACAAATTGCATTCTCTCTGGCGCTTAGTAGGAATATTTCAATATCACTATCTCCTAATTCAGTGTTCAAAGGCAACTTGTGTCAAATTCTGTGATTGTATAAGGCTAGGGATGTGATCAGATATGGGCAGTCGATCTTGAGGCCACATGTGCTGTTTTCTGAACTCCAGGGGGCTTGTGCAGTGACAGTGCCTTGATAAATATCTTCCCCTCGCATCTGGGCCCAGGGAACCCTGTGGACTGGTCTTGGCCTGGCTCACCATGGGCATGGGCTGCCTGGCGATGGGGGGTATCGGAGGGGAGGGAAGGAGATAAAAGGCAAGGTCAGTTGATTCATGAACAATACAGGTTTGAACTGTGCAGATCTGCTTATATATAGATATTTTTCAATAAATACTGTAAATGTATTTTCTCTATGATTTTTAATAACATTTTATTTTCTCTGGCTTATATTATAAGAATGCACAATACAATACATATACAAAATATGTGTTAACTGTTTGTTAACAGTAGTCTATTAGTAATTCAGTTTTGGGGTAGTAAAAGTTATATGTAGCCTAGCCCTGTGCCTCAGTGACTGAACACTTGATCCAGGAAGTCATGTTCAATTCTTAGCCAGGCCACATGCCCAGGTTGCAGGCTTGATCCCCAGTTGTGGGCATGTGGGAGGCAGCTGATTGATAATTCTCTCCCATCACTGATGTTTCTCTCTCCCTCTCGTTCCTCTCTCTGAAATCGACTTTTTGAAATTTTATGTGGACTTTATTTTGCTATAATGCCCCTAACCCCAAAGTTTTTTAGGGTCAACTGTATTTTTCTCCTCGGTGATTTAGTGGCTTCCTTGGAGGTGGGATCTGACACCAGTAGACAAACACTTCATGTCCCAAAGGAGCGTATTGCTTCCCTTTGCTCCTTCTCATGAGTCACGCTCCCTGATTCATTGCTTTTATAGCAAAAGATTATTTACAGTGAGAAAAGGGCTGTATTGCAGTCCCAAGATGATGTGTGTTACAGAAATATAAGGATTAGGAAATAATCTCAGTGCTTAAAAAGCTATCAGGGCCCATTATAATGTTGCCTTGAATGCAGAGTGACACATTTTGTTAACATGAACTGCTCTTAGAAGTATCTATAGATAGATGAAAGAGGCAAACCTGGTTTTCTCTGGGGCTACTGAAAGTCTTTGGCCCAGAGTAGGGTGGTCAGGTAGACTTCAGAGATGTCTGGGCGCTGTTGGGAATGGGCCAGACTGGTGAGACCTTGGCCAAATCTGGGTGTCCACTCCTTGGTACAAACGGAAGAACACTCCTGAACCAAGCAAAATGAAAATGCCCCCCATGGCCTCTTCACCCTGAGCCCCAGATGACGGCTGCACCTGCTGCACAGACGGCATTTCCTCCTGACAGGCGGCAGTGTGCATAGCTGGCCTAAGAATGCTGAGCGTAATCCTTTTGTTTGTTTCCCTATAAAGCAAAGCCCTTTTCTATGTCTAGTTCTTGGCCTAAAATTCCAAGCCCGTAGTGTTTGCCTATGATGGCACTTGTGAGGCAGACAGTACTTCGGGCAGAGTACCTCAACTTTTCCTGGACAGGACAGGCCTGTTTATGACCCTGGTCCTGCTTAGGTTGCCATGTTTGCACTAGTCTGACTCCAGTTTCTTTGGCCCAAGAAGATACTAGATAGAATCCTAAGGCCTTTATTAACCTTTACGAGCCTTTGCTGGCTCCTCACTGCAAGACCCACCACAGCTATTCTCATCTTCTACCCTTGGGAATCTGACAGGCCTCTTGCAGCATCCGGCTTCTGTATCTGCCATCTCCGGAATGTGCTGAGCTTCTCGAACCCTGCCTGCTTCCCACTGTGCCACATTCGGAGCCTGGCCTCCTCCTTGCCTCACTCTGTTTCCAGAGGCCCCAGTCACTTCCTGTGGCTGCACCAGCGCATGGGGTTCTGGCAATAGCTCACCAGGCTGTCCTTCCTGTCTCCCCTGCAGCCTCCAGAGTGACCTTCCTAAATGGGAAGGGAGCACAGGCACCACCAGTGTCACCTTCATAGCAGGCTTCCCTGACACTCTGGCTGAAGATGGTGCATCTTTTTCTTTTCTTTTCACTGAATGTATTGGGGTGACACAAGTTAAGAAAATTATGTAGGTTGAAGATGCTCTATCTTAATGTTAAACCTTCTCAACAGAAAGGGCATGCAAGGAACCTTTTAAAATGGAATAAACAAAATGCTAACATATTCTTCATTTGAATTTCTAATCATGTGCTGTTACCAAAAGTAGGTCTTACACGGAGATCTTAACAATAGAGGTGTTTTGTCTTTTTTAATCCTCACCCGAGGATATTTTTCCATTGATTTTTAGAGAGTGGAAAAGAGAGGGAAAGACAGAGAGAAATATTGATATGAGAGAAACACATCGATTGGTTGCCTCCTCTATGAGCCCTGTCCCGGACCCGGGCCAGGGAGGAGCATGCAACCGAAGTACGTGCCCTTGGCCAGAATCAAACCCGGGACCCTTCAGTCTGTAGGCTGATGCTCTATCCACTGAGAGAAACAGGCTAGGGCAGCAGTAGAGGTTTTGAGTGTGTTAGAGGCTGACTTAAAAATGTGATTCTGGCCCTCGAGGGTTGCTCAATGGTTGGAGCATCTGCCTGTGGGCTGAAGGGTCTTTATATTCGATTCCCAGTCAAGGACACATGCCTTGGTTGCATGTTCCCCAGCCCTGGTCAGGGCATGTAGACTTGTGGGAGGCAATCAATCAATGTGTCTCTCTCATATCGGTGTTTCTCTCTCTCTCCCTCCCTCCCCCCTTCCTCTTTTCCACTCTGTCTAGAAATCAATGGAAAAAAATATCCTCTAGTAAGGTGTGTGTGTGTGTGTGTGTGTGTGTGTGTGTGTGTATATATATATATATTATATTATATATATATATATATATATATATTTGATTTTTTACAGAGAGGAAGGGAGAGGGATAGAAAGTTAGAAGCATCGAAGAGAGAAACATCGATCAGCTGCCTCCTGCACACCTCCTACTAGGGATGTGCCCGCAACCAAGGTACATGCTCTTGACCAGCCTTGAATCGGGGACCTTTTAGTCCACAGGCCGACACTCTATCCACTGAGTCACACCAGTTTCGGCAAGGGTGTGTTTTTTTTTTAATGTGATTCTGTATATTCCTATATACTTGTATATGCATAGCCTGTCTAAGGAAGCCTACTCAAAACTGGTACCAGTGTTTGCCTCTGGGGAAGGGAGCGAGGGCTCAGGGTGCAGAGGAAGGAAGAATAAACTGTGAACTGAATACCTTTTTGTACTTTGTGTTTTATACCAAAACTATGTATATACCATAGCCTTAGAAACCTTTTCAGATGGCTGTCTGATGAATGGGATTTGCTTAGAGTTTTATGTGAGATATATTTTGGCATGTGAGTGCCCTACCGTAGCTGCTATGGCAGCTGCCTTCAGAGGTTAAGTGGCATGTATCTTTTCTTTTCTTTTCTTTTCTTTTCTTTTCTTTTCATAATATGTTTGTATTGATTTCAGAGAGGGAGAGGGAGAAAAAGATAGAAACATTGGTAATAAGAGGGAATCATTAATCGTTGATCGGCTGCCTCCTGCACACCCCACCTGGGGGATTGAGCCTGCAACCTGGGCATGTGCCCTCCTGACTCATGGGTTGATGCTCAATCACTGAGCCACACCTGCCGGGGAAATCTTCTTAGTTACAGAATTAACAATAACACTGTGATAATTCTGTTACAAAGTGGAATATAAATATTGAAAATCTTAAAAACCTATAAATGAAATTATATCTAACAAAAAATTAGGAGCACAGCAGGAGAGAGAACTCTCTTTACCTCTTCCGGTGGGGGGGCCAATTAAGTTTTAAGTTGTTAAATTAAGTTATAAAGATATGAAAGTATCCATTAGAGGAACTAAAATTATTTTTTGCTTTTGTTGTTGTTGTTAATCCTCACCTGAGGATATTTTTCTATTGATTTTAGATGGAGTGGATTTAAAAGTTTTGTATTGATTTCAGAAAGGGAAAGAGATATATAAACATCAGTGATGAAAGAGAGTCTTTGATGGGCTGCCTCCTGCACACACCCTTCAGGAGATCAAGCCCACCACCCAGGCATGTGTGTTGACTGGGAATCGAACCCACCATCCTTTGGTCTATAGGTTGACTCTCTAACCTGAACACACTGGTCAGGGCAGGAACTGAAGTTATTAATGTAATCAACAGAATATGATGGTGGAGAAATGGGAAGAATTTAAGTATATACCAGCTTCCGCATCTGCCATATTGGAAAGTCACTAGACACTGTCTAAACATGACATTGTAAGAAATAGTGATTTAGATCTATTATTTTTAAAAGTTTGAATTGCTATCATAAGAACTAAAAGATTGTAATCCCACCACTTACCAAAGAATGCAAAGGCTATACTGCTAAAGATTAAACAATCTAATACAAACAAGGTGACAGAACCGAAGTGTCATAACTATAAATGGGATAAACATGCAAAAGGAAAAATATCTCAGATTAAACCAAAAACAAAATCTAGTTATGCAGTGCTTTATAAAAAAAGCATCTAAAACTTAGTAAGGGTGATGATAAAACATTGGAAAAGACATAGCAGACAAATGCAAACAAAAAGAAAGAAGATGATATTATTAATGGCAAGGTTGAATTGGCCAAAAAAATTGAGAAGTCTAAAAGAGCAATTTGTGCCAAAACCGGTTTGGCTCAGTGGATAGAGCATCAGGTTGCGGACTGAAAGGTCCCGGGTTCTACTCGGGTTAAGGGCATGTACCTTGGTTGCAGGCACATCCCCATTAGGGGGTGTGCAAGAGGCAGCTAATCA
Source organism: Antrozous pallidus (assembly GCA_027563665.1). Classification (NCBI taxonomy): domain Eukaryota; kingdom Metazoa; phylum Chordata; class Mammalia; order Chiroptera; family Vespertilionidae; genus Antrozous; species Antrozous pallidus. Next base: position 31,933,021 of record CM050518.1, read on the forward strand.
ATGTTTCTCTCTCATCAGTGTTTCCGACTTTCTATAAAAAAATATATATATATATTAGCCAAGACCGGTTTTGCTCAGTGGATAGAGCATTGGACTGTGGACTGAAGGGTCCCGGGTTCGATTCCGGTCAAGGGCATGTACCTTGGCTGCGGGCACATCCCCAGTAGGAGGCGTGCAAGAGGCAGCTGATCGATGTTTCTCTCTCATCGATGTTTCTGTAAAAAATCAATAAAATATAAAATATATTTTTTTTAAAAAAAAAATAAATAAATAAAAGAGCAATTGTAATGATAAATGATACCATTCACTTGTGAATATTTCTATACCAAATCAAAAGAAAGCATATATCCTAGGTTTTACTACATTACTAAACAAGAAATAACATTTTTTAAATATATATTTTATATTTTGGTATGGAAGGAATACAATTCGCCAAATGTTGATATTGCTTGATGCGTGGTGATGAGCACATGGGAGTTCATTGCACTGCTTTATCTATTTTTGTATATGTTTGAAATTTTCACAATATTAAAAAGTGAATAAAGTGGTTGAATAAAAGATGCAAATGTTCTTTACAGCAGAAATGATATATATGCTATGATCATAACTATATAAAAATAGGAGTGAGTATGGAAAAAATATAATTTTATTGGCATGGTGGAATGTGGTAACTCCCCTGATGTCCAAATTCTCTTTAGTGTTACGGATTTTACTTCTGTATTTTCACAGAAAGGTTTGGAGTGATCGTGGCCCACCCCACAACCTGTCATTACATGTGCCCCTCTTTCTTATTGTATCTTTATGTGAATATCTGTGTTAGTACTTACCTTGCAATTGTGGGTTTATGTGTGTGACTCCTCGGCTGAGAATCTATTGGTTAGCCCTAATCGGTTTGGCTCAGTGGATAGAGCGTCGACCTGCGGACTGAAGGGTCCCAGGTTTGATTGCAGTCAAGGGCATGTACCTTGGTTGTGGGTGCATCCCCAGTAGGGCATGTGCAGGAGGCAGCTGATTGATGTTTCTCTCTATCCCTCTCTCTTCCTCTCTATAAAAATCAATAAAATACATTTTTTAAAAATGGGAATCTACTTGTTAGCACCTGATACATAGTTAGTGCCTGGTAAATGTGGTCTGAACTGGTGAAGGTCATTGGCACCCGTTCCTGATAAGGTTAAGTACAGGGGATGCAGAAAGGGCCCCCTGATGAAACTCAGGGTATCAGCTGGAAAGCAGAATTAAGAAGATAAGAAGGCTCGGCAAGTGTGGCTCAGTAGTTGAGCTTCAACCCGTGTACCAAGAGGTCAGTTTGATTCCTAGTCAGGGCACATTCCTGGGTTGCAAGCTTGATCCCCAGTAGGGGGTATGCAGAAAGCAGCCCATTGATATTTCTGTTTCTCTCTCCCTTCTTCCTCCCTCTCTCTCTCTCTCTCTCTCTCAAAATCAATAAAAAACATTTTGAAAAAGAAGATAGGAGATTAGGAAGTAAGGCAGCTGCAGTGTTAAGGCCATGCACTCTAAGAGGTGGCAGAAAAGGGAACAGAATGATGGCTGTGTCTCTTGGTGTTCGGAGTCCGGGGTGTCTATACAAGGGCCTACTGGAAGGGACAGTCAGGGGAGGGAGCAAGGGCCCATGTTGGTGTGAGCCATCAGCCCATCAGGACTCTGAAGGCTGAACTGTTCTTGGTTTTATTGCCAGGCCTGGTGAGTAATGTGGTCTTCACCAGCCACACCACGGAGCAGAGGCACCCTCTCCTCGTTGAGCTGCAGAGCCTCATCAGGGCTGCCAATCCCACCGCAGCCTTCATTCTTGCAGAAAATGGGATTGTCACCAGGTAAATTTATCCCGTTCCCTTCACCCCACAGACCAGGCACTTTCTCAGATGCAGCAGCTACCCTCTGATAATGACCACAGGGTCCTGAGCAGTTAACAGAAGTGCTTGATGCTGCGTAAATCACCAGAAGGACACTATGTGTCAGCATCCTGTCCTGTTTTGAAATACTTTATTTTAATGCATTCACATTTTCATCCATTAAGGAATGGAAGTCAAGAATTTCTCAAACTCCTATGTTAACATGTAAGAAAAATTATCTTTTTACTTCATGGACTTGGTTCCAAATTGCAAACTAAAAATAGATTATTGGTGACTTTGTGTGTCTGTGTATGAAAGCATGTGATTGTAAAGCAATTTTGTTTGCTCAGTAAGGATACTAAAAGGTAAATACTGTTTACATAGTTTTGACTTTTTTAAAATATATTTTTATTGACTTCAGAGAGGAAGGAAGAAGAAGAAGAAAGGAATAGAAACATCAATGATGAGAGAGAATCATTGATCTGATCAGCTGCCTCCTGCATGCCCCCGACTGGGAATCAAGCCCCCAACCCAGGCATATGCCCTGGCCAGGAATCGAACTGCGACTTCCTGGTTCATAGATTGATATTCAACCACTGAGCCATGCTGGTTGGACTAGTTTTTTTGTTTGTTTGTTTTTTAATATATTTTATTGATTTTTTACAGAGCGGAAGGAGAGGGACAGAAAGTCAGAAACATCGATGAGAGAGAAACATCCATCAGCTGCCTCTTGCACGCCCCCCACTGGGGATGTGCCCGCAGCCAAGGTACATGCCCTTGACCAGAATCGAACCTGGGACCTTTCAGTCCGCAGTCTGACGCTCTATCCACTGAGCCAAACCGGTCTTGGCTGGTTGGGCTAGTTTTTACGTTTTAAAAAATTGATTTAAGGGAAGGAGAGAGAGAGAAACATTGATTTGTTCTACTTAATGCATTCATTGATTGATTCTTGTATGTGCCCTAATTTGGAGATTGAACCCTCAACTTTGGCATATCAGGACAGTGCTCTAACCAACTGAGCTACCCAGCCAGGGATAGTTTTGACTTTTGAGCAATACAAATATTTTACATATTCAAAAATTAAATGAAACCAACAAGGAGGAAAAAAATCTGAATACAAGCAAAAAAGTGAAACCATCTGCAATCACACACAAAATAATTCAGGTAACTTTTGACCATAATCCTCTATTGGTATCCTGATTCCAAATAACATCACTGAATAGAGAAGGGAGATTATAAATATGGCCCTAGCCAGTTTTTCTCAGTGGTTGGAGCTTTGGCCCTTGGACTGAAAGGTCCCTGGATCAATTCCAGTCAAGGGTCAACCTTGGTTGCAGACTCGATCCCTGGCTGGATCAGAGCATGTACAGGAGGCAACCAGTGGATGTGTCTCTCTCACATCCATGTTTCTGTGTGTCACTCTCCCTCCCTTCCATTCTGTCTAGAAATCAGTGGGGGGAATATCCTCTAATATGATTAATAATAAATGGGAAATGGGAAATGGGAAAGGTGAGGGAAAACCCTATAAATGTTGGATTTGAATTTGGGGGAACTTGGTATAAATTTATTATTTTTAAAAAGGTATATTTACGAGATCTTTCCATTGAAAGGGCCCAGGAATACTAATCCCACAATAAATACCCCTACTTCTAGATCTTGGTTTCTATGTACCGGTCCACTGTCAGGTATTAGGACTCCTTGGAGAATTGGCTGATTGCAGGTCTAGGGCAGGTACATTTTATGCCAAAAAAAATGACAAAGATTTGTGTAGATATGTCAAAAGGATATGGGAAGTATCTAAAGAAGCTGTCACTAGCCAAATTTTGGACAACTTGAGCATGAGAAAGAATAATGATAATAATGGATTATAGCATATGAAATAAAGAGTCTATGTGATACTACAAAAATGAAGAGGGGTAGGATACTAAATCTCTTTTAACAGGCAAATGCTAACAAATAAGGATTTCTAGAACTAGAAAGTCACCATCTTGTAACGTTTGGTATAATAACTTGGTTTAGGCAAAAATCATCAATGGATGCTCATTAGTTAACAGGTTGTTGAGGAAAAGGATATTCACTAGCCTCAGAGTATCATTTCACAGACTACTTACTACTTACAAAGACAGAAGGTGCCTTCACAGTGGGAGGAGGCTGCCTTGTAATCATGACATTCACCAAATGGTTCAACTTAGCAAGGCCACTAATGGCACAAATTGGCATGATGTGCCTCTGTCCTATGATGCTGTGGGAAGGACACATCACCTGGGTATTAATCTTGCCCCAAATATTCACCTGAATCTAATCACAATCATACAAATATAAGTCACGGGACACAAGACAGCTAGCATATCTTCAAAAAGGTTAATGTCATGAGAATGACATTAATGTCATAAAAGTTGGAGGAATTGTTCCAGATTAAAGGAAAATAAATTATAATTTTGATGGGTAATCCTTGATTGGATCCTGGGTCTCCCTACCCTCCAGAAAGGGAAAATTTGAAAATGGATGTATATTAAATCAATACTCCTTCAGCTTTAATGTGCATATGAAGCTGTTGAGGATTATTAAAATGAGGCTTCTGATTCAGTGGGCCTGGAACGGGGCCTGAGATTCTGCATTTCTAATGAGCTCCTAGGTAATACCAGTGCTGCTGGTGCACAGTATTAAATTCCTCAGGTGTGATAATTGTATTGTGGTTCTGTAAGAGAATGTCCTTGTTCTTAGGTGATGCATACTGAAATACTTAAGGGTGAAATAACAAAAAAATGAAAGCATACTTTTGTTGCTTATATATGTGTGAGGGGGGAGATGGTGGAAAAAGAAAGCAAATGTGCAGGTTGAGATTGATAGTGCTAACTAATCTGGGTTTTTTTGTGGTTTTTTTTTTTTCTGTATGTTTTCAAAGGAATGAAGACATTGAACTGATTCTGTCAGAAAACAGTTTTTCAAGTCCTCAGATGCTACGATCTCGATATTTAATGTACCCTGGCTGGCAAGTATCATCATTGAAAAGTAGCTAAGATTTATTTATAAGCCCCATGATTTATTTATTTACAGAGATAGAGATAGAGATAGAGATAGAGATAGAGAGAGAGAGAGAGAGAGAGAGAGAGAGAGAGAACGAACTAGGTGTGCTATACAAGGGTATCCATGGCAGCTGGAAGGACCTGCCATGTCCCAACAGCAGCTGGCTTTTCCAGGAGCCCAGGGCTCCCCATCTCGGGCTCCAAATTGGGAGCCTTGCTGCATGTTGAGGAAAAGGATATATATGGAATAAAGTGAGAGTTTATTCCTGTGGGCACCAGGCACAATAGTGTCCTATGTTTCCTCTGGCCTCTAGTGAGGGTGAGGTGGCTGACACAGAACCAAGGAGTTGTAACCTTCCCAGGTGAGAAAGTCACTCCTGGGAATAGTCAGTCCTCTAGGGTTCCTTCCTGACAGGTGGGTTCCCGGCCGATGGGGCCCAGAAGACGTTTCTTCTGTCCTGGCAGCCTCCCAGCCTGTGACCTTCTCCTCCAAAGGGGAGAAGAGAAGGAAAGAGACTACACGGAGCGTTGTGATCATACTAATACCAGCAGCTCAGGAGCACTTACACATTGTTCTAAGACTACAACTCCAGTATGGTAACCACTAGCTGCCTTCGACTATTTAGTAAAATGTAAATGAATAAAAATTTAGTCTTTTAGTCATACCATTCTTGATTTGAATCACATCATACTTAGTAGGTAAGTGGATCATCCCTTTTTCCTGAACAAGACAGCTATGTCTTAGAGAGAAAGAGATAGAGCTTCTGAGGTGAAACCCTCCTCTGGTGGCTGCGATGCGGGTCCTTTTGCTGCCCACACCTATGGGCTTGGGCCTGAGACTTCTACCTGCACCTGGTGCCTAGGGAATCACCTTCCTCCAGTCCATGCTGACTCATTCTGGGCACCTGGACTGAGTCTGGATACACTTTCCTGGAGGCAGACTGATCCAGGAAAGAGCTGGGTATGAGGAACTCATTAGAAAGTTCTGTGAGTGTGGAGTCTGAAACCTTCCCTTGATCAGGAAAATCAATCATTGTAGATAATCAGAGATGGAGCAGCCTTAAAATCACTCTTCAGGAAAGGTGGGGAAGGGCAGGTGGGTGGGAGGTGATCAAACAAATAACTTGTATGCATATATGTATAAGCCATGGACATAGACAATAGGATGGTGAAGGGGGTGCGCTGGAGGGGATCAGTGGCGGGGGGGGCAATATGTAATACTTTCAACAAGGAAGATTTTTTTTTTTTAATCACCCTTCAGGCTCTCCCTTCTGAATTCCTTCCTTGGATTCAGATAACTTAGTCATTTAAGGAGATGGCAGCCATCAGACTCCTACTCATCCCTAGACATTGTTTTAAAATATATTTCATTGACTTTTTACAGAGAGGAAGAGGGAGAGAGAGAGTTAGAAACATTGATGAGACAGAAACATCAATCAGCTGCCTCCTGCACACCCCCTACTGGGGATGTACCTGCAACCAAGGTACATGCCCTTGACAGGAATAGAACCTGAGACTCTTGAGTCCTCAGGCCAACGCTCTATCCACTGGGCCAAAGCGGTCAGGGCCATCCCTAGACATTACTCCCCTCCCTCCTTGGGTCAGGGCCATCACCTCCTAGTGAAAGGACTTCAGCTCCAGGATGTGCTCATTCCATGCTGTGAAGATTCTTAGTCATTCCCCTTCACAGCCCTCTGTTCTCCTTGACTCTGCCCCCACCTCCCTGGTTGAAGGGCGTGTTTTTAGGCTGGGAGGAACCCTTTCCCTCTTCCTTCATCTCCCTCCAAATTAAGGATTCAGGCTCTGAGCACCGAAGCCAGAGTGTAACTCATGGTCTCCAAATGGCTGTCTAGGTTGGGGAGAGAAAAAAGACCACGGCAGTGTTGCAAATATGTTATGCTACTACCCAACTTTAAGAAATCACAAAGAATAAGATACTTTCAACAATATAACATTCAAAACTACAGCTGCTATTTTAAAAGTAAGGAAAGTAATAAGAAAGTACAGCCCAGCGGGTATGGCTCACCAACCTCTGAGCCAGGAGACCACGGTTCAATAACCAAGTTATCAGCTTGATCCCAAATAGAGCGCGTGCAGGAGGCAGCTAATCAATGATGCTTTCTCATCGTCGAGTTTCTCTCTCTCCCTCTCTGAAATCAATAAAATCATATTTTTTAAAAGAAAAAGAAAATACAGTAGACTGGAGGAAAATGATTGCTTCAAATATGACAGAGGGTTAATATAATATTTGAGAAACTTGTTTGGCTAGTTAAGAAAAATAGCCTAGTCCATATAGATGTGGACAATTCACTGAGGATCAAATACAGATGGCAACCGTGATAGCAATTCCATGTCAGTAATATTCAAAATGTAAAATGATGCCTCACTATTCTTTTTATTGGTACTATTACATTTAACCAAAAATATCTGTAGTAACCATTGGTGGGGAATTGTGAAACTGAAATGCTCACCTACTGCCTTGGACAGTAGATTTCAATCATGGGGATTCATCTGAAGGAAATAATACAAAAGAAGAAATGACAGTTCCATCACTTTGGAAGCTAGTTGATGGGAGTTTATTATACTACCTTCTACCTTTGCATGTGTTTGAAGTTTTCCATAATAAAAAGTTAAATGTTTTAAATGCTCTGAATATGGCCATGTTCTGAATGAGTCTGTGGCAACATTATGTCTGCTGTACTCAAAACTGAGAAAATAGTGCAGAGCTGCCTCTCTCCTTCTGGAAAGAGTGTACACACCAAATATACAGTCTGTTAAGCTACCCTCAGTGATAACGGAGCATAGTTGGAGCCCTTGAAAGAGTGGGTGGGGTCCTGAGGAAAAGCTCTAAGAAGGACCCCAGTCTAAGTGGGACACTGGAAGGCTTCAAAGGCCGAAAGGGTCTTTGATGTCAAGAAACTACTAGTCTAAAGAGGTAAACCTTTCTTCCCAACCTCAAGGTGAAAGAAACATATGTTTAAACAAATGTATTATACACAAAATTGTGTACAAGTAAGAGAGGATTCAAATATTACAGGATAAATAATGTATAGTCCATTCCAAAGTATTATATAATACTGTTGTTCTTATAATTTTTTAAACCTTTTAAGGTATGAAGGTAAATTTGATGCTGGATCAGTGTTTCCATTAATGGTTCAGATCTGTGTATGGTTTGGTCGTCCCTTGGAGAAGACTCGCTTTGTAGCCAAATGTAAAGGTAAGCCCTGGCTGGGACATGTCCCAGACCCCAGTAAAAGAACGCCAAGCGTTGTCCCTGTTTCCTGGTACCATTTTAGTTTTCTCTATGCTGTCTCTTCTCCTCTCCATTTGGGTCTGAAAACAGACAGAAGGATTTGAGAATGCAGGAATCCCTCACCTCTGGAGCCAATGGGGAGGCATGGGTGGAGATAGAATCCATGAACCCAGAGCCCTACAGTAAGATCCCTTCCTAGTCCCTAACCATCCCAGTGCTGCCACTCTGAACTTGGCCTCTGCCCCCAGGTGGGTAACAATCCTGTCCTCTTCCTCCACCAGCAATTCAGTCTTCCATCAAGCCAAGTCCTTTCTCTGGAAATATCTACCACATCCTGGGCAAAGTGAAGTTTTCAGGTAACGGGGGTTGGATTTGGGAGCCCTGCACTATAGAGTTCAGAGTCTCCACTGGTGCTCTGCAGACTCTCTCCAAAACCCTCCTTTCTGGGCCTTGGGCCTTACACCATTGGACTCTTCCAATCACCCCTCTCTGCCAAGGGCCTACCTTCCTTCAAGTCCTTCTGCTCCACAGTGGTGGGTCTGTCCTCCTTCCCCTGGATGGCCTGCCCAGGGCCTCGCCTCATAGCTCCTGGACTTCCTTGACTTCCTTGTTCCAGAGACTCAAACCATCATCCATGGTTTCTTTCTAGATCTATCACCTTTCTAGAGCTACCCCAACACTGAGATCTCCAGCTTCTGATCCGTGTCAGTCAAAGTCACTTGCCTTCTCCCTTCTGTTCAATAGGCCCTATTTACCAGCCTTAGACCGCGGGAGCCCTCCAAACCTGAAATCTGTCTATCCTGGGCTGGGTCAGAGAAGGCCTCAAAACAAGGAGTTGCTCAACTCAACATTGAGGAAGGGGAGACTGTTCCAGAGAAAAGGCTCAGCATGTGCTGTGGACCTGAGGCGAAAAGGCATACTTTAGGAACCAAAAAGGGTTTTCTGTGGCTGGGGCTTAGGAGGAGGCAGGGATTGTGTCTGTTAGGTTGCCTAACTAGCAGGTGTTAGCTACATACCAAGAAGCGAGAGGTCAGGCTGCATAGCAAGGCCACTGAGGACCCAGGTAATGTGTGTCTCTCTGTTCTTCCATTCTTGGTGTCAGCTTGTCCTCAGGTACCCACTGCTTTGGCTGCCAGGTAGTGCTGTAGGTCTAGGTGTCAAATCCAGACACAACATCCAGCCGATGGAGATGCTGACTCTTCCTGTGGTATCTTTATCAGTGCAGTCACCCTTGTTGAAGTGCCTCCTTCCAGTTCTTCAGCAGACTTCTCCCGTTGGTCAAGATTGAGTTGTTATGCCTTCCAGGATCCAGGGCCCACGGGGAATTGGTATTGGAGGAAGAGAGGTCTACTGGACAGGCAACTATCAGTATTTGCTACAGAGAACCATTGAGAGTTGTAAGCATGGAACCACCTGGGTCTTCAGATGGAAGAATTAGACAACGTGACCTTTAAAAAGGAATCTTTCATAGTCTTTAACCTGAACCATTGGCCTGATTTATATTACTGGATTTGAAACTTTGGCCCTCTCGTCAAGCCCCTTGCTCAAGCCCACTTCCCTCAGGCGCCAACAGACAACCCCTGACCTGCTTCAGGGGTTTTAGTGCCTTTGTCTTCCCTCTCCCCCATCATCAGCTCCTTTTCTTTTTCTTTTTTTTTTTAATATATCTTATTGATTTTTTACAGAGCGGAAGGGAGAGGGATACAAAGTCAGAAACATCGATGAGAGAGAGACATCGATCAGCTGCCTCTTGCACGCCCCCTACTGGAGATGTGCCCGCAGCCAAGGTACATGCCCTTGCCGGAATCGAACCCGGGACCCTTCAGTCCACAGTCCGACGCTCTATCCACTGAGCCAAACCGGTCTCGGCGCAGCTCCTTTTCTTTATGCCTACTCCTGACCCCTTTCTTGTTCAGGGTTAACCTGGATCCCTTTCTCATCCTGCCTTTTAGAGGTACCTCTCAGTCATAGCCCAGCTTCTCAGCCTGTAAACCTTGTCCCCTCTTTTCTGTTCCCGTCCAGGTGACCCTTCCACAGCACTTGTTCTGTGGACACGCCCTCCTCCCTTGGCCTCTCAGGACTCTGTTAAGACCCACCCATCCAGAAGGGGGCCTTTCTCTTATAGTCCCCTTCTGGGTTGTATCCACCTGATCACTTGATCAAACAACCTACTCTGCCCTCTCTTACTTCATCCTTTCTGACTTACCACCTGTCATGTCAGTTCTCCCTCCTGTATATGTCTCATGAGTCTGTCCTCAACCATAGACCCTGTGTCAGTCTTAGTGTAGCCTTATTCTTTGGGGCATTGTCTCCGGGCCTGACATGTGTTCTTGCAGACTCTGAGAAGACCATGGAGGTCTGCCACAACACTTTGGCCAATTCCTTGAGCATCGTGCCTATATTGGAGGGACCCACGCCACCACCCAACTCCCGAGGCACACCTCAAGACAGCAGCGGGCAACAGGAGTGTTACCTCGTGTTCATTGGCTGCTCCCTGAAGGAAGAAAGTGTCAAGGACTGGCTACGGCAGTCAGCCAAGCAGGTAGTTTTTGAAGGCCAGGCAGACTCGGCACAGATGTGGCTAGCACACCTCAGAGCTGCTGCTGGCCTTGAGGCAAAAGTCCCTTCAGTCTCCGTGGTGTCTTTCCACTTCCCCACCACTCAGGCTCAGCCAGCACTTTCAGGGGCACTTAGAGAGCAGAAGGCAGCCACTCGGACAAACTCAAGGCAGACTTGTTCTCACAGACATTTCCAATTCTGCTTCCACAAGCAGACTGGAGTTACTAGGGCCTGGGTGAAACCTCCTTGTTCCATGTGGACCCTGTGTCAAACTGATGTCCCAAACTCAAAATGCCATTTCTTAGCTGAAACTAATTCAGAATTCTCCTGTGTTCTCAGCCCAGAGTCACCTATTCTTGAGCTTTCCCTCTGGAAAGAAATTAACAACAAAGATGTGGGTGGCGCCTTTTGCAAATAAGACTCACTGGAGAGCAGTGCGCCTGGGGCCCTGGAGACAGGTGCCGGGGAGGAGGAGGCTTCCTGTAAACGCGCACGCACACGCACTGAAATTATGGAGTTAAAATTCTTCAATACACTGCAAGCTTTGGGCCTAAGGCCTTAGCACAGCCTTGGGGGGTTAGCTCATCCTAGAACTCTGGAGATAAAGTTGGCTGGGGCCCACGGCCTTTGTAGATGCTCAGTGGAAACCTGTCTTGTATACTGAGGAATGGCTGCCTGTAGGCTGTGTCTTTCTCAGACCTACCTGGATAAATCTGATGATGCTTGACTATGGGACCTCATCCCTTTGTCTGCATGTCTGTCACTGGTGGGCCTTAGGGATGAGAATCTGCAGAGGCAGGAACATGCCTATTTGCAAAAGCACTGGTCTCTCCTCTGCCACTACCCGCGGCATACAGAGCTCTGGAGTGGTTTTCTTGAGGGGCAGACAGCAGGATATTGTGTTCAGGTCATGGTAGTGCTTGCTTTCCCCCCACTGGGGTCTTAGTCATATAACTGGCACCTTGAGCCCTCACCCGCCCAGGTACTGCATCAGCTCTTTTGGGACCTGACCCCTCCCTCCATCTCTGCACAGAGGCCTCAGAGGAAAGCCCTGAAGACCAGGGGGATGCTGACCCAGCAGGAGATCAGGAACATCCATGTGAGTGCCCTGCCCTAAGGACTTAAGGCCCGTCCAAGTCTGTCCTTCCAAGCTCGTGTAGCTTCATCCTTTGGGATTTTCTGGAGTCACCTGGCATGAGATCCAGGAGAAGGCGAAACCCTGTTTTGTCACCCTGTTCAAACAGCTGAAGAAGTTATTCTCTCCTTCCCATCCCCTCGGTCTACATAAACCAGCAAGGGCCCAGGAAAAACTGTCTAGATCCTGAAGCTGCTTATGGGTAACGTGTGAATCCTGAGGCCAGGACAAGAGGGCCCTTGATGAGCCCTCTTGACCTCCAGGCTGACTCCCAGCCTCTGCCCCAGTTCCTGCCTCCACAGGAGCCTCTTCCTGACAGGTTTGGAGGCAAAGACTAAAAGGAACACAGGCCCCAACATGAGCCACATCACCAGACTCAGTAATGTGCAGGTGGGCAGGAGAGTGCTCTGGGACTCCAGGAGCCCCTGCTTTGGACTTGAGGAGAGCCCCTTCATATCCAGGCCCAAAAGGACCTGGGCAACCCTGGGTGCTCCTGGGCAGGACACTGTGGGCACCTCAGAAGATGGACCTTCAACAAAGTTGAGTGCAAGTAGTTTACTTTGGAAATGATTCTAGGAGACACAAGTGGGAAAACGGGAAAGCAACAGAGAGAAGGAAGGGGAGACGGCCAACAACGGGTATGTTCTCTAACCAGGACCACTGTGGACAACCAGAGTCTTCTCACTAGGGACACCCAGAGTGCCTCCCTATGCGCCTGGACACCTCCATCGCCATTGCCTGAGAGCCGTTGTGGGGAGGCATTAATAATTCCCTGACACACAGCCTGCATGGACTGGGCTGTCTTGCTAGGATAATAGGTTTGCTTTTGTTTTTAGTGAATGAGTGAACGATAGAAAGTAGTCAGATGATTCTAACAGGACTCTTTTTTCCCTATAGGTTAAACGTCACCTGGACCCCCTACCTGCAGGCTACTTTTATAATGGCACCCAGTTTGTCAATTTCTTTGGTGACAAGACAGATTTTCACCCACGTATCCTTAGAATCGGGCTGGGGGTGTCTGGAAGGTTATCTATAAGGAGCGTGCTGGAGGCGAGGCAGCCCCGCCCTAGAGCAGGCTGGGTTCTGAGAGCAGCAAATCATAGAGACAGACTTCACTTTGGCCTCTTAAAGTCAACTGAATTTCTCCTTCATTCAGTGCTTGCTGATATAATCCTGTGAGTTGGAGTTTAAATGCAGCTGTGGTGACATCCTCAGTTCTGTGGTCATCAAGGTCAAATTTACATGTGGAGATGGGGCCTGCTCACAGTGTTAACCTGTGAAAAGGTAGATAGGGTGCTGCTGTGTGCGAATGGAAGCTGAAGGGCGCGGGTCTAAGACCTCATGAAGGACCCTGCGCCAACCCCTGCCTCATTCTTTGTAGCTTTGGTGCTGCCGGTATATAAAAGAGCCCATCACATACCCTCTATGCAGGCACTTACTACCTCAGAGCCCCTCCTCTCCTTCCCCCGCTGCCCCCCTCCCACCCCCCACCTCCTCCAGCCTCCTGTCCACAGATCCCTCTGGGCCAGGCAGGCTTTTTTGTCCTCCACGCTCATGGCTCTCTTCCTCAATGAGCTGCCAGTCATGGACCAGTTCATGAACGACTATGTGGAAGAAGCCAACCGGGAGATCGAAAAGTATAACCGGGAGCTGGAGCAGCAGGAATATCACGATCTCTTCGAGCAGAGGCCTTAGAGGAAGGCTGCAGAATGTCCACTCAAGATGGACAGAACAGGGTGTCTTAGCCTCAGTTCCGCCAGAGGCCCCTCCCAAAGAGGGGCTGTCTTTATTCTCTTGGCCTTTGTGTGCTGGCTTGAGTGCATGTTGTCTTTATTCTCTTTGCAGCGCTGAAGAGCATCACCTGCACCACTGATTTGGGGGGAAGGGTCCTCATGGAGCATGAGCAGACAAGGACTGCAGTGTGTGTGGCTGGCAGTCCAGGACCTCTAGGTCTCTCACAGTGTCTCCTTTGGGCTGTTGAAGCACTGTGTGGGGGTTGGGGGAAGCATTTGGAGTGCACAGAATTAGCTGCTAGGATGCAGAAGGAGCCCTAGCTGCCCAAATTGGAGCCACCCTTGGGGAGGGCCAGACCACCACAGACCTCAGGCCTCCAGACAGTGCCTCAGAAGAGCCTTTCCCCAGTGCCTGCCTTCCTGGTCAGGCTCCTCCCATTGAGGGAGCTGGCCCTGCTGGCCCTGGGCCAGTCTGGGGGAACGGCACAAGCTCTGCCCCAGCCCAACCCAGAGGCAGCTTGGGCTGAGCAATAGCTGTTCTAAAATGGGGGGCTTGTCCTTACAGACTAAACGGGAAGGCAATCTGGGGCTTTGAACTGACACAAGCAGTCCCCCTCAGGGTGGGTTTTAAATCCCCTGATGGTATCACTCCAGTTTGCCTAATTCAGGGACCAGAGCAAACCTGCTGCTGAAGGCCCCCTAGCAGTCTCACTGTTGAGAGGAGAATCCTGCAACTGCTCAGTTTTAGGTCCCGACCATTTTTTAGGGTGTCATTGAATGGGATTCAGTCCCCAGCATCCAACCCTCCCCTCAGCCTCACCAAGGAAGTTCTGGATTTCAGCCACAAACTTCAGGAAATTGGTGCCCCCAAGCCTTGTTCCTGGCCCTGGATTTTTTGGGTTCCTGAGGACCAGGAATTTCAAAGAATTCCAATGTCCAAATTAGAATTCCTTCCAGTGGCTTTGTTCTCAGTGGACCATAAAGCAGAGGGGAATCACAGGTGTGCCCCATGCTGACCTCCAGAACTAGCGTGGAAGGAGGGGTCCCAGGCACTGGTATCAGGTGATGTCTGTCAGGACTTCAGCGCCTCAGCTGCCCAGGCTGTAAATGCTTTCTGATCTCATGTTGTTGTTTTTGCATGCCTTAGGAACAAGCACATAGGCGAAACCAGCAAAGTTTCCAGTAATGTAGTGGGGTTTTTGAGAAAGACCCCTGGTGCAGAGGAGAGTCAGAAAGGATGGAGCACATGTGGTCTGTGTGCCTGGTCACACAGAGGCCTGCATGCAAGTACTAAAGCAATTGTATGGGCTTGTCGGTACCACATACTTGTGTTCGGAAAAAACAATTTGTATTTGAAGCCAAACGAACAAAACTCCAGTGCTACTGAGTAAGAAATCTTGCATGCAGAAAGGCTTCTGAAAAGACTCATGTTGTCCAGTCCCAGCTCCCCAAAGCTGCTGCTGGTGACAAGGCCCCAGGTGTGGAGCCCAAGTCTGGGAGCCCCTAATGTCTGGCTGGCCAGAGTTTGGGGTTCACAGTGGACTTGCCTCTGCTCCAGAATCAATAACATAGATATTAAGTGCAATTGATTAAATAAGCAATGAGTTACTTGTAGCTTCCTTTAGCTCTACCGAGCTCTTTTTAAAAACTCAGGCGTGAGCAGCCTTAGAAAAGGGGTGGGTGGGGTGGGTGGGACCATTTCCTCCAGGTGGGTTGCTGTGAAGTGTTAAATGAAAGCTCCAGATCTTGGAACTCGAGCCATTTCCTGGCTGCTGCACAACAGAGTTTTTAAAGAGGGGTCGGAACCCGCCCGCAGCAGCGGGTCTTCCCACTGCGTGGGCTGTACTTACGTGGTGGTCTTGGTTCTGACCATGCCGTAGAAATGCTCTCTCACCAACTTGCCCCTCTTAGAGGGAAAACTGATTACCTCAACCAGAATATGAAACTGTGATTGAAAAAAGTCAAAACGTTAAGTTTAAAAGCCAAACGGCAAAACTGGCTAAGGCCTCCGTAAACACTCCTCAGCCTGCTCAGGAGTGTGAAGGGGCACATAGGTGAAAGGGCATTTCACTCCTTGGGGCGCACTCTCTGTGCCCTGATGAAGAAAGAGGCGCCGAGCAGGCGCAGTGTGAGCTCTTTGAGGACTGAGGCCAGGAGGCTGCCTGCGCCCAAGCTGCGGCCTCTGGGTTCCGACTGTCCACGCGCTTCCTCCAGGCGGAGGGAGGGGCATGGCGGCCTCGTGAGGAAGGGCCATGACGCTGTTTTAGATTTTGACCTTAGAAGTGGATACTGAGGACCCAGCCAAGACAGGCAGAAGTCCTCCAGGGGCTGACATGCTTTTTGCCAACTTTCCTGGTAGCAGCTTCAGTTTTATATCACCCAGAGTGAGTGTGATACTGTTGAAATCGCTGAAGTTATGGGTCATTTTACGTTTTGATGTGGGATATTTTATTTTACTTTATTTTATTTTATTTTATTTTATTTGGAGGGAGGAGGCAGAAATTGGAGAAAAGGGATTACCCTAGGAAGGGGCGGCTGGCAAGGAGTTAAGTTGGCTCCCCTAAGCCCTGGGGCTCTCCGACCTCAGGCCCTGCAGGTCATTAGAAAAAGTTCCCTCCTAAATTCAATTAGGATTCTGGAGAATTTTTGCACAGTAATAAGCTCTGAGTTGCTCTTCAGGCTTCTCGAAAGGGAAAAGTTAACTCAAAGATTGTAAACTATTAAGTATTCATTCCAGCATGTTGCTGACCTAGTTGGATAGTTGTACCTCAAAAGTAGGTGAGAAATGGCTTCCTCATTGTCTTAGGTTGTCAAATACTAATGACAGAAGAAGAGCTCACTTACGTGCCAAAATTCACTTTTATAGCTTTCAGTGCTTTAATATTTGTAACTTAAATTTTAAACTCATTTACAAACACTACTGTAACTTCAGTGAAACTGAATTGTGTGGTTGAAGCTTTTTGCTTATTATAGTATTTATTACACTACTTAATTCAGTAAATATATTAAAGTAGTCTTCAATTTATTTTTATATTATTTACATGTTTTTACCTGCGGTTGTGTATCTGAATTGACCTTGGTAACAGATGTAATGCTAAGGACCAATAAACTGTCACTGAACACGCAAGGCCTCCCTTTGTTGCCCGTCTCTGTAGACCCAGGCCCAAGGTGTCCTGGGCTGGGGCTGAGGAAATGGCCCACAACCTGGGACTAGGTACTTTCCCCTCTGCTTCCTCAGGAAGCCTCTTTGCTGCCCCCCTCCCCTTCCCCAGACCTCAGAGTGGCCTTCAGAATACAATTCTATGTGGAGATACCATCCTGGCTTGGTGAGGGGACTCCCAGGGTTTCAGAGAAAAGCTATCCCATGCTTCAGTGCCTAGGAATCATCGCATTCACAGGTGCCCCCACCCTCCCTTCCAACAGCTCAGCAGGGCTGTGGCTTCTGTGGATTCCAGGCTGTGGCAGGAACCATTGCTTCAGAGACCAGTCAGCTCGTTTAATCCCAGCGCTGTGCGAGGCAGGCGGCCACTCTGCCTTACAAGTGGGGCAGCCCAAGGCACGAAGGGTGCAGTACCTGTCTCAGGAGGCAGAGCCACTGTCCTTCCCCCGCCTTGGATTGCAGACACCTTCCCTGGGCTCCTAGTGGCATGGGCCTTGGAACCACGTTCTAAGGCAGAGGATGCAAAGCCCCGGAACTCCAGAGCAGCGATTTACCAATGTGCGCAAGAATTTTTAAAACATGCAGTCTCTTGACTGTTTAGTCAGGGGCACTGACCTCTTTTTTTTCTTTTTCTTTTTATTTATTTTTTGTTGTTTTCATTCTTTCTTTTCTTTCTTTCTTTCTTTATTTATTTATTTATTTTTGGCTCTGACCTCTTTTCCCTCAGATTGTCAGATAAATAAATGACAAGCCCTGTCTGCGTGGGCCAGTTGCTTCATCGTGACAAGCCAAGGTTGCAGCTGTGACCCATGGTCAGGGCGTGGACAAGAATCGACCAGTGGCACAGCCAGTGGGGCTCAGTGGTTGAGATGACCTATGAACCAGGAGGTAACCCTTCAATTCCCAGGCACATGCCCCGGTTGTGGGATTGATCCCCAGTGTGTGGGATGTGCAGGAAGCAGTTGATCAACGATTCTCCCTCATCATTGATGTTTCTCTCTCTCCCTCTTCTTTCCTCCTTGAAATCAATAAAAATATATATTTTTTAAAATTAACCAATGAATACATGAATAAGGGTAACAACAAATCTATGTTTCTCTTTCTCAAAATAAAATTTAAAAATGACAACAGCCAGCACAATAACCTTTCAGTGTGAATGGGTCAAAATTATACCTTTTTTGGGGTCAGATTAGCAAAAAATATATTTTTTGGTGTGCTGCAGAATTTTAGAAATTAGTTTATGTGTGTCATGAGATGAAAAAGGTTGAAAATCACTGCTCTAGAGGAACAAAACCCAAATGCCAAACTTTCCTCTTGCAGGCCCGAACCCCATCTGCCCAGGGTCTCCTGCCTGTGGCCAGAACAGGCACTTCCCTCCACAGGTGGCCTGGAGGGGCTGCCAATTAGGGGCACCCACCACACACACACACACACACACACACACACACACACACACACACCGCCAGGTGGGGCGGAGGGGCCTCTGCCTTTCCCAGAAAAAGGCCAACCAGGGTGGGGCACCGCCTTGAGGCTGCACGTCCACAGAGACCCAGCTTTCTGTCCCGCCCTGCACCCTGGGGCCTCCAGACAAGGCCAGTGCCCCAGGGGGAAAGCCTGGAAGCTGGCCCACAAGGAAGGGTGCAGCCTCCCCTGGATGAAGGGGAGGGTTGTGGTCCTGGGTTTGGAGATTCTCTGCGATCTATTAGTCACATACAACCAAATACAAAACTGCCTGGAGGAGCGAAGAGAATTGTGGGAGGAAGTTGGCAGCTGTGTAATGTACCCCACAGCCCCTTTCCTCAGAGCCTCCAGCCTCTCACCTACGGGACCAGGTTTGAACCTTGGAGCATCTGTGCTTGTGCTTCTCAGAAACCGCCAGGGGTTGGGGATTACCCCCAAAGAAAAATTGCCAGGGAGGTAAGGGGAGACAGTAAATGGGAAAGGGCTCCTGGGAACCAGAAAGGGAGCCTGTCTCCACTCCAGTCTGCGGGGGATTACTGGGCATGTTGACAGAGGGAGCCCCTGAGTCAAGGCATCCGGGTGGGGTAGACATGTGGAAAGTGAAATTTGGAGCAGAGGGCCTCAGGTGAAGATGCTGAAAATCACAGGGCTCTCTGAGGAGCTTGGAGAAATACCGATGCATTCATTTCTATCATACAATCTAGGGAAGGGTCATGCCCAAAGAAAATGACCATATACCCCGCTTCTGACCCATGACGGAAAGGGAATGGCCAGCTTCAAGTTCAGTTGGGCCCAGGCACTCAGCTCCCATCAGAACCCTCACCATCCACATTCTCCCCTGCAGTAAGCTTCCTGTATGCCACCAGCAGCCTGACGCCCCAACGGGAAGACCCAACCTCCCTCTCCAGGGGCAGCCCCAAAGTCTGGAGTCCCACTCCCATCCCTGAACCAGTCGCAGTGGTCAGAAGTATTCTGACTGGCCTGGCATTGGCTCACTGCATTTCCAAGACTTCTCCCTCCCCACCTCAACCCCACACACACCAGGCTCACTGGGAGCTGAGGCCCCCAAAGAAGAGCTTGCTCCCCAAACCAGCATTACACATCACCCTACCCTACAGGCCACCCCCGAGCTTTTCCGTTGAAATCAGAATCCTACTTGATTTTTAAAATTTTGCTTTCTGCTAGTTTTTGTTTGTTTGTTTTAGTACAAGTGATAGCAAGCACAAAGTTATTCCATTGTGGTGGTGGTGGTGATCTTTAACCAAGGGGGGGGGGGGCTTTTAATTGAAAACATTCTGTCCACTAAGACCATTTCCCCTGCAGACCGAGAATGGCCGCCATTACTTGGCTCTATAGTGCCCCAGCACACCCAGCGACACCAGTGTTCCATAGCAGCCAGTTTAAGAATCCTTTTGTTCCTCAACAAAAGGAAAATCACAATGTGGGGGGTGGACTGCCTGCCCCACATTGGTGAGAGTCAGAAGTGGACCAGCTAGAGAATGATTTTGAAGGAACAATTGACAAGACAAAAATGACTAATAAGACAAGAGTGAAGAGGACGACCTTAAGGTAGAAGTGGAAAAAGCCAAAGTGGAAAAAACCCCAATACTGAAACAATTCCAGAAACTTTTTGTTTCATCCTCCAAAAACTTGAAGAAAAATACATTTGTTTATTCACAAATTATTACTGTTTTTCCCAGGCCTCTGCATTGCTAAATTGACCAGCCAAAATAACTTGGGGGGAAAAGGGGGAATTGCATCAGGGTCAATAAATTTTATGTCAAACTAATAAATGACTATAAATCTGTAAAAAAAAAATGCTAATCAAATAAAGTGTGAACTTATTTCCATTTTGTCCTACAATTATTACTGCTTTTCCCATACCAATACAGACATTTAATTTCTTTTCCTCTCATGGCTTCAAATACTTAAGAAACTGTATATCTTACCCTAAAATGTCATGCCTGGATGAATGTACAAATAATAGCAAAATAAGGACAACAGGAAGAGGAAAGATGGTTAGATAACCAAAAATTCATGGAAATTTCTAGCTAAAACAACTTCATTTCAACCTCATTGTTTTATAGATAAAAATTATCATAGACTCAAAAAAACCTGAGGGTGTTACCCTGTGCTTTCCTGCTAACTTTCCCTACCCAGTGCATCCAGCTTCCTGCAAGGAGCGGAATGCAGCTCCCGGGAAGAGTGGTCTGAAGAGGCGCTGAAAGCAGTGTCAGCCCTGAATGGTGGGCTTGAGGCAGGACCTTGGGCAGCCCCTTGACAAAGGGGACCAGTGAGAATGAGAGCCAGGGATGTGGAGGACATGGGGTACACAGAATGGCCAGGGAGGGCAAGGATGACCAGGCGTGTAATTTTCTGCCCAAACTCTCATAAGGCTTCAGGTGTGGGTGGTGGGATTCAAATAAAATAGGGCCTGGGGTTAGATGAGGGTGGGGAGTCAGCCCTGTGGCTTTTATCCTCGGGTTCTCTTCACCCCTCAGCATGTCCTGAGGGGCTTGTTGTAATGCAGACTTCTGGTGTCTTTGAAAGGGCAGAGCGGGACTGCAAAGACAGCTGCCATTTTGGACTGTGTGACTCGGCAGCCACCATGTAGGCACGTGATAGTAAACTTACCTGGGGGCTGCCATCTTGAAATCACAAAGACCAACCCCTCCCTTTGAATTAGCCAATCGCGAAAGACTGTGCGCTTGAGCTCCAATCAAGAGCAAAGGACAGGACAGGTCACATGTGTTAGGGATTATTTGCGTCACTAGCCCCAGCCATCACCCAACCAATTGGAATCGGCCAATTCAGTGGTTCGCATCTGGCCCCACCTCCCTATAAAATCGCATGCTTGGGGTATTTTTCCCCTCTTTTGCATCCTGCCCCTGTGGTGGCAGGGGCAGAGGGCCAAGCCCGGGCTTGTAATAAAGGCTCTATGCTATTGCATCGGACTTGGCTTCCTGGTGGTCTTTGGGGGTCATGAAATCTGGACATAACATCTTCAGAGGACCTATCAATGAAACTCCTGGGCCCAGACTAGGTATCCAAATTTCAGCAAGCTCTTGATGGACGGGACTCTGATGCCACACACCTCTGCCTTGGAGGGTCTTGCTAGGAAAAGCCATGAGGTGGGGTGGTACGTGGTTATCCCTGTGCCTGCTGGAGAAGGGTGGGCAAAAGTAGGTCAGTGTTGGGTGGTGTCTGTTCTCTAGGAGTCTTGGCTGAGTTGCTGCGCTGTGGACTGGACCCCAGGTCAGAAGACAGAAGGCAGAGACAGGTGAGGACAGTGGGGCAGTCCTGGAACCTCCTGCACAACCATCTGCTAGCCAGATAGGATAATTGAGCACAGAGCCATTAGACCTCTGTCCAGTGTAGATTCTGACTGAGTATAGATGGGAGTAGCGCATGGAGACTCAGAGGATGTTGTCTTGATGGGAGCAGGTCCCTAGTGGCTTCTTGCCCTCCTAGCTGCCCTTGTGGAGCCTGGTTCTTTCTCTCAGAAAGGGTAGATGGCAACTGGGAGAGGGCTTAATGCTGTGTTAGTTGGGTACCAAAGGGTCCTTCTCCCACTCACCAGCAGGTCCTGCAGATGTTCCCCAGGAGAGAGGGAAGGTGAGGGGAGGCCAGGTTCCCTCTCCCAACCCCCACCAGCATCACCAGAGGGACAATGTGGGAACAGCATGGGCTGCCTGCTCTGGGCAGCAGGAGCCCCAAGAAGCTTGTAAAACTGTGACTCCTGGGAAAGCTGATGGCTGCAAGATGTGGGAAGCCACATTTGACAAGGATCCAAGGAAGGCACAGAGGGAGGGAGCAGACAAGACGTGGAAATAAAAGGACTTGTTTATGGTTGTGGAGGCCAGGGTGCGAAGAAGGAGGCAGAGAGAATCAGGAGTATCTGGCTGGAAAACCCAAATGTGGGAATGGAGGATGAAGAGGTAGGTCATCTGGAAGACTTCACTGGCTCGAAAGCCTCCAAGACACATGGAGACATTAATCACACGTTCAGTATGTCATAGGCTTATTGAGCACCTACTATACTAGGAGCTTCGCTGTGAAAGCCGAACCCACAGCCCACTCTGAGAGCTCCAGTCTAGCCAAGGGGATGGGGCCCAGGCAGTAGAATAAGAATGAATGAGGCAGTGCTTTAGTAAGGGGCCATTCGGGTCTGTGATAGAGGGTGCAGGCACCTACTTCAGGTGTGACCAGGGAAGCCTCTCTGAGAGCAGGAAGAAATGAGCCACGGTAAGAGCTGTGCACACGCCTATCAAGGCCTCCAGGCAAGTGGGCTGGTTGTATTGAAGGGACAGCCAGCAGCCACTCCCCTGGGAGCAGGAGGTATAGTATGAGGTGAGAAATAGGCAGGGGCCTTACCCCACCTTTGCCTCCCCTAGGCCACAACAGGGAGTTTTGGGTTGTTATTTCTAAGTACCATGAGAAGCCATTGAAAGTAGAGAATGAATTATGGGTTGGGGGCAAGTTAGAAGGCCAGATGACGGACCAGGAAGGAGGTGCAAGCGGGCAGAACTGTGCTTTATTTCCGAGGTAAACCCAACAAAACTTGCTCAGGGATCAGATGTGGATGCACTGTAGCTTCGCCCAGGTCCAGAGCAGCTGGGTAAAAGGTGGACTTAAGAGCTCTATTTTGGCCGAACCGGTTTGGCTCAGTGGATAGAGCATTGGCCTGGGGACTGAAAGGTCTCAGGTTCGATTCCGGTCAAGGGCATGTACCTTGGCTGCGGACACATCCCCAGTTGGGGGTGTGCAAGAGGCAGCTGATCGATGTTTCTGACTTTCTATCCCTCTCCCTTCCTTTCTGTGAAAAATCAATAAAATATATTTTTTAAAAAAGAGCTCTATTGTGAAAAATCAATAAAATATATTTTTTAAAAAAGAGCTCTATTTTGCATGAATTTTCCTTCCTTTTTTCTTTTATTTTTAAATACACTTTTATTGATTTCAGAGAGGAAGGGAGAGGGAGAGATGGAAGTATTAACGAGAGAGCATAATTGATCGGCTGCCTCCCGCACGCCCCCTACTGGGGATGGAGCCCACCACCCAGGCATGTGCCTCGCACCGGAACTGAACCCGGATCCTTCCATCCTCAGGCCAATACTCTATTTGCTGAGCCAAACCAGTCCGGGCTATTTTGCATGAATTTCATTTGAATTGTCTATTAGCCATCCAGGCTAGGGGGTGGGGAGTAAACAGACTGTGGTATGTTGAAGTCCGGAGCTCCCCGATTGTCTGCTGTGGCTGGTGGAGAGCCATGGATTCAGGGAAAGATTGGCTTAGGCCAACCCCTAGGGCCAGGTCGGAGGAGGTGGGAGGGGAAGTGAATGTTGCAAGAAAAAGGAGGTACTCATGGTGCTGGAGGGGGAAGGGCTGGCAAGAAAGCTGAGGCAGGGTGACCTTGACAAGAATTGCAGTGAAGTGATGAGGACAAAAGAGGGGTGTGAGTGGGTCAAAGGGAAGTAGGGAGAGGGTGTGGAGACAGGAGTAGCGATAAGGAGAGAAATGCTGCTGAGGAACTGGGTGGTATCTGGAGCCAGGAGTTCAAGGAAGTGTTTTGTTTCTTGTGTTTTAATGAGATACTACAGAATCTTTCTCACTTCAGACTAAACTCTACAGGCATCAGCAGCACTAGGGGAAAAGTGAGTGGAACGCCATTAACGTGGCTTATGGAACCCGGCACTCCTGGTTTTTTCCACAACCCACTCAAGTCTGAGACCCCAAGGGAGGAGTGAGAGGAGTGTGTGTGTTTGTCTGGGAGACAGAAATACCTGTCTGGGTAAGGACCCAGTGGGGCACAGGTGGGGAGACCCCGGCCTCTGATCCACCACAGAGGGCTGGTGGTGGGTGGGACTAAAGGAAAGAGCTTCTCATTGCAGCAGGGGCAGAGCCCCTGAGGCCGAGGTGGGTAAGGGGGTCAGTGCCTGTTCCTCTGAGAGTCAGCCACTGGGAGAGGCCTTGCTGTGGGCTCCTGTCAGAGGAGGGAGGAGAAGGCTACAGTAAGATGAGGCTGCCCCTCCGATCCAGATTGGCTTCCTGGAGCAGTTGGGTTGGAAGGTCCAGGTGTGGGACCTCCGGGAGCTGCAGGTGACACAGGGACACAGAGGCAGAATGTGGCATTGCCCCCGGGAGGCTGGGGCCAAAACGGGTGACGTTTCAAGGGTCCAGTGTCCGAACACACACATCCCCGACCCAGCCTTGTTGCCTAGGCAGTCAGCCTCTCTGTTCTTCAGTTCCCCCTCAACCTCCATTTCCCACCCTTGGACTCCAAAGTCCAAGCCAAGAGCTGTGGGTTTAGGTAGACAAGCAGTGGTTCTCGACCTTTCTGATGCCGCGACCCTTTCACACAGTTCCTCATGTTGTGGTGACCCCCAACCATAAAATTATTTTCGTTGCTGCTTCATAACTGTAATGTTGCTACTGTTAATGAGTCATAATGTAAATATCTGTGTTTTCCAATGGTCTTAAGCGCCCCTGCTCAACCTGTGGGTAGCTGCTAGAGGAAGGAGTAGAAGGGTACCCAGGATGCCTCCGTTTCTCCTCCCAGGTCCTGCTCGCCCCAAAGAAAGAAGCAGGCAGCTATCTTCCTCCGCATCTACTGCAGTAGTAGGGAGCAGGTTGCTCACCGCCATCCCCACCCTGAAGCCATTCATCTGCCTAGAGGGGCACCCTAATGTGCCTCCTGTCTTGCTGGGACATGAACCCTGTCAGTCTCATTCACCATGTTTTTGCACGGAGCTCCCCCAATACTCTGAGCCTGGGGGCTGCAGGACAGCCACTCACAGAGGTGGGCTCACCCTTTGCTGGTCGGGCCAGCCATCCCCCAAAGCCTGCAGAACAGAAGCTCAGGACTCCATCCCAGCAGGTGGTGAGGGCAGGAGTCGCTGCTAGTCCTTGGGCTGGCGGCACGTGTGGACGGGATCTGGGGTTAACCCTGAGGAGATCCTGGGTCAATCCAGAGCCAAACGGTTGTGGAATCATTTGCTGAGAAGGCCAGGTCACGGTTCGTCCCATGGGCTGGGTTGGCCGGCCCAGTCGCAGATCGTGCCCGCGGGCCCGCGCGCACCACCACCTCCCCGCACGGCCGCGCGCGCTGCCTCCCTGGACCAGCACAAGCGGAGCCCGAGAAGGCCGCCCGGGGCCGGGGCCGCGCCAGCCCAATAAGGAACACTGGACGGCGGGGCCATCTTGGGAAGGAAAGAAGCCGGGAGCCAAGACCTTGACCCAAGAGAAAGCCGAGGGCGCGTCGACGCCGGAGGCGAAACCCCGAGAGCGCCTGCGAGCAAACCCGACGCCGCAGAGGCGGGAGGGCAGCCGGCTCAGCGCGCCTGGACGTGGCCCAGCGAAGGCGCGTCCGACCATCTAGTTAGTCCAGGCGCGCTTCCTGGAGGAGGAGGAAGAGGGAAGGAGGAGGAAGGTTTACCGCCCGAGCAACTGGGCAGAATGGAGGGGCGGAGCCGGCGGCCGGCCGGGCCCAGCCGAGGCCCCCTGCCGAGAAGAGGGGGCGGCGGCCAGCGGCCCGCTTAAAGCCGGTCGGAGGAGCGCTTCCTCCACCTGCTGCGGCGGCTGGACTCCGCGGGTCCCGGTTTCCTCGGAGAGGCCTGGGCGGGCGCGCGGGCTCGAAGAAGCCGTGTCTACACGTCTGGCTCAGTCGCCGCGCGCTTCGGGGAGGAGCCGGTCCCGAGCCGACAGGGCGCGGGTGAGGGAGCGGAGCGGGGCGGGCCGACGACGGGACCCAGTCCCGAGCCGCAGGGCCTCCCGCGCCGGGGCGGGGCGCTGAGCGGCATTAGGACCCAGGTGTGCCCCCAGCTCCCTCCGGTGTCCCGGCCGAGTCGCCAAGTTTGGGGTGCCGGAGCCCGGGGTAAGGATCCCGGGTGTGCGTGCGTGTGTGCAGCCATCCGGCCGCCGGTCGCCGCGGCCACCGGGCGTGTGTTCCATCTCAGGCCTGGCGGTGGGGGCCGGACCCCGCGGGCGCGACGGCGAGGCCGTCCGCTCTCCGCAGCGAAGGAGTGCGAGGCGGGGGCTCGGAGCCGTCGGGGCCCTGGGGCATCGCGGGTGCCATCCCTGCAAGGGCGCTGCGG
Source organism: Antrozous pallidus (assembly GCA_027563665.1). Lineage (NCBI taxonomy): Eukaryota > Metazoa > Chordata > Mammalia > Chiroptera > Vespertilionidae > Antrozous > Antrozous pallidus. Next base: position 31,959,291 of record CM050518.1, read on the forward strand.
CGTCGGGGGCTTTCCGGCCGCGGGGCGAGCCCGGGGGAGCTCGGTTTGAGGGAGTGAGTGGCCTTGAGGGTAGAGAGGTGGTGGAGGCAGGCCCAGGGTAGACGCGGAGCATTGAATTAATGCTCTGCATCGCCGTCTGGGGCTTCTTAAATTTTGGAATAAATGACGTGGCCCGTGGGGGCTGGGGGCTTGGAGGTGGGCGGACAAAGCCGGGGGTCCTAGCTCCGGAGCGCCGGGCTCCCTGCACGCTGCTGCCCCAAGGCCTCACTCCACGTTCTGCCGGGCCTGCCTCTTGGTGGCCCCTGGGCCTCGGGCTGACGGACTCGGACCCCTGGAGTTTGTCCGACGTTTACGTGCACGTGGGCGCCCGGGATGGGAGTAGGGTGCGCACCACGGCCACCTTCCCGACCTCGTCCTCCCTTCCGCAGCCCCGCTCGCGCCCTGCCCGCCTGTCGGCATCCTGCCTCCTACCCCGACCCCCAGGGTCTCCCCGCCTACGGGCGCCTTCCTCCTCGGGCACGCGATCCTTTCTGCGGCGCGAACAGCCGGGACCATCCGGGGCCCGGCGTGAGGAGCGCGCACAGCTCCCCCTTCCATCCCCCGTGAGAACCAACGGCTCCGCCTCCCGGGCGGCCCGGGACGTGGGTGGTGGCGCCAGGGGCGGAGGCCGTTGCCCCTTCGGTTTCGTGTGGCACGGGCGCGTGAAGTTGGGGGCTGCACGTGTGATGGGTGTTGATGGCCGAGAGAGGGTTGGGGGGCTTCCCAGCCCAGGAGGAAAAGCCCAAGAAGAGCAATGTGTCCGCAGCACAGCTCGATCCCAAGTATTGGGCTTGGCAGCGAAGGAAAAACCAAAGACATGGGTTGGCTAATACAGCGAGGGTGGAGGATGCCTCCTCCCAGCTGTTCAGGCCCTCCCTCCAGTCGTCCCGGAGGATGAGGAGCTCCGTAACCAGTGAATCCGTCGCTCTCTCGGCGGGTACTGTTAATTACTCTCGGAGAAAACGCGCTGAGAACATCTCTGCCTTCTCACCTGGGCGTCCCTAGCAGATGGGCTAGAGAATAGCGGGCGTGACTTCCTCGGGCCCCTCCCTCTACTGTCCTCTGCTCCTTTCTCTCTGAGGTTGGCCTGGGTTGGGGCCCTGGGAAGGTAAGAAATTAGCAGGGTTGGCGAGGGGTGGGGAGCGGATGGGCGCTGGAGACGAACAGTTGGAGCTGGTAACAATTCTTGGCTTTCCTTGCAGAAAACTCTTCCATCATGTCACAGAATGAGTACCCTGAATCAGGTGAGTTCGCTCAGGAATGGGCGTGTGCCTGGAGAGACCTCCTTGATCCAAAGTATCCTGGAGTGCTAGTCCAACCACCTGGGTGCAGGGCATTGGCCACCTGTCTGTGGTCCTTTACTGGTGCCGGGATGCTTTGGACTCTGCCCTGAAGGAGTCTGTGGTGTGGTTCGAGAGGCAGCTGAAGCCGCGGGACAGGGACAGATCTCTGGTGGTGGTGTGTCCTGTGGTCCAGGGAGGGCAGGCTGCCCCCTCCTGGGCTATACAGACCATCTAGTGATGTCCCACGGTTCGCTTTTACAGTGCTCTGGTTATCTAACCAGCTGTAGGCCAGGAGTTCGATGCCTGCATTCCTCAGTCCCTACCCAGCCCTGTGAGGGAGAGGCTGCCATTGTTCCTCTAAAGAAAGGTGACTCTGCTTCTGTGTTCCCTGCTCCGGTCGGTCCTCGTGTCCCTGGGATGGCTCTGTGCTGCCTCTCCTGAGCCCAGACCCAGGAGCTGGCAGGGCCATCAGAGGTGTCCAGTGGGACAGTGCTTGGATAGATCGGTGATTTGCTCTTGCCAAGGGTCCGTGGGGCTGCATGTGCCAGGCTGTCAGCAGGCGAGTTAGGCATGTGGCCGGACTAAGGAGGGAGGAGGGCGCTTTGCAGGGACCTGGTAGTGTCAGCTGGGGAGGTCCTGGGGAGAAGGGGGCAGTGTGAGGAACAGCGCGGGAATAATGGATGTTTTGGGTGACGGGAAGCTGGGGCAGGTTGGGGCTGAGAACCAGGTTGTCAAAGCAAAGAAAGCTTGGAATTGGGGAGGAGTGATTTTTTTTGTGGACATGAGCTCCATGATAAAAGTCAGAATGACACTTTTTTTTTTTTTTTTTTTTAGAAGAACACCTTTTGACCGAATAGCTTTGCTCTGGGCTCTGGGTGCAGAGCACAGTCCATAGGGGCCTTGACAGGGGAAGCCTAGCACCTCCTGTCCAGGCCCAATACAGGACAACACGGGGGACAGGGCCTGGGTTGTGCAGAGGAAAACAGCACTGCCTGGCAGGTGTGGGCGTGCTGCTGCCCTGCCCTGCCCTGCACAGGTGTTGGGATTGGTACGGTCTGAGCCACAGGGGTCCTTTTCCTGGGATCACCCACAAGTGGTGAGCCAAAAGGGACCCATAGTAAGAGGTGCCAGCTGGGCCAAGAGTGAGGCAATGCCCTAGGACTTGCCAGAGAAGGGTTCTGGGAGCCTTGAAGAGGGCAAGAGCTGGCATGGCTGGGGTGCTGGCCAACTGGCCTGAGGCGTGAGAGATTGAGGTGGGGAGTGGGATTGGATCTGAAAGGCCAGGGGTGGTCAGGACATGGGTAGCAGGTCTGTCTCAGACGGTGATCCCAGAGGCTGGGGGGAGCCCCGGCATTATGGCTTGGGGAAGATGAGGACATTTGCACTTGCACTTCACCAGGAAACCTTCCCACAGGAGGGAGCCCGTGCTGTGGGGCAGATGCAGGAACTGAGAGGCAGACCAAGGGTTCTGTGCTCTGGAGTCCCACGGAGACACAGCATGCCCCCCTCCCACCAGGGAATGAGGCTGACATGAGGCCTCTTCTGCAAGTCCCATTCCCTGTCAGTCCTCCGCTCTATTTCTCAGGCTCTTCTGCCTCCTGGGTCTTGTATGATGTCTGGACTATGTCTCTCAGCCTTGATGGTTTGCCCCCAAGCCCTACCTGGGAGGAGGTGCCTTAAGATCCCGTGCCAATGACGTGGGGAAGGAGGGGTCCGGACACTGCAGTGGCTCTGGCTTCCCTTGGATCCCATCTGGGTAGCCAGGCAGGTCTGGGTCCTGTAACCAGGAGGTTCTAGGAGGGCAGGGGTTAGGCAGTCATAACTGTGTCATTACACCATGTTTCCTGGCTCAAAGTTTGTAAAATGAACTTTTTTTTTTCTGGTTGAAAGATATGGGTCAGAACAGGACAAGGCCCTGGTTCCTGTAACTGAAAAATGTTGGTTGAAGGTTGTTGGGTGGGGCTGTCAGCCATCTGCCATACTCTGAGGGGGTGGGGCCAAGACTATATACTCTATCCACTTGGGCCTGACGCTGCCTTCCTGGCCTTCGGGAGGCCTCCCCGACCACTCACTGAGAGTACACCAAGTGGGACAGCCCAGGACAACAGCCTGTGGGTCGTGAAGTCTCTTTTGGGGTGTAGCGCTGATGGCCAGGACCTCTTGGGGTGTCTTTTTCTCGGTGGTGGTTGGGTCTCCAGGCTACCTCAAGTGTGACACAGACGATGCCTCTGAAACCCATGAGGAGAGCCTGGCGGAAGAGGCCTTCAACACAGTCAACTCCTCCATTGTGTCTGGCGAGAGCATCCGTTTCTTTGTCAACGTCAACCTCGAGGTGCAGCCCACCCAGGCTGGTATGGTGGTTGTAGCAGGGATAGACTGCGGGGAGGGCAGGGGACTGGAGACTGGGCAGGTAGGCTCCAGTCTACCAAGAGAGACCCGAAGAGGTGGGCTGGTGCCATGAGCCATCTTCCTTTTTTCTAGTGGAGAGCGAAACGGCTGGTGGCTGTGGGCTTCTCCACACCTCTCGCAAGGTGAGTGGCCCATCTGCAGGACAGGAGACATTGGGTCCTGGGCCACTAGTCGGGGCTGGAGGTGGCTGCTGCTCCCCTCTCGCACTACACAGGGAACTCACACTAGCCCAGAGCTCATCTGGTAGGGCCTTCCCTTCTGGAAGGGAATGTTGGTCCTCGTGGGAAGGCGCAGCCAGGTAGTGTGGCAGGTCTCATTCATGGGCCTGTGTGGGTCCCCACAGTACCTGAAGTTGAAGAACTTTGAGGAAGAGATCCGGGCGCACCGAGATCTGGATGGCTTCCTGGCACGGGCCAGCATCATCCTGAACGAGACGGCCACCTCGCTGGATGAGGTGCTGCGGGCCATGGTGCTCCGCATAGTCTACGACCCCCATACCATCGAGCCTGACTGCAACTTGGACATGCTCATGGCCATGCTCTTCACTGATGCTGGGGCTCCCATGGAGGGTAAAGGTAAGGCCCACCTCCCATCCTTGGCAGGGAGGTCAGGGAGGGGCCAGCTGACCGACCGCCTATCTCCCTACACCTGTCCTCATCTCAGTTCACCTGCTGTCAGATATCATCCAAGGAGTCACTTCCACAGTCACAGGGGTACAATACCAGCAGTCATGGCTTTGCATCATGTGAGTTGCCAGGTCACCACATTGGGTCTCCCTACATATCACCCTGGGGCCAGGTATCCATGTCCCTGCAGAGATTGGCCAACCCAGTTTAGGGGGAGAGGGTGTGAGGATTCCCATCCCATTTAATCATCTTATCCCTAACAGAAGTCACTGGGGGTCCAAGTTAGGTACTCTGGGTGGGATCCCTCACCAGCAGTGGCAACTGTGTGCCCTCCCCTGTCCCTACCAGCTGTACCTCCAAGTCCTTACATAGGCGGCACGTGTGCATCAGCCGCCTGGTCCGCCCGCAGAACTGGGGGGAAAATTCCTGTGAGGTGCGGTTCGTCATCCTGGTGCTGGCCCCACCCAAGATGGTGAGGAGGGGTCTTGGGGTGGATTCCTTTCTTGGGGAGAAAGGTTCTAGGCTACCTAGCTGTCTTCTTGGGGCATCTCTTCCATGTGCTGGAGTACCCCACAGTCCTGGCATCTGAAGGTCTCATTCTACCCTGTCCCTTCATCCCGGTTCTCTGTAGCAACTTGCTAGACCCTCATCAAGCCCTGATTTCCTCCAGAGATTGCCCAAAAGGTTGTAGTTCCTTCCTGACTGAAAAGAGATATTTAAAAAAATTATTCAAACATAGGGGCCTTTCTTTGGCTGTCCCGACTTAACCCTTCTAGTTGGCTGAGTGACTTGCAGATGTGATTCCCCCATTTCCACCCCCAGAAAAGCACCAAGACTGCAACGGAGGTGGGGCGCACCTTTGCCACCATGTTCTTGGACATCACCTTCCGCCAGAAACTCCTGAATACTCACACACAGGAAGAATTCAAGGAGGCCCTAGTACATCAGAGACAGTACATCATGGGCCAGTGTCCAAACTCCACCGGATTGAGCTACAGCAGAAACTCCAGCTTCTTTAGATACCAGCATGTATGGGGTCAAGGTGGGCCTGGGTGGGGGTTGCAAAGCATGGGTGCAGAGCTAACAGGCCCCCTTCTATAGTCCCTGCAGCACGAAGATTTTTTCCCTGTGGGGAAGGGCATCTGTGAGGACTTCGCCCGCAGGTTTGCCGTGTACTCAATGGACTTTACTGATGGTGTGTGCTCTGTGGTCCCCCAAAGCTGGGCCTGTGTGGCTCATACCATAGGACAACGCATGTGTACCTGTCCAGCATCCCCAACACTCTCTCTGTCCTGCCCTAGGCATTATCGGGGAAAACAGGAGTGTTGGCAAGTACATCACCACCACCCTGTTCCTCTACTTCGCTTGCCTCCTGCCCACAATTGCTTTTGGGACCCTCAACGATGAGAACACCAAAGGGGTCATTGGTAAGGGACTGGAGGTCAGTGGGGAGTGCTGGGAGGGGGGCTCAGGGTGTGGTGCCCACCTGACCACCCCACTTCCTCAGGTGTGCAGAAGAGCATAGTCGGGCAGAGCATTGGAGGCCTCTTGTATGCCCTCTTCTCTGGGCAGCCGTTGGTGGTGCTGCTGACAACTGCGCCTCTGGCCCTCTACACTCACGGTGCAGTGAGAGTTGTGGTGGGGAGATGGTGCCCCTGGTCCCTGGCCCCCGCCAAGTCCTGACCACCCACCCGTCCTGCTGCCTGCAGTGATCCGTGGCATCTGTGATGACTACAGTCTGGACTTCAACACCTTCTATGCATGGGTCGGCCTGTGGAACAGTTTCTTCCTCGCAGTTTATGCCCTCTTCAACCTCAGCCTCCTCATGAGTGTCTTCAAGAGGTGACAGGGCCTTCCCTGGACTGCTGGGGCCTCTGAACTGTAGGGAGACCAAGGCTAGGGATCTGATCAGCCAATGCCAGCCTCTGAGGTCCTAGAACCACGGAGGGATGGGGCTCCCGCAAGGGGAAGAGCCTGGAACTGGCCCTCTTCATGGCAGGAGGAGGTGGGGAGGTGAGTCACCCCGAGGCTCTGGGAAGCTTTCCCCCACAACTTACGCCATCTTATGAGGCATATCATCCCCTGGCAGGTCAACGGAAGATATCATTACCTTGTTCATTTCCATCACATTTGTGCTGGATGCTGTCAAGGGCATGATCAAAAGTGAGTATTTAACCTAATGGCCACTTGCTGCAGAGGGACCGGAGTTAAGATGGGGGATTATAGGCTGTGGCCAGGGCAGTCAAGCGGCATGAAAGCTAAGGTTGTTCTCATGCGCCAGGGTGCCCTGGGAGCAGCAGCCTCGTGTGCTAGAGGGCGACAGGGCTGGCCCAGGCAGGGTCAGAGGCACTGGGCCATTCGAGATGTACTGTCAGACAGGGAAGGGGGGCAGCAGCAAAGGATGGGAGTAGTGGGTGGATGGGCAAGTCGATGGGGCCAGCTTTCCCTCACTCCTCCCAGATGGCCCTTCTCCCTTCAAGGCCCATCCATCCCACATCTAGGAGGAAACTGGGCCCCCATCTCCCAGAATCCAAATGGCTGAGGTCTTTTGGCCTATATCCATAGTCTTCCAGAAGTACTACCATGGCAACCAGCAAGGGAGTCTCAACTTAGGTCACAATTCCCTGGTTAGCCTGCTGGACCTAGGCACCAGCCTCAACAGCAGCTTCCACGATGCCCTCAACACCAGCCTCCTGGTCAGCCCGCTGGAACTGAACTCAGAGACACAATTTACTGGGCAGCCGCACCGGGACACTGCCGTGCTCAGTCTGCTTATCATGCTGGGCACGCTTTGGCTGGGCTACACACTCTACCAGTTCAATAAGAGGTGAGGAGGTTCTAGAGGTAAGGGGTTAGGAGACACAGCCCTTGGACCAGGCTGATACACCCTCCTCTGTCCCTAGCCCCTACCTGCACCCCTGCATGCGGGAGATCCTGTCAGACTGTGCCCTGCCCATCGCTGTGCTCACGTTCTCCCTCATCGGCTCCTTTGGCTTCAAGGAAATTAAGAGTGAGTTGGGATGGGACCGGCATGCGGGTGGGGTGGGGTGGGGTGCCTCCTTGGAGTTGTAGCCTGGAGCAGAGTCTATTTCTTGCTGCAGTGAGCAAGTTCCGCTACAACCCCAGTGAGAGACTGTTTATGATGGCTGAGATGCACTCGCAGTCCCTGGGAGCCATCTGCAGTGCCATGGGCCTTGGCTTCCTGCTCTCTATGCTCTTCTTCCTCGAGCAGAACCTGGTGGCTGCCTTAACTAACGCACCAGAGAACAGGTTCCAAGGACTGGGAAGGGAGGGCTGAGCAGGGTGACCCCCTCCAAGGAGCCAACAGGGGCTCTAGCCAGTACATGTTCCTGCCTTTCTGCTGCAGGCTAATGAAGGGCACAGCTTACCACTGGGACCTCCTGCTCATCGCCATCATCAACACGGGGCTGTCTCTGTTTGGCATGCCCTGGATCCACGCTGCCTACCCCCACTCCCCATTACACGTGCGGGCACTGGCTGTGGTGGAGCAGCGTGTGGAGGGTGGGCATGTCTATGACACGTGAGTGTGACAGTGGCCTCTTGAGGCCTAAGGCAAGAATCACATGGGCCCTAAGGTGGATGGCCGTGGGAGGGATGTGTCCCTGAAGTGCCTTAGCCTATGACCCAAGGTGGGCACGGCCCCCTTGGACTGGGGCTGGAGGTGATGCGGGGCTCTGGGACCACACAGGATCATGAACGTCAAGGAGACGCGGCTGACCACCCTGGGCGCCAGCATCCTGGTGGGCCTCTCCCTCCTGCTGCTGCCCGTCCCGCTGCAGTGGATCCCTAAGCCTGTGCTCTATGGCCTCTTCCTCTACATTGCCCTCACCTCCATCGACGCCAATCAGCTCTTTGAGCGTTTGGTCCTACTGCTCAAGGACCAGGTGAGCATCTGGCCCCGAGTGAGGGATATGGGTGGGAGATACATCAGACCTCTCCACACCTGATTCCCTCCCACCCACAGGCCTCATACCCACCCACCCATTATATCAGGAAGGTGCCTCAGAGGAAGATACACTACTTCACAGGCCTGCAGGTCCTGCAGCTGCTGCTGCTCTGTGTCTTTGGCATGAGCCCCCTGCCCTACATGAAGATGATCTTCCCCCTCATCATGATTATCATGATCCCCATCCGGTACGGGAGGGTGGGCAGAGGGCAGGTGGGACAGCTGGGTGGAAGAGTGGAACTGCTAAGATGGGGCCCTCTTCCTTTTCCCTGATTCAATCTTCATCTTTCCGCCTAATCCCTCCTCTTCTCAGCTACAAACTGCTGCCCCTAATCATTGAAGCCAAATACTTGGACGCCATGGATGCTGATCACTGAGCTGCTGACTGGCAGGCCCTGGCCACACCCTCCTGGTCTTCCTAGCCTGGCTGTGACTTTTTGTGGGAGGTGTGGATGTCCTGGAGTGCTGCTCTATGCTGTCCCCTCGCAGCTGTGCCAATGGCCTAGGGTGTGTGCATTGTGGGGGTTCCATGGAGTGTGCCTGCACTTCCCATTGCCTTTTGCTCTGGGTCAAAACACTGCTCAGGGCAGCTTCTGCCCAGGGTGGGACTAAGTAGGGTGGATTTTCTTTTGATAAAAGAGTCAGATGCCTGAAAGAGAAACCATTTCCTTGATTGTATAAGGAATTTGCTGTATGTACATTAGAGAATAAAGCTCGTTTCTATGCTGCTATGTGCTGTCTCACCCCGTAGCCTGCCCCAGCCTGTGAAGGCCCCCTGAGTGCTGTCAGGAAGGGGCATAAAAGGGATCCATGCGTGTAGAGTGGCATTTGTGTGCTGTCACAGTAAATGTTGGCCCAACAGGGAAATGTGGGAGATGCAGGCGGCTTTGTGCTGCCAGGACCCTCCAGGGGAAGGGAAAATCCTGAGGAGAGGGCTGGGGCCAGTAAAGAGCATGGCTGGCGTGAGGGTAGCGGGGTTGACAGACAGCAAAGGGCTCTGGCGCTCAGACAGAAAACAGGTGAGTAGGTCAGATTGGCAGTTCTGAACTATCTGGTCTGCTGGGTAGATTCTAGAATTTATAAGTAGGGGAGGTATAGTGGGAGAGGGGCTGCATCCTGCTCCAGGGCATTGCTGGGGGATGAAGTGAAGTAGAAGAAACCATATGGTGTAAATTGGTCAGATGGAGGAGAGAAGGTACCATGTTTCTGGCTTGGTCATCTGGTGGTTGGCCAGGACCCATGACAGTGGCAGCAGACAGGGGGAAACAGGGACCACAGGTCTAAGGCTCAGGGGAGCACCCCTGTAGGTACATACCAGGGAGCAGCAGCAGTGGTAGGCAGAGCACTGTCTCACAGACATCCCATCACATCACCTTTTAGGACTGACTTTATAAATACATCCTAAACCAAAGGGGCAGATGAGAAGACATGTGCTGTATCTAAAACTAAAAAGGAACTAAGATCTAGATATACAAAGAATTATTGCAAACCAACATAAAATGGTGACTCTGGCAGAAGAGGCAAAGGCTGTGAACAGTGAAAGGGGGGCCAAAAATGTTCCAGGAAAAGGCATAGATGCTCAAACATCTCAGAAATGTGAGGAATGCAACTCAGCAGTGAGGTGGCACCTTCCACTTAGTAGAAATCAGATGTATGGGTGATTGAGTGGGAGACGGGGTGGGGGCTTATGCACTGAAAGGGGACTGGACACAGGCACAACCAAGACACCTCATCCGCCAACTGAGCAATGCTGTTTGTGGGGAATGAATAGCTCAAGTTAAAAGAAGGGGGACAGAAAGTGTACTGTGTGCTAGGACAGAACTCTGGGGAAGAAGCAGAGTAATAGGGATGCCTTGCCCCAAGCAAGCTGCATGTGGTACATAAGCCTTTGTAGCTCCCTCCCCAGTAGCCTGAGTATCCCCTGATTGCGGGGGGGAGGGGGGAAGGGGGCAGGGAGTCATGTCTAGAATCACCCAAGTGAGGAGCAGGCAGGCCCCCAGCATCCCACATCATAAATACACATGTATGTATATATATTTCTAAATTTTTTTCAGAGAGGGAAAGAGAAACATCAATGATGACAGAATCACTGATTGGCTGCCTCCTGCACACCCCACTGGGGATTGAGCCACAACCCCAGGCAGGTGCCCTTGACCATTATCAAACCCAGGACCTTTCAGTCCACAGGCACTATCTACTGAACCAAACTAGCTAGGGCTATATTTTTAAAATGAGTTTGAATTATAATCATAATTTGTACTGTTCTGATGTATAACCCCACAAAGCAAAAGCACTAGACTTCCCACACGGCCCACTCCAACCCAGCAAACACCATGGAGATGAGCTGGGCATTGGCGCACTCGATGGGTGGGTGAACAGCATGGATCTGGCATGGAAAAGGTCAGCCTTGATCTGAGACTTAAGAACGAAAGGAAAGATGTAACACTCCAGTTAGCAAGGGCATGCGAACACCCTGGACACAGTGCTGCCCTTGTCCCACCAACACCCTTTCCCCTCCACCTCAGGTTTCCTGCTCCTGCCAAAAGGGATTCAAGAGACAGACACCTGCCTGGGGCAGATTTCAAAGCAGATACATCCAGTTTATTTTGGAGTGCCTTCCAGAATTTTCACTTGCTGCATTAAAACTAAGAATTTCTTCCCCAAACCCTCAATTCTGTCAAGGCCCATTTAATACCTGAGGTCCTTTCGTATCTTGGAGGCTGTAGGAGAGACCAATGGTGTCCCTTGCCCAAAGCTCCTGCACAGAGCCATCTGCTCCTCTAGACTGGTGAGGCTGGTCTGGTGGGGTTGTCAAATCCCAACACCCCCAGGAAGTGGTAACCCTGAAGGACATACTTGGGGGGTGCCTGCCTGATGGAGGTTTCAGGCTAGCCCTCCCCAGATTCCCGGTGAGCACGCTCATCATTCTTAGAAGTCAGGCTGCCAAAGTATTCCTGCAGCTCGCGCAAGGCCCGGAAGCGATGGGAGATGGCATTCTTCTCAGCTTTGGACATCTCTGCATACCTACGGGGCAACAGCCGCAGCTCAGAGAATAGGGAGCTGAGATCAGGGAGGGTATAGATCCAGTCCCCGTCCCCCCAGTCAATTCCAGAGCTCAAAGCTTTAGGACTCCCCAGGAAAGGGTGGCAGCTATTTTCTTAAAAGTTGAAACGTATTACGGCAGTGGAGTAGGGGGGACGGCAATGGGAAGATATGTGTACACATGTAATTCCTTAATCAATAAAAAAATTTTTGAAAAAAAAATCAAAATGTTTTAAATTCCCCTATAGGTAGAAACCCATACTGATGGTGTGGAAGGATATAAACTTGCTCCAGTGTGTCCAAAACTCATTAAGGGGATGAGTTGCATGTTTGGTCAGCTTTGTCATCTATTGACAGGAAGTAGTGGGGCCTGACAGCAAACACAGCAGTCTCCTCTAGCACACTGCAGGGGGAGGGCAGGTGAGCTGGCCACCGGCCTGTCCTCCATGCCAGGACTCCAGTGAGGTAGTCATTCCACACCCCAATGGTGGGCTTCACATCTATGCTGTCCAGTATTGGCCACTAGCTACAAGTGGCCATTTAAATTTGAACCAATTACAACTGAAGAAAAAGGATTTCAGTTCCTCCGGCATCCTAGCCACATTTTAAATGTCCACAGCCACTTATGGCTAACTGCTACTGGATTGGGCTGTGCAGATGTACAACACCTCTGTCACCAAAGAGCATTCTTAGTGCTCTTTCATGTTGTCCTCAGCCCTTTCTGGCCACTGGAGACCTTGGGCCAAGCTCCATAAGGGCCCCTCCAGCCTAGAAAACCTGATGCCAATAATGGCCAATGTGTCCCATGTAAATAAAGGAGGAAATTGGTATGAAATACTGAGAACACTCAGCACCAAGAGGGTTTAAATGTGATACCCTACAATAGTGTTAACATTTTGCCGAACTAGATAGAGGGAGTCAGAAGATCACCCCCAAAACTCATGTATATACATGACAAGCCAAGGTCAGAGAGGGAAAGCCACTGAAATCATACAGCTGGTCTGCTATGAGCTGGAGCCCGAGCCCAGGTCTCCCAGCTATGCCTGGCTGCCTCTCCCACCGTGGACTGGGCCACCCAGATTCCTTGCATCCACCCCAGCAGAGCTGCCTTCAGCTGGAACGGCAGTCTCAGAGCCTGATTGTCCATATCCGCGTGCCTGCACACTTGGGTGGAGCACTGACCCAACACAGACCATGGCTAGCATGATCCCAAGAAAAAACTGGGCTCCTACGTTTGCTCGTATCCATCAGGTTGAAAGCAGGGGTCCCAGCCAAAGTCCCGGCAGCCTCGAGGTACCACAATCCGGCCCTGCCAGAGGAAAAGGGGACAGGCATGTCATTGGGTTTGGAGGATATACAATAGGAGGAAAGAAATAGCCAGTCTGAGTTTAGTCAGGGATTTGGTTACTAAAAATATATGGTTTCAATGGGCTCACAATGCCTGCAAATGTTTGCTAAACACATAAAATGCAGTTCTCCCCTCACATACAGGGAGGAACCACGTACTTGACATCCCTGGAGATACCCTCCCTCTCTACAGCTTTGCCAAATGGTGACCTACTGAAGAGAGTCAACTGTGAAAACCTGACAGAAAACACTTTCCCCTAATAGGAGATTAAGGCCCCTAGAATTTACAGATAAGCCCTAGGCCTGCTATATTACTGCATTTTTCAAAATGCAAGACAGGCTCTAACAATTAAGTGAAATAACATGATAGAAATTACTTAGCACAGTGTTCAACATAAAAATGAGGTCAATAGGCTGGCTGGTGTGGCTCAGTGGTTGAGCATCAGTGAGCCAGTCTGGGCACATGCCTGGTTGTGGGCTCAATCCCCAGTAGGAGGCTTGCAAGAGAGAGCCAATCTACGGTTCTCTCTCATCATTGATTTTTCTCTCTCTCACTCTCTGAAATCAATAAAAATACATTTAAAAAATTTTAATGGGAAGAACCAAGATGGCGACATAGGTAAACACTGGTACTTGCCAACTCCCACAACCACATCAAAATTACAACTAGAATACAGAACAGCCATCATTCAGAACCACCTGAAGTCTGCTGAATGGAAGTCCTACAACTAGAGAAGTAAAGAAGAAAACGCACTGAGACAGGCAGAAGGCCAGAGACATTGAACAGGCTGGTCCAATATCCAGGTGTGGTATTTCTTTAATCAGGAGGGATATTTCCAAGGCCTCCCATGAGAAGCAATGGGTCCCAGCCCCACACCAGACCTCCAGCCCCGGGTTCCAAGGCTGGGAAGAGAAGTCCCCATAACTTTAGGCTATAAAAACTAGCGGGTCCCTAGCCAGTTTGGCTCAGTGGATAGAGCACCGGCCTGTGGACTGAAGGGTCCCGGTTCCATTCCGGTCAAGGGCACATGCTGGGTTGTGAACTCAGTCTCCAGTAGAGGGCGTGCAGGAGGCAGCCAATCAATGATTCTCTCATCACTGATGTTTCCTTCCTTCTGATATCAATAAAAACATATTAAAAAACAAACAAACAACCAGGGATTGTGGCTGACACAGACTGCTGGAGTCCCAGGTGTTCCTTTTAAAGGGCCTGCACATGAACTTATATGGTCCTGACCTCCGAATGGCAGTTTTGGGGAAGTCCAGGGACATACAGGGAGGAACTGAACTGTCTGGCATTGGGACAAGAACTCGAGGGTGAGTTCTCCTCGACAGAGGTGTTCACAGGGGTCTGTTCTTGTGCTGAGACCTCCCCCATTGCAAAGCTGCCTGGCAGCCATATCTGAGTTTCATCAGCATGGTCCACACTGTTCATTCCCCTGGTGAATCTCTGAGAACCCACTCTATCCAATTTTCAGCCCCACCCAAGCTGTTTGCAGCTTCCTTTCCATATGCATGGCCTATACTGGCTCAGTTTCAGACACTGCTAAAACTCTCTTAAACAAGCAGCAGCTGGATCCAGTGTGCCCCAAACCTATCAAGAAAAGGTCCAAGACCCAGCACTAGCACCTGCCTTGCCTCATAGCTTGTCCTCACCTGGGCACTTCCTAGCCCAGTGGCCGGCAAACTCATTAGTCAACAGAGCCAAATACCAACAGTGCAACGACTGAAATTTCTTTTGGGAGCTAAAATTTTTAAACTTAAACTTCTAACACCACTTCTTCAAAACAGACTCACCCAGGCCATGGTATTTTGTGGAAGAGCCACACTCAAGGGGCCAAAGAGCCGCATATGACTCACAAGCCACAGTTTGCTGATCACTGTCCTAGCCCAATACAAACAGCAGCCATCTATAGATTTCGCTGTAGCTCCTGCCAGGTGGCCCCAGGCAGTGGCTGACTTTGCAACAACCAGGAGGCCTCAGAGCCAGTGACCCAGTGAACAGCTTCAGACCATACTAATTACAACTCTACTCATCCATAAGTGACACACTCAAGGGGCAGACTCAGTGAGCACCAAAGCCCCACTGAAGCAAGTCCTGGTCCACAGGGGTGTCTCCTGCATAGTCGCTCTTCTATTGTAGATGCAGCTGTTCCTCACAGCCAATTGGCCTGGAGGCAAATTCCTCCCAGTGACGCCAATTCCTTCTCATGATGCCTATCAAGGCTCAACTACAAGAAGACTGTGCACACAGCCCACACAGAGGCGCACCTAAAATGCCCAGCTCAGGGGACTGGGGAGGCTGAGTCACTGGGCCCTACAGGACACCTACTACACAGGCCACTCTACCAATTCCAGGAGTTATAACACCTCTACCTAATACATAGAAACAAACACAGGGAAGCAGTCAAAACGTGGAGACAAAGAAACATGTTACAAATGAAAGAAAAGAAAGCAAGTAAGCTACTAGATATAGACTTCAAAGCAATGGTTATAAGATTACTCAAGGATCTTAATGAGAGTTTCAAGGGACTTAATGAGATCTTCAAGGATTTTAGTGAAAATGTCAGACATAAAAGACCAGTCAGGCCCTCGCTGGTTTGGCTTAGTGGATAGAGTGTTGGCCTGTGGACCAAAGGGCTGCAGGTTTGATTCCGCAGCATTCAAGGGCATGTACCTCGGTTGCAGGCTCCTCCCCAACCTGGGCCCTGACCAGGACACGTGCAGGAGGCAGCCCATCAATGTGTATCTCTCACACTGATGTTTCTGTCTTCCCCTCTCTCTTCTACTCTCGCTCAAAATCAATGGAAAAAATATCCTTGGGTGAGCATAAAAAATAAAAAAGTCAGAAATTAAACATACATTAATGAAATAAAGAATAATTTATAGATTCAATAGAATAGAGCATTCTGAGAATCAAATCAACAATTTGAAATATGAGGAAGCAAAAAACATCCAATCAGAAGAGCAAAAGAAAAAAAGATTCCAAAAATATGAAGATAGTGTAAGGAGCCTCTAGGAAAACTTTAAGTATACCAACATCTGCATTATGGGGGTGCCAGAAGGAAAAGAAAGAGCAAGCAATAAATTGAAAAACTATTTGAAAAAAATGACTGTAAACTTCCCTAACCTGGTAAAAGAAACAGACTTACAGGTCCAGGGATCACAGAGTCCCAAACAAGAGGAATCAAAAGAGGCTCACACCAAGATACGTCATAATTAACACGCCAAAGGTTAAAGACAAAGAAAGAATCTTTTTTTTTTTAAATATATTTTATTGATTTTTTTACAGAGCAGAAGGGAGAGGGATAGAAAGTCAGAAACATCGATGAGAGAGACATCAATCAGCTGCCTCTTGCACGCCCCCTACTGGGGATGTGCCCGCAGCCAAGGTACATGCCCTTGCCGGAATCGAACCCGGGACCCTTCAGTCCGCAGTCCGACGCTCTATCCACTGAGCCAAACCGGTCTCGGCCAAAGAAAGAATCTTAAAAGCAGTAAGGGAAGAGCAGTTAGGTACCTACAAGGGAGTGCCCATAAGATTGTCAGCTGATTTCTTAACAAAAACTTTGCAGCCAGAAGGGTGTGGCAAGAAATATTCATAAAGTGATGGATAGTAAGGACCTACAACAAGATTATTCTACCCAGCAAAGCTATCATTTAGAACTGAAGGTCAGATAGCTTCACAGATAATAAAAAGCTAAAGGAGTTCATCACCTCCAAACCAGTACTACATGAAATGTTGAAGAGTATTCTTTAAGAAGAGGAAAAAGAAAAAGATTAAAAATCTGAACAATAAAATGGCAATAAATACATATCAACAACCAAATTTAAAAATAAACGAACAAGAAATCTAATGAATAAAACAAACTGATGAATAAAATAGAATCAAAGGTATGGAAAGACTAACAGTCTCAGAAGGAAGGGGAGGAACGGTGGGAAGAGATTAAACAAAGATCTTATGTGCATGTACTAGTATGCATTACCGATGGACACAGACAATATGGTGGTGAAGGCCTTGAAGTGGAGTGGGAACCCGGTGGAGGGAGGCAATGGGGAGGGGAGGGAGAACAGGGACGTCTGTAATACTCTCAAAAATAAAGATTTAAAAATAGATAAAAAGAAAAAATTTAAAATGAGCTCAATACTAGCTGTAATAAGCCAATTTCAACAGAGAAATGTTACATAGAGAACAAATTATAGCCCAGTGTCACAGAATGTCATGTTGCTGAGGAAGCAATAAAAGAAAAAAGTAATTTAAAAACTATAAGAGAGGTAGTAGAGGATGGGGATTAGCCACATAAATGACAAGTTATTTAGACTAAAGGCAAGTTCTGCTCCTGCTAGCAGGGAGACTGAGGCAGTTTCTAAACTACTCTGAACCATACCCAAGTAACACGTTTTATGAACACCTGCAGTAAGGCAGGCAGTGTTGTCGGCACTGAGGTTATAGCAGGCCTTGCCTTGCCCTTACAGACTGGATCTTAAGCAAAACAGGCATCAAACTAGTAAACAAATTTCCAAATGCCAAGTGGCTTAAAGGGAACAGGGAGCTGGACTCAGTAACAGGATAGAATGACTTGGAAAGGCCTCAGGGATAGAGCAAGAACATTCCAGGCGCCCTGGCTGGTGCGGCTCACTTGAAGTATTGTCTCAACGACTGAAAGGTTGAGGGTTCAATTTTTGGTCAGGGCACACACCCAGTTTATGGGTTGTGGGGTGAGTACAGGAGGCAATCAGTTAATGTTTCTCTCTCTCCCTCTTCCCCTCTCTCTGAAATTAATTTTAAAAAGAACATTCTAGGCGGAGAACATTCCAGGCTGATGCCAAGGCCCTGAGATAGGGAAGGGCTTGGCATATGCATTGCTGAAAGGACAATGTGATTAGGTTCAGAGAGCTCAGGTAAGAACATGAAGAAACAGGGCCACCCCGTGTAAAGTGGGGGTTGGGAAGCAACAAAGTGCATGAAACAGCCAAAGCTGGGGAGACAATAGGGAATGGTGGGGACAGCAATGACCTGGCCTTGTCAGCAGGGCCTGTGGTTGTTCAAAGTTCTGATTTTTGAGAGAGAACATTCCCGTGTTCATAGCAGCATTATTCACAGTAGCCAAAATGTGGAAGTAATAAATGCTCATCAACTGACAAATAGATAAAGAAAATATGGCAAATACATACAATGGAGGATTCAGCCTTAAAAACAAATTCATGCTACAACATGGATGATCCTTAAAGATATTATCCTATCTAATAAAATAATATGCAAATTGACCATATCTCCAATCAAGCCATGCCCACAGTCACGTCCATTAGCCAATCAGAAGCAAATTATGCAAATAAACCCCCAACCAAGATGGATGCAGCCACTGAGAGCAGGAAAGAGGTTTAGGTTTCCCCAGCAATGGAGGAAGCCAAGCTTTCCATCTGCCCTTGTCGGCCTAGGCCTCCACTCAATGCTACAAAGTTTCAATTATACAAGATACATAATCCCAACAGAAATGGCAGCAGCCACAGAGCTGGAGAGAGCAGAGGCTAGGGTTGCCAGAGCAAAGGAGGAAGCCAAGCGCCTAGGCCTCCACTCTGCTACAAAGCTTCTAACAGAAATGGCTGTCGCCAGTGAGCAGAAGGCTTGGCTCTGCTCCAGGCTACAAAGTTTTAATTGTAGAACATAAATTAATCCCAGATCCTATGCTTGGGTGGTTGGGGGGCGTGGCCAGCCTGCAAACCACCCAGGCTGCCCCACACCCCAAGGGAACCCCCACCCTGATCTGGGACACCCTTCAGGGCAAACCAGCCAGCCCCAACCCATGAACCAGGACTCTATCCTATCTAATAAAGGAGTAATACGCAGATTGACCATCACTCCAACATGCAAGAAGGCTGCCCCATGTGGTCAAAGATCCTGCCCCCATGTGGACATAAGGTGGCCAGCAGGGGAGAACACTTGGGAGGTTCCAGGCCTGC
Organism: Antrozous pallidus; assembly: GCA_027563665.1. Taxonomy (NCBI): domain Eukaryota; kingdom Metazoa; phylum Chordata; class Mammalia; order Chiroptera; family Vespertilionidae; genus Antrozous; species Antrozous pallidus. The sequence continues at coordinate 31,977,965 of CM050518.1, forward strand.
AAGGGAGGGCAGTTGTGGGCCATCAGGCCAGCAGGGGAGGGCACATGGGAGAGACCAGGCCTGCAAGGGAGGGCAATTGGGGGCGATCAAGCCTGCAGGGGAGGGCAGTTAGGAGTGACCAGGCTGGCAGAGGAGGGAAGTTGGGGGCAAACAGGCCGGCAGGGGAGCAGTTAGACATCAATTAGGCTGGCAGGGTAGTGTTTAGGGGGTGATCAGGCTGGCAGGCAGAAGTGGTTGGGGCAATCATGGAGGCAGGCAGGTGAGCAGTTTGGAGCCAGCAGTCCTGGATTGTGAGGATATCTAACTGCCCGTTTAGGCCCGATCCCAACAGGCAGTTGAACATCCCTCAAGCGGTCCCAGATTGGAGAGGGTGTAGGCTGGGCTGAGGAACACCCCCCACTCCGTGCACAAATTTCGTGCTTGGGCCTCTAGTCATAAATAAGCCAGACACAAAAACATAAATACTGTAGCAGTCACTTATATAAGGTGTCTAAAGTTGTCCAACTCTTAGAAACTGATGCCAGGGGCTAGGGAGAGGGGAAAGGGAGAGTTGCTAGAGATCTGTTGCAGAAGTGTGCATATAGTTAACACTACTGTACACTTAAAACTGTAAAGATGGTAATTTTTATGTTATGTGTTTTTTACCACACACACAAATATAACCAGGTAGGGCAACACACCTCTGTGGTCAATCCCTGGTGGAGATTCTGAGATAGCGCTTTGTGGGCTATAGTGGGACTCTTGGATTTTATCTTGAGCAGAAGAAAGAAAGCAGGAGTGAATCCACACAATGTGGAATATACTGGGGGACACGGGTGGGGGCGGGGGGAGATGCATGCAGCCAGCTCAGAGGGTAGTGTGGGCCCTGTGACAAGTTGCTGAACCTCACAGGTAGGCATGAGATGCTGAAGGGCAGCTGGGGAAGGAGTAAGTTGGAGGAAGATTATGAACATAAAAAGTTAGAAAGCCTGTGTGATATTCAAGTAGTTGGATAAGGAGACTAGAATTTGGAGAAGACTGGGATGTAGATGTAGCTCTAGGAGTTGTCTTCTTCAGTTTCCACACTTGCTTCTTGGGATGGCATCTAGTGCAGAGCTCTGGGAACACAGGGCCTCAAAGAGTTGTGAGCCATTATGCGTTCCCCTCAAACAGCACCTCAGGTAAGAACATGAAGAACAGCACACAGATTTCGGAATTGACAGCATTTCTCCTGGTGGTGCCCAGGGGCAGATCTGGGCAAAGTCCTAGGAACTAACTCTGGCCTAGATGCCCTCCCACTACCTTCCAGCAGAAGACACTGGGCCAAGAGCTAGAGGCTCAGCGCCCTCTGGTGGCATGTTGAGAAACCAGCATGGGTACGCACCGAGGTCCGGCCCCTGAAGAGGCGCACAGGCTCACTTGCGTTGCCAGTGCTGAATGCGAATGTACAGAGTGCATAGGCGGACTTGTCCTCGAACCCTGCCAGGAGCTGGTGGAGACCTGTGGACAGGTGCAGTGAGGGCTTAATGCAGTCTGTGCCAGCCAACACCCACTCCCCACCTTGAGGCCCCAGGTTGGGGGACATATGCCAAACTGGGGGTTTTATACATGTCATCAGATAGGCTTTGTAGTGATAAACCTGGAAGTTGAGTCATGGGGAGATGGGGTTCATTATTCTGTTCTATTACATATGCTTAAATACTCTTTAATATAAAATGTTTTTAGCAGCACTTAAAAAGGGAACATTTTGACCTGCAACTGTAGGTGACAGGGTATACACTGCTGGGGCCCAGGAGGGGACCCGAACCCCAAGGCCAGGCTCTGGCAAAGGCAAGGACTGGCCAGCAGTCAGTATGGCCAGTCCTCTTACCCCCAAATCAACTGCAGTTCCTTTGTCCCTCAAATTCCCACCTCCCACCATCCCTTTCCCATCCATTCTTTCCATATTTCAGCACTCCCGAGAGTCAGGTGTGCAGGGAAAGTATGAGATGCAGGTTATAGATGGGGAAACTGAGGTGAACAGAAGTGGTGGGGCTGAACCTGAGATTCCTGATGAGTAGTGGGGCCCTCGCCCAGACCACCTCGGGATTCTAAATTCCCAACAGATCTAAAGGAAGAAATAAAAAGGAATAATACCTTCAGGCTTTAATTTCTCCAGAAACCACTTTCTGCAAGACAAACAAAGGAGAGTCAGACACCAGCAGATGGATCTTTGGACCGCCTTCTTCTCTGGGATTAGAGCCCTGGGACAGCCAAGCAATTCACATGGTAAAGAATGTCTCACCCTGGGCAGTGAGGCTCAGTTGATTGGGCATCGTCCAGTGCACCTAAAAGTTGCAGGTTCAATTCCCAGTCAGGGCACACACTCAGATTGAGGGCTCAATCCCCAGTAGGGGGCATGCTGGAGGCAGCCAGTCCACATTTCACTCTCACATTGATGTTTCTCTCTCCCTCTAGCTTCTTCTCTAAGAAGCAATTTAAAACAAACAAAAGAATGTCTCAACTCAAAATGAAGACAAATCATCCAATAGGAAAAAGGAAATGGATGCAAACAGGCAATGCATAGAAGAATCAATAATTCAATGAAGGCCTCGAGCTGAGTGATAATTAGGAGAATGTAAATTAAAACTGCATGTGATAACACTTCATAGTCCCCACATTGCAAAATATGGAGCAATGCATACTATAAGTGTATACAGGTGCTACTGCTTTGGCAAACATATTGGCAATCTAAATGTTAAATATATACATATCCAAGACCCAGTAGCAGCACTGGTAGGCATTTGCCCCCTAACCACAGAGAGGGGTATTCAAATTGGGATATTTGTACCCTAGAGATACAACAAGACCTTCTAAGGGGTGCAGGACATTGGATATGAAATCCATTTTCAGATCCTGACTTTGTTTTCTCTTTCCTGAAATCAATCTATCCAGGAACGTACATCCTCAATAGATGGGTTCCCCTTGCCCATCTCACTTACACAATCACATTCTCACACTTTACAAAAGAAAGGCATGCCTTTCCCCATCCCTAATCCTTCCTCAGGACAATCTGAAATATTGGTGCTGATGCCAAGATAGTGAATGATCTGCGATATCAGGTAACCAATCATTTCCAAGTTCAGATGGTTTTGGGAGCAGGGCCCTATGAGGGGGAGCACTCACATGTAGGGGCCAGGGAGACCCCCAAGGGCGTTGAAGCACAGACAGGTATCTTCCACCAGTACAGGCCCCTGCACCTGCAACACAAGGAAATACAGCCCTGAGACCTGCTACCAGCAACAGTCCCTGCTGCAGCCCTGAATTCCTAGGCCATCCAAGCTGGAGCCAGGCCCACAGCTGGTTGGAATCTGCAGCAACAGGATATAGAAGTCTGTCCACCTGCTACCAGGATTAGTCCTTGGCTAATTGCCTATATTCACTTTAGAGATGGGGACACCAAAAGCTCTGGCAGGCTGTAAAACCCACTCCAGGCACAGTAAGAGAAAAGGTGGGATTCATAGTCAGGCAGCCTGACCCTTCAGGAAGTTCTCTTTCCTAGTTCCACAGAGGTAAGTGAGTACAGGGATGGATGGATGTGGAGAGATTTCGGGGCTGGAATGTATGTATCTGAAAGTTAGAATTACGTGTGTAAGTGGTGGTCTAGGGAGATACTATACAGTCAAGGTTGAGAGAGACAGTATTCGAGGGCCAACATGAACTAACCCCAGAACAGCCAGGCCTGGGCAGATCCTTGAGTCATACCAAATTGTACCCATGCTATTGTTCTCCATGGATCCCCAGCAGGCATAGGCCCCAGGAGCCACCAGGACAAGAGAAGTGAGTAGAGCACACATGTGGAGCAAGCACCTGGCGAGCTGCCTCCTGACACTTCTGTATGGAAATCTCGTCAGGCTCTCCCTGGTACTCTGGCACTTGAGGAAAAAGACATACAGAGTCAGGTCACCAGCAGACAGAGAAATCAAACTATCTTTTAAAAATAAAACAAAACACAGGGGGAAGGCTGGGTGGATGGGAGGCGGACGCTGGGGGAGATCAACTGAAGGACTTGCATGCACGCATATGAGCATAACCAACGAATGAAAGACACTGGGGCAGGGAGGGGGGCAGGTGGGGACATGTGCTGGGAGGTAGGGGAGGCTGGGGAGAGGATAATGGGGGGAAAAAAGGAAAACATATGTACTACTATTAAATATAAGTTATACTGCAAAAAAGAAAATAAAATTTTTTTAAAGATAAAACAAAACAGAGACATACGGTCAATTTTCTTTGCCACCAGAGTACATGGAAACTTGTCTCCTAGAATCTGAATGACCTGTTGCAAAATGACGGAACATTTATCACCATCTGTTAATGATTCCCCATAATCCACCATTCTAATCAGGTAATTCTCCTGTCATTACCCTAAAGCTTATTAATCAGGCCCATGAGCCTCACCCCAGTCTTCAGGGTCCACCCCAGATCAGCTCCCTCATCTCCACAATCTCCTACTTCAGGTGTCCCATGCTAACTGCTCATCCAGAACACCCACTTCCCTTCTTAATGCTCCCCAAAACCCTATTTTTCAATTAACTTATTTTTTATTGAATGTATTGGGGTGACATTGGTTAAAAAATACTTTATTTTTAATAACCCCAACCTGAAATTTAGCATCTCTTTTAATTGTGAATACAGAAAACCAAAATAGTATTAGCAGTTCCTGTGACCTTCCCCCTCACCCCTCCATTGATTTTTAGAGAAAATGGAAGGGAGGGAGGAAGGGAGGAGGAGGCGAAAGATCATTGTGAGAGAAACACATTGACTGGTTGCCTGAGAGCCCTGACCTGAGGCAGGAATCAAACCTGAAACCCAGGTATGTGGCCTTGATCGGGGAATAGAATCCATGATCCTTCAGTGTGTAGGTCAATGCTGCAACCATGGAACCACACCGGCTAGGGCACCTGTGACCTTTAAACCTTTAAGTCCCAAATGTCAACCTGGCAGGTGCTACTCAGTTGGTCGGGCGTCCTCCCAGGCAAGGAAAGGTTGCAGAGGTTGCAGGTTTGATCCCTGGTTGGGGGCGTGCAGGAGACAGCCATCACATTGATTTTTTTGTTTGTTTGTTTTTCCTTGTTGTTGTTTTGGTTTGTTTTTGTGTTGTTGTGTTTTTTTGTGTTTTTTTTTTCAAAAAATCACAGATGTCGCCATATTCTCTCCCATTCACTTATAGAAAATATCTCAAAATATCATTTACAATCACTTTTTAAAATTTTAATTTTAACAAAATGTATTGATTTTTAGAGAGATAAAGAGCGAGAAAAAAATTGTCCTACTTATTTATGCATTCACTGGTTGATTCTTTATGTTCCCTGACTGGAGACAAACCCCCAACCTTGTCGTGTCAGGATGACACTCTAACCAACTGCTCTACTCAGCTGGGCTCATCACCGAGGACCACACTCCGGCCCGTGGTGGGCCGCAGGTGAGGCGTCTGCCCCACGCCCTGTCACCTTCGAATCGCGGCCTGGGTCAGCTACAGAAGGGTGTCGGGATCCCGCTTTGAGGTCCAGCTCAATAAGTGACCTTCGGGACAGGTGCCACGGACCCCGCCACTCCTCTGGGCTCACAAGCCCTGTGTCCCCGGCCGCCCTGCTCCGCGCGGTCCAACCCGTTCCACCCGCTCCGTCCGACCCATCCCGGCGGGTCCGGCGCTCCACTCCCCCTGCGCGACTCTCCCGCGTGCTTCCTCCTCCCGGAACCCATTCTCCGCCCCGTCCCAGCCGCCTCCTGGCCGGCCTCCCACACCCTCCTAGCACCTCCTCCAACTTCTTGGCGTTCCCCGTGACAAACACGAGCTCCTTCCCGGCCAGGGAGGCCGCCATAGTCAGTCTCAGCTAGCTCGCGGCCCCACCGGAAGCCCCTCCACCGCGGGCTGCAGGCACTTCCGGCCGGCGGCGGAAGGGGGCGGCCACCCGCCAGCCTAGCGATCCCCGGCGAAGCAGCCTCGGGATTCCGTTGCGCGCCTCTGGCAGCGACGACAGCCTAACCAACTTGCAGAAGGCTGGCCGTGAGCCCTCGCTCAGACCCCGGGGAGAAGAGTGCCGTTCTTCCGGAGGAGCAGCCTCAGGCGACGCGCGCTAGGAGGAGGACCGTGGCGCGGCCACCCTGCTCCCGGTGCAACAGTCTTCCTGAGTGGAGGTTGAGTGCTCCGCGATCTGTCTCTCCCAACAAGCGACGGCATTTGCAGGGACCGAAAGATACCATCCAACCATCGGCTCTCCGCCGCTATCGCCTTTCTCTGGAACTTGAGCACCAAGCGAAGCAAAAAACTCCGTCCTTCTTAACCCGAATTCATCACCCCTTCTCGATACTCACGTCTCAGCCAGATGTTTGCATCCTGAACACAGCAAAGAATAGACCCACCTGGGCGACAGACCTACTGCTGACTCCCGCATTGGGCAAGTCACTTGTCTCCCTCCTTCTGAGACTCAAAGGCAGATGTAGGGCTAGCTCTACTTACGGTGAGGCAACTTCTGTCAAAGGAGTGTCAGTACCTTGGAGGTCGATCAGTGCCTGGATGAGTTATTTTACTTAATGTTAATAACCTCTGACCATCTCGAATTTTATTTATTTATTTATTTATTTTTTAGGTCCCAGAATTTGTCCTTAGGGAATATTTAAACTTCCATGCTCTCTGAAAACTTTGCTCAATGACCATTGCACTAAAATACATTACTATATTCCGGGGCAAGTCCTGAAGTTTCTGAGTCAGTACTATTTCCACAATGTGATTCGTAAAGCTCCATGGAATTGATCTGGAAAGTAGTGGATTATATTCAGGAAGTGAGTAGCCCTCCTTGTATGTCATCTATCTTCCTTCTTCATGAAGTCATAGAGGTTTCCCTGATCAAAGCTGGCCTCCTGGCTGTTGAAAACTTAGGCTAAGAGGAGCTTGCCAGGGCCTGGGCACAGACAAGAACCATGTGCTATGTCAGTACAAGGACCCTGGGAGTGCTGGAGGCTGAGAGAACCACCTTGTTTGGGGAGTCACAGGAAGCTCTAGGAGCTCACAAAGGGTTTCTAGCAGGGAATATTGTCAGTGGATATTCACTTTAGATTAGACCTCACTCTAAATCTGAAGGCTTTGGAGCTCAAGAGCTTGGGGAGAGGGAGGAGGTATGTGAATACAAAAAGTTGTATACAAAAATTTGTGTATGTAAGATCTTTAGTCAGACTCTTGGTTGCAAGGGTCAGAAGACCAGCTTAGGCAAAACAAAACAAAATGTATTGATTGGTTCACTTAACTGATGTGTCTACCTATAAAGAGACAGTTTAAGTGCTCAATTGCTCTGAACAGAAAGGAAGGCGAGCCCTGGCCAGGTAGCTCAGTTGGTGAGTGTTGTCCTGATAAGCCAAGGTTGTGGGTCCAACCCCTGGTCAGGGCACATAAAAGAAACAACCAATAAGTCAATAAAATTTAAAAAGAAAAAGAATAGAAAGATAATCTGTCAATCATTCATTCATTCATTCGATTACGCTAGAAATACAATGTGTGAATTTTTACCCCCTTTAACCAAGAATATGACTGGAAATCTCATTAGAATTTGCACTCTCCTCAATTGGGGAAATCCAGTTAAGCAAGAAGGACAATTCTTGCCCTCAAAAAAGCTTGTCAGGTCCTATCAATTCTACCTCTGAAATAGTTCTAGAATCAGTCCCCTCCTGTTCACCCCACAATGCTACTGTCATGAGTCCAATGCGCTTGTGAACCAGGAAGATAGCTCTCCCTGCCGTTTTCCACCCCTCCTGTCTGCCCACAAATCTTAAGAGACATGATTGGGGTCCAGGACTCTGAGAACTGCAAATGAAAGCTACAAACATATCTAGTTGAGGCAACAAGGAAGGGTTATCTCTATTGACAGTTTGTTGTTTTGCCCTTTCAGGCAACTTCTGAGCACATGCAAATTATGAAAAAGTTTAGTCTTAATTTTTACTTTTTAATCTTTTTATTGTGGAAAATTTCACACTTATACAAAAATGTCAAACTTACAAAACAGAAGGAAAAAGCAGTATGAGCCCCTTTATACCTATCACCCAACTTTAACAATTGTAGATATTAGTTTTTAAAAAAATATATTGATTTCAGAGAGGAAGGGAGAAATAGAAAAAGTAATGATGAATCATTGATCAGCTGCCTTCTTCATGCCCCCTACTGGGGATCAAGCCTGGAAATTGAATCCAACTTTGACCTGATTCATATGTTGAAACTCAACCACTGAGCCATGCCAGCTGGGCAACGTTAGCTTTTTTTAAAAAAATATATTTTATTGATTTTTCACAAAGAGGAAGGGAGAGGGATAGAAAGTCAGAAACATCTATGGGAGAGAAACATCGATCAGCTGCCTCTTGCACACCTCCAACTGGGGATGTGCCCGCAACCAAGGTACATGCCCTTGACCGGAATCAAACCTGGGACCTCTCAGTCCGCAGGCTGACGCTTTATCCACTGAGCCAAACCAGTCAGGGAAGGCCTTATTTTCTTCAGCTAGAACTCGAGCTCTTTGCTCTTGAGCACATAACCATCTGCTCAGCCTTACTGGTCTGGTCTTGAAATGATGCATGCAAGAAACTTGCCCTGCCTGGCTGGGCGTGGCTCGTGGTTGACCATCAGCCTATGAACCAGGTTCAATTCCCGGTCAGGGCACATGCCTGAGTTGCAGACTCAATCCCTGGTAGGGGGCATAGGAGGCAGCTGATAATTATTCTCTCTCATCATTAATGTTTCTATCTCTCCCTCTCTGAAATCAAGTATGGTAGCAATCAGGTAGAAATTGCTATTGGGGTTCATGGTGCTATTTGTTTGCTAAAACAATAGAAAGTTATTTTGATTTTCTGAACTTATGTATGATTGAATACTCCATTAATGATGGTTTGAATATCCCATTGATTGTGATCTCACTAGTTATCAAAACACATTCTTCTGGAACCAGGACAGGACAATTATCCTAAATTGTCTCAGTAGCTACAGATAGTGCATTCCTGTTGACTCAGTGATCCTAGAATCTGGACAGCACAATTGTTCTAAATTGCCCAGGTGGTCCCAGATAATGTGTTTCTATTGATTCAGTGATTCTTAGATACTTTAGGTAACTAACTTGCTCAATTTTTGCTTCTGTAAAAAAAAAAAAAAAATGCTTTTCGTGAAACAGGTTCCCTCATTCCAGACCCAAAGATGTAATCGATACAATTGTGATATTCTGCCAATATAAGCCAGATGTGTCAAGCTGTCCGGGGCTGTGAGGTCTGAAGCGCTTTTGCTCCAGACCTCGCATGCCGCTGGCCTTTAATAAATGACACCATAATTTGACTTCTTGAGGCATCCTTTGTAAGATGGGGGTACACTACAACTGCTGGTACTGCTCCTCTAGAAGGTTACTGGTTTTGGCATTCCTTTTCCCTTCATCATATTTCTTCTGACTTTTTGTTGTTGTTAATTCTCACCTGAGGATATTTGTCCATTGATTTTTAGGGAGAGTAGAAGAGAGAGGGAAAAATAGAAACATCCATATGAGAAAAACACATCAATTGGTTGCCTCCCACAGGAGCCTGGACCAGGGCCTGAGCCAAACTGGCTAGGGTTTAACTTTTGATTTTTGTTTGTTTGTTTGTTTGTTTAAAATCTCTTCCTCCTCACAAGTGAGCTTGGCCCCCTTCTTGCAGCCCAGGGGGCATTGCATAGTGGGACTGGTACCACTGTCAGTAGGGTGTGCTGTCAACAAGCATGATGCAATTCTTTACTGGTACAGACCAATTTGTTGTTGGGTGCATTGTAGACAACATTAATAATCCTTGTTTTGTGCGCACAACACTCTGAGCCCCAGGAGAAGTTGCCCATGTCCCGGTTCAAGGCATGGTGCTTCGTGTTGCCTCCCCCACACACAGACTGTGTGTATGCGATGGGGAGGATGATAGGATGGGGAATCTTAGTGTTGGCAGCAGGATGTCCCAGCTCATATTTTCGCTTCTTGTGGTAGGGATTTCTCTTGTGCCCAATCTTGTGGCACTTATGCCAGTTGTCCTGAGAGATGGCTTGGTGCCACTGGAAAGAGCCTGTCCCCAATTGTGTTTTTTTCCTTAAATCTTTAAACAATGTATTGATTTTGAGAAAGAAAACGGAAGGGGGAAAGAGAGAGAAGGAGAAACATCGATTTATTGTTCCACTTATTTATTCATTCATTAGTTGATTCGTATATGTGCTCTGGCCACGGACTGAACCCACAACATTGGTGTATTGGGTCAGTGTTCTGAGTTATCAGGCCAGAACCATAGGGTTTTTTAAAAACAACTTTATCAAGGTATAACTTGTCCCATTTTCTCTATAAATTGTTAAGAATTAAAAGGGAATTTAAATTCCTTGTGGGTGTTTAATTTCCAAGAGGTCACTATGGAAAACTGCATCATTAATTTTTGTACAACCCAATAAAACTAATTTTATTTTTAAATTGGTCTAAAATTGGAAGGTCTGAGTACAAAAGTATATCATTATTTAAATGGAAGATTTGGTCTCTCCCCCTCACCCCTTCAACTAAATCAAATGTTACAGATACAGGCACAGTTCTGCCTTTAATCTCATTCATCTTCTTCCCTCCCCAAAGGTAATCACCATGCTGAAGTTCATATGTATTATTCCTAAATATGTTTGTGTATCTTTTCCACATAGTATGTTTCCATAAACACTATATGGTATTGTTTATTGCTTTAAAAACATATTAACGGCCAAAACCGGTTTGGCTCAGTGGATAGAGCATCGGCCCTCAGACTGAAAGGTCCTGGGTTCGATTCCGGTCAAGGGCATGTCCTTGGCTGTGGGCACACCCCCGGTAGGGGGTGTGCAAGAGGCAGCTGATTGATGTTTCTCATAGAAGTTTCTGACTTTCTATCCCTCTCCCTTCCTCTCTGTAAAAAATCAATAAAATATATTTAAAAAAATAAAAACATAGTTATCACACTGCACATTACGTTTACAATAATTTCCACTTAATCTTTTTTTATGCCCCCAAAAGTCATTTTATCTATCTATCTTACTATGATATATAACTCATAAGAATAATAATAACCAGCACTTTTGGAGCCCTTATGAAATATCAGGTACTACTCCAAGCATCTTTTCAAAATTCACCTTCTATATAAATAAAAGCCTAAGCAACTGTTTGACCAGTTGCTGTGATGTGCACTGACCACCAGGGGGCACTCAACACAGGAGCTGCCCCATGGTGGTCAGTGCATTACCACAGCGGACCTCCTGCGGTCCCTCCCCTGGACTGGCTGACCCCCATTGGGACTGGGCAAAATGCCCAGACTGACCCCCATCACCAGCCAGGCCCAGGGACCTCACACGTGCACGAATTTGTGCACCAGCCCTCTAGTTTTAAAATAAAAAAGCATGGCTGAAACCGGTTTGGCTCAGTGGATAGAGCATCAGCCTGCGAACTGAAAGGTCCTGGGTTCGATTCCGGTCAAGGGCATGTACCTTGGCTGCGGGCACATCCCCAGTAGGAGGTGTGTAAGAGGCAGCTAATCGATGTTTCTAACTTTCTATCTCTCTCCCTTCCTCTCTGTAAAAAATCAATAAAATATATTTTTTTTTTTTTATTTATTTTTTTTTTTTTTACATTTTTTTTATTTATTTTTTTTTGCAGTATAATAGTAGTACATGTTTTCCTTTCCCCCTCCCCCCTTATCCTCCCCCCAGCCTCCCCCACCCCCCAGCACATATCCCCAGCTTCCCCCCTCCCCGCCCCAGTGTCTTTCATTCATTGGTTATGTTCATATGCATGCATACAAGTCCTTCCGTTGATCTCCCCCCGCATCTGCCTCCCATCCACCCAAGCCTCCCCCTGTAGCTTGACAGCCTGTTCAAGGCCATCCTGCCTCTATATCAATCACTCTCCCCTGTTTCTTTTCTTCAAAAATATCTTGCCTCTGCATACTAGAAATAAATGTATAAGAACAAAAAGTGTTTCAGTCTCGGTTTCAATGTCCAACTTTTCTGAGTCCCAGTTTCAGTGTCAAATTATTCATTTTGTGTATAAGTCAGCAATGGTATCCAGATGGTGGACATATCGTGTCAATGCATGATCCATCCTCTCTGGTTTGGTCCTGGGCTGCCTGCAGACATGCACAGCTGCTGACTGCTAGTATGGCAAGGTGTCGTCAGTGTCCCCCATCTCTGGACCGTCCTCATGACTGGAACAGATCCATCAGTTCCTCACCGTCGCAGGAACCCACATGGTCTTGGAGTTGTTCTCTGAAAACACACAAACACATTCTCGACCAAAAGTTAACAAAGGGATCCTCTATGCAAAATAGACTTGGGATTCTTTTTAATTTTTGCCTAAATGATTTTCCTTTGGCTTATTTTGACACCATGTGTGTTTTTTCATGGGTGTCCTGCTATTGTTTTTACAAATGGAATTTACTTTACTGGAGTAAGAATTTTCTAGATGTATTTTACTTACTCGATATTTTTTTTTGTCCCTTTCATGATATTACCCCGCTGTCCCCTCCCCTTTTTTGATTAATGGGGACTTTTGGAAATTTTCTATTGCAGTCTTGATAATTTTAAATTTTAATTTTTGCACACAAAGTGACTGCTTTAGGTTCTTTGGATGTTAGGCAATTTTACAGAGAGATGAACTACTAATAGATTTTTCAGTTAATGTTTTAGGAAAAGCTTTTTGTCCAGTACACTATAATTTTCTTGAGTATTCTCATATTTCACTTGGCCAATTTAAATTAATCTGAAAACTTGATTACTATTTTCCTGTCAATTTTAATACTCAAGCAGAAATCTTAGTTTACCCTGTGAATACTAGTGGAAAGGAATATTTGCATTTTTGAGTAGGTCCCGAGCATTCCTGGTAATAGACTGAATTTAGATATAGAGCAGCTATTGCTGGCCGAGTCTCTGTCTGCCGCCTGGGTCCCCGTATGAGTTGTGTGTGGGAGGCGAAGCAGCCGTGGGGGTAGGAGACCTCCCTTAGGAGGGTTGAGAATTCAAGCCCCTGCAAGGTTTGTGGATGAGGGTCTGTGCCCCACCTCTGTTGACCTTTTAGTTCTCTCCTGTTGGCCCCTCTGCGACTGTGCCTGTCTTAGGTTGTTCCTTCCCTGAGGAATCTTACCCGTCTCTGGCTAACCAGCCATCCTCCGGGGCCAAACAGGGTGATGTGAGGTTCAGTTCTGTCTCCTTTGTAGTCTATGCCCCCCTGTGGCCTCCACGTCCAGTACCTGCCTTGGGGTCCCCCCGCCAGCAGGCGAGGGGACCCGGTACTGATCACATATCTCGGGGGACCCAGGTTTCTTCTCCAGAGAGGGCCCAGCTCACACCATTGGTCGAGATACAGATCCATGGTGCCAGCTGCCCAAAGGCTTCAGCCACAGCTGGAACTGAAAACTCTGGCATCAGCTGTGTGTATTTGGATAGTAACAAGAAGGTCCCTCTTGGCAGAAAGGGCAAGAAGGGCCAATATAGAATGCTCGGATGCCTTCCCAGTGCCTTAATTCCTTCTGAAAGGGATTAATTTCTTTCCTATTCTTTTTTAAGTTGCTGCCCAACATTCAAAGAATTAGTTTGTAAGTTTATTTGGGATAATTGTATAATATGCTGTTGTCAAATATCCAATATTATAATGACATTGTAGAATAATATCATGTAAGGGTATTATGGTGTCATGGGAGGTTAAGCAGGGCCTAGCCTAAGGACTGGTCTCCATAGGATATGACAAGCTCTAGGCCATGTCAATTCAATGTCAGACTAGCTGCCATTTTTTTTATGATTTTATATAAACTTTGTCAGGGATGTAAAAACACAAATCACTTACCTCAGTTCAAGAGTTCAAGTATATTGACTTTTCCACTTACTCTCACCACCTGCCACTTACCCTGAGGTTTGACATTCTGATGGACTTTTCTCAGTCTCTGGATCTATTCTTGTTCATCAGTCTATGTCATTGATTGTATTCCTCAAATGAGTGAGATCATGTGATATTTGTCTTTCTCTGCCTGGCTAATTTCACTTAGCATTATGCTCTCCAAATCCATCCATGTTGTTACAAATGGTAGGAGCTCCTTCTTTTTTTCCGCGGCGTAGTATTCCATTGTGTAAATGTACCATAGTTTTTTGATCCACTCATCTGCTGATGGGCACTTCGGCTGTTTCCAAATCTTAGCTATGGTAAATTGTGCTGCTATGAACATAGGGGTACATATATCCTTTCTAATTCGCCTTTCTAATTTCTTGGGGTATATTCCTAGAAGTGGGATCACTGGGTCGAATGGGAGCTCCATTTTTAGTTTTTTGAGGAATCTCCATACTGTTCTCCACAGTGGCTGTACTAGTCTACAATCCCACCAGCAGTGCACAAGAGTTCCTTTTTCTCCGCATCCTCGCCAGCACTTGTCGTTTGTTGATTTGTTGATGTAAGCCATTCTGATAGGTGTGAGATGGTACCGCATAGTCGTTTTGATTTGCATCTCTCGGATAATTAGTGACTTTGAGCAAGTTTTCATGTGTCTCTGGGCCTTCCTTTTGTCTTCTTTCGTGAAGATTCTATTTAGGTCTGTTGCCCATTTTTTTATTGGATCATTTGTCCTCCTTTTATTGAGTTGGGTGAGTTGCCTGTAGATGCTTGAGATTAAACCTTTATCACTGATAACATTTGCAAATATGTTCTCCCATACAGTGGGTTTTCTTGTTGTTTTGTTGATGGTTTCTTTAGCTGTGCAAAAGCTTTTGATTTTGATGTAGTCCCATTTGTTTATTTTCTCTTTAGCTTCCATTGCCCTCGGAGCGGTATCATCAAAGAAGTTCTTTTGGCATATGTCTGAGATTTTTCTTCCTGTAGATTCCTCTAATATTTTTATGGTTTCCTGTCTTACGTTTAAGTCCTGTATCCATTTTGAGTTTATTTTTGTGTATGGTGTAAGTTGGTGCTCCAGTTTCATTTTTTTGCATGTATCTGTCCAATTTTCCCAACACCATTTGTTGAAGAGACTGTCTTGACTCCATTTTATGTTCCTGCCTCCTTTGTCAAATATTAATTGAGCATAGTGGATTGGGTTGATATCCGGATTCTCTATTCTATTCCATTGATCTATATGTCTGTTCTTGTGCCAGTACCAGGCTGTTTTAAGAACAGTAGCCTTGTAATACAGCTTGAAATCTGGTATGGAAATCCCACCGACTTTGTGCTTCTTTCTCAGGATTGCTGTGGCTATTCGGGGCCTTTTTTTGTTCCAGATGAATTTTTGGAGAGTTCTTTCTAGGTCTGTGAAATATGCCATTGGTATTTTAATGGGGAGTGCATTAAATTTATAGATTGCTTTGGGTAGTATGGACATTTTAATTATGTTGATTCTCCCAATCCATGAACATGGAATGTTCTTCCACCTGTTTACATCTTCCTCTATCTCTTTTTTCAGTGTCCTGTAGTTTTCCACAAATAGATCTTTTACCTCCTTAGTTAAGTTTATTCCTAGGTATCTTAATTTTTTTGGTGTGATGGTAAATGGGATTGCTTTTTTAGTCTCTCTTTCTGTAAGTTCACTATTAGTGTATAGAAATGCCATAGATTTCTTGGCATTAATTTTGTAGCCTGCTACATTGCTGAACTCATTTATTAAGTCTACTAACTTTTTTATGGAGTCTTTCGGGTTTTTTATGTACAATATCATGTCATCTGCAAATAAGGATAGCTTAACTTCTTCTTTTCCAATTTGGATGCCTTTTATTTCTTCTTCTTGTCTAATTGCAATGGCTAATACTTCCAGTACTATGTTGAACAGGAGTGGTGAAAGTGGGCAACCCTGTCTTGTTCCTGTTCTTAGGGGAAATGTTTGTAGTTTTTGCCCATTGAGTATGATGTATGCTGTGGGTTTATCGTATATGGCTTTTATTATGTTGAGGTATGATCCTTCTGTTCCTACCTTATTGAGAGTTTTTATCAAGAAAGGATGTTGGATTTTGTCAAATGCTTTTTCTGCATCAATTGATATGACTATGTGATTTTTATCTCTCAATTTGTTTATGTGATGTATCACATTTATTGATTTGCGGATATTGTACCATCCTTGCATTCCTGGGATAAATCCTACTTGGTCGTGGTGTATGATCTTTCTGATGTACTGCTGGATCCGATTTGCTAGAATTTTATTGAGGATTTTGGCATCTATATTCATGAGGGATATTGGCCTGTAATTCTCTTTCATTGTGTCGTCTTTATCTGGTTTTGGTATTAGGGTGATGCTAGCTTCATAGAAGGAGTTTGGAAGTTTTCCATCCTCTTGAATTTTCTGGAATAGTCTGAGGAGTATAGGTTTTATTTCTTCCTTGAATGTTCGGTAAAACTCCCCTGTGAAGCCGTCTGGCCCTGGACTTTTGTTTGCTGGAAGCTTTATGATGACTGCTTCAATTTCTTCCACAGTTATTGGTCTATTGAGTTGTTTAGATTCTTCTTGACTGAGTTTTGGGAGGTTATATTTTTCTAGAAACATATCCATTTCCTCCAGGTTGTCCAGTTTGTTGGAGTAGAGTTGTTCATAGTATTTTTTAACAATCCTTTGTATTTCAATGGGGTCTGTTGTTATTTCACCTCTTTCATTTCTGATTTTATTTATTAGGGTCCTCTCTCTTTGCTTCTTGGTGAGTCTAGCTAGAGGTCCATCAATCTTGTTTATCCTTTCAAAGAACCAGCTCTTGGATTCATTGATTTTCTGTATTGTTTCTTTGGTCTCTATGTCATTTATTTCTGCTCTGATCTTTACTATTTCCTTCCTTCTGCTTACACTGGGCTTTTCTTGTTGCTTTCTTTCTAACTCTTTGAGTTGTTGGGTTAGATAATTTATTGCCGCTGTTCCTAGTTTTTTGCAGTAGGATTGTAGAGCTATGAACTTCCCTCTCAGAACTGCTTTCACTGTGTCCCATAGATTTTGGATTGTTGTGCTATCATTGTCATTTGTTTCCATGATGTTTTCTATCTCTTCCTTAATCTCTCTAGTAACCCAGTCATAGTTTAATAGCATGCTGTTTAGTCTCCATGTGTTCGATTTCTTTGGATTGTTTCTATTGTAGTCGATTTCCAGCTTTATGCCACTGTGATCTGAGAATATACTTGATATGATTTCTATCTTCTTGAATTTGGAGAGACTTTGCCTATGACCCAACACATGGTCTATCTTTGAGAATGACCCATGGGCACTTGAAAAGAATGTATATTCTGTGGCTTTGGGGTGAAATGATCTGAAGATGTCAATTAATTCCATCTGGTCCAGTGAGTCATTGAGAATTGATGTTTCTTTACTGATTTTTTGTTTAGAGGATCTGTCCAATGGTGATAATGGAGTATTAAAGTCTCCTACTATGATTGTATTGCTGTCTATCTCTCCCTTGATGTCCTCTAGGAGTTTTTGTATATATTTGGGTGCTCCTGTATTGGGTGCGTATATGTTTACAAGAGTTATTTCTTCTTGTTGAATTGCTCCCTTTAGTATTATGAAGTGGCCTTCTTTATCTCTTGTTATGTCCTTCACTTTGAGATCTAATTTGTCAGATATAAGTATGGCTACCCCAGCTTTTTTTTCATTTCCATTCGCCTGAATAACTTTTTTCCAACCTTTCATCCTCAGTCTGTGTGCGTCTTTTTTTCGGAGGTGGGTTTCTTGTAGACAGCAGATACATGGGTTGTGTTTTCTTATCCAGTCTATTACCCTATGTCTTTTGATTGGAGCATTTAACCCGTTTACATTTAAAGTTATTATTGATAGGTGCTTATATGTTGCCATTTTTGTTCTTTGCCCCTGTGTTCCTTCTTCGCTTCCTATTTCTTTTTACAGCAGATCCTTTAGCATTTCTTGCATTGCTGGTTTGGTGGTGACGAATTCCCTTAGTCCTTTTTTATCTGTGAAGCTCCTGATTTGACCTTCAATTTTGATTGAGAGCCTTGCTGGGTACAGTATTCTAGGATTCAGACCCTTCCTTTGCATGACTCTGTAGATTTCATTCCACTGCCTTCTGGCCTGATAGGTTTCTGTTGAGAGATCACTTGTTAGTCTGATGGGTGTTCCTTTGTAGGTGACTTTCTGTCTCTCTCTGGCAGCTTTTAAGATTCTTACTTTGTCATTGGTGTTTGCCAATTTAATTATAATGTGCCTTGGCGTAGGTCTTTTGGGGTTTATTTTGCTTGGGACTCTGTGAGCTTCTTGGATTTGTGTGGGTTTTTCCTTTCCTATACCAGGAAAGTTTTCTGTCATTATTTCTTCCAACAGGTTTTCTATTCCTTGCTCAGTTTCCTGTCCTTCTGGAAGCCCAATTATACGGATGTTGTTTTGTTTCATGTTGTCCCATAGTTCTCTTAGGCTCTCCTCCTGCTTTTTAATTTTTTTTTCTAGAAGGTGCTCTAGTTGGTTATTTTTTCCTACCTGGTCTTCTAGCTCACTGATGCGATCCTCTGCTTCTTCTAGTCTGCTCTTAATACTTTCTATTGAGTTCTTTACTTCAGCAATGTCATTTTTCATTTCTTCTTGGCTCCTCTTCATTTCTTCGTGGCTTCTCTTTATTTCTTCATGGCTCTTCACCATTTCTTCCTGGGTCTTCCTCATTTCCTCTTGGGTCTTACTCATATTATCAAATTTATCTTCCATTCTTTTCAGCCACCTTATGACCATTTCTCTGAATTCTTTCTCTGACAGATTGTTAACTTCCATTTCGTTTACCTCCTTTTCTGGCGAGCCTTGCTTTTCTTTCATATGTGGGCTATTTCTTTGTCTTCCCATGGTCTCTCTTCTCTGTGTATGTGGTTATGTAGTTCTCACTCTCCTGTGTTGATTTAAAGGCACAAAATACAACACAACCAGGTGCAACGCACCAGGCACTGAACCGGAATGTAGTCAAACTAATTGTAATTCCAAATAAAGGTGACCGCCAGAGAAAGGCAAATTTGGTGATAGGTGGGAAAAAAGAAAGAGAACCTCCCCCAGACCCACACAGACACTCACACACCCACACTCACACAAAAAAGAAAGAGACCCCCCCAAACACATACACTCACAAAAAAGAAAGACAGAAATGCCAAAATGATAATGGGAAAAGGGGGAGAAGAAAAAAAGAAATAAAAGGAGTAAATTATAAATGTGGGGTGAAAACTCCTATAGGATAGCCCCTAATCCGAACCAAAACCTGCAACAAGTACTTGGAGATTGATACAAATTACATACAACTACTAATATCAAGAGAGGTGAGGGAACACAGAAGGAAAAATCTATCTCAAAAACAATGCAGATGAGGACAACAAAACAAGAAACAACACCAAAAATAAAAATAACCCCCCCTACAAGACAAACCAAAATAACAGAATAAGCAAATCAATCTCATAAACCTGCTTAAAAAATCAATATAATCAACAGTCAAGTAAACAACAACAACAGGACAGGGCTAAAAACACTTTAAGATAGTGAAGTCAGAGAAGCTAGAGGTATATATGCACTTGGATTAGGTGGTTAGAGATTAGATATATCAGTGGGGTGAAATTTTAACAGGGGGTAAGGGGAAAGAATTAGGTAAATCTAAAGCGGGAAAAGTGTAAGGGAAACAAGGCACTAAATAGGGAAAGGTTAGCCAGAGAGTGGTGGTATAAAGGTGAAGTTGAGGTAGAGTAAAAGATACTAAAGTGTAGATGGAAATAGACTGTATTCCCAAGGTCGAAGAGAAGATATAATCAATTCCCTGTCACATAAGAGTCAATTTGTGTTTTGGCCTCTGGGTGGCAGTGTTTCTAGATTGACTTCTGGGTCTATTGGTCCTCTATCCTGAACTAAACAATACTGCCTCTCTAATGGTGACTGCTGTTTTAGCAGCCAGAACCCTCCCAAAAACTTTCGGGCTTCCCCCCTCTGTCAGGTCCAAACTGATTGCGCTCCAGGGATCAACTCTGCCACTAGCTCCAAGGGCCCTCTCCCACGTTCACCAGCTTCAACAGCCACAGATTCTATTTCAGGTGCAGATCTCCAGGTTTTGAGTTCCAAGGTGCAGATCTCCCAGACTGCCAGCCCCCTCAGTTTCGCGCCCAAAGTACCCCCAGGGAAATCTGACCTTTCCTTGCTGGAGTTTAGAGCTCCCTGGGCTCTGCGCGCCACCTGGTCGCCGGTGCTCCGGGAGCCCCAGAGGTCCCGCCGGTACCGCGAACGGCAGCGGTATGTTTTCCGGCTCCTCTCGTTCAAGATGTCGTGGTCCGCCTCCGCGCGCCTCCTCGCGCAGTTGGCTCAGGGAGAGAATCCAGCAGTACTGGGGCTGCTCAGGCTAGGGAGGCCAGCCCAGCAGTCCTCTATCTTCTCCTGGAGCACAGCTGTCCCCCTAGTCGCCGACAAATGCTCCCTGCAGCAATCCGGGATCGCCGCCGCCGCCGACTCCACAGTAGTTTCCCCCGGAAATCCTCCTGGGTCCACCGGCCGCCAGCGGCAGCCAGAGCCTTCGGCCCCCGGGAGGGGGGAAAGAGGGAGCAGGCCGGACAGTGAGGGGTAGGAAGTATTGCCGCGGGGGTTCACGGAACTTGTAGTCTCCAGTCCCGGCCCGCTCTGTTGGGGCCGACAAAATGCAATAAAATATATTTTTAAAAAATAAAAATAAATAAAAAAGTATGGTCTCTTGGTGAAACCTGCGGCCTGGGCGGGACCAGAGTGGTGGGCGGAGTCTAGGATGGGAAGGGGCGGGACGTGTGTGCGTTGGGCGGGGCCTGGGAGGACGCGCTAGCCCCGCACAGGAAGCCGTTGACATGGTGGCCCCCGTGGTGTACCTGGTGGCAGCGGCTCTGCTGGTCGGCCTTATCTTCTTCCTGACTCGCAGACAAGGCGGAGCGGCAGCAGGTAGGAGATGTCGCCCTGTCAGGGCCGGTGGGGCCGCGTTTCCGGCCTCCTGCGCCTCGGTAAGCCGTCGCGCCGCGGCTCCTGCGCATGCGTCTGCACGCCGGCCGGCGGCGGCAGCGCCCGCCCGGCGTCAGGCTGCTCCTGCGCCAGCGGGGACGTGCGCGGTCCGCTGGGGGCCGCAGTGCAGAAACCCGCGGTCGGGATAGCAGCGTCCTACACGGTTCTCTCGGCCGGGCACTCCAGTTCTACTGACCCAGAGGGGCTGGGCCCTGGCGGACAACACTGCCATCTCTCATTGGGGCGATCCCCCTCTGCGCCCCGTAGCTGGCTCCGGAGCGGATGCTAAGAAGTGGGCACCCGAGTGTTTTCTGCCTACCCACCAGCTGGCGAGAACACGAGGCAACTCAGAGAACTGCCTGAAGCTCGTTTTCCTCTCCAAAAGACACCCATGCACCCTCCTCCCTGTTCTGCACTCCGATCCGAAGATCATGTCTAGGGCATAGAACAGATACATCCTTCATTCCTCACCCCACCCCTTGTCCGCATATGGCTTTGTGTATACTGTCTCTCCCCTTATCTGGCCCACAAGCTACTGGGAGCACTGCGTGCTCCAATGGCAGGGAAGAGAAGCTGAGGTAAGGCAGATAGCCAACAAATCTTCCTGGAAGGAAAGACAGCCCCCAAGTGGGCTCTCTGGTTGAGATGCCAGATAAAACCATGGCGTTTAGGTGGTGTTATGGAAGAAATAAATGCACTCCTGCAGGGGACATTCGGGTGAGGTCTGGATGGGTCAAGGTGGGCTTCCTGGAGGAGGTAGAGCTTCAGCTCCATCTTGCTCCATCAGGGTGGTAATCTGATGGGCCAGCTGGAAAGGTGGGACCTTGAGGGGAAAGGTATTAACACATACAAGAGGCAAAGGGTGATCTTGCTCATAGACCAAGGTGTGGGTCTGGGTCGTAAATATCTCAGTGGTCTGAAAAGTTGGGATTTGTGCTCTGGGTATTAGGAGCCTGGAGGAAGTTGAGTTGAGGGGGGATGAGACTTTTGGGATGTTGCTCCCCAGCCATCAGGTGGTTTGGAGTGCCAACAGCATTATGGTTCCTCTCTTCCTATAGCCGGCCAAGAGCCACTGCACAATGGAGAAGAGCCAGTAATAGCAGGCCGAGTGGCCCAGCCCGAGGAGCAGAGGGCTGGGGCTAGACCCCGGCGCCGCAGGGACCTGGGCAGCCGCCTGCAGGCCCAGCGTCAAGCCCAGCGGGTGGCCAGGTTGGAGGTGGATGAGAATGAGGATGAGGCTGTCATCCCAGGTGAGTGGGGTCACAGCCTGTAGGGGAAGGGGACTGGTTCAGGGGAAGAGAGGACTCCAAAAGCTGGGTAGAAGGACAGGGTGTGGAGCCATAGGATGGAGTGTGGGTAGAAGGACAGGGTGTGGAGCCATAGGATAGAGTGTGGCCAGACTTGGACTTGGCCTTCAGTCCTAGGAACCAAAAGTTCTGGATCCTGACCCTTGTTTCTTTGGGCCGAACCCCTCTTCCTTCACCTTAGTTCTCAGTGTCCAAGCAGGAGGGCAGGGATCTTTAGATTGACCACAAGAGTTTCTCGGCCCATTCCTTATATTCCAGCAGCCTTCCTGGTGTGGGCATATTCATTCCCTGAGGCCTCACCCCAGAGCTGGAGTTCCTAGCTAAGAGCTTCTGTAGTTCCTGGAGTAGAGTTGCCCATAACTTGAGAAGAGTTTGAAGATAGAGCTATTCTTTTGACAGGAGCCTCTATATCCCTGGTGCTGGGAGACCAACAGAGAGCCCTTAGGATTATGTAAAAGAATATCCCTTTCCAGAGCTCCATAGCTGGCTTGAGACTGAGGAGGAAGCATTTGGGGCTTTTGCCCTTGTACCTTTGGAAATTAGCCCCTTGAGTGCAAAAAAGAATCCCTCTGTTGCACCATTTCTCCTGTCTCAGACTTGGAGTCAAACATCCTTGCTACTTAGGAATCAGCGAGTCTTTAACTTTCAGGGCCTTTGGCCCTGGGGTAATCCTGGGGTTTGGGCTGTCTTTTTGCATTGGATCTGGTGTATCAAAGGGATAAATAACCCTGGCCATGGGCTGAGCCCAGAACCCTCAGCAGTTCCTGACCACAGTGAAGATGATTTGAGATTTGAGATGAGAGGGAGAGTGGGATGGGGATAAATTTCCCCCGGGACATCCTGCCCCGGAGCTTTGGCTCAGAGACAGAAAACAGAACTGCAAGCCCAGACTGTCCTGCCTGTGATTTGCAGGCTTTCAGATATTGGAACCTGGTGCCTCCCTCTATGGCTATGCAGCATCTAAGTTATCTCTTCCCTTGCCCTCTGGTCCCCACACCCTACCTCCACACCTAATACACATACTAGTATACCCGGAGTTTAAATTTCTGCATTCATAGCAGATGCCTCTGGAGGGCAGAGCTGGGCTAGTGACTTGCAGGTGGGTGAAAGGGACAGGGACGAGGGATGGGGTGGCTCCATCATTAGTCCTCTCTAGCCAGGACCTGAAGTGTCTCTAACCACACTTAGCCCACGAGGAAGAAGACAGTGAGAAGCCAGTGGAAACTCACCTGTCAGGGAAAATTGGAGCCAAGAAACTACGGAAGCTGGAGGAGAAACAAGCACGAAAAGCCCAGCGAGAGGCAAGCAGGAGGGGTGGGGTGCAGCTCTGGGAAGTGGGAAAGGGCCCTCCCTTCCCTGTTCTCCATGGTGAACCTTCCTTTGAGGACCTTTGCATGCTGGGCTGGTGTTTGCTGCTTGCCTGGTTTTGTCTCCTGCAGCCTTGGTCTGTGGGCTGGCCCAGGCATTGCCTGCCCTGGCCTGTTTGGGAGGTGGGCAACCTCTAGCCAGGGGTGGGGATGTGCCCCTATGAAGACCTCTCTCCAGGCAGAGGAAGCTGAGCGTGAGGAGCGGAAACGCCTTGAGTCCCAGCGTGAGGCAGAGTGGAAGAAGGAGGAGGAGCGGCTTCGGCTGGAAGAGAAACAGAAGGTGAGGCCGACCCCAGATCCTGACTTTGACGCCTGACTAGGTAGCCTTGTTTCCCATGCAGCTTCCCAACTCCTTCAACTTAGAAGATAGGCCATAGAGCAAGTGCAGGGGCAGGCCCCGATTTATTTGGCCCTGAATTTTAGGTCTGGGTAAAGATACTGCTGAAAAGCAGAGCCTGAGATGGGAATTTTTGTGCCTGTGTTGTATCGATCATATCTGGAATACTTAAAGAACATTCGGGTGATGAGAGTGGCCAGAGCAGAGTAAGCAGGGAGAGGGATCAAAGAGGTAAGGAAGGGGGGGTCTAGGTCTTGAGGGCCTTGAGGCTTTTACAGGTTACTGTGAGAGAGGGTGGGCCCTGCCTGTTCGGGGCCTGTTCAGGGCCTGGCATAGAAGAGGCGCTCAGGGATGGGGGCCACAGCAATAAAGGTTGTTAATGACCATTTGTTTGCCAGATGCTTTCTTCCTTCTGAGAACCAGGTACCCAAGAAAGAGAATATCACAAAGATGTGCTGTGATGTAGGCTAAGAGTCAGGGCTACCCCAGCTGGGAAGACCCCATAGCTTTGACTGGCTTCATTGTTCAGGATGGCAGAAAGCCTGCCTGCGGGTGCTGTAGTGAAGGGACCAGAACACAGCAGAGAGAGGCATTAGCAGAGAGGGTTTTTCACCTTTGTGAGTATTGACTCTGGTTAATGCACCCTCAATATCCTGGGGCTCTTCTCTCCCTCACTCAGTTTCCCCTATTATTGACATCTTACCTGTTGTGGCCTATTTCTCACAACTAATAAGGATGTATTATTATTAACTAAACCTCACACATTATTCAGATTTTATTCATTTTTCTCCCAGTGTCTTTTTTTGTTTCCAGAATCACATCCAAAATACCACGTTACACTAGTTGGCATGTCTTCTTAGACTCTTCTGGGTTGTGACAATTTCTCAGACTTTCCATATATATATATATGAGAACTATGAGAAATATATATATTTCTTTATTGATTCAGAAAGGAAGGGAGAAGGAGAGAGAAATAGAAACATCAATGATGAGAGAGAATCATTGATCGGCTGCCTCCTGCACACTCCCTACTGGTAATGTGCCCCCAACCAACTTACTGCCCTTGATCGGAATCGAACCTGGGGACTTTTCAGTCTGCAGTCTGATGCTCTATCCACTGAGCCAAACCGGTTTCGGCTGTACTTTGTCTTGTAATCCAATAATATTTTATCTATTTTATTGCTGCGATTGTTCCAATGTTGGCCATTCTTTCATTTGGCTGCAGTATACATTTGACATACTCTCATTGTTTTCTTACTTTAGGCACTGCAAGGTGTTCCAGGCTCATCAGGATATTTCCTGTCCCCGCTTGAGCTTCTAGTTTTGAAAAGATCTTTCTGAGAACTCGAGGAAGTGGATTAGGTGGTGGGAGGTTGTTGTACTAGTTGGTGGTGGTGCTGGTGATGATGGATGGACTGAGATGCTTTCTGGAAGTTAAGTGGAGATGGGACCTCATTTCTGACTGGGGCCACTGGCCAGAGGGCTGTGTGACTCACGGAGCCAGGGACTCAGGAGGAGGACCAGACGTGTGGGGAATAGAGCACAGGGTCCTTCTAGAACATAATTCAATTTGAGGTGCTTGTGTGAGCACCCAATGAGTGTGTCATGTAGGCAGTCACATGACTTCGGAGTAGAGATTTGGGCAGGGATACAACTGTGGCAGCCACTGGCATGAAAATGGTTATTGGGAATGGAGAAAGAATGGAAAAGGAAGGAGGCAGAAAGAATGGCCCGAGGAGCGAGAGGAAGTACAGGAGAGGTGGGGTCTGCAAGCCAAGGGAAGAGAGAGGGAGTGGTCAGCTCTGCCCAGTACCACCGAGAAGACAGGACTGTGAGGCTGATGATTGTCCTTTGGGTTTGGTGGGATTAAGAGCATGGGCGAGCCGAAACCGGTTTGGCTCAGTGGATAGAGCATCAGCCTGCGGACTGAAAGATCCCAGGTTCGATTCCGGTCAAGGGCATGTACCTTGGTTGCGGGCACATCCCCAGTAGGGGGTGTGCAGGAGGCAGCTGATCGATGTTTCTCTCTCATCGATGTTTCTGGCTTTCTATCGCTCCTTTCCTCTCTGTAAAAAACAATAAAATATATATTTTTTTAAAAAGAGCATGGGCGAGACAGCAGGAGTTGTTTCAGAGGAGCTGCGTACACAGAAGCCAGATAGAGTGGGCCGGAGTGTGAATGGATGGTGAGGATATGAAGTCTTAGGAGTTTGTTTGAACATGACAGGAAAGAGGGAGAGGGTGATGGGAGAATATTGTGGGAGGGGTCATGGAACTATGAGAAGAGGGGCCTCTGCCTTCTGTTCAATATGGGGGCCCGAAGGATTGGGGTCTTGAAGGAGCTGTGTTCCTAAGAAAGGACTGAGCTGTATGACTGGTGCCCTGTGGGGGCAGCAAGGACCAGAACAAGGATGGGGTGGGCACCTGTGCCCAAATACCTGACTCTTGCCCACTCTGTGTCCACAGGAGGAGGAGGAGAGGAAAGCCCGGGAGGAGCAGGCCCAGCGGGAGCATGAGGAGTACCTGAAACTGAAGGAGGCCTTCGTGGTGGAGGAGGAGGGCGTGGGTGAAACCATGACTGAGGAACAGGTGGGCCTGCCACTCCTTCGAAACCCTCCCTCCACCCACCAAGGCAGGCCTGTGGCAGACCCAAGGCTGGCCATCGCATCCCAGACACGCTGCTGCTCCTCACCTGCCTCCCCAGTTAGGCAGTGAGAGATGGGTGGGCATGACGACCAGCAGGCTCTAGCAGCGAGAGCCTTGTCCTCAGGAGAGGCGATGCTTCCAAAACCCCCACTGGGGGAGGCTGTGCTGCTGGCGAAGGTGGGTGGCACATGCAGGTGGTTGGACGGGCACACAAGCAAGCACACAGGCGGGCGGCACTCAGGTGGGCAAGTAGGTAAGCCCCTGCAGCCTCTGCAAGGGCGACACTCACTCTGGTTTCTCTGCGCCTTTAGTCCCACAGCTTCCTGACAGAGTTCATCAACTACATTAAGGTAAGAAGCCAAAGAGCAGAGCACGGTGTCCGCTTCCTACCGTGTGTGTGTGATGTGTTCTCAAGGCCTAGGCGGAACCGATCCAAGTGTGGGCAGTGGGACTGAGAGGGGCTGAGCTGCCAGGGTCACGGCCAGCAGTGCCTCTTCTCTGACCCCAAAGGTGGATAAGGACCTGGGTGTGTGTGGGAGGCATGAGTCTTTGATTGCTTCCTCACACTCAGGGTTGACAGTTTCCCTGCTCTTCAGACCCCGTGCTCAGTGAGTCACTGTATTTTCAAGTTTTTTCTTTTATGTGTTTTCTGTTAGTTCTGTCACCCAGAGTCTCCACTGACTTGAAACAAGCAAGCATCCCTGCCATGTGTTCCTGACCTGGAACTTGGGTCTTGGGGGTGGGGGTGAAAATGCTGCTGCTTCCTTTGGAATCTAGGGCAGGGTGGCAGGTATGTCCCCTTCTATGCACAGGCCACCCAGGTGCTGCTCTGGGTTGCATAAGCATAAGCACTGTCCTGCTCTGCTTTGCTGCTAAGCAACTTCTCTCCCACGAAGGATGTGAGAGGTTTTCAAGAGCAGCTCAGAGAAGCAGAGGCGGTGGCTGAGGGATGGAGTACAGAGGGAGCGGGGGTGGGGGTGGGACTTGGGGGTGCCAGGGAACCAGGGCTTGCATAATCCTCCCCCACCTCCTGAAAGGCAGCAGGGTTTAGATGCCTCCCAGCAGCTGGGGGCTGGGGTTTCCCAAGAGGAAGAAAGCTCCCTCAGGCTGTGCCCATTCCCCTCCGATGGAGCCTGTTCTCCACCCTGGCACACGTAGTGAGGGCTGCAGCCGGACAGGACATCTCTCACACTTCCCTGCTGCCGTTTGGAGCGCTCTGCCCCTTTCTACCCAGTGGGCAGCACCGTGGCCCTGGGTCCTTCCTCCTGGAAGCCCTCCGTCAGCTTTAGCTCGCCCTGTCCTCTACAGAGACCCGAGAAAGGCCCAGGCAGTTCCAGCCCTCACTTCCCATGGCTCCGGAGGAACCGTCTTCTGGTGGATCTCCAAACTCTTCTGGACCTTAGAGGTCTTTCCAGCCTGTGCTGATTGTCCCAGAGATTCTGTCTGCAGGGAAAAGGAGGCCTTTCAAAATCCAGCCCTCCCCTCCCACCCTCCTGGCTCCAAGGGGGTGAGCCCTGTTCTCTTAGTGTTTCAGAACTGGTGGCACATTATTGTGAGGCATAGTTCTGACTCATTTTTGTCGATCCATCCACTCTCCTTTCTGATCAGGGCTAGGTTTTTTGTTGGTTTATTTTTCCAAGCTGACTTTTGGCCCCAGCACCTCGGGGGCCAGCTGGGGTGACTTTGTGTTCCCACTCTGAGCTGCCTCTGAGAATCCAGCACCCACCCCCCGCTTTGTAGGTAGAAGCCAGCTGGCCAGGTCACCTTGTGCTTGCCTGTTCTCTGTCCAACTGCCTCTCGCTTGCCTTCCTGCTTGCACATTCAGTTTGGCATTTGGAAGAGTCACATGCCATCTCAGCCCGGGAGGTGTCCCTGTGTCACTCCTCCCCCAGCTCACTTGCTATGAAAGAATCACGGAAACATACAAGGCTGCCTTCTCCAGCATCATATGCTCTCTGTTTGTGGGGGAGGCAGGGCCAGATGCATATGTAGGACCCAGCAGTAGGCTCTCAGCTGCACCTCCCCGCCCCCTAGAACTGAAGGCTCTGCTGAGGGTTTGAGGGAAGCATGTGGAGCATGGCTGTCGTATGGAAAGTACTGAGAATGTTAGCAGGAGTTATTTTAAGGGTGGGCCCAGTTCCTCAGATGATGTGAAGAGGATGGTGAGAAGAAGTGTGGGGGTCTCTGGGCATAGTGGGGGTAAGCAAAGGCAAGATGGGAATGAGCCATACTGCCTCTACTGAGACCACTGCTTGTTGTGCCTTTTAAAATATTCTTATTTTTATTGATTTCAGAGAGAAAGGGTGAGGGAGAGGTAGATACATCAATGATGAGAGAGAATCACTGATTGGCTGCCTCTTACACACATCCTACTGGGGATCGAGCCCACAACCCAGGCATGTGCCCTTGACCAGTATCGAACCCAGGACTCTTCAGTCCATAAGCTGATACTCTATCCTCTGAGCCAAACCAGCCAGGGGTTGTTGCACCCTTCTGTCCTCTCTCTCCTTGTCCAGATTGTGTGTGTATGTGTGTGTGTGTGTGACCAGATTCTTGCCTGTCTCCCCTGTCCGTCTGTGAGTTCAGTGTTTTGCTCACCATTGTATTTCCCACACCTCAGTGTGTTGTCTTGGCAGGTTCTCAGCAAATGATTCTGGAGATAGTTTTAAAATAGCTTTTTATTGAGTCTGGCCGGTGTGGCTCAGTTGGTTGAATATCGTCCCATGCACTGATCCATTGCAGTCAGGGCACATACCTGGATTGCAGGCTCGATTCCCAGTAGGGGCTTGCAAAAGGCAGCCAATCAAGGTTTCTCTCTCTCTCTCCCTCTAAGATTAGTAAAAACATTTTTAAAAATTAAAATAGTTTTTGGTGACTGTCACCCCATCCCTTCATCTTATAGTGCTTCCCCTTCCAACCTGTCTGTGATGTTAAAAAAAATACAGCTGGCTACCAGAGAGAGTGGCAGCTGTGCTTGACTCCCCACGTGTGTGTGTGTGTGTGTGTGTGTGTGTGTGTGTCTCAGTTTGGTGCCCAGCTCGGGACGGAGTCTGTGGGCCAGGTGGCAGTTAGGCAGATACCTCTCCACAAGCAGGGGAAAGAGAGTTTGTGCGTGTGTGTGTCTCGGTGTATGCATGGGAGAGTGTGTGAGGTGATTAAGGCTTTCCACAGGAATACACTAGTATACAGTTGCCCAGGCACCCAAAGCAAGTCAGGTCAGAATGCAAACCTCAGTTTGTACTGAGGGGGATTTGCCCACTTAACCTCCCTCCTTGTGCTCTTTCTCCTTGTAGCAGTCCAAGGTTGTGCTCTTGGAAGACCTGGCTTCCCAGGTGGGCCTGCGGACTCAGGTAAGCCCTGGAAGATGGCCTGCTGTGTGGAGTGTGGCTGTCAGAGGGGCCTGCCCTAAAGATGGAGAGTCTTGTTGCCCCCTCTAGCCTCCCCCAACCAAGAGGGAGTAGAGAGGAGGACTCTCTTGGCACCCCAAGAATCCTGCTGGGGTTTTGATGTATGTGTTTTGTTTTTGCATTTTCTGATAAATTTTTATCTTGTGAATGAGGAGTAACATTCTCTTTAAATATCCAAGGGCCATTTTTCCAAGCTAGAACCCTGCCTTTCTGCTAGATGGAAGAACAGGCAGAGGAGAAAAGGATAAAGTCCTATCACTCCAAAGCCCCTGTAACTGAAGCAGCCCAAGTCTAGTTACCTTGACAACTCTTACAAACAGGCTATGCCAGCCTTCATGGCCAGATGTCACCATGGCTCCTCTCCTGGTTGGAAAAGTGCCTCTCTTGGGGTCTTGCAGGGCCCCAGCCTCTTCTTCCCTGATACCCTCCAGAGGAGAGGCAGAGTCACATTGGATGGTGGAACAGCCATGAAAGTGGGGGGAGGAGATTTGGCTGTGGTGGCAGGGAGGTTGCAGGTGCCTTTTCTGGGGATGGCAGCACCCATCTCTACTCTGAGAATTGTTCTCTTCACAGGACACCATAAACCGCATTCAGGACCTGCTGGCTGAGGGGACTCTGACAGGTAAGAGGATGAGAATCAGTCACTACAGGCCTTGGTTTGGGGAGTGTCTAACCACAGAGGACCCCAGATACTTGTTGTAGAGGCAGAATCTTAACCGAGGATGGGGGGAACGGTGTGCAATGATGGACACTGAACAGGGTACACTGTTAGAAGGAGGATGTGCCACCCAAGGATGGCTCAGGGTGCCAGGACAGGCAAGGAAGCCTGATTTGACACCTAGCCAGAATTGGGTGCAGCCAGGAAAGGCTGAGCAGGCAAGCGGGCCTGGAGGGCTCAGAGCCAGTTGTGAAGGGGTGGGAGGGCATCTCAGGCCAGATGCAGGGGGCCCAGAAGGCTCAGCCCCACAACCTGTGTGTCCCCGCAGGTGTGATTGACGACCGGGGCAAGTTCATCTACATAACCCCAGAGGAACTGGCTGCTGTGGCTAACTTCATCCGACAGCGGGGCCGGGTGTCCATCACTGAACTTGCTCAGGCCAGCAACTCGCTCATTGCCTGGGGCCAGGAGCCCCCTACCCAGGCCCCAGCCTGACGTAGGCATTCCCTCTTGGACTCAGAGCCAACACAGCCTACCTGACCATACATCTGTATCCCTCTCCACCATCCTGGGGCAGTGATGGAGTGTGGCTAGGCAGTTCTAGATTAAAGGCATGTGAACACTGCTGAGCTTGATGTGGCTTCGTGTGGCAAAAGGCCTGGCCTGGGATCCCAAATGAGCAGGTGAAATCTAAGCCTCAGAAAGTACCTGAGGATTGAGGGTGGGAGAGAGGGTGGAGTGTCCTATTAAAGCAAATGAAAGTTCTCTTTTTATCAAGCATCCATTCATTCAAAAAAAAAAAAAAAAAGACAACTGAGTATATTGTGTTCCTCGTATCCTGCAAACCAAGCTCCCAAGGTCTGAAGGAGATCTTTCTGTTCTTCCTTCATCCTTCCAAGAGTAAAAGTGAAAAACCTCTTGGGCCACGTCTCTCCTAACTGAGGAGGGGTGTCTCACCATCCTCCTGTATAATAAAAGCCTAATATGCAGATCTACTGAATGGCGGAACTGCCGGTTGCTATGATGCGCACTGACCACCAGGAGCAGACAACACAGGAGCTGCCCCCTGGTAGTCAGTGAGCTCCCACAGGGAGAGTGCCGCTCAGCCAAGCTCATGGCTGGCAAGTGCAGTGGTGGTGGCGGGAGCCTCTCCTGCCTCCACAGCAGTGCTAAGGATGTCTGACTGACAGCTGGGAGTAGTCCTAAGCCATCAGTCCAATGTCCCCTGAGGGCTCCCATACTGCGAGAGGGCGCAGACAGGGCTGAGGGATGCCTCCCCCCCTCCCCAACTCTAGTTTTTTATATGGATTCAGGAGCCCTAAGCCCAGCTGGTGTGTAGCTCAGTGGTAGAGCATGGACCCAGGAATCAGGAGATCATGATTCGATTTCCGGTCAGGGCACATGCCCGGATTGCCAGCTTGGTCCCCAGTGGGGGTATGCAGGAGGCAGCTGATCAATAATTCTCTCCCATCATTGATGTTTCTTTCTCTCCCCCTTTCCCTTCTTCTCTCTGAAATCAATAAAAACATTTAAAAAAGGGGGGGGGGGCAGGGAAGGAAGCCTGAGAGCCCTTAGAAAGAGAAGTAATAAGCTATGCCAAGGAAAGAATCCTAGAGAACATTAGCCTTTAAGAGGGAGGTCAGGGAAGGTGAGAGGCAGGGCCAGTTGCTTGTGGGGCAGGTGAAGGGAAGAGGAGGACCTGCTTGAGCTGGATAGAATTGTGCCATGGAGGGGCATTGCCTCAGACAGCACATCACATGAATTCATGAGTTCAGCTCTATGTATTTGACAAGTCTAAATGGTGTGGTGGTTCCACCCACTAGTGGATATGAGGACCATATGCTCGGGAGTGGGTGTAAGATGGGAGATGTGTGTCTCCTGTGGGGTCAGTCACTCTAGTTCCTGTGGACTATTCTTAGCATGAGTATCCTGCTGTGCTGAGGGTGAGGCATGTGTTTAAATGTGTGTTCCTTATGCAAGGTGGCCCCTGAACATAAACACCTACTTCCTCTGATGCCTGGTGGTGGAGGAGGCAGCTTTGTGTTACGGTCCAGGAGGAAATTATGTGTGGATGGTGATGGGAAGACAGAACATCAGGTTCCGGGTGGGGTGTTCTGAGGGCTTGTCAGGGTTGATTTAGCCTCATTTGGTATCATAAGCATTAGCTGTAGAACCTCGATTCCAAATAAAGCGTGACTCTGCTACTTCTGTTAGCAAATGGCACTTGGAATCACCTGGAGCTAGGCGTCACATGCATTGTTCGGAAGGCCATCTGGGAGCCCGCAGTCTAGTAGGATGGGGGAAGGAACAGATGATGCCCCAGCCAACTGAGCTACCTGGCCAGCGTGGCCCCTCTTTTATAGTGAGATTATTTTCCTTACATCAGGAAATCTTGACTGTTGGTTCCAACCAATCAGATAAGTTTTGATTTTTTTAATTTCCAAGTTATAAAATGCTTGTTATGCTTGTTCTGGGTACTAGTCTTCATAGCCCAGCCCAACAGGTATCTTTGATGCCACTTGCTCCCAGTAGAGTCTAGTCCAGTTCAGCTTGGTTCTATCACAACTTCTGTTTTTGATGCACCTTCAAGGCTTATTATTGACAAGCCTGTGATTGGAGAACTATATAATGCAACTTGTCTTTTCAAAAAATGGTTATTTACAAGACTGGCCATGAGTTGAAAAATTATTAAACCTGAGTAATGGGTACATAGAGGTTATTCTCATCTATCTTTATAGATGTTTAAAACTTCCCATAACAAAAAAGCTTAAAATTAAAAACAATGAGCCCTGGATGGCTTCATATATCTTGAATCAAGCTGAACCTCAGAAAGGGGGCACATGAGACCAGCAGTAGTTACTCCATTCACCCAACAACTTTTTTTAAAAAATTGATTTTAGAGAAAAAGGGAGAAAGAGAGAAGCATCAATTTGTTGTTCCAGTTATTTATACATTCATTGGTTGCTTCTTGTATGTGCCCTGAGCAGGGATTGAACCCACAACCTTGGTGTATCTGGATGACGCTCTAACCAACTGAGCTACCTGGCCAGGGCCCATCCAACAAATGAGTGACTCTCCCAGTTGCCATAGTGATTCCAGTGCAGGATCCATGTTGGACCTTTGTAATAAAAATTAAACATTCAACATGTGCTTAAAAATCAGCAACACTAGCAATCTACGTAGAGCCTAATGAATGCAAGGCAGGATGCTAAACACTCCAGGGGGCTGCACTGAGCAAAATATGGCCCCATCCTTAAGTGGGGATGGAGACAGTGGTGTTAATCCAACAGGAGAGCACCAATCACCCAGCCAGAAGGTGCATGCCAAATGCTGTAGTATTCGCAAGATGAGGTCTTCAGGCTGAGGAGAGGAGAGGTTCAGAGAATGTAAAGGCTGTTGACTCTGAGAGGCGTGGTGTGTTGGGTGGAGGAAAGGAAAAGACGGGCCAGGGAGAGAGAGGGTGGAAAGGGAGTTAGCCATCTGGCTGGGAAGATACGGAATGCTGAACCCAGAGACTTGGGCTAATTTGGGGGATTATTTATTGCTTTGAATCAGTAAATCATTTATTTTTTGAACATATTTTTTTTACTGATTTCAGAGAGGAAAGGAGAGGGAGAGAGAAATAGAAACATCAATGATGAAAGAGAAGCATTGACCGGCTGCCTCCTGCACTGCCCCTCACTGAAATCGACCCAGAAACCCAGGCATGTGCTTTGATGGGGAATCAAACCGTGATCTCCTGGTTCATAGGTGATGCTCAACCATTGAGCAACATCAGCAGACAGTAACTCATTTCTTAAACCTTATTTGCAGTCTTGTATCCCTAAAATCTTCATTACTTCACCACTTCCTCTCCGCACACCTTGTACTGTTTGTAAGGACCACCACCAGCCGTCACAAATGCACGGTCCAGACACCTCCAGTCCCAAGACCCAAAATTGGAGATGATAAAGCTGTGTTTTTCAGACTTTTTGACAATATCTCTTAGTAAGAAATCCATTGTACATGAAGGACTCAATATATATGTGTGCCTACATACAGATAACTGAAGCAGAGCTTTACAGTAGTCCACTTGCTGTAATTTGGTACGTGATGACATTTGCTTCTCTGTTCTGTCTTACTGCTGATGGTGGCTGAATTGACTTTATAACCCACTAACAGATCTTAACCTATAGTTTGAAACTCAGGGTTCTAAGGAACCTGTTCCTTTCATATTGAAGACAAGGCCAAGGATCAGTATCTGAGTGAGGAGTTGTGCATCATATATAACTTGATAATCACAGAGTTCTACCAAAACCAATTTGGATTATAATAGTGATGCTTAAAAATAGTTTTACTTAGTTAATTCTGATACCATACATAATTTTTAGCTGGTTAACTCATTATTTAATTGTTACAGCAAAATGTATAAAGGGAATCATTGATCAGCTGCCTCTCCCTTATAAGAGAACCTACAGAATACCAATACTATCATGTTAAACTTACTTAAATATAATCTTTTGCCTATAATTTGGTTTTAGTCATTTTAACTTTCATATATGTTTTTACAATTTGACTTAGATCTAATATGAAACAAAAGACATTCATCATACTAATAATACCAAAACTAAAACTAATAATGTTCCAACTGTATCCTGAGTAACTGAGATTTTTACTTCTTTTTAGAGAGAGACAAAGAGGAGATGGGAGAGAGAGAAAGAAATATCAATTTATTGTTCCACTTATTTATACATTTACTGGTTGATTCTTGTAGATGCCCTGACTGGGGATTGAACCCACAACCTTGGTGTATTCAATGCTCTAACCCAGTGGTTGGCAAACTCATCATTAGTCAACAAAGCCAAATATCAACAGTACAACGATTGAAATTTCTTTTGAGAGCCAAATTTTTTTAACTTAAACTTCTTCTAATGCCACTTCTTCAAAATAGACTCGCTCAGGCCGTGGTATTTTGTGGAAGAGCCACACTTAAGGGGCCAAAGAGCTGCATGTGGCTTGTCGACCACTGCTCTAACCAACTGAGCTATTCAGCCAGGGCTTTAACTATTTCTAATTAACATGGTAAGTCAAGTCTTCGTGTTGTGAGCTAAACCCTACAGGTCACTAACAGGGTAGTGTTGGGACACATGCTTGATGTCTAGTTGGGCGGTTGTCTTAATGCCTTTTTCATTTGTGCATATTACCTCATAACAAAATGGACCGTAGTGACAAATAGGACTAGATGAGAAATGATTGAACATATAATCTATTATTGTTGGGAAATTCTCATTTTTTTCACATCGCAACTACTGTCACTGCTAGTGATAGCATCTCAGAAGTGGAAAAGTGGGCAAATAGTAAGTGAAGGACATGAGAAGTTCACACCCCCAAAGGCGGGTAATAAACGATTCATTTAGCCATCACCATATCCATCTGAAATGATAATGTAAAAAGTTTACAAAGAAAGCTCGTTTGTGGGCAAATTTGCTGCAGTTTTTACAGAAATTAAATTTGGTAACCTTTTTGGAGCTTGCACATTCCCATAAAATTGATTAAAGATTTGGGCATGACCATAATTTTCATGATGCAATAATCATTTTATTAGTATTATGCTTGGGGTTTTAAGAAGGACCAACATGCTTCACAAATAGATGTAGATACATAAAACTCACCTAGGATGGTGGGTGGAGTGATGGCTTTTATTCCTTTTTACTTAGTTTCTTAATATCTTGCAATGAGGTTTACACTGTAAGTACAGATAAGTCTCTTTGTTAGTATTTATACGAAGCATCAACTATGTAAAAACGGAAAAGAAAAATGTTACAGAAGGACCCTGGGGAACATAAAAACATAAACCACCTATCTTAGGTAAGATGTGCAATTTAGTAAAGAGCAGTGATAAAAAGGATAATACAATCTAATATATTTTTATATTTTTCCTTAAACTTTTTTCATGGTGTGTGTGTGTGTGTGTGTGTGTGTGTGTGTAAACATCAGCTAATTAGCTTGTAAAAGACACTAGCATACATGGATCATAAATGTGTCTGTTAGTTTTATATTGCTTTAGATAACCTTCAAACCCTTTACTGGTTATTCCCAGGAACGTTTGCCCAATTGCAGAGGTTTTTATTTCCTCTCTATGGGCCCAATGCACAAAATTCACGTGTGGGGCTTGACCCTCACAGCCCTGCTTCATCCGGAAGGAGGTCTGGGAGGTCATTCAGCTGTCCAGTCTAATTAGCATATTATGCTTTTATTATAGATAAAGTAAGCACAGCTGTAAAAAGCTTTAGAATGGATTAAAGTACCTTGTCTGCCCTCCAATTTGGTGTTCGGAGGTCACTGAAATTGCCTAGTCATCCCAGAGAAGAAGCCCCAAGCCCCCTTCTGGATAATTTGGGTTGATTCTAAAGGATCACATAGTCTGCTAATTTGATTTTGATTTGCATTTCTTCAGTGTTGGCAGGGCTGATGATGTTTTTAACAGCTTATTGGCCATTTGTATTCTGTGAATGATTTATTTCTTTCTTTAACCCAATATTTATAGACAGAAATTTTGCAGTTTCATTCGTCATTCAGCAAATAAATTAGTTTTCTATTGTTGCTGTAACAAATTCCCACAGACTAAATGGTATAAAACAACACAAATGTATTATCTTATAGTTCTGTAGGTTAGAAGTCCAATATGGATCTTACTAATCTAAAATCAAGGCGGGGCTGTGTACCTTTTAGGAGTTATTTTCTTTTTTCAAAAAATACTTTTATTGGTTTCAGAGAGGAAGGAAGGGGGGAGAGAGAGAGAGAGAGAGAGAGAGAGAGAGAGAGAGAGAGAGAGAGAGAGAGAGAGAGAAACATCAGTGATGAGAGAGAATCATTGATTGGCTGCCTCCTGCACGCCCCTTACTGGGTATCAAGTCCAAAACCCAGGCATGTGCCTTTGACTGGAATGGAACCCAGGATCCTTTAGTCCACAGGCCGATGCTCTATCCACTGAGCCAAACCAGCTAGGGCCGGAGCTATTTTCCATCTTCGGGAGGCTACCACATTCTTTGGCTAATAGCCCCCTTTCTTCATCTGTAAAGCCAGCTCCCTCTCTTCTGCCTCTCGCACTTTTAAGGACCCTGTGATTACATTGGCTCTCCTAGATAATCCAGGATAATCTCCCTGTTTTAAGGTTATCTGACTAGAAGCTTTATTCTATCTACAACCTCAATTCTTCTTCGCCATGTAACCTAATATAGTCACAGGTTCTGGGGATTAGGACTGGGATATCTTTGGGGCCTTTATTCTGCTTACCAGATAGGGATATGAAATTTTTCAAAAGAATACTGCCCACGTGATGCTGCAAGGTAGTGAGGAAGACAGATGATGAATCATAATTTTCTTTTCTGTCATTTGTCAGATTTTGGCACTAAGATTATTGTACCTTGGCTAGGGATTTGGCTCAGTAGATAGAGCATCAGCCCTCAGACTAAAGTGCCACAGTTCAGTTAGGTAAAGGACAGACTTAATCGCCAGGCCCAGTTGGGGTGAATGCAGGAGACAACTGATTGATGTGTCTCTCTGACATCGATGTTTATCTGTCTGTGTCTATCCCCCTCCCTTCCACTCTCTCTAAAAATCAATGGAAAAAATACCCTCAGGTGAGGATTAACAAAACAAAACAAATTATTCTACCTTTATAAAGTTAATTTGGGAGCTTTTCATCTTTGGAATGATCTCCTTATAGATTGGGTAGAACTCAGCCATAGAACAATCTAAGGCTAGTGTCATTTAAAAAGGTAGATCTTCAATTCCTTCTGTAGTTATTGGTCTTACTAAAAATTGCAATTAAAATAATTTTTAAGTAGCTTTTTTCCATTTGGGAGCTTTAGTGCAACAAAACAAGAAAATATTGAAAAAGAAAAGCTCATTTTTCTTGTATAGATGAAAGGATTGCATCCTAGATTTATAGTTGTCTTGTTCCTCCACTCCAAGTTTGCAACTTGAATGTCGCCTTTCCAGCGAGGCCTTCCACCTTATCCAGAATCAGGTTTCCCCAGTAATCTCAACTTCTTTATACTTAGTACCTTCTAATCATTATACGTTTTACTTATTCTCTCCTCCCATTAAAACACGAATTCCAGCCGAGACCGGTTTGGCTCAGTGGATAGAGCGTTGGACTGGGGACTGAAGGGTCCCGGGTTCGATTCCGGCAAGGGCATGTACCTTGGCTGCGGGCACATCCCCAGTAGGGGGCGTGCAAAAGGCAGCTGATCGATGTCTCTCTCTCATCGATGTTTCTGACTTTCTATCCCTCTCCCTTCCTCTCTGTAAAAAATCAATAAAATAAAAAAAAAAACACGAATTCAATTGGGGCAGGGGTTTTGAGCAAATATTTAATATCTTGATAATCTGCTGTTACTAAAATTTAAAAGCTTACCTGTTTATTCTTTTAAACAAACTACTTTAAAAAAAAGTATTACATGCTCAGTGGATGGTGCGTTGGCCTGCAGACTTAAGGGTCCCAAGTTCGATTCCAGTCAAAGGCACATGCCTGGGTTTCGGGCTGATCCCCAGTAGGGGGAGTGCAGAAGGCAGCCAATCAGTGATTTTCTCTCATCATTGATGCTTCTATCTTTCTCTCCCTCTCTAAAATCAATAATATATAAATATTTTAAGTAACACATGTTTTGAAAATGCAAACATTATAGAATTGATAGAGCCCTGCCTTCTGCCATGCCCCCTGCAATCCCACCATCTCAAGATAGCCACTGTTAATAATTTTGTGTATCTTTCCAGATTTTTTTTATGCATGTATATGTTGGTTTTAAAATAATAGACAAACTAGAGTATAATATACATACATGTGATTCTGTTGCTTGCTTTTTTTCACTTAATATAGTCACCTTTCTATGTCAGTACATAGACATCTGTGTCTTTTTGTTTCTTTTGCTAATCTTCACCTAAGGATTTTTTTTCATTGCTTTTTCAGAGAGAAGGAGAGAAGGGAGGGAGTGAGAGGGAGAAAGAGAGACTGATTGCCTCCCACAATGCCCCAACCAGGGACAGGGAGTGAACCCAAAACCCAGGTATGTGCCCTTGACCAAGAATCCAAGACCCTTCAGTGCTGGGACTGACACTCTCAGCCAGGGCATCCATGTCATTCTTTTAAATAGCTTTCTATTGTTACATTGCATTGAATGTATTGTGATTCATTTAATCAATCTTCTATTATCAGATTGATGTATTTAATTTTTTTCTCAAACTATAAAAACGTTTATTTAGAGAATCATAGAAGTAGACGTAATCTATAGACAAAATGGGCTTAGCAAAGAGGTTGTTTAGGCCAATGAAGGGTCCTTGGAGCTTAGAAGTGAAGAAGGTAAAGGTGATGGACCTGAGGGGAGGGAGAAGGAAAAGGTGCTGGCATGCTCCGGGGAGGGAGAGAGAGCCGCTGGGAGGGAGAGCTCAGGCTGGGTCCTCCTTCTAAGGGTTTTAAGGGTGGAGATTTTAGGGGAGGTACTAGAGGTAGATCTCAATAGAATATAAAGAAGCTTTCTAATTGGTTCCTTTCAGGGTTGGGGTCTCCATTAATTGATTGGTGAGGGTCATTATTCAATGCAGCTGGTCCTGAGGTCAGTCATGGTGTAGCTTGTTTGGTTTTGCTGTTTTTCTGGGCCTCTGTTCTCTCCAGCTCAGTGGCTACCACCATTTCTGTATCTTTTATAATTGAAACTGTAGCATTGAGTGGAGGCCTAGGCGGGCAACAGCAGGAAGGAAGCTTGACTTCCTCTGTTGCTGGGGAAACCCAAGCCTTCCTTCTGCTCTCAGTGACAGAAGCCATCTTGGTTGGGGTTTATTTGCATAATCTGCTCCTGATTGGCTGGTGAGCATGGCTGTGGGTGTGGCTTGTGGGTGTAGCAAAGGTATGGTCAAATTTGCATATTACTCTTTTATTATATAGGACTAGAGCCCAGTGCCTGAAATTCATGCATGGGGTGGAAGGGGGTCCCTCAGCCCAGCCTGCACCCTCTCCAATCCGGGACCCGTCAGGGGATGTCCCACCGCTTCTCACAATCCAAGACGGATGGTATCTAACTAGTTGCCTGCCTGTTTGGCTAATCACCCCAAACTCCTCTCTCTGCCTGCCTGATTGTCCCTAACCACCTCTGCCTGCCTGATTGCCCCTAACTGCTCCCCTACCAGCCTAATTGCCCCTAAACTGCTCCTCTGCTGTCCTGATTGCCCCTAACCGCCTCTTCCTCGCCCCGCACCTGGGACCCAGGATTCCTGCCTTCCGTAGGTCATGGGCACCCAGGATCTGGCTTTGCCCAGGCTGGCCACAGCAGCAGGGGACTGTGGGCAGGTGGCTTTGCCCAGGCTGCAGGCACTGGCGCCCAGGACTGTGGGGTAGATGGCTTGTCCTCTCCTGGGTCACAGCCTGGCTAGTCTCTTGAGAGCTCATTTATGGCTGGTTCCCATTCCTCTCTCCCCAGTGTTGAGTGTCTGAGCATTTATGGCATGACAGTGTGAGAGCACAATGACCATTTGCATATTAGCTCTTTATTATATAGGATAGATTGTATATATAGATGTTATATAATTTTATTACCTTGACTTGTATTTAGGAATCCCCCCCCCCAAAAAAAAATATATATGCTTTGTTTGTGTGTGTGTGTGTGTTGTAATCCTCACCTGAGGGTATGTTTTTATTGATTTTATAGAGAGGGAAGAAGAGAGAGAGAGAGAAAGAGACGAACATTGATGGGTTGCTTCTCATACATGCCCCGACTGATAATTGAACCCACAACCTTTTGGTATACCAGATGCTGCTACAACCACCTGGCTAGGGCCAAACTATGCTATCTTTTTTGAGAATTGGTATAAAGGGGAATTGTGGCATCAGAAAATGAAATAGCATTCTAACTTTTCTGGCACTTTTAGATTTATAGCAAATCTATTTATAGAAGATTTGAGATAATTCTTTCATTAAACCATTCGAGTCCCAAGTCTGTTTTTGGACATATTTCTTGGATAATATTTTCAACCTCTTTTTTTTTAAAATATATTTTTTATTGATTCTAGAGAGGAAGGGAGAGGGAGGGTTAGAAACATCAGTGATGAGAGAGAATCAAATGATTGGCTCCCTCCTACACGCCCCACACTGGGGATCAAGCCCACAACCTGGGCATGTGCCCTGAAGGGGAATCGAACCATGACCTGATGCCCAACCATTGAACCACACCAGCCAGGCTCAATCTTTTTTGTACATTTGTAGTTTTATTTCCCAGAAGATGGTCTACTTTATCAAGATTTTCATATATATTATACGGAGTCAGTTATGGTATTTTCTTATTTTCCTGGTGTTCTTACAAACAAAACCACATTCTCTAAAGCTAGGAACAAAATACTATAAAGAGAGATTTATATCAAGATAGATGGGGTGGAAACTGACTAAAATGAAAGGAAAATATGCAGAATTAAATACAAAGTACTGTTGATGACTGAAGAATATTAAATTCATGCCGAGACCGGTTTGGCTCAGTGGATAGAGCGTCGGGCTGTGGACTGGAGGGTCCCGGGTTCGATTCCAGTCAAGGGCATGTACGGTGGCTGCGGGCACATCCCCAGTAGGGGGTGTGCAAGAGGCAGCTGATGGATGTTTCTCTCTCATCGATGTTTCTGACTTTCTATCCCTCTCCCTTCCTCTCTGTAAAAAATCAATAAAATATATTTTTAAAAAGAATATTAAATTCTGAAGATGAATAAAAACTTGGGCCGAAACTGGTTTGTCTCAGTGGATAGAGCATCGGTCTGGGGACTGAAAGGTCCCAGGTTCAATTCTGGTCAAGGGCATGTACCTTGGTTGCAGGCACATCCCCAGTAGGAGGTGTGCAGGAGGCAGCTGATCCATGTTTCTGACTTTCTATCCCTCTCCCTTCCTCTCTGTAAAAAATCAATAAAAATATATTTTAAAAAAGAAAAACTTGAGATACTCTCCTATGATGTAGAGAAAAGGACAAAGATTTAATTGACAGTGATGACCCATTGTGATAATTTTAGTGGAGGAAAAGAACAACAATCTGTTCACAGATTAGACAGGAACATATTAGAAGAAAACGTTTCTAAGCTGAAAAGACCTTTTATTTCTGGAAAATTGATAGAAAAAGGCCCGCACTGAGACATACCGGCAAAATGTTTGACTTTTAAGGGTAATAAAGAGTCCCAAAAAGCACCAGGCAAACTGTTCACCTAAAACACCCCCGTCCAGGTTGCTATAATTTGTTTTAAGGTATAATTGACCTGTAAAATTACAGTTAAGCCCTGGCCGGTTGCTCAATGGTGAGAGCATTAGCCTGAGCACCAAAAGGTCTCAGGTTTGATTCCTGGTCAAGGGCACATACCTCGGTTACAGGTTTGATCCTCCGGCCCCAGCTGGGCCATGTGTGGGAGGCACCCATTCGATGTCTCTCTCCTCCTCCTTCTCTTCCACTCTTTAAAAATCTGTGGGAAAAAAATCCTCAAGTGAGGATTTAAA
The DNA here is from genome assembly GCA_027563665.1 of Antrozous pallidus. Classification (NCBI taxonomy): domain Eukaryota; kingdom Metazoa; phylum Chordata; class Mammalia; order Chiroptera; family Vespertilionidae; genus Antrozous; species Antrozous pallidus. Next base: position 32,021,114 of record CM050518.1, read on the forward strand.
AAAATAAAATTATAGCCCTGGCCAGTTTTGCTCAGTGGATAGAGCATCGGCCTGCAGACTGAAGGATCCCAGGTTCGATTCCAGTCAAGGGCATGTGCCTTGATTGCAGGCACATCCCCAGTGAGAGGTGTGCAGGAGGCAGTTGATCACTGTTTCTCTCTCATCGATGTTTCTGGCTCTCTGTCTCTTCCTCTCTGTAAAGAATCAATAAAATATATTATAAAATAAAATAAAATTACAGTTAACTCTTGAACAATATGGGGAGAGAGGGGTCGGACACCAATTTCTGCATAGTTGAAAATCCTTATATAACTTTAAAAAAATATTTTTATTGATTTTTTTACAGAGAGGAAGGGAGAAGGAGAGTTAGAAACATTGATGAGAGAAAAACATCGATCAGCTGCCTCCTGCACACCCCTCACTGGGATGTGCCCACAACCCGGGCATGTGCCCTTGACTAGAATCGAACCTGGGACTCTTCAGTCTGCAGGCCCACGCTCTATCCACTGAACCACACGGGTCAAGGCCATATAACTTTTGACCCCCAAAACTTAATTACTAGTAGCCTACAGTTGACCATAAACCTTACCAATAACATAAACTGTTGATTAGTATATAGTTTGTGTTATACAAATATGCTGCATCTTTACATGTGTTTACATTTCTCTCAACTAAATGGTACCATGTACAGTCTGTGTGTACCTAAGTGTCCAAGTTTTGATAAATTTTTTTTATTTGAGAAATGCTAAGTATTTAATTTGCTACCTAAAAGTTTTTTAATCTTTATTGTTCAGTATATTAATTACATTGTTCCCTTTTTTTCCCCCCCTATAGTTCCCTGCCACCTGGTACCCATCCCACCCTCCGCCCTCACCCCCCTCCACTGTCCTCTCCCATAGATGCATGATTTTTGTCCAGTCTCTTGCTGCTCTTCCCACGCCCTCTTTCTCCCCAAGAGTTGTCAGTCCATTCCTTCTCTATGTCCGTGATTCTGTTACATTCACCAGTTTATCCTGTTCATCAGCTTTTTAATTCACTTGATTTTTAGATTCATTTGTTGATAGATGTGTATTTGTTGTTCCTAATTTACATTTTTATCTTTTTCTTCTTCCTCTTCTTAAAGAATATCTTTCAGCATTTCATATAATATTGGTTTGGTGGTGATGAACTCCTTTAGCTTTTTCTTATCTGCAAAGCACTTCATCTGGCCTTCAATTCTGCATGATAGCTTTGCTGGACAGAGTAATCTTGGTTGTAGATTCTTGCTGTTCATCACTTTGAGTATTTCTTGCCACTCGCCTCTGGCCTGCATCGTTTCTGTTGAGAAATCCGCTGACAATCGTATGGGTGCTCCCTTATAGGTAACCAACTGTTTCTCTCTTGCTGCTTTTAATATTCTCTCTTTGTCTTTTGCTCTTGGAATTTTAATTATGATGTGCCTTGGTGTGGTCCTCTTAGGGTTCCTATATATTGGGGTTCAGTGAGCTTCTTGGACTCTTAAGTCAATTTCTTTCACCAGGTGTGGGAAGTTTTCGGTCACTATTTCTTCAAATAGGTTTTCATTGTCTTGCTCTCTCTCTTTTTCTGGCACCCATATAATTCGGATGTTGGTATGCTTGAGGTTGTCCCAGAGGCCCCTTACACTATCTTCAATTTTTTGGATTTTTTTGGTTTCTTGCTTTTTCAGCTAGTGGATTTTGCTTCTTTGTATTTCAAATCTTTAACTTGGTTCTTGGGGTGCTCCAGAGCACTTTTAGGTCTTTGTATAATATTTTTTATTTCAGTCAGTGTATGCTTAATTTCTGGTTGGTCCTTTTTCACATCCTTGAGAGTCTCCTGTATATCCTTGAGTGTCTCCCTCATTTCCTTGCAGGTCTCATTCATTTCCTTGTAGGACTCATTCATTTCCTTTGCGGTCTCGTTTATTTCCTTATAGGCCTCGACCTTTTGTTGGAGCCTCTTGAAAAACCCTATAACCGTGGTTTTGAATTCCATGTCCAGTCGTTTTTTTTCCTCCATTTCTTTCACATCTGATTTCTTTCCATGTCTCTGCATCGTGGCTGCTTCCCTGAGTTGGTCAATTAGCTTTGTGTGGTAGACGTCCTACAAGGGACAGTGGCTCAGCCTCCCCAGTTACCTGAGGTGGATATGGGTTGCACAGTCTTGCTGAAGTTAAGCTCAGTTAATCTTTGTTAGCACTTGGAGGGGTTGACCTCCAGGCCAATTGTCTGTGAAGCTCAGCTGTGCTCAGGTTGGATGGGCGGAGTCTCCGGGCCAAGCAGACAGCGTTAGCTCCGCCCTATGCGGCCCCAGGGACTCTGTGCCGGGGGCAATGGCCGCCAGCACCTCTGAGAGAGAGCCACTGCCTAGCTCCACTGGCTGCCGGGGAATTCAGACTCTCCCCAAATGACTCTGCACACCCAATGTCTCACCCAGGGTGGTAAAACAAAGCAGACTGACGGTTTTCCGAGTGAGAAAGCAAGTCGCAGAGCGCTCTCTGCACCCTCACGCAGCCGAGCTGTTCCCACAAGCTGCCTTCTCCACAAGCCGGGAGACCCCTGCAACGCCTGAGCTTCGGTGTGCCCTCCCACTGTCCAGTTTTCACCCCGTGTGATAGTGGGTTCCCTGGACTTCGCCCAGAGCTGGAGAATCAGTCCAGTGGGACGTCTTTGTCTCCCTGTTCGAGAAAACTGGCAGGTTTTCAGCCACCGCCCTCTCTGCTGGTGCTTGCTCCAAACCTTTCTCTGCGCGAATCTTTCAACGCTGTCCGCTGCCGCTCCTCCAAGTCACAGTGTCTTATCTTCACTTTTATTTGTGGAATTTTCACTTGGCCAGCTTTCTGGTGATTCTGGAAGGTGTTTGTTCTTTCGTTAAGTTGTAGTATTAAAATTGTTGAGTATGATGGCAAGATAGGTGTTTTACCTATGCCGCCATCTTGGTTCCCCTTGATAAATTTTAATTATAATAGATTTGTGTATATTTTATGGTAGTAAATTATAAAATAGATTGGTATCTACATATATTTTATGCATTCGTGACATGCCTGACTTTTTCTTAATTTTTTCTATATTTCCAGACCATGTGGTTCATCTGCAAGTTTTTTCAAATTGTCACATATCTCCAAAACATTTTCCAATACATTTATTTTTAAAAATCCACATATAAGTGAACCTGTGCAGTTCAAACCCGGATTGTTCAAGGGTCAACTATATATAGTTTCAGGTGTATTCGCTACCATTTCAAAAGCCAAACGATAATAGGATAAGGACAAGAGAGTCTTGGGAAGCTTTTGAGGCTCAGTACAGTAGGAAGCATTCTCACCTAGGCCAAAGGCTTCGAAAAACAACATTCAGGTGTCCTTCTGGAAATCATCAGTCAAGTGAAAGAGGGGTCTGAGCCAGGAAAAAAAAAATTAGAGCATGAAAAAACTGGCAGTGATATTGATACCAATCAAACAATGGGCTGGCAAAAGCCAAAAACAATGATTGAAAAGTAGATTCAGTGGTTTAAAAAAATGTAAACAAAATCTGGGTCTATCATTCTGGATTAAGTAGACAAATACATGTAGGTGTGAGGGTAGCAGGCCCCAAATTGGAAGGCACATTAAATTTCTCCTTACAGCCCTGGCCGGTTTGGCTCTGTGGATAGAGCCTTGGCCTGCAGACTGAAGGGTCCCGGGTTCGATTCCAGTCACCGGCATGTACCTTGGTTGCAGGCACATCCCCAGTAGGGGGTGTGCAGGAGGCAGCTGATTGGTGTTTCTCTCTCATTGATGCTTCTAACTTTCTCTCCCTCTCCCTTCCTCTCTGTAAAAAAATCAATAAAATATACTTTAAGAAATAATAAAAAATAAATTTCTCCTTAAAGAAGAATATTAAAATGAATGATTTGTCATTGACTAATAATTTGTGAAATATAAACTTTTTAAAATTGATTTTGGACAGGGAGAGAGAAATATCAATGATGAGAATCATTGATGGGCTGTCTCCTGCATGTCCCCCACGGGGGATGGAGCCCACAACCTCAGCATGTGCACTTGACCGTATTCGAAACCAGGATCCTTCAGTCCACAGGCCTACACTCTATCCACTGAGCCAAACCAACCAGGGCTGGGAATATAAACTTTTTATTTAATAATTTTATAGGCAACCACTAGGATAATTTAAAAACTGGCTTTCTGCCTTGCAAAACACTAGAAGATAAAAGCAAATATGGAAAAATTCAGAAAACAGGAAATAGCAAAAACTATAAAATAGGATGACATACAACAAAAAAATTAGCTATAACAGTAGAGAAACAAGGGGTTATATATCTCAGCCAGAGTGAAGGCACTGCAGGTTCTTAGGATGGACCCCTGTATCTCCAAGCTTTTGCTAATGCTGAACCTTAGTCCTGGCTTGCTTTTCCCTCCTTTTTAAAGCTAAGGCCCAGTCCCAGGCAGACCCCTTCCTTTAGGCAGTCCTCCAGGATTACTCCAGGTAAGGTGAGCACTCCCCCTCATAGAATGCTGTGTGTACTTGTGAAGCAGATGCTTTGGCTAGGAGAGGAAGTCCCCATCTCACTCTCTCATCCAGGATGCAGGACAAGGCCAGGCCTCCTCCCAGGTGCGGGCCACAGGTGAAAGCGCTGAAATATATATATTATTATATATATGTAATTTAAAATAAATATATTTTGTATTTATTTCAGGGAGGAAGGGAATGAGAGATGGAAACATCAGTGATGAGAGAGAACCATTGATTTGCTGCCTCCTTCAGGTACCTTACATCGTGCAGCATCTTGGGCATGTGCCCTTGACCAGAATTGAATCTGGGACCGTTCAGTCCGCAGGCCTAGGCTCTATCCCTGAGCCAAACCAGCTAGGGCAGTCACATATATTTTAACTTGTCTCCCGCCAGTGAGCATATCGGAGCAGCAAGTTTCAAATGGGCTCCGTTTGCTGACGTTTGTAGACACGGTCCTTGGAAGCCTCCCACACACCCGCCTGTGGTCCCCGCGAGAGGGCGGGTCTTCCCACCGCCGTGTCATATCCACCCATGACTTCTGGTACCGCCCCACCTTGCAGACTTTCAGGGTTTCACGTGTCCACTGGGCGGCCGCGGCCGAAGAGCTTGAGCAGGAGAGGAATGGGACTGGGGGCTCGGCTTCGGGAGCCCCTTCCTCAAACCAATAGGCTCCCTCCCCGTCGCCAAAGGTGTGGGGGTTAAAAGAGGGCGTGGCCCCACTGGATTTGTTGGAGAGACCTGGGACCGAGCTCAAGGGTCTTGAGAGGTTACAGGCGAGGAGTAGAGGAGCTCTAGGCAGATTCGAGTGGGTGAACGCGGGTCCGAAGCGTGGGCAGGGATTCAGCAACCAAAGGGTTAAAACGCTGAGTCCTGCCCCAGCCCGGGGATTGGCGGCTCCGGGGGGCGTGGCTAGGGGGCGGGCCCGCGTTTGCCGCAGCTGCAGGTGGGCGGGGCCCGGTCGGAGCGGGAGGGGCGCGGAGCGGAGCTGGGCCCGCGCCGCGCGCCCCGCCGGGCGGGCTTTGGGCTGCGCCAGCGAGCCGGGCCGGTGGCTTCTGTTCCGAAGACCCCGCGCCGGACCCTGGAGCAACGAGTAAGTGAAGCAGGCCCACCGCGGCGTCCCTCTCGGCTCCAACCTATCCCCGTGCCCTCTGCACCGCGAGACTCCTCCGGCGGGACCTGGAGCTGGGGAGGGGGCGCGTCCCGCTGCTGGGGTCGGGGGGGAGGGGAGTGGAGATGAGTCCGATGATGTCATGGATGCTTCGTCGGGCCTGGGGAGCAGTGGAGGCCGGAGGGGGTGCGGCCCGGATTATGTCACCTCTCCCTCTGCGCCCCGCCCCCCCGGGGCCACACGCGTTGGTGGGGAGCACGGGGAGGTAGGCCGGGATTTCCCCCACCGCAGAGACCCCCCTGGGCACCTTCTCGGGACGGCCTGTGGCCGGGGTCTCTGTGGCGCTGCAGAGCTGTGGGCTGTAGGTGAATGGCGAACACCCCCACCCCTCTGCACGGAGACTCGTGTGTGTGCGCGTGTGTGTGATGGGGGGGTGGGTGAGGGCTTGCTGTCAATCCCCACAGTCCTGAAACCATGGTCCATCAGATTCAGGATCTAGGGGACGGACCACCTTCACCCGTTGTCGTCAAGGAAAGATGGATCTCCCCTCACATCCCAACCAAGAAGTTCTGGAGACCTCTGCACCCCCAAAAGATTTACAGTGCCCCGGATATCTTTTCTCCCTTAGTCCTTCCCAGAAGATCTTCCTGATTTTCCTGTCTGGATTCATTGCCTCTTTGCATTGCTCATCACTAGCAATCCCACACACATTCTCCATCTCCTCAGTGCCAGAGCCCAAGGACCCCCAGGACTTTGCAATCTGTGCCCCGTGGGCACCCACAGGCCAGCACTGGGGAAGCCTCAGAATGAAATCTCCATGAAGTGGCCTGAGCCAAGAGCTCTAAGACCCCTTCCTGCTATGGCAATCAGGATGCTGTCCTGGGAGGCAGCATATGGATTGGGCCTTGAAAGATGCAGGATGGGTTCAGAAATGTGGGAAGAGACTGTGTGTGGAATGGAAAGGGGCTCAGATCAGGGGAAATAGGATGTGCAGTGGGAGAGGCCTTGGGGGCCCTGCTGCAAGCTCTGCTCTGGTTCTGGGGGCTGAGAGGAATGCCAGGCATTTCACCCACAATGCGTATACTTCTTAAGATTCCTGTAAGGTAGGTGTGAGAATCTGAGGTGAAATAAGCTGCACACAGTTCCACCCCTAATTTATATTTGGAGCTGATGCCTTCAGAACTCTGTCTAGTCTACTGCACTTGGTGCTGCTCATGGAAAAATTTGGGCAGAGCAGGGACAAGATCAGCTTTGCCCTTTAGAAGCATTCCCCCTGGGAGCTGCGCAGGAGAGGGAGTGCAGAGGAAGAAAGGCCAGTGAGGAGCCCCAGCAAGGGTGCTGGCAGGAGGAGCTCTTTAGGAGGTGAATGGGCCAAGCTTGGGACCTCTGAGACCCCAAGAGAAGGTGGAACGTTCCTAGTTTGGGGAGGGACACAGGTAGGGAGGAGCAGTGATAACTGTGGGTTGGAGGTATCAGCCCATGTAACCGATATGTAGAATCCACTTGGGCTCTTAGTGACTGCTAATACTGTAATTTCCCAGGCGCCGAGGTTGACGGGACAGAGAGAGAGGTAGAGTCAAGCAACAGGCTGTCATCCAGGGTGTTGAGCTGACGCCATAAGGCTGCCATTGCAGACCACACTCGGCTGTTGGGGCCAATTCAGGACTCTGACCCATAGCGAAGCTTAACTCAGTCTCTGCCTCTCAGGGACGCATATGCCTCTTCTTATCCTGCCAGCTCCCTGCTGGGGTTCTGAGGAAACAAGCTTGGAATAGACGAGAGACAGGGAATGCTTGCATGGGGCTACCCATGACAGGTTAGAGTTATGCCAAGAAGCTGGGGGGGGGGGGGAATGAGGCTTAAGGGAGAACTCCTTTGGGTTGGCAGTAAAGGATTCCCAGGTAAAGCACCAGCATAAGAGGCTTAGGAGCCCTAGCTGTTTTGGCTCAGTGGATAGAGCCTCAGCCTGTGGACTGAAGGGTTCTGGGTTCAATTCTGATCAAGGGCATGTATGTGGGTTGCGGGCTCAACCCCCCAGTAGGGGGCATGCAGGAGGCAGGCCAATCAATAATTCTCTCTCATCATTGATATTTCTATCTCTCCCTCTTCCCTCCTCTCTGAAATCAATAAAAAAATATTTTTAAAAAAAGCTTAGGAGACAGTCCTGGGACCCCATTTCCTCCAGAACTCTGGGTATCTGAGTCTGGCTGGAAACCACACACTCTAGGGAAATGGTGGGGCAGAGTGGCATATGACCAGCCCTCACCTATGGTCAGAATCTTGTTTCCTGGATCTCAGAGAAGATGGTCGTACTGCATGCTTGTATTGTTTACAAAGCACCTTTCCAAACATTACTATCCCCTGTCACTCTCATGATCTGCATGATTACTTATGAGTTTGCTCATGCTCACACCCAGGCCTCTGACGCAGCCCCTTTGGCTAGATCTTCAGTCTCACTTCCTTCAGCATATCAACACACTCAAATTTCCACCATGTTTAATTTTAAAAATAGAAAAAGCCCTTGGATCCCAAGTCATCTAAAGGACTGCCGCCTTCTTTGGCCTTTTTTCAGTAGGGAACCCCCTGTCTCTGCCTCCAGACCCTTCTACTCCTGGCTTTGCCCGGCACGACCTTTCTAAAACCATCCTCTCAGACACTAGTGAAATCAGGCACGCGCTCCAATCCCAATTCTACCTGGCCCCTTTTTAACCCCGGAATTGCACCCATATTCTTGAAAGCTCCCATTTTGTTCTGCAGGCTTACCTTCTGGCCTCCCTCCTGCTCCTACACTGTCTCCCAGCTCCTGAGGCTCTGTTATCCTAGCTAGTTGCTGGGCCCCACCCACACTATCCTTGAGTGCTGATGATGTTCAGTCTCTCTTTTCTCCTCCCTCCCTCTCTCCTTTCCTCTCCAGTATGAGAGAGAGAGATCTTTCTCTGGTCTTCTCCAAAGTTTACAGTTTATAGCCTATTTTCCCCAAACATTCTCCCCCTGTCATGTTAAATGTGTCATGCCCACCCTGTTGCCCCAACCAAGATCCTTCTTTGCCCCCACCCCCTGAACTCCATCTGTGTGAAGTTTTGTCGGTTTTTCCTCCCAAATCCTGCCCAGGCCTTCCCACTGGTTCCAAGCCTCAGGCCACTCAGCGTCCATCCTCAGCTGCTTAGCTGCTCCCTATACTGTACCAGGGATGGTGAGAGAAGGGGGTCACGATTAGGATGGGAGGGGGATTTCTGATCTGAGGGGTAGCCAGGTTTGTGTATACTGGGAGTGTGCAGGGAGTAGGGTGAGGCTTGAGAGGCACCTAGGGCACCAAAGTAAGGAGGTCCTCGCTCTCTCTAGGTCTGAACTTGCTGATCCTGCACCTCTGTTGCATCCTGCAGGACAGATTGGCCGAGAGAGGTAGGTGATAAAGTGCTTTTCTCCACACCTAAGGATCAGGCGCTGAGAGAGTGGAATTTCACAAAAGCAGTGTGGACTGGTTAGATGGTGAACTTTCCAACCACCTCGGGCTGTAATTCCAGGTGTGGTGGCCAGGAGACTCTGAAGAGCAATAGTTGGTCAGGCTCTGCTGGACACAACAGTAGAAGTGGGCACCTGGATAGAAGACAGTCTGAGGAATGCTCGAGGGGCTGTGGGGTGCCACCCGGACCCCTTCACCTTGGTAGAGGAGTGCTCTTGGCCTGGTTTCTGATGGGAGTAATGGGGTAAGAGCCTGAAGGACACTCCTGCCATCTCTGGCACGCAGATTTGAGTGTTTACACTGCGGGTAGGCACTAATTGCAGCTCCTGCCAGGCTGGATTATTGGAATCCCTGGGGCAGGCGTTCCCAGGTGCGGGCTTGAGACAAAGGAACCAGGAAGCAGGGTCTCCCTGAGCACAGGTAACCCGAGGCCCTGCTGGCCCTGTTCCTGTGGGCCGGCCTTGGGGGGTGGGGTGCACGCCCACTGAAGGGCGCGGAGGACTTCACGGAGCGTTGAGCAGGGTCAAGGTCCACAGGGAGCGGGAAAGGGGAGTAATCCAGGAAGTCTTCCCGGAGGCAGTGAATTCTTAGGGAGGCTCAGCGGCGCGGGATCTTCCCAGGCTCCGCTGGATGCGCAGGCCCCGCCCCTCCCCGCCCACCTGTGGGAAAGGCAGGCCCCAGAGAGGCTCGGCGGGCGTCCGCAGCTAGCGCCGTTGGTTCTCCGCCCAGGCCTCTGCCGGCTTGGGGTCCTCTTCCGAGATCCTGGATGCGGGGAGGGGACCCTCCGTGCCAGGGCCCCGAGGGGCCCACTTGGAAAGACCTCCGGGAGGGCTCGTTGGCCACGCGGTGCAGTCGCGGTTCCTGGCTGGCCGAGGGAGCCCGGGCGTGCCCGCCGTGGCCCTGAGGCGCGCTGCAAAGCACCTGCTGCCCCCGCCCTCCAGTCGGCTCCTGCGCCTGTCGCCTGGGGGCGCCTGGCACATGGCAGCTCCGCGAGGTAGGTCCTTCATTCCTCCCATTTCACAGAGAAGAAAACTGCAGTCCAGGATGGCTCTGCCGGTCTGTCTAAAGTCACTCAGCTGGTTCCGGCCGAGCTCCGACTTCCCGAGTGAGGCGCATGACCCCTGCATACCAGGCCTCCAAGGGCCCCAGGCTTGAGGGCCTGTCGGTCCCCCACCCCCTTGGAAAGGCAAGGAGAGGAGCCCGTGCTGGGCTAGAGCTTCCACTTTTACCCTTGACTGCAACAGCCTAGGTTAGGATCCTGCCCACAACTTTTGGATAGGGGTGGGTTTCTCTCCCTCCTTTAACTTCTGAGGTTCCCTCTTGGATTCAGGTACTGCTGTCCCCTTCCAACCCCGTCTCCTTGCCCATGAGGTTGGGATGCAGACCCAGGGTTAAGAACCCTATGTTGCGGAGGTTGCAGTAAAGAACTGAGTGGACCACTAAGTCTGGGAAGCTCATGGAGGAAGTGTGGGTGCGGAGTGAAATACAGAACTGAGCAACTGGGAGGGAAGGATGTGTGTGGTGTCCTGGGCCCGGGCTTTGTCAGGTGAGCAATATGCAGCTCCCATTACCAAGGTTATCACTCTTTCTTTACCCAGCCCCATTCCTTCTCCTTGGGTGTCTGGGAATTCTTATGCCTGTTTTAGGGAAGGGGACACTGAGAGGTAGGATACAGGTGGCATGGTGTGGTGTGGTGTGGTGGGCATGGGAGTGGTCTGACCAATCCTGCTTTCTCACCTATGCCCACAGAGCTCCCCACTCCACGGCTCAATCATGGCAAAGCTGGAGACACTACCTGTGAGAGCTGACTCAGGGCGGGATCCCCTCCTGGCCTTTGCCCCACGGCCCTCTGAGCTCGGACCCCCAGATCCTCGTCTGTCCATGGGCAGTGGAGTTGCCCATGCCCAGGAGTTCGCCATGAAGAGTGTGGGCACCCGCACAGGGGGCGGGGGCAGCCAGGGCCCTCGAGCTGGTGGCAGTGGGGCCAGCAGGGAGAGGCCAGGCCGCTACCCGTCTGAGGACAAGGCTCTCGCCAACTCCCTCTACCTCAATGGCGAGCTGCGGGGCAGTGACCACACGGATGCCTGTGGCAATGTGGTGGGCAGCAGTGGTGGCAGCAGCAGTAGCAGCAGCAGTGACAAGGCCCCACCACAGTATCGTGAGCCCAGCCACCCACCTAAGCTCCTGGCCACCTCTGGCAAGCTAGACCAGGTCAGTCCCCAGGGCCCTCTTCTGGGCACGGGGGTAGGTCAGAGTGGAAGGTAAAGTGGACTTTCTTAGATACTGGGTTGTGGTAGGTGCCAGGATGGAGACTGGACCTGAAGGGGCCAAATCCAGCTGGTGGGTCCAGGGCAAAGACTTGGCTTGGGTGGGCCATAAGGTAGACATCCAGCCCTGAGTGACTCCTGGGATGGAGATCAGTGAGGGTGGGAAGTGGAGAAATCTTGTCGAAAGGGAAGAGGCTGGCCTGGCTGGTGTTGCGCTCAGTGGTTGAGTGTTGACCTATTAACCAAGAGGTCACTGGTTCGATTCCCAGCCAGGGCACATGCTGAGGTGGCGGCTTGATCCCCGATAGGGGGTGTGCAGGAGGCAGCCAATCAATGATTCTCTCTCATCATTGATGTTTCTACCTCTCTCTCCCCCTCTCCCTTCATCTTTGAAATCAATTATATATATATATATATATATATATATATATATATATATATATATGGAAGAGGATGGGGTCAAGGCTAAGGCCCTATCCTGATGTCCACTCTCCCTTCTTTGCTTTTACGCAGTGCTCAGAGCCGCTAGTTCGGCCTTCAGCCTTCAAGCCTGTTGTACCCAAGAACTTCCACTCCATGCAGAACTTGTGTCCTCCACAGACCAGCGGGACCCCTGAGGGACGACAGGGCCCTGGGGGCCTCAAGGGTGGACTGGACAAGTCTCGGACCATGACCCCAGCGGGCGGGGGTGGGGGCAGCCTCTCAGACTCAGGCCGGAACTCACTCACAAGCCTGCCCACCTACAGCTCTAACTACAGCCAGCATGTGGCGCCCCTCAGTGCCTCCACCAGCCACATTAACCGCATTGGCACTGCCAGCTATGGCAGTGGCAGTGGCAGTGGCACTGGCAGTAGCGGTGGTGGGTCAGGCTACCAGGACCTGGCAGCCTCTGACAGTGGGCGGGCCTCTAGCAAGAGTGGGTCCTCCTCATCCATGGGGCGGCCTGGCCACCTGGGATCGGGAGAGGGCGGAGGTGGAGGCCTGCCATTTTCGGCCTGCTCCCCACCCTCGCCCAGTGCTCTGATCCAGGATCTAGAGGAGCGGCTGTGGGAGAAGGAGCAGGAGGTGGCCGCTCTGCGCAGGAGCCTGGAGCAGAGTGAGGTGGCGGTGGCCCAAGTTCTGGAGGAGCGGCAGAAAGCGTGGGAGCGGGAGCTGGCTGAGCTGCGGCAGGGCTGCAGCGGGAAGCTGCAGCAGGTGGCCCGCCGAGCCCAGCGTGCTCAGCAGGGCCTGCAGCTGCAAGTGTTGCGGCTGCAGCAGGACAAGAAGCAGCTGCAGGAGGAGGCAGCCCAGCTGATGCGACAACGGGAAGAGCTCGAGGACAAGGTGGCCGCCTGCCAGAAGGAGCAGGCCGACTTCCTGCCCCGGATGGAGGAAACTAAGTGGGAGGTGCGGGTTGGGGGCTTGGGCCTTCTCCCTGTCTCCTCTTCCTTCTGCCCCTCCAGAGAAACCCAGAGCAGTAGGCCACCATGATCACCAGGGGAATGAGAGTTGGGGGTGGGGCACAAGGTTGACCAGCAGTTTCTGTGAGGACCAGAGAGAGCTGTCCCTGGGCTGGGGGGGGATTGGCCATGTATGTCCTGTGTCCGAGGGGCCCCTGTGTGTCACTTCTGCCCTGGAGAAGCTTGGTACCTCTGGGGCTGGATATGGACGGCGGGGTGAGGGGAGCAGAGCTCTGCCTTCACCCTGGCCTCTCCCGCCCGACCCTGCCCAGGTGTGCCAGAAAGCCGGGGAGATTTCCCTCCTGAAGCAGCAGCTGAAGGACTCGCAGGCGGATGTGTCCCAGAAGCTGAGTGAGATCGTGGGGCTGCGCTCCCAGCTGCGGGAGGGCCGGGCCTCGCTGCGGGAGAAGGAGGAGCAGCTGCTCAGCCTGAGGGACTCCTTCAGCAGCAAGCAGGCCAGCCTGGAGCTGGCCGAGGGTGAGCTGCCCGCGGCCTGCCTCAAGCCGGCTCTGACCCCCGTGGACCCCGCCGAGCCGCAGGATGCTCTGGCCACCTGCGAGAGCGACGAGGCCAAGATGCGCCGGCAGGCCGGGGTGGCCGCTGCCGCCTCCTTGGTCTCCCTGGACGGGGAGGTGGATGCTGGCGGGGAGAGCGGGACGAGGGCCCTGCGGCGGGAGGTGGGGCGGCTGCAGGCCGAGCTGGCGGCTGAGCGGCGAGCGCGGGAGCGCCAGGGGGCGAGCTTCGCCGAGGAGCGCCGTGTGTGGCTGGAGGAGAAGGAGAAGGTCATCGAGTACCAGAAGCAGCTGCAGCTGAGCTATGTGGAGATGTACCAGCGCAACCAGCAGCTGGAGCGGCGGCTGCGTGAACGTGGGGCCGCAGGGGGAGCCAGCACACCCACCCCCCAACATGGCGAGGAGAAGAAAGCCTGGACCCCTTCCCGCCTGGAGCGCATTGAGTCCACAGAAATCTGATCCCTGATCTGGGCTTGGGACTTTTGACAAATACCCTGTCAAAGGCCCGAGTCCCCATGTCCCCTCCCACCATCTCTCTTCCCCAGGTTTCCCATATCCCCAGACCAAAGAGGTTCTCAAAGCAGCTGTGACCAGGTCCCTTCCCTTCCTGCACTGAGTGCCCTCCTAGCTCTTCTACTGTCCCTCTGGGCAGCCCACTGGGCCCTCCGCCCAAGGAGGGAACAGGGAGAGGGCAGAGCGAGCGAGCGAGTGGGAATTAGGGGCCGGGTTCTCTTTGTTGGCACTCCCTTGTTGGAGATGGAGGTGGCAGGCCTGTAGTGCCATGAGGTGCCCCAGCCCCTCATTGGGTCTGGGCTGCAGCTGTTGGCTACTCGGTGTCTAGAAATGTTCTCTGTGCTCACCTCCTAGGCCATGTAACCTGAGGGGGTCTGCTGAAACTGAAAGACCTTGGGCTCCTGGTCTCTCTCCTTCCTGCACCATTCTCCCTTCCCGGGCAGATTGGCAGGACAAGTGGGAGCAGATGGCCTGACTGTGGTTGAGTGGGCTACCTGCCCAGCCCCTCCCCACCAAGGTCTCTTGGGTTTAGGCCTTAGAGCCTGGCTTGGTCTTAGTGTGTGTCCATAAGTGTGAATTGAGGGAGGGTAGGGCTGGGGCTGGAGGCCAGTGTCCAGTAAAGATTTGCCCTCCTGTTCCTGGAAGGGTCACCTGGAGGCTTCTAAGCTCCCCCTCCCCACACCTCTTCCTGGCCACGATCCAAGGCAATAGCCTCCTCTGCTTGGCCTGCCCCACACACAGGGCCACTGTCTGGTTCTAACTACAGCGATTAAGTGCTGCCTGCCTCCCAGGCACTCCCCTCACCCAGTTCTGAGGTCATGAGTGTCTGTGATGTCTTCCCCACTTCATTCCCCCAGCCTCCTGCTTTCAGCTCAGAACATCATTGTCACCTCTTCCCTCAAAACTCACCTTTTCTTCCAGTAGAAATTTCTGCTTGATATTTGGTGCACTCACTGCCCACTTCCAAGCTCCACTGGGCCCAAACCTGAGCCTAGGCCCTTGTTTTTATTGGGGGGGGGGGGGGTGGTTGTGATTGCCCTTGAATGACAAGACTGACGTTTGGGTTCCAGGGCCCTAAGGTAGCCCAGGGAAGGCCTGACATGGCCATCGGTGGGGTTACAGCAGCCAACGTGACTTCCTCCTCTGTGGGCCCTCGGAGAGCCCATCTCCCCAAGGTAGGAAGGGAAAGGCAAATTTCTAATTCACCAGCAATAAAAATTGGAGGAGGCTTGGCCCTTAGCCCTTGTATTTCTCTTTTTCACTCTCTTCCTCCCACTCCCAAGACTACATTTGGGGACAGGGTGGGGAGAGCTGGCAACTACTGTGAGCAAGTCCTCTAACCCCGACCAGCCTCCTCCCATGACTGGTGACTGTTTAAAAGCTGTGCATCCCCCATGAAATCAGGCGTGTCTCTCTGTGTGGCCTCTATCTCTTTGCACAGCCCCTTCCTGCGGCCCTCCCCAGATCTCTGGGTTGGGGGCCATTCTGGCAATCACTGCCAATTCCACTCACCCCTCAGTGTACCTGTCCCAGAATCTGGGCCTGGGCCAGAGGGGCAGGGGGAAGAGAAAGCATTAGTAGGAAAAAAATAAATAAAAGATATTAACAGACTCAACTTTGGGACTTCCAACCACAAAAGAAATTATATATATAAATATATATATAAATATATATCTCTACCATATGTGATGGAAAGACTTTGTTTTCTTTTCCCAAAGAAATAAATGGAGAAAGCCTCTTGAGTGGCATTCTTTGACCTCTTTGTGTCTTTGCAGGTGAGGGGGTGTGGAGGGCAAAGCTGGAGTAAACATTTCCCAGAGGAGCCACGAGATGTGTTCACTGGACCATGACGAGAGATTGGCTGAAAGTCCAAGCTCCTCCATATTGCCCAGGAGGAGTCGTGGTCCCACATTTCTGGCCAGTGGGGCATTCTCTTCAGAGTTTCAAGCTGCTTCCAGCTCAAAATCTGGACTCCAGGCTGCTGCCAAAAAGATGATGCAGGATAGCTAGATGCAGCCTGTAATGACCTGAGTCACCTTATAGCAATGGCCTGATGTTTGAGGGTAGAATACATATTAATGAAGTCTAAGAACCAGTTTGTAATTAGTGATAAGGGCCAAAAGGCAGAAATGACCCAAGTATGCTGCAAGAAGGGAGTCATTCTTTGAGGTTAAGTAATGTCTTTTATGATAATTTTTTCTGGCACCCTTACAACCCCCCCGCTTCTCCCCCCACCCCGTCAATAATGTATTAGGCGCCCTGGCAAGTGTGATTCAGTTGTTTGAGGATTGTCCCATGCACTGAGAGGTTGCCAGTTGATTCCCAGTCACGACACATGTTTGGATTACAGGAGGCAGCTTATGGATGTTTCTGTCATCAATGTTTCTCTCCCTCTCCCTTCCTCTCTAAAATAAAATTAAAAAAAATTTTTTTAAAGCGATGCCATAGTTAAGATTTTAAAAGAAGACTATTGTGCTACAAGCAACCCAACCTGAATTACAGGTCCTTAAACAGTGGCTTATTTTTCTAACCTGACAAGTCTGGTAGGCAGACATGTCATAGGTGTTGGTGCATCAGGGACTTAGACTGTTCATCCTCTTACTTTCACATTCTTGCTGTTTACACCACACCACAGGTGGCTGCCACAGCTCCAAGAAGGCATTGAGACAGCACTACTTTATCATGAAAGTAAAAGCTTTCACAGAACCCTACTAGCATGTGTTTCTTTAAATTTTGTTTGCCAAGGCTGAGTCGCATGTTCTTCCAATTTTATGGGAGCCTGGGACCTTGAGTATTTGTCAAAGAACAATAAGATTGGCTTGACTGCCTTGGAGCAACGTGTGTGGTCCATCCCCTGGGGATGAGGCCTCTGCTCTCTCTGGGATCTGCAGGCGAAGACAGAATCATAATCAACAATTAACTGTGTGCCCTGATCTGGCCCAAGTGAGAGAAACTCCCTGAGCAGTGGTCAGTGAGACCCCCAAATGTTCACACCCAGACAAACAGTGCCCTCTGCAGAGCTCGGGTTGGAATGCCAGGCTTGCCCACCTCTTCCCTTGCAGTGAAATATCCTGCCTACATTAGTTTTGTCTCCTGGACAAGATGGTCCCCAGGAGGGAGTATCAAATCTCAGGTCTCCTTTGTAGCCTTTAAGATGAGTGGATGAGCCTGGCTGGCATGGCTCAGTGGCTGAGCCTGGACCTATGAACCAGGAGGTCATAGTTCCACTCCCAGTCAGGGCACATACCCAGGTTGCAGGCTCCATCCCCAGTGTGTATCCCCATTGTAGGAGATAGTAGATCAATGATTCTCTCTTATCATTGATGTTTCTCTTTTCCCCTCCCTTCCTCTTTCTTGAACGAATGAATGAATGAATGAATGCGTGGACTGACAAGGTCTGATAATCCTGACCAGCAGCTCTCCAGTGCCCCCAGGAAAGGCTGTCTAGGGCCAGGCCCTCCTGAAAGATCTTAGTGGAGACTCTTCCTTGCCTAATTTTGCCCATAGAGTTTCAGGCATGAACTCCCTACTTAGGAAGGTGGAGGATCACCGTGGCTCCTCCATCATAGGACTGCCCTCCTCAAGCTCCAGCTCCTCACAACTATTTCTCTGTCTGTTCATCACTAACCCTTCTCTTTGGAGGACTTTATGATTACATTTCTTTTAAATGTATGATTATCCCCATTTACAGACAAAAAACTAGGCTTAGAGAGTTTATGTGATTTTTCCCAAGGCATAACATCCTGAGGAGTGGTAGGGATTCGAACCTGTGCCTTGGCTATTAAATTACTTCCAAAGTCGTGTGTCTTTGGCTTATCCCGGGGAGCTGGTAGCCAAAGTTTTTCGCACCAGCCAAGTTCTAGGTTCCCCTCGATTCCTCAACATTGTCCTTTAGTGGAAAACGTCCTTGAAAAACGCGACCAGAGTCTTTTGAGCCTCGGTCGCACCCGTCCTTCGCGCATCAGCCGGAAGTAGCGGGCAGTTGGCCGGAAGTGGGGCTGTGAGGACCTAGTGTGCCTGGAGGAGTTACGGCGTTGCTGTACTCCGCGGGATCTGTGATCTGTAATTGTGGTGTCCGGGCCCAGGTGAGTGGCGGCGGCTGGGTAGAAGGTCGCACCGGGCTCTCCGTGCAAACCTGGTCCGTGGCCCGCGCCTCCTGGCCGGCCCAGGGCCCGCGCGCGCAAAGGCCGTGCCTCTGCACGTCTCCGTCGGTGTGACAGGCGCTTCTCACAGGCCCGGCTCTTAGCGAGAACCGTGGCGACCCCAACCGCTCAGGAGTTGTGTGACCTTGCAGGCGGCTTACCCGAACCTGTATTTTTTGAGCTGTGAGCCAGAGGTAATCACGGTACTGGTCTCACAGACCTGTGGTGAGAGTGGAGCGAGATGCACCTCATCACACTTCAGTGTGCGTGCGGATCGCTTAGGGATCTTGAAGATTCCGATTTTGTAGGTCGGCTGGGGGCTGCGATTCGTTTTCTAATCAGCTTCCCCGAGTCTGATGCTGCTGTTCCTCAGGACACATTTTGAGCAGTATTTTGCTTAGTACCTGGGATGGGGGTGAGTCTTCAATAAATATCAAAACGGCGTTTTGTTGTGCTGTGCGTTTTTTTGTTTTATTTTTTAAGTTTCTGGTTGCAAAGCCTAACTAAGGATATTATCGATGCCCCACTCCCATTTTTCTCTCCAGGAGTAAGACAGATGATTATCTTTTCTCTTCATGTACAAACCATGACACAGCTATTCTGCCCAGGAAGCTTCGGGCCCTGCCTGTGATCAGTTAGGAGGCGATACTTCATTGCTCACTCGCCATAGATCCTTGGACAGTGCTCAGCCCGTGGAACTGGTAGCCAAGTTCTTTAGCACCAGCATAGCTCATGCTTTATACTTTAGTAATGAGTTGCTGCTGTAATATGAATGCATGTTTTCCGTACTTTGGGCAAACTTTGAGTAGTTATAACAGCTACCTTTCCAGAGCTAGATTCTGCAACTCACTGCTCTGAATGGCTGAGGTGAATTTACTACTGCCTGATACAGTGATGGCGAACCTATGACACGCGTGTCGGCACTGACACACGTAGTCATTTTCTGCGACACTCGGCCGCATTCGGTCGCACACAGAGAAGTATGGTTTTTTTCTCGAAGTGACACACCACCTGAGTTATGCTCGGGTTTTTTTGGCGAATTTTGACACACCAAGCTCAAAAGGTTGCCCATCACTGGCCTGATAGAACAAAGTGAAACCTGAGCTGGGGCCCCAGGGCCGGGAAGAAGACCTCCCCAGACTCCGGGGTGGGGGGCTGAGGGTCAACTCCCTCCTCCCCTCTCCCCTTTTTTCCTAAAAATAAAACCCTAAAAACTCAGTGCCACGTATAGTACAACTGAGAAAGCCAGACCTTTGTCAGTTACACAGGTCTGACTCGTCAGTTTGACCTTCTTCCCAATTCTTTGGCTTTTCTTTCTCTTTTGTGTTGGGTTTATTTTTTCTGTTCCCCAATACGGCCTTCTCATTCATCATGTAAGTAAGTCAGTTTTGATATTAAAGAATTTTCAAGTTCCCCCTTCACTTGCCTGAAATACTGTATTGTGCAGCCTTGCAAATATAGGAAAACCAATTTAAAATCAATTGTGTGATAGGTCCTTGGACCATTTATTTGGGAATTTCCCCACATAATTGGGTACAGTTACTTCTCTCTACCTGCATGGGTTTTGTCATTTCTCTACTAGTCCCATTTAGATGGGCTGAGAGAACATGAGTTTTTGCTTTTTGTTATATAGTCAGAGATTTTTTAATGATGCATCTTATCAGACCCTTTCAGAGCAATGGCTCTAACATAATTATCTGTGAGGCCTTGCCAGACTATGTCTACCCAGACCCTTCTTGACAGTCTGATAGAGAAAAAGTAGAGTTTTAGAAGGGGAGGAGAAGGCTAAAAGAGTTTCACAGATTATTGTGACATGCTGTTTTCTCACCCATAAGCATGGAGCCTAGAATGAAGTAGAGGGCTGGGCTGTTAGACTTGATTTTGGTTTGCAATAGTGCTGTACCTTCCTATAAGCTGTGTTCCTGTGTGGAAATAAGCATCTAGCCCTGTTAGCATCTGTATTAACAGCTAGGGGTTCATACTGTCAACCTCTAAACCATCACCATGGGCTTAAAGCTTTATAAACTGATTAGGAGACGCAGGCACCTAGGAGAAGTTAGTTTTAATTCTTAGGGTTGCCCAATAAGTTATTTACTAAGCTAAGAATGGGTTTTAAAATATCCGTTTATTTGTGGCAATTTTATCAGGATATAAGAGGCTTAAACCTTTCTAGCAGAAAGATCAGAAATCAGAATTAAGGAATGAGATCTGATGACTGGTAAATTGAATATGCTGAGGGTGTTATATACTTAATCTACAGTTAGCATGGCTGCCTTTTTCCACCTGACTCTAACTTCTGGATATAGTTTAAAACAAAGCTATTTGGCCTTGCTCAGACCTGTATCTGGAAAGTAGAAAGGTAAGATGCCTCACTCCTATGAAATCACATGATTCAGGGTGAGTTGGGCAGTGCTATTCAGAACAGCCATGCTCCAGGGGTCTCTGAGGTTCCATTCTGGTTCATAAGAAATCTTAAAGAGGAGGTAGAAAGCAGGGTATACTTGGGGCACTTAAACTAAGCAAGAGGCTTTGTGAAATGATGCCACATACCTTTGAATCTTCATAGAGGCATCAGGAGTTATTGGGCATCTCATGGTGTTCTCAGCTTTCTTAGGATTCTCTGGGAGTCCTTAAGTAAGGAGGAACTAACTCAGTTGTGTTTTCTGTACCCTGGGTAACACCTCCTTACCTCCTTTTCTCCCCACATTTTGCTTTGTTGGTTCTGTATCTCGTGTTTCTTTCCTTTTCTGCAGTATTTAAGACCCAACTTCTGAAGTGGTTACATTTCATACCTGTATATATAGATACTAGAGGCCTAGTGCACAGAATTTGGGTAGGGGGGAGGGGAGTATCTTCAGTCCAGTCTGCACCCTCTCCAATCTGGGACCCCTTGGGGGATGTCTGACTGCCGATTTAGGCCCAATCTTGCAGGGCTCCTAACTGCTTGCCTGCCTGCCTGGTCACCTCTAACTACCCCCCCAAACCCCTGTCAGCTTGATTGCTCCTCACTGCCTCTGTGTGCTGGCCTGGTTGCCCTTAACTGCCCTCTCCACCAGCCTGGTTGCCCCAACTGCCCCCCCCCCCCCCGCCAGGCTGGTCACCCCCAACTGCCCCCCTCTGCCAGCCTGGTTGCCCCCAACTGCCCCCCTCTGCCAGCCTGGTTGCGTCTAACTGAACCCTCCCTCCCCAAGCCTGGTCTCCCCCAACTGTCCCTCCTTCTGGCCTGGTCGCCGCCAACTGCCCCCCTCCCCTGCCAGCCTGGTTGCCCCTCACAGCCCTCCCTCCCCCCGCCGGCCTGGTTGCCCCACGCAGCCTGCTGTTGAGTCATTTGGTCATCCCTCACTAACCGCCCCTGCCGGCCTGGTCACCCCATGCAGCCTGCTGGTGAGGATGTGACAGTCATTTTGCATATTACCTCTGTATTATATAGGATGGTGTCTATGCACTTAACACTAAACGTTCTGTGATGAAAAAATAAATAGCTACTGTTTGTTATTTGCAGTTTGGCTCTGCATGCCTCTAAGATTATTTTGTTATCATTTCTGCCCATAAAGAAATTCTAGAGACAGTAAAAAGTGCTTGCACTGGGAATAACTTTTCAACATTTTCCTTGAATATTAACATTACTTTCTCTGTTCACTGATTATCTTCTTGATGAATACCTTAATCTCCTGTTAGTACATGCATTTTGTCAGTTATACATGGATATGGTTTATGCAGTCAAATAGTTTGATGGAGCTTATAACACTAAATAGTAATTTCCTCTTTCTCTCCCTTTATTTTTGTTTCCTAGAGGCACTTTCAAATGTTTGCCTGTTTCTTTGGGCATTTATCGGTATACTAGAGGCCTGGAGCACAAAATTCGTGCACGGGATGGAGGGGCTTCTCAGCCTGACCTGCACCCTCTCCAATCTGGGAGCCCTTGGGGGATGTCCAACTGCCAGCTGAGGCCCGGTCCTTGTGGTCTCGCAATCTGGGACCTCTGGCTCCTAACTGCTCACCTGCCTGCCCGCCCTAACCATTCTGCCTTGCCTGCCTGCCTGATCCCCCTAATTGTCCTCTCCTGCCAGTCTGGTCACGCCTAAACTGCCCTCCCCTGCCAGCCTGGTCGCCCCTATTCACTGTTTTAAAAAATTTTTATCCCCTTTACACAGTTATATTTGACTTCCTTATTGGCTTCTCCCTGTCACACAATTTTTTTTCTCTCCTTTATGTAACATTTTTTTTCCTACTGACTCATCATCTATAAACTTTTCTTTCCTCCTTATTTCCTACTTCTGTTCCATCATCCTTCCTCCCCACATTCCTTATTTCCTTTATCTTTATCCCTGCTCTCCATCCCCTTTTCCTTCCTTCCCACCTTAATTTTTTTCTTCACTTCCTCCTTGGACCAGCTTTGCTCTCTCCCCCATTTCTTCCTTCTTCCCATTCTCCTTTTATGCTCTACCGGCTCCCCCCCCTTTTTAAAAAAAATATATTTTATTGATTTTTTACAGAGTGGAAGGGAGAGGGATAGAAAGTCAGAAACATCGATGAGAGAGAAACATCCATCAGCTGCCTCTTGCATGCCCCCCACTGGAGATGTGCCCGCAGCCAAGGTACATGCCCTTGACC
Organism: Antrozous pallidus; assembly: GCA_027563665.1. Lineage (NCBI taxonomy): Eukaryota > Metazoa > Chordata > Mammalia > Chiroptera > Vespertilionidae > Antrozous > Antrozous pallidus. Next base: position 32,043,677 of record CM050518.1, read on the forward strand.
GGAATAGAACCCGGGACCCTTCAGTCCGCAGTCCGACGCTCTATCCACTGAGCCAAACCAGTCTCAGCTCTACCGGCTCCCCTTTAAAACTTTTCTTCCCTCCCTCCTTTTCTCTCATCCACATTCTTCTCTACTTACTTCCATTGTTTTAATACCTATCTGCCTGCCTAATTATTACTATAATTTATCTTTTTTCTTTTCTGACTCCTACTTTTAAAATCTGTCCCCAGTACACAACTATACTTGATTTTCATTATAGCTTCTACAGTTCACTCACACATCCTCTTTCCTTCTTTAACTCTGCTCTCAACTGACTCCTTTATAAAGTTCTTCCCTCCCTCCTTCCATTCTTAAAGCTTCCATGGGGGGGTGGGCATTAACCCCCAGTCCAGGGCTCAGCCCTGGCCAGGTGTTCGCTGCCCCCCCCCCCCCGCCTCCCCACAGCTGTCCTGCTCTCATTCCCTGCCCAGGACACCCGGCCCAGTGAGGATGGCCCATGCCGTCTGGGCCCGGCCCAGGGGGGATGGCCCATGCCGTCTGGGCCCGGCCCAGGGAGGATGGCCCATGCAGTCTGGACCCAGCCCAGTGAGGATGGCCCATGCAGTCTGGGCCCGGCCCAGGGAGGATGGCCCATGCAGTCTGGACCCAGCCCAGTGAGGATGGCCCATGCAGTCTGGACCCAGCCCAGTGAGGATGGCCCATGCAGTCTGGACCCGGCCCAGTGAGGATGGCCCATGCAGTCTGGGCCCGGCCCAGGGGGGATGGCCCATGCAGTCTGGGCCCAGCCCAGTGAGGATGGCCCATGCAGTCTGGGCCCGGCCCAGGGGGGATGGCCCATGCAGTCTGGGCCCGGCCCAGGGGGGATGGCCCATGCAGTCTGGGCCCGGCCCAGGGGGGATGGCCCATGCAGTCTGGACCCAGCCCAGTGAGGATGGCCCATGCAGTCTGGACCCGGCCCAGTGAGGATGGCCCATGCAGTCTGGACCCAGCCCAGTGAGGATGGCCCATGCAGTCTGGGCCCGGCCCAGGGGGGATGGCCCATGCAGTCTGGGCCCGGCCCAGGGGGGATGGCCCATGCAGTCTGGGCCCGGCCCAGGGGGGATGGCCCATGCAGTCTGGACCCAGCCCAGTGAGGATGGCCCATGCAGTCTGGACCCAGCCCAGTGAGGATGGCCCATGCCGTCTGGGCCCGGCCCAGGGAGGATGGCCCATGCCGTCTGGGCCCGGCCCAGGGAGGATGGCCCATGCCGTCTGGGCCCGGCCCAGGGAGGATGGCCCATGCAGTCTGGACCCGGCCCAGTGAGGATGGCCCATGCAGTCTGGACCCGGCCCAGGGGGGATGGCCCATGCAGTCTGGACCCAGCCCAGTGAGGATGGCCCATGCAGTCTGGACCCAGCCCAGTGAGGATGGCCCATGCAGTCTGGACCCAGCCCAGTGAGGATGGCCCATGCAGTCTGGGCCCGGCCCAGGGGGGATGGCCCATGCAGTCTGGGCCCGGCCCAGGGGGGATGGCCCATGCAGTCTGGACCCAGCCCAGTGAGGATGGCCCATGCAGTCTGGGCCCGGCCCAGGGGGGATGGCCCATGCAGTCTGGACCCAGCCCAGTGAGGATGGCCCATGCAGTCTGGACCCAGCCCAGTGAGGATGGCCCATGCCGTCTGGGCCCGGCCCAGGGAGGATGGCCCATGCCGTCTGGGCCCGGCCCAGGGAGGATGGCCCATGCAGTCTGGACCCGGCCCAGGGGGGATGGCCCATGCAGTCTGGGCCCGGCCCAGGGAGGATGGCCCATGCAGTCTGGGCCCGGCCCAGTGAGGATGGCCCATGCAGTCTGGGCCCGGCCCAGTGAGGATGGCCCATGCCGTCTGGGCCCGGCCCAGTGAGGATGGCCCATGCAGTCTGGACCCGGCCCAGGGGGGGTGGCCCATGCAGTCTGGACCCGGCCCAGGGGGGATGGCCCATGCAGTCTGGACCCGGCCCAGGGGGGGTGGCCCATGCAGTCTGGGTGCTGCTTCCGCGAAGCAGGAGCGAATCCGCCCAGAAGGCCTCGGATGGTCCTCTACTCCTTCCTGGACTCTTAGGCGCCTCCTGGCCAATGATCGCCGCTGTCCTCCTCTTGTGTCTGGGAGGGGCTCCCTGCCAGGTGCACCCACTCTGCCCCCCTGCAGTCACCACCCCCTTCCGTGTGCAGTTTCCTTCCCTTTTCCATTCCTGCATCTTTTTCTTGTTCCCTTTCTGTATTTCTGTTTCTCTTCCCGGCCTGTCTGCATGCAGGCCTGTCTTTCTCTCCCTCTCCTTTCTTTTTTTTTTTTAATTTATTGATTTTTCACAGAGAGGAAGGGAGAGGGATAGAGGTTAGAAACATCTATGAGAGAGAAACATCAATCAGCTGCCTTCTGCACACACCCTTATAGGAATGTGCCCATAACCAAGGTACATGCCCTTGACTGGAATTGAACCTGGGGCACTTCAGTCCTCATGCCGACGCTCTATCCACTGAGCCAAACCGGTTAGGGATCCCTCTCTTACTTATCCCCTCGTATCCTATCATATCATATCCTACCTCAGGCCTTGCAGTTGCCTGAGCAGAGGGCGAGGATGCAGCCTGCTGATCCGGTCATGTTGTGATGCTGTAATGGACAAATTTGCATATTCCTCTATTATTAGATTAGATTTCTGAATAACATATTTGTGTTGCTTTTTTATTTCTAGGATATCAAATCAATAGCTATAAAATTTTTTTTAAAAATATATTTTATTGATTTTTTACAGAGTAGAAGGGAGAGGGATAGAAAGTCAGGAACATCAATGAGAGAGAAACATCAATCAGCTGCCTCTTGCACGCCCCCTACTGGGGATGTGCCCGCAGCCAAGGTACATGCCCTTGCCGGAATCAAACCCAGGACCCTTCAGTCCGCAGTCCGACGCTCTATCCACTGAGCCAAACCGGTCTCGGCTATAAAAATATTTTTGACTTCTTTATTGAGGCTCTAGGTTTTTTGTATCATTATTCACTTTTCCTAATCTTCCAAATCTTCACCTTCCTTTATCTTCCGAATATGGTTTTCTCATATTCTTTTTTGAATATATTTTTATTGGTTTCAGAGAGGAAAGGAGAGGGAGAGATCAAAACATCAATTATGAGAGAGAATCATTGATTGCCTGCCTCCTTCATGCCCCCCATTGGGGACTGAGCTCAAATTCTGGGCATGTGCCCTTGGCCAGAATCGAACCTGGAACCCTTCAGTCCATAGGCTGATGCTCTATCCACTGAGCCAAACCGGTTTCAGTGTCCATTGACTTTCTAAAAAACATATTTTTATTGATTTCAGAGAAAAATGGAGAGGGAGGAGAGAGAGAGAAACATGAATGAGAACCATTGATCGGCTGCCTCCTGCATGCCCCACCCTGGGGATGAGCCTGCAACCCAGGCATGTGCCCTGACCTGGAGTCGAACCGTGATCTTCTAGTTCATAGGTTGACACTCACCACTGAGCAACACCGGCTACGTCATTGACCATTTTAGGAAGAATGGAAAGGGGAGAGGAAGGAAAGAGAGAAACATCCATGTGAGAGAGAGACATCGATTTGTTGCCTTCCTCACATGCCCTGACTAGGGCCAGGGATGAAACCTACAATCCAGGTACATGACCTTGACCAGAAATCAAACCCTTGACCTTTTGGTGCATAGGACAGTGCTCCCTGAGCAACACCAGCCAGGGTAATGGTTGATTCTTACATGGACCCTGACTGCAGATCAAGGCAATAATCAGTTTAATCAGGAAGACATTCTAACCGACTGAGCTACTTGGCCAGGGCCAGTTTACTCATAATTTTTTATTAGATTGATATTCAAGGTTTATATTAATAAGATTATGTAAATTTTATTTACAGTTGAGCAGGGAATACACTATAACATTTTTTTTATCTTGTACAACTTTTTGTTTTTCAGGAGTTAATTTTTGTTATTATTTTTTTAAAATATATTTTATTGATTTTTTACAGAGCGGAAGGGAGAGGGATAGGAAGTCAGAAACATTGATGAGAAACATCCATCAGCTGCCTCTTGCACGCCCCCTACTGGGGATGTGCCCGCAGCCAAGGTACATGCCCTTGCCGGAATCGAACCCGGGACCCTTCAGTCCGCAGTCCAACGCTTTATCCACTGAGCCAAACCGGTCTCGGCAATTTTTGTTATTGTTAATTCGTTTGGTTTTCTGTCTCCCTTACCCCACGTATCAGAAGTATAAATCTGCTTTCCCCAGTAATAACCATCTCCAGCATGAACTGCTTACTCTTTATGTCTGCTCACAGCTCTAGTTCTAGAATCTTTTTTCTTTTTAAACTTTGCCTGAGGATATTTTCCCACTGATTTTTAGAGAGAGTGGAAGAGAGAGGAAAAGACAGAGAAATGTTGATGTAGTGGTTGCCTCCTGCACCCACCCAGGCAGGGGCCCGGCCAGGGAAGGAGTCTGCACCCGATGTACATGCCCTTGATTGGAGTCGAACCCAGGGCTCTCTAGTCCTCAGGCCAACACTCTATCCATTGAGCCAAACCAGTTAGGGCGGCCTGGGATCTTTTTTCATCTTTATCCTGGAGTTTTCCTTTGCTTCTCTCCTATGCTGAACTCTAAATTCTGGATCCCATATCTCTCTTTCCAACTTTCAGGTCTTCAAATGTGACCTCTTTGCTTTGATACTGGGGGCATCTTGTAAACCCTCACTTTTATATAGATTTCCCTCTTTGAGGTCTTTGCTCTTTTTTGTATTATAAACTAACCATAGGGACAGTTAAGATCCCAGACCATTAGAGGTGGGGGGGCTTTTGAACTCATCAGGCTCTAATCCTCTAGCTCTCCGGCACCTAGAGATTGTTCGATGTCTTCCTTACTTCCCCGTCTGCAAGCTGACTCCTCTCTTGTCTCTCCAGTACACCAGCAGTGTTAGTTTGGGAATGAATCAGACAATTCTTGATGTCAGACCCACTGTGTGCCTTGGCTGTGTAACCTTTGGCAGGTTTCTTAATCTTGTGAAGTCCTCTTTTCCTCATTAACAAAAGGGAGATGATAAAACCTACATTACAGAAATGGTATAAGGATTGGAATCAGTGCAGTCAAAATAGCTCAGAAAATGCGTGGCACAGAGGAGGCCTAAGAAAAGTGCGGCTCTTGTTTTTTCTATGTTGGGACTTGGATCGTATTTTTACAAATGAAAAAAAGTGCCATATTAATTCAAAACATGGCATGTACACCAGTCAGACATTGATGTTCTAGCAAATGATTCTTGTTACTTTGAAGACCATGCATAGTAATTTTATTAAGTATTGTTATATAGTATTAATTGAAGGAATTTAAATGCCCTTTTAAAATTATGATTTATAAAGGTATTAATCCATATATTTTTCTGTATTATCACTTTTAACCCCCCCCCCCAAAATGGAGAAAAAAAGTTAATTTAGCCAAGATATTACAAAATCTCTCTCACAAAGAAACAATGTATTTTAGGTGATGGCACTCATTTGTGTTCTATTTGTTCCACTGATATTTGTATGTACTTTTTAATGTACTGTGTCTGTACTGTGATGCCTGCACAGTTATTCTGTAAGCCAGCCTCCTCCTTCTGGATGAACAATTGGATTTTTTTTTTAACCGTTTTTTTGTTTAGATAACAGCTAGTTTTGTTTAAAAAATTTCGTCTTTTTTTTTTTTTTTTTTAGTTATTTCTTCAAATCTGCTTTCTAAGATGAGATGTAGGACTATAGCTATGAATAGTTTATGACTTTAGTTGCACATTGTGTTGGACTAAATTTACATTCCAGAGTCCAAAACAGGTCTTTTTTAAAATATATTTTTTAATTGATTTTAAGCAGGAAGGGAGATGGGCAAGAGAATCATCAATGATAAGAGAGAATCAGTGATTAGCTGCCTCCTACATGCCCCACACTGGAGATTTATCTCACAGCCTGGGCATGTGCCCTGAATGGGAATCGAACCATGACCTCCTGGTTCACATCAACGCTCAGCACTGAGCCATGCAGGCTGCGCCAAAACAGGTCTTCTGTCCACTGGAGAGTCCTATTACTTGCTCTCTCTTTCGTTTCCACCATGCCTGTCCTGCAGTATTAATTGAGATTCCTAGTGACTGTTTTTGAGGCATAAATTGTCAATTATCATCTAAATATTAAAGGAAAATATAAAAATTAAGTATTGCTTTCTAATTTTAAAAAAGTTGGCCACATGCATTTGTAGGAATAAACTTTATGAAAAGGGAAAAACAGTAAATGTTTTATGCTTTGTAGGCCATATATTTTCTGCCACAATTGCTCAATTTTACTCTTATAGAGAAAAAGTAGTTATCAACAATAGTGAATGGCCCTTGCTACATACAGATGATAATACTTTACTTACAAAAATAGGTAGAGGGCTAGATTTGAGCCATAGTTTGCTGATACCTGGTCTGTGGCATCTGAACCCATAGATTGAAACTTGGTGTGCAGAATGGGTCCACAGGTCACAGAAGAGAACCAAATGTATAATGATTTCATGTGAAATAATTCTGCTCTGGTTCACAAATAAATTGGAAGCACACATTCCTGCCATTCAAAGAAGCCTTTCTAGCTGAGTTACCTGAACAGAGCCACTAAACTGCCCCGTGAGCTCTGGAAGGAGGCTGATGGGAGGTGGGCAGGCATTTCAAAAATCATTCTTCCATCAGAACCCTCAAGGGATTTTCTGCAACACCGGCCCTATCTGGTCCATATTTTGGCAGCTCAGGGCTCCCTGGATTTTGCTTGTCCGGCTTTGGCATTTCTTAAGTGGAAGAAAAGACGGTAAGCATTTAGAGAAACCAAGAGTTGCCCAGCTGTTGTTAGGTAGTATTAATTGAAGGAATTTAGATGCACTTTTAAAGTTATAATTTATAAAGATATTAGTTAAGTTAATCCATATACTCACCAGGAGGTCACGGTTTGATTCCCGGTCAGAGCACATGCCAGGTGGGGGTGTGCAGGAGGCACCTGATCAATAATTCTCTCTCATCATTGGTGTTTCTGTCTCTCCCTCATCTTTTCTTCCTAAAATCAATAAAAATATTTTTTTAAAGTTTTGAACTTTGGGAATAGGGAGGGTTATTTTGAGTATCATTAGTTAAACTTTATACCAAAACCTCTTTTTACTTTTGGTATTAGCATAGCAGCTTTTACCAACTTTTTTATTCTCTATGTGGGTCTTTTGTGCGTTGATATCACAGAGATGGAATAGGTTGCACACTTTTGTTCCCAGTTGGTATTTTTTTAATTTTTAAAAATTAATCCTAACCCAAGGATAAATGTCCATTGATTTTTAGAGAGAGTGAAAGGGAAGGAGAGAGACAGAGAGAGAAACATCACTGTGATTGATTGCCTTCCACATGGGCCCCAGGCACGCCAGGATTAAGCCTGCAGCTGAGGTTAGTACCCTTGCCCAGAATTGAACCTGGGACCGACCTTCAGTTTGTAGTCCGACACTCTGAGCCAAACCAGTTAGGGCTCAAGTTTTCTTTTTGAAAATCGGCTTTCCTTCCTGTTGGAAGTTAGCAGAACAACTAACTTCTCTGACTATCACTACATTTACCATAAAGGAAGTCTAGAGGTCAGAGGAAGTACAGAAGGAAGTCTGGACTGAGCAGCATTCTGGAGAACTGCCTAATAGTACTCTGGTTTTTGAGGTTTTCTTGTGTCTTTATGCAAGTCAAAGAGTTTATTCTTGATGTATGCTGTCTAGTGGTTTGGGCATTCACTATTTAAGTGGACAGCAGAGTTTTAGCCCATTTTGTACAATGTGTAAATGTTGGTATTGTGATAGGGGGAAGCCACTTATTCTTCATCTATCCTTTTTTCAGTATCTGGCACCAATTCTGGCCCAGTCATTTTGATCCATGACTCTTGTGATATGCCGAAGATTTCCAGGCAGTTTTTGTGGAACGCCTCCCTGTCCGGCTCTAATCAAGCACCATATAAACAAGAAATTGCCCAGTCAGACCTGTGAGGACTGTGTTCTGATTGCCAGAACAATTAGTATTGACACCAGAATGGCAGCCACTCTTAAGTTATTAAAACCATTAGGATATCGAGCGTTTTGCAATCCTTTTGCCTACAGTGCAACCCAAAGTGTGGCATATTGGAATGTGGGAAGCTCCACATGGCACAGGGGACAGGACCCTCCAGAACACAGTAATCTCTGCCATCCTGCTAAAAAAGTTGAGAACATTTGTAGCACCTCCTCTTCGAAGAGGACCCTGACAACCAGCAGTGCCCTCCTGGGTTTGGAATTCAGCAGGGCTTCTGCCTCTAAAGCCAGCACACTGAGACTGGGCTCACCTAGAGCCATGAAAGTTGAAGAGGATATAGAAGTTTTTGATTCCTTTGAAGATCCCAGAATTTTCCTACAGCTAAGACCAGAGTATCAGCTTCACAGCTATAACAAATCTGAACCTTGTCAACCTCTGTCTGTTTCAGAAGGTGAACTAATTTTGCACAAAGTCACAGTTTATCAAGATAATCTCCAGCCTCAAATCATTGCCGAGTATTTCTGTAAACTGAGCTCTGTGCCTGCAGAACAACATCCTGTTTTGCTGTCTAGTGCCAAATTTGCATTACTCTGCCAGCTGAGTGTGAAAAACATACGGCTCTTTGATATCCTAGATCTGATCAATATTTTAAAAGCGTTTGTCAGTTTAGGAATCCCTCATTCCCACACTATGCTAGATGTGTATGAAACCAGATTTTGCCATAAAGTATGGGATATGAGTCTGGATCAACTACTTGTGGTTGCTGATCTCTGGCGATGTTTGGGCCGCAAAGTACCTCGGTTTTTAAAAATCTTTTTTAGTTATCTTAATCTGCACTGGAAAGACCTGTCCTTGTCTCAGCTGATTCACCTGATTTATATTATAGGTGAAAGCCGTCAGGTGCCTCAGGACCTAATGCAAAAACTGGAGTCATTGGTCCTCAAGTATATAGATTTGATCAATGTCGAGGAAGCTGGTGCAATCTGTTTGGGGTTCTTTAAATCAAGTAGTAGCCTCTCAGAACTTGTCATGCGAAAAATTGGAGACTTGGTGTGTGCTGATATGCAGCACCTGAGTAGTTATGCCTTAGTAAACATTCTTAAAATGTTCCGTTTCACTCATGTGGATCATGTAAATTTCATGAAGCAATTTGGGCAGATTGCTCCTCAGCGAATTCCTTCCCTGGGAGTTCAGGGTGTCATGCACTTGACTCTTGCCTGCTCTGCCTTACGCTTCCTAGATGAAGGGGTAATGAATGCTGTGGCTGCTTCTTTGCCTCCTAGAGTATCATACTGTCGAAGTAAAGATGTTGCCAAGTTTCTGTGGTCATTTGGAACTCTGAATTATAAGCCACCCAATGCAGACGAGTTTTATTCTAGCCTGATAAATGAGATTCACAGAAAGATGTCTGAATTCAACCATTACCCGGAACACCTGCTCACTTGCCTGCTGGGCCTGGCATTTTCTGAGTATTTTCCAGTAGAGCTCATCAATTTTGCTCTGAGTCCAGGGTTTGTCAGGTTAGCTCGGGAGACAACTAAGTTTGAACTCACTAAGGAGCTGTATACCCTTGATGGTTCGGTTGGCATTGAGTGTCCAGATTACAGAGGCAACCGTCTTAGTTCTCACCTTCAGCAGGAGGGGTCAGAAATACTATGGAATGCAGCTAGGAAGGATATGTGCTCAAAACCTGAATTCCTAGAAGCTCTGTTTTTACTTGAGACCATGTTGGGTGGGCCCCAGTACATTAAGCACCATATGATTTTGCCCCATACCCGATCTTCTGACTTAGAGATCCAGCTTGATGCTAATATGAAGCCATTGCCATTTAACAGAGAAGCCAGACCCTCTGAAGATTTACTAGCCAAATTAAGGCTCAAGCATGTGGGAATCAGTCTTACAGATGATTTGATGAATCAATTACTAAAGGGGAAATCAGGGGGCCATTTCCAGGGGGAAATTAAGTCAAAGACTGGGCAACAGCCCATGGAATTAGAGAAGAAAGCAGCCATACCCTCGAAGGCCTCTCTCTACAATGTGGCAGACAGATTGGGGACTATGGAGATGGTTGGCCAATGTCCGCCAGCTTGCATGCAGGCCCCACAAGTGAAGCTGGCTATTCAGTTGACAAACAAGAACCAGTATTGCTATGGTTCCAGAAATCTGCTTGGATTGCACAATATGAAGAGGCGGCAGCTGAATCGGCTTGGGTACCGTGTGGTAGAGTTATCCCACTGGGAATGGCTCCCACTACTAAAACGAACTCGCTTTGAAAAGCTGGCATTCCTCCATGAGAAAGTGTTCACCTCTGCTCTCTGAAGGACCTTTGGGCATTTCTGCTTATAAATGCTGTAGATACACACTGTACCAGGTATTGTGAAACAGTTTAAAAGCTAGAATGTAGGTTTGTAATAAAATTATCTATTGACGAGACCTGTGTTCTTATCTATGGCAGATTGAAGGTAGAATGTGTTATTGTGAATTAATTGTAACCTAATTTGTGCAGGTAAATAACAAACCTCTTAAAATGTCCTATTTTCAATTTCTCTCTCATTTTTCTGTCTCTATTTACCAGCCTTATCTCATAGTTATTTTCAATTTCTAGGATAAAAGTATAGTCAGACATTATCTAAAGGCAATTTTTAAAAATTTGTTTTCAGTCCTAGCTGATGTGGCTCGGTTGGTGGAGCATCATTCCATGCACCGAGAGGCCATTGATCAGCTTCCGATCAGGACACAAGCCTGGGTTGCTGGCTTGATTCGCAGTAGAGGGTGCTTGAGAGTAAGCCAATTGATGGTTCTCTCTCATTGATGTTTTGCTCTTTCCCTTCCCCTCTCTAATAACAACAAAGAATAATTGGTTTTTATAACTTTGCTATAAAATAAGAATCTAAATATATATATATACACACACACATACATAAAAATCCTAATACGCAAATAGACCAAATGGCAGAACATCCGAACAACTGGTTGCTATGATGTATGCTGACCATGAGGGGGCGTGGTGGAACATGGTGGGAGTTGGCTGCAGAGGGATGGTGGAGCAGGTGAGTGGGGGCCCCAGACAAAGATGGTCGCTGTCATCAGGGTGAGCCTCGAGTGGTTACTGAAAATTCTTTGCTCCCATGTGCCGTGGTCCTATCGGGCACTCACACCTGCTGCCAGCGCCAGAGCTGCCACTCGCACCTGCTGCTGGTGCCTGGCTCCCACCCTGATTGCTCAATGCCTTCAGCAGTTAGGAGTGGCAGCTGCTGGCCCTGATTGCACCTCAGAGCTTCACCTCCCTCTGCTCCTGAGGGGCGATAGGGACTGGCTGCCTGCGATGGCCCTGCTCACATCTGCTGCTGACGCTGGCCCCAGTGGCTCGGTGCCATCAATGGGTGCGAGTGGGGCCGGTGCCATCAGTGCAAGGGAACGGTGGCAGCACTGCTGGCAGGAGACCCGGGGGCTGCAGCAGGAGGGGCTGTGTGGGGGTGTGGAGGATAGGCCAAGACCTGCCTTTGCCCACTCCAGCCTCATGGCCCACAGTTCCTTTCAGGGTGCACAAATTTGTGCACTGGGCCCCTAGTCTTATATAATTTCACTTACATTTCAGGATTTCCCTCCATGCATGCTTTTTTCTTCACACCCTCCAAAATTAAAGTCCTCCTTATTCTTGTTTAGATTTGTTGGTTGTCCCTAGTTGTTGATTATTTGTGCTATAAAAAGCCATTTCAGAATTAGTGAACTTACTGTCTTCCTCTTAGCCCTGTCTTCTGCATTTTGACTTCTTTTTTACCCCTGGAATATCTTGTCTCTAAAATTGAACATAGTAGAATTATATGAGTGCCTGTTGGATCAGAGGTTCTCAAATATGACCAGGCAGAATGTTTTTCATGGCAAGTAGCTCAGATGAGAAGGAAATTTATGTCTGCCCTTAACAGAAGCAGTTTGGGGGCTTGGTTGTATTAGAGCCAGAGGTTGTATTAGAGCTAATTTATAATTGTATATATGTAACAATACAAGTAACATTTGTAAACATGGGTGAGTTCTGAGAATTTCCCTTAAAAAGGATCCTTCCCATCATTACTAGGTCTCCTCATTGGCCTGGACTGTAGGATCCTGGGTTTGATTCCAGTCAAGAGCACATGCTCACATGCCCAGGTTGTGGGCTCAATCCTCAGTGGAGGCGTGTAGGAGGCAGTTCATCATTGATGTTTCTATCTCTTTCTCCCTCTGAAATCAATAAAAATTTATTTTTTTATTTTTTTAAAAAAGAGGGTTTGGCCCTGGCTTTGTGGGTCAATTGGAATATCATTCCATACACCGAAAGGCTGCAGGTTCAATTCCCAGTGTGGACACATACGTAGGTTGTGGGTTTGATCCCTGGTCAAGGTGTGTGTGGGAGACAAGGGATAGATGTTTCTCACACTGGTGTTTCTACCTCTCCCTTTCAAATCAATGAAAACATATCCTTGGGTGAGGATTTAAAAAAAAAATTAAATGAGATTTTGTATGTCAGATGCTAGAGAGAGAACAATTAATTCAAGAACTGAAAAATCACCAATAAATTTGATAACCAGGATATTACCAATGACCTTAACAATAGCAGTTTGAACTGAATTGTCAGCAAAAGCCAGGTTGCACACCTGTTGAATGAGAGTTAGGGAATGGGTTGCAAGTGTTGAAACAATTCCTTGAAAACTTTTGAAGAGGAGAGGATTAGAATTGCTGGATAAAATACAGGTTGCCCAGTTTCATATAAGCAATGAATAATGTTTTATGGTAAATTACACATAAAATTGGCCATTTTTAAACAAAATGTACAATTCAGTAATATTTTTAGTACATTAATATTTTGCAACCAATCACCACTATTTAGTTCTGAAACATTTTCTTCACCCTAAAAGAAAACTCCATACCCATTAAGCAATCATTCTATATTTTCATCTTTCCTCAGATCCTGGCAACACTAATCTGCTTCCTGTCTATGGATTTACTTATTCTGAATATTTTTAATGAAATTATATAATATATACTTTTTTTTTTGGTCTGCCTTTTATGTAGCATCATGTTTTCAAGGTTCATCCATGTTATAGCATATACCAGTAATTCATTCCTTTCTATGGCTAAATAATTTTCTATTGGGTGGATACACAATATCCATCAGTTCATGGGCAATGGATTGTTCTGGTTATTATAAATAGTGCTGTTGTGGCTATTTATGTGCAAGGTTTTGTTTGAACACCTATTTTCAGTACATCTGAGTATTTTTACCTAGGGGTGAAATTGCTGGGTCATATGTTAATTCTATATTTAACTTTCCTGCAGTGGTGGTACCATTTTTAAATTTATTTTATTTTTAAAAATCTTTATTGTTCAGATTATTACAATTGTTCCTTCCCCCCCCCCCCCCATAGCTCCCCTCCACCCGGTTCCCACCTCACTCTTTGCCATTACCCTGCAACCCCCCACTGTCCTCATCCATAGGTGTACAATTTTTGTCCAGTCTCTTCCTGCAACCCCCACACTCCTTCCCCCCTCCCAAATTGTCAGTCTACTCCCTTTCTATGCCCCTGATTCTATTATATTCACCAGTTTGTTATGTTCATCAGATTTTTATTTTTATTTTTAATCTTTATTGTTCAGTTTATTAATTACATTGTTTCCCCTTTTTTATCCCCCTATATCTCCCCTCCAACCTGAACCTATCTCACCCTCCACCCTCACCTCCCCCTCCCCAATGTCCTCTCCCATTGTTGCAAGATTTTTGTCCAATCTCTTGCTGTACTTCCCACAACCCTTTTCCCCCCAAGAATTGTCAGTCCATTCCCTCTCTATGTCTATGTTTCTGTTATATTCACCAGTTTATCTTGTTCATCAACCTATCAGTTCACTTGATTTTTATGTTCATTTGTTGATAGATGTGTATTTGTTGTTCATAATTTATATTTTTACCTTTTTCTTCTTCCTCTTCTTAAAGAATATCTTTCAGCATTTCATATAATATTGGTTTGGTGGTGATGAACTCCTTTAGCTTTTTCTTATCTGCGAAGCACTTTATCTGATCTTCAATTCTGAATGATAGCTTTGCTGGATAGAGTAATCTTGGTTATAGATTCTTGCCATTCACCACTTTGAATATTTCTTGCCACTCGCGTCTGGCCTGCATCGTTTCTGTTGAGAAATCCGCTGACAATCGTATGGGTGCTCCCCTGTAGGTAACCAACTGTTTTTCTCTTGCTGCTTTCAACATTCTCTCTTTATCTTTTGCTCTTGGCATTTTAATTATGATATGTCTTGGTGTGGTCCTCTTTAGATTCCTATATTTTCGGGTTCTGTGTACTTCTTGGGCTTTTAAGTCAGTTTCTTTCACCAGGTGGGGAAGTTTTCAGTCACTATTTCTTCAAGTAGGTTTTCATTACCTTGCTTTCTCTCTTTTTCTGGCACCCCAATAATTCAGATGTTGGCATGCTTGAGGTTGTCCCAGAGGCCCCTTATGCTATCTTCAATTATCTGAATTCTATTTGTTTCTTGCTTTTCCAGCCGAGTGGATTTTGCTTCTTTGTATTTCAAATCTTTGACTTGGTTCTTGTGGCCCTCTGGACTGCTTTTAGGACTTTGTGTAATATTTTTTATTTCAGTCTGTGTATGCTTGATTTCTAGTTGGTCCTTTTTTTATCTGTGAGGGTCTGGTTCGTATCCTCAGAGGTCTTGTTCATTTCCTCGAGGGTCTCATTCATTTCCTTGTAAATCTCATTCATTTCCTGGTTGGTCTTGTTTATTTCCTCGTAATTCTCATTAAGTTGATCGGCCTTTTCTAGGAGCCTCTTGAAAAGCCTTATAAGCGTGGTTTTGAATATGTCTTGTCGTCTTTTCTCCTCCATTTCTTTCACACCTGATTTCTTTCCATGTCTCTGCATGGTGGCTGCTTTATGTGGTAGATATCCTCAAAGGGACAGTGGCTCAGCCTCCCTAGTTACCTGAGGTGGGTACTCTTACTGCAATCCTTTATGGGTTGTACAATATTTTTGAATTTAAACCCAGCTTGTTATTGTTAGCCCTAGGAGGGTTTGACCTCCAGGCCAATTGGCTGTGAAGGGAGACTGTGTTCAGTTTGGATGGGCGGAGTCTCTGAGCTGCGCAGGCAGCCTCAGTCCTATGCAACGCTCGCGCGCGCGGGTCTCTGTTGGATGGGGATGGCTGCAGGCACCTCCAAGAGAAAGCCGCTAGTCTCTTCCCCTTGCCAGACAATTCTGCCTCTCCCCAAATGTGTCTGCACACCCAAAGTCTAGCCCAGGGTTGTAAAATAGATGGTTTCCGGAACCAGGAGACAAATTTCCAGGGGGCAAGTCTCGGGTTTGTGCGACCCTTGCGCGCAAACTTCTTTTCCCCGCCTCAGGGTTTCTCCTCAGACTAGGAGACCTCTGCCATGCCCCGCTTCCAGGCTGCGTCCCCCGTACCTCGGACCTCGCCTGGCACTGGGGAATCTGTGCAGTGGGACATCTCCACATACCCCGGATCTCGGACCTTGCCTGGCGCTGGGGAATCCGTGCAGTGGGACGTCTCCGCCCTCCCTGTTGGCGAAATCCAGCTGGGGTTGCTGCTCCAGCCCAAGCCCGTGCGCGACCAGGACGGCTCCTAACCTGTTTCCGTCTGAAAGGCTGCGCTCCTGCCGCTCTTCTGAGTCTCAGTGTCCCACCTTTACTCTTATTAGTGGAGTTTTCACTCAGCCAGCTTTCTGGCGATTCTGAGTGATGTCTGTTCTGCTGTAGTTCTTAAATCGTTGCGCGGGGCAGAACAATAGGTGTTTACCTATGCCGCCATCTTGGTGTTCCTCCTGTTCATCAGATTTTTAATTCACTTGGTTTTTAGACTCACTTGTTGATAGATATGTATTTGTTGTTTGTAGCTTTTATATTTACCTTTTTCTTCTTCTGCTTCTTAAAGAATACCTTTCAGCATTTCATATAATACTGGTTTGGTGGTGATGAACTCCTTTAGCTTTTTCTTAATCTGTGAAGCACTTTATTGACCTTTAATTCTGAATGATAGCTTTGCTGGGTAGAGTAATTTTGGTTGTAGGTTCTTGCTATTCATCACTTCGAATATTTCTTGCCATTCCCGTCTAGCCTGCATAGTTTCTGTTGAGAAATCCGATGTCAGTGGTATGGGTGCTCCCTTGTAGCTAACTAATTGTTTTTCTCTTGCTGCTTTTAATATTCTCTTGTTTGTCTTTTGCTCTCAGTTTGTCTTTTGCATTTTAATTATGATGTGTCTTGGTGTGATCCTCTTTGGATTCCTTTTGTTTGGGGTTCTGTGTGCTTCCTGGACTTGTAAGTCTGTTTCTTTCACCAGGTGGGGGAAGTTTACAGTCACTATTTCTTTAAATAGGTTTTCAGTATCTTGCTCTCTTCTTCTGGCACCCCCATAATTCAGATGTTGGTAAGCTTGAAGTTGTCCCAGAGGCTCCTTACACTATCTTCAAAATTTTGGATTCTTTTTTTTTTTTTTTTTTTGCTTTTCTGGTTGAGTGTTTTTGCTTCTTTGTATTTCAAATCTTTGACTTGAATCTTGCAATCCTCTAGTCTGCTTTTAGGTCTCTGTATAATATTTTTTATTTCAGTTAGTGTGTGCTTAATTTCTAGTTGGTCTTTTTTCATATCCTTGAGGGTCTTGCTAAATTTATCAGCCTTTTCTTTTTCTTTTTTTAAAAATATATATTTTTATTGATTTTTTACAGAGAGGAAGGGAGAAGGATAGAAAGTCAGAAACATCGATGAGAGAGAAACATCGATCAGCTGCCTCTTGCACACTCCCTACTGGGAATGTGCCTGCAGCCAAAGTACATGCCCTTGATCGGAATCGAACCTAGGACCTTTTAGTCTGCAGGCCGACGCTCTATCCACTGAGCCAAACCAGTTTCGGCAATTTATCAGCCTTTTCTAGGGACCTTTTGAAAAATCTTGTAACAATGGTTTTGAACTGTATATTCAGTCGTTTGCTTTCGTCCATTTCTTTCATTTGTGACCTGCCTCTTGTCTCCACTTTTAGCTGCTTCCTTGAGTTGATAGAGTGGCTTTGTGTGTGAGGTGTCCTTTGGGCCCAGTGGCTCAGCCTCCCAGTTACCTGAGATGGATAATCTTGGTGCACCCCTTTATGGGCTGTGTGCACAGTCTTGTTGTAGTTAAGCCTAGATTGCTGTTGGTATCACTGGGCAGAGTTGATCTCCAGGCTGTGAGGATCAGCTGTCCAGTTTCTCCCTGAATGAATGTCGCTACCCAAAGTCTCACCTGGAACTGGAGAAGGGTGTAGTCAGGAGGTTTTGTTTCCCTCCGGAGTGAGAAAACCAGTTACCTCTCAGTTAGCTGCTGAGCCCTCTCTGCGAGCATGCCTCCTCAGTCTTCCGCAGTTCCCCTGGTTCTCAGTGCCCTCGGCATTTGCTGCACATATCTCTGGGGGGAAAGCTGCTTTTGGGTTTTGCCCGCTGCCAGATGGTCCAGTTTCTCCCCATATGAGTCTGGGTTCCTTGAGTCTCAGCCGGAGCAGGATTTCAGCACGGTGGAGAGCCTTTGTTTCCCTTAGGTTCGAGGAAGCCAGCCCAGCCTTTCCTCTCGCATGTGCACATCTCCACATCTCAGCACCTCTGTCCACTGCAGCTCCTGAGTCTCAGTGTCCTTTTTTCTTTCTTTCTAGTTGTAGGATTTCCACTCAGCCAGCTTTTTGGTGGTTCTGGATGATGTACATTTTGTCTTTTAGTTGTAGTTTTGAAATTGTTGTGTGAGGCTGCAGTATAAGTGTTTACTTATGCCGCCATCTTGGTTTCTCCTGTTCATCAGATTTTTAATTCACTTGATTTTTAGATTCACTTGTTGATAGATATGTATTTGTTGTTCATAATTTTTATCTTTACCTTTTTCTTCTTCCTCCTTCTCTTAAAGAATACCTTTCAGCATTTCCTACAATACTGGTTTGGTGGTGATGAACTCCTTTAGCTTTTTCTTATCTGTGAAGCTCTTGATCTGAATGATAGCTTCACTGGATAGACTAATCTTGGTTGTAGATTCTTGCTATTCATCACTTTGAATATTTCTTGCCACTCCCATCTGGCCTGCATAGTTTCTGTTGAGAAATCACCTGACAATCCTATGGGTGCTCCCTTGTAAGTAATTAACTTTTTCTCTTGCTGCTTTTAATATTCTCTCTTTGTCTTTTGCTCTTGCATTTTAATTATGATGTGTCTTGGTGTGGTCCTCTTCGGATTCCTTTTGTTTGGGGTTCTGTGCACTTACTGGACTTGTCAGTCTATTTCTTTCACCAGGTGGGGGAAGTTTTCAGTCATTATTTCTTCAAATAGGTTTTCAATACCTTGATCTCTCTTTTTCTGGCACCCCCATAATTCAGATGTTGGTAAGCTTGAAGTTGTCCCAGAGGCTCCTTACACTATCTTCAAATTTTTGGATTCTTTTTTCTTTTTACTTTTCCGGTTGAGTGTTTTTTCTTCTTCTTTGTATTTCAAATCTTTGACTTGATTCTTACGTTCCTCTAGTCTGCTGTTTGGTCTCTTTATAATATTTTTTTATTTCAGTCAGTATATATTTAATTTCTAGTTGTTTCTTTTTCATATCCTTGAGGGTCTTGCTGAATTTCTTGGCATTTTCTAGGATATTCTTGAAAAACCTTATAACTGTGGTTTTAAACTCTATATCCAGTTGTTTGCTTTCCTCCATTTTTTTCGTTTGTGATCTGTTTCTTTGTGTCCACATTTTTGCTGCTTCCCTGAGTTGGTAGGGTAGCTTTGTGTGCTAAGTGTCCAATATGGCCCAGCGGCTCAGCCTTCCCAGTTACTTGAGGTGGACACTCTTGGTGCACCCCTTTGTGGACTGTGTGCACAACCTTGTAGTTAAGTCTTGATTGTTGTTGGTATCACTGAGGAATTGATCTCCACGCCAACTGGCTGTGAGGATCAGCTGTATATACGCCGGGAGAACTTCTGTGCTGGAGACAGCCTTATGAGACAAGACTTGCAAAATTGCAAAAGCCTCAGTGCTCAGCTTGGATGGGGTGGAGTCTCAGGGCTGAGCAGACAGTCTTGGCTGCCTATCAGCCCTGTCCTATGAGGCCCTTGGGTCTCAATGTTCCTTGATAATCGCTGCAAGCACCTCTGAGAGAAAGCGCCCTTGAGTTTTGCCTGCTGACAGACAGTCCAGTTTCTCCCCCAATGAATCTGGATTCCCAGATTCTCACCCAGAACTGGAGTTCAGTGCAGTCAGGAGCTTCCATCTTCCTCCCGCTAGAGAAAGCCAGAGGCACACTCAGCAGTCAGTCCTGTCTGTGCACACTCACTTCCAGACCTCTGCCTTTTGCACTGAGTTTCCATGTGTTTTCTCCTTTCCTGACAGTCCAGATTCCCCTTGTATGAGCCTGGGTCCCCAGGGTCTCAACCGGAACTGGGGTTCAGTGCAGTTGGAACTAGGGTTCAGTGCAGTCGGGAGCTTCCGTCTCCCTCCCGCTAGAGAAAGCCAGCCAGGCACTCGGCCACCCGTCCTCTCCTTGCGCATGTCTCCGTACCTCAGCCTGTCTCCTCTGGTTCTCCATGTGCTTTTCTCTTTCCTTCCAGTTGTAGAATTCCACTCAGCCAGCTTTCCTGTGGTTCTGGATGATGTCCGTTTTTGTCTTTTAGTTGTAGTTTTGAAATTGTTGTGCGAGGCAGCAGTTTAGGTGTTTACCTATGCCGCCATCTTGGTTTCTCCAGCTGTACTATTTTAAATTCCCTATAGCAATGTACTAGGGTTCTAGTTTTGCTAACACTTGCACTTGCTATTTTCTGTATTTTAAAAAATATTCTGGCCAAAACTGGTTTGGCTTAGTGGATAGAGTGTCGACCTGCAGACTGAAAGGTCCTGGGTTTGATTCTGGTCAAGGGCACATCCCCAGTAGAGGGTGTGCAAGAGGCAGCTGATCAATGTTTCTCTCTCATCGATGTTTTTGACTTTCTATCCCTCTTCCTTCCTGTCTGTAAAAAAATCAATAAAATATATATTTAAAAAAATATTCTGGTGGTTCTGAAGTGGTTTTGATTTGTATTTCCCTGCTGACTGATGGTACTTAGCATATTTCAGTCTTTTAAAAAATATATTTTATTGATTTTTACAGAGAAGAAGGGAGAGGGATAGAGAGTTAGAAACATTGATGAAGAGAAACATCAATTAGCTGCCTCTTGCACACCCCCTACTGGGGATGGGCCCGCAGTGAAGGTACATGCCCTTGACTGGAATCGAACCTGGGACTCTTCGGTCCACAGGCTGTTGCTCTATTCACTGAGCCAAACCAGTTAGGGCTCAATCTTTTTTTTTTTTTTATATCCCCACCCAAGGATATGTTTTTATTGATTTTAGAGAGAGAGGAAGAAAGAGAGAGAGAGAACAAAAGACATCACAGCAATCAGTTGCCTCCCATACATGCCCCAACCAGGCATCTAACCCTCAACCTGGGTAGATACCTGGGTGTTGGAATCAAACCTGAAGCCTTTGGTGTTTAGGGTGATGCTCCATCCAACAGAGCCATCCCGTCAGGGCAGCATCTTTCAGTCTTAACAATAGTAAGTCACCAGTCCATAAACACACAATGTCTATTTATTTAGGTCGTCTTTTTTTTCCAGAGAGGAAGGGAGAGGGAGAGAGAGAAACATCAATGATGAGAAAGAATCATTGATTGGCTGCCTCCTGCACATCCCTCACTGGAAATTGAGTCCACAGCCTGGGCTTTTGCCCTGATCAGACCAAATTGTGACCTGGTTCATAGCTCGATGCTCAACCACTGAGCCATGCTGGCCAGACATGGTTGTCTGTAATTTCTTCCATCAACATTTTATAGTTTTTAATGGACAAGTCTTACACTTCCTTAGTTAAATTTATTCCTAAGTATTTTATTTTTTTGATGCTATATTATAAATGGGATTGTCTAAATATCCTTTACAAATTTCTCCTTGTTAATGTATAGAAATACAACTTGATTTACCCTGCACTTTCGCATAATTCTTTTATTAACTCTGATAGTTTTTTGTATGTGTGTTCTCTATATATAGGATCATATCATTATGGATAGAGATGGTTTTACTTCTTCTGTCCCACTTTGGGTACTCATTTACTTATTTGTCTAGAACTTATAGAATTGAAAGAAGTGGTGAAAGTAGGCATCTTTGTCCTATTTCTGATCTTAGAGGGAATGCTTTCAGTTTTTCTCCATTAAGTTTATTAGCTGTAGGTTTTTTACAAAAACAAAAACAAAAATGCCCTGTTTTTATTGATTTTAGAGAGAGAGAGGGATAGAAAAATAGAAACATCAATTGGTGCCTCCTCTATGTCTCTCTTGGGGATTGACCCTGCAATCTGGGTATGTGTCCTGACAGAATTGAACCGGTGACCTCTTGGTTCATGGGTTGACCCTCAACCCCTTAGCCACACCAGCTGAGCTAGCTGTGGGTTTTCATAAATGCCCTTTATTATGTTGAGGAAGTTCCTTTCTATTCGCAGTTTACTGTATAAATAATAGATATAAGTGGGCATTTAAAATTTATATTTGCTAAGTTGGCAACCCTAAAAAATGACACAGAACTAAGACAGGGGTTTTTGTTTGTTTGTTTTTTAATATATTTTTATTGTTTTCAGAGAGATAGAAACATGAATGATGAGACTCATCTCTCAGCTGCCTCTTTCACGCCCCACACTGGGGATCGAGCCCACAACCACAGCATATTCCCTGCCCCGAAATCGAATCACAACCTTCTGGTTCATAGGTCAATGCTGGACCACTGAACCACACCAGGTGGACAAGGCAGGGTTTTTTGATGGGCTGTTGAGGGCAGAAACTTGAAGGTTGTTTCCATGTTGAGGAAAGGGTCTAGTAGTCAGAGATAAGTTGAGAATTCCATTGAGAGGCAAGAACAGACGGAATAAGGCCTGAGTAGAGGGATGGAGTTAAGGTCTCATCTGGTTTCCCACAGAATTTTGCTGACACTACTATTAAGGCTAGTAGTCAGATAAGCTTTTGATGTAGTAGTTAAATAATTGCCTGGGTTCATGAGGTCTCAGGATGGTTATCAGAATAAATGGTATTAGAACTCTGTCCATGTCCTTAAAGAGTCTGTGGGTCTCTAAAGTAAAAACTATTCCCACCTATGCCTTGCTTTGAACCTGTTGAGTTTTTAAAAACTGTCTTGTGCTTAACATAGTACCTTGCACATATTAAACCTTTGAAGGGTAAATTGGCTCCAAGTGAGTAAGATTGCAGGCTTCTTTGGGGCCCATACCTATGTTCTTGTCTCCTTGTGTACCTCTTACTGGTGGGTGTCTGTGTGGGATAGGCTGGGACAGCTGTCTTTCATTTTAACAAGCTCTAAGAAGAATTCACATAAGTCAGTTTTTTTCATGGATGGACAAGTAACTCAATTTTGAAATTATAAGAAGCATTGTACTTCTTTAAAAGCTGAAGTGCCCAATTTGTAAAATTGCTCAGTGCATTGGTATTCCACCCACTCTTTGAGGTTAAATGCTTTTCTCTTATTTGACAGGTAATCCCCCCCCCCCCCCCCCAAACCTGTTTGAGCCTAGACTTTAAACTGCCAAAATTTCTTTCCATTACATTTTCGGGAGACTGCTCAGCTATGGCAACTTCTTTGTAGGCCTAAGAAAGATGGGTGCTGAGGTGTTCGCTATGTGTCATGGTCACCTTATTCTCTTCAAAATTATCCCTCCACACTTGCCCGCCCCTAAGTTCTGAGTCTTCAACAACAAAAAGGTTTGCGTAGCTGCTTCAAGCTCCAAAAAAAGCACAGACAGAAACCTTCCAGATAGGATGACCAGCCCATCCCAGTTTACCTTCCTGGTTTTAGTGCTGAGAGTTCCACATCTGGAAAGACCTCAGTCTTGGGTAGACCACGTGGTTAATCAGCTTACCTTTGGGTCTCTTCTCAGTCCTTCCCTTGCACTTTCCCTTACTCAGCCTGACTGCAGGGAGACAGAGGAGAAAGGTCTGTCTCCTTTTGGATATCCAATCCTATAGGGGCTGTCAGCTACATGAAATACTGTGGGCATGCATATAGAGTCATATTCCTCTCTGATACCATCCTGAGACCTCAGGAACCCATGCAATTATTTAACTACTTACATCAACTTAAACATGAAAGGAAAAAAAAGCTTATTTGACTAATATGTTGTATATTTTAAGTTTCTGCATGTTCACTATTACTTCCCAAACTCTTCATTGTGTACATATTCTTAATACAGATCTCTAACAAAGGTGTGATCATAATTCTTCTATTTTGTGTGTGTGTGTGTGTGTGTGTGTGTGTGTATATATATATATATATATATATATATATATATATATATATATATATATAGTTTTTCTACATAGTCGTTTATCATTTAAGTGACAGGTACACCAAAAGTAAATGTGTCACTTAAGTTTATTTCTTATAATGTGGGCAGTCGAATTAACTGGAGTCTTCACTTGAGGGGCTTAGAACTTAAACCCTTCTGTGGTAATAGAGAATTTGGACATATAAAGTAAAAGGCTTCTTAAAGGGCAGTAAGTACAAGACATCCTGTGAGGGAACTGTTCTGTGTCTTGATTATGGTAGTGATTACACAAATCTATGTATAGAATAAAATGGCATAGAACTAAACACATAGGCACACACAAATGAGTGCATGCGAGACTTATGAAATCTGAATAAGATCCATGGATTGTATCATTGTCAATTTCCTGGTTATGCTATTATACTATATGCAAGACTTTATCATTGAGGGAAACTGCTTAAGGGTACATATCTCTCTCTGTATTGGTTATTATGACTGTACAGGATCTTATAGTGATCTTAGAAAGTTAATTAAAATTTAAAAAATGAAAGCTTATTTATAAGGTAGCTTTGAAATTCTTATGAGAGATTTGGTAATCTATTAAACATAGTCCATTTTTTCCCCCTCATCTTAAAGAATACCATTCCCTCAAATGTAAAGGAAAAAAGTGTTTAGGGAAAAATGACACGGTTAGTTTATTTCTAAGTAGTTTGTACTTTGATATTCATTTGATGTCTTCAGGAAGCCATTTGCAAAGATAGCCCCTTGTGTAGTGCAAAAAAGATGATAGTAACACATCAGCTAGAGGAAAAGAAAACCCTTGAAGGGCAAATGCTCCTGAGTGGTTCAGAATTGCTGTTGTTATTTAGGAAGTTAATGACAGACTTTCATTAGTGTCATTTTTTTCCTGGTTTTAAGGCTTTTATGACTTCTCTCTGACCAGTGGCTTTCAACTTTTTTGTTTTTTATTACAACCCTTAGTAAGAAATATCTTTTACATAAAAATCCAGGATGGGAGGGAGGGAAGGAAAAAGATTTAGATATCTATATTTGAAACAAAAGTTTCACAAAACACTTTTCATCCTCCTGTGTGCTACACTCTTTCTATTCTTAATGTTTTTCAGTGTGGATTATGGCTTAGTAATTTGAGTACATGATTCTTTTTTTTTCCTTTTTAAAAAAATCTTTATTGTTCAGTTTATTAATTACATTGTTTCCCCTTTTTTATCCCCCTATAGCTCCCCTCCACTCTGTACCCACCCCACCCTCCACCCTTACCTCCCCCTCCCCACTGTCCTCTCCCATTGTTGGAAGATTTTTGTCCAGTCTCTTGCTGTACTTCCCACAACCCTTTTCTCCCCAAGAATTGTCAGTCCATTCCCTCTCTATGACCATGATTCTGTTATATTCACCAGTTTATCCTGTTCATCAGCCTATCAATTCACTTAATTTTTATATTCATTTGTTGATAGATGTGTATTTGTTGTTCATAATTTATATTTTTACCTTTTTCTTCTTCCTCTTCTTAAAGAATATCTTTCAGCATTTCATATAATACTGGTTTGGTGGTGATGAACTCCTTTAGCTTTTTCTTATCTGTGAAGCACTTTATCTGATCCTCAATTCTGAATGATGATAGCTTTGCTGGATAGAGTAATCTTGGTTGTAGATTCTTGCCATTCACCACTTTGAATATTTCTTGCCACTTGCGTCTGGCCTGCATCGTTTCTGTTGAGAAATCCGCTGACAATCGTATGGGTGCTCCCCTGTAGGTAACCAACTGTTTTTCTCTTGCTGCTTTTAATATTCTCTCTTTATCTTTTGCTCTTGGCATTTTAATTATGATATGTCTTGGTGTGGTCCTCTTTAGATTCCTATATTTTGGGGTTCTGTGAACTTCTTGGGCTTTTAAGTCAGTTTCTTTCACCAGGTGGGGAAGTTTTCAGTCACTATTTCTTCAAGTAGGTTTTCATTAACTTGCTCTCTCTCTTTTTCTGGGACCCCAATAATTCGGATGTTGGCATGCTTGAGGTTGTCCCAGAGGCCCCTTACGCTATCTTCAATTATCTGAATTCTTTTTGTTTCTTGCTTTTCCAGCCGAGTGGATTTTGCTTCTTTGTATTTCAAATCTTTGACTTGGTTCTTGTGGCCCTCTGGACTGCTTTTAGGACTTTATGTAATATTTTTTATTTCAGTCTGTGTATGCTTGATTTCTAGTTGGTCCTTTTTCATATCCTTGAGGGTCTGGTTCGTATCCTCAGAGGTCTTGTTCATTTCCTTGAGGGTCTCATTCATTTCCTTGTAAGTCTCATTCATTTCCTGTTTGGTCTTGTTTATTTCCTCATAGTTCTCATTAAGTTCATCGGCCTTTTCTAGGAGCCTCTTGAAAAGCCTTATAACCATGATTTTGAACTCTATGTCTAGTCGTCTTTTCTCCTCCATTTCTTTCACACCTGATTTCTTTCCATATCTCTGCATGGTGGCTGCTTTATGTGGTAGATGTCCTCTAAGGGTCAGTGGCACAGCCTCCCCAGTTACTTGAGGTGGGTACTCTTACTGCAATCCTTTACGGGTTGTACAGTATTTTTGAATTTAAACCCAGCTTGTTGTTGTTAGCCCTAGGAGGGTTTGACCTCCAGGCCAATTGGCTGTGAAGGGAGACTGTGTTCAGGTTGGATGGGCGGAGTCTCTGAGCTGAGCAGGCAGCCTCAGTGTCAGCTATGTCCTATGCGGAGCTCGTGCGCGTGCGGGGGTCTCTGTTGGATGGGGATGGCTGCAGGCACCTCCAAGAGAAAGCCGCTAGTCTCTTCCCCTTGCCAGACAACTCTGCCTCTCCCCAAATGAGTCTGCACACCCAAAGTCTCGCCCAGGGTTGTAAAACATGTGGTTTCCAGGACCAGGAGACAAGTTTCCAGGGAGCAAGTCGCGCGTCTGTGCTGTGGCACAGTTTAAGTGCGTGCAAACTTCTTTTTCAAGCACCTGGCTTCTCTGCAGACTAGGAGACCTCTGCCGCGCCCGGCTTCCAGGGTGCATACCCTGGACCTCGGACCTCGCCTGGCACTGGGGAATCTGTGCAGTGGGACGTCTCCACGTACCCCGGATCTCGGACCTCGCCTGGCACTGGGGAATCCGTGCAGTGGGACGTCTCCACCCTCCCTGTTGGCGAAATCCAGCCGGGGTTGCTGCTCCAGCCACCACCCACTCACTCGACCAGGACAGCTCCTAACCTGTTTCCCCAGGATCTTCTAAGGCTGCGCTCCTGCCGCTCTTCTGAGTCTCAGTGTCCCACCTTTACTTTTATTTGTGGAGTTTTCACTCAGCCAGCTTTCTGGTGATTCTGGGTGATGTTGGTTTTGTTGTTATGTTGTAATTTTTAAATTGTTGCATGGGGCAGAACAATAGGTGTTTACCTATGCCGCCATCTTGGTTCTCTCTCGAGTACATGATTCTTAAATATATTTCTTTATTTCAGAGAGGAAGGGAGAGTGAGAGAGAAACATCAATGATGAGAGAAAATCATTGATCGGCTGCCTCATGCACACCCGCTTCTGGGGATCAAGCCTGCAACCCAGGCATGTGCAAAACTGCTCTCCCACCCCCTTCCTTCTCCCACTTCACCCCAGGTGGGGAAGACAATGGTTTGTCAACTATAGGTAGATGATTCTTGATCTGTGGTTTGGAAAAACAATCCCTAGGCCACCAAGTAAAGTAGTCTGGAGCCCCCTGGCACAACTTTCAAGGTCCTTCCCATCTGGTTCCATCTGCCTTTCCAGCTCTGCCTCTTCCTTCACCCTCTAGCTAGAGGCATATTCAACATTTCTTGAATCTGCCTCACACTGTCCTATTTCTGTGTCTTGATTCTTACTGTCCTCTCCCTAATACCCTTCCTCTTCCTGTTTTCTTGAGTCTTGGCTCCTATAGTCAAGCATATATTGTCTATTGTACCATTAGTATGTCCTGTCTTGTTCTCCTCAGAAATTGCCCATGAGGTCAGGCATGTGTCCTAGTTGTCCCCAGTTCAAAAGTTACTCCTGTGAATTCTTCCCTGACTTCTGGGTATACCTCTG
Source organism: Antrozous pallidus (assembly GCA_027563665.1). Classification (NCBI taxonomy): domain Eukaryota; kingdom Metazoa; phylum Chordata; class Mammalia; order Chiroptera; family Vespertilionidae; genus Antrozous; species Antrozous pallidus. The sequence continues at coordinate 32,071,132 of CM050518.1, forward strand.
GCCAGTGTTTTTCAAATTTTCCACCAAGAGTACAATCAGAAATACATTTTATATTGAATCTGGTATATATATTTGCTGTATATATTTGCATGAAACAAACAAAAGTTTCATCACATAATTCTATATGCACTTTAATATTTTGTATTCTTTTAGTTATTTTTTTTATTCAATCCATGACTTGATTTCAAAACCACAAATTAAGAAACATTGATTTAAGCCATTCTTCCCCACTCTGTCATTAGCAGAGAGTTCTGTGATAAACCTTTCTTTACTTTCCATAATCACTGTTAGAAGGAAGTCTGTAGTACTTCAAGACTTGAAAACAGGACCATGAAGTTAAAATTAAAGAGTTATATATTAAACATACACATTTCAACATAGAAACCTTAAAATAATAATACTTATTAGGAAAGCAAGTTATAAAATTATACTCATGGTATATTATCATTAAGGTTCATTAAAAATACATAAAACTACTCTATGTTGTTTGTGGATTCACAAGTAAATATTCTGATTTGAATGAGAGACACCAACTTCACATACCTGCTTCTTGATAGAAAGGGAGAAGAAATAGGATTGGTGGTGGTTTTTATTTTTGTCTTACAAATTTTGCTTTTAACACTGATATGAGAAGCAAACATGCCAAAATATTCATATCTGCTAAATCTAGGTGGTGGATATATTTATATTATATTAATTATATTCTATTATACTGTATTATACTAGAGCCTTAGTGCATGAAACTTGTGCGTGTGAGTGGGGGTTCCCTCAGCTCAGCCTGCAACCTCTCATAATCCGGGACCCCTTGGGGCAGTGGTCGGCAAACTCATTAGTCAACAGAGCTAAATATCAACAGTACAATGATTGAAATTTCTTTTGAGAGCCAAATTTTTTAAACTTCTTCTAATGCCATTTCTTCAAAATAGACTCACCCAGGCTGTGGTATTTTGTGGAAGAGTCACACTCAAGGGGCTCATGAGCCACGGTTTGCCAATCATTGCCTTGGGGGATGTCTGACTATGGAGATGTCTGGCAGTCAGACATCCCTCTCAAAATCTGGGACAGCTGGTTCCTAACTACTCATCTGCCTGCCTGCTTGAGTTCCCCTAACCACTCTGCATGCCTGCCTAATCACCCCTAACCACTCACCTGCCTGCCTGATCGTCCCTAACCACCTCTGCCTTGCCCCCGCCTCTGCCTTGCCCCTGCCATTGTAGCTTTGCTAGAAAGTTGTCTCGAAGAACATCTGGAAGTTTGTTTGACTGTCTGGTCTAATTAGCATATTATGCCTTTATTACCCTATCTAATAAAAGAGTAATATGCAAATTTGACCGTACCTTCGCCACACCTACAGCCACACCCACCAGCCAATCAGGAGCAGATTATGCAAATAAATCCCAACCAAGATGCCTGCTGCCACTGAGAGCAGGAGGAAGGTTTGAGTTCCCCCGGCAACAGAGGAAGCCAAGCTTTCCACCTGTCGTTGTCTGCCTAAGCCTCCACTCAATGTTACAAACTTTCAATTATAAAAGATACAGAAATGGCAGCAGCCACTGAGCTGGAGAGAACAGAGGCTTGGGTTTCCCTGGCAATGGAGGAAGCCAAGCTTTCTGCTTGCCTAGGCCTAGGCCTCCACTCTAGGCTACAAAGTTTTAAACAGAAATGGCTGCCGCCCCAGAGAGAGCAGAAGGCTTAGCTCCGCTCCAGGCTACAAAGTTTCAGTTGTAGGCATAGATTAATCCTAGATACCAGGGCCTCCGCTTGGGTCTCTGGGGGGAGGAGGGACATGGCCAGCCTGCAAACCTCCACAGGCCCTCGCCCAGGTTGCCCCTCATCCCAAGGGAACCCCCACCCTGATCTGGGACACTTCAGGGCAAACCATCTGCCCCCTATCATGCACCAGGCCTCTGTCCCATCTAATAAAAGAGTAATTTGCAGATTGACCCATCACTCCAACACATAAGAGGGCTGCCCCCATGTGGTCAAAGATCCTGCCCCCATGTGGACACAAGATGGCCAGCAGGGGAGGGCAGTTGTGGGTAATCAGGCCAGCAGGGGAGGGCAGTTGGGAGGGATCAGGCCTGCAAGGGAGGGCAGTTGGGGGCGATCAAGCCTGCAGGGGAGGGCAGTTAGGGGTGACCAGGACAGCAGAGGAGGGAAGTTGGGGGCAAACAGGCTGGCAGGGGAGCAGTTAGACATCAATTAGGCTGGCAGGGTAGTGTTTAGCAGGTGGATCAGGCTGGCAGGCAGAAGTAGTTAAGGGCACTCAGGGAGGCAGGCAGGTGAGCAGTTTGGAGCCAGCAGTCCTGGATTGTGAGAAGGATGTCCGACTGCCCGGTTAGGCCTGATCTTGGTAGGATTGGGCCTAAACGGGCAGTCTGACATCCCTTGAGGGGTCCCAGATTGGAGACGGTGCAGGCTGGGCTAAGGGACATCCCTGCTCCCCCCCCCCCCATGCACGAATTTCGTGCACTGGGCCTCTAGTAGATTATAATCTTTACCTTTTTATCTGAAATATTTTTTAATAAAAAGAAAAATAAATCTCTGTAATGAAATTGACATATCCTATCTAATAAAAATAATATGCAGATTGACCATCACTCCAACACACAAGATGGTTTCCCCCATGTGGAGACAAGATGGCCACCAAAAGATGGCTAGCAGGGAGGGACCAGGCCTGCGAGGGAGGGCAGTTGGGGGTGATCAAGCCTGCAGGGGAGGGCAGTTAGGGGTGACCAGGCCTGCAGGGGAGGGCAGTTAAGGGCAAACAGGCTGGCAGGGGAGCAGTTAGGCATCAATCAGGCTGGCATCGGAGTGGTTAGGGGGTGATCAGGCAGGCAGGCAGAAATGGTTAGGGGCAATCAGGAGAGCAGCTGGGAGCTAGCAGTCCTGGATTGTGAGAGGGATCCCAGATTGGAGAGGGTGCAAGCTGGGCTGAGGTACTGGCGGGGGCCCAACCCCATGCATGAATTTCGTGCACCGGGCCTCTAGTCTGCTTATAATCCTCTGTTAACTTGCTATCTTATAATGCCATTATTACCTGGCTCCAAGCTACTAATATGAACTGCAGGGAACTTTAATATCTCATCTAAAATTAAATATGAGCAATCAATTTTAGTACAATTTCAAAAACATTTAAAGAAAATCTGCCACAATCAAATAGAACCTATGCTAGGAATAAAAGTAAAGTTTAAAATTAGAAAACTGGGTTATATCTCTGTCTGTTAGATAAGAAAAATAATAAAACTCAATACGCAGAGAAAATCAGAACACAAAGAATGGTTGCTGTTGTTTAATACATTGATGTGTTTTCATTGATTGGAGAGAGAGAGGAAAGGAGCCAGGTGGGGACTGGGAGGAGAGAGGGAGGGAGAGAAACAGAGACATTGATGTGAGAGATAAACATCGATGGGTTGCCTCCCATACTCTCTGATGGTATCGCGCCCAAAATCTGGGTATGTGCCGTGACCAGGAATCAAACCAGAGACCTTTCAGTGCATGGGATTATGTTCAGTCAGCTGAGCCACAAAGGCTAGGGCCATAGTTGTTGTTTTGTTTTTGTTTGTTTGTTTGTTTGTGTGTGTGTGTGTGTGTGTGTGTGTGTGTGTGTGTGTTTTAACTATGAAAATTAGAATGCTTTGTTAACATAAGCAGAGTATTTCAATCTGTACAATCAACATTATGTTCAAAGATGAAACACTAGAGTCATCTTCTAACAGGAGCAAAACAAGTAAAGCAACTCTATTATTTCTTAAAATTCTGGAAGTTCTAGCTATGTGTAATAAGATGAAAGACAAATAAGAGTCATTTTGAGAAAAAGGCTCTCATTATTATTGAGATTGTAAAAGCCTCTAACATAAACAACCGAAAATCTGTTAAAATCAATTAGTTCATTCAATGAGACAACTGAACACATAATGAAGATACCAAAGTGGAAAGCTTTCCTATATATAGGAATAACTGGTTAGAAAATTAATGGGATAAAAGAATTCTATTCATAAACAGCAAGCTTAACAAGAAACATGTAGGACCCCTTTAGAAAAAAAGTCAATATTGTACTAAGACACAGGATAAAGTTGCAAACAAATTAAATGTTTCCAACACAAGGAAAATGGTTTATTATTTATATACCATCCTGTTCCAAAATTACTTTAGGGTAGCTTTCACAATATATACTATGGCATAAAATTAAGTGAAGAATTCAGGTAAAGATAAATTCGAGTGATGGACCACAGACTTTATTCTGAGCTTTGTAGCAGCCAAAGTAAGGAAATGATCATGATTAATTATATAATTCATATTTATACCATAAAATATCAAGTTAATTGGAAGAAATAGCTGTTCCTAGTACTGAGGTCAGAGTGTTCTCATGGTTCCCCAAAAGAAGATAACTGCTGCGTAGAGAGTGATCATTTTGGTAACCGAATGCAGCCAACAGCGCCAACTTTGTAGAGCTGTTTCTTACTGAACTCCTTGCTAAGGGGCTGCATAGAGCCAAGCTCTAACAGTTTGGTAAAGAGTATTTGCAGTGGAGGGAGGAATGGTGACGGTTATGGCTGGGATAAACATGAAGATAATGTAGTACACTATGAGGGGCAGCCCTATGGAGTAATACTTCAGACTAAAATTGTGGTTCTCAGCTGAGGTATTATGTTACCCTGGTATCCTGTGACTCTTCACAGATTGGCCACACTGAATTTTTATCAATGTGTTTATTTTTGCTATAGTTGAGGGTCCACACTACTAAGAAGTCTGGAATATGAATGGACAAAGTCACCAGGAATGCCAGACAAGGAGGCAATGCTACTTAGTGCTACTTAGGCTGGCAATAAAAGGTAGTATAGAATTTCATGTGGATGGAATGAATAGTCTTCGTAAATATTCTCTAAAATTAGATTTTCGTAAGTACTGTGTAGAACAAATAGGTTGTTTCTGTCAGATATAGGTTCAGATGTTTTAATAGTTGATTAATAGGATTAACCTCTGATGAAATAAGATACTAGAAGGCTAGCTTACCTAAAGATTTTTCTTAAAACACAATTTAAGGTTTGATCCAGCACATGTTGGAAAGGGCAGTCAAGGTTTCCAAATTCCTACATAGTAGAGCATAGCCACATTAATATTAAGTTTGGAAGAATTGATTTATAAAAAATGAATGATACAGGAGGAGGAACCAAGATGGCGGCATAAGTAAACACCTATCTTGCTGCCATACACAGCAATTTCAAAACTACAACTTAACGAAAGAACCAACATCATCCAGAATCACCGGAAAGCTGGCTGAGTGAAAATTCCACAAATAAAAGTGAAGATAGGACACTGTGACTCAGAGGAGCGGCGGTGGACAGCGTTGAAGATATGCGCGGAGAGAGGTTTAGAGCCGTGCACGCGCCAGCGGATAGGGCGGGCGGCTGCAAACCCGGCTGGTTTTCTCAAACGAGGGAGACAAATCCATCCCACTGCACTGATTCCTCAGCTCCGGGCGAAGTCCGGGGAACCCACAATCATACGGCGTAAAAACTGGACAGTGGGGAGGCATGCTGAAACTCGGGCGCTGCAGGGGTCTGCAAGCTTGTGGAGAGGGTGAGCTTGTGCAGAGTGCGTGTGAACTTGGGAAAAGCACAGCTGCGTGACCACGCAGAGAGGACTCATGACTTACTCTCTCGTTTGGGAAACCACCGGACTGCATTGTTTTATGACCCTGGGTGAGACGTTGGGTGTGCAGACTCATTTGGGGAGAGGCTGAATTGTCCGGCAGCGGGTGGAGCTCGGCAGCAGCTCTCTCTCAGAGGTGCTGGCAGCCATTGCCAACCGGCACAGAGTCCCAGGTGCCGCATAGGGAGGAGCTGACACTGCCTGCTTGGCCCAGAGACTCCGCCCATCCAACCTGAGCACTGCTAAACCTCACAGCCAATTGGCCTGGAGGTCAAACCCTCCTACTGCTAACAACAATAATCTAGGCTTAATTTCAACAAGACTGTGCAACCCATATCCACCTCAGGTAACTGGGGAGGCTGAGCCACTGTCCCTTAGAGGACATCTACCAAACAAAGCTAATCAACCAACTCAGGAAAGCAGCCACCATGCAGAGACATGGAAAGAAATCAGATGTGAAAGAAATGGAGGGGAAAAAAATGACTGGACATAGAGTTCAAAACCACGGTTATAAGGCTTTTCAAGAGGCTCCTAGAAAAGGCCGAGACCTACAAGGAAATGAACAAGACTTACGAGGAAATGAACAAGACGTATGAGGATATGAAAAAGGACCAACTAGAAATTAAGCATACACTGACTGAAATAAAAATATTATACAAAGACCTAAAAGTACTCTAGAGGACCGCAAGAACCAAGTTAAAGATTTGAAATACAAAGAGGTAAAATCCACTCAGCTGGAAAAGCAAGAAACCAAAAGAATACAAAAAATTGAAGATGATGTAAGGGGCCTCTGGAACAACCTCAAGCATTCCAACATCCGAATTATAGGGGTGCCAGAAAAAGAGAGTGAGCAAGACAGTGAAAACCTATTTGAAGAAATAGTGACCGAAAACTTCCCACAGTTGGTGAAAGAAATTGACTTAGGAGTCCAAGAAACGCACCGAACCCCAATATATAGGAACCCTAAGAGGACCACACCAAGGCACATCATAATTAAAATGCCAAGAGCAAAAGACAAAGAGAGACTATTAAAAGCCAGAGAAAAACAGTTAGTTACCTATAAGGGAGCACCCATAAGATTGTAAGTGAATTTCTCAACAGAAACTGTGCAGGCCAGATGGGAGTGGCAAGAAATATTCAAAGTGATGAATAGCAAGAATCTACAACCAAGATTACTCTATCCAACAAAGCTATCATTCAGAATTGAAGGTCAGATAAAGTGCTTCGCAGCTAAGAAAAAGCTAAAGGAATTCATCACCACCAAACCAATATTATATGAGATACTGAAAGATATTCTTTAAGAGGAAGAAGAAAAAGGTAAAAATAAAAATTATGAACAACAAATACACAACTATCAACAAATGAATCTAAAAATCAAGTGAATAATCTGATGAACAGGATAAACTGGTGAATATAATAGAATCATGGGCATAGAGAGGGAATGGACTGACAATTCTTGGGGAGAAAAGGGGTTTGGGAGGTGTGCAGCAAGAGACTGGACAAAAATCATGCACCTATGGGAGAGGACAGTGGGGGCGGGGAGTGAGGGCGGAGGGTGGGATGGGTACCTGGTGGTGGGGAACTATAGGGGGGAAAAGGGGGGAACAATGTAATTAATAAACTGAACAATAAAGATTAAAATATTTAAAAAAATAAAATATAAACTTTGTTACAGAAAAAAAAAAAAAAGAATGAGACTGCCTGGCTGGTTGCTCAGTGGTTAGAGTGTCATCCCATGGACTGAACCATCATGGGTTGGATTTCTGGTCAAGGGCATGTAGGGTCACCTGTGGGAGCAACCAGTCAGTGTGTTTCCCTCACATTGATCTCTCTCTCTCTCTCTCTCTCTCTCTCCCCCCCCTCCCTTTCATTTCCCCCATCTCCCTCTACCTTCTACTCTCTCTTAAAAAAATCAATGGAAAAAATACCCTAACTCCTTGTGTGAGGATTAAAAAAAAAAGAATTATACCAAACCTTGATCTAAGTGACAGCAAAAAAAAAAAGTGAGATGTCCATACAACTTCCTGGCAGATCCTTCAAGGTAAAAGGTAACCAAATAGATAGTAATCAGGGTGGTTTGGGAAGGTTTGAATATGAGTCCCAGTTTACTTTTCTTTGAGCCTCAAGTTGCTTCATCTGCAAAATAAGGGTATTAGTACTTACTTTAGGGCTAACTAGTTGGTAAGATTTAAATCTAATAGAGTCCCTGGAAGTCTCCTTTAAGCCATTTTGTATATGTGATATGTTTTTATTACTGGAGAGTTCTTGTCTGATGACTCACTAGAAGACAAAGTTTGCTGCAGCACTGTGTAGATAAGGCCTTATATTGGTGGGGCAATCAGATTCTTTCCTTTCAGGGGTCTGAGGTGGAATTTTTAAAAGTTATGAGATAACATTTGAAAGCCCTTTGTTCAGCCTTACCCCTCTCTCTCATCCTGATCATCTCTCAGGTCAACCACAGAAGCAGGTGTCTGCCCCAGGGGTTAAGGCAAAGGGCAGTTGTCCTGAGGGTAGTCATGTCTAGGCAACTCCATCTCATGCTACCATTTGCTATTGAGTTGGGTACTCAGATAAGTTTTAAAGATTTTTTTCATTTGACTTTATCGCCATAGGAAAGCTCTGGGTCATGGCTCCAAAAAGACCCTGTCCACCTTGCTCTTGTCTTAGCATTTAAGCTCTCAGAGAAATAGATTTCATGACAAGAAGAAAAATTTAAAGTTAAAAGACCACAGTGGGCCTGACCCCTGTGGCTTCGTTGGTGGGCGTCACCCCGTGCACTGTGCGGTTGCCGGTTTGATTCCTGGTCAGGCACCTGCCCAGGTCGGGGGCTCCATCTCCTGTGGGGGGCATTCAGGAGATGGATATCTGATCTCTGTTCTGCTTTCACATCAGTATTTCTCCCTTCCTCTTTCTCAAAAGATTAATTTTAAAAATCTTTTGTAAAATCTTAAAAAAATAAAGACCACAGTGTGAAACATCCAAGAAAACCACAAGGAGATAGGAAGAGTAAGTGTGGGTGAAATCGGTGCCTCCCACTGGGAGAGCAAATCACTTCTTCAGGTAATGGGCATTGCTCCCTCTGCCAGAGTTCCCTCGGAAGAGAAAAAAAAAGGCTAAGATGTGGACTGTGGGGTAGAGATTATTGCAGATTAGTGGTCCTTTATCTTACTAATATTAGCCCCTCTCCGCAATTTTATTTTATAGCAAAATCTCTATCTCTCTTTTCTTACCAAAGCAAATAAGGTAATATAGAACTCTCTGTGGCAGTGCATACACACACACAGGGTGGGGTAAAAGTATGTTTACAGTTGTGAGTATGCAAAGCAGTTCATTCTTTTTTTTTTTTTAATATATATATTTTATTGATTTTTTACAGAGAGGAAGGGAGAGGGAGAGAGAAGTCAGAAACATCGATGGGAGAGAAACATCGATCAGCTGCCTCCTGCACACCCCCTACTGGGGATGTGCCCGCAGCCAAGGTACATGCCCTTGATTGGAATCGAACCCGGGACCTCTCAGTCCGCAGGCCGACGCTCTATCCACTGAGCCACACCGGTTTCGGCAAGCAGTTCATTCTTATATTATTATTATTATGCTAGAGGCCCGATGCATGAAATTTGTGCAAGAGTAGGCCTTCCTTCCCCTGGCTGCCAGCACCCTGGACTCAGGAGGCCCCCCCCCCCGCCACAGCGGGCCAGACTGGCCTGGGCCTCCCTCTGCCGGGCGATCACCAATCGCATTGCTCCCACCTTGGCTGGCCCGGCGCCAGTGGGTGTCATGGTCTGGTCTTGGGTGGTTGTCTGGATGGTTCCACTGTTCTGCTGGGTCGATTTGCATATTACACTTTCACTATATAGGATTATTTTCAGTGGGAGGAACTGTAAACCTATTTTTGCCCCATGGTGTATACTTATGTATATATAAACATGCATATATATACACGCACAAATACTATAATAGTAATATACAGGATAACTTTTTAGAAATTTAATAAAATTGATAGATCTCTAGCAACACTTACGAAAAAATAATAGAAGAAACATATTGTCAATATGAGTGTAAAAGGAGATCCCTCTTCAGCTTAAAAGGAAAAAATTTAATTGAGATAATAAAATTTATTCTCATGTGTAAATGTTTATGTATGACCATACTGAAAGGCATAAAGAAGTAATCAGAAGCTTTTACCAAGATGTAGACTCACCTAGAATGTAGACAGATGCAAACTATCAAGTGTATTAGCATTGCTCTCAGTGATGTGGTTATCATAATTGGTAAACACCTCTTGGTAAAGATCTGAACAAAAAAAAAAATACAGTCTTATGACTTACATGGAAGTTCTCTTCCTAGAAAATTTAGCATATATTAAAACCATGTTAAATTTACTTTGTATTTATAGGTAAAATGTGTTAGGGACTAGGCTGAGATAAATATTTAAAGGTCCCATGGCAGATTTATCTTCACTGTGCAGAAACTGCCCCCCAGAAAGTTACAGGACACCCCACATGCCTGGCCTCTGCGAAGGGACTTACTGATCGTGACAACAAAGACCCCACAGGGTGGCTCTGTCCCTGTCGGGCTAATAGGTTGTCAAGGTCTGTCGACCAGATGATGAGGCACAGGCTGGCTGCCTGGCCTCACTCAAGTTCAGATCCATCGGACAAGCTTGCCACTGGAAGGGATGTTGCTAGCAGCTTCCCCACATCCTCCAGAGAGAGCCAAAAGCTCTTGGACATTGGATGTTTTTTCTTCCAATTTTATTGCACTGTAATTGACATGACATTGTAAAAGTTTTAAGATGTACAACAGAATGATTTATGTACTGCAAAATGACTTCTGTAATAAATTAGTTAATATCTATCACTTCACATCATTTTTTATGTGATGAGAACTTTTAAGATATACTCTTAGCAGTTTTTAAATATACTAGGACAATATAGTTAATTGTAGTCACTATATTGTACAGTATACCTTGAAAACTTATTTCAAGGTAGTACCTTGAAGTTTGTACCTTTTGACCATTTTTACCTATTTCCCCCTTCTTGGGCATTAGTCATTAAAATGACTATTTGGATTAGCTGTCCTTAATAAGGTGCTTTCCAACCCTAAGATTTTCTGTTTCTCAGAAATGTTTACTTTTCTTGTTTTTGTTTTAATAAGAAAATATAGTTGCATGGAAGTCTTAAATAATAATGCTTTTGCACCATTATGATTATTTTCTGTGACCCTTTCCATTCGAAACCCTCGTTCTTTCTCTGAGCTCGGCCCTTTGGCCCTGCCTTTCCTGTGGGAGACCCCGGCCGAGCTCAGTCCCTTGCCTCCACTCCGTCTTTAGAAGCGCTCCAGCCCAAGGACCAGCAGTCTCTGGCTCCTGCTCAGTCTGCAGTGGGAGTCTCCTGCACATTTTTTAGACTGTTTTCCCCCTGCATCACGTGTCAGATAAAAAGAGAATGAGGATAGGCCAGGGGAGGTGTGTTTATGCCCTGTTTGATTCTCTTCTCTTAGGAATCAACTCCTAAAGGTTTGCAGTTGAAATTTAACTTGTCTAATACCAAGTTTTATTTTTTATTTAAGGCTATTTCTGATGCTTGGAAGCTATCCTTTCAGCCACAAAGATGGTAATAAATCTTTGCCTTCCACAGTTCAGACCAAGAATTTACTGCAACAAGGTAAACAAAAGAAGTATATACACATAAATAAATTCACTATATCTGTTTTTCATGTGTTTCCCCCCACACACACTTCCTGCCTTGTATAGTGAACTTAAGTCAGGGTCAGTGTGCTTTCACAAACCTCACTGTTTTAGATTCCACCAGAGGGCACTGAGATAAGATTGGGTCAGGCTGCACCTCTAGAATCAGTTCCATTGCAAGGTGAGCTGTGACTCATTTTGCAAATAGTCATATTCACTGTGCTTTTCCCTCTGATGATAAATTTTAATTTTATTCAAAGTCAGTTAAGGTTAGAGACACTCTTTCTCATCCCCCTGTTCTTATAATTTCAAATGCTAGAAATAATGGCTTCTAATTTTTATTTGTATTCCTTGTGTGGTTTTTTTTTGTCTTACTGCCTTTATTCCTTGTTCCTTTTTTAAAAACATCCCTTAGCTTTTTAAAATAAATAAATAAGTGTGTGTGTGTGTGTGTGTATTTTATTGATTTCAGAGAGGAAGGGAAAAGGGAGAGAGAGAGAAACATCAATGATGAGAGGGAATCGTTGATCGGCTGCCTCCTGCATGCCCCTCCTGGGGACCAGCCTGCAGCCCAGGCTTGTGTCCGTGACTGGAATTGAACCCGGGACCTTACACTTGGCAAGCAAATACTCTATCCGCTGAGCCAGAACGGCTAGGCTTCCTTGTTCTTTACAGGAATTAAGCTGCCTCCCCTTTTGTACAAGGAGGGTGTGTTTCTGCACTCAGAGCAGTGAATAAGGACGTTTGAAGGGAAGAATTGAACCCCTCCCCTAATATGGAGTTTCTGCACTCAGCGTACTATTTCAGGTTCCCAGATTGTTAAGGTGGCTCCTTTGGACAAAGATATCTTAAAATTTCCATTGATTATAACAAGTATTAGAAATATTAAAAGATTAAGAGGTTATTTACAATCCCATCTTTTGCACATGCACCGTTTTACATTTCCCATCATATTTTGTGATCCTTATCCCCGTGCACACACTTTTTTAAACCGAGTTCCATCGTTTATAGATTTACAAGAAGCTTGTTTGTTATGCTTTCGTAGGAACCTTGTTATAATGTGTAGTCCAAATAAAAAATTGAGAACTTTAATTAACATATTTTCCCCCCTAAATATGCATGTTTTCATTTTCTGAAATAAAAAAAAAACTACCAATTTATATGCTCTGTTTCCAGAAATGTTATTTTCGAGGGATTTTGGCTGGGTTGGGCAAAGCTTTCTTGCTCCTATTTTTTAAGAATAGAGAGTGCTTGGGGGATACTGTTGCCCTCATATTGGGTGCTTACAAAAAAAAAAAAAAGCAAAAAACAGGAGAATTTGAAGTAATAGAGGAAATTTTAAAATGAGGAACTTCAGATTTTCTTTAAGAAATTTTCTTAGAAGTGGCAAATTCTGGAAAACTAGTTGTCTTCATTTGGATCTCGTTAATTTGTCTCATATTTGTCATTAAATATATAGATATCAGCTGATGGCTATGAAGTAGAAAATCTCATCTCTGAAGACCTCACAAAGAGAAGTCGTGGTTTTAGGACGGAGTATTTTATTAAGCCGCCAGTCTATGTGACTGTTTCCTTTCCCTTCGGTGTGGAAATCTGTAGGGTTCACATAGACCTCACAGCTGGGGGCGGCCAAAATGTAACTGGCCTGGAAGTGTACACGTCTGCCTCGCCTGCCAGAGCGTCTTGGAGTGCCCCTGAGTGCCAGGCGCTGGGCCCCGCGGAGCCGCCCGTCCCGGACAAGGAGGCCTTCACCTTGGTAGGCAAAGTCTTGTTGAAAAACCAAAACCAAGTGGTGTTTAGCCACAGGGGCTTCAAGGCCAGGCCACCATTTGGCTCAATGGAAGCCACACTCCCCTCCCCTGCTATTGTGGCCCAGGAGCTCTGGAATAAAGGACCTCTTTCTCTTAACCATGTGGCCCATCTCAAGATCTGTATCACCCACGTGACAGGCAGTGGTGTCCCTTGCATCAAACGGTTGGAAGTGTGGGGTCAGCCCACCAAAACCTGCTCTCGGGAGGTAATGGAGAATATCCTGCTGGTTGCTTCCAAAAACCTCTCCCAGGACTTGGCTCCGCAGGTACCGGCCTTGCCCATGGAGAGTGACTGTGACCCTGGGGGTGAGTCCGGGGGCCAGCAGGCCCCCTCCAGCCTACAGGAGCTGGCTGAGGTATTTCAGGATGTGCCTGAGGAGTTCCTGGATCCCATCACCTTAGAGATCATGCCTTGCCCCATGCTGCTGCCCTCAGGCAAGGTCATCGACCAGACCACACTGGAAAAGTGTAATCGCAGTGAAGCCACATGGGGCCGAGTGCCCAGTGACCCTTTCACAGGGGTAGCCTTTACTCCACACTCCCAGCCCCTGCCTCACCCCTCCCTGAAGGCCCGGATCGACCATTTCCTGCTTCAGCATTCCATCCCTGGCTGCCACCTGCTTGGGAGAGCACAGGCTACAGTGGCATTGACCCCTTCTTCCATTGCTCTGCCATCTCGGAAAAGGAAGATGGAGCAGGCTGAATATGCCCCCGACAGTAGCCTTGACGTAAATGCTTCCTGTTTTTCTACCACAAGCCTGGTCTCGCCCACTACCTCAGAGCACACTGCTAAGAAAATGAAAGCTGCCAATGAGCTTGGTCTGACACACATGGACTGCTCAACAGGTAATCCTCCGCCCTGTGTCCATGCCCGTTGTCACTTTACTCCTCCCAGGTGACACTCGGCACTATTGTCCTTTGTTTTTGCCTTGCCGGCCTAAATTGCCTCAATCTTACCGGCTTAAGCACCACACTCTCATTACCTCACAGCCCCTTTAGTCGCGAGTCCAGGTGTTGCTTGGCTGGACCGTCTGCTTCCGGCTCTTCCGAGGCTGGTGGGCTGCAGTCGTCACAGGGCTTGACTGGGTAAGGGTTCCCTTCCAAGCTCACTGCGTGGCTGGTTAGGTGGCGGTTTCACGCGGAACTGGCACCGGAGCCTTCACCTCCTGGTTGACTGGTGATTGGAGGCTGCGCTCAGTTTCTTGCCATGTGGGCCTCACAAGGGCAGCACACAGCATGGTGGCTGTGTACACGTGTGTGTGCAAACAGGGTGGAAGCTGGTTTTGAATAATCGAACCATGGAAATGACATCCCATCACTTGCTGCATTTTGTGAAAAGTCACTAAAGTCTAGCCCTCTTTAAGGGGAGGTGGAACTCACTGGGACTCATTTCAGACACTCTTCCACACCATCTATTCCTGTTTCAGTCACTGTTTATCTAAGACTGATGGTTGATTTTTGTCTAATGCCTTTTCAGTATCAATGGAGATTAATTATAATTTTCATCCTTAGGTTTTTAATGTGAGAAAGCACATTAATAGACTTCTTAATATTGAGCCATTGTTACATTCCTGGAGTAAACTCCATTTAGTCTTGCTTCTTTTAATGGGCTGCTCGATTCTGGTTGCTAGTGTTTTATTTAGGATTTTTGCATTCATTGGTGAGATCGGACTCTAATGTGCGTGGGTGTGTGTGTGCACCATATTTGTTCAGGTTTGGGATGGATGATTCATTTGCTTCGTAAGACAAATTAGAAGTTCCTTTTTCTGATCTCTGAAACAATTTAATATTCGCGTTACTTACACTGTTTTTGTTTGTCAGTCCTCACCAGAGGATATATTTTCCATTGATTTTTAGAGAGTGGAAGGGAGGGAGTGTGGAGGGAGAAAGAGAAACATAGAAAACGTGTGTGAAAGAGACACACTGACCGGTTGCCTCCCACACGTGCCCTGACTGGCCAGGGGTCAGACCTGCAGCTCAGGTCCGCGCCTCTGACCAGAAATCGAACCTGCAGGCCTTCGTGCTCAGGCCGATGCTCTAACCGCTGAGCACCACCACCCAAGGAACATAATTTACTCTTTACATGTTTGGTATTAGTCCCTGTGATTGTCAGTGCCTGGTGCTTTGGGAGCTAGCTCTTTGACAATCTTTTCTTTTTCTTTATAAAAATTTGTCAGTTTAAGTTTTATCCTTTTAATTTCCCCTCTTATTCTAAAAATCCTGTGCAAGTAGCGCACTTAAAGGTTACCTGTGTCTCCTCTGTTTTTTGAGTGTAAATTATAGTTAACATGCCCCCCAGAAACTCCTGAAAGCACCCGAAGTGTGATGGGTGAGACCAGGAGGAAGGTTTTTAGAGCTGGGTGTCTGTGGAGGTCTCCATTGGTGTTGGCCTTGACAGATTTGTTGGTGACACAGGACCATGCCGACCAGTGGTCCTTGAAGGGTCCAGGCTGATGTCCCGTGTCCTATAAACTGTAGACAAAAATAATTCACTCTCCACTTGGGGCAGTTTTGTGAACCAGGCAGGCGTCTGGGTCCTTCCTTGGGCAGCTGCCCCTCCACCCACTGCCTTCGTCTTGTGCCCATTGCTTGGCTCTCGGAGAGCCCGCGGAGGAGGCCCTCGACAGTGCCGTGGCGGAGTGAGAGCTTTGTTGTCCCACTCAGTTGTTACTGAGGCGGGAGAGCGTGCAGGCCAGCTTCCCTGCACAGCAGCGGGGTTTCCGGAAGGGAGGAGATGGAAAGAGCGGATAAAGGCTGCTGGGAAGGGAGAGCAGGGGTACAAGGCTGGATGTTTGCTGGTTTCAGTCATTTCCTGACCCATGGGGAGGCCTTCAGAAAGTAGGGTGCAGTTCTGCAGGGAAGCCACAAGGTGGCCCCGACCTGCCCAGCAGTTGTCCAGGAGGAGGAAAGCTAGTGCAAAGCCCAGGAATCCAGAAAGCAGTGTGGTGTGGGTGGGTGGCAACTGCCAGGGTCCCCAGTTGTGATGTATTCTGTCATCACAATCCACTAGTAGACATCGGGAGGACTGTCCTTACATTTGTATCTGAAGTTGGAAATGCTGCTTTTGTAGTCCTCAGTGGACTTGGTGTTTTGGTCTTTTTTTTTTTGCCAACCTCTATCTGGATATTGTCAACAGGGCCAGTGTCCCATGAGCAGAAGCTGTCACAAAGCTTGGAAATTGCCTTGACATCCACCCTTGGCTCCATGCCCTCCTTCACGGCGCGGCTGACCAGAGGACAACTCCAGCACCTCGGCGCAAGGAGGACCAGCACTTCCTGGAGGGCAGCCACTGGCCCGGGTAACATGGTCCCGTCCCCCTCCTTGGAGCCCTTGAATGGGGTGCTGAGCCATAGCTGGCCCTTCATGCCCAGCTGCATAGCTCCAAAATCCAGGCCTTCCTTCTCCAGCGGGGAGCTGACAGGCTCTTCATAAAAAAAGCTTTCTTTAGGCAACTCTTAGTTATTCTGTGGACATAGATACCCTGCTGTGGTTTTTTTTTTTTTTTTTTTTTTAATGTAAGATGTATTGTTGATTGTTCTGTCCTGAGGACTCTTGTTTCTCCTCTTCAGTTTATTTTTCTTATCTAGTCCCCCATCTGACATCGGGGGTATTTTATGTAAGTGTGAAGTTTGGGGTTGAGTGTGTCACCTTCATCCTTCCCTATTAACATTTTCCTAGTCTTAGAAAAGAACAGTGGTAGCTTACTGAGCCAGTTTTTGCCTAAAGTGAACCGGGACCACACTGGATAATGGAATCGGTCAGGGTATTCAGTGAGGGCCTGACTGGAATGCTGGGGCATCTCCTCCAAGGTGAAGCCTGGTGGGGCTGAGGATACGGCGCACTCCTCCTCCTGCTCGTCCAGAGCCAGGCCCTCCGCTGTTGTCTGGACGCAGCTCACCTCTTCTGCCTTCGTCCCCAACTCCCCTCTGACTGTTTCCATCCTGGCCGTTCCCCAGAGCTTGTCCAAATGACCAGCATTTCCATGACCATAAATAGATGGTCACTGGTCCTCTGCACAATATCCAATGTGGCTGACCAGTCCCTCCTTCATCTTCTTTTTTTATTTTTAAAAAATATATTTTATTAATTTTTTACAGAGAGGAAGGGAGAGAGACAGAAAGTCAGAAACATCAATGAGAGGATGAGAGAGAAACATCTATCAGCCGCCTCCTGCACACCCTCTGCTGGGGATGTGCCCGCAACCAAGATACATGCCCTTGACCGGAATCGAACCCGGGACCTTTCAGTCCGCAGGCTGATGCTCTTTCCACTGAGCTACACCAGTTTCGGCTCATCTTCTTCTTCTTTTTTTTTTTTTTTAATATGTAACGCTTCACGAATTTGCGTGTCATCTTTGCACAGGGACATGCTAATCTTCTCTGTATCATTCCAATTTTAGTGTAAGTGCTGCTGAAGCGAGCATGCCATTTTTTCTCAGAACGCCTTTTCTCTTGGCCTTCTAGATGTTTCACTCTTTCTCTCCCCATTCTCAATGATCCCTCGTCAGTTTCCGTTGTTGACTCTCCTCTTCAGTACTCTGCTCCTGAACCCTCGTCCCTGTCCTCTTCGTCACCCAAGTGAGAGCCCACTTGGCCAGTGAGGCCCGTGTTCACCTGCAGCTTTGATCTTCCCCGGACTCAGACCCTGGCCTCCCTAACAGCTGCTGGGCGCCTCCACGTGGAAAACTCGTGGCTATCTTGAGTGAACTTCTTAACTGAGGACTGCTCCAAAGGTCCTCCCACCACATCCCCCCACACCATTGAGGGCCAAGAGCAGCATCTTCTACCATTTGTTCAGGCCAATAGCATACAGGCCACCCTTAGTTCTCCTTCGTGTCCTCACACCGACACCCTGTTCATCATCAGGTCTTGTTCAGACTCCTCCCGAGTGCGTCTCGGCGTGGTCCTCCCTCCGCGGCCCCCGCTGCTCCCTCATAGCCCGGCCCTGCCCTGGCCCCCGTCCCCACAGGAGCCAGAGACCGCTCATGGGAGCCACAGCATGCTCTTCCCTCTTCCAGTTCTTCCGTCGCATCCCATTGAACTGGGAATAAATTGAAACTCCTGCTACCTGTGAGGTCCTGCACGCTCCAGCCCCTGCCCTCCCTGCTCTGCCATCTCATCTGGAGCCACACTCATGCTCACACCCTTCTGTCTTCTTTCTTTGATGGACCAGCCATTTCTGTCCTTGCTGTCTCTTCACTCTTTGCATGGCTAGACTCTCTTCATGCTTATGGCTCTTCCCTAAGAGGCTATCCTGGCCCTCTCTGGAGGAGTGCGGGTCAGAGAGAAAGAACAGCCTCCTTATAGGCAAAGCCATGAGAGAAGGAAGAACAGGTGAGCTTGGGGGAGGGGGTGGTGGGCACCTGTCCACCGTGGCTCTCATTCAGGAGCCGCTTTGGGAAGTGTGGAGGGAGAGAGAACCAGCAGCAGGGGACTGGCAGGGGACTGATGGCTGAGGAGGGGAGCTGCCAGGCTGCAGGGCACAAGAGAAGCAGGCCCCAGACTCAGCTGGCGTGTCTGCTGCCGACAGATCTCAGCTCTGCCCCTCTAGTGACTTCTGTACCCCCCTGACACACAAGAGCATTTTCTGCTTTTTCCTTTTGTCATGCCTCACCTTCTAATTTATCAGGGTTGTCAGTGTGAGCTTGTGCCTTGCTCTGGCCTTGAGCCTGTCCCAGGAGAAAGAGCATCTCGGGAGACTGGGATGCAGGGCCCAGCCCTGCCTGGCTGCTCTGAGAAGCCAGCTCTTTCTGAGATTTGGTGATCTTGTGGAGGCCTTCCAGCTTCCCCAGCTCCCTGTTCCTGTGCTCTCAGTCAGCCAGAGGTGGCCTAGGGGGGGATGCAGGCAGACTGCTGCAGGGGTAGAGGGTGGGGCAGCCTCTCTCCCGCTCCAGGCATGTGCCCTGCCTCCAGGATGGAGCCTGGACTAGGCGCAGCTTTCCCTAACCCTGTCCTGTTTCTCCCTGATTTACCAGAGCAGCCTGGGAGTGTCCTGGGTCCCGAGTGTGCCTCCTGCAAAAGAGTATTTTCTGCCTACTTCAAAAAGGAGCCCGCGTACCAGCTTCCCTGTGGCCACCACCTGTGCCGGCCCTGCCTGGGTGAGCAGCAGCGCTCCCTGCCCATGACGTGCACAGCCTGCCAGCAGCCTTTCGCCAGCCAAGACGTGTTGCGGGTCCATTTCTGAGTGACTGGCCTCAACCCGAGAAGACCTGTTGTTGGGAGGAGAAGTGGGGGTTATAGCTCCCTGGGATCTGGCCAGGTCCCAGCACAGAGGGGCCTCTTCGTTCCCAAGGGCTTTCCCTTTATTGCCTCCCACAGTGTAGCACAGGCCTGGGGAGGGGTGGGCGAGGGGGCATTCCACTCCATCTCAAGTGGCAATAGGATAACAAAGCCATACTTTGGGCTGGGAGGACTGGGGGAGACGTTGCTGCCCTCCTGTACCTCCCTGCCACCCCCCTTTCTGCCAGAGCCCAGGCCTGCTATAGCCAGCCCCACCCTGCTGAGGGCCCCCAAGTTAATTGCGCGCGTGCACACACACACACACACACACACGCACACGCACGCACGCACACACACACACACGCGCGCGCACACACACGCGCACGCACACACACACACACGCGCGCGCACACGCACACACACGCGCGCGCGCGCGCGCGCACACGCACACACACACACGCACACACACAAACACACACACACGCACACACACATACACACGCACACACACACACATACACACGCACACACGCGCGCACACACACACACACTCACACGCGCGCGCACACACGTCACGTGTGCATGTGGGATGGGCGCCTCCCCGTCCTGCAGGGTGGATGTGCATGGAGTACAGTAGTCTGTGGCTCAGGGTCTCAGAGAGCCTCTGCTTCAGTGTCACCCAAAAGTGGAGTGAATGACTCAGCCCGACTGGCAGATGGCATGGAGCCTTAATAAAGAGATTGTTGACATCTGCTGTGGGCTTCCTCCTGATGGACTGCCTGCCTGTCGTCATACTCCCGTCTCCCTCCTGCACCCACACAAAGCGGAGTTGTCACAGGGCAGCCGTAGCTGTCACTGCACCCAGGCAGGCTGTAACCCGGTCAGATGCGGGCTGTGAGGGCTGCAGGTGTGTGTGTGGGTGGGGAGGGAGGGCTGAGCCCCTCCGTGGGGCTGGGGGCCACACACACTTCCCGTCTGGCTGCCGCCCTCTGAGGGGAAAGGTGCTTTTCCTACAGGGCCCATTCCAGGAAGACGACTTGTTTGTAGGCCGCAGCTTGTTTTTCTGTTCAAAATTTAGTTTTGTGGAGTCACAGAGGGAAAAGATGGTTCTCACAGTTGTTGACTGTATGGCGTAGATTCTGGTCGCTGGAGGAAGGCCGGTGAGGAGACACACTGCACTTTTCCCTCTTCTGAGCCTGGGGAGGAGCAGCACCGGCAGCTCCAGCGTCATCCTGGGATCCCATCGCAGGCTGTGCGGACAGGCCGGGCCTCCACCCCCAGGCTCTGCGCTGCCCCCCTCCCACAGCCTGCAGCCCTGCTCCTGAGGGCACCTGAGGGCACCAGGCTGGCGTTCTCTCTGGTTTTTAAGCTTTGCGCACGGGGCAGGAAGAACTCCAGTCCTTACACTGAATTTGATTAAAAATTCAGCTTCTTGGACTGCAGTCCAGACCCAAGATTTAGAGATCTGGGGTTGGGGTTCAGAAGCTGCTTGTTAAGGAGTTCCTGGGGGGGTTTGTGTGTCTCAAAGGAGGCTGCATCCTTCCCTCCGCCTCCTGGTGGCGCTTCCCCTGAGACTTCAGGGTCTGCACCGGAGGCTGACGAGGCTCCATGTACCCCGGGCTCGAACTGTCTGGGCCTTTCCGGCTTCTCGCCTTACCCCCCTCACTCGTGTTCTGGGAAAAGCCCCAGCATTTGTAGCAAAATCACTGAGGGTTGCAGGGGGGGTGGTGGTGTGGATTAAAAAAAAAATACATTTTATTGATTTTTTTACAGAGAGGAAGGGAGAGGGATAGAAAGTTAGAAACATCGATGAGAGAGAGACATCAGCTGCCTCCTGCACACCCCTACTGGGAATATGCCCGCAACCAAGGTACATGCCCTTGACCGGAATCAAATCTGGGACCTTTCAGTCCGCAGGCCGACGCTCTATCCACTGAGCCACACCGGTTTCGGGTGAGGGGGGTAAGGAGAGGAGGGGGTGGACTTTATCTTCAGCCGGTCTCGGGCTCAGGGGAACAGCCTAGCTCCCACCGGCAGGTTCACCACCTCGGGGAGCCCTGCTCTCTGGGGTTTCCCTGTTCACCCCACCGGGAGCCAGGGGAAG
This sequence comes from Antrozous pallidus, assembly GCA_027563665.1. NCBI lineage: Eukaryota > Metazoa > Chordata > Mammalia > Chiroptera > Vespertilionidae > Antrozous > Antrozous pallidus. The sequence goes on from CM050518.1 coordinate 32,092,609, forward strand.
CCACCAGGAACTGCATGCTCAGGTGAGTGCAGAGCTGCCTCCCCTCCTCCCGGGCCTGGAGGGAAATTGGGGCTGGGAGCCACTGGGCTGAATAGTTCCTCTTCTCTGACCAGGTGGAGCCATTCCTGCATCCTTGGAGGTGTGCTCATTCGCATCTGCTCTTAAAGAACCCTGAAAGGTAGTGGCGATTGCGTCAGCCCTGCCAGAAACACACTGAGCACTGCTGGGCCATCTCTCCCCAGAAAGTGGGAACAACCGTTCTCTTACCAGCTCAGTTTAGAAGCAGTTTATTTCTCCCCAGAGCCTGGGCCAGGCCCAAAGCGGCAGACACGAGGCCTCCACGGACTCAGGCCAGCGCCGCACAGCCTTGAGTGGCTCCCTCGCCCCCCCGCAGGCTCTGCGGGGCCCTTGTCTCCTTCGCTGTCCTGTGTCACGTTCTCAACACAAGCCTGTTTGGGGCACGAAGCTCTGGGCACTCCAAGAGCAGGAGACTGGGCATGGCCCCCGAGGCTTTCGGGGGTAGGGAGCTGGTGTTCATCCTCGCGGTGCAGAGTGAGGGCTTGCCTGTGTCCTGGCTGTCCTCCCGTGGGCCAGAGGCCCAGCCCTTGAGCACTGTCCGTCCTCTCTCACAGGGGCGGGACCGCGCATGCTCTCTGCTGTCGCTCCTCAGCTGGAGAGACGGGGAGGAGGGCCGCTCAGAAGTAGTCCTGGAAGTAGAAGACGTAGAAGAACCAAACTGCTAAGAAGATGAGGAGCTGCTCAGTGCTCACCGAGTATTGCACCTCCTGGCAGTCAGGCTGCGGGGCCTTGCTCCTGGGCCCTGGGGCACAGCAGGTCCCCCCAGCCCCGTGCCTGGCCTGCCTCTTCTGGTGGGTCTCCAGCTTGAGGCTGCTTAGCTGCTGGGTGCCTTTCTATTCCCCAGCCCGTCCTCTGCCACCTGGGTGGCTGTAAGTAGGTCTCTAGACAAAGAGACCTGCCCCTGGAGGACACCGCCTGCCAGCCCACTGCTCGCCCCGCCTGTGGTATTGTGATGCCCGGCTGGCTGCCACTGTGCCCATTGTGATGGCCGCTGTGTGGGTTGGGGCTGCCTCAGACTGACCTCCTCCTGCGCAGCTGGCCCCTCTGTCCACTCAGCTTCCTGCCTCTCAGCTCGTGGGGAGCGTGCCTGGCCTCACACAGGGAGGATCATTCCGTCCAGTTCTAGGAAGGGGGGTGGCTAGGTTGAGAATGAGCCAAAGATGCACTGTCCCATAGAGTAACCACAGCCTCGTGTGGCTGTTTAAATCAGTTTAAAATAAATTAAAACCTCAGTTCCTGAGTCATGGCAGCCACATTTCAAGTACCTAATGGACACGTGCGCTAATGGCTGTCCTATTAGACAACAAGATATAAAACGTTTCCACCATCAAAATGGTCCTGTCGGACAGTGCTGGCCAGGGAGGAACATGGTGAGACTGGCCCTTGGTTTTCCTTAGCTCTATGAACCTGTCTCCTGACAGGCCGTAATCCCAGCCCTCCTCGCTGTAATGCATCGCCTCTCGTACAAAGAGGGGCATAGTCCAGAGGGGTGATAAGATCTCCAGAGGGCACGGGGAGGAGGTGAAGGAGGAAGCGGCAGTTGGTAAGTTTTCATCAAGATTTAGACCAATAGCAAGATTATGCTACCCATCACACTTCACACAAGAAAAAGATAACCTCACAAACATTTTGGATCTTTTCCCTTCCAATGTCTATAATAATAAAAGCATAATATGCTAATGAGACCAGATGTCCTTCCAAACATTCTTCAGATGACCTTCCAGATGAAGCTGCAGGATCGAGGAAGCCCCTGTGGCTGTGAGGGAGGGGTCCAGGCAGCTGTGAAGGCCAACTCCTGCATGATTTCAGGCAACGGGCCTCTAGTTTTATTAGAAGGGGGAAATGTCTATGTGTATACTGTGTTGTCTTGTTGCCTGCTAGTTCCCTTAACATTTCATGGGCATTTCCTTAGACGCTGTTCTTATAAAGATCATCTTGAAGAACAAGCCAAAATGACGAGGAACAGTTTGAGCTTAACCCATGAATACATAGGCCAACAAAATGACTAAACACCCAGAAATAGGTCCGGCTGCACATGGAAACGCAGTGTGCTCTGCCCGTGGCATTGGCAATGAGCTGGGGAGAGGCGGGCCTTTCATAAGTGGTGCTGGAGTCACTGAAACCATCTGAGAACCAGAAGGAAATGGAAAATGAGGGAGTTCCTGAGAGGAAACTTTCCTGACTCAAAATCCAGACACACTAAGGCCAAAGATGGACCAATTTGACTACATATGATTTTTTTTAAAAATCTAATATGTTAATAGAAAAATATAACATCATTACAAAGTAAAAATAAGCTACAAGATTGGGGAAAAATATATACATATATTTTAATTCCCACCCGAGGATATTTTTTCATTGATTCTTAGATTGGAAGAGAGGAAAAGACAGAAATATCAATGTGAGAGAAACACATCGTTTAGTTGCCGCCTGCATGCGAACAGGGCCTGGGCGTATGCCCTTGACCAAAACTGAACCCAGTCCTTTTCGGTCCACAGGCCAATACTCTATCCACTGAGCCAAACTGGCCAGGGCTGGGAAAATACATTTGTAACTTGGTTTGCAGCGGTTAATACCCTTAACATATAGCTCCTACAAATAAGAAAGATTCACAAAGTGCACATGGTCTTTTAAACATGTCAGAAGATGCCCACCCTTGCTCATGACATGATGAAATAACCCTGAAATACCATTTCTTGTTTAGCAAATTGACACAAATCTCAAGGTTTGGCCACACTCCGAGGGCCATACTGTCCTATGCTGCTGGGAATGCCTTTGCGGAGGGGAATGTGGCAATATCCAGGGAAGTTGCATGTACCCCCTGACCCAGCCTTCCCGCTGCTAGGATTCTAGCCCAAAGACTCACTGGCACAAATCTGGAGAACACTTTCAGCCCTACCAGCCCCCTGCTTAGCTTAAACAGCAGGGCAGTCCCTTGGGGACTGCGGAACCATCACCACCACCTCCCACCCCCATCACCAGCTGGGGTGGCCTGGATGCTGTCACCACAGGGTCTGTAAGGACCCCTCCATGGAGCTGGGACCTTGTGCGGGCTACGGGGCACCGACAGCACTGAGCTGGGGGGAGCCCACCCAACCTCACAATCTACAGGAACCTATCCACTAGGGCCCAAGCTCATCAGACGACCCAGAACCGGAGGCACGAAAAGTCTAATTATGGAATAACTTGTGACTAAGCTTTTGAAAACTCAATAATATTACATCTCAGGGCGCAAAAATAAAAGATGTTCCTTTAATAAACGCTTCATGTAAATGGATAAATCTCTTGTTTGAAATGCCAATGGAAAAGTACCCGTCACGCAGTTACTGAAAGAATTGGGTGTGGGGAGCAGGTGCCAAGGAGCTCTGTCCGAACTGGTCTCAGGCAGGCTCTGGCCACAAGCGGTGCAGGGGGGACCCTGCCCGGTGTGGCCACCGCCCTGCAGACAGTGACCCCGCTGTGCGATAAGGTGGCTGAGGGAGAGTCAGTTTTCAAGAGAAATTGGGGGTTGGAAAACAGTAACCAAATGAGCCCTGTGTGGTCCTGGTGGGATGGGAAGATATGAGGGATGGACAAACTGGGGGTGAGGGGAGTCCCAGGATGTGTTAGGAAGCAGAGGCAAGAGAAGGGAAGAATGGGGCTGCTGACACGCTCTACGCCGGCGGGGAGAGCTGGATTTCAACAGAGGAAGCAGAGAATAAGGGTGGAGGAGAAGATACAGGCTGGTCTTCCCCCTCCCACAATTCCTGATACCCTCCCCTCGGGCCCAGGCCTCAGACATCCACTGTGACGCAGCTGATGAAATGCAACCCCATGGCTCATTAATTAGGAAGCCTGTAATTAGCCTGTCTCAGAGAGCAGGATCCTCCAGAGAGAGCCCCTCTCACCTGCCTGCCTCTTCCTCCCACCCCACAGATGAGATCAGGCTCGGGGGAGCTGGCCCCTGGGAGGGAGGAGGGGCCCGGAGCACGAACACCCGGGAAATGAGATGCGGGGGCACGCGCTGATGCAGGAGATGGCCTTGGTAAATTGACCTTCTATAATGAGATGACGGAAATGATGGTAAGCGCCTCAAACCTTAAAATTTTCTTCATTTAAGAATCTGGAGGCCGGCTGGGGTGCAGCCTGTGCACCTGCGGGAGCCATGCGACCCGTCTTAGAGCAAAAGAAACAGATTTGGGAACCAACCTGCCATCTCACACTGACGTTACTCAGCGAGACTTCCTGAACTTCCCCCTACCCTCCCTCCGCCTCCTGCATTGCTTTCCTGCAGCGCTCCTTGTAAAGCTCCTTGGAAAAATCTATCCCAAAACGTAGTCCCCATCCTTTTCTCCTGACTTCATGCCACTATGGCTGCTGTACATGACCGGCTGCTGATTTTTCACACTTGTCCCATCCAAAGGGGTGCGCTGTGCCTTTTCTTGGCTCCGGACAGGCGCGTGGTGGCTTAGACCCCCGGCCTGTGGCCGCAGTGACCCTGCTTGGCTGCGAGGCTGTCAGAAAATGCCACGTGACTTCTGACTCATTTCCTGGAACTCGCCAGTGTCCAACATATCCCAAGGCTGCCACGCTGTGAAAAGCCACACACGAGGCCACAGGTGCCCGGGCATGTGAGTGAAGAGACTCAGGTGGTCCCAGCCCCTGGCCACCCGCTCTTCCCCCGGAGGCCCCGGGGCCGGGGGGAGCAGAGAAAAGCGGTCCTTGCTGTGCCCTGCTGGACTCCTGAGCTTCAGAATCCACGAGCTTAATAAAACGGTGGGTTTCCTGTGCACTGCGTTTGGAAAGTGTCGGTTACATACACACCACGTAGGAACTAGAACGACCACAAAATCCTCACGGACTCCTGCAGAGGGATCTCGAAGGAGGACTCGGGAGGGCCAAGCCAGAATCCTCTTAGCAGAGCGGGGAGGGGCAGCCTGAACATGTCCCTAGGCTAATGCTCTGTGTCCTGACAAATGGAGGCAGTCGCCACAGAGAGAGAAACGGAGGCTCCTGGGGGCTGGCCAGCACGCTCACTCATTTCCTCAAGACCCAGCGTGGGCCCACGGCAGGGCCCTGGGCCCACCGACGGCAGAGAGACAGGGACGTGTGAGTGAAGCATTTCTAGGCCAACCCCGTCAGCCTGTAGGAGCTGTGGCGGGGTGAGGGGGGGGTGGGGGGGGTGCACCAGGACAAACGGGACTCTGGTTCTGATTTCAGAAAGATATCTTGGGGATTTGGGGGGGGGCTTAGCTCCACAGTATTGATTGTCCCTTTATAATATCATCCCGATTTTCTGCCCTGGATACAGTCAGAGGCGCTTAAGGGATAGCATATGAGCCAAGCTAAACCCAACAGACAGCCTTCCTTGGGCTGGGAACCCGGGCACAGGCTCCAGGCTGGCGGCACTTGAAACCACCCCTAGAATGGCACTCTTGATTCTGCACTCATCATGTCCCAGATGCTGTGGGAATTGGTTGCTAATGGCTGGTTGCTGGCCTGTCTCCAAGGACTTGCCCTCAGCCTATGCGAGCCACCGCACCCAGAAAATGCCTGGGAGGCTCCTTCTCCCCAATTTCCTTGACCAATGACTGAGTAGTATGCGAATTGTATATATGTGCAATGGCCCTAGCCGATTACACATATACAAGATGCTCAGTGGGTTGAGCATCTTTCCGTGCACTGAGAACTCACCAGTTCAATTCCCGGTCAGGACATATGCCTAGGTTGTGGGTTTGACCCCTGATGGCGTGTGTGAGGGAGGCAATCCATTGATGTTTCTCTTTCATCTCTCTCTCTCTCTCTCCTCTCTCTCTCTCTCTCTCTCCCCCTCTCCTCTCTCCTCTCTCCTCTCTCTCCCTCCCTCCTTCCCTCTTCCTTTCTCTCTCTCTCTAAAAAAAAAATCAATGAAAACCTATTTTTAAAAAATTAACCCTCTTGCCTCATGGTAGGACAACTCTGTGGCCCATTCACATTCAGGAGCTCAGGGGGACCAGCCTGAGGCTAGACTCCAGTTGAAACCCCGTCTTCTCCTGGCTTCTTCCCTCCTCCACCCTACTTCCCTCACTCCTGAGGGCCACCCTCATGAGCCACAGGTACAAGAGCTCCAATCTCAGGCCCTGCTCCTGGGGGATCTGACACACCATTTCATGAAACTTCATGGGTTCCTGTTTCGTGGCTCAAGAACTATATCTTCCAAGCCTGGCTCTCGACTCTTCCCTTAAACTGTGAGCTCTCAATAGGCCACTGGTAAATTCCTTCTGCTCAAATGACCCAACCAGCACAGAACCAGCAGCGGAGGCCCGGAGACAGTGGAAGTGATGTTCATCTTCTGGTTTGGACCCGTGTCTTGTGGCAGGTGGGGATGGAGCTGAGTCGCTGCAGCCATGTGCCTTCCGAGGCTGGGTCCTGACCGGCTCCAGGGCCTCAGTGCCCAAGACCCAGACAAGAAAGGCCCTGCCCTTGCCTTTAGAGGCCTGCTCTGGCCCTCCTTGGGGTGAAGCCAGGGGATATGCCCTCCCAGAATGTGTACCTTGTGGGCTGCAGCATAGAACGCCCTGCCTAACTTTCTCATGACTCTTCCTTCCTTCCTTCCTTCCTTCCTTCCTTCCTTCCTTCCTTCCTTCCTTCCTTCCTAATATAGGGCACTCAATTACATTTTCATTTCAGGTCCTTGATTAAAAAAATGTTTTTATTGATTTCAGAGAGAAGCAGGGAGAGGGATTGTGGGACTGGTCCCTAATGGGGCATGCAAGAGGCAGCCCATCAATGATTCTCCCTCATCATTTCTATCTGTCTCTCCCTCTCCCTTCCTCTCTGAAATCAATAACAAAATAAAAATAAAAGGTAACCCAAGGGTAAAAGAAAACAAAACAATTAAATAATTTAAACTGAATGAAAATAAGCATTTCAAAGATTATAAGATACAGCTAAAGCAATACATTAGGAAGTTTCTAACTCCCAAACCTATATTAGGATGATTTTTTAAAAAATATACCTTTTTATTGCTTTTGAAGAGAGAGGAAGGGAGAGGGAGACAGAAACATGGACGCCTCAGTCACGGCCGACTGCATGCGCCCTGACCGGAAACACCCCGCGCCCTCTTGGTGCCTGGAGTGTCGGTCAGGCAGAGCCACACAGCTGGGCTATCACAGGATGGTTTTACATCAGTAGTTCAACCATCAGCTTAAATTAGAAAAAAATAGCAAATTAAACTCAAAGTGATCTATAGTATAAAAAAAGGTGTGAACAAGAGTGGAAATTAATGAAAAAGTAAACTGAAAAATATTAAAGAACGTTTACAAAACTAAAGATGATACCTTGGAAATAATAAATATTATTTTATTTTAATATATTTTTATTGATTTCAGAGAGGAAGAAGGGAAATGGGAAGCGAGAGAGAAACATCAGTGATGAGAGAGAACCATGGATCGGCTGCTCTTGCAGGTTCCCTACCGGGGATCGAGCCCATAACCCGAGCGTGTGCCCCGACAGGAATGCAACTGCGAGCCATGCCGGCTGGGCAATAAGATAATTTTTAAAAACCACAACACCGTGTGGCAAACACTGTATCCAGGTGGACCTCAAGCGATTGCAGATGCTATTAAACCATCAACATAGACCCAGGTTGGAAAAGAGTTGAGGTGGGGGTAAGGAATGCGTGCCCGCGGCGGATGGTTAGGGAAGGCTCCCGTTAGGAGAAGACCTGCAAGCAGCCAGGTGAACCTCAGGGAGCGGGAGGGCCGGTGAGTCTTCTGGGACAAGGAAACACAGATTCTGAGCTTCCAAAGCAGGGGCAGAAAGAAGCAGATCGATCTGGAATATATTTTAGAGGAAGGACTTTGTTAAGAGTGAGGGAGGGAGAAGGGCCAGGGTGAGTCTCAGGCTGAGAGGAGCTGCTGGCTGGGTCCTGGTATGATTGCAGAGCTGGGGGCCCTGGGAGAGGGCAGGGGGGGCAGCTAAGAACCCGGAGTTGAGTTTGACCATGGTAAGTGGGAGGCCTATAATTATTTGATGCCCAGGGGGAGGTGACATTGGGCAGTTGTCACTATAAGTTTGGCACTTGGGACAGAGCTCTGGAATGGAGATGCAAATTTGGAAATCATTAGTTTGTAGAAAGCATATAAAATCATGGGCTTAGGATCTATCATCTAGGAAGAGAAGAAAAAAAGGGATGCAGGCCTGAGTCCTGGGATGCTCCGACATGAGAAGCCAGGGTCAAAGAGGAAGAGCCAGAAAAGGAGACTGACAATGAACGTCCAGTGTGGTGGGAGGAAAACCACGTCAGCATGGGGCCCGGGAGCCACATGCAGCATATTTTTGAAAAGGACAAGCGCTCACCCCTGTAGAATGCCGCTAGCGGCTAGGAGATTATGGAAAATGAGAACATAGACATGGCCGCCGAATTGGGCGAGATGGAGGTAGTTCATGATCTTGATCACAGGCGTTTCAGGGGGTTGGTTTGGGCAGAAGCCTGGGTGGAGGGGGTTGGAAAGTAAATGTTGACGTCTAAAAATGGCAGCTGGACCATGGTGGGAACCCAGGGCAATCCTTAACTCCGAGAAATGCGGTAAGTTGCTCAGCGATGGAAAGGTCATCATAATAAGCCACCCGGCTTAGCTGGGAGGGCGCACTGCAGTCTGACTCAGGGAGGAAGATGAGGAGGAGAGAGGGTGGGGTGCCCAGAGGGTGCTGGTGACAGGCGAGGAGATGTAGCTACAGTGCAGCCCGCCAGCAGAGTCATGGGGCTTTTCCAGCCAAGAAGGTGAAATCAGGCGTGGCAGGCCTCCGCAGCTGTGTGGAGTGGTGCTGGGGTTCCTCAAGGGGCTCTGGTGGGGGCCAAGTCTTAGAATGATGATGTCGGTAGACAGGCTGGTCTGGCCCTGAGTCCTTGAGTTAGTGGAGCCCCGTCCATTTTTAGAAGGCGACTCAGACCTGCAGGGCGGAGCTGGAAGGATGCTGGGCAAGCCCCACAGCTGGCACAGCTGGACCTCGGGCCTCCCCGCTGGCCCGGCCCCCCGTTCCAGAGCCTCAGGAAGGCAGCAGTTCACACCACACTTTTTCTGGTCACAATGGAATGAGAACGTTCCTCAGGGTTCATCCAGTGAGATCCTCTCTCTTGAAAAAAGCCTGTCAGCTGTTAATAAGAATAACGGCATTAATAATACAGTACTCCGCCTCATTAACTTCACCGCGGTGCAAGCATTTTCCTAAAGCTCTTAGCACAGCCCTGGAGGTGGGTGTTAGCATCTCCTTCTTCACACTGGACGGAAGTGAGGCACAGAGAGGACAGACCTGCCCACGTCATGTTTCCCCCAAAGGCGGCCAGATCGCAACAGGCCATTGGGCTCAGTGTCCTCACAGCCCCAAGGGGATGCTCCTGAAAGGGTGGACAGCAGGTTCTGAGTGTCAGGGCCCCCCTCCCTGGGACCCCGGACCCTTCAGAGCACTTTGTGGGGAGAAGGCTGCCCTGTCACCCCCTTCCCCCACTTCTAAGAGCTTCCTTGCAGGACCCTGGAGAGGAGGCCAAGAGTCTGGGGGCTGGAAGAGCCGGGGCTACGGGTAGACTTGGTGCCCTCGTGGGAGGGAGGCCGAGTCTCTTCAACCATCAGCCTGGGCCCTTCCTCAGGCTGGGCCTCTTTGGCTCCCTGCCTTCACCCCACAGCCCTGATGCCCTCAACCCAGTTTTGAGAAGTCACCTGCCCCGGTCCCCGTGAACTGGCGTCCTGGGGGGGAGGGGGGAGGGATTGGGACAGGCTGGCTGCCAGGTTCCACGGGACTCTCCCCACCCCTCCGAGCTGCGTTCCCATCCCTGTTCCTGCCCGGAGGGAGAGGCGGGGACATGCCAAGAAGCTGCCCCAAGGCCCCCAGTCTCTGAGGCCCTGGACCCTGCTCTGGGTGTGTGCAACCCCAAATTCCCCAGGAGCCTGCCCACCCACTCCGTGGGAATGGCCCCTGATCCCGGCCCCCCACCCCCCCCCCCCCCCCCCCCCGGCTGCCTGTTCCACAAGCCGCAGGCAGCAGTTTCCTTCCTTGGTGCAGCCAGTACGACCTCCCCCCACACTGCCTGCAGTGCGAGCCGGTCTTGCCACTTGTCCTCTCATGAGGTCAACTCTCTGAGGGGGCCCTGCAGGCCTGCAGCCGCCCCCCACCACTCCGGGCCCGCCAGAAGCCGATTCCTTACACACCAGCCCCGCGAGTCCCCCTCACCCCCTCCTCAGGAGACGGATGGGGGGATAGAGCTCATGCCCCCCTAGAAAGCTTAGAGACAGCCCCCAAGTGACCCTCGCTTGTCCCTCTCCGCCCCCGAGAGCTGCAATCACAGTCACAGCAGCTCCCGCCACACCGTGGCCGCCGGGCTGCCAGTGACAGGCACGAGGCCGCCCCCCCCCCCCCCAGCCCCGCGGACCGGCCCACGTGTGTCCCCAGGCGCCTGAATCACTGCTGCCGGCTGGGGACCTGGTGGGCTCCCGGGGAGCCACTGGGGGGGGGCCGCCACGTCACCCCGGAGGAAACACCTGCGGCCATAAATAGGCAGCGGCCGAGGCAGCAGCACAGCCTGCGAGCACCACGCTGTGCCCACCTGCGCCAGGATGCCCGCCGCCCTGCTGCCCGCCTGCCTCCTCGGCCTGCTGGCCGTCACCTCGGCCTGCTACTTCCAGAACTGCCCCCGGGGCGGCAAGAGGGCCTTGCCGGACCCGGACCGGGAGCTGAGAGAGGTCTGCCGGCCCACCGAGGGCTGCGGGCAGGGCTGGGGAAGGGGGCGATGTGGGTCCGGAGGGGTGCCGGCAGAGGACGCGGGGCTGGGACTGGGCAGAGGGGACCAGACCGCGGGGAGGCTAGGACGGGCTGCAAGGCTTTCTGGACGCCCCCACCCAGGCGGAGGGAGGAGGGCGGTTTCCCAGGAGCCGGGCCGGGCTGGGCAGGGAGAACGGGGCAGAAGCCTCCGGTGTGCCCTGGGGGCTCTGGGGGCCCCCCTGCAGTGGCGGGCCAGCAGGAGGGCCTCTTGCCCCCTCTGTACACTCAGCATGTGAGGTCACTGGCCACTGCCAAGCCGGCCAGGTGAGGGTGCCAGCCACGCACCCTGAGGGAGCTCTGGTGGGACCGGCCCGCTCTCTGCCGCACCCCCAGTCTGTCTGTCCGTCCGTCCATCGTGTTCTGTTTTCACTGGAGCTGAAGGAAGCCCAGGCACCCCTCAGTCTCAGCTCTTCCCGGGCCACAGGGGCCCAGTCCTGAGCTGTTAACTAAGTACAGGGGCAGCTGGACAGACAGACTTCCCTCCCCTCTGCTCGGCCCTCCTCTAGGGCTCAGGGCTCTGCCGCCCCTGGTTAGTGCACAGCCAGGGGAGCAGAGGCCCCCAACTTCGGGGGAAGGGCAGGGGAAGGGGGTGTGGGTGAGGGAGTGAGGGGCCGGCCAGACCAGAGAGGGGACAGGAAAGGAAGGAAGGGCCTGGGGGTGGGGGGTGGGGACAGGGATGTGCTAGTCAAGCGTGAGTGATGGGGCGAGAGGTCTGGGTTAGGGGTGAAGTGGTGGGCAGCGCCCCAAGCTGCAGCCCCGGGGGGTGCCCCCCGGGGAGGGGTGTGGGCAGAGGGGGGATGAGTGACACCTGTCAGGGAGAGTCGGAGGCACCTGTAAATCGGGAGGTTGGTGGATGTCGGCTCCTCTCCTGGGACCCTTTTTGGGGCCAAAGCAGCGCCAAGGCGACCCCGAACCTCGGGTCCCTGAACCCCCCCCTCAAGAGAGGCTTGACCTTCACCCCGGTGCAGCGGCCTCGCTCACCCCGCTTTCTCCGCCCCCCCCCCCCCCAGTGCCTCCCCTGCGGCCCCGGGGGCAAAGGGCGCTGCTTCGGGCCCAGCATCTGCTGCGGGGACGAGCTGGGCTGCTTCCTGGGCACGGCCGAGGCGCGGCGCTGCCAGGAGGAGGCCTACCTGCCGTCGCCCTGCCAGTCCGGCCGGAGGCCCTGCGGGAGCGGGGGCCGCTGCGCCGCCGACGGCATCTGCTGCGACCAAGGTGCGGGGCCGGGGACCTGGGGGGCGGGGGCCGGGGGGCCTGGCGGGGGCGTCTTGGGGCCGGGGGTCTGGGGGGCCGGGGGGGTCGGGGGCCTGAGGGGTCCGGGTTAGGGGGCCGGGGCCGGGGGGGGGGGGAGGGAGCGCCGATCTGGGTCCGGTCCCGGCGCCGCCGGTGCGCTGAGCCCCTGTCCCCGCAGAGAGCTGCGTGACGGAGCCCGAGTGCCGGGAGGGCGCCGGCCTCCCCCGCCGCGCCCGCGCCAATGAGCGGAGCAACGCGACCCAGCTGGACGGCCCGGCCGGGGCGCTGCTGCTGCGGCTGGTGCAGCTGGCCGGCGCCCCCGAGCCCGCCCCGCCCGGCGGCTACTGAGCCCCCCGCCCCCCCGCCCCGCCCCGCCCTGGAAGCACGAGAAATAAACCTTTTAAAATGCACTCTGCTGTCTGTCTGTCTGTCTGTCTGTCTGACTGACTGGGTGGGGGGCAGGGGGCGGGAAAGCGGGGCGGGCGCCTCAGGACCCCAAGTCACAGGCAGAGCCACCAGGAGAGCCAGGCCGCCTCAGGGACGGTGTGCCCCAGCAAAGGTGCAGACAGAACGATGGACAGGCGCCTGGGGCGGGAGGGGATCTTAGGGCGGAGGGAGGGGAGTAAAGGGAGAAGCGTGGAGGGAGATGCCCAGACAACATAGGAGATGGAGAGAGACAGAGACAGAGAGACAGAGACAGAGAATGACGGGAGAAGAGGGGAAGGGCGGGAGGGACAAGCCCAGAAGCCAGCAGGTATCGGTCCCCGTTTACCCCCCTGGAAGCTGAGGGACCAGCAGCTCCAGGAGCCCAGCCTGCGCCCCAGGTCCTCAGTCCAATGTCTCGTCATCCAAGGCTGTGGGGGGCGTGCAGGGGGGCGAGGGGCTGGAGAGTGGACCAACATGCCCAGACCCAGCAGGGAGGCCACGAGGAAAGGCCAGCCCGAGAGACGGGCGTCCCCAGACCCTGGCCGCCTGCTCCCCCAGGCACAGCCGTGCCAACCACGCCCCCTGGGACCCAGACTAGGAAGGAATTGCGAGGGGCATACCCCGTGGTTCCAGACCGCAGTCACAGATACAGTCCGAGGTGCACATTCAGTCACTCTCAGAGAAACAGACACAACAGACCTGAGGACAGGCAGGCCCCTGTTCTCTCTCTCTCTCTCTCTCTCTCACACACTCTCTCTCTCTCTCTCTCTCTCTCTCTCTCTCTCTCTCTCTCTCACACACACACACACACACACACACTCTCTCTCTCTCTCTCTCTCTCTCTCACACACACACACACACTCTCTCTCTCTCTCTCTCTCTCTCACACACACACACTCTCTCTCTCTCACATGAGCTCCCAGGCAAACAGACTTGCCGCCCTGTGACACATGCAGCCTCAGAGATGTCCGCTAACAGGCCAGCCCTGTTCCCCATCCCGCGTCCTCCTTGAGCCCTTTGCCCATTTATCCCCTTTCCCCTCACTCCTCTCCCTTCCCTCCCCCTCGACTCTAGGGCCTTCTACTTCTCTCCTTATCCCCCTACACCCCTCCCTTTCTCTTCTGCCCTCTAGCCGTCTGTTACCTGTATCCTCCTTTCTCTCCCAGCTGTTCTTCAGCCTCTCCCTGGATGCCTGGCTCCAGGCCTTGGGGGCCACATGCAGCCCAGGCTGAGAAAAGTCCCTCTGAGCCCTGACCCCAACACCAGCCTGGGGCACAGCCTCAGGACAGCCTCAGCCAGCCCAGCGGGGGGGGGGGGGGGGGAGGTCCAGGAGCCAAGCCAAGGTCAAGCTCTCTTCTGGCCTCAGAGCTCGGCTCTGCTGTCACCCCTGCCCAGGCTCAGGAGATGGGGCGGGGCGCAGGGTCATGGGGCTTCTGTCCCCAATTAGCCAGGGATGAGGGAGCCTTGCTCCTTGTCTGTGTCCTTTGTTTTCTGTGATCACGTCTGTGGTCTTGATCTCCAAGAAGCCGATGCTGCAGGGTCCTCGGCACTGATAGTGCGACATAAAAATAAATCACGGCAGGAGGTGCTCGCTGACGTAGCCGACGCTTCCGGTTTTCACACTGGAGTGCTCTGTCCTAAGGCTTCCCACCCCTGTGTGGCGCTCACCTGAGCTGCCCAGTCCTCTGGGTGCACACATAGGCATTTTCACTTTACAATTTAGTGTCATTTCACAATCCATATGTACTAATTTGCACCATTTTAAAATATACATATTTTTTATTGATTTTTTTTCACAGAGAGGAAGGGAGAGGGAGAGAGTTAGAAACATCGATGAGAAACATCAATCAGCTGCCTTCTGCACACACCCTACTGGGGATGTGCCTGCAACCAAGGTACATGCCCTTTTCCGGACTTGAACTTGGGACCCTTGAGTCTATAGGCTGATGCTCTATCCACTGAGCCACACTGTCTAGGGCTGCATCATTTTTAATGAAGTAAAACTTGGGCAGCTTTTCATATCAGAACATTTGCCTCTACCACCATCTTTTGGTTTTGTAGGTTTTTATGATGAGAAATGTCAAATAGACCAAAACTAGAGCTACTTAGACCCAAACCCTGCAGGCACCCGCCACCCTCAGTTATGGCATTATGTCATGGGGTGGCTTGTTTCTTCTCCACCTTGATTCTCCTCCCACTTCAGATGATCTTGACGTCAAGGCCAACTGTCATACCATTCCTCTACGTTCCTTCCGGGCTCCTCCCAGAAATACATGGACTGTTCTGATAACCATGACCTCAGACTGTCGCCACACACATGCAAACCCCACACCAAACCTCGCCATATATCCACACAGGCATTCCTCAGAGACACCGCCAGCTCGGTGAAGTGAACACGGCAATAGAGTGAGCTGTCATCTCCTGTCTAGCGGAGGGCCCCGCCTTCAGTTTGTAAAACAACAGCTGTGAAGCTTAATAAAGCGAAACAACAAAACAAGGTGTGCCTGTACCACCAGTATTCAGGCTTTATTAAAATGTCCTCAGGGGTTCTAGGAGCAGACCTTTGCAAGTCATTGATATCCGAGTCCTTTTCCCTCAGGCACAGAGGAGAGTGTTAATCCTCACGCCCCTTCTGCACTCTTATTTTCCTGACCCTCCTGCAGGGCTGTCTTCCCGGCTTCTGCCTGTGCTCCTTACCGGCGCGTGTCATCAGGTGACTTCAGGGTGTGTATGTTGCCGGGAGTTATTTTGCATGTTTAGTTACATATTAAAATAATATGTTACTCTAGTTTTCCCTATATTGCTACCAGGACTAAGTATATACATATTTTTTATTTTTTATTTTTTTTAAAATATATGTTTTATTGATTTTTTACAGAGAGGAAGGGAGAGGGTTAGAAAGTCAGAAACATCGATGAGAGAGAGACATCGATCAGCTGCCTCTTGCACACCTCCCTACTGGGGATGTGCCCGCAGCCAAGGTACATGCCCTTGACCAGAATCGAACCCAGGACCTTCAGTCCAAAGGCCGACGTTCTACCACTGAGTCAAACCGGTTTCGGCTATATATATATTTTTAAATTGAGTGCAGGTAGGCATATTCTCTGGGAATTTCACTGCGAGGTAGCAAGGGGTTCACAGAGTGCTAGTTAGACAAAGGGAGAGTTGGAGGCCACTGTCCTGGACAAGCACCAAGCACTCTGGCCCCAAGGAGGCCAGAGGCCCGGGGCTGAGCCAGGAAGAAGAGGGGGACGGACGGCAGCTCGCTCTGAGCGGGTCTGTCTGGCCTGGACAACTTCACGTGGCCCGGGTCCCCTCAGCACCTCTCCCAGCTCTCCATGGGATGTGCTTGATGTCTTCAGAAAAAGGGTTGTTAATCAGACTTTATGTGTTTTTTTGTTTGTTTACTTTCTGTTGATTTCAGAGAGGAAGGGAGAGGGAGAGAGAGAGATAGAAACATGAATGATTAGGGAGAATCATTGATCAGCTACCTCCTGCGGGATCCTCTACTGGGGAGCGAGGGTGCAGCTCAGGAATGGGCTCTGCCTGGGAATTGAACCGTGACCTCCTGATTCATAGGTCGATGCTCAATCACTGAGCCACACCGGCTAGGGCAGACTCTGTGCTTTATTTTTACTGATTTCAGAGAGGAAGGAAGAGGGAGAGAGGGAGAGGGAGAGAGGGAGAGAGAGAGAGAGAGAGAGAGAGAAACATTAATAAAGAGAGAATCATGGATCGGCTGCCTGTTACATGCCCCCTACTGGGGATCAAGCCCCAAACCCGGGCATATGCCCTTGCCCGGAATCGAACCCGGGACTCTTCAGTTCACAGGCCGATGCTCTATCCACTGAGCTAAACTGTCCAGAGCCAGACTCTATGTTTTTTATGGTGGAAAAGAAAATACTGCTGGCCTTTGAATTTGGGGTGTTGGAAGGAGGGAAACCTGAATTTAGTCCTGGGTGAGAAAGCTGGACTGATACCCCTCTTCTGTGTAAGCCACTGGGCTAGGAGGGGATGCAGGGCGCTTAGGGCTGAGAAAGGAATTTCTGCTGATGCGGTGGGTGGAGGCCCAAGCTTGCCAAGCACAAACCCGTGACCACATCTCTCCACCTGAGGAGCGTGTTCCCTGTGCGTGTCTGAGGGACCGCAGAATTTGTACGACCTTCCTCAGATACCCGTTCACCTGTGTCGTGCACTCCCCCACGGGCGGTTTGAACAGGACTCTGCTCTGAGTCTCTCCTGATCCTTCCCTAGCACCCCGCCGACTACTCCCCGGATGCGGGGGTCCTGGGAGGGACCCCCTCTCACAGCCCCAACACGAACCCCGGTCTAGATGGCTGTTGGCCACTGGGGCTTTCATTTCTATTGTCTTCATACCTTTCCTTAGCAATGATCTTTTCGTCACTTTCAGAAACGTTCATTCCAGTACAGCACATACGCAGAAGTGAGCAGTTCACACGCCTGCAGCTGATGAGCTTCATAAACAGAGCGCACCCCCTTCTCCAGCTCGCGGCCCAGAGGCGGACCCCCTTCTCCAGCTCCCGGCCCAGAGGCGGACCCCCTTCTCCAGCTCCCGGCCCAGAGGCGGACCCCCTTCTCCAGCTCCCGGCCCAGAGGCGGACCCCCTTCTCCAGCTCCCGGCCCAGAGGCGGGCCCCCTTCACCAGCTCCCGGCCCAGACGCGGGCGGATCGCCCGCACCCAGAAGAGCCCTCTCTCCTCTCCCGTCACCGCCCCTCCAAGACCTCTGGCTCCAGGCTTAGCGCTGCCTCTGTGACTTATAGAAAGAAATGCTCACAGACCTCAGGGTATTTTTGTCTCTTTCCACTACGTCTGTGAGATCCACACACCACTGTGTATGTGTGTGCGTGTGTGTGTGTGCGCGTGTGTGTGCGTGTGTGTATGTGTGTGCATGTGTGTGTATGTGTGTGCATGTGTGTGTGTGTGTGCGCGTGTGTGTATGTGTGTGTGTGTGTGTGTGTGCGTGTATGTGGGGATATGCAGTCTTCCAGTGTAAGAAAGCCACAGAAGTAACTTAAAAATATTTTTTTTATTGATTTCAGAGAGGAAGGGGAAGGGAGAGAGCGTGAGAAACACGCAGTGATGAGAGAGAATCACTGATCGGCTGCCTCCTGCACGTCCCATGCTGGGGGTCAAGCCCTCAACCAGGCTTGTGCCCCGACCAGGACCTGATCCGGGACCCTCCTGGGTCATCGGCCGACACCCAACCCCCGAGCCACACGAGCTACTTGCTAGGCGAGTACATTTTCTCTTTATTTTTCATCACTGACAGATGCGCCCTGTCCTGTTCTGTGCGGCCCGAGCTTCCGGGAGGCTGGCCCGCAGAGGTAGGCGAAGGGGTGTGCCCTGGGGGAGAGGATCAGGCTTTGATCGATGCCCAGTGATCGGTGAGGAGAGTCGTCCTGTTGGTGGCGTGCTTTGCCTTTCGGGTCATTTCTGTGGCCGTGTACCCAGGAACCCCTGTTTTGCAGGGTCCCCAGCTGGGCCTCATCTGAGAACCAGGGGCCTCCTGTGGCCCGAGCCTTCATTCGGCGCCGCGGGAACAGGCTGTGGGGGGCGCCTGCCCCGCCCTCAGGTGCGAGCTCCTCCAGGTGCAGAAGCTACCGCCCCCCGCCCCCGCTGCCGGGGCGCCCCGTCCTCCGCCCAGACAGGAGCACCAGCCCCCTGCCCGCACCCCGGCCGCCCCAGCCTGCTCGGAGCTGCCAGCGCCGTGGACACAGGCCCGGCCTGCCCCCCCCCTCGCACCCCCAGTGCCGACAGGAGACGCCACTCGAGTGAGAGGGGAAAGGTGCATTCCTTTATTTTCATTATTTCGGGGGTGGCTGTGCGGGGAGCGACGTCCAGGGCTCGATGGGCTCCGCGCTGGGAGGCGGCCTAGGCGTCGCAGGCGGGGTCGGTGCGGCAGCCGTCTGTGGGGGAGACGCGGGTCAGGGCAGCCCGGCGCCCCGGCCCCGGCCCCGCACCCATTCCGGCCCCGCACCGGCCCTGCACCCATTCCGGCCCCGCACCTGGCCCCGCACCCGGCCCCGCACCCATTCCGGCCCCGCACCTGGCCCCGCACCCGGCCCCGTACCCATTCCGGCCCGCACCGGCCCCGCACCCGGCCCCGCACCCATTCCGGCCCCGCACCTGGCCCCGCACCCGGCCCTGCACCCATTCCGGCCCCGCACCTGGCCCCGCACCCATTCCGGCCCCGCACCGGCCCTGCACCCATTCCGGCCCCGGCCCCGGCCCCGCACCCGGCCCCGCACCCATTCCGGCCCCGCACCGGCCCCGCACCCATTCCGGCCCCGCACCGGCCCCGCTCACCGGGGCTGCAGCAGATGCCGTCGGCGGCGCAGCGGCCCTCGTCCCCGCAGGGCCTCTGGCCGGACTGGCAGGGCGACGGCAGGTAGGCCTCCTCCTGGCAGCGCAGCGCCTCGGCCGTGCCCAGGAAGCAGCCCAGCTCGTCCCCGCAGCAGATGCTGGGCCCGAAGCAGAGGCCCTTGTCCCCGGGGCCGCAGGGGAGGCACTGGAGGGGGGGGGGGCGCGGGGCTGAGCGGGGCGCGGCCGGCCCTGGGGCGGGGGGGGGGGCGGGCAGGGGAGCGCGGAGGGCCGGGCGGGTGGAGGGTCCGATGGGGCGGGGCGGAGGGGGAGCTCGGCCGGCTGCTCACCTTGCGCACGTCCAGGTCCAGGGCGGCCCTCTTGCCGCCCACCGGGCAGTTGGTGATGTAGCAGGCGGAGCTGAGCGCCAGGAGGCCGAGCAGGCAGCAGGCGAGGCTGGGGACCGTCATGGTGCGGCTCGGGGTCCGACGTCCACGGCTGCGGCCGGCTCTCTGGCCCCGGCCTTTTATGCGCGGGCCCCGCGCCGCGCCGCGCGGCCTAAGGGGGCTGGCGGATGTGTGGGCACGGCCGGCCGCCGCGGGTCAGGCCCCGAGCGCCCCGCGCGGCCCTCATTTGCAGGGTCGGTCCGGTCGAGGTCACTGCGTTGGCTGCAGCCCTGTGCGCGGGGGAGGGGGGGGGGTGGCAAGGAAGCCTGTGGAGTGGCCTGGGCTCCTGGGTGAGAGAGAGAGTGGGGGTGTGTGTGGCCCAATCAGGGATTATGTAGCTGGACTCCCCATACCCCGGGGGTGGGGGAGGCACAGGAGGGCACCAGGACAACTCCAGGCCCGAAGAAGCGGTGGCAGGACTGGGCGGCCCCCACCGCCCCCTGCCCCTGCCACAGGCATCCTTGTCCCTCTGTTAGGGAGGTCTCTTTCTGAACCCACACTTCTTGGAGCTCACTCCCCACCCCCCACCCCCACTCCCACACCAATATCCACTGCCCTGCACTTGGAACTACCTTTATTTCTCTGACCTCTAACTAAAATTCAACCTTTCCTTCAATTGTGAGGGAGGAGCAGTCCCCAGGGGAATGTCAAAACTGGAGATGGCAGGTCCCCTCCTCACATCGCCCCGTGGCAGAGCTCCGCGCAGCGTGCAGACCACCACCCGTTCGGAACTGGGCCGAACTGCCACCAGGCCTCCTACCTGAGCTTTAAAGAAACAAGCTGTGGCTGTTTTAACCTTTTGACCCCTGAATGTAAATATGGTGGGTTTCCTTTGTCTTTGTGTCGTGCGTTTAAAAACTGCCTTTTCTTGGCATGTTAAACACATCTCAAACGGAAGTAATTGCAGATAAAGGAAAGACAGACCGCCTCTGCGGAAGGGGTGTGGGTCGGTGTCAGGAACAAGACGGGCAGCTCAGACCTTTTCCAGACGGGGCGTCACCGAGCTGGTGGTAGCGTGGTCGGCCTTTGGCCCGGGGGTTCCTCGGCGCAGAGAACCACCTGACTCACAGCACACCTTTCCCAGGCGCCCACAGCCAATGACTGGCCCACGATGGCCCAATGCTGGGCAACTCCGAAGGACTATTTTAGTTCCGGACTCCCTGTGGAGCTAGTTGCCCGAGGCGGCATAGAGTTCTCTCTCTGCCTAATCCTGTTTCCACCCCCTCCCTTCCACAGAGGTGGGTCCCAGGGGCCCTTATTGATAAACATCCAACCCATCCAAGTCCATCTCAAGCTGCTCCCAGGGGAACACACCTTGCAAAGGCGTGGACGAAATGAGTCCAATGTCAGAAAGGACAGACTCAACAGCACCAATCCCTTGAGGTCAACCCAGGGGAGAGACTGGGCGGGCCCCAGCCGGTCCTGCACTCTTGTTTGCTCTCCCAGAGGAGAGTGCTGAGGCCCGGGGGCACAGAGCCTGCTGACCCCCGGCCACTGGTGTGAGCTCTCCAGCTCCCAGGAGCTGGTGAGGCCATCCGGGAGCACCAGTCAGCGGCCAGCCTTGTTTCTCAGCCAAATCAGCTCATTGGCATTGCTGGTCTGGAAGGCCAAGCATTTGACCCTAGAGGTGGCCCAGAAAGGCCTCCCAACCACTCTGTGAGCACACTGACCTCACCAGGTTAACACATGCACATAAATTACTTTAGCATAATGGCCCCACAGGGCCCGCATCCCTTGATCTGTTCAACACTGCTCCTCTGAAGACACACTGGGGTCCCAGCCCGGATGCTTGGAAACACCAGCGAACCAGGGGCTTATATTCTGGGGGGGAGGGGGGTGGTTGGAGGGGGTGGGAAGGTGACATGAAACAGACACCTATTTCAGCAGGGTAGGGGGCAGTGGGTGCTATGGAGAAGTTTCCCTCCGGGGGTGACGCCTGCTTGGAGGAGGGAGGGTAGAAGCCATGTGGATATCCGAGGGCAGACTCATTTCCTGTTGCTGAGTAACAACCCGCACAAATTGAGCAGACTGACACCCACTTCCTCTCGCCAGCGTCTGTGGGTCTGGGCAAGGCCAGCGGGTCCTCTGAGCAGGGTCTCAGGGGGTGTTGGCCAGGCTGCCCCTTTCCGGAGCCGGGCGGTTGCTGCAGGATTCGCGTCCCTGTGGCTGCTTCTTCCAGGCCAGCAGCACCTCGGTGCTTCGAGTTTCTGAGCGCAGGGCCTGCCATCCTTTAACTCAGTCCTTTTAACACTGATTAATTTGGACAATTGGGGCCTTAATTACATCTGTAACGTCCCCTCCCTGTTATCTCTTTATGTAGAATAATCATGGAAGTTGTACCCATTAGTTTTGCCTGTTACGAAAGTAACAGGTCCTATTCACATGCAATAGGAGTTTACACAGAGGTGTGGCTACCAAGGGGGAGTCACAGGGGTCATTTTAAAGTTCTGCTTACCACGGAGGGGGAGTATTCTAGGCAAAGGAAGCAGCAGGGCTAAGGGGTGGCAGTCTGGCTGGCTGTCCACAAAACTGCAAGCCCCACGCGGCTGGAGTGGGGGACCTGGGTCAGAATGGTCACATGAGACTGGGCCACATAGGACCGATTGGAATGGGGAAACAGAAGATTCTGAGTGGAGGAGCCACACAATTGGGTTATAAGGCAACTGTGGGTACTGAGTTGTGAAGAGACCCTGGAAAGGCAGACGACGGGAGGCCAGTGGGGAGGCTACTGTAGCAGGCCCTGTGAGTGATGGTGGCGGGCTGGACCAAGGTGATGGGGTGCACGTGGGGAGAAGCGATCCCATTCTTTGGAAGAGAGTTTGGAGTTTGTTGAGAGGATGGATGTGGGTGGGAGAGAAAAAGGAGTCAAAGGCGGCTCGGAGGCTTTTGGCCCGAGCAGTGGGATGGATGGAGCTGCCATCAGCTGGGATGGGGACCCGAGGGTGGCCCAGATGGGGCTGGGAAGGGCAGGAGCTCAGTGCGGACACACAGACATTTGAGATGACATCACACCCCCAAAGGAGACTGAGTTTGCATTTGGATAAAGAGCCTGGATTTCGGGCAAGAGTCACAGGCTGAAGATTCATTAATCTGGAGTCATTAAAGGCAAGACCTGGGTGAGAACACAGGAGAGTCGCGATGGGGAAGAGGACCAGGGCTGACCTCTGAGAAGGTCCCAGAGGAGAAGAGTAGGGCGGGAGACAGGAGGAGGAAGTGATCAGCTGTGCCAAGTGCTGCGGGTGTGAAAGTTACACTTCTTTATTGAAACCATTTGGATGAGGCATAATCTACATACCATCACATCTGCCCATTGTAAGTGTACATTTTAATGATTTTTAGTGAACCCTTCTAGCTCCAAAAGTGGCCCCTCACGGCTGTGCGCATGGCTCCCCTCCAGCCCCAGGAGCCCACTGGCGTAGACGCACCTTTTCCCGCATTGCATGTCAGTGGAACTGTGCGGTGTGCAATGATTCATGTCTGGCCTCTTCCGCTTACCAGAGCGTTTCTGAGTTTCACCCTCTGATTGCGTGTGTCAATAGTTCGTTTCTCTGTATTACTGAGATGCAGTCCGAGCACGGACCACATTTTGTTAACGATCCACCCGCTAATGAACATTTAATTGCTTCTAACCTTGGCTATGATGATAATCTTGCTATGAATACTTATGTGCCAGTCTCTGCACGGCCACATGTTTTCGTTTCTCCTGGGTAGTGACCTCGGAGCAGAATTGCTGGGTCACAGGGTAAGTGTCTGGTTAACTTTTAAAGAGGTGAGCAGTTATCACCGCCCTTCAGGGGACGCTCCCTGTAGGTCGGTGTGGAGCCGGTTGAAGCCCGCCGGGACCCGGCCCCCAGCGGCCGGAGGAAGACGGGGGAGAGGACTTTGAGCTGGTGTAAGCAGCTGTTAGACACAACCTTGGTTTTTGATGCTGAAGCTGCCTTCTCCATCCTTTTGCCAGAGTGGTGAGCAGTGCGGATGGAAAGCTCCCAGCTACAAAGAACGACAGCAGCCCCGGGCGCAGTATCTGCTTTCACTGAGGCTTTCGGTGCTGCTCATGAATTCTTTCTCTCTGCTGAGGCTCCCCGTCCCCTCCCACTCACTGGCTGTGGGGAGGCAGCCCCACCGTGGGTGCAGAATATAACGCACCCATGTGATACCCATGAGCTGGGACCGTAGTGAGCCTGCAGTAGCCCTCCTTCTTTTCCTGTAAAGGGAATTCCTTGATCAAAAGCAACGTGGTGGGCTAGCTGTCATGCTGTATGAGGCGTGCAGTGGGTCTGCCTGGCTCAGGGAAAGATGTCCTCCTTGGTCTCTGCTATCGGAGAGGTGGCTCTCAGCCTGGGGTAGCCAGGCCAGCCTTGGTGAAGTGAAGTCCCCGTGGCTGAGCCCACACACAGCCTCAGTCGCTGCCACCATGACCACTTTGTCCAAGAGCCCAAAGAGCAAGGATTGGGGTGGGTGGGGCGAGAGGATGTCTGGCGTGCACAAGTCACCTGTGCAGTGGGTCTTCTGGGGCACAAATGTTTCCAACTTTAGGTCCATTCTGCGGGGTCCCGCCACATACTCTCCAAAAGCTGCCTTGTTTCCATCCTTCAGACACATTCCTGCGGAGTCCCAAGCCTTTGATGACCCCTCCAAAACATTAGCTACTTGTCTTCAGGCTCTAGGATTCTCTCTAGTTCCAGGTGAAGCAACTCATCTTCCAATGTCCCTCAGGGCTCCTCATGTGCAGGACAGGAGCACCCCGTGGCCATCTGGGTGTGAGCTGCCTGAAACCTGGGCTCCATTTTTTTGCCTCTTGGTCAACTGGACATTTAAGACCCCCCATGAGATCACAATTATTAGTGAGGAAGGAGCAGGAGGCCAAGAAGAGCCCATCTGCCTGAGCAGCTTTTCTGCCCCACGGCGAGCACACATGCCTGAACGAGCCCAGCCCAGAGCAGTGCATCCTGCTGACCCACAGTCTCACCAGCAGTCATAAGGATTTACTGTCTAGCCGAGACCGGTTTGGATCAGTGGATAGAGCGTCGGACTGTGGACTGAAGGGTCCTGGGTTCGATTCCGGCAAGGGCATGTACCTTGGCTGCGGGCACATCCCCAGTGGGGGGCATGCAAGAGGCAGCTGATCGATGTTTCTCTCTCATCGATGTTTCTGACTTTCTATCCCTCTCCTCTCCTTTCCGCTCTGTAAAAAAATCAATAAAATATATATATTAAAAAAAAAAAAGTATTTACTGTCTTGTACCACCAAGGCTTGGAGTGGCTTATTGTACAGAACTAGAGGTCCGGTGCATGAATTTGTGCACAGGTGTGGTCCAGTTTGGGTAGGGGAGCTGATTGGGGTGGGGCCAGCTGGAGGGAGGGGCCACCCCCTGGTTGAACTCCCCATGCCATTGATGGGGACAAGTGGTAATCTGAAGGAAGCAAGGTCTGGTGAATACAGCGGGTGGGTTAATACTTCCCAGGCAAGATCTTTTTAATGTGTCAAAATAATTTGCATATTAGCCTTTTATTATATAGGCTAAGCTAAGTGATATGCAGGCAGTCTCTAACAGGGCTGGGGGACAAGCAAAGAGCCATCTTCAAAAGGAGCTAGTGCTGGCGGTGGGGGCGAGGGGCTGAGGCCGCGCCGGGGTCTGCGAGCGGGCGAGCGGGCCTTACCCAGCTGCGGCAGCCGGCCGCCGAGGCGCGCCACCGCCTGCATGGCCTCCGGAGCCCAGGGTCCCCGCGCCGCGTCGGCCCAGCCCTGCGGTACCTCCCAGAGCGGCGAGCTTCGCGCTGCAGGTGGCTCGCTTAAGGATAAGCGTCACCGACCGCAAATGCCCTCCGACTGATGCAAAGTGATGGGGGGAGGATCTCTTTCCCTGCTGGCAGGGCCGCTGCGGGCGCGCAGAGGCTGGGCCGAGCCGGGATCGGTTCCTGGCGCAGCGCAGCGGGCGAGCCCACGTGCCTGCCGTGTCCGCAGCCTGCACTCTGCGGCGCCGGGGCTCCTCGGCGGGGGCGGGGGAATGGGTGGCCTCGCCGCTGGGGCTGGCGCGGGGGTTCGTCGGCTCTGGCTGAGGAGAAGGCACGGCAAGAGCTGCCTTGTTCCTCAGAGTCCTGAACACCTTCATTTGGATGTCAAAACGTGAGGACAGCAGAGAGCCAGACGCGCCCTCCGCGCGCGGGGTATTTGAGTCCCCAGAAAGCGAGCTCAATCCGCGCTGCGCCTGCGGCCTTGGCCAGCGCCCGGCCACAGAGGGTCGCGGTCCACGCTCGGTGGATCCTGACTGACCAATGGTCTTCGGTCTTCCTCTCCGTCTTCTGGGTTGGATGCCCAGAAGCCAGTCAGCAGTGGCAGCAAGAAAAACAGGCTCCGTTTTCATGTCAACCCAGGCCATTCGGGCGGCTGAGAACCAGCCCAAGATACAAATGCAAAACGCAGCCAGTGCATCCTAGAGGATGTTTTGAATTATCCACTTCATAATTCTTGTTATTCACTGCATAATATTTCAAGTTGAAAATTATTTTATTTGCAGTAAGTTGAAGGTTGGAAAGCTCTGAGCGCCGATTATGACTTCTCAGTTAACCAGCTCTTTGACCTTCACAAGCCATTTTTCTTTTCCAAGTCCTATTTTACTTACCTTCAAATGAGGGGAGTGGACCACATGGTTTACACTGTCTTCAAATTGTAGGAATTCAATGCTTTTAACAATCCTATCTAATAAAAGTGTAACATGCAAAAAAAAAAAAAAAAAGGACCTAGTGCTTTCTCAAAAAGGGTTCTAGCTTTGTTCTACAACCCTAGGGGCTTCTGATATGAGATCCCACGGGAGCTGGCCACAGGCTCCCCCAGCGTTCTGGTCAGCTGTGGACATCTTGAGCACAAAGGGACTCCCTGGGCCAGAAGGCCTAAAAGGCAGGGCTGCCTCCCTTACAGCAGGTCTGCTTTGGTGTCCTCCGACATGGGTGGCTCTCATATACCCTTCAGTCCCGGTCAGTGGGTCAGAGCAGCACATTCCAATGTGGGCTCCAAGGGCAGAGGTCCACCACACACTGCAGCTCTCCTTCAGGGACAGAGGGTGCAAGGTACCACAGCTTGTGCAGCATTGGGGAGGGGGTGGGACAGAAAGACGGTCTCTTTTCTCATCACTGTAAGAGCAATCACAGTGATATACAATACCAGTTGTAAGAATACACTATACTAAAAAAAATGAATATACTATACTGTGTTTATCCATTATTCTGTTGATGGACTTTGGGTTGTTCCCAGGTTTGGCTATTATCTTTGGGTGGACATGGCATCATTTCTCTTGGGTGGAATGACTAGATTCAAGACTGTGTGTTTAGCTTTTCCTACCAGCACAGTGTGAGAATTCTCTTTCACTTTGAAGGATCCAGACATGCCTCCCTGCCCCCCGACATTCCCAGAAACTTCATGGACATGCAAGGCTCTGTGTTTTCACAGGATTTGTCGCCCACTTGCCGGCACACATGCCTCCTAGGCCCCACTTGTTTCCTGACTACCCCAGCTGTGGCTCTGCTCAGTGGACGGGAGGGGTCCTCTGGGTCCCAGTAATTCCAGGAAGATCTGGCTATTTTTTTTAATAGTTTCTTTTTTAAAAAAAAAAATATTTTTATTGATTTCAGAGAGGAAGGGAGAGAGAGGTAGAGAGAAATAGAAACATCAATGATGAGAATCATTGATTGGCTGCCTCTTGC
Source organism: Antrozous pallidus (assembly GCA_027563665.1). Lineage (NCBI taxonomy): Eukaryota > Metazoa > Chordata > Mammalia > Chiroptera > Vespertilionidae > Antrozous > Antrozous pallidus. The sequence continues at coordinate 32,119,588 of CM050518.1, forward strand.
ACACCCTCCACTGAGCATGTGCCCTTGACCAGAATCAAACCTGGGACCCTCAGTCCGCAGGTCTGGGTATTTTTCTTTCCTCACTACAGTTACACAGGTCACAAGACTCCTTGACAAATTCTAGGAGGAAGATTTATAGTGAAATATATAAGGCGATTTCTGGGTTCTTCCTTCATCTGGTGGTCTGGTTACTGAGTAAAGAACTGGGGTCTATATTGTGGTGGATCAGGCTAGGCCCCGATTCACCACGTTTTGGATACATAGAACAGATGGGATCTTTTTTTTTTTTAAATATACTTTATTGATTTTTTACAGAGCGGAAGGAGAGGGATAGAAAGTCAGAAACATCGATGAGAGAGAAACATCGATCAGCTGCCTCTTGCACGCCCCTTATTGGGGATGTGCCCGCAGACAAGGTACATGCCCTTGACCGGAATCGAACCCAGGACCCTTCTGTCCACAGTCCGACGCTCTATCCACTGAGCCAAACCGGTCTTGGCACTGATGGGATCTTAATGGGCTTCCTGACTATTTCTGTCCTGGGAGACCCATGACCAATTAGCACCTCCTCTGGATCAAACCATTCTTTTATTTTTATTTTTTAAAGTATATTTTCATTTATTTCAGAAAGGAATGGAGAGGGAGGGAGAGAGAGAGAAACATCAATGATGAGAGAGAATCATTGATTGGCTGCTTTCTCTACTGGGATTGAGCCTAAAACCTGGGCATGTGCTCTTGACTGTAATCGAACCCAGGACCTTTCGGTCCACAGGCTGACGCTCTATCCATTGAGCCAAACCGGCCAAAGCATTCTTATTAGCACAGCATATATACTCAACACAGGTTCACAGCCACATACACAATGAACTCTGACAAATCAACTTAAAAAGACCAGCCCCGAGAAAGCCACCAAAGAAGCTATGCAGTTTGTCCAATAAAAACAAAAGGTACTTATCCCATTAGTAATAGAGGAACTAAAGTTAAAACCATATTGAAAAACTCACTGGAATCGCTAAAATTAAAAGGTTTTACCAAGTGAGTATAGAACAGTGGGAACCTCCATCCACCATTAGAGGGAGTATACCAGGTGTTCCAGTTAGTAATGCGGATTTCATAATTAAAAAACCCCACACATGATAATTTCATGAGAAACATCAAAAGTGCTTTATTCAAAGTAATGTCCATCGTTAGCTATACTTTCCTCCTATCTTTCAGGTAATTTGTGGATATCGTCCCAATAGAACTTTTCTTGTTTTGAGGCAAACCATTCAGAGGCCCAATTTTCCACTTCTTTGTAGTTTTGAAGTGCATGTGCCATGGATTGGAACGAGTGGTAATCTGAAGGAGCAAAGTCTGGTGAATACAGCGGGTGGGTTAATACTTCCCAGGCAAAATCTTTTAATGTCTTTAGCTGGTTTTGAAGTGTGTGGTGGTGCATCATCATGAAGCAAAATTACTTTGCTGTGTCTTCTGGCACATTCTGGTAGTTTCACGATCAAAGCGTGGTTCAAATTGATTATTTGTTGTTGATAGCCATCAGTATTAACGGTTTCACCTGGTTTTAGAAGCTCATAACACACCACACCTCCCTGATCCCACCAGACGCAGAGCATTGTCTTGTTTCCGAAGCCATTTGGCCTTGCAGCCGATGTTGATGGTTGACCTGGATCAACCCATGATTTTGTGCATTTGGGATTCTCAAAATAAATCCACTTTTCATCGCCAGTCACAATTTAATGCAAAAAAGACTTTTTTTCATGCCGCTGAAGCAACATTTTACTGATGACTTTTCGGTTTTCCATTTGTCTTTTGTTCAGTTGATGTGGCATCCATTTTCCTTCCTTTAAAATCTTTCCCATTGCTTGTAAATGATCGGAAATTGTTTGCTGAGCAACATTTAATCTTTCTGCAAGTGGTTTTTGAGTTTGTTACGCATCTTCATCCAATAATGCTTGTAATTGTTGATCTTTAAACTTTTTCAGTTGACCTGGATGTTCTTTGTCTTTCACATTAAAATCATCACTTTTACAGCGTTTAAACCAGCGTTCACAAGTATCTTGAGATGAAGCATGTTCACCATAAGCTTCCCGAAGTATATGATAACTTTCAGCAGCACTTTTCTTCAAAATAAAGTAATGAATTAAAACTTCCCACAAATACTCTCTTTTTTGGCATGAAATTTGACACCTTTAAGCGTAAAAATATCTATGTTAACACCTTCAGGAAATTTGACATATGAAGTTTTGAAGCTTGCTGGCAATACAACAAAATAGCATACATATCAAATCACATACATATCAACATATGTGTAACTCCATCTATTGAAAAAAATCCGCATTATAACCCGTATACCTGGTGGATGGCACAGCTGCTTGGGAAAGCTGTTTGTAATATTATTAAAGCTGAGCATATGTACACCGTGTGATCCAGCAATTCCACTCCCGAAATGCATGCGTATGAGCATCAAAGACAGGTCCATGGATGTTGATTACAGTGGCACTATGTGTCAGAGTCCAAAACTGGAAACAGGCCGTAAATTAAAATAAATGTATTCAGCAGAATACGCAGTCCCCCTTCTCTGTGGTTTTGTTTTCTGTGGTTTCAGTTACCCATGGTCAACCACAGTTAGAAATTATTAAATGGAAAATTCCAGAAATAATTCCTAAGTTTTAAAGTGTGTGCTGTTCTGAGCAGGATGACAAACTCCCAAGCCAACCTGCCCTGTTCTTTCTGGAACGTGCGTGTCCCTTTGCTCAGCGTGTCCACACTGCGTGATCTGCCCACTGTCAGTCATCTAGTGGCCGGCCGGTTACAAAATCGACCTTCTGTCGTGGTATCACAGTGCTTGTGCTCAGGTAACCCCTATTTTACTTAATAATGGCCCCAGAGCACAAGAGTAGTGATGCTTCAGATACGCCGAAGAGAAGCCATAAAGTGCTTCTTTCAAGAGAAAAGGTATGTATGTATACGAAGAAAATATAGTAAATATAGGGCTTGGTACTATCTGTGGTTTCAGGCATCCACCTGGGGTCTTACAATATATTCCAGGATAGGGAAGGGGGGAGAGAAGTAAACTAATCAAATTTATTAATTTTACATTTTACATTTTAAAGGCCCTGTCACTGTATTGAGAAGACTGCCATCTGCTGGAGGTAATCAGAACTGCAGGGCAGATATTGGCCTCCAGCAATTCATTCCCAATTAGGCTGTATTTGGCACATAATCTTTAGTCCCTGGTATGAGTTTGAGACCATTCTCTAGTTTAATTAAAATTAATAGTAATAATTAATAATTAATAATAATAATGGCCGCATTGAACATGTATTGAACACTTGTTATCTCCAAAGCACTTAATTCAACTTTACATGAATTTCACTTAATTGCCACAGCAGTCTTATAGGTTGATTCCAGTATTTTATTTATTTTACTTTGGAGAAAACAAAGGCACAAACAGACTAAGCAATGTTTCCAAGGACACTCAGGAGGTAAGAGGGGAGTGTACTGCTGGTGGGAATGCAGACCAGTGCAGCCAATGTGGAAAACAGTATGGAAGGTCCTAAAAAATTAAAAATGAAATTGCTTTATGACCCAACCATTCCACTTCCAGGTATATATCTGAAGAAACAAAAAACACTATTTTGAAAGAACATATGCATTCCTATGTTTATTGTGTTATTTACAATACCCAAGATATGGAAGCAGGCCAAATGCCCCCCAATAGAAGAGGAGATAAAATAGCTGTGGTATATAGATACAGTGGAATATTATCTGGCCATAAAAAAGAATAAAATGTTACCATTTGGGAGAGCATGGATGAACCTAGGGGGTATTATGCTAAGTAAAGTAAGTCAGACAGAAAAAGACAAGTAGCATATGATTCACTTATATGTGGAAGCAAAAGAGCAAGAGGAACAAACAAACAAAAGAGAAACAGACTCACAGCTACAGAGAAAACACTGATGGCTGCCAGAGGTGAAGGGATTAAGAACTACCAATTGGTATCACAGAATAGTCCCGGGGATGTAAGTGCAGCCTAGGCAACATAGCTTGTAATATTGTAATACCTACACACTGTACCAGGTGGGTGCCTGAACTATCGGGGGACCACTGCATGAAGTATGATTGTCTTATCACTATGCAGTACCTATAAAACTGCACTAATAAAAGAGAAGCATGCAAATTGACCATCACTTCACTATGCCCACCAGCCAATCAGAGTGAGTATGCAAATTAACCCAACAAAGATGGCAGTTAATTTGCATACACAGACACAGAGCAAAGACTGAAGACAGTGTAGAAGGAAGAGGGAGGGAAAGTGGAAAGTGGGGCAGCAGCTGGAGGGAAAGTACAGGCGGTGGCGGCGGGAGGGAAGCCCACCTTGGCAGGCTTCGCTCCCTTCTCTGCTTCACTCAGGCCGCAGGAAGCCCTATTCTTGCAGGAATCTTCCTGCAACGGGCCTCTAGTTACAAAATAATATTGACTGTAACCTGTAATTTTAAAAAAAGCAACAGAGCACAAGGCTCCATCTAGGCTCCATTCTTCAGGACTGGACTCAGCTCTTAGGGACTTGGTTTGCCTCAAAGGGTCTTGGCTCTGCACTTTGGGTCTGGGCTCAACTCTTCCGGGATAGGTTTGGCTATTTGGTGCTAGGGTATCTGCTGGGGACTAGCTTTTCCTTTTTAGGTCTCAACTTGACTCCTTGGGCCTACCCTAGGCTCTTAGGGGCTAGGCTGCAAGCTTTTGGATGGGCTCAGCTGTTTAGGGCTAGGTTCCACCCTATGGGACTTGGCTCTGCCCTCAGCTGGGATCTTTGTGGATAGGCTCTGCTCTTAGGCACTAGGGTCATCCTTTCAGGACTAGCTACAGTGCTTAGGGCTAGGCTCGGCCCTTCCCGGCTAGATGTGGCTCTTTGGGGTTCCCTTAGCTCTGCTTTTGGGGGTACGCTCAGCTGTTCTGGGTGAGGCACATCTCTGAAGAGAACTGAGCTTAGACCAGAAGATGGAGCCTATCTCTCTAAATAAGCAAAGAAGCGAAGCGTTCCTGAACAGAGCAGAGGGCTCTGGGGACCTAGGCTCTGCCCTTCAGGACTGGCTGGGCCCTTAGGGACTTAGGGCCCTCTGAGGGGCTTGGCTCAACTCTTAGGGACTTAGGTCCCGCTTTGGGTCTGGGCTCAACTCTTCTGGGTTAGGTTGGGTTATTCCAGGCGGGGTTTACCTCTGAGGGACTAGCTTTCCCTCTTTTAAAAAAAAAAAGGAAGAGGAGAAATTGGGATTCAAACGCAGGCAGATTATACCAGGCTTCTAATTACTATCCAAAGTGCTTTCTCTATCTTCAGTTTATTCCTGAGTGAAGCAGTGAGTAGGGCAATCATGCAAACACTCCCATCTCTCGTGGAGATTTCTTTACAAGGTCTTATTTATTTCTATAACTAGAGGGCCCGGTGCACAAACTTTGTGCACTTGGGGTCAGGGTGGTCCCTCAGCCTAGCCTGTGCCCTCTTGCAGTATGGGAGCCCTTGGGTGATGTGTGACTGAGGCTTAGGCCTGCTCCCCAAACTGGCAGTTGGACATCATTAGCACTGCCACGGAGGCGGGAGAGCCTCCCAGCACCATTGCTGCGCTCGCCAGTCATGAGCCTGGCTTCTGGCCATGGTGATGGGGCTGAGGAAGAGGAGGCTGCGACAGTGGGGGCCGGGGCAGAGGTGGCCACTGCTGAGGTGCATTGGGCCTCTATTATAGGATAGATTCACAAAAGGGCCCAGGAAGCCATGAGGGATATCTGTCAGGTCCAGTCACTCCGAAATCCATTTCTCCGCCCCCCAAGACAAGTTAGTATACTTGCAAAGAGCATCCAAAAACAAACACAAAGTTAAATTTCACCAGGTCAGGAAGTAACTGAAATCCTGGGAATTTGTTATTAAAATTTTTTCTCGGGTTCTGAACGTCACAGTAGCAATAAAATCTTCAGAGAAAAAGACCACGTGTCTTGCTCTAGCCAGTTTGGCTCAATGGAGAAGTGTCAGCCCATGATCTGAAGGGTTCTGGGTTCGATTCCAACCAAGGGCACATACCTCTGTTCACTCTTCTAAAAATCAATGGAAAAATACCCCTGAGTGAGGATTAACAACAACAACAAAAAGATCAAGGGTCTCACACAAGGAAATGACAAACCTGACAAATGATGATAAAAGGGGATGTAGAGCAATTTATAAACTGCTGTTTTCAAACATATATATATATTAGAGGCCCAGTGCATGAAATTTGTGCACGGGAATGGGGTTGTGTGTCTCTCAGCCCAGCCTGAACTCCCTCCAATCTGGGACCCCTTGAGAGATGTCTGACTGCTTGTTTAGGCCTGATCCCACTGGGCCTACTCTTGCATAAGTTTCATGAATAGGGCCTCTATGCTATATATATAAAAGCCTAACAGACACTTGGACATCTCTCTCACAATCCAGGACTGCAGGCTCCCTCACCTGACTGCCTGATTGCCCCTAACCACATCTGCCTGCCAGCCTGATCCCTCCCTAACCACTCCCCTGCCAGCCTGATTTGCACCTAATTGCCCTTCCCTGCTGGGCTGGTCATATCCAACTGTCCTTCCCTGCAGGCCTGGTCACCCCCAACTGTCCTTCCCTGTAGGCCTGGTCACCCCCAACTGACCTCTGCTGGCCTGGTTACCCACAACTGCCCTCTTCTGCAGGCCATCTTGTGGAGGCCTTCTTGTGTCCACATGGGGGCAGCCCTCTTGTGTGTTGGAATGATGGTCAATCTGCATGTTACTCTTTTATTAGATAGGACTAGAGGCCTGATGCATGAAATTTGTGCATGGGTGTGGGGAAGGGCAGTTGGGTATGACCAGGCCAGCAGGGAAGGGCAATTAGGTGCAAATCAGTCTGGCAGGGGAGTGGTTAGGGAGGGATCAGGCTGGCAGGCAGATGTGGTAAGGAGCAATCAGGCAGTCAGGTGAGTGGTTGGGAGCCAGCAGTCCTGGATTGTGAGAGGGATGTTCCTCAGCCCAGCCTGCACCTTCTCCAATCTGGGACCCCTCGAGGGATGTCCGATTGTCCACCAGGATGGGGCCTAAATGGGCAGACACCCTTCTCACAATCCAGAACTGCTGGCTCCCAACTGCTCACCTGCCTGCTTTCCTGATTGCCCCTAACCACTTCTGCCTGCCAGCCTGATCACCCCCTAACCACTCCCTTGCCAGCTTAATTGATGTCTAACTGTTCCCCTGCCAGCCTGTTTGCCCCCAACTTCCCTCCTCTGCCGGCGTGGTCACCCCAAACTGCCCTCCTCTGCAGGCTTGATTGCCCCCAACTTCCCTCCCTTGCAGGCTTGGTCCTTCCCAATTGCCCTCCCCTGCTGGCCATCTTGTGGTGGCCATCTTGTGTCCACATGGGGGCAGCCCTCTTGTGTGTTGGAATGATGATCAATCTGCATATTACTCCTTTATTAGATAGAGGCCTGGTGCATGGATGGGGGCCAGCTGGTTTGCCCTGAAGGGTGTCCCGGATAAGGGTTGGGGGTCCTTTGGGGTGTGGTGTGGTCTGGGTGAGGGGCCTATGGTGGTTTGCAGGCCTGCCACACCCTCCAGTGACCCAAGCAGAGGCCCTGGGATCTGGAATTATGTCTACAATTGAAACTTTGTAGCCTGAAGTGGAGCCAAGCCTTCTGCTGGCTCCCTGGAGGTGACAGCCATTTCTGTTTGGGTTTATTTAAATTCTATAATTGAAACTTTGTAGGCTAGAGTGGAGGCCTAGGCGCTAGGGCTGCAGAAGCTTGGCTTCCTTCATCGCCAGGGGAAACCCTAGCCTCTGCTCTCTCCAGCTCCATGGCTGCTGCCATTTCTGTTGGGATTATGTATCTTCTATAATTGAAACTTTGTAGCATTGAGTGGAGGCCTAGGCTGGCAAGGGCAGGCAGAAAGTTTGGCTTCCTCCATTGCTGGGGAAACCCAAGCCTCCCTTCTGCTCTCAGTGGCTGCAGCCATCTTGGTTGGGGTTTATTTGCTCCTGATTGGCTGGTGGGCGTGGCTTGTGGGTGTATCAGAGGTATGATCAATTTGCATATTATTTTTTTATTAGATAGGGAAAAAAAATTCCAAGCTTGACTCTTCCTGCCAGAATTGCCCACATTTCAGCAGTGAACTGGGCTTGTTTCCTAGGTATTTATTTCACCTCTACACCTATGTCAGGGAAATAACCACAGGTAAAGTTCAAGGGGTACTTGTCTGCTAAGAAAGTAAACGTATATGTGGTAATAACATTAACGTTTACTTTCTTAGTGACTTTCAAGCACACTATACTTAGATCCCCAGAATGTGTTCATCTTATAAGTGGAAGTGGGTACTCCGACCATTTCCCCACCTCCCCACACCCTGACAACCACCATTCTGTTTCTATGAATTTAACTTCAACCTCATCTACAAGGCTCTCCGCTCTGGCTCGTGCTCTCCTTTCTAGCATCATAGCTCACTGAAGTCAGCTCTTCTATCTTACGCTCACATAACAATGAAGTACCGAGTCCTTCTAATGTTCCCAGGCACTGTGCCTGACTCACATGGCTCCCCTTTTGAGTGCCTGCACCACCTTTACTGCCTCAAGAATACCGGCACATTCTCTAGGCTAACTCAGGCTTCTCCTCAGCTGACCAGCAGCCTGGCTCCCTCTTGTCCCATTCAATTTTCAGTCACACCCAGTTCAATGCCAATAGGAATCCCAATTTCCATGTGGTGAGGGGAGAGATCCTTTATTCTGTGCAAACAGTTCAATTGTGAAACAGCTCCAGCTCGGCTGTGGCTGTAGGTGGCTCCAGCTCGGCTGTGGCTGTAGGTGGCTCCAGCCCGGCTGTGGCTGGAGGTGGCTCCAGCCCGGCTGTGGCTGTAGGTGGCTCCAGCCCGGCTGTGGCTGTAGGTGGCTCCAGCCCGGCTGTGGCTGTAGGTGGCTCCAGCCCGGCTGTGGCTGTAGGTGGCTCCAGCCCGGCTGTGGCTGTAGGCTCCAGAGAAGGCCAGCGTAACGGCTCAGGTGTCGCAGGTGCAGCCAGTGAGACCGCTCTGCTCCTGTGTTGCGGCTCAGCCAACATTGCAGCTCTAGTCGGGTAACACCACCTTCAATAGAAAACTAGAAGTGTGCTCTCGCAGGGAAAACTTTTACAAAGATTTCAAGGACTATTGTGTACCTGTGACTGTATTCCATGCAAAAAATTTGGAGTATACTGAAAAACCATGGGAATGACCTCAGGCTTACTTAGGCCCGGTGTGGTCTCCATGACGGAGTAGATTAAGGAGGCACCCAGCACCCATTCATGTGGCAAATATTCTCTTTTCCTGTCTACTTGGACCACCACAAGCAGTTCTCCTTCACCTGGCAGTATATCACCACCACCCAGTCCACGTGGTGAACTCTACAGTTTTGTACAACTTCATCTTTAACCCCCTGACTACCCACCCAGGACATCATGGTGATCCACTTCACTACATACTGCTACTGATCCCGGAGAACTGGAAGGGGCGAGAATCCAGGGGTCTTGGTAAAGCATCTATGCTTAACGGGGGAGATAAACCCTGGGGGGAAAGTGCCTATCCAGTAAAGTTCTTGGGGGTAAAGAAATGTCAGATAGGTGGATAAAAACGAAGCCTGGTGTAGAGGTGGCTCTGCATGACACACTGGTATCAGAGTGAACACCAGGGAGTCACAGCCCCATGCCGGACACTGAACAGCAGTGAAGGGAAAGCAGCCCAAAGGCAGAACTTCAAGAACACGCCACACTGTCTCCTCTACTTAAAGACAGATGACTTGTGTCTACACCCTGAATCAGAGGGGAAGGGACTTGGGAAGAATGAAACTGGATTTCCTAACACAGGTCCAGGGTCCCCTGTGAAAGCTCATCAAGACTTCCATGGCCCAGATGATCTGTCCACTCCTCACAATAAAGTCCAAGACTGTGGGGACAGTTGCCAATCCACGGCCCCCAATGTGTCCATCAGCTCATCCCAGAAGTCATGTTGAGCATCTGAAAGGACTCCCCTGTGCTGTGCCCAGATTTAGTAGCAACCAGGGAAAAGAAGGTCTATTACCAGCCTGAGGGAGGCTATTGCTCTGAGGGGTACAATGTCCTGATGGGGGCGGGGTGCAAGGCACAATGACAACCACTAGCTCTATGCTTACACCTGAATGTGGGGGATTGCCCATATTTTCTAAAAGGTTTTCATTTCTTGGGTGTTCCCAAACCCTCTCTACAATGTGGAAGTTCAGGAAAAGCTGGGATTCTGTCCTCTTGTGGTATCTGGGCAAGTTCAAGTGAACTTGAACTTGAGCGGCTATAGCTCTGGCTCGGAGAAATAGCTCAATCTCATCCCAGGTGTTGCTCAAGAGCTTGTGTGAACAGGGCAATGGATCTACATGTTCACTTATTCAATCTTGTGAGTTTTAACCACAAGTATTTCTGGGACCCTCAGGGTTTGATCCAAGTGCTTGACAAATTACACTGACCTTGTAATCCCTGGATCAACCAGGCCTCCCCTGCTAGCACCTGTCTGCTGTGGTCCAAGGGGCTGGTAGTGCCAGGAGAGATGCAAGTCACTGAGGCCATGTGTGGAAAGGGCTATTAGAAGAACGGGGTCTCCACCTTGCCTTCTGTGTCTTGAGCCACCAGATCCTGGACAACAAAGGCCCTGATCAAGCAGAAACAGGTGTTTGGCCAATGGTTGGCTTGTATCTCAGGTACCATGTGATAGCTGCTCCTGGCTGGAGCCCTAAAACCCTAAGAGGTCAGCAGACTTCTTCTGTAAAAGCCATATAACAGCCCTAGCCAGTTTGGCTCAGTGGATAGAGTGTCAGGCTGAGGAATGAAGGGTCCCAGGTTCGATTCTGATCAGGGGCATATGCCTGGGTTGTGGGCTTAGTCCCCAGTAAAGGGCATGTAGGAGGCAGCTAATCAATGATTGTCTCTCATCATTGATGTTTCTATCTCTAAAATCAATTAAAATATATTTTTTAAAAAGCCATATTAACAAGTATTTTAGACTTTGCAAGTCATATATGGTCCCTGTTGCAACTAATCACCTCCGCCATTGTAGCATCCAAGTAGTCAATGAATGGGTGTGGCTGTATTCAAACAAACCTTTATTTACAAAAACAGGCAGTAGACCAGATCTGGCCCATTTGCCAACCACTGACCACACTCGATGATACTCAGGAGGTGATCGCACGACTGTGGTCGTCTGCCCCTCTGTGAGATGGAAACCTTAGTGCTGTGCTGACAGTTGTACATGGGGCAGAAAAGGGCACTGATCAAGTGGTAGATGCAGAGGCCAAAACAAGAGGGCCACAATGGAATAGGCTGAGCTTCCTTCTTCAGAAGAAACACCACTGTTTTATCTCAGGTCATACCCATACACACACACAGTTTCTGGGCAGGCACAGTCCTTACTGGGCCCTTAGTTGCCCTTGTGCTGTGGCCTGACCACCTGACCCTCTTTGGTGATGGCCCAGTTGTAGCTCTTTGGAGAGTCCAATGCTTCTTCTATCCGAGCATCCAGGTTCTCTCGGGTGATGAAGGTTTTTGCATCCTCCTATTGAGACAGAAGGCCAGCTGAATGGGAGCCCCCAGCACAGGCCACCTGCCCACCCTGCCTGCTGGCCTTTAGCCCACTGACAGCCCCAGCTCTCCCTGGGAAGGATGCTTGGAGCCCAGGCCTTCTGTGAGTGCCTTGTTGACTTGCCAGCAGCCTTGTCACATTACTCTTTCTTAATCATTCACTGGACAGCTCTGTCAGAACCACATCACACCATGTGACAATTTACCTCTTAGCCTCTCTCAATCCCCTCCTTCTCCCTCCATTACTTTAATTCAAGCCTCATCCATTCTTGCTGGGTCACTCACTCCTGCTAACCTAGCCAAAATATTTACCCCTCCAGTGACACCACCCAAAATACAAAATACAAACTCTTTGTGGATTTCAGGGATGCCTCCCTCAGACACCAGTTTACCACCCACTAGCTCCTTGGACACCTTACAACCTCAACTCTCACTCCGTCTCTGTGCCTGCCAGGCACTCTCCTGCAATCCTCTCCCGAGACTGCCCTCTCCATCTGCACAGAGCCGGTGTCCCACCTCGCTGCACCCAGGGCTCTGCCGGCCTCCCAGGATGAGCTCCCGGTCTCCAGCCCCACCCCGTGGAGACGCGACTCACCTGCAGCTGCAGCACTTCTTGCTCCTTGAGCTGCATCCAGGCCTGTTTCTCTTGGGCCTTACGGGCCTTCTCCTGGGCCTGCAGCTGCTCCTGCTCCAGCGCCTCCTGCCGCAACCTCGCTATCCTGGGAGGAGCAAGAGGCCGAGATTGAGGGGGCTGGGCTCCCGCGAGCCAAACAGGTGGCCCCGCCCCGCCCACCCCACCCGTCCGTCTCACCGCAGCTCGTGAAGCCGCTGATTCTCCGCCCGATTCCAGGCCATCAGCTCGCGGTGCTCCGTGGCGTCCTTCAGCGCCTTGCGCTCCGCCAGGACCCCGGCCCGCGCCTCGTGCATCTTCCTCCGCACCTCGGACACGAACTGCAGCCTGTCAGAGACGCGCCCAAGGTCGGACCCTCAGCCGCCCACCCCAACACTCCCGGCGGCCGCCTCCCAGTCTGTCCGTCACACACACCTGAGGGCGCGCACGATCTGGCGGTACTGCCGGTAACGCTCCGTCAGCACGAAGAACTCCGTAGGGTCCACCGCGGGCGGGGTCGTCACGCGCCCGATCTTGGACTTGGCCGGCGGGTCGTGGCGGGTCTTGCGGCCTCGCACGAGCAGCAGCAGCGGGGCCGGGGGCCCGCTTAGGGGCCGCGCGCCCAGGTAACTCAGTGGGCGCAACATGACCGAGGCCACCTCGCGTCCGGCGCGCCGCAAGGCATCACGGGATCCCGGAAGCGGGCGCGGGGCACCACGGGACGTGCAGTCCAAGGTCTATCCTTTACACAGTACCGGGGAGCCCCCTCCAACGGCGCTCAAGGTCCTGCCAAAGTCTGCCGCCATCCCCCGCCACGGGCTCAGGCCGCGCCCTTCCTGCGGGGCCAGATCACGTCCGTGCCCCTCCCGTTTGCGGGTCGGGTCCGCGTCTCCAGAACCCTCGCGGGGAAGGGGCTCAGTGTGAGAGGGAGAGGTGGAGGACAGAGAATTGGAGGCAACCTCCGGAATCTCATAACTTTATTGGGCGGCGGTGCGCAGCGCTCGGGTCCAGTACGCCGGGGACGGGAACGGTCATTCCAGTGGAAGCTCTGGTCAGCTGGCCGGTCCCGACCCTTCCCCTCCCGACCTGGCTCCGCTGAGACAGGCTCCTAGGCTAGAGGACCCAGGAGTCCTTCACCTCCCTGGGCGTCGGTTACCCACTCTCAACAAACCTGGTGTGTAAAAACCTGAGCTCACACGGATTTAACTTAGGCGATAAGGTTTTGCCATATAGGAATCTACTTACTACTTTCTCCTTTAGTTACCGTGCACTCCTGGTGCACTTTGAAATACTATGTGCAAAATAGTAATAATCCATCACCACACACCTGTGTTCTGGGCTTTGGAGGGCTCTGCAATCACTGCCATTTCTAGTCAGTGACTACCTGTCAGTGTGAGGTCCCACATCTCCTGCCCACTGGCAGGTGAACACAATGATTTCTATAGGAATCAAGCCTGGGGGACCCCACTGCAGTCACTGTCTTACTTATGGAGGCTTTTTAGTGCAGTACAATTATTTCCTACTCCATTAGTGACTTCCAATCTTTAATTTAATGTATCTTAATTGTTTAGAGTTTCTGGGAAATAGAATAGCAGACAGCACCCTGCTTGTAAGAAGCAGGGGCACTAACAGCTGGGGGTGCTGTGGTAGGTAGGGGGTGTCTCAGTGCTGTCTACCCCATCTTCCACTCACATAGCCCCCAGTCCTTAGCCACTATGGGCCCTGGTGACCAATGCCTGGGGCCTCTCACCCTACTTACCACAGTGTCTGCACCAGGTACTGCTTCCTATGGAGGGTCCCCTGGCCTGTGGTCCTGCCCTCGCAGGGCACACGTTGCCCCTGGAGTGTGTGTTGGGGAGAGCCAGGGCATTGCTTTGGAGGCTATGGCAGTCTGGTCTGGGCTGCTTGCTGTGGTGCCCAGAATCCTTCCTCAAAAGATAGCTGAGGCTGCCCTCACTACCCCCAACGCCAGGTTCAAGATAGGTGAAGGAGCCCTCGCCAGCACTTTCTTCCTCCCACTCAGACTGGGGAGACCCGTCACCCACCTGGGGGCCATGGGGCATGCTGGCGGTGCAGGGGTGAGCTGGAGGCTCACTTTCCTCCACTGTACCAGTTGTGGGACCAGTGCCGAGTCTGAGGGTCCAGGTTGGGTGGTCAGCAGCAGCAGCAGCAGCAGCAAGAGGCCTACCTTGGTGCTGGCCATGGCAGGGCTGCTCCTGATGGGGAACTCAGTAAGTTAAGAAATTTTTAGCTTTAGATATGTAGTTAATAAACTTGGTAATTAATGCATGTAGAAAAGCTATTGTTCCAGGGACTGGAATGTATGACTGGACCTGCCTTGACTTCAGGAGACCCACAAGCAATTTGACCTTTGTGCCCTAGGAGAGCTGTAAGTGGCCAAGATGGTATCTGAGCCACTGTGCTCCAGGAAGAGGTCAGCTGCCCAGGATGTAAAGAATCAGCACTGGTCAGCAGATGAAGGGAAGCTCAGGAAATCACTTAAATCACTTGACTGCAGCTTTTATCTGATTAACCATTTTCCCTGAATTCCAAACCCCTCACCTCCTTTCTCCTGCATTCCAAACCCTTTACCTACATTTAGTGTGGTCAGCTGTTTTCTCTCGCCTGGGGGTGGGAGAGCAGCAGGGCAGCAGAGGCCTGTTAATAACCAGTCTTTGCATTTGAGCTGAACAGCAACTGCAAAGGCCTGAGTCAGGTTTGACATCATGGGGACCGGGTGTATCAAATCCTGTGGCAAAGATGACGGAGGGAATGGCATAATGGGCATCATGGTAGGTCATGGGCACCTGGAATTCAGCCGCCCAGACAGGAGGGCATACATGCATTTCCAAATTGACTTATTTAGCAGGGACCTGAGATCGGTGTGTCCAGTTAAATTGTTTTGAGGGGGAAAAACCAAACAGGCTTTGTTCCTTATGCATGGGTTAACCAAGTAACTTTTAGAGAAACATTGGCTTTGTAGTTTAGTAAACATGATTGAGTTTAATAAACAAGCTTAGTTTTGACTTGGGTTTACAGAATGTTTATTTTAAAAAAAAAAGAAATGGGGCTGAAACCAGTTTGGCTCAGTGAATAGAGTGTCGGCCTGCGGACTGAAAGGTCTCAGGTTCGATTCCGGTCAAGGGCATGTACCTTGGTTGCGAGCACATCCCCAGTGGTGGGTGTGCAAGAGGCAGCTGATCGATGTTTCTCTCTCATCGATGTTTCTGACTTCCTATCCCTCTCCCTTTCTCTCTGTAAAAAAATCAATAAAAAATGTATTTAAAAAAAAAAAGAAAAAGAAATGGGGATGCCCTTTTTTTCTGTAATTCATTTTTGCTAAAAAATCCAAACCAGAACTGAGCTTCCCAGGAGAAGCACCGGGCCCCTTCTTTCTGACAACATACCTAGCTTTTTAGGAATGTTTGCTGTCCCTTTCCAGACTACAAACTCTGGAATTCATCCTCCTATCCTCTGCAGGACACAGAAAGCCGTTTGTTCACCAAGTTCTGGCTGATTCTCTGGCCTTGGGGAGAGGACATCATTCCAGTCTGGGAGCTCTTGTAGTCGAGTGGGGAAAGGAACAAAATGGAGAAGAGGCAACACAGAACTGCCAGGTGTGGGTGGAGGTGAAAGGGCTGCAGCGAGGGACGGTGCCTGTGGGTCATCCCCCCGAGCAGGAAGCAGGCTATGTGGACCTGGAGCTCAGGGGACTTGGGCTTGGAAAAGGGCTGAGGACCCACAGCATACAGACAGCAGGAATGCCTGGCCTCTGAGGAGACACACAGTGGAGCGCGAGAGTCACCCCAAGGAGGAACTAGGTGCAGATGGGGGCAGGGGTGTCCCTGGGGCTCAGTGCACAAGTCACCTTGGTGAGAACAGGTAAGAAAGGAAATGAAGTGGGAAAGAGGCAAGAGTGAGAGTGTAGACTTCAAGAAGTCTATCAAAGGGACAAGAATTTAAGCCTGGAGGAAGAGATTTGCTGGGGGAAGTGATGAGAGAAACAGAAAACCTAGCAGAGAGGTGACTACCCTGTTTTCCCGAAAGTAAGACATCCCCCCGAAAATAAGATCTAGTGCATCTTTGGGAGCAAAAATTAATATAAGACACGGTCTTATTTTCGGGGAAACAGGGTCATTGAAGTCTCTGAAGGTGTGGCAGACTCCAGAGTTCTTGGTGTGTGGTGGGCAGTGGACACCACTCTGCCCCTTTTGAGAAATCCTGGCTGACGGGTGGGAAGTAGTTACTCCTGCCCTTCCCATACAATCATCCTGTGTGAGCCCCAATACACTTTCCTTTTAGCCCAGACTAGTTCCTGTTGGGTTTGTCTTTTGAAATCATGTGAACCCTGCTTGAAGACATCTGTTAACCAGGTGATATTTAAAATGTTGGCCCAGCCACTGCTCAAGTCAGCATGGACTCCAGCAGAAAACCATTGGGACAAAATAGCGTGCAGCTGCTCAGTACCAGCCCTGGTAACAGTTGGGCAGCCTGCTGGGAGGAGGGGAAGCAGGGCCTGCTGGGAGGGGGGGAAGCAGGGCCTGCTGGGAGGAGGGGAAGCAGGGCCTGTGGAGGGCCCTTTGCATTCTGGCACAGCCTACTGAGCCAAAGCCTGCCCTCCTCCATCTGCCTGGACTTGGTCACACAGAAGCACCAAAAAGTAGTTTGAGGAGCCAGGGTCTTTTCCCCAAACATGGCTCCTCTCATCAGAAATTTGTCAGATTCTATCATTGTTTAATTTACCCAGTTTCTTTTAAAACTACTGAAATTTGAGTTTATTCTTCCTTGGAGTTCCTTAGTTCATACAAAAGGGACCGAGTACCTCCACTGACACATACTCACCTCTTGCAAGCTTCCAGAAGTGGTCTATCGTGTCCCTGCAGACATCCTGAATGCAGTATGAAACTTGGCTCCCGTCTTGGAGCCGGCCTGTCGTTTGCTTGGATTCCGAGGGCCTCTGTAATGTGGCTCCACATGACCTTTCCTCCTTTCACACATCTAAATATCCAGCATCCCTTGGGTCCAGTTCAAGTCCCATCTCCTCCAAGAAGCACAGCAGCACTGATATCTCAAGTGTGCCTTCCTGGACCAGGTTAGGGTGTCACCTCTCAGTCCGGAGCCTGAGAAGGCTCAGGGCCTGGCCCCGTTCCTCAAGAAATGCCCTGCAGGCCAGGCTGCAAGCCTCTCTCAGTCCTGCACTGAGCTATGGCCACCAGTTTAACCTCTTGTTCCTATGATGAGCTGCTTGTGAGGATTGGAGGCAGTGGACAGGCCCCCTTCCCCAGTTGTGCTCCCAAAGACTACATTTCCCAGCCTCCCTGTAGCTAGGTGTGGCCTTATGACTAGGTTTTAACCAATGGGATATGTATGAGAATGAAAAGTACAGATTTTCTTCATGTCCTTAAAAATGAAATTGCTTGCTCTCCACAATGTTTTGGGTTCTCCATGGGAAAAGACGTGATCCAACCATAAAGAAAAGAATGACACCCTAAGGAACACCAGAACCACGAGATGGGAGGATACTGGGCCTCTGGACTAGGCAATTACATGAGAAATAAATGAACATACAACTTATTTGGAACACAAACACTTTTGCCTAATATTCAAGATCAAAATCAAGTTGGAATCTAAGACTCCCACCAGCCAGAATCTGAGGCACTTCCAGATAAGTCCTGGAAATGAGGACAGACGTGAAAGAAAATTGAAGCTATTTAACAAAGTGTGAGAATCAAGACTTATTCCCGGCAGAGTGACACAATTCAGGTAGTTTTGTAACAAAGCACCAGAGAGGTCAGACTGGCCTTAGCCGGGAGCCACTTCCTTTCTCCTCAATGCCCCTGGCCATCTTCCCAGGGTGCCAGGCTGGCTGGGACCCCTGCACCAAAGATGGGCTGGGAGGGGAAGGCATGTCCTTGGCATGTAGCCCAGCACTGGAGGGGTTGCATTTATTGGAAGGGAGGGGTTAGGAGGACTGGCCTCTCCGGGGCCAGTTGAGACAAAACAGTACCAGGAAGGTCAGGAGTGGCCCAGGAGAGCCCAGCTCTGGTATGGATGCCCCGCCCCAGAAAAAGGGAGAGACGTTTCCTCAGGGAGGCAAAGCTTTTATTACCTGATAATCCTTGGTGTGGTGACAGAGGTACCCCGCTGGTCCCCTTACTCCCATGATGGGTGTGGTGGTGGGAGAAGAGGCTGTGTAGAGGGGGAGGGGAGGGATTACTTACAGAGCAGGGAGGGAATAGCGGCCTGACAGGGACCTGGGATAACCAATTTCCTCAAGAGCTCTGAGAGCTTTGTGCTTTTTTCTTAGTTGATGCCAAGCTACCTGGAAAGGGTTTTGTGTTTCTTCTTTAGGAAAAGATGTATAAAATACAGAATAATTTTAGCCCAACTTCCAGGCAGAGAATTTCACGATATCAGTCCAAACATCACACTATTTAATTCCCCAATAAAACATTGGAAAAAGGAGTATCAGTGCTAACACATTTACATATAAAATCTCCACCTAATAAGTAATAGAAGCCTATGTACCAATTTCTAAAACAGTTATAAGATATATACACAATTTTGGGTATATTAACAAACAGAATATTACAAAATATCAAAGGCAATGCTGCTATCCACGGGCTTCTTCACCTCACTTGAAGTTGGCATAATCTGAGAATGCATCAATATATTCCTGCACCACCTTGTAGCAGAACTCGTACTGTTCCTGGAGAGCGAGAGGAGGGGAAAGGCAGGGTTACTGATGAGACCACACATGCGGTTCCAGCCTGAGTTCTGACAGCACCCCCTTCTGGGGAGTGCAGTTCGCCTACAGGTGCAGGCGACCAGAGAAGCGGTCAGATGTGTGTGCCGGTGGGGAGGTGGTCTGTGAGGCCCACACCTCACCATGACCGTCAGGCTTGAGGCACCTAATTAACTCCCAAATATCTTAAAATTTACTTTTCCCATACTCAGTGGTTACCGGTCAGACTGTCAGGAGCCAGACCTCTTCACAGGGAGCCTGAGCAGAAGAGAGGAGGCACTCTGAGTCTTCCCTTCCCCAGGGCTTATGGAGAAGTGTAGACAAGCCCATGGGGCGCCCTGCCCAGGCCAGGCAGGGGTGCACCAGGAAGAGAGTTACCGGTGACAGGGCTATCTGCTTTCACTGCCTCCCAAGGCTCGTTCTGTCTGGGGAAGGGAAGAACGGGTCTGCAATTACATAGACTCTGACAACTAGGAAGAGCCTGTCCTGACAAGGAAGGGCTACAGTTGGTGTGGACACACGGGGCAGCATACCAGTGTCTGGACCATGTGTGGCCTCTGCAGCCGCAGGCTCTTGACGGTTTGGAAGACATCCAGAATCCCCTCTGCTTTCACCCGTTCCAGCACTGTGCTTAGGGCACAGAAGGTCCCTGTCCGTCCTGCCCCCGCACTGCAATAGAGGAGACAGACAATACACCAACCCCCTCAGCTGACAAGGTGAGTGAAAGTGGCAGTGAGTGGAGAAAGGCTGAGGTTGGTGCTGGGGTGGAGCAGGAGGCCCGTCTGCTCCTCACCACATAAGCCCCTGCTCACACAGTTCTGGGGAGGCAGGTGCACCCCTGCTGCCCTCTCTGCACCGCCTGGTGAGGGACTAGCCCATGGACAGCACCGAGCCTTTGGTGTCTACCTACAAACAAGCCTGGACTGCCCTGACCTGCTGCTCACCCAAATTCGAGTTCTCAGCCTCTTTCCCGACAAACCTGCCCCTCTGCACCGGTATGTGTGTGCTGATTCTGTTCGACGCCTCTCATTTTTCCCCTAAATCCTAGGAATCCAGATTCTCACCATGACACTGTCCACCCTATTTAACGTTATCAGTTGTTTCACTCACCAGACCCTACTGAGTGTCTGCTGTGAGGAAGGGACTATGGTGGGTAGCAGTATCGTCAGGTGATAAGATATGCAGCATAGGAAGGAAAAAGAGGAGTTCTAGGAAGGGTGGGGAGAGCTGCTCTCGTAAGGTGGTCAGGGAAGGCTCTGCCAGGCGAGCAGAACCTGAACAAGGTGAGGACAAGCTGGATGGGTGTCTGGAAAATAAGCACTCAGGCATGAGGCAGGAGTGTGCCTAGGTGCCGAAGCTGTGTAGGTGGACCTGATGGACGGAAGGAAAGATGGAAGGCAGGAGAATGCAGGGGTGCGGTCAGAGCCCTCAGGTCCTGTTGGGCCTTATGAACGATTGTTAGATTCAAAGTAAAGGAGTGATGTGGTCTGACTCAAGTTTTAAAGGATGCCTCAGGCTGCTGAGTGGAGAACTGGGGAAATGGTGGAAACAGGAAAAGCAGTGAGGCCAGTATAATTACCGGGGAAGGGGATGTGGCTTGGACAGAGAGGTCCTGGTGGAGAGAGTGAGAACACTTGGTTCTGAAATTATTTTGCAGGTAGAGCATTCGATGCACATGTATGAGAAAAGAGGAGGAGAATAGGAAGACTTCAAGCCACCTCACTTGAGTCGAGTGGTGACTGAAATGACACTGATTTGGAGGTTATGGCAACAGTAGGCTTGGAAAGAAGTATCAGTTCTGACTGAAACCCTTTAAACTGAAATGCCCAAGTGCAACTGTTGAGTAGGTTAAGGTATAAGAAGATGAAGTTTATTTTAGGGGAGAGGTTGAACTGGTGATAAAGATTTGGGTGCTGCCCTAGCTGGTTTGGCTCAGTGGATAGAACGTATGCCTGTGGACGGAAGGGTCCTGGGTTTGATTCCGGCGAAGGGCACATGCTTGGGTTGCGGGCTCAATCCCCAGTGTGGGGCATGCAGGGAGCAGCCGATCAATGATTTTTTTTCTAATCATTGATGTTTCTATCTCTCTTCCTTTCTGAAATCAGTAAAATACATATATATGTATATATATACGTATATATAGAAATACACATATGTATATATGTATACACACACACACACACACACACAAGATTTGGGTGCTGCCCTAGCCCATTTGACTCAGGAGATAAGATTGTACGTAGGCCTGCAGACTGAAGGGTCTCAGGTTTGATTCTGGTCAAGGGCATGTGGGAAGCAACCAATTGATGTGTCTCTTTCCGACTCTCCCTCTTCCTTCCATTCTCTCTAAAAATCGATGGGAAAAATATTGAGTGAGTATTAAAAAAAGAAGATTTGAATGCTGGTATCAAAGCCAGGAGACTCAGATGGGCTCACCTAGGGGAGTGAATGTTAGTTGACATAGAAGAGGTCCAAGGACTGGGCCCTGGGCCACAGACAGAGAGGAATGAGCAAAGGTGACAAGAGAAGAAACAGCTGACGATGACAAAAACTGAACATGAGGGCTGCAGGAGAGAAGCTATGCTGAAAGCATTCCACAGAGATGAGAGTTATCAATTGTCCAAGACTGATGAAGGTGAAGGATAATGAGACTGTGACCTGGGGAAGGTGACAGGTGCCCCTCACAGGGGCAGTTACAATGGAGTGTGAATGTGTGTGTGTTTGGGAAGGGGCAGTTACAATGGAGTGTGAATGTGTGTGTGTTTGTAATTGGAATGGAATCAAGAGAGAATGGGAGGAGACTAATTGGAGAGTAAGTATGAACAAATCTTTTAAGAACCTTTAATATTAAGGAAAACAGAAAAATTGAGGGTAGCTGGAGGGGAATTGGAGGCAGAGTTTTTTTATTTTTATTTTTAAAATATATTTTATTGATTTTTTACAGAGCGCAAGGGAGAGGGATAGAAAGTCAGAAACATCGATGGGAGAGAGACATCAATGGGAGAGAGACATCGATCAGCTGCCTCTTGTACACCCCCTACTGGGGACGTGCCCGCAGCCAAGGTACATGCCCTTGACCGGAATGGAACCTGGGACCCTTCAGTCTGCAGTCCGATGCTCTAGCCACTGAGCCAAACCAGTTTCGGCTCTTCTTCCTCTTCTTAAAGAATATCTTTCAGCATTTCATGTAATATTGGTTTGGCAGTGATGAACTCCTTTAGCTTTTTCTTATCTGCGAAGCACTTTATCTGACCTTCAATTCTGAATGATAGCTTTGCTGGGGATAATAATCTTAGTTGTAGATTCTTGCTATTCATCACTTTGAATATTTCTTGTCACTCCTCTCTGGCCTGCATTGTTTCTGTTGAGAAATCCACTGACAATCGTATGGGTGCTCCCTTATAGGTAACTAACTGTTTTTCTCTTGCTGCTTTTATTTATTTATTTTTAAAATATATATTTTATTGATTTTTTACAGAGCGGAAGGGAAAGGGATAGAAAGTCAGAAACATCAATGAAAGAGAAACATCAATCAGCTGCCTCTTGCACGCCCCATACTGGGGATATGCCTGCAGCCAAGGTACATGCCCTTGACAGGAATCGAACCCGGGACCCTTCAGTCCGCAGTCTGACACTCTATCCACTGAGCCAAACCGGTCTTGGCTCTCTTGCTGCTTTTAATATTCTCTCTTTGCCTTTTGCTCTTGGCATTTTAATTATGATGTGTCTTGGTGTGGTGCTCTTTGGATTCTTATATTTTGGGGTTCTGTGCGCTTCTTGGGCTTTTAAGTCAATTTCTTTCACCAGGTGGGGGAAGTTTTTGGTCACTATTTCTTCAAGTAGGTTTTCATTATCTTGCTCTCTTTTTCTGGCACCCCTATCATTCCGATGTTGGTATGCTTGAGGTTGTCCCAGAGGCCCCTTTACACTATCTTCAATTTTTTGGATTCTTTTGGCTTCTTGCTTTTCCAGCTGAGTGGATTTTGCTTCTTTGTATTTCAAATCTTTGACTTGGTTCTTGTGGTCCTCTAGTCTTCTTTTAGGTCTTTGTGTATTATTTTTTATTTTAGTCAGTGTATGCTTAATTTCTAGTTGGTCCTTTTTCATATCCTCATAGGTCTTGTTCATTTTCTTGGAGGTCTTATTAAGTTCATTGGCCTTTTCTAGGAGCCTCTTGAAAAACCTTATTACTGTGGTGTTGAACTCTATGTCCAGTTGTCTTTTTTCCTCCATTTCTTTCACATCTGATTTCTTTCCATGTCTCTGCATGGTGGCTGCTTTCCTGAGTTGGTTGATTAGCTTTGTGTGGTAGATGTCCTCTAAGGGACAGTGGCTCAGCCTCCCCAGTTACCTGAGGGGGTTACTCTTACTGCTGCCCTTTATGTGTTGTACAGTATTATTGAAGTTAAGCCCAGATTATTGTTGTTAGCACTAGAGGGTTTGACTTCCAGGCCAATTGGCTATGAGGGTAAGCTGTGTTCAGGTTGGATGGGCGGAGTCTCCGGGCTCAGCAGGCAGTGTCAGCTCTGCCCTATGCGGCACCTGGGTCTCTGTGCCAGGTGGTAATGGCTGCATGCCCCTCTGAGAGAAAGCAGCAGCCGATCTCCACCCACTGCCAGACAATTCAGCCTCTCCCCAAATGAGTCTGCACACACAAAGTCTCGCCCAGGGTTGTAAAACAATGCAGTCCGGTGGTTTCCCAAACGAGAGAGCAGGTCACAGGTCCTCTCTGTGCAGTTGCACAACTCTGCTGTTCCCAAGTTTTCATGCACTCTCCACCAGCTCGCCCTCTCCACAAGCTGGCAGACTTCTGCCGTGCCTGGGTTTCAGCGTGCTTTCCTACTGTCCAGTTTCACCCCGTATGAGTGTGGGTTCCCTGGACCTCGCCTGGAACTGGGGAATCAGTGCACTGGGACACTTTTGTCTCCCTCCCCGTTGGAGAAAACCAGCCAGGTTTGCAGCCGTCCGCCCTATCCGCTTACATGCGCGCACAGCTCCAAACCTCTGACTCCACGAGTATCTTCAACTCTGCCCTCTGCCGTTCCTCTGAGTCACAGTGTCCTATCTTTACTTTTATTTGTGGAATTTTCACTCAGCCAGCTTTCTGGTGATTCTGGATGATGTTTGTTCTGTCGTTAAGTTGTAGTTTTGGAATTGTTGTGTAGGGCAGCAAGATAAGTGTTTACCTCTGCCGCCATCTTGGTTTCTCCTCTGTATCTCTCTTCTTCACTTTTAAAAATGATTTATTTCTGTACAGATATTAATTAGTATAGTTCAAATTTCAAAAAGGTCCAAAACTCTCCTTCCTACTTCATTTCTTTGTCCTTCAAATTACCTTCGGTAAACAAGCAGTATCATCAGGTCCTTGAACAGATATTTTATGCTTATACCAACATATACATATTCGTTTCCTGTCTCCCACTGCTTTTCTCCCCAAAAATAAATCTAGAGGATTATTCCATACCAGTCTACAAAGAGTCCTCACCAATTTTTTACAGCTCTGTAGTATGAGACATGTCAGAGCTTACTGAATCAGTCCCCTATTAATATATGTTTATTTATAATAATTTACTATTAGAAGCAGTGCTCCTAATATAGTGCTCCCTTATAGGTAACTAACTATTTTTCTCTTGCTGCTTTTATTTATTTTTTTAAATATATATTTTATTGATTTTTTACAGAGCGGAAGGGAGAGGGATAGAAAGTCAGAAACATAATTGTTTTTCTCCCCCCAAAATTGATGAGGACTCTTTGTAGACTGGTATGGAATAATCCTCTTGTAATTATTTCATTTTGGCCACTTGAAGAATATTTACTAGATCTATTTCAAGAAATGCCTTTGTTCCTTTATCTATTTTCAAACCAATTTGTAGGCATTTTGTTTTTAAATTAACTTATTTTTCGTTGTTGTTAATGCTCACCTGAGGCTATTCTTCCGCTGATTTTTAGAGAGAGTGGAAGTGAGGGGAAATAGAAACATCAGTTGGTTGCCTCCTATACATGCCCCGACCAGGCCCCGGACTGAGCCTGTAACCCAGGTACATACCGAACCCCTGAATGGGAATCAGACCCTGGACCCTTCAGTCCAAGGGCCAGTGCTCTACTCAGACTGGCTAGGGCCGTAGGAATTTCTAATATATTCTTCCTTCCCTTTAAAGTAGTATTTTTCCATAGTTACAAACTCATGGTAAATCTGTTTTCTAAAATGTAATTGTGAACAACATGCTCCAAAGAAAATTCACCTTTCCCCCCCCACAACGAGACCCCTTTTGCCATCTTCTGTCAGGGACACCAACCATTACCAGTAACCCTGTCTCAAACCTGGGCGACACCCCGACTCCTCTTCTCTTTCACAACTACATTTTTAGTCTTGTTCATTTTTCTCCAAACTGTCTTCAATGCCTGCCTTTCTCATTCCTATTTCACAAGGCGGCCAGGTTCCCATGCTCATAATGTGTGAAGTTTAAACATCAGGATCCTCTCCTATCATCTGGCTCAGTCCTAGGGTCATCAAACTTAACTGCCACGTGCTCACCAACAACCTGTCCTTGTCCACCCATCCTCACCATCTGATGCGTGCTCATGATTGTCTCCAACCGGCCTGCTTCTCATCACTTTCTTTCTCTCCCCTGAGGGCTGGGATGAGCAGTACCTGCAGTGTACGGTGATGGGGTGGTTCCCTGACTGCTGCTGCTGCTTCTGCACGGCTGCGATGATGTTGATCATGCCCTTCCCGTCGCTGGGGATGCCCACTTCAGGCCAGCCGTGGAAGTGGAACTGCCGGATCTGCCGGCTCTTGTTCTCCTTTGGAACAAGGGCCATCAGAGAGATAGGGGAAACCAGGTCTCCTTGTGGGAGAAGCCTCATCCACCAGCCATCTTACCCTGGTGTTGGTGACCAGGAGGTCTCTGACGGTATAGCTCTCACATTCCTCCTCCTTCTTCAGCTCCACTGTGATGTCTCCATAGGAGACCAGTCCATCTGAGGGCCAGTACTGGGCACACTTCTCCTGGACGGACAAATGGGAGAGTGTAAGGGGCTCAGAACACCATGTGTGGAAGAGGCAGGGCTGCCCCGTGAGCTGCTTGCCTGCCTTCTCAGCACAGCTACCTATTACCCATACACTTCACCCCCAAAGTACTGAAAGCTCAGAGGGTCATAACATTATTTAACATTACTCCAGGACATCTATAGTTAACAACTTAGTTCCACTACCAGAGATAATCAATTAACCGTTTGGTGTTACTTACGGTGTACTTTGCAATACTGACAGTCTTTGAAAAACTCGACCATCACCCCATAGGGGCATCCAACACTCAGTGGCAGGGTGGAGGGAGAGGAGGAGTGAATATCTTTGTTCCAACTTCTTCCCTCCATTTTTTTTGTTTCCTTGGAGTGTTCCCATATCTTATAGCTGTTTACATGCCAGACTGCTAATCCAGAAAAACTGAACCCAATTATATCACCCTTGCCTAGCCATGGTGCTTTACTGCAGCCCAGTCCATAGGTTGCCGTCATTCTTCTTTCTCTTTATTTCTTTTATCTGCAATGGTACCTTAAAGTTGCTAGCACTTGTCTGTCCTTGCTAGTGAGAAGATGGTTTGCTGTTTGTTTTTTATTTTAAAGATTTTTGATTAACTTTTAGAAAGACGGGAAGGGAGGAAGGAGGGAGGAAAAGAAGAAGAGATGGAGGGAGGGAAGAAGGGAGGGAGAAAAGAAGGGAGAGGGGGAGAGAGAGAGAGAGGGAGAGTGGGAGAGAGGGGAGAGAGAGAGGGGGGAGAGGAAGAGAGAGAGACAGAGAGAGATGGATGAGAGGGCAACACTGATCAGCTGCCTCCTGCATGCCCTCTATTGCAGTGCACAGGACAATTCCCAATCACCTGAGCCACACTGACCAGGGCTACCGTCTGTTTTTACACTCGGCTCAGTTCCCTCTACAGCTTGGGGGCCGGGGCTGCTTCTCTTCATCTTTGTGTTCCCAGCACCTTTCACAATGTCTGCCTATGCAAGGTCTCAGTAAGTATCTGGTCTGTAGAACAACCCAAGGTATAAATACATAAATAAAACAAAATCCTGTTCATTTCTTTTGAGCATTTTGGGGAATATCTTAGATACTTCATTACTGGCAATTTAAAAATCTTTAATAACCCCTACAGTCAGCCTGTGGGCTGAAGGGTTCGATTCTGGTCAAGGGCATGTTGTACCTTGGTTGCAGGCTCCCAACCCTGGTTGGAGGCATGTGGGAGGCAACCAATTGATGTGTCTCCCTCACATCGGTGCTTCTGCCTCTCCCTCTCCATTCCACTCTCTCTAAAAATCAATGGGGAAAATATCTTCGGGTGAGGATTAAAAAAAATTAATAAAAACACATTTAAAAAAATCCTCAACCATAAATGTGCTCTATTTTCATTATAAAAGATTTGGGAAAATTAAGTACAAAAATAAATACCACTGATAGTTTCTCAGTCTAAATAAAATCACCACTAAGAGTCCATTTAAAAAAAGAATACTGCAAGTAATGAATAGCCATTAAAGCTTACTGACTTTCAAAGAAAAAAAGTTAATTTTAGTAAACTTTCTTGCCCTTATACATAATAATGAGCTTATTTTAAAACACAGGATTAGTGGCCCTGGCTGAGGTGGTCAGTTGGTTGGAATGTTGTCCTGTTCACCAAAAGGGTGCAATTTGATTTCCAGTCGGAGTGCATACGGGAGGCAACCAATCGATGTTTCTCTCCCTAAAAATCAATAAAAAATGTATCCTCGGGTAAGGATTAGTAAAGTAGTGGATCAAATAAATGCCACAGACCAGTGCTTTTAAACGTGGGCCCACTAGAAGCCAGGGGTTGCCTTGGGGTGAGCCCCTCTCTTCAGTTAATCCTAAATAAGGATCACCTTACATAGATTATCCTGGTTTTTAGGGCACTGATGGGTACAATAAGTTTTTACTTTATTATTTCTTCTCCCCTGGCTTTGTCTTTTTTTTTTTTAGATTGAATTTTATTTTTAATTGATTTTTAGAGAAGGGGAAGGGAAAAAGAAAGAGAGAGAAACATTAATTGGCTAATTCCTGCACATCCTCTACTGGGGATCAACCCCGAAACCTGGGCATGTGTCCTGACCGGGAATCCAAGTGGCAGCCTTTCGATGCACAGGACGATGCTCAGCCAACTGAGCCAGAGATAAAATGAATTTTTCTACCAGTTCCCTACCAATATGCCTTTTACACAGTTATTAGGGCTGAAGATTGGGGCTTTTGAATTGTTAGAACTGCTAAGATCCAAATGGGCTTGAGAGTATCACAGTGTATGAGCTATAATCACACAATGACAAGAAAAAAACAGTAACACAGGCTTGAACTACACGGGTCACTAATAACGGCATTTTTTTCATTAAATATACAGTCAGTCCTCTGTATTCCCAGGTTTCACATCCGTGAATTCAACCAGCCACAGACTGAAAATAGTATTTTCAATCTGTGGTTGGAAATCCATGGCAATTCCTGGAACCGATTCTCTGAATGTAGCAAGAAATGACTGAAGTGCTTGGAGTCAAAAGTTATATATGGACTTTCAACTATGAGGGGTGTCAGGGCCCCAACCCCTGTGTTCACAGTCCAATTGTACTATGGTCCCTCACCTAGCAGCTTTAAGATATTTTAGATCTTAGTTTAGGCAAAGAGGCATAACAGAGAAGAAAAGGGGCAGACTGGAAGGAGGTCCCCAGGGATACAGAGTTGGGAAACTATCAAGAAAGTCCCTTCTTCAAACGGGGCAGGGAGTTGGTTAACAGTGAAAGTAAATGGGGGACCTGCTGTGGACAACTAATGGGGACAACTACCCAGGGTGGTTACAGATGGTCAGAACCAAAAAGAGTTACGTTATCGCTGTAGAGTGAGTTTCAAGGTGACACAGCTATTGTAGGGAAGCAGGTGTGGTGTACTGAGCGAAAACAAGCCTGGTGAAATTTTAGGATTTAAAGAATAAAGAGAAGCCACATTAAGACAATCACAGATGTTGAACTGATGGCAGGAACTTATCCTACTCAGCCAGGTGAAGGCTACAGGATTTATTTAATTGAGCCCTCCATGTGGACAGAACACCACAAACAAGGAAGCAGGTGGACCTGGAGCCAGCTACTTGAGAGAAAAGGGACAGGAGGTATATGGAACTCCAGAGTGCCTCCTGTGGCTGTGAGGTGGGCGATGGCAGAGCTGTTACTGAGGTCGCACTAATTCCAAGGCTAAGTTAAGCTGTTGGAAGGCAAAGTTTTGGGGGAGAAGGTAGAGGCTTTGGAATATTTTAAAAGAGCAAGTTCAGTGTAGAAATCTACTGAAAATGACTCTCTTCTAGGAAAAAGGGCAGAGACTCCCTGCCTTCCTCAGGAGGTAGAACATGGGCCTGAGGAAACCGGACCAGGGGCTAGCAGGGGCTACACCCACTGTAGCCCAGGCTAAAATGCCTTGAGATCCTATTGAGGACAGAGAACCCTGCCCTGTCTGGGGAGGTGGGAGGAGAGCACAAAGTGAGGCTGTGGGTAGGGAGGACAAACTGTATTCAGGAAAAGAGGGGATGAGCTGTCTGGAAACTGAATGCAAGCTCAGACCCCACTGCTCTCCCAGTCCTGAGAGAAGCTACTGATTGCTCAGATACCAACTGGCTGGGCAATACTGCCTAGAGATGGCTCTTTGGGCAGTTTAAGTTAAAGAAAAGGTTCAAGTGTACCTCATACTTCATAACACCTCTCCCCTCCCCAATCCCAGCTTTCATGTGGCCTCTGTCTCCTACAGCCCAGGACCTTTTTGTGCTCACCTGGCCTCTCTCCTCCAGTTCTGTCAGCATCACGATAGAGCAGGATTTCCACTCCCAGATCATTCGCCAGAAGTCCTCGATTGTGTGGAGAAGAGGGCCCTGGCTGGCGATGTAGGAGTCCTTCTGCCGGTAGCCCTGGACAGGCCATGTCAATGGTAGCAGTGAGGTGGTTTAGTCAGGGAGGGGCTAGTGGAGAAGAGGCTACTAGGAAGGGATGGGGCTGCTTGGAGGTAACCCATTTTATGCAGAGATCCCTTTTGGTCAAGGACCAAACTCTGTCTGATAAGCTGGTCTTTTTCTATGAGATTGAGGGAAAAAGGGAAAAGTGGGCCTTCGTTGGTGATGTAGTCCTTTTGCCAGTGAATGGGAACAATCAGAGGTTTTCAGCCTTTGGCTGTGGTTTATGTTGTAAACTTTTCCCTCCAGTTTTCACCTTGGTATAGCCCCTGCTTCCTACCACCTTCAGCGCTCTGGGATCTCACAGATACAGGGTAGGGATCAGTTATCTTTGATTGACTCAAAGATACCTTTCCCAACACTTGAGGGATGTGGGGAATGCAAGGCCCAGATGACTCTCCATGGTGTGTTGGGAGCTCTGGAGACAGAGACAGCACTTACATCAATGAAGGATGCGTTCACATAGTCTGTGTTCTCCTCACCCCTCTTAACTGGAATGATCACTCTGTTGAACTCATCTGTAGGAAGAAAAGCAGATTGTGGTTCTTAATATAACTTGTCCTCTCTTCCATCTCCTTCTATCTTTCCTCCCCTCCCCAGGCTCTAGACAGATATAATCCTAGCTGGGCAATAACATGTCTGTTCTCTGAACAGGAGGGAGAATCCCTTTTCAGAAGACATTAAAGAACTGGGGGCAACCAGAGGCAATGTCATCTTAATTCTTGTCTCCAAACTGATCATTAACTAGTCTCTTAGAAGTGGAAAAGGTGTAGGGGAAGGGTTGGAGGTGAAGGCTTTGGGGGTGGGGAGAGGGCTCTTACATGGAATGATCTGTAAAACCCGGTTCTTCTTCATGTTGGCTGGAAGGTTTCCAGTCCGCATCTTGTCATTCTGGATTTTGATCGATGTTAACTTCTGAGTTGGGAAAGGGATGGAAAACATTACTGTTCCCAGTAACTGAACTTGACAAAATTACTAGTATGTCTGTCACTGAATCTGCGTCTCTAAGCCATTCTGGCTGCATACAGCTCCTCACCATAACCCTGACCTTCATTTCCACATGTCTTTGTTGGAACACTTTCTTCTGTCTTTAAGCTTGGTCAACAAGTGAAACTTGTTTGGGAAACTGCCTTCCTTCCAGGCTCCTGTGGACATCTTCTGGATTCCCCAGGGCAGGAATTGAATGATCCTGGAGCAAAGATCTTAGACCGACAGGTCCACCTGCCCTCTCCCCGCTGTTCCAGCCCAGAGGCCGTCTCTGACTCTTTAGAAAACCTTATTCAAATGTGTATCACTTTCCGACTTGGGTGAGGACTAACAACAACAACAACAACAACAAATACCAGAGCTGCTTTAGCCACGTGGCTCAGTTGGCTGCAGCATCTTCCCTTGCACTGAAAGTTGTGGTTTGATCTCGTCAGGGTGTGTATAGGAGGCATGTGACGTTTCTCTCACATCAATGTTTTTTTTTCTCTCTCCGCCCCCCTTCCTTTCTTTATAATCAATAATCATATCCTTAGTGAGGATAAAAAAAAAATTACCATTGCCTGTTTCCTCCCAAAACAAACCAAGTGATTCTAATGTGCAGGATGGGTTGAGAAAGACCAGGGTTTGAGTCAAGGGCTAGAGATGCACCTCCTTAACCACTCACATATCTTGTAACTGTTTTTATCATTCGTTGGTAAATCTTCAAGAGGTTAAGCAGCCCACATTTCCCAAATCACATGAATCCTTCAGTCTGAAAAGGTGGTTCAGGTCCAACTCACCTTAAACTCCTCCTCTAATCCATTGTTGCTGGTCCCTGGGATTTTGTTATAAATTTTCTGCAGATGTGTTTCTAGAGAGGTCACTTCCAGTTCTGTATCTCCATAAAGGTAATGCTCCAGAAGGGCTTGGTATATGAAGACATACTGCATCTGAAACCGGATGGTAACGGAGTTCTGGGTTATACACAACACTGTCCCTATGGTGGCAGACCTACCCCCTCGGACCTCCGTTTCCCTCCAGTCCACTTCTCCTTTGATCCTAGCAAGGATAAAACAATTCATTCTAATTGTCCCAATTTTCTGACACAGGATTTTAAATTCATGAGTCACTCTGGGGTGCTGGCTTGGGAGGGAGGGTCCTATTCCGGCACCCTTCTGGAGTGAAAGTCTGGAGAGAAAAACAAATCCAACTTCTGCCTATTCTGAGAGCCAAGATTTGATAGACTGAAGGGATTATGAAAATCTGATGACACATGAAACCTGTGCCAGCCTGCCTCCCAGCACTGTGCCCTAACCATCCAGTTGATCTCTCAACAGTAAGGATAGGCTGGATGTAGCTGAACTACATCACAATTCTGCAGGCACTAGCTCTTTCAGCTGCTGCGTGCCTGCTTCCCTAAGGACCTGCTCCTTATCCTTAGAGCCCAGTGCAAATTATACCTGCCTTCCCAGTTCTCCTAGGCACAACGCCCTCTGTGCTCCATGTCTCTTAATACACTTCATCACACCGTATGATGATCATTCACAATAACCTGGGAGGCTGAGTAATCCATGAGGTGGCAGATGTTTTGGTCCTGGAATGCCCCCCCCTTGCTTCACCCGCAAATCACTCACATCTGTTTGCACCATCTGGCAGCGCTGTGCCCGGATCCGGCTCACAAAGCCATACACGTCCACCTTCCGCTCTGTATGCATCATGTCCAGCATGGCATCGATGACGACAAAGGTACCTGTCCGCCCTACACCTGCACTGTAGCCAGAGTAGGGGTGTTACAGGCCTGGCCTACATGCCTTGTGGGAGCATGCAAGAAGGGGGCAGCACAGGCCAGGGCTCTTTGTTCAAGCCTCTAAATTCTAATTCTGAATGAGGTAGAGCTGGAACTTTCAGGGAACCAACAAACCCCACTGTACCTTGAACTCCTTACCTCTAGGATTAGAGAAGCTTTACACTTAGAGGAGCCTGAAGGCTCCCAGTGCACAAGGCAGTACTCAGCCTAGTTTCCTGGCTTCACAGCAGTGGTCCAACACTCCCTCCCTCCCCCCGCCCCAATCTTGGAGGACTGCCCTTCCCTTTTTCCTTGAGTAATCTCCAACCAGCACTAGAGAGGAGTCTCTCTGCTACCCTAGGGACCCCAACAGCTCATCTGCGTTATGCCTCCTCAGCCAGGGCCTGTGCTTTCCCTTGGGAACAGAGTGTGGTATAAGCAGAAAGCCAAGGGTCAGGCCACACTGACCTGCAATGCACCACGATGGCCCCTGCATATTGAGGGTTACAGGCCTTCACCTTCTTCAGGAACTTGAGCATACCGATGGGGGTGAAAGGCACCCCAAAGTCTGGCCAGCTGGTAAAGTGGAATTGAGTGATGAGGCGCTGTGGCTTTCTGTTGGTCATGTCGCCCACCTGTGAAGTGAGAAAAACTGTGTTGGCCCCGATACCCTGGGATAGGTGGGGAAGCCCCAGTGGAGGGAAGGTGAGACTTAGGGGCCAGGGCCAGCTGTGGCTGTTAGTGACAATAGGGAAATGAGGATGTATCCAAGAAAGTTTTAACAATGAACAAAGAATCTTCCCAGGAACCCCACTGGGTAAACTATTCCTATTTTTCTCAGTCTACATATATGGAATGTAAAACTCAGAAAAGGTGAATGACCTGGTCAAGGTCTCAGAACCAGTAAATGGCAAGGTCAGTACTGAAATGCAGGTCTCCTGACTCTTGGTAAGCTCCCTTTTCCTAGCACTACACTGACTGCCCTTAGCGCACGGCGACCTCTGCTTAAGCCTCCAGGCCACTCTGGAGGGTCAGGACAGGGCTGGCTTATCACATCCTGATGTTAGGAGCCTTTGGAATAAAAAAGAAAAAGTGAGTCAAGTACCCAGAAGATCAAGTACCCTGATGCAATTGATTCCTACTAAGGTGATAAAACTCCATCTCAATAATCATGTTTCTCCCAGTCATGAAAATGCTCCTCCTCAGTTTTCACAAAAGAAGTTCCCTGGGAGCCCAGACCTCTGGTTTCAGAGTCCAAACACAACACACAATCATCTTTCCTGACCACCAGGAAAAGGGGAGACAACACAACCTCTTCTGCTCTGCCCTCTTAATGGTCAGCAGATCCAAAATGAGATCTGAGGGAAGGAGGTAGAAAACAGTACCTGCTGAATGCAGAACTTTCGTACTGTGTAGTCCACCAGGACGGTCACATCTTCTACGGACACACGGATATTCCCATAGGTCCAGCAGCCTTGATCTGGCCAGTACTGGGCACACTTACACTGGAAAGGAACAGAAACACAACCCTGACCTTAAACCTCCCGATCCTTGCTACATGGAAAGGGCTGGAAAGAAAAGGACCACAACAGCCCAGAATGAAGTCCTGGGATAGCCCTAAGTTCTGTTCTCTCACCTCAGACACCTACAGACTTGTGTTTTATCTGCTCTTTTTGCAAGTTCCTCAGTTTTCATCCTGTTTAGCATAGTCTCTTAACATATGAACATATACTCCTTATTCTTTCCCATTCCCATTATTCCGTCAGTTTAGGGCGAATTTGTCACACTCCAGAGGTGAGCTTGTGGGTCGATGTAGACTGTAAACCTGCCACAAGAGGCCCAAAGTCTTCTCTGGTGTCTGGTCCTTGGACAGCTTTCAAGAGCCAGAGGTCTGGTTGTAAGAAATGAACCCAAAGCCCAGACCTAATGCTATCCTTCCCAAGCACCGTGGAGGTGCTGATCAGTACACCAACACCCTTGTGGGGATCAAGGTGACTCAAGGGCCATCATGGAGAAAAACTGTCATAAATGAGGATTCCTCCCCAGGGATTGATCCAGGACTCAGAACTGGGGTTGGCTGTGACCCAGTGATAGAGCTGGCCAGGAATGGACTTGGCGGTCAAAAATAAAGAGACCAGACAGAAGACTCTCAAGGATCAGGCCACAGCCTCAGATTCCCTGCACTTGGCACAGGGTCTCAGTTTCATATAGCTCCCTCTGCCAACCCAGGAGGAGGGACAGGAAACGACAGGAAGGAAGAACTAAAAAGCCAGGGAAGAAAAGCCCCTCTGTGGTGCTTTCTTGGCCAATGGCCCGTCTTTCTGCCAGGCTGTTTGAAACCAGGGTGAGTTGTCTGACTACCAGACACAGGGAACATGCCCTAGGAATCCTTAGGGTTCATCAGAGGCCTTTGGGACACAGGAAAGTCTGGTAGGCATACTGGCCTGGGCTCTGTCTGCAAGAACGACTGGCAAGGAGCCACAAAGGGTGGACAGTCCAGACACAAACACAGCTCCAGCAGAGACCCTCTGCTGGTCACGCCTGTATCAGGGCCCTCCTAACAAATTTTCCGCTTACCTCTTTTCTCTCCTTCAGGTTGGTCACCATGACGATGGTGGCTGTGTTTTGTTCCCAGATCATCCTCCAAAAATCATTTACCGTTTCTTCTTTTGGTCCTAAAGCAGCCAATAGCAAAAATGAGAACCCATGGCAAAGGGAAGAGAGATACTGGGAAACTGGAAACATTCATTCTTGATGTTGGAAGCCTGTGCCCACATATCTCCAGCTAAATATCTAATTCACTGATCCATCCACCCACCTGCTAACTGAACATTCCCCATGTATTCACCAGGCACTTCACTAAAAAGTGAAGTGGGGGTGGGAGGCTGTAAAAATATACAGAGAACATGAACAATGTCTCCCAAAGATATTATTGTTGAGATTAAAAAGCATGACTATTCACTCAATATACATTATGGGCCAGATAGTAAGCTAAGAGTTTTATATCTCATTTATTTCTCCCCACCATGCTCTGAGGTAGGTGTCAGCAGCCACAGAGGGGTTAGATGAGTTGCTCAGACTAGAATTTAAAATTTACTTCCCACACAGCCCTTCCCAGAAAGCCACTAGAAGATTTCCAAACAAAAATGAAGAAGCCAACAAAGAAAGAGAAATAGATGGGATCTAACACAGAAGGGAGACTAAAGCAATCCAAAATGGCTAAAGAAAGAAGGTTCTAGAAGGATCCCAATATATAAAAACAAACAAACAAACAAAACCCCCCCAAACTCCATGTATCTGAATTCTTGAGAGAATATATTTCTAGAGAAGAATGTGGGGGTGGAGGTGGGGAGTGGAGGGAGAATCAATGTTAGCTATATAAAAACTAAGTGAATAGAGGAAAAGGGTAATCATTAACTCTCAGAAAAGAGAAAACCAAAAACTGTCCAAAAAAAATCATATATTATGTGCGCTTCAGTTGTAAATAATATTGGTATAGTAATAATGTAAACAACAAATGTTATCTTAACTTCAGATTGTAATTTAACTCTATTGGGAAGAGTGGACAATGGGGGATAAAGGATTCATATGTAATACCTTAAAGAATTAAATTAAAAAAAAACAGTGGGGAAAAGAGACATGTATATGCATGTCTGTCTGATTGGGTGTTTGTCAGAGAATTAAATAAAGTATGTCATCTACCATAAGAAGTCAACAGATACAAATGGTTGCATTAGGTTAAAAGAGTAAGGGAGAAAGGTTATTTCTATAACCTTTGTAATAACTTTGACTTCCTTAAAATTTATATTCCTCTTGGTAAAAATGAAAAAAAAATTACAAAGAAAAACAATGATAGACATGAACACATGCCAGAAAGATGCACAGAAGAGAAACTGTTTCATTGCATGGCAGGGTCAGGAAAAATCTACTAGAGTAGGTGACATCCGAGTTATATGTTAGGGTAGATCAGTGGATGGGAACTTGGAGAGAAACAGGGAGAATAGGCGGCTAGCAGCAAGAAAGAGCATGAGATACCAGGGATGTAATGAACTCAGTGAGGTAACTGTGTAGAGTGCATGGAGTGGTGAAGATGGAGCTGGAAAGACAAGTAAGGTACAAGGCTTCTCTTATAGATAATAGACAATCATGAGGATCCTGACAAAAGTTTTCCTTGAGAAAGCACATTCTGGTAGAAAGAATGCCAGGAGCAAGGGTGAGGGGTAGAGGAATCAGTCAGGCTACTGTAACAGAGCTGGAAGAAAAGATGGGAGTAATGCAATGTGTCAGAGAAGACAGATTTTGGAGATGGAAATAAGAGGACTAGTCATATTTAGACTAAGGGACAGGTAGAAGATCTGGATTATCCTAACTGGCCTGGTTAACTGGGTAGATTACATTCCAGTCATGGTGATGGCCAAAAGAATAAAGGAGGAAAGCAGTCTGGGGTCTAAGGAAGAGTCATGTTTTAGTTTCTGGTGTTAAATCTAAAGAGTATGTGGGGGTATCCAGGTGGAAGGATACAAAACTAGTTTGAAAATGTGGCTTAGGAGAGGTCAAGAGAGGCAGCAGCCAGAGGTGAGTATTAGATGAGCTCTCTCCATGAGAATACAGAAGAAAGAAGGGGTCAGAGAATGCTGAGGACCCTCTGCAATAGTCAGTTCAGATAGAGTAAAAACCCTGGGAAGAAGACTAAGAAGGAGTAGATGGAGAGGCAAGAGAACTGAGAGAAAATGGTGCCATGAAAGACAGAGATGGAGTCTCAAGGAAGCAGTCACCCACACATTTGGGAAGAAGCTACATTTAAAGGGCAGAATGAAGAATACGAGCCAGGGAAAGGATATTTAGAAAAGTGAGAAAAGTCAAGGTAAATGAACAGGAAATAATGAAGGGGTTTCAAGGAATGTGAAGTACTGAGGAAAGGCTTAAGAGGATGGGAGTTTGAAAAAGTCAAACAGTAAGTCACAGACCTTAATTCAACAAATATTTTAGTGTCAACAAAATCCCATGGCAAATAACGAGAGGAAAAGATTGCACATGGTTGTTGGTGCCAAAATCACAATGAGTAGGCTTTAGCACAATTGGCCTAAGAAGACAGATATGAATTGACAGATGGCTACAGAGAAAGGGAAAGCGGGGCCTGGTTATGAAAAAGCTTGACCCTACTGGGAGACTGCGAGGGTAAGGAGGATCTGAGACTTTTCCTAACTTACTTTACCTCAATCTCTATTTTATGTCTAATAGAACTTTATGTAATGATGAAAGTTTTATATCTGCACTGCAACAGAAGCCTCTAGCTACATGTAGCTAGTGAGCCTTAAAATGCGACTTCTATAACTGAGGAACTGAGTTAAAAACTTTAATTAATTTTTTAATTTTAAATGGCCATATGTACCTAATTGACTACTGTATTAAGAGCATAGCCACTTACCAAAATTTCTGCTTGTTTCCCTGTAAATCGTCCTCCACTAACTAAAGGGTCCATGGTACTGGGTCCCTGCTCTGAGGGTTCCTAGACCACTCATCTATAATAATAAAAGCATAATATGCTAATTAGACCAGACAGCTGAATGACCTTCCAGATGTCCTTCTAGACAAACTTGTGAGGGCTGAGGCAGCTGCCCTGGCTGCGAGGACCGAGCCCCTTGCATGAATTTTGTGTATCGGGCCTCTAGTCTATTAATAATAGTGGAGCTCAGGCCCATGAATGGCAGGGAGGAAATGAGCCAGCCGGGATCCTGGGAGGTGGCCAATCCTTTCTGAAGATTGATTACAAATTCAAATTCTGAGCAGCCTAACCAGAACTTCATGTTTCCAAAGGGTCACACCATACGTGTATAGCCTTCTCCAGTCTTTTTTTTTCTTCTTCTGTATTTATTTTTTATTTTATTGTTTAAAGTATTACAAATAGTATATATGTCTCCCCCTTTTTTTGTTCCACTGACCCCTATCGGACTCCCCTACCCCCTGGCATTTGCCTTCACCACCCGCTGCCAGTGTCCTTTGTCTCTTGGTTGTGCTTATATGCATGAATACAAATCAGTTGATCTCTTACCACTCCCCCAACCCTCTCCTGCCTTC
This sequence comes from Antrozous pallidus, assembly GCA_027563665.1. Taxonomy (NCBI): domain Eukaryota; kingdom Metazoa; phylum Chordata; class Mammalia; order Chiroptera; family Vespertilionidae; genus Antrozous; species Antrozous pallidus. The sequence continues at coordinate 32,158,364 of CM050518.1, forward strand.
CTGTTGTAGTTTGACAGTCTGTTCAATGCTTCTCTGCTTCTTCTATTTTTGTTCAATAGTTTATAATGTTCTTTATATTCCACATATGAGTGAGATCATGTGGTATTTACCTTTCACTGACTGGCTTATTTCACTTAGCATAATCTCTCCAGTTCCATTCATGCTGTTGTAAATGGTGTAAGAATTCCTTCTTTTTTTACAGCAGCGTAGTATTCTATTGTACAGCTATACTACAATTTTCTAATCCACTCGTCAGCTAATGGACATCTGGCTGTTTCCAAATCTCAGCTACTGTAAATTGTGCTGCTATAAACACAGGGGTGCATATATCCTTTCTCTTCTCCAGTATTGTAAATTGTGCTGCTATAGACACAGGGGTGCATATATCCTTTCTCTTCTCCAGTATTGTAAATTGTGCTGCTATAAACACAGGGGTGCATATATCCTTTCTCTTCTCCAGTATTGTTATGCACACTTACAAAAGAACTTCTTTTAAATGACTCCGGGATATTAAGTCATTAAGATCAAGGCCTTTAGTTATAAACTTGCAAGTGGATTACATTTTTTTCCAGATAGTAATCATTATAGAAAGGCGTCTGCATTTAGATTAATCTATTTAGCATTTGGAAGAAATAACCCAAACCCACTATGAGCTCATGGTTAAGCCCGAGTAAAAAATCAACATTACTTGCCCAGCTAGTGACTCATGGTTGAGTATTGACCTAAAAACCAGGAAGTTACAGCTCGAGTCCCGGTCAGCACACACACCCAGGTTGCAGGTTCTATCCCCAGTAGGGTGTAGGCAGGAGGCAGCTGATAAATTATTCTCTCTCATCACTGATATCTATCTATCTATCTATCTATCTATCTATCTATCTATCTACCTACCTAGCTAGCTAGCTATCTCTATCCTCTCCCCTTTCCTCCCTGAAATATTTTTTAAAAAATCATTACTTTACCTTGTGCAGCAATGAATTTGTTCTTTTCTTGGTAACCCTGAGGGGAGAGGAGAATGGGAAAAAGAAAGTGAAAACCAAAAATGGGTTGGAAATAATATTCTCCAGTCTCCCAATAAGTTAACAAGACCTCCCTGTGAAAAGGTCCAGGCTATTAATAAGAATTTCCATTCTAGAAACTTCCAAGGGATTAGCTTTGGATAGTAGGAATCAAAGATTACATGAGCTAGGTAGTCTCCTCCAAATTATTAATGAAGAATATCCAAATCCCAAATCCCAGGCTAGACCCTATTTCTGACATGTTCTCAGAGCCTTTCAATCTGGTCTTAGTGTTAATGGATAGGAACTTCCAAGGCAGAAGCATATGTGGTGGTTCCAGGGATGAAGCTGAGCTCACACTGGGAAGGAAAACAGTTATTTTCTTGATGATGCTTTACCCTGGTGCAAAGGATTCTGGGAATAACCTGTGGGTATGGGAGGTCAGCTCCCAGTGTTCTGGTTCTCCACTAGGCAATGAGAGAAGCAACAAAGGAGCACTGGGATATAGCTAAGGAGCCTCTGAGAAACTGACAACTGGTAGTAACTTCTAAAGACCCTACATACTCTTAGCTAAAGGTGAGTGAGGAGACTGGTTCCTTCTAAGACCCCAGGCAGGAAGCCCACTTGCCAACTATGCCCCTGCCTGCTCTGTCTCCCCTGTGACCAATGTCAAGTGTGCTTTCAGATCTCTGTGTTCCTCAAACCACAGGTCCCAGTCTCCACTGGCTGCTGCCACCATTTCCTTTCAAGATTCATCTGTGATCTTGGCTCTCTGTAAAAAGTGCTTGGGAAGTGATTGCCAGAGGTGGGAATGGGGTTTAACTGTATCTGGACAAGAAGTTTTTATTGTGGTAATCAAAATGTTCTAAAATTAAGAGGCAATAACAAAAGGTTACAGGGTTCCTTTTTGGAGGTGATAAAAAGGTTGTAAAATTGACTGGTGATGGTTGCAAATATCTGTGACTATACTAAAAACCACTGAATTGTATACTTTAAATGGGTAAAAATTATGGTATATGAATTACATATAATAAAGTTGTTAAAATTGTTCTTAAATAATTAGGGTGATGGCAGCATGACTTGGTAAATTTTATAAAATTTACTGACTTCTATACTTTAAATAGACCATTTTTTGTTATATAAACTATACCTCAATTAAGTTGGAGAGAAAAAGGGTTTGGTAAATAACTGGCAGCCTGTAACAAATGGCCTCAATTTGCTTCAAAGGACACTGTCTACCCCTATACTCCAAGTCCAAGACACATTTGTTCCCTCTTTCTCACTAGATCTCTCATTTGTACCTAACTCTGCTGACCACCAAACACTTCCTCCATGCTTTACTTTTTGCCCTCTGAAATGCTCTTCTCTCCCAGTCTCCTTCTATCTTATTCACGAGTGCCTCTTGCTCAATGTGTGTGGCAGAGGCCGGTGGGCCCAAGGGCCCAATTTCCCTCTAAGCAACTTCCAAGACCATGGCTTTGGAATATCTCCTCTGAGCTCCAGATGAATATTACCAACTGTGTGCTGAATACATCCACTCTATTCTCTATATGCTCTACTCTCGCAAATATACAATCAATCACCAAGTCCTGTTAAGTCTACCTCCAAAGTAGCTTTTATTTTGTTGCTTCCTCTTCAACCTTTCTACAGGCCCTCATCATCTATAACCTACCGCTGTAACAGCCTCTAGTTGGCCCTCTTAAGTCCATGTTGCACACAGTAACCTGACTGACCAATATACAAATGTGGCCACGTCACTTCTTATCTTCAATACCTTTGATGTTATCCTATTGCTCAGAGAATGGATTAAAACCCTTAGCTGCACTGAAAATTTGCAGATGCTATAAGGGCTAACTCAGCACTCAGTCTCACCCACTGCTATCTTGACTTTCTTACTACAGAGGCCAAGACACTAAAAGCTAAATTCCCTAGATTCGTCCTTTGCAGCTCAGTTCTGCACCGACCTAGCAGATGTCCCCACATTTAAGACCTAGGTTAGAAGTGAGCGATGTGAGAGAGTGATTGTGCTAGCAAGATTTGGTCTTTGGGCAAGCATGGCAGCAGAAGCATCCAGGTCTTCTGCAGAACTTTCACTGTGAGAGTCACAGGGGGTAGCTGGGTATCTCTGTGACTGCTCTATTCCTCACTGAGCAGCACCTTAGCTTGGTTCCTTGGCTTTCCCATAGATTTTGTAAGCTATTCAGTATCTTATAATAAACGCCTTTTGCCCGGCTAGTGTGGCTCAGGGCTTGAGCATCGACCTATGAACCAGGAGGTCACAGTTAGACTCCCGGTCAGTGCACACGCCCAGGTTATGGGCTCAATCCCCAGTGGGGGTTGTGCAGGAGGCAGCTGATCAATGATTCTCTCTCATCATTGATATTTCTATCCCTCTCTCCCTCTGAAATCAAAAATATATGAAAAATTAAAAAAAAAACTTTGTTTTCAGTCACTTAAAAAATTAGACTCTTCAGGGAAAACCTGAAATGACAAATACTCCTCTTAACATGAAGCTGGGAAGGACTCAGTTCAAGGTAATGATGAAAAAGCTTTAGTTCCTTACATTGATGAATGAAGCATTGATGTAATCAGAATCTGGAACTCCTTCAACTGGTGTCAGATGGACTCTAGAGTGATCATCTAGGGAAAAAAATAATCTTTAAATATTTAGTTAATATTAAAATAGTTAAATCCAATTTTATTTCTCACTGGTCCTGACACAACCAGGCTAGATAAGACATTTGTGCCTACAGGTACAGAGACACATATGTATAAAGATGTCACTGAAGCAACTACTTATAACAGCAAATATTTGGACATGTCTCAATCATCATTAAGGGACTAACTAAATAAATTAAGATATGTCCACAGATCTGGCCGGTATGGCTGTTGGTTGGGCACTGTCCTGGGCACTGAAAGGTTGCCAGTTTGATTCTGGTCAGAGCACATGCCCGGGTTTCAGACTTGATCCCTTGTAGGGGACATGCAAGAGGCAGCTGATCAATGTTTTGCTCTCACATTGATGTTTCTTTCTCTCCTTCTCTCTCTAAAAATCAATAAACTATTCTTAAAGAAAAAAAAAGATATGGAATAATAAGCAGCTGATAAAGAGTAAAGTGAGTACTTTTGTTTCTCAACAGATGAATTGACAATATTGTTAAAAGAAAAAAGGACTGCCCTGACCAATTGGGCTCAGTGGTCAGCGTTGACCCAAGAACCAAAGGGTCTCAGGTTTGATTCCTGGTCAAGAGCAAGTACCTCAGTTGCAGGTTCCCCAGACCCGGTAAGGGCAGGGCAGAGTAGAGGGGCAACCAATTGATGTGTCTCTCTCATATCGATACTTCTCCCACTTTCTCTAGAAATCAATAGAAAATATATCCTTTGGTCAGGATTTAAAAAAAAAGGGGGGGGGAGTCTGAACAATATATATATCAATTATATTAAGTATATATAAATACATATATATATTCATACACAAATAGGAATACATAAGTACAGTATACCAGTATATAAATATATAGTGATCTCTTATATGTTATGCACCCAAAAATATACTAGGTCTTTAAAGAATAAATTATATAATTTATACACAAAAAAGTCATTATAAAAACAAGGCAAAGTTCAAATATTTTGCTCTTATCCTATTGGATTATATATATATATCCCACATTCTGGAGACCCCTGGTCTAGAAAAATGTCTGTTAGGCTATATAGGTCAACTAATTAGTAATGACTAACTCTGGGAAGGTTTACAAAGAGAACTCTGTATTATAATTTCTTTGCAATGAGCACTACAAAAAACAACAACCCATAAACAACCCACTTCCTATCTGGTCTTAGTGAAACTGCTCTCCCTAACTTCCTAGAAACTTTAGGCTTGCCACAAAAAAAACTAGTTAAGCACCCCTGCTGACTTTGTAAGTACCTGGGGTCTCACTGGGAGCCATAAAGGCAATTTTGGCTTGACAGAAGACCTGACCTTACTCTCTTTACCAACCCTCCTAATGATCAACCACAAAATTCTTTCCAGCCTCAGAAAAACTGGCTAGAGATGCAGTTTCAGGTTACATCCCTAGAAACCCTACAAACACTCACAAGGCAAGATGTTTACATATCGATTTTTTTCTTTATTTTCCTCCTTTGAGGCAGCTTCACAGGTGGCCTGGATAGGACAAGCAGGGAGAGCCTGAAAGGTTAAGAGAAATTAGAGGAGTTACTAACAGGGATAAATACCAAACATGCAGACTGCTACACCACTCCCCACCTGGCAGCAAGTTCTACCTCTCCTCGGGGGAAAAAGATGGGCCCAAGGGAACACTTGCAGAAAGTGCTCCTTTTTCTGAAGAGCCTGCAGATTTCTTAGAGTTTACCATCAAGAATCCCCAGAAGCAGAATGCCCTTCTTGTTATTATAGAGCATGCTCTTCATATGGTTACTATGTGGTTAGGGGCCTATTATAATTCTAGGTCAAATTGGATCACCCTGTTAAATTGGAGTGGAGACATAAAGGGATGAGCCATTTATCCTCATGCTAACCACAATGCAAAGATAAGATACATCTCAGAATGAACCACACAGGAGTGCTCTGGACTGTTAGCTGAGTTAGGTCCTCTCTAGTGCCATGACAAAGGGGCATGGCAACCCAGCCTCTAGCATTATGTAGCAAGGAAACAAGGATAGGCAGGTGAGTGGTGGGAGGACAGGCATTCATAGGGATTCAGCAGTTAGGAAGCAGAGGATCTGGTGAGGTGGCAGTGTCTATGCAGCAATTTTGACGGACATGTGTATTAGGTATGTATATGGATAAGCATAAATGGTTTGACAGGAGATAGTATGGATTGTCTGAACTCTAGCAAAAACAGTTAAACTTTCTAGGCCCAAATTCCCTCATCTGTAAAATTGGGATGCTAATATCTGCCACATAAGGAATAAATAAAATAATCTGTCTGGCATAGAATAAGCATTTGCTAAATTAATTTTAAAAAGGAGTGGGAAGCTAAGCCTTATTTGAACTGTTTCCTTTTGTTATGTCCCATATATTCAAAACTAAGAAAGCAAAAAAGGAAACAGTTAAAAATTCCAACATAGAAACTTTTCTAATAAGTGACTTGGAAATATGTTTTATAAGCCTTAAAAATAGAATTAAAAATATTCATACTCTTTGATTTAGCAACTCCACTTCTGAGAATCTAGCCTAAAGAAATAAAAATCTCTATGTTCAAATTATTTACTTCATCATTGTTTAGAATGACCCAAAACTGAAAACAGCTTTAATATTCAGCAGTAGGGAAAGAGTTAAGAAAAATGTGTCATTTTTCACTTATTCCTTTAACAAATATATGTTGTATACCTCTCAGATACTGGGCTAGATACAGAGCAAACAGGGGTGAATCAATCATACATACAGTTCTTGCTCTCATTGACAATACAAACTTGTGTGTGAAAGACGGACATTAAACAAATAAATATAAAATAATACACCACAATATATGCAATGAAAGAACAAGATGCTGTTAGAGAAGGAATAGCCAAATTTAGAGGAAGGATGAATGTGGAAAACAGTATTTTAGGCACAGTGATCAGCGTATGTGGTGACTCAAGGGAGAGGAGAAGGCTTGGCTTGTGGGAAGAACTAAAAGGTCAGTGAATGCATTACATTGAAAGTGTGATTGGTGGGGATGGCAAGAGGAAGTGAGAGGAGATAAGCTTGGTAAGGTTAATTCACACATTCACACATTTCCTTCAATAGGGATCTTGAATTTTAAATGCATGAGGAAACCACTCAAGGTTTTAAAGATGCAATCCAATCAATGTACATGTTAAAGAACCACTTTAGCTGATACGTGGAAAATGGATTGGCAAAGAATAGAAACATGGAAAGAGGATGGTACAAGGAAATAGATGCATCTGAGATATATTCTGGAGGCAGTTACTAGATTGAAAGATGGAATGAAAGGAATGTAGATTGGGGATAGAAAGAGACAGAAATAAAGGGTGATTCTTTGGTTTCTAATTTTGATAATAAAAAATATGTGATTAAATAAAGGAAATGCCAGCCTCAAAGGAACTAATTTTACCAGATGAAAGCAAGATCTCTAAGAAGGGAGCAAGCATGTTTCCTGGGAACCATCAAGACAGTAACAAAGAGAAATTAAAAGATCCTAAGATAAAGGGAGTCAGAATCTCATAGTCCATCTGCCTTCACTTACGATTTTCTGTTCAGAGTTAAAACCCTGGAAATTCTACATGTTATTTTATTGAGAAGCAATTTCTTTTAGAGATGCTGCATATTTAATACTTAAGTGAGGGGTGGCAGGACTCCTACACATGAACAGAGACCCTAGTTAAGACTGGAATTTCCCAATTCACCCAGATAGGCTAGATTTCCATGTTTCCACCCTGGTCAGAGCAGGATAAGATACAAGTTTTTAAAGCCCCCACAACTAATTTAGAGGCATTACTTTCTCTGTACACTTGTCTTAAATGATGTAGAACAAAGGTAGACAGCAAAACTTGAAAATAGTCCCCAGGGGCTATAATAACCATGACCCTGTCCTATCAGCATCCCCAGCTCCTCCAGTCATGAGGTCTCCAGCCATGCTAAGTAAGGTTCCTAAAATAAAGTGAGGAAGAAACAGGAGGTATTGTTTGACAAGAGAAAAGGGCCTACTCTAGAGAACATGGTGCTAGATGCGAAGGGTTGGGCTGAAGAGCCTGTCAGGGATGAAAACAAGGAAATCTTACTCCTTTTCTTTTTTCTTTTTTAAAAAAATATACTTTATTGATTTTTTATAGAGAGGAAGAGAGAGGGACAGAAAGTCAGAAACATCGATGAGAGAGATACATCAATCAGCTGCCTCCTGCACACCCCCCACTGGGGATGTGCCCACAACCAAGGTACATGCCCCTGACCGAAATCGAACCCAGGACCCTTCAGTCCACAGGCCAAGGCTGTATCCACTGAGCCAAACCGGTTTTGGCAAATCTTACTCCTTTTCGTTTCTACCCTGAAAAACCTATCCATAGAGTTAGGAAGCAGCAGCTAATCAGAAGGCTTTAGATGTTAAAATCTCTTAAAACACTAGGTGGCATCAAAGACCATTTCATCCCCTGTGTAAGCCTTCATTGGAAGCAAGATTAAGCCATTTGAAAAAAAAAATGTTGTTTTTTAAAATTGTTTTTCAATTTTTGTATTTCTAAAAAAAAAAAAAAATACTATATCCATCACACAATTTAACTTAGAAGTTCTCTTTGGTCTTTTCCCTCATCGTACACTCCCCCTTCTCACAAATAAACTTGAAAATATTGTGTTTATCATTACCTTGCTTTAATTTATTTGTATCCCATATATCTTGTATCCTTAAACAGTATTTTTTATTATTCAGTCAATTTTTTGATAAAAACTAAATCATAATTGGTGGTAACTTGTTTTTAATTTGTTCAGGGTTATGTTCTGAAGATTCATCTAGGTTGTTCCATGTAGCCAAAGTTCATTCACTTTACTTTGTAGTGTTCCATTTTGAGTCCATACCAACATTTATTTACCCACTCTACTACTGGTGAATACTGGGGTTGTTTACAATGAACAATCCTACTTCAAACACAAATTGGTATGTGTTCCCTCATGCACATGTGCACTAGTTTTCCGTATGAGTATCTATAACTTTACTTTCCCAGATAAGGCCAAATTGTTTTTCAAAGTAGTTGTAACAATTTACACTCCCATCAGCAATGTAAAGTGTTCCCAGCTGTTTTGTATCTTCATCAACATTTGCTATCATCAGACTTTAAATGTATCAAAGGTAGGTTTAATTTATACTTCTCCTGATTTATTAATGAAGTTGACCATTTTTCCACAGATGACTGGTCAACAAACAGGGTTTCTTCTTCTGTGAACTACCTAGCAAGTATTTCCCCCATTTTCTCCTGGATTGCTTGTTTGTTTTATTATTAATTTGTAGGAGTTGTTTATATATTCTGGATACTTCTTCTTCATCAGTTATAAGTGTTACAGATATTTTTTTGCCAAGTTTGTGGCCTGCCCTTTCATTTTTTTTATGTTATCTATTTATGAACAGAAGTTTTACATCATAATGTAGTGAAGTTGGTTAATCTTTCTCTTTATCAATATTTTAAGTCTTAAAAATCCTTTCCTACTGTGAGATTATATTTTCCTACATTCATTCAGGTGTCATAATTTTGTCTTTTAGATTTCAGTGTGCACTAACTGGGACTGATTTTTGTTTCTGGTATGAGACAAGAATTAATTTTCATTTATTCCCATAGGATTACACAATTGTCCCAGCATTATTTATTGTAAAGACCATCTTTTCATCCAACAAAACTACAACTGCATTTCTGCATTGAGTAGGCTTTCATTTACACATAAATCTGCTTTGGGGCTATTTTATTCCATTGATCAATCCGTCTATCCCAGTGCCAATACATAACTGTCTTAATTACTAGATTTTATAATAACTCTTTATATCTGGTAAGGCAGATCTCCTCACCTTGTTCTTCTTCTTCAGGAATGTCTTGACTATTCTTGAATCTTTTCTCCTCCATATAAATTTTAGAATCAGCTTGTCAAGTTCCACAAAAAACCTGTTGGGATTTTTATTGGAATTGCATTGAATCTACATATCAGTTTGGGGAGAATTGACATCTTTACAATATTGAGCCTTTAATTTAGGCCTTTTCTTTAATGTCTTCAAACATTTCAATATTTTCTCTAAAGATTTTGTAAAATTTATTCTTAGGTACTTTACATTTTAAATGCTACAGTAAATGGCCATCTTTTAAAAATTAGTTTTAGATTCTGACCATGGCTTATATAAAGAAATGCATTAATTTTTAATGCTGTTTTTCTATCTATCAATCTTACTAAAATAACTTACCAATTCTGATAATTTATCTGATGAGACTTTGCATTTCTCTGAGGACACTATTCTATTCTGTGAAAAATGCATATTTTGTCTCTTCCTTTCCAATCTTCATTTCTCTTCCTGCTTTACGATACTAAGATCTTCAGTACTGTTTTGAATCTCATTCATTCACTTTTATGTTTGAATTCCCTTTTAAATACTCTCACATAATAGCTATCAGTGTCTGAATATTCTGCTGTGATGGGGAATCAACATCTTCCAAGGTAGTTTATCTCATCCTGGAATAGTTTATTTGGAAGGACCCAACACCCAGATATACAATTTCTTTTGCATTTCCCTTGTACTAACTAGTGTAAAACTCAGATGTCAGCTGGCACCTTCTCTGCCCCCTGGAAACTCTGAAACCCCAATTCCCTAGAATGTTGAATTCAAAGCCCTGACACAGGACCTGCTAACTTCCTATTAGCCTTTGGCTCTAATTCATTTGTTTAGAGACAACTCATCAACTGTTGCTTCTACCTTACTTCAACGTCATCCAGTCCTGTCAACAGATTACACAAGCCCTTTCACCTGGAAATCCAAGAAATAAACTATTCAAGATGTAGGAGCCTGAGCAATGGGGTGTCACATCTTGTAATGCACAGGTTTTAACCGTCTCACTAGCTCCACCTCATTCCTTCTCTTCTCGCTCCCTATCCCCTTCCTTTCAGGAGCTAACCAAATTTTCGTGTGTGTGTGTGTGTGTGTGTGTGTGTGTGTGTGTGTGTGTGTGTGTGTGTGTGTGTTTAAATTTGAACATGCTTTAGGGACCTCAATAAGTGACTTTTCAAAATGTTTCTTTTAAACAAATCCAGTGCTTCTTTCTAAGACAAATACTACTAGTCAATAAAAAAAGTTGCAGCTTATAATTCTAGGACAAACACAACCTCATGGAACTTTCAACTATGGTAGGATTTCATCAAGATGCTACACTCTCTTTTTATAAAGCCTGTCAAATATCTGACAACAACTGTTGTGTCCTATGACTATTGTTCCTTCAGCTGTTCACCCCCATGGTACATTTTTTCTCCAAAACAACTTCCCATTCCTTTTCAGAGAGACCTGACCACAAGACTCCTGGCACAGTTCAAGCTAGGGACATCAACTCTTCATTCTACATGCAGTATATCCATCCTAAATCTAAGTTCCATTAGCTTTATTTACCATATATATTTTTAAACCTCTGCTTTAAAAAATGTTACAATAAGAATATGCTTGTTGTAAAAGTCAGTCAAATAAATTCAGAAGAGGAAATTCCCTATCATGTCTCTCCTGTATTCTACTTTCCCTTATACATAACCCATTGCTCTCAGTTCACAATATTCTTCTTCCAGGTTTAAAAAAAATGCATTAATATACAGTTTTTAAAGGGGGTATTATACCATATATAGTCCTCTGTAATGTGTTTTCTTTATTAACAGTACAACTTAGATCTTTCTATGCCAACACATTTATTTTAATAATAGTACAGAACTTCATAATGGCCACAAGAACTCATTTAGCCATTCTGCTGTTTAATAGATATCTACTCTTTATTTTCTTTAATATTAGAAATAATGCTGTAATGAGCATCCACATACAAATACATATTTGGTTTTCTATTAGAGTCTCAGAAGTCAGGTCAGATAATGTAGGTATTTAAAATTGGCTTGATACCACAGGTTTGTAGTTCTATATATTATGGAATATTCTGTCTACCTGTGGCATATAGCTTCTTTCAGTTGGCCACTTTTTATGGAGACATTTTTCATAGAGACATTTAACATTTTAAATATACTTCAATCTATTCCATTTGGGGCTGGATCTTGTGTTTTGCTTAGAAAGGCCCTCTTTACTCCATGATCATAAAAATACTATTCTATGATAGTAGACACAAATTGGTGTGTTTATCCTAAGTGTTATTCGTCAGCTTCTTTCCTGATAGGGCTGACTGATACAGCACAGTCACACTTGCCCCACACTGTGCCAACCAGATTCTCTTTGCCAGAACTTTAAAAGCAGCAGAGGCTTCTTGAAAGGACCCTGAGCCAGCAGAAAAGGGCCTGCTCTGCCCAGGGGCTAGTAGCTCACCTCATCTTCTGGTTCTGTCAACACCTTCAGTGTCTCCCCAACTGACAGTTTTGTTGTTTTTGCTTCATTTAGTTGTATTGACTTCTTCGGTTTTTAAATAAAGGACCTTAACTGACTTAGCAGTTGATATCAGTGAGTGGGGTGTAGTTGAGAAACTGATGGGAGAAATGTGGGTGAGGTAAATCTGATTCTTGTGTTCAGATAAAGAGAAAGGAACTTCAGTTATTGCTTGAATCACCTGGAATGTGTTTTAGCTGGGGGAAAAGGGGTGGGAGAATTCCAATTAAAAGTAGATGAGAAATGTTGACACTGATGAGTAGAATTACTTCTGACAATATCAGGTAACAAAATAAGAAAAAGCCCAGCTCCAACATCAAATGTTCACCTCCACAAGCAGTGCAAGGCTCAGGGCCTTTCATAACTGTGCTGTTTTTTGCTGAACCAAATGTTAACATTTCAGAATTTTGCTGGTTGCTAAATATTAATGAAAATGTAATTCTCTTCTTTCCTGGGTTGCTTGTGTGCAAGACAAGGGCCTTGGTGAGACAATTAAAATAATGCTGAAAGGCAACAGAGGAGCTAGCGAATGCAAACTTCTAAAAATCTCTCTACTATATCTTGTTTTCATGATGAAAAGTTCTCCGTAACCCAGCTCTCACTCATCATGGATATAAGGATGCAAGCATAACACAACCTAGAGGGTAAAATACATAAACAAGGTAGAAAAGCAAGGAACCAATAGAAGAAATTGAAGTAATTAACTGAGTTAGATCATAAAAAACCCCAAAAAAGGAAAGGAGAGCTTAATTTTTGTATATGGTCAATTTGTAATTATGATATGGTTAACTAAACTTCTGAGTTAGTGTAACAGGTCAGGAAACTGGCCAGGGTTCAAATGGTGGGACAGGGTGGCCAGTGGAAACCTGGGCTGAACTGGATTCAGCTAGGTTACAAGGAAAGTCAGAAAATCCTTGGCACAAAGTAGAGATCAGTGTCACATGGGGTCTAACAGGCTCAAACTTCTTACTGGTATTTTCATCATGACCTTGATGGGACCCACAAGTGCCTTGCTAGAGGGTGTACACTTCTTTCAGAAGTGCTTTCCTGCCTGTCTTTACCACAGTGAGATGCTGGTGGAAGAGACTGGCTTCAAAATGGGATTTTTGATCTTAGTGGGAATGGAAGGACCTCAGAGGCCATAGTCACGAAGGCTCAAACATTTCTGGTTTTGAGTAATTCATTGTGAAGCTCCCAATAAAGGAAATGAGAGGCAGCCTTCCAGGTCAGTTGAGGAGGCCTGACTAGACTGCCATGCTAGAGAAAGGACCCTTTCTCTACCCAGCTCCCAGGCCTGTGTCAGTTTAGAGACTCAGAGCCCTTCAATGATGGGCACATGTAAGGAAGATCCTTCCACAGCACATCAACATGCATATACCATGAACCATCATCTTCATTTCCCCCTAAGATTCTGCAGCCATTTGCCATGGTAACGGGGAGTCACCATTTGGGGTCTGGCCTTGAGCTAACTAATTCCTGAGAACCCAGAATGTGTCATTATTTTATGCCAGCTAGAATGGAGCTTTTGCAGGCCAGCTGATGGAAGGAATTTTGGCTTGAACTGGCCTCACATTAGGAACAAAGTATTTTTCCAATGTATGGTTAGAATACATAGATATCTATAGCAAGCAGCAAAATACCCACACTACACTACCTGAAGCCTTTGGATAAGGACTATTACAGTAGCAAGAGCAAATGCAAATTTCTGGAGCAGCAATCTCTACCAAATGTAAGTTCCTAGATGAGTCACAAAATCCTAAGCTCTAGAGAAGACTTAAAAGTTGCAGGATAATGAGATAATACATTTATATGTCTAAGTATAGTGATGGCATAAAGTGAATGCTCAATAACTACTATCATTAGCTATTCTAATGCTTCTTATTACCCTCCATGCAAGCTACCAACTACACTAACACAAAAGACTAAGTTTTTAAGATGATAGTAGATTATAACACATGAAACATGTGGAGCTATAGATTTGCAGTTGCTTTTCCAGATGTACTCTCCTTCCTATAGATTAACTTAACTCCTGGTACCTGGAATATCACTATTAATGAGGCAAGGACACGTTTTTACCCCTTTATGGTACACAATGACTACATGAAACAATTTCCCTTTCTCAAGGCAGAAGCAGCCCCAGTAATAAGTCATTTTGACCCTTGCTATAATTTGGTTTATTAGGATTTTGTCTTACTGTTTCACAGGACATAACCTTGACAAAGCTGGGAGGCCTTGAAGAGCAGATACTGTGTATCTTAGATGTACATGCTAGACATAAAAATACAGTGGTCTGCCACCTCAGTCAAGTTTTCTGAAAGTCAAAGGCTTTCACATGTGAGGATATCCACTGAAGGACAAGTTGCTGCTTCCCCCCACCCCCACCCCAAAGGAGGAATCTTGCTTGCTTGGCCATTTTGGATTTTGGAGACAGAATATAACACATGTTGATCCCCTGCTTTGACTCATTTATCGAGTGATCTGAAAACAGAAGGCTTTCCAGCTGTTCAAGGCCATGGAGAAACTGGCATAAGGAGCCCCATGTGTCTGGTTAAGGTTGAGCAGGAGAATCATATTAGATTAAGATTTGGGAACAAGACCATGATCTTGTCAGTATACTCTGATAGAGAATGTAAGTCTAACCATGGGACACTAGATAATGGCTTCAACTAAGTATTATGTGATTCAACAAGCCATAAATTTGGACATGTCTAGCAGAATTCCACCGCCAGCTGGAAGTGATTGTACAGAACATTTGCTACACACCCACTCCCTTTAACAGTCACCTCTGACTTCCTGATGATTTCAACAGTTGACTGACAAAGAAAAACATCCAGCCTAGTGTACAAATGGCTCTCAGACATACTAGCCCATCCTGGAGGTAGACTGCTGTGGGATAATTGACTTAAGGAATGGCCCTGAATGGTATAAAAGAGAAATCCTCCTAATGAACAGAACTTCAAGCAAGGCATTTCACTATCTACTTCACTGGCAGTCAGGATCTAAACCGATCCCGAGGTAGTAAACAACTGAAATAAAAAAGACAGGAAATAGTTACGCTCTTCCCAGGTGGCACTCATTGCTAACAACCAAGGAGATCTCGGTTAGCCTTTCCCTTAATAGCCCAGTGAAGCCCAATGAAGCCCAGGAATATAGTGGCCATGGTGGCCTGGCAATTAGCTCTCACCACAGTATCTACTGGATTTGCCTGCTATGCGCTAAGAGCAACTCTATTCAAGGATTTACTGGATTGCCTTATCATGCGATCTCAGTGACTATTACCTCCAAACAAAGACTTCATTTCCCACAAAAAGAAGGATGGCCATGGGGACACATACTCCATTACCCAGAAGCAGCTGGCACTATGGACTGTAAAACAGCAGTCGTCTATTGAAGACCTTGTAATGGTCCTGAGGCTGTGGGCTTTCCTTTTTTCTTTTTTTAAAATCCTCACCTGAGATTTTTTTTTTTTGCGAGAGAAACATTGATGTGAGGGAGAAAACATTGATCGGTTGCCTCCCAAATGCAGCCTGAATGAGGATTGAACCTCAACCTTTGGGTGCGGCACAGCACTCCAAAAGAGCTTCCCCCAGGCCATTGCTGGGATGCTATATTGTGGGACCAAATCTCAAGCAACAATGAGCAAAAATGATGCTTTTTTTCAACAGCCAGGAAAAAAGGGTCCAAGTTATTCTATTAACTCTTGCCTAGTAAATGGTCTTTTGCTTCAATTCTTGCCTCCCTCCCATCTATTTTCCACTTGGAGCTACTGATTTTCTCAGAGTGCAGACCTGACCACATATCTCAGCTCCCCTAAAGCCTTCACGCTGGAGCAGATCAGTGGTGGCCCTTTGGTAATTGCGCTCCTTTCCTTCTTGCCATTAGAGCTCCAATAA
This sequence comes from Antrozous pallidus, assembly GCA_027563665.1. Classification (NCBI taxonomy): domain Eukaryota; kingdom Metazoa; phylum Chordata; class Mammalia; order Chiroptera; family Vespertilionidae; genus Antrozous; species Antrozous pallidus. Next base: position 32,174,303 of record CM050518.1, read on the forward strand.
TTTGGACTGGGTTCAGTCAGTTGCAGTAAGCCTATTTCTCCCTTGCTTATAACTGTTTTAAAAAGAAGCATGTGACAAGGGAACTCTCTAGAAGCTTTGGGAAAGTTTTCCTCATTGATAAAAGGAGACACACAGAAAGAAACAGCCATCCTTCGTCCACTTGCCCTGGTGAAATCTCCATGTGGTGCTTTGAACTGGTGTAGCCATTTTGGTATCATGAGGGGAGCCAGCCTAAGAGACAAAGCTGACACACACGCTTCATTTGAAAGGTGTAAGGAGACTGAGAGTTTACCAGTGCCCAAGTTGGTCCTCTATGTCCTCAAATACATTCTCCTTTCCCTAATCATGACCAGCTTACATCAATCTATCAGCACCTCTGATATCAACAGCCGTTGCAGCACCTAACTGTAACCCCTGCACCTATTCTGATCTCCCCATGGGCCATTCTCTATATAGCACCAGTCATTTTTTCAAAATATAAACCAGGTTAGTCCATAGCTCTATTTCTTTCACGACAATCTATAAGATCTATGTCTGGCCTCATCTTCTTTCAAGTTCATCTCTTACTATTCTCTTGAGTCTCTGCCCTTCAGCTACACATAGTCCTTCTTTATTTTCTGAATGGGCCATTCTCTCACCCACCCTCATTATTAACAGCCTATTCCTGCTATTTCCAGTGCCTGAAAAGTCATGCATGTCCCCACCTCCCTTTTCCCAATGTCTTTGCCTTTGATTGGGTCTCAATGACAACATCATTTGTTCAAGGAAGTTTTGACTTGGGATCAGAATCGATGGGCTAGAATCACCAACTGGTAGATTCACAAATACGTTCTGCTTTCTTGAGGGAGTTATAAAAAAAATACGAATCTAAATTCCCAAGATGAGGTCTTTACTCTGCAGTCTGCGATGGTCCTCATTTTCCACACTGAGGTACTCCTTGTCTACTTAAGATACTCTGGGATCCCTAATCCAGACTCCAAAAGGCCACCATTAATACTGGCTCCAACTACAATGTGCCAGTCCTTCATGTCCTATATTGCCATTTGAACTTATTTTTTTGTTCTTATTTATAGAAAGCGAATTTCTTGAGTGTAGAAACTAAATCTGTTTTTGCTCCCCAGCAAATCCCTGGCACCTAGCACATATTAAATGCTTAATAAGTATTTATTAAACAAAGTAACAGATGTGATGATGAATGAATAGATGGATAGATAAGGGAGGTAAGACAAATTATTCATTTCCTGTCCATAATCATATAGGAAAGGAGTCAGAAGAACTTGGTAAACATTTTCTCACCTCTTAACCCATTAAAAACCTGTTTTCTCCCCAAGACCTTAGGTCTGCCTTCCTCCCTGCTGACACACTAGTCTCAGCAAAGAACTCACGTTGAATTCCTCTCTGAAGAGTTTGTTGTCGTCGGCCATTCTCCGGTTAATCTCCTCTTCCAGTTTATCTACGGGCAGAGGTGGGTACTTCCTGTTGGTGCTTGGGGACCTGGCCAGAAGTGGCACGCTCTGGGGTTCTGCAATGCACAAGGGGGAAGGTTAGTCATCATTGGCCCTGGGGACTAGCCCTTCTCTGAAAACTAAACTGGGGATTCTATCTCATGGGCCGAGCTTCCAAGAACTAGAGCTGCTCTCTTCAAGTCTTCTTCCTTTTAGGATAAGGAAATCACTAATTTCTTGTTTTCCTTCTCCATGAAGGTTTCCCATGCCATTAAAGAGTTCCTTACCCACGTCCTCAGTGCGGCCATTGGATAAGCGGAAAGAATTGGAATGGCTTCCAGCTTGCTTGTATTTCTTAAACCTAATGAGAAAATGTGAAAAACTAAGCACAGAGGCAGAAGAGACCAATCACTGGCTTTGTATTTCCACTTATCAATTCAGCCTTTCTAAATCTTCTTTACCAAATAAATGGGCTCTTTTAAAAAATGTTTTTAACTGACCTCAGAGAGGAAAGGGGGGAGGGAAAAAGAGAGGGAAGTAAGAAGAGAGAGAGAAATATCAATGATGAGAGAGAATCATTGACTGGCTGCCTCCTACACACCCCCGACTAGGGATTGAGCCTGCAACCTGGGCATGTGCCCTAACCAGGAATCGAACCTGGGACTCTTCAGTCTGAAGGCCGGTGCTCTATCTACTGAGCCAAACCAGCTAGGGTTAAATAGGCTCTTTTAAGAGACAGGTCCTGCAGGTGCTAAGGCAGTTTCATTCCATGGTGCTCCTGCTCACCCTCAGCACACTAGAAAAGCAGTCACCACCCTTTCGAACCTCAAGGACCACTGGTTGGCAAACCAGTGCACTAGAATCCAATCCAGGTATCCCAAGAGTACATTCTAGCACGTGTGACTCTATGCAGCTCCAGTTTCAGAACTCCCTGGAGATCACAGTCACACCAGGTGAAAAAAGGATGAGTGGGTAGAATATAATAGGGGAAGGGAGTAGATAAGAATATCCATATCAGCCCTAACCAGTCTGGCTCAGTGCATAGAGCCTCAGCCTGCGGACTGAAGGGTCCCTGGTTTGATTCCCGTCAAGGGAATGTACCTTGGTTTGAGGCACATCCCCAGTGGGGGGTGTGCAGGAGGCAGCTGATCGATGTTTCTAACTCTCTATCCCTCTCCTTTCCTCTTTGTAAAAAATCAATAAAATATATGTTAAAAAAAGAATATCCATATCAAATAAAAATCCTGTTATTTTCCCAGTGCAAACAGGGAAAAGACCAGAGTTTCAGACTGGGTGAGCACAGGTCTGGTCTCAAGTCTCCTGCAGGATGGTGGATACACATGACAAATTATAGGGGTGTCCAAGGTTCCCCTTTCTTTATATCTGCAGAATAGAAGAGCACACAGAGCAGCTTAAGCAAAAGATATGGGCAAAGTTAGGCCTAACGAGTTAAGAGTAGTAGGAAGATAACAAACACACTTCCCTCTTCTCTCCCTTGGGTTCCCCTTTCTTGCTTTTGTTCCCTGTTTGGGTAGTATTATCTGGAGGACCTTGAAAGAAGTCAGAAAAAGGAACCCTATAACTCTGTATGCCATGGTAAGAAGTCCTAGAGGGGTTTGGGGACAAAGCCCCAGGTATAAATATTTTATATCGCTTTATTATATAGAGACCAGGGGATTCTTAGGGGTTGCTTCAACATGGATAGATATGAAGATCTTAAACATCTATCAGTAATAATACAGACTGTGGCTTCTTGCCTCAACCTCCAAATCACCATCCTGAACTTTAGGTTGCAGTAGAGTTGGGGGGCTGGACTTGGATAGGTGGAAGCCAAGAGAAGGGGCTGGATCTTGAGGAACACTATGTAATGCTTTTAAATAATTTCTAAATAGAATTTTAATCTTAGGAGCATTATCCTGAGTCATTTCCCTCTATCCTCCTAATTATTCTTATCCTACTGTCTTCTGAACTGTGTAGGGTTGAGGCCCTGGGGTTACTGAAATGGAGTCCATGAGAATGGAGAAGCATTAGCTCACATGCTCACCTTAACATATACAGAACTATGATAATAAAGACGATCACTAGCAGAGAGGACAGGGCCACCATCACTGCAATAATTGGCGTCTCATCTGAAATTGAGAAAAGAAAACATGTCATTACCATTGTGTGCAATGGAGGCTCAAGTTGGTTGCTCAGGGAAATACCCAGGAAGAAGGGCTCATTCAATGCTTCTGTAGACAGGACATGGACAGAGTGAGTGAGAGAGACAACACTTCCTACTGCTACCCTATCTCTGCTTATTATATACTTGTTTTCTGTCTCCCTGCATTTAAAAAATATATTTATTGATTACAGAGAGGGAGGGAGAGGAAGAGAGAGATAGAAATATCAATGATGAGAGAGAACCACTGACTGGCTGCCTCCTGCTGGGGACCGAGCCCACACTGTGGACATATGCCCTTGACCGAAATGAAACCCAGGACCCTTCAGAATGCAGGCTGATGCTCTACCCACTGAACAAAACCGGCTAGAGCTGTCTCTCTGCATTTGAACAAAAGCTCTTTGAAGGCATAGACTGTTTTGTTCATTGCTATAGAGCCTAAAACATAGGTTAGTACATAAACAAATAAATATTTGAAAGCATGAACACATCTAATCCTGATGGCAATCTAGGTATGAGAGTCATAACATATTCTCTCCCCAGCCTTAACAGGTTCCACCTAGAGGAAGACAGGAGATAAAAGAATTTTCCTATCATAAACTCAGATTGTTTCCTGGCATAGAGAATAACTGTTCCTGATTAAAGCAAGCAGAGATTATTAGATTCTTAAGCACTATGTATCCAAAATGCTGGTACTCTTTTCTATAGCCAGAATCCCAACTACATCAAGATATGGCTTAGAGATATATTGCAAGACAGGTCCTTGGATTTCCGTTTCATAGGGCCTGGCTTCCTTTCCATCCAACACTTAGCCTTCTTTCTATGGCAGCTAACCAGGTGCTGACTCATCCTGCTCTACGCTCATGCCCCTACCACCAACTACACAAGGTCTTGAGTTTGTAACTATCTTCATCATTTTCCATCCTACTGAAAGGGAGGACAAGTCCCTCCCATGTGAAAGTCAATCCTGTCACACATCTATTACTGTTACTTCTTGACCTCATTTACTCTCCTTTAGTCACCAACAGCTCCATGCTTCACAGTTAACTTCTCACAATAGTTGTCTTATAAAACAGTAATTTTCTCTAATTCTTTACCTCTGGATAACTCCTTAGCCTATTTTGTTCTTGACTCCTACCTTACTGCTCCATTTAAACTGTTCATCAAGCCCAGCTGGTGTGGCTCAGTGATTGAGCACGGACTGATGATGAACCAGGAGATCAATGGTTCAATTCCCAGTCAGGGCACATGCCTGGGTTGCGGGCTTGATCCCCTGGGGTGGGGGTGGGAGGGCATGCAGAAGGCAGCCGAGCAATGATTCTCTCTCATCACGGATGTTTCTCTCCCCCTCTCCCTTCCTCTCTGAAACAACCAACCAAACAAACAACAAAAAAATATATATATAATATTTAAAATATATATTTTATTGATTTTTTTTTTACAGAGCAGAAGGGAGAGGGATAGAAAGTCAGAAGCATCGATGAGAGAGAGACATCAATCAGCTGCCTCTTGCACGCCCCCTACTGGGGATGTGCCCACAGCCAAGGTACATGCCCTTGCCGGAATCGAACCCGGGACCCTTCAGTCTGCAGTCCAACGCTCTATCCACTGAGCCAAACCGGTCTCAACTAAAAATATATTTTAAAAATAAATAAATAAACTGCTCATCAAGAACACACAAATGGCATATTCCCAAATCCAATGGAAACATTCGCATCCACACCTGATTCAACCTCTTAGCATCATTCATTAAAAAAATATTTATAGATCAGCAATTGTATGCCAGGCACTGTTCTAGACCATGGGGAAAGAAAAGTGAGGGGATACTGTTCATTAACAAGTAAACACATAATTTTAGAAAGGGACAAGTGCTATGAAGAAAACAGTATGATTAATTCAAATGGTGGCAGAGTAAGTGAAAAGCACACTCGCTTCCTCTCAGGATCAAATTGAAATTACAACTAAATTATAGAACAATAAACCTGATAACCAACTGAACTAGCTAAACAGAAGTCTTATAACCAAGGATTTACTGAAGCAGCCTGGCAGGAGATGCGAAAAGGGCTGGCCACACACTCAGGTGCGGTGGCTGAGAATCTTGAGGGGTATCTCAGGTGCAAAGGTTCCCTCTAAGGAGCAAGGAGTCTCAACCCCATGCAGGGCTCCCCAGCCTGGAAAAGATGCCCATATAATATCTGGCTGTGAAAATCAGTGGAGATTCTGTCCACCAAGGAGAGACAGGAATGTGCTAAGAAACCCAGGCACCTTCTTAAAGGGCCAAAGCACCAAATCTCATTTGTAGACACGCACCCTGGGCTCCAGTGGAAGAAAGGCAGCTCAGAGGGTTGTGTGGCTTTTAGGAGAAGGCTAAAGGATCAGTTGCCAAGGTTCCTGTGCTGATTCCCTCACCCACACTGCCAAAGAAACCATCTTTCCTAGGTCAAGCATTCCACTCCCCTCCATATAGCATCAGACTAAGAAAATGAACTAGCCCCACTCTTCTAACTCCCTGTGAGCTGCCATGTCAAGCTCCCCTTCCTCCACATAGCCAAACCTTAGTCTGTTTTAGCCTGATGAACTTTGTTGGCCTCACCCTGACAACTCTCTGAAACCTTACCCACAACAAAGAACCCCAGGCCCCTAATAGGCGGCAACTGGCCTTGTACCCTGAGTAGCATCAGACCCAGTGCCAACTCTTAATTTATATCAGCCTGGAGAACACCAATAGCCCCTACCTAGTGACTTACTGATAAGCTATCACACAACTCGCTTACCACCAGAGACTTTCAGTGTCTTAGCCTAACAGGTAGCTGGCAGCAGATCTCAGGGTGTCCTGGGCCTTTTGCTGACTAGTCCCTGACCTTAGTGCCCATAGAAGCCAGCCTTGGTATGCAATTTGCCCTCTCTCATACACACCCATGCCCAGCAGAGGCAGCCACAAACCCAAACTGTGGATTGCTTTGTAGCTCCAAACATGTAGCCGAGGGCCAGGCATGGGCAAGCCCCTGATACTCATCTGCACCCAAGTCCTTCTCAAAGAGGCCCCAGAACCAACACACCTGGTGGCAAGCTTCAGACCACATCAGATCATGACCTAATTAGCTCCACAAGTGGCATACCCAAAAGGAGCTCCTGGTAGGCACCAGACCCTGCAGGTGTGAATTCCGTGTGATGGGGTCAGGCCCCACCCAGACGACAGTGCACTGTGGTTGGTGTTGATTCTCACAGTCAGCCAACCTGAGATTCAATCCCACCCATGGACAGGCCAACTGCAAGACTCAACTACAAAAGAGGGCTCATGTGACCCACATAAGAAACATTCCTGGAGCACCTAGCACTGGTAATCTGGGAGACTGTGCCACTGAGCTCTACAAGGCACCTACTACATAAAGCCCCAATACCAAGAATGGAAAACATAGCAGATATACCTAATACACAAAAATAAATACAGAGAGGCAGCCAAAATGGAAAGAAAAAAAAAAGGCTCAAATAAAAAATAAAAAATGAGTAATCTCCAGTAAAATAACTAAATGAAATGGCGGCAAGCCATCTATAAGATTCAGAATTCAAAATAATAGTTATAAAACTGCTCAAAACACTTAGGAAAAGAATAGATGAATTTAGGGAGAACTTAAGCAATTAGATATAGTAAACATGAAAAAGGACACAGAAATCATAAAAAAGAACCAGCCATGAATGAAAAATGCAATATCTGAAATGAAGAATATACTAAATGCAATCAATAACCTTAGGTAAAGCAGACAACTGAATCAGCGATTTGGAAGACAAGATAGCAGAAAACATACAATCAGAACAGCAAAAAGAAAAAATAATTAAAAAAAAATGAGGCTAGTTTGAGGAACTTCTGGAACAACATCAAGTAATAATATCTATATCATTGGGTTCTAGACAGAGTTGAAAGAGAGCAAGAACTTGAGAATCTATTTAAAGAAATAATGACTGAAAACTTCCCAAAACTGGTAAAGGAAAAAAACGCCAAAGTCCAAGAAGCAGAGAGAGTCCCAAACAAAATGAACCCAAAAAGGCCACTCCAGGACACATCATAATCAAAATGGCAAAAGTTAAAGACAAAGAGAGAACCTTAACAGCATCAAGAGAAAGACAGTTTCCTACAAGGGATCTCTAGAAGACCACCTGCTGACTTCTCAACAGAAACATTTTAGGCCAGAAGGGACTGGGATGAAATATTCAAAGTGATAAAAAACAAGGACCTATAACAAAGACTGTTCTACTCAGCAAGACTATCATTTAAAATTGAAGGAGAAATAGAGAGCTTCACCGACAAGAAAAAACTAAAGGAGTTTTCATTACCACCAAACCAATATTACACAAAAATGTTAAAGGGACTTCTTTAAGAAAAGAAGAAAAAAAAGAGAAAGAACTAAATGCTCTAATTAGACATAGTATAACTGAATGCATAAGAAAATAACAGCCATATTCAGGGTGGGGCAAAAGTTTATATGGAAAATAATACAATAATTAATAAATAATATTACAAGAGTAAACTTTTTCACGTATTCACAACTGTAAACCTACTTTTGCCCCACCTTGTATATGCTATCTACAACAGACCCACCTCAGAATGAAAGATATACACAGACTGAAAGTAAAGGGTTAGGAAAGGGTATTTCATGCAAATCAAAACAAAAGAAAAGGCTGGGGTAGCAATACTTACATCAGACAAAACAGACTTTAAAATAAAGGCTGTAATAAGAGACAAAGAAAGACATTACCTAATGATAAAGGGAACAATCCAACAGGAGCATAAAACCCTTATAAACATTTATGTACCCAACAACATAGGAGCACATAAATATATAAAGCAAATACTGGCCCTGGCCAGATAGCTTGGTCAGTTGGAACATCATCCCATACACCCAAAGGTTGCAGGTTCGATTCCCTGTCAGGGCACACGTCTGGGTTATAAGTTTGATCCCTGGTTAGGGTGTGTCTGGGAGGCAACTGACCATCAATTCTCTCTCACATTGATGTTTCCCTTTCCCTCTCTCTTCCCTCCCCACACCCCCTTCCTCTTTCTAAAATCAATAAAAACATATATTCGGGTGAGGATTAAATAAATAAATAAAGCAAATATTGAGGGCTATAAAGGGAGAGATCTACAGTAAAAGTAGGGGATTTTAAACATTCTACTGACATATATAAATAGTTCTTCCAGACAGAAAATCAATAAGGAAATAGTGGCCTAACATGATACTCTAAACCAGCTGGACTTAATTGATATTTTCAGAACATTTCACTCCAAAACAACAGAATATACATTCTTTTCAGATGCACATGAAACATTTTCCAGGACAGATCACATATTAGGATGCAAAACAAGTCTCAATAAATTTAAGAACAATAAAATCATATCAAGCACTATAATGGTTTAAAATTAGTAGTCCATTTTAAGAAAAAAACTGAAAAACACAAACACATGGAGGCTAAATAATATTTTACTAAACATGAATAGGTTAACAATGAGATCAAAGGAAAAATTTCAAGAAATACCTAAGACAAAATGAAAATGAAAACACAAAATCTATGGGACACAGCAAAAGCAGCCCTAAAAGGGAAATTCACAGAATTACTGGTCTACCTCAATAAACAAAAAATATCAAGTTAACAATCATGCTATCTGATAATCAAACTACTAGTATACTGCAAGGCGATAGTAGTCAAAACAGACTGGTACTAGCAAAAAAACAAAAAATAGACACATAAATCAATGAAACAAAATAAAGAGCCCAGAAATAAACTCACACCGAAATGGTCAAGTACTATTTGACAAAAGAGGCAAGAACATGCAAAGGGTAAAGATAGTGTATTCAATAAATAGTATTTGAAACAGTGGACAAACAGATAACATGCAAAAAAATGAAATGAGACCACTTTCTTGCATTAAATAACAGATTAAAGACTTAAACTAAGACTCAAAACCAAAAAATTCATAGAAGAAAACAAAGATAAATCTCTCGCATTTTTCTTAGCAATGTTTTCTTCCTGATATATCTCCTCACACAGGGAAACAAAACAAAACAAAAACAAAGAAATGGGACTAAAAAGGTTTTGCAGAGCAAAGGAAACCATCAGTAAACCATCTATCAAATGAGAGAAGATATTTGCTAATGATAATCTAATAAGAGGTTAATATCCAAAATTTATAAAGCAATCATACAAATGAACACCAAAAAAATACACCAAAAAATCCAATTCAAAATTGGGCTGAGAACCGGAATGGACACTTTTCCAAAAAGGACTTACAGATGTCACTTTGCCCATTTACAATAGCTCAGTAGATAGAGCATCAGCCTGAAGAATGAAGGGGCCCAGGTTCGATTCTGTCAAGGGCACATGCCTGGGTTGTGGGCTTGATCCCCAGTAGGGGTTGTGCAGGAGGCAACCAATCAATGATTCTCTTGCATCACTGATGTATCTCTCCCTCTCACTTCCTCTCTGAAATCAATAATAAAAAAAAAACAAAACCCAAAAGGATATACACATGTCTAACAGACATATAAAAAGATGCTCAATGTCACTAATTACCAGAGAAATGCAAATTCAAACCTCAATGAGATATCAACTCATACCTGTCAGAATGGCTATAATCAATAAATCAACAAACAATAAGTGTTGGCAAAAATGTGGAGAAAAGGGAATCCTCAAGCACTGTTGGTGGGAATATAGCCACCTTGGAAACCAGTATGGAGGGTCCTCAAAAATTTTTAAAATCTAACTGCCATATGGCCCAGCAATTCCACTTCTGGATATTTATACAAAGAAATCCAAAACATCAATTCAAAAGAATATATGCACTCCTATGTTCATTGCTGCATTATTTACATAGCCAAGATATGGAAGCAGCACAAATGCTCAATAGATGAGTGGATAAAAAAGTTGTAGTATATGTATACAATGGAATTTTACTCGGCCATAAAAAATAATGAAATCTTACCATCTGTGGCAGCATGGATGGATCTAGAGGATATTATGCTAAATGAAATAAGCCAGTCAAAGAAAGAGAAATTATTTCACTTTATATGTAAACAAAATCAAAACAGACTCATACAGAGAACAGACTGACGGTTTTGTGTGTGGTTTGCAAGACTGGGTGATAAAGGTGAAGGAAAGGATTAGGAAGTACAAATCGGTAGTTAGAAAATAGCCCCAGAGAATATAGTTAACAATAGTATGATAACTATGTCTAATGCCAGGTGAATACTGGAAATACTGGGGAGGGGGAAGCATTTTGTGAAGTATAAGACTGTCTGATCACTGTGCTCTATACCTGAAAATAATACTGAATGTAAACTGTAATTTAAAAAAAATCAATAAGTTAAAGAAAAGAATGGTAGGGAATTAGGGAGTGATGGGTAAGAAGGGGTAGATTTGGCTATTTTTAGAGTAGTTTGGGAAGGCCTGAAGTGATTATGAAAAAGTGAACCATGCAAATATTGGGCAAAGAGCTTTCTAGGCACAGGGAACAGCAAGTATAATAGTCCTTAGAGATAAGAAACACTTAGGATCCTAGTTTAGCATTAGGAAATAGAAAATCCGGTAAAATGTCGCTGGAGAAGGAGGCAGGAGCCAGGAGGCTCAGGACTTTGTAGGCCACTGCAGTGAGTGTGGAGTTAATTCCGGAATTCTGAATGTGATGAGAAACACTATGTGATTGAAGGGTTTTGAACATGGTAGAGAAATAACTGGATTTACATTCTTTTAAAAGTTCAGCTAGCTAAATGACTCATAAACAGCAGTTATAAAGTGGGAGGTAATCCAGCAGAATATGGTCTTATGGATGCCAAAACAATTTTTCAGTAGAGAGTAATCAGTTCAATTTTATATTAGTGATAGATTAAGTAGGATGAAGATAGAGAAGTGAAACTGAATTTGACAAGATGGCAGATATTAGAGCTATTGGTAAACTTTTCAAGATTGGTGAGGAAGCCTAAATGGAGTGAAATAGAGGGAAAGAGGAGAGAATAACATACTGATTCTTTATGTGGTGAGAACTTTTATCATAAGGGAATGCAGAGAAAAGGAGTAGCATGTGAGGAAGATGTGGATTGTAAAGTTTTTTTTTTGTTTTTTTTTTAAAGAGATGGGAGATGTCAATTTTCAACATACCCTGGTATGTGCCTCTCATCTTAAAATCAGCAAACTGGCTGACCACTCTCTCCTCTTTGAAAACTTTCCTCTTGGTTTCTACAACAAAGCACTCTTATGATTTTCCTTCTATCTCTTGGCTGCTCCATCATATTTTCTTTGCTAGTTGTTCCTCTTCCAACACGAGATCTTATAAATGTCTGATTTCCTCAGGCTCTGTCGTTGGCACTCTTTTCTATACTTTATGTAGTTGATCTGATCAGATAGCTGGCGGTAAGCAGAAATAATATGCGGCAATCCCACATTTACATTGCTTGTTTAGACCTCTCTTCTGGGCCTATATGGCAATGCAAACTTTCTGTCTAAAACATTTTCCTTACCATCAATAAGCTAGTTCTGCCACCCACCCTGTTAAAGTAAGGAATGTGGGCCACTGTAATTAATGTGGATGCTTTTCTTCTATATCCAACTCAGCTGCAAGTAATATATTCTCAGGCTAAAACTAATGCCTCAAATTTATTTGCCCTTTTTCAAAATTCTGTTGCCCTCACTAAAGTCTCTACCCTCTCTTATCCAGATCACAGTAAGCCTCTGCCCCCTGCCAACCCATCTGACACAAAGCAGGCAGAGGGAACTCTGAGAAAGCAAATCAGATCACGTTCCTCTCATATGTAAAACCTTTGGATAGTTTCCCAAGCCTTTAAAGGAAATATAATATCTTTACCCTGGCCCATAAAAACCTTCCCCATTCAGTCTCTGCTTACTAGATCTCCCACCAGTCCTTCCTTGCTCACTAAGCTTCAGCCACTGGAGTCCTTCCATGCTGAGTTCATCCCTTCCTTAGGCCTGTGCACACGTTGTCCCTTCCTTCTGCTTTTACATAGCCTCCTTCCAGTCTTTGCCAGGACCACTCCTAGTCATCTAGTTCTCACTTTAAGTTTTTTCTCCCCAGAGAGATATTTTCTGTTTCCTAATACTAAATTAGGACCCTAAGTGTTTCTTATCTCTAAAATCAGTTACTCTGCAGATTAAATGAGATTATCCATGTTAAATTCTTGGCACAGTAACTGGCACACATTATGTACTCAATGTTAGCTAGGATTTTCTTTTCTTAAAAAAATATATATTTTATTGATTTTTTATAGAGAGGAAGGGAGAGGGACAGAAAGTCAGAAACATCGATGAGAGAGAAACATCGACCACCTGCCGCTTGCACACCCCCTACTGGGGATGTGCCCGCAACCAAGGTACATGCCCTTAACCGGAATCGAATCTGGGACCCTTCAGTCAGCAAGCCAATGCTCTATCCACTGAGCCAAACTGGTTTCGGCTAGAATTTCCTTTATTATTCTCACAGAGCTCTCTGTTATTTCCTTGATATTACCTCTCACACTTTGTAATTATATATTTATTTGAGTTTAGTGACTAATGAGTGTCTCTTCCTTACACCATAAATTCTACTAAGGCAAAGATTACATACCTGCTTTGTTTCTCATGATATACCTTAAACCTAACACAAAATTTCACCCACAATTGGCAATAAACAAATACTGGACTATATACTGAGTGAATGGATAAAAGAATTAATGGTTGATATATCACTAAGTATATCTATTAAATGCCAATCACAGAGGGCTGTATATAGGGTATTAAAAGGGAGTAATTAGAGACATCTACTCAAGATGGTTCACTGCATCAATAATTTTACTTCTTTCTATTCATCAGCTTTATGCTGATGGGATAAAATGAGTTTATTCCCTGTCCTTGGGTGTGCCTGGCACAAATTAAAAAATAATAATTTTACTTATTTATCTTCCCAAAAGGACACTGAAATAATAAAAGAAATATAAACATACTAACGAACCAAAAGCATATTGGGAAGGCAGTAAGGGTGGCTTCAGTAGATCAAAACCTTTGAGAGGTGTAAGACAAAACAGATGGAATTGGACTCTAAAGAGATCAATCAGAGCCCAAGAACCTATAGTTGAAAGGCAAGTACTGGTTCTACCAGTCTGGGCCTGGAAATACCCTAGTGTTCAGAGTCAACCAGGGCTGGGGATGAAAGTGAGCCTTGGGGTAGGAGGATGGCATTTAACCAAAGGCCTGCCAAGCAGAGTCAGTACACCCACAAGCTGTGTAACAAGCTGTGGTGTCCCATCCTGACTCAGCTGGAAAAACAGAGCTCTATCCAGAGTGGGGGGAGAGGAAGTTGTCACAGAGTGCTGATTGCTGCTGCTGCTTCTTTTTTTAAATGCTGTATATATTTTAAACTTTTTATTATGGGAAACTTTCAAACTTACATAGGAGTAAAGTGAATACTATAATAAATCACTATATACTTATCACTTCACTTCAATATTATCACTATTATGCCAGTTTTTTACATCTATGCTAGGGTCTCTCAACCTCACACCAATAATTCTTGTTGTATGGGGCTCTCATGGGCATTGTAGAATGTTGAAGAACATCTCTGGCCTCCACCTACTATTTGCCAGCAGCCAACCAATTGTGATGACCAAAAATCACCTCTAGACAATACCGATTGTCCTCTGGGGGAAACTGTCCTGAGTTGAGAAACACTTCCATATCCATTCCACTGGGTTATTTTACAGCAAATCTGAGACATAACATTGCAACTGTAATTACTTTAGTATGTATCACTAAGTGATAAAGATTATTTTTTCTTTTCTTTTTTTTTAATCCTCACTTGAGGATATTTTCTCCAGTGAATTTTAGACAGGGATGAAGGGAGGAAGGGAGGAAGGGAGAGGGAGAAAACGATGTGAGAAACACATTGATTGGTTGCCTTCTGCTCATGCCCTGACCAATCAGGTCTGGAAATCAAACCTGCAAATGAGGTACTAAACCAAAACCCTTCAGTCCTCAGGACTATGCTCTAACCATTGAACAAACTAGCCAAGGCAATAAAAATTCTTAACATAATCACAATATCATTATTCTATTTAAAAAAGGAACACAAGCCTGGCCTGGGTGGCTCAGTGGTTGAGCGTCTACCTATGAATCAGGAGACTGTGGTTCGATTCCCAGTAAGGGCACATGTCTGGTGTGCATACTCAACCCCTAGTAGGGGGCACGCAGGAAGCAGCTGATCAATGACTGACTCTCTCCCCCCTCCTAAAATCAATAAAAAAATTTTTTTTTTAATCAACATGAATTTCTTAATATAATATTCAGTTACTATTTAAATAGCTTTGACTGTATCATACATACTTTTTTTCTGTTTGATTAGAACTGACATTCAGAGAAGATCAATATATTGCAATGATTGCTAGGGACACTAGGTTCACAGAGGGTTTCCTGGGTGGGCCCTGAAGACAGATAATTCTAGGCAGCCACAAGAGAAGAAGAGAAAAAGAGAAAGAATGGTAGTTCTGCCTAGAAGTAGTTCTGTGTCTAACTTCTTAACCTATGACTGAACCCCTAAGTTTAGGATATGTCCCTGTTTGTTCTCCTGAAGGGACACCTACTATGAGCACAATGCAGTCCACTCAGTGCTTCAGAGCAAAACTTAAACAGAGCCCTTCAGGTGACCTTCACAAAAATCAATGAGAGGAATGGTAATCCTGAGAAGAAGTGATACGAAAAATAGAATAACTCTTTAAAAATAGCCCAGTTGGCATGGTTCAGTAGTTGTGTCTAGGAGGTCATAGTTTGATTCCCAGTCAGGACACATGTTCCCAGTTGAGGGCTTGATTCCTAGTGTTGGGCGTGTGGAGGACAGCCGATCAATGATTCCCTTTCATCACTGATGTTTCTGTCTCCCTTTCCCTTCCTCTCTGAAATCAATAAAAAATATATTTACTATATATATTGCAATTTGTGCAAGAAGACACTGTTACTTTTTTTGAAAGCCACTATAAAACAAGGAGCAATCTCACACCAGCCAGGGTGGCTACTATAAAAAACCCCAGAAAATCCTAAGTGTTGGCCAGGATGTGGTGAAATTGGAACTCTTATGCACTGTTGGTGGGCATTTAAAATGATACAGCTGCTGTGGAAAACTATGAAATTTCACAAAAACTTAAAATAAAATTACCAAATGATCCAGCAATTCTACTTTTGGGTACATGCCCCAAAGTCTTAAAAGCAGGATCTTGAAGAGATATTTGAACACCCATATTCATAAGCAGCATTAGTCACAACAGCTAGAATGTAGAAGCAACCCATTTTCCATTGATGGATAAATAAGAAAAATGTGGTATACACATACAATGGAATATTTTCAGTCTTAAAAAAAGAAATTCTGACACATACTAAAAATGGATGAACCTTGAGGACATTATGCCAAGTAAAAAATAAGCCAGTCACAAAAAACAAATACTGTATGATTCCACTTATATGAGGTACCTAGAGTGGTCGAATTCAGAGAGAGAGCAGAAAGGTAGTTGCCAGGAGATGGAGAGAGGGAAAATTGGAAAATCATTGTTTAATAAGTATGGAGTTTTACCACATGAAAAGTTATGGAGATGGATGGTGGTGATGGTTGCACAACAATGTTAATGAACTCAATGCTAGAATTGGATTTACCAATATGCATTACAGTATTACACTAATCATCCAAATTAATGCCAGTAAAAATACTTTGAAAGAAAAACTGGTAACAAAAGAACAAATATTGTATGATTCCACTTAAATTAGGTACCTAAAACAGTGAAATTCATAGAGACAGAAAGAAGAATGGATTAGCGGAAGGAGAAATGGGGAGTTAGTGTTTAATGGGTTAGTTTCAGTCTGGGATGATAAAATAGTTCTGGAAATGGCTGGCTGGTGATGGTTGTACAACAACATGAATGTACTTAATATCACTGAACTGTACAGTTAAAATGGCAAATTTTATATATATACATATATATACACACACATATATGTATAATCACAATTAGAACAAAAGCTGGTTCTACCAATGTATTCCAAAATAACTGACTTCAAAGAAATAAAGTAAGGCTGTCTGCCTCCCTTCTTTTTATTCCTTTCTGCCTCCCTTCCTCTTTTTATTCCTTCCTGCTTTGATCATTAAAACACCAGCCACTGCTGTTCAAAGGATCACAAAGGCCAGTGTATAAAACTTATAACCCTTAATTCATCTGTATAGAAATAATTTGCTCAGCAAACTCGTTATAATACAAGTATTTCAAAAACAGTTGCCCATTTCTCAAAAAATAACAACATTTGCCTTTAAAGTTAGAACATGACATAAAAATGTACAGCAATACCACAAAAGATCTGCTATGGTAAAATCATCTTTACATATAGGGCTTTAGAGACTGCTGAGAATATGTACTGATATGCCTTTTCAATTTCCTGTTTGGCCAAAGGTAATTATACAAAACCATTATTTTTAAATATTTTCACTGATTTTTTTAGAGAGAGAAACACTGATGTGAGAGAGCAACATCAATCAGCTGCCTCCTGCATGCCCCCTAATATAGGGATCTAGCCGGAAACCCCCATGTATGCCCTGACTGGGAATCGAACCAGTGACCTTTCAGTGCAGGGGACGATGCCTAACAAATTGATCCACATCAGCTAGAGCCAAAATTATTTTTTCACTTAAAAAGATTTAATAGAAGTATCAAACAGACTGTCCAACCTATGAGGGAAGGTGGGGTATGAGGGGGTAAGAGATTAACCAAAGGACTTGTATGCATGCACAAAAGCATAACTAATGGACACAGACAGTAGGAAGGTAAGGGCATGTGCTGGGGGGGGATCGTCCAGGGAGAGGTCAATGGAGAAAAAAGGAGATACATATAATATTTTAAACAAGAAATAATTTAAATTAAAAAATATATTAGTATTCATAATTACCAATAATCTTGATAATTAAAGTAATTTTGTTTCTTTTAATTTTTTTTTTTTTTTTTTTTTTTTTTACAGAGCGGAAGGGAGAGGGATAGAAAGTTGGAAACATCGATGAGAAACATCGATCAGCTGCCTCTTGCACGCCCCCTACTGGGAATGTGCCCGCAGCCAAGGCACATGCCCTTGACCGGAATCGAACCCGGGACTCTTGAGTACGCAGTCCGACGCTCTATCCACTGAGCCAAACCGGTCTCGGCTCTTCTAATTTTTTTAAATTTATTTCAGAGAGGAAGCCTCGAGAGGGAGGAAGAGATAGAAACATCAATGATGATAGAATCATTGATTGGCTGTCTCCTGCACACCCCACATTGGGGATCCAGCCTGCGACCTAGGCATGTGCCCTTGGCTGGAACTGAACCTGGGACCTTCAATCCGCAAGTTGGCGCTCTATCCACTGAACCAAACTGTCTAGAGCTAATTTTGTTTATTTTTAATCATAATATTGAAATATTCATATCCATATTAGTTAGCTAGGTAGAACAGGGATATATCTGAGAGAAAAGCTGAATATTAAGAAAATATACACTAAATATAAGGAATTACACATCTTATGTTTAATCTTGAAGCCTACCACTTTGTCTTTTGACTTTATTGTAAGATTGGTTAAAAGAAAAGTTTTAGGGAGAAAATCTATTTGTAACACAAATCTATAAACGTCTTCATTTAATAGTCAGAATCAGCTAAGAGGATGTGAATAGGCAGGATACTGCATTAACTGAATCTAGTTCCTAAGTTTAGGAAAGCAAGAGCTGCAAAACTGAGGATACTGTCGTACTATTCCTCACCAAATACAGTGGCAGATGGATAACACATAAAAGATTAGAGTACCTACTTGTATGATTCAAATGCTCCCTACTTAGCAGACTTCATAAGCCTTCAGATGTTCTATTACTTAATTATGCAGGAAAAATTGTACAGTTAAATAATGGAATCAGAAAAAAATACCTCAAAAAGTCTGATTTAATAGGAAATTCATGATGAGAAAGACTGCTTCACAGATTAACATTTTCTAAACTCAAATGCAATTTTCATTTATTAGGCCGTTGGACGATTTCTTTCTCATACATTCTTTACAGCCTTACTGTTGTCCTAAGTACAACATGCTATTTCTACAGATCTGTGCCACATATTCTGCTCTCCGGTGATCAGGGACTTGGCGGGCCTGCTCAGACCACCAACAGAGCATCTTCAGTCATAAGGGACTTTTACACCAAAGGGCTGAAATCCACACAAAGCGATAAAGGGTCGACATTTTGTAGACGAGGGAAAAACAACACAAAGGCGGTATGTTTAAAGGTAACTATGGCCTAATATCAAAAAGGGTAATATTAACAAGGTGACATGATCAAGTAAGATACAGTTGTTTCATTATCTGTTAAAATGCATCATGGCTATTAGAATCTATAATCTACATTTAAAAAAACATAATGAGTACTTGTCCCTGTTACTCTTTTCTATGAGGTTAATATGAAAACAACTTTAGGGAAAGTAAACACATAACAGTCACAAATGCACAAGGTTACTACAGACTGTGAGCAAAGGAAACATAACAAATATTATACACTGTAAAAGGGTCAGACATAGGGCGAAGGGCTCACCTCTTCTGTCCTTTGTGTCAGAATTATCTGTGTTACAAGTGAAAAATAGAAACATTCATTCAAGTTAAAACATTACTATTCAACCTAAGGTAAGACAAAATAAACTCGAGGAATAGATACGTTCATCTTTATATATATTAGAGCTAGAATGAGGTACCCTCTAACACCTGGGAAATGAGGTTTCCCAGATTCACCGAACTTTTTAATCAGTGGTCTGTCCTTCTCTGTGAGTCTAAAAACAATGCAGCATCAATACTCATGAAAAGTATAAGAATATAGCCCTAGCTGGGTTTGGTCAATGGTTAGAGCATCAATCTGCGGACGGAAGGGTCTTGGGTTCCATTCCTGGTCAAGGGCACCTACCTGGGTGATGGGTTCTCTCCCCATCCCTGTTTGGGGCACAGGCAGGAGGCAATCAGTTGATGGGTCTCTCTCACATTAATGTTTCTTCCCCTCCCTCCCTCCCTCCCTCCCTCCCTCCCTCCCTCCCTCCCTCCCTCCCTCCCTCCCTCCCTCCCTCCCTCCTTCCCTTCCACTTTCTCTCCCTTCCACTTTCTCTCTTTCTCTCTCCCTGCCTCCCCTTCTAATTGAAAAGCAATGGAAAAAAATATCCTCAGATGAGGATTAACAACAACAAAAACGTTCAAGAACATAAAGAGAAATACAAACAATGATATTAGAGGCCTTTATGTCTTTTAGGTCACTAAAATGCAACAGCTCATAATTAAATTAAAGATATGAAAAACCTAAGTGATAATAGATAATAAAATCTAGTTAATATAGTCCAAATTCTATATACTAACAGAAAAACTTTTCAAAGTCTGTGCAATAGCCACAAACCCTTATAAATTCCCTATAGTAGAAATAATACAGACAATATACTTTTATTACCCTATATAATAAAAGGCTAATATGCAAATAGACCAAATGGCGGAAAAACCAAACGACTGGTCACTATGACGTGTGCTGACCACCAGGGGATGCATGTGGAACATGGCAGGCGTCAGTCGTGTTTGGGTTGGTGGAGCAGGTGAGTGGGGGCGCCAGACCAAGGTGGGGTGTTGGTCACTCTCATCGTGGTGAGCCTCTGGTGGTTACTGAAAAGTCTCTGTTTCCACACGCCACAGTTCCGCCCAGCACTTACACCTGCTGCCAGCACCAGCACTACTCACACCCGCTCCGGGCGACTACAGCCGGCCCTGATCACTCAATCACTCAGCACTATCAGTAGGTGTGAGTGGTGGCTGCCAGTCCCAATTGCCCCTGAGGGCTTCTCCACTGCCCCCTGCTCCTGAGGGGCGATCAGGGCAGCAGCCACAGCTCACACCCACTGCCAGTGCTGGCCCTGCTTGTACCTGGTGCTGGTGCCGGCCCCAATCCTCTGCGCTGTCAGTGGGTGCAAGCAGGGCTGGCACCATCAGCGTGTGGGAGTGGCGGTGGCAGGAGCGGGGCTGCCAGCTCCTGTCACTGTCCACAGTTCCTTCGAAGGTGCACAAATTCGTGCACTGGGCCCCTGGTGATGTAATAAAACTAAAAATTAAAAGCCCTGGCTGGGTAGCTCAGTTGATTATAGAGTGTTGTCCTGATATACCAAATGCTGCAGATTTAATTCCCAGTCAGGGGATATACAAACATCAACCAATGAATGGGCAAATAAGTGGAATAACAAAATAATGTTTCTCTCTCTCTCTCTAAATATCAATCAATAAAATTTTTAAAATAAATGAAACTAGGAATTAACAAGGAATCACTTGGATAACAATAGCCATGGCTAGTTTGGGTCAGTTCATAGAGCATTGGCCCATGGACTGAAGGGTCCCAGGCTTGATTCTGATCAGGGGCACTTATCTCGGTTGCAGGCTTGATACCTGGTCCTGGTCAGGGCATGTGAGGGAGCCAACCAATCTATGTGTCTCTCTCACATCAATGTTTCTCTTTCTTTCCCTCCCTCCCTCCCTCCCTCCCTCCCTCCCTCCTTTCTTTCTTTCAATAAAATATATTTTATTGATTTTTTACAGAGCAGAAGAGAGAGGGATAGAAAGTCAGAAACATCGATGAGAGAGAAACATGGATCAGCTGCCTCTTGCATGACCTCCCTACTGGGGATGTACCCGCAGCCAAGGTACATGCCCTTGACCGGAATTGAACCTGGGACCCTTCAGTCCGCAGGCCGACGCTCTATCCACTGAGCCAAACCGATCTAGGCCAATGTTTCTCTTTCTTTGTTTCTCTCCCTCCCTTCCACTCTGTCTAAAAATCAACAGGAAAAATATCCTCAGGTTAGAATTAATACAAACAATCAGTCTTGTGGCAAAATCTACCAACTCTCTCCCAATATCAATCTCTTGTCTTTGGTATAAAACCCAATTAAAAAAATATCCTCACCTGAGGATATGTTTAGCAAGAGAGAGAGAGAAACAGCAATATGAAAGAGAACCATTAATCAGCTGCCTTCCACAGGTGCTGCAATGGGAGATCAAACCCATAACCTGAGTATGTACCCTGACTGGGAATCGAACAGGCAACCTTTCAGTGAATAAGACAAGGTTCAAACAACTGAACCATTTCAGCCAGGCCAGAACCCATTTTTGTTTTGTTTGTTTTTTTTCAGCTGAGCACAAAGCTATCTAGCTAAAAACTACATTTTTAGGACTCCTTTGTGCTAGGTGTAGTCATAAAGAAAGTCAGCCAGTGGGATGTGTGAAACAGATGAAGGCAATATCTGGCCACATCTCTTGCAAAAAAATTTGTGTGTTCCCACCGCCTGTTTACCCTTCCCGGGGCTGAAACCAGAACCCAATTATGAGAGCCATTTTTAACCAAATAAATGAGGGAAATTTTGTTAGGATGACAGGGCCACAATAATATAGCAACTTGGTCCTAGGCGAGGAAGCCAAGTCTTCTATCTACCTTTAGAATGTGATGGGGAAAAATACTTTTGTCTTAATTTGTCACTTAATTTTGCTGTGCCTTTGTTAAAGTAGTTTAGACTGCACCCTAACGTATACAACTAGTTACAAGAACATTTATAGAATATAGTTAAAGCTATACTCATAAAAAAAATTCACAGCATTAAATATATTAAGCATTCAATTCAGAAAGACAGAAAAAGTACAAAATAAAAGTAAAAACAGTGGGGAAAAAAGAGTAAGAATAAAAAAGAAATTAATAAAAAGTGAAAGAACTAATCCTATCTAATAAAGAGGGAACATGCCAATTGACCATCATACCCTCACAAAGATGGCAGTGTCCACAGCCAATAAGAAGGAAATATGCTAATTGACTGCCATGCCTTCAAAGATGTTGGTGCCCACAGCCACAAAATGGCAGCACCCAGTCCCCTCAGTCTCACTGGGGCGGCAGGTGCGAGGCATGGCCGGACCCACCCCCAGGTGGGTCCGTCCACTCTGTGTACCTGCCTCCAGAGTCCCCCAGTCCTCCCAGGCCCCCAACCACCCAGGGCTGGCCCAAGGCACAGGCAAGTCTTGGGTGGTGGTTGCCCAGCCCCCCACAGCCACCTGAGGCACAGGTAACCAGGGCTGGCCAAGGTTTGCACTGCTGGCAGTGGCAGCAGCAGAGGTGTGATGGGCATCGCCTTCCCCTGATTGCTAGGTCGCTTCCCGCCCCTGATGGCTCCCAGACTGTGAGGGGGGCAGGCCAAGCTGAGGGACTCCCGCCCCCACTCCAGTGCATGAATTTTCATGCACCGGGCCCCTAAGTAAATAGATAATAGCAGGTTTCTTTGGAAGAAAAAAAGCAATGAGTCATGAAACAGATAAATGGTTAGCCAATCTAAACAAGAAAAAAACCATAAATATATAAAATATTCATAGCTATATAAGAAATTGATCTTAAGAGATAATTTTTCCTCAAATCCATTCAAATCATTTTGAAAACATGAATGAAATGCAGTTTTCTAGGTAAACTTCAATTCTTCCCATGAAGCAAAACAAATACTAACAACTAATGTAGCACAAATACAAAGAAAATACACTAATCAATTTCATTTGGAAATGATGTATGAATATCAATGGAAAAAAATCCCAAATAAAATAATTATCAAACACTTTATAACAATTCATTGAAGAAAAATACAACACAACCAAATACAGTTGTTTTTATAGGAATGTAAAGAGTTCAAAAATAGAAAATCTGTTAATGATTCATCATAGCATGATAAAAATAAAAAATCATATAGACTTTACTCATTAATGTTGAACAGATAATTGGCAAAATTTAACATCCATTTGTGACATAGGTGCTCTTTGAAACAGGAATAACATGACAAATTCTGATTATGATAAATTTTTAATTAAAAATTTTTCTAAATTGGTAATGATAATTTCTGCAATGCAAAAAAGCTAGACGACCAACTAGAGGGCAATATTTGTAGTTTTATCACAGGTAAACAAAGGGCTCATTTCCCTAACATTAAAAAGCTTCTATAAATGAGTCAGAAAAGCCATGTTTAATGGAAAACCACAGACAGCATCCTTATTGGAGTCAGTACAAGACAAGGCTGCCTACTTTTGTTTCCTAACTTTGTTCTGGAGGTATTTACCAATTTTTTGTTTTGTCTTGTTACACCTCACATGAAGATATTTTTCCCACTGCTTTTCAGAGGTGGGGGAAGGGAGAGAGAGAAAGATGAGGCCCAACCAACTGAGGCACACTGGCCAAAGCTCGGTATAGCTTTAATATGCATTTCATTGAGAGAGGTTGTACATCTTTTCAAATCTGAAAGGATCATTTATATTTCCTTTTCTGAGAACTTTCTGTTGATATGCTTTGCCTAGGCTGGGCTGAAGCCCTGAACAAACTGGCACTGATTTCAACTGTATCTCTGAAATCATCTCTAACTCTACCCCTGGACACACTCCATATCTATTTGCCTAGGGCAGTGGTCAGCAAACTGCGGCTCACGAGCCACAGTTTGCCGCTTGTTGACGAAGAGTTTGCTGACCACTGCGTGAGGCATTACCCTTACCCAGAAGTTTTGACTTCAGGTTAAAGACATTAGTACATTATTAAAATGTTTTTTAAGTGTCTTTCCCTAAGCTTAGGCCCTAGGACATCCAGACCCATTTTATTTCCCATGGTCTCCATTGATTACTTTTTTCAGGAATAATACTATTATTCATCTCTGTATGCCTGCATCTTCAGTCTTCTGCATGATCATTTAACTCCCCTCTTTCTCTTATAGTTTCAACATTCTTCTCTACCTTTAAACATGATTAAACCTCCCCAATCTAACCAGAAACCCATGCAAAACAAAGCAGGACATCCTACAGAATCTTTCTTTTTTCCTCTTAACACTGTATTAACCAGACACTACTGAGTGTTCCCTAGATCTAGATTTCATTGCTTTAGGCAATTTTACAAATTTCAAGAAATTTTATGGCTAGAAAACACACACTTAAATAATAAAGGGTGAATAAACTAAAATAGCAAAAGAGAGAACAAATAGAAATCATCTCTAGTACCTGAAGGAGGGAAAGTTTCTGGAGTGGTTGCTGCAGTGCTGGAATTTCCTTCCCAAGATTCTGTTCTGACATCTGTGAATGGGTTATCTGGAAGCCATGTTCCATTTGGTGAACTTGTAGTAACTACAGAATTGGTGCTTGCTATTCTTGTGGTCCCATTCTCAGAATCTGAAGTATTGACAGTGGTTACATAGGTGGGTCCCAGAGTTAGATTTGGGCTGAAAGTTGATGTCACAGGAAAAGTTACTGAAGAAGTAGGATTTGAAGTTTTGATCTCTTCTTTTACTGACCCTGCTACCGGTGCTTCATTAGATCTTGTAGGTGAAGCTATAAACATCAAGAAAATAAGGAAACATTACACGAAGAATATGATAGCTTAAAAGCTAATGGCACAAAGTATCAAGTCTTAATAAGTTCTCAAACACTGGGACACCAATCAAAGAGTAAATAAAATAAACAAGAGGGTGGGTATGTGTGTGTGTGTGCGCGCGTGCGTGCGCACGCACACACATACACACACACTTTATCTAGTGCTGGACCCTTTCTACAAAACATTACTACTAGTCCAAGGAAGGAAGAAACTGGATTCTTTACTTAGATCCTCATAATTAATATGTAGGGTCTTAAATATCATTTTTTTTGTACTTTCAGGAATGAACACATTACCTTTTTATTTACTCAAACAAGTATGTATATGGTATATGTCATAGTATGTAGTATGGTATATACCACAATGATGAACATTCACTAGGACTCAGATTTCTACAGACGACTTGTTTTACCATTACTTTTAAGTAAAACTAATATTTTTTTAAAGCAAAATTCTACTCTGAATACAGCCTTATTAAATGACAATTTACCTGTGGTTGCATTGTTGGCACTGACATGTATCAGACTACTGACAAGCAGAATAAAAATGATCCAGGAATCCATGATGACCTGGAAAATAGAGAGCCATGTTAGATAAAATTCTATATTATTGTAACTATGTTCAAATACTCACCAAAGGAGTATTTTGGGTAAAATCTTTCCAGCTATTAAAATGTGCACACAGGACCAATGATTTTCTAGGAGTCTGATATGTACATTTCCCCAGGAATCCAACTACTAAATTGAATCATCATACACATATAAATAAGACTTAATAAGAACAAACTTTTTGAGCAGTGATTCTCAAATTTAGTTGGACTTTAGAATTACTCCAAAGAACTTAAAAAAATCCCCATGTCAGACTGCATCTCGGGGGGTGAGAGCTAGGTAGCTCTCCTTTTAAAAGATGATTGCTCTGTGCAGTTTAAGCATCTTCAGAATGAGAAATATGAAGGTTGACTGCATGGTGCCCTTCGAAGCAGGCATACAGCTGTCTTCAACCTTAATTCCACCTCAAACCATATCAAAAGGCTGTGGCACATTTCCACAACTAACAGTAGCTCACTCATCTATTCAGATTTCTGTGCCCTACACTGAGGGAAACAACTGGAGAGCACTACAGTCATAGTTCCTATCTTCATAGGCCTCATAGCCTAGAGTGTAATTCAATATGGTAGTGCCTCTCCTGAGGAAGGGTAGGGACGTGCAGATGGTTAATATATATCCCCGGAGTTGCCTCTGGTATCAGCAACCATGCCTACTAGGAAAATGGGTCCAGCAAGTGGCCTTTCCAAGGTGCAACTATACAAGATTTGACCATATTCCCGTTCTTCCCATAATCCAAAACTGGGAAAATATACAATTCCCTCCATAGGATTAGGAAACAGACTGGAAGGCTGATTATTGTGTATGTATATGTGTCTGTTCTTGATAAATCAATCTGAAATGATTTTTTGGGAAAATATGTATCTGGGGAGAGGGGGTCAGACCATTGCCTCATTCCATAGACCAAAATAAAATTCAGTTGAAGAATTAAATGCTTGAATGTAGATTTTAAAAGGGAATAAATATTTTTGTGAGCTCAGGATGAGGATGAAAAACATAAAGGCAACATAAAAAAACACAAAGGTTAAAAATGGAATACCTAACAATTGGAAAAAACACAAATGATTCTAAATATGAAAGAAATAAATTAAAAATAATGTTCATTAAAAGGAAGACTTAATAATGTTAGTTCTTTCCATTTTGGTCTATAGATTCAATACAATCTCAATCTCCTAGCAAGTTATTTCATAGATATTGACTGCTTATTCTAAAGTTTATAATAGAGAAAGGCAAAAAACTGAGAATAGTCAACTCAGTACTGAAGAACAAAGCTAGAGAACTAACACTATCCTACTTCAACCCTTATGATAAAGCAGTATTAATTAAGATAGTGTGGTCTGGTGGAAGAACAGACAAATAGGAGAGTGGAACAGAAGAGAGAGCCAAGATACAGACCAACATAAATATAGTCAATTGATCTTTGACAAAGGAGCAAAAGTAATACAATGGAGCGATAAACTGTGCTAGAACAAATGGTATACAATGTCAAAGAATAACAAATCTAGACACAGACTGTACGCTCTTCATAGACCTAAATATAAATGTAAAACTACAAAACCTAGAAAATAACAGAAGGAGAAAATCTACATGACCTTGGGTATGGTGATGACTTTGTAGATACCACACCAAGGGCATGATCCATGAAAGAAATAATCAGCTAGACTTCATTAAAATTTAAAACTTCTGTTCTGCAAAAGGCAATATCAAGAGAGTGAGAAGCCATAGATAAGTAGAAAATATTTGCAAAAGACACTTCTCCTAAAGGATTGTTACCCAAAATATACAAAGAACTCTTAAAACTCAATAAGAAAACTATTGAAACAATTTAAACAATGGTCAAGCCCTGGTAGGTGTGGCTCAGTTGGTTGAGCATCAGCCCATACATTCAAAGGTTGCTGCTTTGATTCCCAGTCAAGGCACACGCCTGGGTTGCAGGCTCAGTCCCCAGTGGAGGGCACATGGAGGCAGCCAATCAATGTTTTTCTCTCTCTCAGGGATGTTTGTTTCTCTCTCTCCCTTTCGCTTCCTTTCTCTCTGTAAAATCAATCCTATATAATAAAGAGCTAATATGCAAGTGGTTGTCATGCCCTTACGCCATCGTGTCCTAACGGCTCAGGCACTCAACATTGGGGAGAGAGGAATGGGGACCAGCTAGTCTGTGGGACCAGCTAGGCTGATAGGGACAAGCTGCCCACCCTTTGGTCTCAGTCCCCTGAGGCTGCGGCCGGTGTGGGTGAAGCCAGCCCAGGTCCTGGGTGCCTGCAGCTGGCCAGAGGGAGGGAAGCCCGGGTCCCGAGTGCCTGTGACCAGCCGGAGGAGGGAATCCTGGGTTCCAGGTGCATGATGAGGCAGAGGCAGTTAGGAGAGATCAGGCCAGCAGGAGAGCAATTAGGGGTGATCAGGCTGGTAGGGGAGGTGTTAGGGGTGATCAGGCAGGCAGCAAGGGGGTTATGGGCAATCAGGCAGGCGACAGAGGGCTTAAGGGCAATCAGGCAAGCAGGCAGAGGAGTTAGGGGCGATCAGACCAGCAGGGGAGCAGTTAGGGTCGATCAGGCCAGTATGGAAGGAGTTAGGGGTGATCAGGCAAGCAGGCAAGCGGTTAGAAGCCAACAATCCTGGATTGTGAGAGGCAGTCGGACATCCCCCAAGGGGTTCTGGAATGGAGAGGATGCAGGCCAGGCCGAGGGAACCTCCCTACCCCGTGCATTAATTTCATGCACCGGGCCTCTAGTAAAAACATTTTTTAAAAAATGGTAAAAAAGGCCTGAACAGACATCTCATCAAGGAAGATCTACAGATGGCAAGTAAGCATATGAAACGATGTTCAGCAACATATGTCATTAGGAAATTACAAATTAAAAAACATGAGATACCACTCACCACACACCTATCAGAATGGCCAAGATCCAAAACACCAACAACACCAAATCCTGCTGAGGATGTGGAGCAATAGGAACTCTCATTCATTGCTAGTCAAAATGCAAAGTGGTACACACACTTTGGAAGACAGTTTGGTGGTTTCTCATAAAAACTAAGCATACTCTTACCATAAGGAGAATCCTTAAACACATATATTGCCAAGTGAAAGAAACCAGTCTGAAAAAGCTACATACTGTATAATACTCTTGAGAAGGCAAAACTATGGGGACACTAAGAAGATTAGTGGTTGTGGAGCTAGGAAAGAGAAAGAGAATGAATATATGGCACACAGGACTTTAAGGGCAGTCAAACTATCCTATCAAATAAAAGAGTAACATGCAAATGTGACCGTACCTTGGCTCCTGATTGTCTATGCTACCAGCCAATCAGGAATGGGGGGCGGGGCCGAGGCATATGGAAGGCTGGTGGGGGGGTGTGTGGCATGTGGGACGGGAGGGGCTGACCTGCGCGCCACTTGGGATGGGAGCCTCGCGGGACAAGAAGGGCAGGCTGGGGTGCTGGGCGGGAAGCCGCGCGGGATGGAAGCCCTGTAGGACGGAAGGGGCGGCATGGGAGGGGCCAGCCAGCGCGCTGGCTGGGATGGGAGCCGCGTGGGATGAGAAGGGCTGGCTGGTGCACTGGGTAGGATGGAAGGGGCAGGATGGGAGGGGCTGGCCAGCACGCTGAGTGGGATGGGAGCCACACGGGACGGACGGGAGGAGTGGGATGGGTGGGGCCGGCCAGCGCACCGCGCGGGGCAGGAGCCACATGGGAAGAAAGCTGCGCGGCACGGGAGCCGCGTGGGATGGGAGGGGCCAGCCGGCGCGCCGCTGCGCAGACTGGAGGCAGGCGAGGCCTGCATGTGCCGCTGCTGAGTGTGGGTGCCCCCGGGGCTGGGCAGTCGCCACTGGGGCTAAGGCCAGGGCTGGGTGGGCGGGCTGGGGCAGAGCCAACCAACAGCCCCATTCTAGGGTGATGACTCGGTGCCCAAGGCCTAAAGCTTCGGCCAAGAGTGAGAGGATAGTAGGACATCTTCTGAGGGCTCCCAGTACGTGTGATGGGGAAGGTTGGGCTGAGGGATTCACTCACCCCCAGTGCACGAATCTTGTGCACCAGGCCCCTAGTTCTATATAATGATATAATTGGGGGTACATATCATTATACAGTTGCCCAAACCCACAGAATGTACAATACCAAAAGTGAACTTTAATGTAAACTATGGACTTTGGGTGATAACGAGCTGTTAAAATGTAGGTTCAACAAGGACCACGGTGGCAGATATCAATAGTGGGGGAGGTTGTGCATATTTAGGGAAGGGAGTATTTGGGAGCTCTATAATTTCTGCTCCATTTTGCTGTGAACCTAAAACTAATCTAAAAATAGTCTTTTTTAAAAGAAGAAATAAAGTGAGGGAAATTGTCATAAATAAGAGAAAGATTAAAACAAGAACTCATATATCATTATGAAAAACATTAAAACCCCAATTCTGAAAAACCTGGAGAACCTAAACAGATAATTTCCAGAAGAGAAAAACAAACAACTAAGGAAATACACTAAAAGTGCTGACCATTCCCACTAACCAAAGGAATATGAGATAACATTTTTATTTTCCAAATCAGAAAAGATCAATCATTTGAAATAATCATGCTGGTGTAGGGGTTCACAAGAAGCCTCCATGAAATGTGCCACTTTGGCATGTGAATTATTTTTAACTGAAGGCAATCAAGACCCTGCAAGCACACCAGAATTTAAATTAGGGGCCCCTAATAGGAGTTATCACAAGAAAAAGAAAGAAAGAAAGAAAGAAAGAAAGAGAGAGAGAGAGAGAGAGAGAGAGAGAGAGAGAGAGAGAGAGAGAGAAAGAGAGAAAGAAAGAGAGAAAGAAAGAGAGAGAGAGAGAGAGAGAGAGAGAGAGAGAGAGAGAGAGAGAAAGAAAGAAAGAAAGAAAGAAAGAAAGAAAGAAAGAAAGAAAGAAAGAAAGAAAGAAGGAAAGAAAGACATTTTGACCCATCTATATGGCAGGGCAAACTACTAATTACTGAACATCTACTCTCCTTAACATTTTGCAATGACATTCCTCCTCTCTGAAACTTCAAGGCACCTACTTCATCCTTAGCTCAGGATATCATATATCTAATTTTCTCTGTCTTTGAACCTCTCCCGTGGGGTCTCTGACTCTCTCATGTACTAGTATGTGAATTTCCCCATGCATATACCTGTAATTAAATTTGGTTATTTTCTCTTATTAATCTATATCAGATAAATTTAGTTATTAGACCAATGGAAAGAACCTGGGTTAAAGTAAAGTTTCTTCCTCACACTCACAAGAGTCACAGAAAAGAACACAAATACCGGTGGGAATGCCAACTAGCTTAAACTAACAAATTTCTTTCCAGAAAAATTATACAAGAATCTTAAAGATGTCCATATTGTTTTCTGACCCATTTTCAAGGTTCTATTCTGAAGTTAATATAAATAAACTATAACTCAGACTAGAATGATTTAGAGTCCAGGCAGCATGGCTTAGAGGTTGAGCGTTGACCTATGAACCAATTTGCAGTTCAATTTCCGGTCAGGACATATGGCCAGGTTGCAGGCTTGATTCCCAGTGTGGGACGTGCAGGAGGCAGCTGATCAATGATTCTCTCTCATCACTGATGTTTCTTTTCTTTTTTTTCTTTTTTTATTTACAATATAACTTATATTTAATAGTAGTACATATGTTTTCCTCCCCCCCCCATACCCTCCCTTACCCCCCAGCACATGTCCCCACCTGCCCCCCTCCCCGACCCAGTGTCTTTCATTCATTGGTTATGCTCATATGTATGCATACAAGTCCTCCGGTTGATCTTCCCCTGCATCTGCCTCCCATCCACTCCAGCCTTCCCCCTGTAGCTTGACAGCCTGTTCGAGGCCACCCTGCCTCTATATCAATCACTTCCCCCTGTTTCTTTTCTTCAAAAATATCTTGCCTCTGCATACTAGAAACAAACATATAAGAGCAAAAAAAAAGTTTGAGTGTCAGTTTCAATGTCAAATAGTTCTTCATGTGTACATGTTAGCAATGGTATCCAGATGGTGGACACATCGGGCAATGCAAGATCCATCCTCTCTGGTATGGTCCTGGGCCGCCTGCAGCCATGCTCATCATTGATGTTTCTATCTCTCTCTCCCTCTCCGCAATCAATCAATCAATCTCTATCTGTGTGTGTGTGTGTGTGTGTGTGTGTGTGTGTGTGTGTGTGTGTGTATGATATAGAGATAGTCATTAAGTGGAAAAGAAGAAACAATCCAAATACTCACTAGGGAAAACAAGAAAAAGATGAAATAATATGTTGCTATTCAAGATGATACATTATTATGATTCAAAATGCTGCAAAGAGTTTAAGAAAGTGGAACAAATCATTTATTTTTCTTAAATCCTCACCCAAGGATATGTTTTTATTATGTTTTTCAGGAGTGAGAGAAAGAAGAAAGCATTGACTGGTTTCCACTGGTACAGCCCTGACCAGAATTCAAACACCCAACCTAGACATGTGCCCTGAACAGGAATCAAACCAGCAACCTTCTGGTGTGTGGAATGATTTGCTCCAACCAACTGGACCAACCGGCCAAGGCAAGTCCTTCATTTTTTAAGCGTAAAAAACACCCCCAAAACAGGGCCAGCCCTGGCCAGTGTTGTTCAGTGGTTAGAGTGTCAGCCTGTGAACCGAAGGGCAAGGGCACATACCTGGGTTGTAGGTTCAATCCCTGGCTCCAGTTAGGGCATATGCAGGAAGCAATCAATCAATGTGTCTCTCTCACACTGATGTTTTTTTCTCTCTCCCTCCTCTCTTCCACTTTCTCTAAAAATCAATGGAAAAAGTATCCTTGGGTGATGATTAACCAAAAATATTTTAAAAACCAGATCAAGACTAAATATACCATATATCTTGACTAAATTTATGAATGTACACTGAGTGGCCAGATTATTATGATCTCAACACATAATAATCTGGCCACACAGTATGTATATTAGAGGTCCAGTGCATGAATTTGTGCATGGGTGGAGTCAGGCCAGCCTGGACATGGGGAAGGGACATGGGCAGTTGGCTGGCCTGCCTGCTGGTCAAATTCCTGATGGAAGGAACAAGTTGCATATTAGACTTTTATTATATGGGATATACACTGAGTGGCCAGATTATTATGTGTTCAGAGCTCATAATAATGTGAGCATTCAGTGTATATGCATGAAAGACTGGAAGAAAAAATCTATAAAAATTTTGGCATAATACTTTATGATTTTTATTTTCTTTATATTGTACTTTTTATTTTCTAAATTTAAAAAATAAAAAGTGTGTTAGTTTTATAAGTAAAAATAATCAATACAATTAAGTTAAAAATCAATTTCACTACAGTCTGAATATAAGAAGCAAAACTAAAAGAAAGAAAATTGCACAAGGAAGGCATACCTCAAGTAAAAGAATGCCAGGGAAAAGAACAAATGCATAGTAGATGGCAGGTTGGAAAGTTTTTGTATGCATAAAGTAGAGACTGAGAGATATGTTAGAGTTTAAGAAGACCCATGTCACTAAACCATAACTAGGAAAACCACAGTGAAGGCCTAATTCTTCTCAGAGGACATAAAGACCCTCATGCTAATCCTTATGATTTCCTGATCTCCAGACTAAATTGCAACCACACCTACGCTTACTTCCCCTCCTCTAATCACCATGTCTTCTATCCAAGCATCCTAGAGCTGCATGTCGGGATATAGGGTTGAAGTTCCCTTACTCTTCACAGGTGCTATTTGCAGACCGTTTTTCCTGGAGCCTGCTCTAACAGTCCCTGTTCCTGAGGACTTTTTTTGCTTAATGATTGCTGGCACTCCTTTGTTACTGCAATGTGGTTCACAGTTTTCTTGCCATCTCCAAGTCCTGATATTTTCCTAGAAGGCTGTGCAACATTCTCACAGACATCAGTCACTACAATTCACATCTGAGCCAGCTTCTGTGTTCCTTGACTTCCTCAACGCCAACAACCTTATACCTCTACTCCACTTGGGCCCGATGACAATGGCTCACTCTAGG
Organism: Antrozous pallidus; assembly: GCA_027563665.1. Taxonomy (NCBI): domain Eukaryota; kingdom Metazoa; phylum Chordata; class Mammalia; order Chiroptera; family Vespertilionidae; genus Antrozous; species Antrozous pallidus. The sequence goes on from CM050518.1 coordinate 32,207,963, forward strand.
CTCTGTCATCACCAAGAGAAGTTCTCATCCCACTCTCACCAGGCTTTTGGTTCCTTCAGCCCCTCTCTCTAATTTTCTTTCCAACATATCTGTCCTGTCTTTATTTTCCTCTCTACATAATCAAAAATTTGGTGTCAGTTCAGTCACTTCTCTGCTAATATCCTAAGTTCCATTGCTATATTGTTCCATTACATCTACATGAGGGAACCCCCTCACCCAAACCCAATCCTGAACTAATCCCACTTGTACTGCCAGATGCTGCTTAAGAAAACGAAGCAATCCATAAAATTTATATCACTATTTCTGCCTCAATCGAACTCTAGAATCCTGCAATCTTTCTATATTTCCCTATTCAACTTTCTTGCCAATTCTCCATAGCAGTGATTTCAAAAAAGCTCTTCTTTTCTCCAACCATCTCCTCCTATACCCTTGGCTACTGGCCTCACCTTCACTTCAAAGAAAATAGAAGCCATGGGACATCCTTAATTCTCATCAGCATATTTTCCAAATTTTCTCCTCTGAAGTTCTTTCCAAGAATCTCAGTCCACTGGAAATCTTACCCTCTACTACCATCTCCTAGATTTAATTCCTCCCATTCATAACAGCATTTAAACACAAGAATTTATCAAATAATTGTAACTCCTTTGAATTTGCATCAATCCTCCAGCTAGCATTGTACTATATTTTACAGCCAAATTTGCAGAAAGAGCTGTATCCATGGCAATCTGACCTTTCACCACTACTCCACTAGAACTACCTCCACATTTTAAAGACTGAGCTCTTTTAAAACATTCCAACTCATTCACAAAGGACTAATTTCCCTAAAATACAGAGCTCCTACAGATTAGACCAAAACCCCCCAAAATTGGCTAGACAAGAGAAAGACAATTCACAGAAAATGAAAAGTTTCTCTTAAATATATGAAAATATACTCAACCTCATTCATGATCAAAGAAAGCCCAATTTAAAGCTATACCACAATATCATTTTCTTTTTAAAAAATATATTTTATTGATTTATTACAGAGAGGAAGGGAGAGGGACAGAAAGTCAGAAACACTGATGAGAGAGAAACATCGATCAGCTGCCTCTTGCACACCCCCTACTGGGGATGTGCCCGCAGCCAAGGTACATGCCTTGACCGGAATCAAACCCGGGACCTTTCAGTCTGCAGGCTGACGCTCTATCCACTGAGCCAAACCGGTTTCTGCCCGCAATATCATTTTCAATGATCAGAAGCAAATACAAAAACTTGAACAACACTGCACTGACAAAGATTTTCGTAAACAGATACTCTCATACAATCTGTAAATATTTATCAGAATTATGAAAGCCCTTTTACACAATTCTGCCCAAGAACTTTCCAACTTTCCAGATGTACCCATATTTTAAAAGTGATCTATGTATAAAGTTATTCAATGCAGTATTATCTGCAATAAAAAAATATTGGAAATAACCTAAATGTTTATCAATAGGAAAAGTGAACATGATTAAATAAATCATGACATAGTCACAAAATGAAATACTATGTAATTGTTAAACAGAATGAGGAGGCTTTTTGGAAATCCATTATAGTATACAAGACAACCTTTGACTTTGAACTTAAAAATAACTTTTACAAACATATTAAATTAAAATTCACTGGGGGGGGGAGAAACACTGGTATTTCTCTTTCTCCCCCCACATCCTCTTTCCCACACATCCCACACAGCTTTAAAAAATATATATATATATATTTAATATATTTTATTAATTTCTTTACAGAGAGGAAGGGAGAGGGATAGAAAGTCAGAAACACTGATGAGAGCGAAACATCAACCAGCTGCCTCCTGTACACCCCCCACCAGGGATGTGCCCGCAACCAAGGTACATGCCCTTGACTAGAATTGAACCCAGGACCTTTCAGTCTGCAGGCTGACACTCTACCCACTGAGCCAAACCAGTTTCGGCCACAGCTTTTTTGTTGTTAAATCTTTCAATCTCTCTCTGTCACTTCTGATTCACTGATGCCCCATACTGTCTCAAATTCATCACTTCTCCACACTTCTCTGAAGATTTAAAAAATTGGTTCTGTGACTAAGGTCTAGTTTCAATATGGATGAACAAATGGTTTAAATCCAAAGAAAATATGCACTACCAAATGTCAAAAAGGAAACCAGCCCAGCAATCCAACTGTAGTCTGCACAATACCAGACACCCTGTGCACAATTCTAATAGTGGAAATGGTTCCACCTTGTTACAGTCAGTTTGTCTGACATCTTATAAAACTAAATATACACCTACTTTATGGTCCAGTAATGCCATTCCTAAATTTTCACCCAAGAGAAACATGTCCATAAGGACTAGTACAAGAATGTTCATAATAACAAAAAACTGAAAATAACCCAGGTAACCAACAAGATAACATATAAACAGTGGTAATCCTATCTAATAAAATAGTAATATGCAAATTTGACCGTACCATCACCACACCCACCAGCCATGCCCACTAGCCAATCAGGAGCAGATTATGCAAATAAACCCCAACCAAGATGGCTGGCACCACTGAGAGCAGGAGAAAGCCAAGCTTTCCGTCTGCGTTGTGAGCCTGGGCCTCCACTCAATGTTACAACGTTTCAATTATAAAAGATACAGAAATGGCAACAGCCATTGAGCTGGAGAGAACAAGGCTTGGGTTTCCCTGGCAATGGAAGAAGTCAAGCTTTCAGCCTGCCATTGCCGGCCTAGGCCTCTACTCTAGGTTAGAAAGTTTCAAACAGAAATGGCTGCCAGCCCCAAGCGAGCAGAAGGCTTGACTGCTACAAAGTTTCAATTGTAGACACAGATTAATTCCAGATACCAGGGCCTCAGCTTGGGTCACTGGGGGGCGTGGCCAGCCTGCAAACCTCCACAGGCCCCTCGCCCAGGCCACCCCTCGCCCCAAGGGAACCCTCACCAAGATCTGGGACACTCTTCAGGGCAAACCAGCTGCCCCCCACCCATGCACCAGGCCTCTATCCTATCTAATAAAAGTAATTTGCAGATTGACCATTAGTCCAACACAGATGTTGGTCGATCCCCCCCCCCCACCACGTGAACACAAGATGGCCACCACAAGATGGCCAGCAGGGTAGGGCTGTTGGGAGGTTCCAGGCCCTGCAAGGGAGGGCAGTTCTGGGCGATCAGGCCAGCAGGAGAGAGCAGTTCGTAGGGACCAGGCCTGCAAAGGAGGGCAGTTGGGGGCGATCAAGCCTGTAAGGGAGGGCAGTTAGGGGTGACCTGGCCAGTGGAGGAGGGAAGTTGGGGGGCAAACAGACTGGCAGGGGAGCAGTTAGACATCAATTATGCTGGCAGGGTAGTGGTTAGCGGGTGATCAGGCTGGCAGGCAGAAGCAGTTAGGGGCAATCAGGGAGGCAGGCAGGTGAGTAGTTTGGAGCCAGCAGTCCTGGATTGTGAGAAGGATGTCCGGCTGCCTGGTTAGGCCTGATCCCAGTAGGATTGGGCCTAAATGGACAGTCGGACATCCTTCGAGGGATCCCAGATTGGAGAGGGTGTAGGCTGGGCTAAGGGACATCTCCACACCCCCGTGCATGAATTTTGTGCACCGGGCATCTAGTATATAAATAATGGAATATTGTTCAGCAATAAAAAGAAAAGAATTACTGATACACACCACATGGGTGAATATAAAAAAAAAATCACACTGAGTGAAAAAAGCCTTATATAGGAGCATATTATAATGTATGATTCCATACATAAAAAGTTCTAGAAAAAGTAAAACTATGGTGGAAAAAATAAGAACAAATTGTTGCATGGGAAAGAGACAGGATTTACTGGAAAGGAAATAAGGGTACTTTCTGGACAACAGTAATATTCCATATCTTAACAGGGTTCTGGATTGCCTGGGTGTTTTTCTTAGAACTCATTGAGCCCTAAGTTTAAGATTTGTGCATTTACAGCCTGGCCAGCATGACACTGTGGTTAGAGCGTCAGCCTGCACACCAGCGGGTCTTGGGTTTGATTCAGGGTCAAGGGCTGGTATCTGGGTTGGAGGGTTGTTCTCTGCCCCTGGCTGGAAACAATCGATGTGTATCTCTTACATCTATGTTTCTCTCTCCCTCTCTCCCTCTCTGTCCTTCCCCCCTCCCTTCTACTGTCACATCTGAGGGTTAGGATTAAAAAAAAAAAAAAAGACTTGGGCATTCACTGTATATAAATTTTACCTCTAAAAAATACTACCCATTAACAAATACTGTAAATGATATACATGTTTAAGTATTGGGAAGATGGGTACTGATAAATGTAATTTATTTTGAAATACATTTTAAACAATATGAGTTGATGGATAAATAGTGGGATAGACAGATGGCTAGATATGTGGTAAAACTAGTATAATAAAATGTTAATTATAGAATCTAGGAGGTGGACATAAAATTCTCTCAATTTTTCTCTTATTTAGAATCTTTGTGAAGAGTTTTTTCTTGCCAAGCCTATGTGGCTCAGTGGTGAGCACTGACCTATGAACCAGGAGGTCATGGTTTGATTCCAGGTCAGGGCACATGCCCAGATTTCGGGCTTGATCCTGAGTGTGGGTTGTGCACCTTTGTGGGGAGGAAGAGAGGAAGCTGATCAATGATTCCCTCATTATTGATGTTTCTATCTCTCCCTCTCCCTTCCTCTCTAAAATCAATAAAAATATTTTTTAAAAGAAAATTTTCTCCATTTACTCAAGTTTCTATGTTGCTCAAAGTGTAACTGTGTTGTTGTTTTTCTGTCCTATTCATCTCTGGGGAGAACACTCATGTTCTACTCCTAGCAAATTTGAATAACGTAAGACAGTGTTATCAACTGCAGCCACCAATCCCCAGACCACATTCATCTTCCAGCTGAAAATAAATCTTTTAATGCTATTTATTAAAACATTACTTCGTAATATAGAAAAGACACTGGGTCCTCTTCTTCATTGCAATTATTTCTTCATTGCAATTATAAACAACTTAGAAAAAAGGTAAAGCATGCTCATTACAAGATATACAAACAGAACAGAAGAATAGAAAGCTAAATATGTCTCATTCACCTCTTGCCAGTCCCATTTCCCAAAAGTGAACACTAAAATACTTTCAAAAAGTGAATCATAAGCCTTTGGTTAGCTGTGAGTATGGAAGAGCTGAGCAGGGAGGCTCTGGGAGATGAGTCATGAAATCTGGGCAGTTCCCCTACTTTATTGGACACAATGGCACACACATTGTGTTCTTTCTCCTACCCTACACCACACCCAGAAAAAGGGCCAATATACAGTCATTATTTCATTACAAAAACATTTCTTACTTTAAAAAAATTGTTTCCATTGCACATACATTAATTAGGGTGCTCAGTTCGGAAAGTTTATCATTAAAAAAAAGGAAAAGGAAAACCAAGTGACAAAGGAGTTCTAAAAAGTTACGGCTGTCACCCGGCTCGTGTGGCTCAGTCGCTGTGCAGTGAACCATGAACCAGGAGGTCACCAGTTCAATTCCCCACCAGGGCACATGCCTGGGTTCTAAGCTTAATCCCCAGTAGGGGACATGCAGAAGGCAGGCAGTCAATCGATGATTCTCTCTCATCATTGATTTTTCTATCCCTCCCTCCCTCCCCCTTCCTCTCCCTAAAATCAATAAAAACATATTTTGAAAAAAACTATGGCTATTGTTTTCCCAATATTTAAGTGTCTAAGAACATTTCCCAAATTTTCTTAAAATTCAAATTTTAAGCAGAGTTGATCTGAGACATTTTCCAGAGATACATGTAGAAGCTCTGAATTCTACAGTAGGGGCATGGATGGTGGGCAGTGTCTGCTGGCTATTAAATCATTCACATTTGCCCTCCTATCTCAAAACCCAGCTGTACTGAGTGCTTTATATGGCCCCTCTCACTTAATCCTCCCCAACCCTATGATGCTATTGGTATTACAACTTACCATATTGTGCAACTTTGTGGGGGGAGGAGAAGCTTGAATATTAAATTCATAAGCAATCAGTAATACATACTTACACACATATAAGGGATAAATCGTGTGCAATATATATCCTGCAACTAAGATGAAGGAATCATTCAGAGATATACTCTTTGGCTTCTGGCCAAAGAGAAACACTCCTTACCCAAACATACACTGCCTGTCCGTGGACCCTGAGGCCGACAGGCACGCCATTCCGCCATCCTAGTCTAAAGCAAGAAGAGGAAGAACAAAGAAAATTGGGTGCTAAGGAGATTCTTATTCCTCAGTCAGGTGTTTACAAGTGACTAAGTTCTAGACAAGGAGATACAAGATAAAGTACTTTATGCTATCTCTAGGAAGGTGGTGCAAAAGGAAAGGTGTGAGCCCTTCCCCACCCCTTGTGAATCTGCAATTTAGATGTGATAACCAGTAGTCACTATGGACCCTGAAGTAACTTTGAGCCTAGCAGAATTGAAAGTTAGAAAGGGATAGACTTCTCTAATGATACTGTGAAACCACTATCTTGGCCCTATTTACTTTCAGATTTTGCCCTTTATAAGAATCAGAGATGAAAATTAGTAAAATGTATGTGAAAATAACATATAAATTAATAAACAATAACAATAAAGACATGATATAAAAATAACAAGAACAGCCCTAACGGGTTTGGCTCAGTGGATAGAGCATCAGCCTGCAGACTCAAGGGTCCCAGGTTCGATTCCAGTCAAAGGCATGTACCTTGGTTGCAGGTACATACCTAGTAGGGTGTGTGCAGGAGGCAGCTGATCAATGTTTCTAACTCTCTATCCCTCTCCCTTCCTCTCTGTAAAAAATCAATAAAATATATTTAAAAAAAAACACAATATAAAAACATTAATAAAAACAATGACTGATAAATTGATTAAACTTATTCTAATATCTTCCTGTATACAACTTTAAGAGTAAAACACTTTCAGACCCACTGCATTGGAGAACATATTTTCCAATGATATTAACGATAAATGTTTAATCTCCAACATTTACAGGGAACTCATGCAGCTTAACAAAAAGAGGATAAACAACCCAATAAAAAAATGGGCAACTGATCTAAATAGAAACTTTTCAAAAGAAGACAGAGGAAGGCCAAGAGACATATGAAAAGCTGCTCAAAGTTACTAATTATCAGAGAGATGAAAATCAAAACAACAATGCCGTACCATCTCACACCTGTCAGAATGGCTATCATCAACAAATCAACAAATGACAAGTGCTGGTGAGGATTCAGAGAAAAAGGAACCTTCGTGCACTGCTGGTGGGAATGCAGACTGGTGCTGCCACTGTGGAGAACAATATGGAGTTTCCTCAAAAAACTAAAAGTGGAACACCCGTTTGGCCCAATGATCCCACTTCTAGGAATATATCCCAAGGAACTAGAAACATGAATCAGAAAGGATATATGCACCCCTATGTTCATAGCAGCACAATTCACCATAGCTAAGATTTGGAAACAGCCTAAGTGCCTATTAGCAGATGAGTGGATTAAAAAACTGGTACATTTACACAATGGAATACTACACTGCGGTAAAAAAGAAGGCACTCTTATCATTTGCAATAGCATGAATGGCGATGGAGAGCATTATGCTAAGTGAAATAAGCCAGGCAGAGAAAGATAACTATCACATGATCTCACTCATTTGTGAAATACAGTGACCAACACAAACTGATGAACAAAAATCCAGAGACGGAGAAACATGTCAGAATGTCAAACCTCAGGGAAGGTAGGGGGAGAAGGAGGGAGAGATCAACCAAAGAACTTATATGCATGCATATGGGCCTAATCAATGGACACAGACAACAGGGGTGTGGGGGCATGAATGGGAGGTGGGGGAGAATGGGGGAATAAAGACACATATGTAATACCTTAATCAATAAAGAAATTAAAAAAAAACACTTTCAGAGTGCTTAATTTCCCTTGTGATGAAGTATTTAGAACTTTAATGTCACACGCTCTTCACACTCGAGAGAAAGCAACATATAACTAACCATGTCCAAAAATGGGTTCAGGTAGGAATATTCCTACTCTGTCTAGAGTTTGTCCTTGTGATTTATTAATAGTCATCGCAAATGTCAGCATCATGGGAATCTGTCTTTGAATTAATTTAAATGGGAGACCAGTGTCAAAACATGCATGTGAATGGCGCCAGCAAGGCCTTTATTAGTATATACAGTATATCATGCATACGCAAGTCAATGTTTATTTTTAAATTGCCAGTGTGCGTCAGATGTACTGGCTGGTTGGTCAACTGGCTGGTTGGACAATCAGTCACTTAGCCTTTTATATATATAGACAATAAATAAATAAACCTGTTTCATTTTTTGATATAACAACCAATCCAAACAGCTAGTTCTTTATACTAATAAAAGCCTAGGTGGTCCTCATGCATGCGCCATCACAAGATGAATGCCACAAGATGGCCACACACACAGAGGAGGCGGGGCCTGGTGGCCGCTCCATGCAGTGAGGCCTGGGGTTCCTGCAGCTCCATGTGATGCGGAGGAGGCTGGTTCTGGCAGAGGAGGCAGGTCGGGGCAAGGGAGGGCAGTTGTGGGTGATGAGGCCAGCAGGAGGGGGCAGCTGTGGGCAATCAGGCCGGCAGGGAGCAGTTAGATGTCAATCAGGCCAGCAGGGAAGCAGTTAGGGGGGAGCAGTTAGGGGGCAATCAGGCAGGCAGGCCGGCCGGCAGATAAGCGGTTAAGAACCAGCGGTCCCTGTGGGATCAGGCCTAAACCAGCAGTTGGACATCCCCTGAGGGGTTCCAGACTGGAGAGGCCAGGCTGAGGGACACCCCAAAGAGGTTAATTTTGTGCACCAGGCCACTAGTAAGGATTTAAGACTTGCGATGACCTAGAAATGGAACGATGAGGATGCTACTGAATGCATTTTTCTTAGCCCTCTTGATAGAAAGTATAATGCTGCATACATTTGCTAAAAAGGAAAAAAATGTTACTAGAAATCAATATTATGAAGCCCCCACTAGCAAAGGAGACCTTAGCCAATCTGCACATTCCCCAAAGTTTACACCATGGCTGGGATAGTGTTCGTCAAGGGTCTATCTACTGAAAATTAAACATTCAATATTCAATACATTAATGCTGATAAAATCTGATCAAATATCAGGAATATGTTATTTCAGTTAACTCTTACAGAAACTCTACAAGCTAGATACTATTACTCCTATTTTGCAGACAGAGAAATTAAAAGATGGTCACATAGCTGGTAAATTGTGGAATTGAAGTAAATCTAGGACTACCTTTCTTCACATATCTTTATTATCCTTCAAAAGATTAAAGATTAATGAAGAAAGAGAAAAATCTTCCCAATGGGAAATAAAACTAATTGATGATTATTTTCATTTTATGAGTTTCTAAACAAAGGGGCAGTGATTTTTTTGTTAATGCACTCATTAATCAAATACTGATTTTCAGATATTCAATATACATATATGTCTGCTCAAGTACTAGTACTGATTTCAAGTACACTCACCTCATTTGCAGGAATGAATATCTCTCTGGGAAAGGTATGTACTCAACTCTCAGACTTACTGAGGAAATCTCCCCAGTGTGGGAGAACCAAAAAAAGTGGCAGCCAGGAATATTATGCTCTGCCGTAGGCCTTTTCCTAGAGCTGCTCACGTTCTCCGATTTGAGAAAAAGGCACCTAGAGGGTTCAGCTCCTTCAGCTAATTGTTCACTTAGTCAACATTATATTATTTACATTAAAAATAAAAACTATTTTTACAATTACAATCCTTGGTTGCCTACAGCAGGCACTTGTACTAGGTATTCTATTCATTTTAACCCATTTAATCTTCACAACCACCTTATGAGTGAGGTATTGGTTTCCCGATAGATTTTACCGATGAAAAATCTAAAGATCACAGAAGTTAAGGAATTTGCTCAAGGCCATATATCTAAATAAAGAGCTACTAGGATTCAAACTTAGACTTTTATTGATTTTTTAAAAATTTTATTTTTTAGAAAGAGAGAGCGAGAAACATTGATCGATCAGTTGCCTCCCATACACACACCAACCAGGACTGAACCCACAACCTAGGTATGTGCCCTGATCAGGAATCGAACTGCAACCTTCCAGTATAAGGGATGATGTTCCAACCAAGCCACCGGGCCAGGGCCAAAAACTGAGCTTTTAAGATTCCACAGCTCACATCTTTCTTCATACTCACCAGATACTGAGAACATACAGTTTAGATATGGACATTGTCATCCAGTAGCTCATTAACCAGTAGTGAGGCACAAGTGAACTATGTATTCAAACCTTGAATGAACATTAATAGTAAGATGAAGTGGTAAAATTTCAGAACAGAGGAGAAATTTTCAGCGGGGGGGGGGGGTAATATTTGAGCTCAATTTGGAAGGATAAAGGGTAGTTAGTTAGCTAAGAGAAGGTCAGAAATAATCTTTCAAGCAGAGAGAACTTGGAAGCATGAAAAAGCTTATCTGGTTCCAGACATGGCAAAGAGCTGGGTACGGGTATCAAACAGGACCTCAATAAATACCTGTTAAATGACTGTGAAAATTACAAACGTGGAAGAAATGCAAATGGTGGTGATAGAGAAAGCAGAGATCAGATCACAAAAGGCTGTTGGCCACATAAAAAGTTTTAACTTTCCACTGAACACACTGAGGAACCACCAAAGGCTTTACCACAGGGAGGTTGATGGTAACAATTTGGATTTTAGAAACAATGAGTGACAGACAGCATGGTGGAGGATCAAACCAGTGGCGTTTGAGGTTAGAAGAGCCGTTAACTGAAGCCTAGCCGCCAAACCAGGAGAACATCAGAGCAGGGCAGAAATATTTAGAGGAGACTGGTAAGAGAATTTATAGGGGCAGAACTAAAGACTTAAATGAGATGTCAGAGGTAAGAAAGGCCCATGTGACTGACTTAGGTGAAACACAATGCTGTAAGCAAGAGGATGACTGCTTTGGATCAAATCATGGGGAAGGTTATAAGCTGAACAAGGAAAATGGACATGCTGTATCTACATAGAGCAAGAGGGGTGGCGGGGGGAGAAGGGGCAGAATGGCAGTCAGGCAACGATAGAGCAGCTGCCAGAAGTTAGGCAGTAAGCCAAAGAAAGAGGACAGCTGTAAGGGTGACAAAAGCAACAATGAACAAGCCAGGCAGGAGACATCTGATAAGCACAGGAGGCAAGAGTAAGTGGGCACTGGTGAGTACAAAACTGATACATCCCACCAAGGGAGGGCGGAGTAAGAACAGCATACTGAATACCTGCCAGTTAGAGAAAAGAGCTTGAAAAACTGCCGAAGGCTTCTGAAGTGCTAGAACACCAGAAATAAACTTTCACTACAGATCTTTTCTTGAAAAGAGCAATGTGGTGAGAGAGGTCCAAAATAAAGGGAGGAGGACCCCCCAAAATCAGTAGGAGTCTGAGGCCCTAAAGAGCAGCTTACTCCCACATATGAAATTATGCAGAGAATGAAACAGGAACAGTAAGCCTGTAAAAGAGGATTGTTAAATTCTACTGTCTTTAACTTTCACCTAAGGGTTAGAAATAGATTTGTTTAAGGCCTAGAGAGAGGAGCCTGGAGGCAAAAAGATCAAGCAGATTACTTCAAATAACCAAACACAGAAAACAGTCTGGCACAAATTTATATTGCAGATTAACTAAAACAAGAAACAATATAAAAAAGTATTTGTTCTGCTTAAAGCACACCTTGAAATAAACTATCGGATATATGAAACCAAAGCAAAATATAGTTTATATGCATAAAAAAACCAACAGGAATAATTTTGAAAAGGAAAAAAATGGGAGAAACTCAGTTACCCAATGTAAAAGCTTAGTATACAGCTACCGTAATTAAGACAATATGGTATTAGCAAAGGGATAAATATAACAGGCCTATGGAATAAAATAGAGAACCAGAAACAAATCCACACAAATATGCCCAAATAATTTTTACAAAGATGCAAATGCAATTCAATGGAGGAAAGCCAGCCTTTTCAAGAAATGGTGCTAGGAAACTGGATATCCACATGCAAAAGAATGAAGCTGGATTCCTACCTTATACCATATGTACAAAAATTAACTTAAAATGGATCAAAGACCTAAACATAAGAACTAACACTATAAAACCCTTAGAAGAAAATATAGGAGAAAAGCATTACAACATTAGATTTAGCAACGATTTTAAAAAATATGACACCAAAAACACAAAAAAGTAGGTAAGTTGGACTTAATCATAATTAAAAACTTCTGTGTATCAAAAGACACTATCAACAGAATGAAAAGGAAATCCACAAATGGGAGAAAACATATGTACATCAGCTATTTGATAAGGAATTGAAAACCAGAATATATAGGATGTCCCCCAAAAATGTATACACACTTTAACAGCTGATAGCTCAATTTTGAAAATGAAATGAATTTTAATAAACACTGCCTTTATAATTATTCAATATGTGTGTGCATACATTTTTGGGGACACCCTATATATAAATAAACTCTATACCTCAACAACCAAAAAAATCAACCTCATTAAAAAATGGGCAAAGGACTTGAACTTATACAAGTGGCTAATAAGAACATGAAAAGATGCCCAACATCACTAATCATTAGAGAAATGCAAATCAAATTCACACTGAGGCACAGGTGGAGTGGCTCAATCAGTTGAGCACTGTTCCATGCACCAAAGGGTTGCAGGTTTGATCCCCAATCAGGAGCATGTAGGAGGACACAGACTGATGTTTCTCTCTCACATCAATGTTTCCTCTCTCTCTCTCTTCTCTCTCTCTCTCCCCCTCCCTCCTCCCCCTCCCCCCTCCCTCTCTCTTTCTCCCTCCCCCCTCCCTTCTTCCTTGCCCCCTTCCTCTCTCTAAGCAGTTCCTCAGGTGAGGATTAAAAGATAATCACACTGAGATATTATTTCACACCTATTAGACTGGCTATTACAAAAAACAAAAATAGCCTGGCGGTTGTGGTTCAATGTTTGAGCATGGATTCAGAAACCAGGAGGTAAGGGTTTGATTCCCAGTAAAGGCACATACCTGGTTGTGGGCTCAATCCCCAGTAGGAGGCCCATTTTTATTTATTTATTTTTTAAGTTTTGGGGAAAAACAAAAATAGAAAATATTAAGTGTTGGCAAGAATGTAGAGAAACTGGAACCCTTGTGCATTGCTGATGGGAATGTAAATGGTATATAACCACTTTGAGAAAACATCTGGCAATTTCTTAAAAAGTTAGACATAAATCTACTATACAATTCAGCCATTACACTCTTGTGTATTCATCCAAGAAACCAGGATATGTACTCGTATGTTCATACAAAAGCTTGATATCAAGCATGTCAAACTCATGGCCTGCAGCCTGCATGCGGCCCGGCCAATATAACAGCATGTAAGAAACTTAAAATTTAATGAAAATTTTGTAACTTAATTTTTACAATATCCTGTTATACATAATTATTAATAACAAACTACATTTGCTAATCCTATCTAATAAAAGAGTAATATGCAGATTGACCATCACTCTAACACACAAGAGGGCTGTCCCCATGTGGTCAAAGATTCTGCCCCCATATGGACACACAAGATGGCCACCACAAGATGGCCAGCAGGGGAGGGAAGTTGGGAGGGACCAGGTCTGCAAGGGAGGGCAGTTGTGGGCAACCAGGCCAGCAGGGGAGGGCAGTTGGGGGTGACCAGGCTGGGAGAGGAAGGAAGTTGGGGGCGACTGGGCCTGCAGGGAAGGACAGTTGGGGAGGACCCAGGCCTGCAGGGAGAGCATTGGGGGGGGGGGGGGCGTACCAGGACTGCAGGGAAGGGCAGTTAGGGGTGACCAGGCTGGCAGGGGAGGGCAGTTAGGGGCAATCAGGATGGCAAGGGGGCAGTTAGGTATCAATCAGTCTGGCAGGGGAATGGTTAGGGGGTGATCAGGCTGACAGGCGGAAGTGGTTTGGGGCAATCAGGAAGGCAGGCAGGTGAGCAGTTGGGAATCAGCAGTCCTGAATTGTGAGAGGGATGTCCCAGATTGGAGATGGTGCAGGCTGGGCTGAGGGACACATATCCCTGTGCACAAATTTCATGCACGGGCCTCTAGTGATTGCTATAATTGTGTTGCATTCATTTCCCTTATGCACCTTACATGCAGGTGCACCATTTCTTTCCACTAATAGCAACGAATATTTTAGTAGCCGATCGCCACGTCATTAATCTTGTACTGACTTGTTTGGTGCGCGCAAAAGGAAATATTTCACTTTTGAAGAACAAGAAAATAGGTTTATTTGCATTATGCTTATTAATTTGTGCAGTTATTCAGTGTCTAGTAAGTTAATGTTCAAGAAAAACATTAATTTTTATTTAAATGTTCTATTATTTTATGTTAATTACCAGAGGCCCGATGCATGAAATTTGTGCATGGGGGCGGGGAGGGTGTGTGTCCCTCAGCCCACTCTGCACACCATCTCCAATCTGGGACCAGGCCTAAATGGGCAGTCGGACATCCCTCTCACAATCCAGGACTGCTGGCTCCCAACTGCTTGCCTGCCTGTCTCCCTGATTGCCCCTAACTGCCCTTCCTCTCAGGCCTGGTCCCTCCCAACTGCCCTCCCCTGCAGGCCTGACCAACCTTAACTGCCCTCCCTTGCTGGCCATCTTATGCCCACATGGGGGCAGCTATCTTGTGTGTTGGAGTCAATTTGGATATTACACTTTTATTAGATAGGATTACTCATTTATTTTAGCCCTTTGTATTCAGCATGTCTATCGAAATAAACCTATGTTTGTATGAAAATTGAAGTTTTTGTTTTTTGTGGCTCACATTAAACCTTGTTTATTTGGCCCATGTTAGCCTTTGAGTTTGACATGCTTGCTGTACATTAATGTTCATAAAAACCTTTTGTTTGTTTGTTAATCCTCACCAGAGGATATTTTTCCATTGATTTTTAGAGAGAGTAGAAGGGAGGGGAAGAGACAAAGAGGGAGAACGTTATACCCACTGGCTGCCTCCCACACATGCCCCAACCAGAGCCAAGGATGGAGCCTGCAACTGAGGTACAGAACCTGGGACCCTTTCTGTCCCCTGACTGATGCTCTAACCACTGAGCAACAGGCTAGGGTATAGAAGCTTTTTTTGTAATAGCCAAAAACTGAAAACAACCCAATGTCCATCAATAAATGAATGGATAAACAAACTTAGGTATATCTTCATAAAGGAACATTACTCAGCAGTAAGAATGAATGAATGAACTATTGATACACACCACATGGCAGAATCTCAAAATAACTATGCTAAGTAAAAGAAGCAAAACAAAAGAGAGTACATACTTGCTTTAAAGTGTAGGTTTTATTATTGTTCAGATATGATGAGACCAAAAACCCAGGTGATTACCACCGAAAAGACAGTTTATTGGTTACTCATATCATAGTTCCTAAAAGGAGGTGACACACAATGCCATACAGTAGGGGCCACGAGGTGAAGTACCAGGATTGGTTAGGAGCAATATGGAGTGAGGAGAAACATAAAAACCTTTATTGGGTTTCTACAGGAATGAGTGGTAAGCAGGTTTAGGATCAGCTGTCTATACTAATAAAAGGGTAATATGCTAATTAGAGTGGACGTATTCCCGTCAACCCTGCGGACATCCTTCCAGACAAAGCTGTGGCTGCAAGAGCTAAGGCAAGCTGCCAAGGCTGGGCGGGCCCATCGCAGAGCCCGGCCAGGTTGGTAGGGCCTCCCTCTGTGCAGCATTGATCACAAAGCCCTGGCAGGGTGGGCAGGACCTTCCTGTGAGCGGGAATAAATGGCGGAATCCAGGCTGGGTGGGAAGGGCCTCCCTCTGCTCCGCCACTCATCCCACTCAAGAGAGGCCCTGCCCACCCAGCTTGGGCTCCGAGATCAATAGCAGAGCAGAGGGAGACCCTTCCCACCTGGCCTGGGCTCCGCCATTCATCCCCACCCACAGAGAGGCCCTTCCCACCAGGCCTGGGCTCTGCCATTCATCCCGGCCCACAGGGAGGCTCTGCCCACTCTTCTGGGGCTCGGGGATCAATGGCAGAGCAGAGAAAGGCCCTGCCCACCCGGACAGGGCTCTGGATGGGTCCCATTGTCGCCCACAGGGAGGCCCTGTCCACCCTGCCAGGACTCTGTAATCAATGCTGCACAGAGGGAGGACCTGCCAGCCTGGCTGGGGCTCTGCAGTGGGCCTCCCAGCCTTGGCGGCTTGCCTCGGCTCTAGCAGCCACAGCTTTGTCTGGAATATGTCTAGTCTAATTAGCATATTACCCTTTTATTAGTATAGATAATTTACCTTACCAAGTGCAGAACAACACTGCCAGTATTTTCCATATAAGACCTGCATTTTTTAACCCTAGCAACATTACCAAGAGGAAATATTAAGACTCAAAGGATGATACTTGTGGATTGTTCTACAAAATACCCCTGCTGTGATGAGGGTACATTGGGGGGAAAAAGTGACAGGGTAAAGCCCACTCAAAGATGACTTTTAATTATTAAAAGGACTATAGCAAATGACATTTGTGAAAATAGTGCAAACAATATATATCCTTCCAAAAACTCCACATGAAAGCAGGGAAAAAGAAACTGTATTTTCAGAAAACTGGAATAAACAAAGGTGGACAGCATTCTGGACAGCATTTATTTAAGAAAAAAGTCTGCATTTCAGTGTGAACGGCGAGCTGTGTGGTATTTTAGTTGCCCTGTCCCATTCTGCCCCAACTCTTGGTGACAGCCTTGGACACCAAAGGCCTGCAATCATTTTGAGCTTTAGCAATCACAATGGGATTAGCAGGGCGATGAGGTTAGCTGGGCGATGAGGTTAGCTGAGCAATGAGGTTAGCATTATCTTGGTGGTGTTCATGCTTTCAGAGGTCTGTATATATGTCAACACTTATTAACTGTATACTTTAAATACGTGCATCTGTTATGCTAATTATACCTCAATAAAACTGTTTTAAAAATAGTAGTTTAAGGCCTCTGTCCAGAAACTTTAATAAGATAAAATGCACATTCCTAGACATTAACAGTAATGTTAATGTCTAGGAATAATCATGTCTAGGGTAGGACCCAGAAATCTGCATTTGCAAGAAGCCCTTCAAGTAATTCTAATGCAGGCTGTCCTTAAACCAACTTCTGTGGAACACTGGTCTTTGGGAGGAAGGGTTTCTAGAACAATCGTGTGACTACAATGGTGTTTCTGGGGAAAACAGTAACTTTTTCTACTAAGGGGTGTTACAGCTTTCTATTTTATGCCTCTAGCACTCATACTCAATTACCATAAAGTATATTTAGTGTAGTATTAATAGTTTAAAGGAAAATGTAAGTCATAGTTTCCCCCATCTTATCCTGTATGATACAGCAGTAATATGCAAATTGACCTTCACATCCTCACAAGATGGCTGCTTAGGAGGTGGAGCTTTTGACGCTGACTGGCATAGAAACCTACCAACCAGAACCTAACCTGGGTGATTGCCCCACGGTTGCCCTGATTGCCGGCCAGGCCTAGCGACTCTACCCAAGCATGAATTTTGTGCATCAGGCCTCAAGTATTATGAATAAAAAGTGGAAATAACAGATACAGCAGATGAAAACTACGATTATCAACAACTATAAGCAAATAATTTTGAAAACTTGAAAGAAATGAACAAACTCTTGAAAAAATAAAACTTAAAACTAGCTCAGAAATAAATAAAAAACCTGGATAACTTGTAACTATTAAAGAAGTTGACCTAAAGTTTAAATTTTTGCCAGAAAGAAAACACTGGGCCGAGATGATAGAGGATGAGGTGGGGTGGGGGGCAGATAAATCCCAACTCATCCTAAGAGGTGAGTGAAACCTGGCAGTAGAATTAGTCAAAAAACATTACAAAAGGTGCTGGCTGGCTATGTCAGTTGGTTAGAGCATTATCCAGATATGACAAGGTTGCCGGATCAATCCCCAGTCAGGGCACATACAAAGAAACAATCCATGAATGCATAAATAAACAGAACAAATCAATGTTTCTCTCTCTCTCTCTCTCTCTCTTCTCTCTCTCTCTCTCAAATCAACCAATCAATTAAAAAATTACAAGAAAGAAAATTATAGTCCACTTTCACTCAATATTATAAATTAAAAATCCTAAACAATATATTAACAAACTGAGTCTGGTATATAAAATCTATAAGTATAATTCACCTATATTAAAGAAGAAAAAACATAATCATTTAAATTTATGTAGAAAAAAAGCACTGGATAAAAACCATGGATTCATGATTTAAAAAAACAACTCTCTTACTTAGGAATAGAAGACTTCTTTACGGTGATAAAACAATTGTTTAAAACAATAATCCTACACAATTATCCTCTTCAATCGGGAAACACTAAAAGCATTCCCTTTAAAATCCGGAATAAGACAAGGTGACCCACTATCACTTTTCCTGTTCAATAATGTATGCCAGGTCCTAGCCTTTGCAATAAGAAAAAGAAACTAGAAGTATAAAAATTAGATAAGATTATTCGCAGGAAATGCTGCATAGAAAATCCAGAAGAACCTACAGATAAATTATTATTAATAATAAAGGAAAGTTAATAAGGAGGGTAATCAAGGTAACTAGATCGAGGGTCAAAACGACCCTATATATACCCTAGCAAAAAGAGCCACTGATTTGCACTCAAGAAAGTGTTTGCTGCCCTGGCCAGTGTACCTCAGTGGTTGAGTGTCAGCTGAGCATCAGAGGGTCGCGTGTTTAATTCCCGGTCAGGGTCACTTACCTGGGTTGCAGGTTTGATTCCTGGTCCCAATGCATGTGGAGGCAGCCAATTAATGTGTCTCTCTCACATTGATGTTTCTCGTTCTCTCCCCCCTTCCACTCTCTAAAAAAATCAATGGAAAAAGTATCCTCAGTGAGGATAAACAAACAAACAAAAAAAAAAAAAAACAAAAAAAAAAAGAAAGAAAAGAAAGGGTTTGTTTGTTAGACTGAGCAGGAACAAACCATGTGCAAATGCTGATTTCCTGAAAGTCTGTGGAAAAGTCAAAGGCTAAAAAATTGGAGATAGTGAGATAAACTTTTAAGATGTGATAAGACTTAGAAAGTTGCTTCAGAAAATGACAGGAAATGCTGACACTGGGCTGCCCTAAGGGCCCAGGTAAGATAAGACCCATTTTTCAAGAATTTTTTTCTAAAAAAATGCTCTAAGCAGTAATAGCTTAGAGAAAGAATACACAGAATTAAAAGTTTTGCTGGGTGAATGTAACAGAAGTCTAAGCAATAGAATTGAGTACTGACAAGAGAATTAGCTGAATTGCTGAACCAGAGTCTAGCCTGATAGGAATGGAAGGTAGATATTAAAGATATTAAAGGAAATAAAGTACTTAAGTGACTAAAAACTAAGAAGATGTTCGAGAATGTTTTATAGCGAGAACTACAGAACAGGTAAACTGAAAGACCTCCAAGAGACTAACTTCACCAGAATTGTTTAGAAACAATTTTTAACTGATAGGCTCTAGTCCTTGGGGGGAAAAATCAATATATATGGTTAACGCTACAGTAAGTCCTCGGGTTACTTCGGCGATCCCTCCCACAGTATGACGAAACCCATTTTCGCCGTAAGTTGGAAGCCACCTACATAAGCATCTGATTCACCTCACATGGAGCACATATACAGCAGGACTGAAGTAAAAAAATTTAAATGAAAGATAACCATTCCTGACCTTTATTTGTGGTAAATAAATAATTAAAAACATAAAGCACATATGTGCATACGTCGAATGACGGAACTCTTTTTTTTAAAATAAATAAATGGGATATGGCGACGTAACCACTAACCTGAGGACTGTCTGAGTTTCCTTGAGATATATGGATCTCAATGTCAGTAAAATAAAATCCTTTACTAATGCCACAAGCATCTTGTTTAATATCCCTTGTTTCAAAATTCCCTGTTTACTTTTCTTCTCTACTCCTGCAGTCAAAACAAACAATTTCAGTGTTATCTTCTTTTGAAAAGTGAATGAGTACACAGATTATTTGAAGCATTTATCAACCTCCTAATTGATTAGACACAATTATCTAGAGGCAAATTTTATATATAATTTTAATATAAACACTTAAACCCTGGCCTAATTACTTGGCAAAAATTTGGTTGCAAATTATTTTATTTATTAGACATTGATGACACTAACTTTGATGGCTATGACACTAATATTGAAATTTCTTATCTGGAAGGAGGACTATTCATATATTCAGTGTCTGGAAAGAGTCCCTGCTGAGCTAAACATAGTGCAGTATGTACTCTATGAAAGAGTCCATGAGACAGACTTTGCAGGGGGAGGGTAGTTTCATTCCTTCACAATGCCTGTGAAGAATCTGGCAGCAAGAAAAGCCTAGAAAACTCATGAAAGGCCCTTTTATAACCACGGTGAATGTGGAACACAAAGTAAAGTCAGATGACCTACTTAAAGCTTTGCTTTTACTGATGAGAATTCTCATTCCAGATTAGTCTCTTTCTAGAAAAAGAAAACCTTACATAATGGCTGGAAAATTAAGACACAAGAAGTCTGACTCAACTAAGTTTTAATATATCCCTCTTAAATATCAACTCAAGACCTAAGATCTATGGCCAGAGACAAAATATACTTCATAAGGCTCTGAGAAGTATGCTCTTGTTTATCTCAGTGTAAATGTGTTGGCTGATGGGCTACGAGGATATTTAAATTCTACAATCCACTGAACAGATCAGAAGTTAGGGCTGATCCTATTTAATAAAAGAGCACTATGCAAATTAACCATCACTCTATTACACCCACAAGCCATGCCCACCAGTCAATCAGGAACAAGTATGCAAATGAACACAACCAAGATGGCAGTGGACAGTGAACGAGCAGGAGGCTTGTGTTTCCCTGACAATGGAGAAAGCCAAGCTTTCCGCACACCCTGGCTGGCCCAGATCTCCACTTAAGGCTACAAAGTTTCAATTATAGAAGATAAATAAATCCCAACAAAAATGGCAGCACCCACGAAGATGGAGAGAGCAGGAGGCTTGAGTTGCCCCCAGCGATGGAGGAAGCCAAGCTCCCACAGTCCTGGCCTGCCTTTGTCTCCACTCAAGGCTACAAAGTTTTAATTATAGAAGATAAATAAATCCCAACAAAAATGGCTGCAGCCACAGAGCAAGCAGGAGGCATGGCTCCACTCAAGGCTACAAAGTTTCAATTATAGAAGATAAATCAATCCAGAAGCCAGGGGTCCACTTGGGTTGTCAGGGGGTGTGGCTGGCCTGCAAACCACCACAGGCCCCTAGCCCAGGCCACCCCATGCCCCAAGGGAACCCCCACTCTGATCCAAGACACCCTTCAGGGCAAACCAACTGGCCCCTACTCATGCACCAGGCTTCTAGCCTATCTAGTAAGAGTAATATGCAAACTGACCGTCATTCCAACACACTAGACGGCTGCCCCCATGTGGACACAAATTGGCCACCACAAGATAGCCAGGAGGGGAGGGCAGTTGAGAAGGACCAGATCTGCAAGGGAGGGCAGTTGGGAGAAACCAGGCCTGCAAGGGAGGGCAGTTGTGGGCGATCATGCCTGCAGGGGAGGGCAATTAGGGGTGACCAGTCCAGCAGAGGAGGGAAGTTGTGGGCGACCGGGCCTACAGGAAAGGGTTGTGTGTGTGGGTGGGGGGGTTAGGCCTGCTGGGGAGATCATTTGGGGGGGGACCAGGCCTGCAGGAGAGGGCAGTTAAGGGCAAACAGGGTGGCAGGGGAGCAGTTAGGCATCAATCAGGCTGGCAGGGGAATGGTTAGGGGGTGATCAGGCGGGCAGGCAGAAGGGGTTAGGGGCAATCAGGGAGGCAGGCAGGCGAGCAGTCCTGGATTGTGAGAGGGATCCCAGACTGGAGAAGGTGCAGGCTGGATTTAGGGACACACATATACCTGTGCACGAATTTCATGCACCAGGCCTCTAGCAATATTATAAAAGGAAATAGTTTATTGATCTCTTCCTGGACCTTATACAAAGAAATGGATGGTAAACCTGTCTTGATAAGGACACACTCAGCAATAAGAAGGAATGGACTATAGATGTGTACAACAACATGAATGAATCTCAAGATCACTACGCTGAACTGAATGCAAGACACCAGACACAAGAGTACATACCGTATGATTGCATCTATTTTTTCATTTATTAAAGTTACTAGAGGTCCGGTGCATGCACGAAATTCATGCACAGGGAGGAGGGGTGCCTCAGCCCAGCCTGCACCCTCTCCAATCTGGGACCCCTCAAGGGATGTCCAACTGCCTCTCACAATCCAGGACTGCTGGCTCCCAACTGCTCACCTACCTGCCTTCCTGATTGCCCCTAACTGCTTCTGCCTGCCAGCCTGATCACCCCTAACTACTCCCCTGCCAGCCTGATTGATGCATAACTGCTCCCCTGCCAGCCTGATTGCCCCTAAATGCCCTCCCCTGCAGGCCTGGTCACCCCTAACTGCTGTCCCCTGCAGGCCTAGTCCCCCTCAACTGCTCTCTCCTGCAGGCCTGGGTCCCCATAACTGCCCTTCCCTGCAGGCCCAGTCACCCACAACTTCCCTCCTCTACCACCTTGGTCACCCCTAATTGCCCTCTCCTGCAGGCTTGATCACCCACAACTGCCCTCCCTTGCAAGCCTGGTCCCTCCCAACTGTCCTCCCCTGCTGGCCATCTTGTGGTGGCCAATTTGTGTCCACATGGGGGCAGCCATCTTATGTGTTGGAGTGATGGTCAATCTGCTTATTACTCTTTTATTAAATAGGATAGAGGCCTGGTGCATGGGTGGGGGCCAGCTGGTTTGCCCGGAAGGGTGTCCTGGATCAGGGTGGGGGTTGCCCTGGGGCATGGGATGGCCTGGGCAAAGGGCCTGTGGTGGTTTGTAGGCCAGCCACACCGCCCAGTGACCCACGTGGAGGCCCTGGTATCTGGGATTTATTTATCTTCTACAATTGAAACTTTGTAGCCTGAAGTGGAGCCAAGCCTCCTGCTCACTCCGTGGCTGCAGCCATTTCTGTTGGGGTTTATTTATCTTTTACAATTGAATATTTGTAGCCTTGAGTAAAGGCCTGGGCCCACAAGGGTGTATGGAAAGGTTGGCTTCTTCCATCATGGGGAAAACCCAAGCCTCCCTCCTGCTCACTCCCTGGCCACAGCCATCTTGGTTGGGTTAATTTGCATACTCACTCCTGATTGGCTTGTGGGTGTAGTGGAGTGATGGTTAATTTGCATATTACTCTTTTATTAGATAGGATAATTTAAATGTTTATTAAAATTACCATTTATATCTAATGAATATGTAGCAAAAACAACGTATTTCCCTAGTCAGATAGATTAGTTGTTTAGAGGGCTGTCCCAATACACCAAGGTTACAAGTTCAATCCTTATTCAGGGCACATACAAGAATCAACCAATGAGTGCATAAATAAGTGGAATGTCAAAGTGATGTTTCTATTTCTCTCTGTCTCTTTTTCTCCCTTCCTCTCTCTCCTTAAAATCAATTAAAAACAACAACAAAAACTTATTAATCAAAATCCACTAGAATTACTTGTTTTACATTATGTCTGAATAACCAGGAAACTCTATATGCCTATGGCTGAACTGGTACATACTCTGCCATCTTAAATGAAAGTGTATTATTGCATTTACGTAACATTCTAGAAAGGAAAAACAGCTGGGGTTAGGGATAGAAATGAAGATTAATTGCAAAAGAGTATGAGGGAACCTTTGGAGGCTGCTAAGAATGTTCTAGATCTTGCCTGCATTGGTGGTTACATGGTGTATACATTGGTCAAAACACATTTAAGTATACTCCTAAAATGGCGCATTTATTATTTATAAATTACATAAAGTTGAAAAAATGAAAAGAAGAAAGTTAAGACCATTATTAAGTTCATTCAAAGTGGAGAACCAATCATTTGCTCATCTGTGCAACTAAGTTCTTTGTCACGTGCCAAGTAGGAAAGTAAAGGAGAGAGAAGCTCATGCCTTAGAGGGGCTCACATCAAGTGTTTTCTCATCTATCCTTGTTACCCAAACATTTCAGGTTAGTCAATAAAACTCTTATGATCCAGGAGATAGTTGAATATGGCTCTTTCTCATTTTGATTCTCATTGACTCTTCCCTTTATGTAGAAATATAAGATGGAAAATCCTTATCTTCTTCTCCTCTACGATTAATTTCCCATTTAAAAATCCTCTGACCTGTTCTTATTTTGTAGGAACTTACAGAATATCTACTACATATGCCAAACTGAAAACACTTGTGTAGAATACGAAATACTTGACATGGTCTCTTTCCTCATGTGCTCCTTTCATTATTTCCCACCCCACTTCATGTGTGTCTTCTCCTTCCTTCCTTTCCTTCCTCCATTTTGCTTTGAATGCAGAATTAGGTAACTAGTCCAATATTGCAAAGCTAGATAGATCATCAAATCCCAAGTCACTAATTTTCTGAAGGGAAAGGGAAGAAAAATGGTGGGAGTTGTATATGTGGGAGGGTATCTCCTGGAGCTCATTAATATAGTTCTAATCTCCCTCCACCATTCCCATGGGGCCCATCCTCAAACTTTTTTTGGTGTCATACAGTCTTTATATTGGTAACTCCTTTTGTTTGGAAGCTTCTGCTCCCAGTTCTCTCACATCAGCCAGGTCTTTGCTTAAATGAAACTTGTCCTTGTTAGTTGTAACAGAACCATTCCTACCCCCACCCCATATTATCATAAGTTGCTATGATAATATTTACTATCATATCAACTTATTCACTGCTTTCACATAACTTAATTACAGATATTTACCTGTCAATTATAATCAAGACTATGCCCCATGTAGATCAAGCACATGACTGCTATGTTCACAGGATCTACCCAGCACCTAGTAAAGTGGCCCACACATAACAGGTATCCCAGGAAGTAGACTGATCAACCTGCCCCTGAAGGGCCTAAAGTCCTGCTTAAAAGAATATCAACCCCTGAAACTGGATTAAAATGATTCAATATCCTAGTCAAGGCCAGAAATAAATGTAAATTCTCTCTAGAAAAAGATATGATCCTAGCTCTCAAATTATTTTATAAACCATTTTTTAAAAAATATGTCTGGTCCATGAGGCAGTAACATGGGAATAAGCAGAAAATAGGTAAAAACAGTACCACAGCATTAAAAATTTCAGCTTGCCCTGGCCAGTTTGGCTCAGTGGATAGAGTGTCGGCCTGCGGATAGAGGAGTCCCCGGTTCGATTCTGGTCAAGGGCACATGCCTGGGTCAGTCCCCACTAGGAGGCGTGCAGGAGGTGGCTGGTTCATGATTCTCTCTCATCAATGATGTTTCTATCTCTCTCCCTCCTTTCCCCTCCCTCTCTAAAATCAATAAAAACATATATTAAAAAAATTTCCAGCCAAGAATGTTTTATGCACATACATAAATAAAATGTAATAGCAGATCTAAAAAAGAAAAAGGCCAAAATAGTATTTTTAAAACTGAAAACACAGTTGAAGTAAAAACTCAATAGATGAATTTAAGAACAGATAAAATCAGCTGAAGAGATAATTAAGGAAATGGAGTTAAATCAAAAGGAAGTATCTGGAGAAAAGCAGAGGCAAGAGGATAAAAAATACAGAAGAGAGGTAAGAGATATAGAGAATATAATGATCTACCCTACATATAATTTGAGTTCAAGATAAGAGGAAAGAAATAAGACAGAAAAAATATTTGAAGAGACAAAGGCTGAAAATTCTCCAAACTTAAAAACAAACAAACCCTAAAAACATCAAGCCACAGATTCAAGAACTCCAAGCAGATAAAATAATAATTTTTTTTTATTTCTGAAAACCAAAGAATTAAAAAAAAATTTTTTAAGCAGCAAGGAAGGGTGAGGAGGGTGCTAGATTCTTGCAAAGTTAGCTAGGAAAAAACAAACAAACAAAAAAACTCCTTCCATTTCTGTACACATGTCCTTTATAATGAAAACTAGGGGCCCAGTGCACGAAATTTGTGCACTGGGGGGTGGGTGGTCCCTCAACCCAACCTGCCCCCTCTCACATACTGGGAGCCCTCAGGGGATGTCCAACTGATGGCTCACCCCCAGCCTGCCCAAGGCCTAAAGCCTCTGGTGAGGCTTCAGGCCTTAGGCACCCAGCCATTGCCCTGCTCAGCTCAGCCCCCGGCTGCCTCCAACCACCCGGCCCTGGGGGCTGGGTGCTTGCCGCCACTTCCACTCACAGCGCCTGGGGGGCCGGGTGCTCCCTGCCTCCACTACCACCACTACCACTGCTGCTGCCTACAGCTTCTCCTCACAGCACCTGCGGGGGAGGGGGGGGCGACTGGTCACTTGCTGCTGCCCTGCCACCACCACCGCCACCGTTTCATCTCCACCCCCCGGGCCCGGCGCTCGTGCCACTTGGCCCCACCCCCACTTCTGACTGGCTGACAGCATCGCCAATCAGGAGCAAAGGTACAGTCAAATTTGCATATTTCTCTTTTATTATATATTATGACCAACAACACACTGAAAAGCAAAATACTGAAATCAGTTATCAATAAATCAGGACAAGAAAAGCATGTTGGCTATCACCACTATGATTTATGATTCCTTCCTTCCTTCCTTCCTTCC
The DNA here is from genome assembly GCA_027563665.1 of Antrozous pallidus. NCBI lineage: Eukaryota > Metazoa > Chordata > Mammalia > Chiroptera > Vespertilionidae > Antrozous > Antrozous pallidus. Next base: position 32,234,568 of record CM050518.1, read on the forward strand.
TTCCTTCCTTCCTTCCTTCCTTCCTTCCTTCCCTCCCTCCCTCCCTCCCTCCCTCCATTTGTTTCAATTGATTTGAGAGAGAAACATCAGTTGCCTCTCGTATGTGCCCTGACCTGGGATTGAACTTATATCCCAGATATGTACCATGACTGGAATTGAACCTGCAAACCTTTGGTAAATCACAGGGCCAGGGTTGATTTATTAATCTAGAATAGGGCCAACATATGGTTTCTGTTGCAACAACTGAAATTAATTTAATGTTATTCATATTTAATATAATTATATCATTCTTCTTTTGAATTTTCCCCAACCATTTAAAAATGTATAACAAACATTTTGAGTTCAAATGTCACATAAAAAAGGCAGTAGACTGAATATGGGAGGCAGGCCATAGTTTGCTGACTACTGTTCTAGAAATTCTAACTAATGGGATGAAAAAATATTTTAAAAAATAGAAGTATTAGAAACCCCCCCCCAAAAAATTATTTGCAGATGAAAGTCTGTGTACTTAAAAAGAGTAGTTAGATACAAAACTAATGTTCATAAATTAATGCTCACAGTTGAAAACACTCACCAAGCAGAATATATAAGGAATATCAAATTGAAATTTTAGAAGTGAAAAACACAAGAGCTCAAACTGAAAAACAAACAAACAAACAAACAAACAAAAAAAACCCCACAACCAACCACCCTAGATGGACACAATAGCAAAAGAGGAAACAATAAGTTGAAAAAGAGATCAATATAAAATGTCCAATCTGCACAACAGAGAGAAAAGAGATTAAAAAAATTAACAAAGACTCAGAATTCGGTGGGACAATAATAAAGCTCAAACATTTGTTATACTACAGTCCCAAAAATGAGAGAAAATGTGCAGATAAAAAAAATATATTTGAGCCCTAGCTGGTTTGTCTCAGTGGTGAGAGTGTCAGGCTACAGATGGAAGGGGTCATGCATTGGATTCCTATGAAGGGCACATGCCTTAGTTGCAGGCTGAATCCTCAGCCCCTCTTGGGGCAAGTGCGGGTTGGGGGACCATTTAGTGTCTTTCTTACATTGATGTTTCTCTCTTTCTGTCTCTCCCCCTCCTTTTCATTCTCTCTAAAAATCAATGGGAAAAAATATCCTCAGGTAAGGATGAAATAATTTAAGAAACAATTGCTGAAAATTCCCCAAATGTTAAAGATAGAAACCTCAAACTGCTGAAAACTAAAGACAAAGTCCTGAAACCTGTTAGAGAAATGACACAATACTTACAGACAACCAACAATTCAAAGCATGTTTTTTATCAGGAATCATAGAAGCTATAAGTGTACAATATTTTTCAAATGCTGAAAGAATCAAGCCAAAATTCTATATAAAGTAAACATATAATTTAGAAATGAAGGTGAAATAGAAACAATGGGAGATAAAGAAAACTAAGAATGTATCACCAGCATACCAGCTCTAAAAGAATGGCTGAATTTCTTCAGAAAGGAAATAAATGATAACAGAAGGAAAACTCTAACATCAGAAAGAGAGTAATGGAAAGGGTGTATATATACATGTATATTTATGTCACACATATATATACATATATAAACACATATTCAATAATTAAACAATCCTCCTTTAATTTTAAAAATTATGTCTGATACTGAGAGTAAAAATTCTAACATTGTCTTATAGTTCTCAATACTATATAATAAAAGGGTAATATGCAAACTGACCATCACTCCAACACACAAGACGGCCACCTCCATGTGGACATAAGATGGCCACCACAAGATGGCCAGCAGGAAAAGCAGTTAGGGGTGAGTGGGCTGGCAGAGGAGGGCAGTTGGGGGGGGAAGAGGTCTGCAGGGGAGGGCAGTTGGGGTGACTGGGCCAGCAGGGGAGCAGTTAGGCACTGATCAGGCTAGCAGGCAGAAGCAGTTAGGGGCAATCAGGAAGGCAGGCAGGAGAGTGGTTGGGAGCCAGCAGTCCTAGATTTTGAGAGGGCAGTCCGACAACCCTTGAGGGGTCCCAGATTGGAGAGGGTGCAGGCTGGGCTGAGGAACACAACCCCCCCACCCCGTTCACAAATTTTGTGCACCAGGCCTCTAGTACATACATAAGAGATAATATTTAAGATAACTGCATGATAAGGGGGTGGAGAGGTAAAAGAACCTTAAAGGTATAAGGTTCCCACCTCCCACTTAAAGTGGTATAGCCCTAGCTTGTTTGGCTCAGTGGACAGAGCATCCACCTGCAGACTGAAGGGTCCCAGGTTGATTCCAGTCAATGGCACATGCCTGCATTGTGGGCTCGATCCCCAGTTGGGGGCGTGCAGGAGGCAGTCAATCAATGATGTTTCTCTCTCTCCCTCTCCCTTACTTTCTGAAATCAATAAAAAAATATTATTAAAAAAGGAAAAAGCCCTAGCCAGTTTGGCTCAGTAGAAGGAGCATAAAAATAATACATATATCAATGGAAGAGAACAGAAAGCTCAGAAATAAACCGATGCCTTATAGTCAATTAATCTTCAACAAAGGAAGCAAAAATATACAATGGGGTAAAGAAAGTCTTGTCAATAAAAGGTGTTGGGAAAACTGGAGTAATATATGCAAAAAACAAAACTAGACCACTTTATTACACTACATAAAAGAGTAAACTTGAAATGAATTAGACTTAAATGTAAGATTCCAAACCATAAAACTCCTAGAAGACAACATAGGCATTAAAATCTCTAACATTTCTTATAGCAATATTTTTTTCTGATATATCTTCTCAGACAAGGAAAACAAAAGAAAAAACAAACAAATGAAACTATATCAAACCAAAAAGTTTTTTCAGAGCAAAGAAAATCACCAATAAGATAAAATGACAATTTACTTAATGGGAGAAGATATTCGCCAATGATACATCCAATAAGGGGTTAATATCCAAAATATGTAAAGAACCCATACAACTTAACATGAAAAAACCCAGAAACTATGATTTAAAAATAGGCAGAGAACCTGAATAGGCATAGCTGCAAAGAGGACATACAGATGGCGAATAGACATTTGAAAAGATGCTTAATGTCACTAATCATCAGAGAAATGCAAATTAAAACCAAAATGAGATATCACCTCACACCTGTCAGAATGGCTATCATCAATAAACCAGTAAACAACAAATGTTGGCAAGCATGTGGATAAAAGGGAACTCTTGTACATTGTAGAGTTGCAAATTGGTGCAGCCACTATGGAAATAGTATAGAGGTCCCTCAAAAAATTAAAATGGAACTGGTTTATGATCCAGCAATTCTACTTCTGGGTATTTATCCGAAGAAATACAAAACACTAATTTGAAAACATATATGTATCCCTATGTTCATTGCAGCATTATTTACAATAGCCAAGAAGCAACCCAAGTGCCCATCAATAGACAAGTAGATTAAAAAGTTGTGGCATATATAGTGGAATTTTCTTCAGCCTTAAAAAAGAATGAAATCTTACCATTAGTTACAATATGAATGGACCTAGAGGGTATTATTTTAAATAAAATAAGTCAGACAGAGAAAACAAATACCATATGATTTCACTTATATGTAGAATCTATAAAACAAAATAAGCAAACAAAATTGAAACTAACTCATAAATACAGAGAACTGATGGTTGCCAAATGGAAGGGGGTTTGGAAAAAGAAGGTAAAGAGATTAAGACGTACAGGAAAAACCAGTTTGGCTCAGTGGATAGAGCATCAGCCTGCGGACTGAGAGGTCCCAGGTTCGATTTCGGTCAAAGGCACATACCTTGGCTGCGGGCACATCTCCAGTAGGGAGTGTGCAGGAGGCAGCTGACTGATGTCTCTCTCTCATCGATGTTTCTAACTCTCTCTTTCCCTTCTTCTCTGTAAAAAGTCAATTAAATATTTTTATTTATTTATTTTTATTTTTATTTATTTATTTTTAAATATATTTTATTGATTTTTTGCAGAGAGGAAGGGAGAGGGATAGAAAGTCAGAAAGATCGATGAGAGAGAAACATCAATCAGCTGCCTCTTGCACGCCCCCTACTGGGGATGTGCCCACAGCCAAGGTACATGCCCTTGACCGGAATCGAACCCGGGACTTTTCAGTCCACAGTCTGACGCTCTATCCACTGAGCCAAACCGGTTTTGGCCAATGAAATATTTTTAAAAAAAGAAGTACAAATTGCCAGTTACGAAATAGTCATGGGATATATAAGTATAGCACAGGAAATATAGTTAATAATATAATAGCTACGTATATCAGGTGGTTGGTTACTGAACTTATTGAGGGAATCACTTCATAAGTTATATAAATGTCTATCTAACCACTATACTGCATGCCTGAAACTAATATTAAATGTCAACTGCAACTGAAAAATAAAAATTTAAAAAAGGAAAAAGATTTAACTATATGCCGTCTATGAGAAATGTACTTCAGATATAACAACCAAGGTAGGTTAAAAATAAATGTATTCAGTGTTTCAGGGATAGGGAAAGAGGAATGAACAAGTAGAGCACAAAGAATTTTTAGAGTAGTGAAACTATTCGGTATGATACTGTAATGGATACATGTCATTATACATTTGTCAAAATCCATAATATGTACAACATAAGGAATGAACCCCACTATAAATTATAGACTCTAGTTAATAATAATGTATCAACATTGGCTCGTCAATTGCTACAAGTCTACCATGCTAATGCAAAATGTTAGTAATAGGAGAAATGGGGAGGGCAGGATGGTGGAAAGGGAGTATAGAGGAAGTCTGTAATTTCCACTTATTTTCTGTAAACTAAAAACTGCTTAAATGTTTCCTATTAATGTTTTTAAACAGAGGAAGATATACCACGGAACTGACTAACCAAAAGCAAGCTGAGCCTGGCTGGTTTTGCTACGTGGTCAGAGCATCGGCCAGGGTGTGGGCAGGGGGCAGCACATCCATGTGTCTCTCTCACATAAACGTTTCTCTCTCTCTCCCCCTTCTCCCTCCTTTCCACTCTTTCTAAATAGCAATGAAAAAATATCTTCGGGTGAGGATTAAAAAAGAAAACAAAAAAGAAAACTAAAATAGTTATATTAATACCAGATAAAGTATTCTTCAAAGCAAGGAAAATTATCAGGGACAAAGAGGAATAACACATAATGATAAAAAGGCCAACTCACCAGGAAGACATAAAAATTCTAAATGTATATATGCATCAAAAAACAAAACTTCCAAATATGTGCAGCAAAAACTGGCAGAATTGGCCCTGGCTGATGTGGCTCAGTTGGTTGGAGCAATGTCCTGAACACCGAAAGGCCTCAGGTTCGATTCCCAGTCAGGGCACATATTCTGGGTTTGATCCCAAGTTGGGGCCCATATGGGAGGCAACAGATTGATGTTTCTTCTCCTCCTTTCCCTTCCTCCCTCCTTTCTTTCCTCTCCTCTCTATCTAAATCAATGAGAATATATTTGGGTGAAGATTTAAAAAAAATTAGAAACACACACACAAAATCAACAATTGTAGTTTGGGAGTTCCATACCCTCTCTCACTGACAAAACCACTACATGAAAAATCAGCAAGGACACAGATGAACTGAATAATATCATCAACCAACAAATCTAATTGATATTTTGGGGAAGCTCTATATAGCAACAGCATTTTCCCCTCCCCAAGCTCTCATGGAACATTCTCCAAGACAGACCATATATTGATGCAAAAAACAAATCTTCACAACTTAAAAAAAAAAGGAGTATCACTATATTTAGCAGGGACATTAAGAAGGATTAGGGAACCCAAGCTGGAGTGGCTCAGTTGGTTAAGGGTCATCCTGTGCACCAAAAGGTTGCCAGTTCAATTCCTAGTCAGGGCACATACCTGGGTTGGGAGTTTGATCCCTGGTTAGGGTACATACCATGAGTAACCACACACAGAAACCCAACAACTTAAACAAAATGGACCACTTCCTTAAAAGTCACAAAATATCGGAACTCCTACAACTATTAAAAAAATGTTTAACTTAGGAAAAATATCTTCAGGCCCAAGATGCCTTCATTGGCAAATCCTACAAAACATTCAAAGGAGGAAATAACACCAATACTATACAATCTCTTCAAAAAATAAAGAGGGAATATTTCCCATCTCTCCTTTTTATACCAGTATTATCCTGAAAACAGAACCAGACAGTAAATAAAAATACTCCAGACCAATTTCCCTCATGAACATAAAAAAAAAAATCCTCAATAGAATTATTACCAAATCAAATGCAACAATATATAAAAAGAATAATACACCATGATCAAGTAGGGTCTACTCCAGGAATGCAAGGAGGGTTCAATTAAAAAAAAATCAATGTGAATTATTGATTGAAAAAACCCACATAAGCCTATCAACTGATGTGCATTTGACACAACCCAATACCCATTCATGAGAAAAATTCTCAACAAAGTATGAATAAAAGGAATCTTCCTCTACTTGATAAAAGGCATCTTTAAAAACAAACAAACCTAAAGTATGATTACTTCCCCCCATAAAATGATAAGGCCAGGATGTCCACTCTCACCACTCCTATTCAACACAGTACCATAAGTCTTACCCAGTGTAATAAGACAAGACAATGGGAAAGTAAGAACTAAAACTGTCCCTATTTGTAGATGACATGACAATCTACACAGAAATTCCCAAGAAACCCACAAAAAAATCTCCTGGAACTAATAAATGTAGCAATGTCACAAATATAAGGTCACAAAAAAATCATTAATGTTTCTATATACTAGCCAAGATTAAATGAAAAACAAACTTAAAAACAACATTTACAATTACTCTTTTGCAGGCCAGTTAGACAGACATGAGCAGAGCAAGGACCACGTGCTAAATACAGAAGGTCACCAGGGCGAAAAGCCCAGGGTGCCTAGCTAGGGACAATTGTAGGATGGGACATTGCCACTAGGGTGACTTTTCCTCCCCTAGCATATCACCGGTCATATGGTTTGGACCCCCTGACCTTTCCTCCCTAGAGATAACATCTATGCCTCAATTATATTTCAGCTCCAGCCCCAGATAAGCAACAAAACCAGCCACTGCTGACACTCAGGACCAGCTGCATTGAGTAATGACCCTTGTGCCAGCTAATGAATCAGTGCAGACCACAACCCTGAAAGGACACACCGGGAAAGCTGTTGAATATGCTATTAAGATCTTTCCCTGAGACCTCCCCTAAAATCGCCATCCTTAAAACTCTTAGGACAGAGGACCCAGTGTGCTCCCTGCTCTCCCACCCTTCCAGGAGGGGGTCCCGTCTTCCCCCTCGCTTCCCTGTTCCGGGCCCAAACACACTGACATTAGCTTCCTCACTCCCAAACTCCAAAGACCTTTCCTTTACCTCCACAACTTGTTTCCTAAGCCCATCTCTTTTAGGAATTACTTCTTCTACCTCTGTGATTTACCAAATAAATGTTCTCTACAGTTTGGCTCTGAATTCTTTCCTAGCCAGAACTTCAGTACTGAAGTGCTGAACCCAGGTTTGGTCTGACCCCACCTGTCAGACACCTGATGCTGTTCTCTCTGCCTACAACAACTTCCCCAAAGGATTTATACCTATGTATTTCCACTAACAAAACATGTTAGGATCTATATGCTAAAAATTGCAAAACATGGATAAAACAGTAATCAAATTAAAACTAAATAAATGAAAAAATTTACCGTGTTCGTGTTTTGGATTCATGACCAGGATAAAGGCCACCATTATAAAGAATGATAATTACAATGTTTTAATCATAAAAAAAAAAGGCTATTCTTATAGCCTGCAAATAAAATGGAATGGAGAGTACCTGATTTTAGCTTTGTTTTGTGAGAACACTAACTTGGGGGACAATGACTCCTCACAGCTCTGATTTTATTTCTCTTACCTTAATTATTTGAGCTGCATCATCCATCCCCACTCACTGGAATTCCATAAATACTTTCTTTTTTTTAGTTTTGCCACCTGCAACTAAAGAAAAAAAAAAACTTTTAGAAAGGTAAAACAGCTCTATGGATTGTTCCTAGGGAGTACACTCTAAGAAGATATTTTATAGAGCTGTGTTTAACATTCTAGTAGCCATAGAACAAAGCTCCATCTTAAATAGTTTAGATCACTGAAGAGCTCATGAGAACTCAATGAGAAATTAGGTCTTTCCAGTGGAGGCAAAATAGAGCACTCCTCTCTTCTCCTAAAACCTGGTAATCCCCTGCAACAGGACATTTGGCAATGTCTAAAGCTAGTTTTAATTATCTTACAAATCACAGGATAGTCCTTGCATAACAAAATATTGGTCCAAGACCCACCTGCTGTAACTCATTATCTAAGTGACCCAAGCCAAACCTATTAACCTCTTCAAGCCTCAGTTTTTTTCTCTAGGAAAAGAGTAAAGCCTGAATTAAGTTCTCTTCTTTTCTAATTCTTATGAAATAAGATTTATCAAAATAATCAAATTTATATGGAAATAACGCCTAACCTTTAAGCATTCACAATGGGCCAGACATTATACTAAGTGTTTTATGAGATCTACCTCATTTAACCCTCAAAATAGCCCTATAAGGCTCATTATTCAGATAAGTAACCTGATATAGACTCTTAGGGCAGTGGTCAGCAAACTGCGGCTCGCGAATCGCGGTTTGCGGTTCTGTTGACTGATGAGTTTGCCGACCACTGTCTTAGGGTCACAAAGTAGTAAACAGCAGATCTGGGATCTGAACCTGGCCAATCTAATTCTACAACCTCATTCTTATCATTATCTTCCCCATCCTGCTGGGCCTTGGGGAGTAATGACTGTGGTTCTTAACCCCCTTGGACAGAGGATTAAGAATCACATCCTTAATTTCACCACCCACTAAATACCATAGGAGACTTTAGGTTCAAAATGGCGAGGAGACATCATTTTTCAGTCAAACTAGCCAAGATTAGGAAAACAAAATCCAAAGCTGTTAAGGACCTGATGCCATGGTTGCTCAAACTTCGTTTGCACTAACACTGTAAAAGGCAGTCCCTTTCAACAGAGGGTCTTCTGAATGTTCACACACTTCTTTAAAATAATCCTAAACACAGCAAAAGAAAACTGCATACAAAGACATTCAGTGACTGCCCAATGACTAGGCAATGAAGAGGTCCGAAGGCCCTAGCCTTTCTATCCAGTGAGATACTCCACTATTCGGCAATCTGGGCTGACAGAGATTCTGTCAGGTGTGTACTGCAGCCTGGTCGCTTCCCCTACCTGACCCTACCCTTTTCCTGTTTCCTCATAGTCATTACTCCCCAACATTGACAAAAGAAAATTAAAACTGATAGGAAAATTTTGTAAAAGTTTACAAAATTTGAGGACACACCCAGGAACAAGATCTCAACAAATTGAGAAAATGCTCCAGAGAATGGCAGTTTGGTAGTTCTTTCTATACATTTAGAATCAAAAGAGAAAACGTAAGAAAGGTTACATGAAATCCACGGGTGGCAGATTAAAGAGACAGAAAAAAAAAAGGCAAGGAAATATCTAGGATTGAATAAAAAGTAAAATGGAGAGATAGTTACTTCTTTTACAGTGGTGGGGACAGAACAGTTAACATTTAACATTTACAGTAAACACAGATGGTATGTGGGCATTAAGATAACAATGAGAAGTTTCATGGTCATGTGCTCTAGTGCTCTGAGGAGCCTGAAAAATTATTCTAATACCCCTGTGCAGGGATTCATGAACACTGACAGGAAATTAATTAGAAGGTGGCTGGCAGGAGTGGACGAGATGTGCCGTCCCTCCCCAGCCAGTCACACCCGGGGTGGGGCTGTGGCTTGAAGGGCATCTGCAGGGTGAGCAGGGTCCCTCTGCAGGTGGGGTCCCTCAGCCTGGCCTGCAGTGATCAGGCCGAAACCCGCTCTCCGAAATCCCCAGAGGGGTTCTGGATTGTGAGAAGGTGGTTCTTGGGTGATGTGCCCTGGAATAGGACTCCCTCCTCTCTGGTTCCAGGGTGCATCACCCGAGAACCACTGCTGCCAAGTCACCAAAGCATAACAGCTCCTGTATTAAGCATCTCCCCACTGGTGGTCAATGCATGCCATAGCTACCAGTCAGAGCATCTGCCCCCTGGTGGTCATTGCACATCATAGCTACTAGTCGGATGGTTGCTTAGCCTTTTATTAGATTTCATACTCTGATTATTTCACAGGGCTTTGCTGAGAAAGTTATAGGCCCGGTGCATGACTAACAACCTTGACCTGTCCAGTTAGTAATCTATGATCAGACCATCCTGTGTGGTCACTTTCAGCCACTGAGCTTGTGAAGCCTGTCATGTGGTACTCTAAGCTTGCCAGTTCTGTAGCAAAGTACTAAGAACTAAAAGACCAGGCAGTGGGCTTTACAAGACATTTCCTAAGATCAGCTTCCTCCTTTGTTAATCACAAGTTGAACTAATTTAAAGACTTTTAGAGGAGACTATAGAGGCTGCTCAGTTCAAACCCCACCCCCACCCTCACACCCCCCTGTTCTCACAGGATGACAGTAATTGGATGAGCAAAAAATAATCATTGGCCTTGTTTTTCAATACCTAGATCTGATTTTCTTCCCAGCTGTACTGGTAATGCATCTAAATGTAGATAGCACATTAAACACACAATTCCAAAAAGGCGAAGATTGGTGGCAATACTCAAATCCAGATATATTTTATTCTGAAATCTGTGCTCTTACCCCCTGGATGATGTATATCAATAGCCACATGAGGAAAAGGACTCCCCTCTAAGAGCTAAATGGAAAGTTTTAAAAACCTGATTGAAATTTATCATAATTCTCCAATAATTACAAACTTATAAAGTATGCTGCAATGAGACTTTCTATCATTGCCTGACTCAATGTGTAAAATAAACTGGAAAGGCCAATTCCTTGATATAAAGGCCAGCTCCCAAAACTCCTATGTCAAAGATGGGAAACAAAACCTTGTGGCAGCCATGGCCATGTGGCTGTTAGTTGAACGTCATCCTGTGCACCGAAAGGTCACCGGTTCAATTCTTGGTCAGGATGTGTGCAGAAGACAGCCAATGAATGTCAGTCTCTCTCTCTCTCTCCCCCACCCTCTCCCCCTCTAAAATTAATGAAAACATTAAAAAAACAAAACACACAATCTTGTGACAAATTAAAGCAACACTGATGTGGTTTCATTTCCTACTGTTAACAGAGCCACTGCCAGGAAGTCCCTGTTTACTATAGCAACAGCCAGTCTTGCTAACTCACCAGGTTTCTGCCTTTATGCTTCCTCAGGAAGCAGACAGGAAAATCAGGCTCCTGATCACGTTTTAAAAGAGGAGCTGCCATTTAAAAATAGAAATTAATAAATGCATATGTAAAAAGTAGTTTTATACTTTGGCTGACATCCTGTATTTCTGAATATTAAACTCAATCTTGAAAGCATACAGTCTTATCTTTTTTATCTTGCAATACAACAATCTAGAAAATCTACTAAAACTCTCTAGCTACTAAGTCTAGAAATGCTGGATAAATGCCCTTTGAAAAGCTTAGCTAAGTTCTCAAGGAGAGAAAACTGCCAGTAGCATAAAACAAAATGTGAACTAAAACCCAGAAATGGAAGAATGTGCTGATCCTTGTATTGGCCCCAGAAGCATTTGTTAAGACATTTCAATAACTGACAGAAGTGGAGAAACAGAGACAGAACGCAGAAGAAAAGTAGAAAAGGCCCTTCAGAAAGGTGGAGAGTTGGATCAAAGATTTCTTGCAACACTGTGATTCTCAAAAGCCTATGCTTTCAATGACAATAAACAAGGAAAAATTCACCTGCATGAATAAGGCCAGAAAGCATGTCTGACTCAGTTTAAGCTATAGGTAAGGTGAGGGAAAGATTCCCCTTGAGAATTTGAAACCATAGACATAGACCTCATATAGGTTTGAGGTCTAAATTTACTAATTCTATCTTATAACTAGAGGCTGGGTGCATGGATTTGTGCAATAGTGGGGTCCCTCAATGTGGCCTGCAGTGATCGGCTCAAACCAGCAATCCAACACTGCCTGCTGCTCCTGCCTGCCTCTCCCGCTCATCCCAGGCCCACTGCGCCTGCTGCCAGCTTGTGCCCAGTCAGTCCCAATCAGGAGAGGCTTGTGCCACCAAAGCGGTGCTCGCCAGCCATGATCCCTGCATCTGGCACCTGTGGGTCAGCTGAGCTGTGCTTCCAGTATGGGAGTGCATGGACCATGAGGGGCAGCTCCTGCATTGAGCATGTGCCCCTCTGGTGGTCAGTGCACATCATAGCAACTGGTTGACTGGTCGGTCAGTCATTCAGCCACTTAGGCTTTTACATATATAGGTTCAGGACGACTGAATTTATATATTCAGGACGGGAAATTAACAAAACTGGCCCATGCCAGTGAGCCAGTAATGCTCCAAGACATCTCTAGTAGAAACAAAATGAAACCACTGTGTAAAAGCAATACCTCAACATAAAATGGACAGGATTCAGAAAACATTAACAGTCTTATAAAGACAATAAAGTAAGCACATTTAACAATATTAAAGATAAAAACATCAAAACCAAAAGGAAGGTGCGTGGCTAGAATGGCTCAGTAGACTGAGCATTGCCCTGTGCACTGTAAGGTTGCTGGTTTGATTCCGGGTCAGGGCACATGCTTGGCTTGCAGGTTCAATCCCCAGTTAGGGTGCACACAGAGGGTAGCCAATCAATGTTTCTCTTTTTCTCCCTTCCTCTCTCTAAGCATGTCCTTCGGTGAGGATTTAAAAATAACAACAAAAATAAAAAAATAAAAAATAAAAAAATAAGGAAGACATAAAATACTTTTTAAAAGAAAATAAAGCAGAACAACTAAATGGAACTTCCAGAGTAAAATACAGTCACTGATATAAAAAATTCTATGGATGGAGAAGTCTCAGCTGAAGAGAGATTTAATAAACTGAAAAATATATCAGAAGAATTTTTCTAAAATACTGCACAGAAAAATAAACATTCTCTGGTCTAGAAGAATAACTGCAGCACTAAAAGATATAAAGCTAATTATAAAATTTACATAGAAATGCAAAAAACTTAGGATATCCAAAACAAGAGATTCCTAGAAAAGGCCAATAAATTTAACGAGACCCTTGAGGATATGAAAAAGGACCACCTAGAAATTAAGCATAACACTGACTGAAATAAAAAATATTATACAAAGACCTAAAAGCAGACTAGAAAACGGCAAGAATCAAGTAAAAGATGTGAAATACAAAGAAGCAAATAACACTCAGCTGGAAAAGCAAAAAGCAAAAAGAATCCAAAAAAGTGAAGATAGTGTAAGGAGCCTTTGGGACAACCTCCAGCATACCAACATCTGAATTATGGGGTGCCAGAAAAAGAGAGAGAGCAAGATATTGAAAACCTACTAGAAGAAATAGTGACCAAAAATTTCCCCCACCTGGTGCAAGAAATAGACTTAAAAGTTCAGGAAGCGCACAGAACCCCAAACAAAAGGAATCCAAAGAGGACCACAACAAGACACATCATAATTAAAATGCCAAGAGCAAAAGACAAAGAGAGAATATTAAAAGCAGCACCCATTCGATTGTCAGCGGACTTCTCAACAGAAACTATGCAGGCCAGACGGGAGTGGCAAGAAATATTCAAGAATCTACAACCAAGATTACCCAGCAAAGCTATCATTCAGAATTGAAGATCAGGTAAAGTGCTTCGCAGATAAGAAAAAGCTAAAGGAGTTCATCACCGCCAAACCAGTATTATATGAAATGCTGAAAGATATTCTTTAAGAAGAGGAAGAAGAAAAAGGTAAAGATAAAAATTATGAACAACAAATACATGTCTATTAACAAGTGAATCTAAAAATCAAGTGAATTAAAAATCTGATGAACAGAATAAACTGGTGAATATAATAGAATCAGGGGCATAGAAAGGTAATGAACTGACAATTCTTGGGGGGTATGGGACGTGCAGGAAGAGACTGGACAAAAATTGTACATCTATGAATGAGGACATTGTGGGGGGGGTAAGGGCAGAAGGAGGGGTGGGTACCGGGAGAAGGGGAGCTATGGGGGGGGGGGGGGGAGAGGAACACTGTAATAATCTGAACAATAAAGATTTATTAAATTTAAAAAATAATATATATATATATATTTTAAATAAATGGAAAAAATCCTCAGATGAGGATTTAAATAACATAATTTATTGATGCTATATACAATATTAATAAAGGGGGAAACATATGATCCTCTCAATGTAGAAAAAGCATTTAACAAAATCAAACACCTTTTTGTGACAAAAACACTCAACAATGCTCATAGTGGTCAATAATGCTATCCCCTATGCCTTTTTACTGTTCATCATCTCACAAATCACAAATTTACCTACCTTTTCCTCTTTCTACAGATTCGCCACACACGATTGATGTCACTTTCTGGAGTGACCATGTACAGATTGGCAAATTTCCTCTTTCTTTTTCTGGATGTTTTATATTGTTAATGTATTAACAATGAACTCATGGCCAACAGCACTGTAACTTATGACCGTACAAAGTTTACTTAACATGTTTTTTTCATAAGGCATACATCACAGCCCTCCTGAGCTAGAGAATACTAGATAGCACATCAGTCCTATGCTTGGTGGCCATTTTTAACAATGAAATCACCAATAAAAAGCACACCAAAAAACATGGCACCACATAGATTTCAAAAAGAACCTTGTTTACAATATGAGAAATGACACAAAAAGGCATTGTATGACCTAGGCTAGGAATGTATGTGTTGAACCACACAAAATTGTCACCCCTCTGCACATGTATGTGAATGACCATGAAAATGAGTAGATTTAGGGGTTACAAATAAATTTCAGCAAGTAGGTGAATCTGCAAATAATGATGGTCGTCCACTGTACTTTCTTTGTTTCTGAATACTTCACCTTAAAAACCATTAGGTGATGCTGAGCAAGGCTGGCATCCATATGGTCTCATAAGGAAAGACAGACTGGGTACATTGGAAGGGCTTGATCAATTAAGTAAATAAATATATTAAAAATAATAAGAGCTAAGCTTCTCTGTCACATAAGAGTTACATATATGCAAGGGAGAAAAATAAAATGAACTCTTGAGATATTTAGATAGGAATCAGAGGTAACAGTGTAAACTCATACCATTTCAGATTTTCTTTTTTTTTAAATATTTTATTGATTTTTTTACAGAGCGGAAGGGAGAGGGATAGAAAGTCAGAAACATCGATGAGAGAGAGACATTGATCAGCTGCCTCTTGCACGCCCCCAAATTCATACCGTTTTAAAGAGAGAAATAGTATATATATGGCTCCATTTGCACGTGCGTGCGTGTGTGTCCGTGTGTCCATATATAAATATTTGTGTGTGTACATAAAGTCATATATTCCCTTGCACTGAGAGTGCCTAAGGGCAGTGCTGCCCCAGTAGGTCATACCTAGCATCCAGACCTGGTTTCTAAATACATGCCCCAATAAAAGGAACCAGAGCTCAGTAATGAAATGACTGATTTCAGGGTTAAGGCAGGAAACAGAAAGAGACTGAAACACTTTGTTGTACCAGAAAGTAAGGAAGGGATGTGATCAAAGAATGATAGGACATGCCAAAAGGATACAGGAGTCAGCTTACTGGCTAAATCTAGGACAAACTTAGTTAGTATCAAACAACAGATTATATTAATAGATAACTACTCACTGAATGAGAATCCATATGTCCACATTAATATTATAAAATAAATTAGGAGAAAAGGAAGTTTTTCTGTACAATGGTATGTTAACTGATAATGTGGAAGAAATTATAAAATTAGAAAAATCATCATCTGGCAACCAAGAAATCCAGCCAAGAAATATCAATGATGCTAAAACTATTAGGCCAAAGTTTGACAAATGATATTTACATGATTGCAATGTGTCTCTTTCTCACAAAATAGTTTATTGATTACAAATGGAAAAATAGATAAATTTACAGTAGAGAGAACTGGCAGGCACCATCTTAAGTGTTCACGATTAACACATAGAAATGGGATACATAGACACTGTGTACTTCTGACAGGATAGAATAAAAATACAGTACAATTTATGTGGTATTCCTGATAAAAATGGATATTCTGAATGCAATGATGAAGAAACAGGCTCAAATTGAGGAATAGTCCTCAAAATAATTAGTCTATATTCTTCAAAATAATTAGTCTATCTATGATCAACTCAAAGACAGACACGATAACTAAATGCAATGTGTGATTCTGAATTGGATCCTTTTGTTATGGAGGATATAATTAGGACAACTGGTTAAACTTGAATAGGATTTGAGGATTAGCTGGTACTACTGTATCACTGTAAGTCCCTGATTTTAATGGGTGCATTGTGGTTACACAGGAGAACGTCCTTGTTTATAGGACATACACACTAAAGTATTCAGGGTTGATAGGCATCAAGTGAGCAACTTACTCTCAAATGGTTCAGGGAGGGGAAAAGCTTTTTGTACTATTATTGCAACTTATCTATAAATTTAAAATTACTTCAAAAATAAAGGACATTTGCAAATACAAAAATAACAAGCACACAAACGCCCAATTCTTCCATAATAAAACTTCTAGATAAAAAGTACCCCAATAGAGGGGGAGAACCAAGATGGCGGCATAGGTAAACACCTATTGTTCTGCTCCGCACAACGATGCAAAAACTACAACATAACAACAAAACAAACATCACCCAGAAAATCACCAGAAAGCTGACTGAGTGAAAACTCCACAAATAAAAGTAAAGGTGGGACACTGAGACTCAGAAGAGCGGCGGGAGCGCAGCCTTGAAGACAGAAACAGGTTAGGAGCCGCGGGCTGTAGGGCTGGAGCAGCAACCCCAGCTGGATTTCGCCAACAGGGAGGGTGGAGAGGTCCCACTACACGGATTCCCCAGCACCAGGCAAGGTCCGAGATCCGGGGTATGTGGAGACGTCCCACTGCACAGATTCCCCAGAGCCAGGCAAGGTCCGAGGTCCGGGGGACGCACCCCAGAAGCTGGGCATGGCAGAGGTCTCCTAGTCTGCAGAGAAGCCCGGTAGCTGGGAAAAGAAGTTTGCGTGCAAGTGTCGCACAAACGCGCGACTTGCTCCCTGGAAACTTGTCTCCTGGTCCCGGAAACCACCTATTTTACAACCCTGGGCGAGACGTTGGGTGTGCAGACTCATTTGGGGAGAGGCAGAGTTGTCTGGCAAGGGGAAGAGACTAGCGGCTTGGAGGTGCCTGCAGCCATCCCCATCTAACAGAGACCCACGCGCGCATAGGATGTAGCTGACACTGAGGCTGCCTGCGCAGCTCAGAGACTCCGCCCATCCAACCTGAACACAGTCTCCCTTCACAGCCAATTGGCCTGGAGGTCAAACCCTCCTAGGGCTAACAACAACAAACTGGGTTTAAATTAAAAAATACTGTACAACCCATAAAGGATTGCAGTAAGAGTACCCACCTCAAGTAACTGGGGAGGCTGTGCCACTGACCGTTAGAGGACATCTACCACATAAAGCAGCCACCATGCAGAGATATGGAAAGAAATCAGGTGTGAAAGAAATGGAGGAGAAAAGACGACAAGACATAGAGTTCAAAACAATGGTTATAAGGCTTTTCAAGAGGCTCCTAGAAAAGGCCAATGAACTTAATGAGAACTACAAGGAAATAAACAAGACCAACCAGGAAATGAATGAGACTTACAAGGAAATGAACAAGACCTACAAGGAAATGAATGAGACCCTCACCGATATGAAAAAGGACCAACTAGAAATCAAGCATACACAGACTGAAATAAAAAATATTACACAAAGTCCTAAAAGCAGTCCAGAGGTCTTCAAGAACCAAGTCAAAGATTTGAAATACAAAGAAGCAAAATCCACTCGGCTGGAAAAGCAAGAAACAAAAAGAATTCAGATAATTGAAGATAGTGTAAGGCGCCTCTGCGACAACCTCAAGCATGCCAACATCCGAATTATTGGGGTGCCAGAAAAAGAGAGAGAGCAAGATAATTAAAACCTACTTGAAGAAATAGTGACTGAAAACTTCGCCCACCTGGTGAAAGAAACTGACTTAAAAGCCCAAGAAGTACACAGAACCCCAAAATATAGGAATCTAAAGAGGACCACACCAAGACATATCATAATTAAAATGCCAAGAGCAAAAGATAAAGAGAATATTAAAAGCAGCAAGAGAAAAACAGTTGGTTACCTACAGGGGAGCACCCATACGATTGTCAGCGGATTTCTCAACAGAAACGATGCAGGCCAGACGCGAGTGGCAAGAAATATTCAAAATAATGAAGAGCAAGAATCTACAACCAAGATTACTCTATCCAGCAAAGCTATCATTCAGAATTAAAGGTCAGATAAAGTGCTTCGCAGATAAGAAAAAGCTAAAGGAGTTCATCACCGCCAAACCAATATTATATGAAATGCTGAAAGATATTCTTTAAGAAGAGGAAGAAGAAAAAGGTAAAAATATAAATTATGAACAACAAATACACATCTATCAACAAATGAACATAAAAATCAAGTGAATTGATAGGCTGATGAACAGGATAAACTGGTGAATATAACAGAAACATGGACATAGAGAGGGAATGGACTGACAATTCTTGGGGAGAAAAGGGTTGTGGGAAGTACAGCAAGAGATTGGACAAAAATCTTGCAACAATGGGAGAGGACAGTGGGGAGGGGGAGGTGAGGGTGGATGGTAGGTACAGGGTGGAGGGGAGATATAGGGGGATAAAAAAGGAGAAACAATGTAATTAATAAACTGAACAATAAAGAGAAAAAAAAAGAGAAAAAATAATACCCCAATAGCCAAAGCCAGTTTGGTTCAGTGGATAGAGCGTCGGCCTGCAGATTGAAGAGTCCCAGTTTCAATTCTGGTCAAGGGCATTTGCCTTGGTTGTGGGCACATCCCAGTGGGGGGTGTGCAGGAGACAGCTGTTTGGTGTTTCTCTCTCATCGATGTTTCTAACTCTCTCTATCCCTTCCTCTCTGTAAAAAAAAAAATCACAATATATATATTTTTAAAAGTACCCCAATACCCCTAGTTACTTGTACTAGATTTTATAATAATGTATCAAAGTTTCACACACATAGAAATGTCTGTGATATTGAAAATGTTCTACATATGAACTGCCCAATATAATAGCACATGTGGCTGATGATTATCATACTGGATAGTGCAGGTCTAGAAAATAGCAGTAAAGGCCATAAAAGATTAAAGAGTGTTTTAATTAAAAAATGTTTTAAATACTAATTAGTTTTTAAAACACCCTGGCTGGTGTAGCTCAGTGGCTGAGGAATGATCCATGAACCAAGAAGTTGCTGGTTCAGTTCCCAGTCAGGCACATGCCAGGGTTGCAGGCTCTGTCCCCAGTAGGGGGCGTGCATGAGGCAGCCAATCAATGATGTTTCTCTCTCATCAATCTTTCTCTCTATCCCTCTCCTTTCCTTTCTCTATAATAAAAGCCAATTTAAAAAAAGGACACATTGCTTTACTTTTTCTATACTTATTGAAATACTAATGGCCCCATATATTTTTCAAAACTCTTGTCTTCTAATTTCTTAAATCTGAATATCTATTAGAAGCAACCATCTATCTATCTTTAATTTGCGAGTTTTTGTTTTACTTTAAACTGACTTCCCTTTTGGAATATCATTCCTATTAATTCATATCCATGTCTTCTCTACTTTTTGAAGTATGTTTTCCTAAGATCTAGAAATATGTACATGTCTATCTAATATTGCCATCTCTGGCTCTCACAAAGTTAGATCACAAAGTCACTTTTTCCCAAAGTTCTTATAATTTACATTTTACTTTACTCAGTGATAACTGCTACACTGTATATAACTGGTATTACAGATTGATTTCCTGCCATGCTCAAGATAAGATTTCTTCTGATCAGATCAGTTTATTTCAGGACAAGTATATTATTTCTCATCCACATGAAACATACTAAATTATCACTTATCACTTACCCAATCATTCCAATGTTTTAAATCAAGATCTAAAAGCTAAAGTCTAGTTTAATGACATCACCTACATAGACTATAAGAAAAGAAAAATAGCATGTTTCATGCACATCAAATTCTACAACTCCTGATTTGAAAATAAATGCAAAGTAGAATTCTCATTATTCGTGATTCACTTTGGTAACCTAATGCCTTGAGCGAATGCAATAGCAGTCACTCATCTACCAGGTTCTGGATTTTATTCGTGACTGACTTAATTAAGAACTAGAAAAAAAAATTCATAAACTTAACACCTATGCCAAACATCTTGAGAAATATTTAACAAATCTAGGAATATATAGAATCCTACCAAAGATAGAACTGTTTTAAACAAGAGTTGATTTAAAAAATCCCTCTATCCCGGTTGCTGTGACTCTGACTGAGCATGGACCCATGAACCAAGAAGGTTAAGGTTTGATTGATTACCAGTCAGAGCACATGCCCAGGTTGTAGGCTCCATTCCCAGTAGGGGGCGTGCAGGAGTCAGCCAATTGATGATTCTCTGTCATCATGAATGTTTCTCTCTCTGTCCCTCTCCCTTCCTCTCTGAAATCAGTAAAAACATATTAAGTAATTTTTTTAAAGAAAGAAAAATCCCTCCACCCCTTTACTTCTATTGATAGTTACTTTAAACGACAAAAATAAAATTAAAAAGCAATTTTGCCCTGGCTGGTTTGGCTCAGTAAATAGAGGATTGGGCCTTGGACTAAAGGGCTCTAGGTTCCATTCCCGTCAAGGATTCATACCTCAGTTGTATCCTCAATCCCTGAACCCAATCGGGGCACTTGTGGGAGGCAACCAATCGATGTGTCTCTCTCACATTGATGTTTCTCTCTTTCTGTCTCTCCCCCTTTCCACTCTCTCTCTAAAAAAATCAATGGTCAAGGAGAGATAAACAGAACTTATATGCATAGCCCATGGACAGGGCAATAAGGTGGTGAAAACCTGAGGGGATGGATAGGGGCTGGGCAGAGGGGACTAAAGCGGGGGGGGGGGGGGGGGAGACTTCTGTAATACTGTCAACAATTTATATATATTTAAAAATAATAATAAATTAAAAATAAATGGAAAATATTAACAAAAGCTATTTCAAATTTCTAACAATATTAACATTTATAAGATGCCCGTTTTTGATCTTCACTTTAACTGCCAAAGACTATGTATATGATTCAGTTTATCTTTGTTTTTGAAGCTGAATTCATTAAACAAAACAAGTAACCATATTACTATTGATTTTTCTAGACCTAGCTAAAGTATCACCTACTTAGTGAAGTTTCCTAAATTCTCCCAGAAATTGTTTTTTCTTCTTTTAGGATTGCCAGAACAACTAAAATATTGATCACAATGTATTTTATTTAAAATATATTTTTATTGATTTTAGAGAGGAAGGGACAGGGAAAGAGAGATAGAAAACATCAGTGATGAAAGAGGATCATTGCACACCTGCTATTGGGGATCAAGCCTGCAACCCAGGAACGTGCCTTTGACTAGAAATGAACCCAGGATCTTTCAGTCTGCAGGCTGACGCTCCATCCACTGAGCCAAATCGGCTAGGGCAATCACAATGTATTTTAATTACTCTTTTCTTGTCTATTTTCCTGGCAGTTTATAGAGGACAATTATTTATTGAGGACCATGTATATTTTTAAATTTTCTTTTTCTTCTAATTTTTTTTAATGTATTTTATTGATTTTTTACAGAGCGGAAGAGAGAGGGACAGAAAGCCAGAAACATCAATGAGAGAGAAACACTGATCAGCTGCTTCCTGCACAACCCCCACTGGGAATGTGCCTGCAACCAAGGCACATGCCCATGATCAGAATCGAACGTGGGACCTTTCAGTCTGCAGGCCAACGCTCTGTCCACTGAGCCAACCAGTTTCGGCTTCTTTTAAAAAAAATTTTTTTTTTTATTGATTTCAGAGAGGAAAGGAGAGGAAGAAAGAGAGAGAAACATCGATGATGAGAGAGAATCATTCATCAGCGGCCTCCTGCGTCTCTCCTACTGTGGATCAAGCCCAAAACCCAGGCATGTGCCCCGGTTCATAGGTTGATACTCAACCACTGGGCCACACTGGCTGAATTTTTTGTTTCTTTCTTTTGATGACTTGAAGGGCTATGTGTCCACACTATATTTTAGCTTTGTTTTTTTGGAAATTACCAAAAATGGTATTGATGCTATTTTTACGTTATTAGGTTTGGTGTGGACAATTCTGTTTGTGCAGATGTTGACTAAAAAACTTAATCCCAAATAACCACTTTCATCCCCTTGAGATCTATCACAAGAGGCACTTCCTGCTTCCAACTTCATATGGTTAAGATAAATTAAAATATCATGTGATTGTGAAAAATGTAAAGAAATTTGAATACACCTTGGATAAGGAAGGAGTTTGGAATTTGCAGACCTCAGCTCTATTTCTGGTAATACTAATTTTAGCTATGTTACTTTAGGCAAGTCTTCCTGGGTCACAGTTTCATCTATAAAGTGATAAAGGATGTGATGGCTTAAGGTACTTCTATCTCTAAAATTATTTAATTCTACAAACACTGTAGTTTCTAAAATATTAGGACCAGTATACTTATATAGGGTGTGGCAAAAGTAGGTTTACAGTTATTTGTATGGAAAATAACACGTTAATAAATAATACAAAAATAAACTGTTTCTCGTACTCACAGCTATAAACCTACTTTTGCCCTATTTTGTAATATAGCAATTATTATAAGAAGAATTTGAAGTGATTTGCTATAATATAGATAATAACATAATGTGTGTATGTATTTAGACAGTGTGTGTTTAGGAGCTCTTTAGAAAGACATGGAAGAAAAATGGAATAACTATCTCTGGGGTTGGGGAACTGCATGGCTGGTGGGAAGGATACATTCTGTTCAGTGTATTTTTTTGTGTGTGTTCTTTGATTTTTATAATGTATGCTTGACTACTTAGTAAGGACAATAAAATTTAAATATGCAAACAGTAGAGGCCCAGTACACAAATATTTGTGCACTGGGGGAGACTCCTCAGCCTGGCCTGTGCCCTCTTGCAGTTCAGGATCCCTCGGGGAAAACCCATCTGCCAGCCTAGGCTCACTCCCTGGGGATCAGGCCTAAGCTGGCAGTCAGACATCCCTCTGGCAGCCCCAGCCCTGGGGGGATGTCCAACTGATGGCTTAGACCATTTTCTTATATAGGGTATGTGTAAAGAAGTCAGAGTGAGGGGAAAATAAGGGTCTCATGGTATGAGAGAAGTAGCCCCAGAATGTTAGTACAGAGAATGCAGTCAGTCAATTAGATCCTGTGCATTTATTTAAAGAAAACTCTATATACATACTGAGATCTCAAATTATATTGACCACAATAAAGTGATTTCAAGAGCTTCACTTGACTTACTAGATTTAAACCATCATCAGGAATGAAAAACAGACTTTCATGCCTCAGGTTTGAGGCATTTTCCTTTTATAAGAGATGTGTGCTATCATGTTTTCAATAATATCTCCACAATCTTAATGTAGTGCAGTATCTCAAATGGGGATCCTTGGATATATTTTGGAGAGAAGTTTCTCTGAATGAACTCTAATAGTTTTTTAAGTTTCAGCAACCTGACATATAAGCATATGAATGACTTCCCATCTTATAACTGAGCGTTGCCACACAATTCCAGTGCCCATGTCTGTGTATGTATACATTTAGTATCATTAGTTATATACTTCTTTTTTTGAAGTAGTTTGTGGGACCAGTGGAAGATTAAGTAATGTTGGGTACACAGGGCAACTTCACAGTTGTTTGAATGGGAAAGTGGTGGTCGAATTGGTATTATATGGCATATTATGTTTAGGCATGCCAAGCTAAAAATATACTGTGTAGTAGTCAATACCATATCTATGTTCTAAATGGTGATTTAATTTCAGCATTAAATCTATTGCTAACTATTAATATTGTTAATTTGAATTTCTTTAGTTTTATATTGATTTGCAAATTTGTTTTGGTTCTGTAACTATGCAGTTTTATGCCTATATTTATTCATTAATAAAATTTTTAACTTAGCATTGGAAGCATGTTAAGAATTTTGTTTTTCTTTAAAAGGGATGTGTATTGCTCACATTTGAGAAATCCTGCAGTAGTAATTTTTTATTATGTTTTTTTTTGATTTATTGATTTTAGAGAGGAAGGGAGAGGGGTAGAGAGAAAGAAACAACGATGAAAGAGAAACATCAATTGGCTGGATGCCCCTCTCCCCCCGACACTGGCGATGAAGCCTGCAGCCTGGGCCCGCTCCTGATGTTCAACCACTGAGCCACCATGGCTGGGCTGTAGTAGTGATTTTCACATGAAAGGCAGTTTTCTTTTTTTTCTTTTAAATATATTTTATTGATTTTTTTTTACAGAGCAGAAGGGAGAGGGATAGAAAGTCAGAAACATCGATGAGAGAGAGACATCGATCAGCTGCCTCTTGCACGCCCCTTCTGGGGATGTGCCCACAGCCAAGGTACATGCCCTTGCCGGAATCGAACCCAGGACCCTTCAGTCCGCAGTCCTTCAGTCCAGTCTCGGCTGAAAGGCAGTTTTCTACAAGTCATATCTGCTGACTGAATTTCACTGCGTTAGAAAAAGAAACTTTGAAATAATGAGTAAAATTGCTGATTAAAGGCAAATTCCATTTTAATAATGAAGGCGTTGAAAGGTGATTACACCCATTTCTATATAGAGCAACTGTAGGTAGGAAGAAGACTGTTATTAGCAAAGAGTTCAAGAGCTCCAACCCACAAATGAATGAATAGATCAGGCTCCAGCTATCTCTACAGTTGAAGAAAGCATGACTTAAATGGGATTAGTCTGAAAATTTTAAAGTTGAGTACGTAGGTATTAATTTTAGTTATAGAAAGATGTCAGTAATCTCCCTGTGAAATGTCATTTCAAAAAGCATAATTTCCTGGTGAGAAATGGAGGTGTGGCAGCTAGTCCTGGAAAGAAAGAGGCAAGTGCTGATCAACAGCTGCCACAGAGGCTATGGATCAGACCCTGCTTCTTTCCTCAGGCCTCTCTCCAGGCCAGATTTGCAGCCCCCTCAACAGTCAGTGCTGAGTCACTGTGCCTTCAGCTGTAGCAGTCAGCACTGGGTTGCCACGGCAACCCAGCACTGACTGCAGGACTGACTTCCAGTTGGCTGAGTCTCCAGCCGTTGTGGATGTGACAAACCCAAGGTTTCTATATATTAGGATAGTTTCCAAGAAACAGAAGAGACACCGTGCTATGCAGGGCTACTTGGGGAAAGCACCAGCATCAGTCAGGACGCAGAAAAAATGAAGGGAAAGCAGTGAGAGCCTTTATCACTGTAGTGGCGGGAACATCCACTGTTGGGCAGGAAGTAAAACACAGATGTTGGAGTTTGTGGTTATAAAAATTGTACAATTTTCATATATATGCATATATATGTATATAAACATATATATCTGCTTATAAATATTGGAAGCCATAATTTTAGTCTGATACCTCTAAATCCATTCCAACACCACAGGGTTTTTTCTTCTAGTCTTTCGTCTTTCTGAATTTGTACCTCTTTCTCCGACATTGAGAATCTGGCTTTCTCTCCTTTTTTTTTTTTTTTTTTTAATATATTTTATTGATTTTTCACAGAGAGGAAGGGAGAGGGCTAGAAAGTCAGAAACATCGATAGGAGAGAAACATCAACCAGCTGCCTCCTGCACACCCCCTACTGGGGATGTGCCCGAAGCCAAAGCACATGCCCCCGACCGGAATCGAACCCGGGACCCTTCAGTCCGCAGGCCGATTTTTTATCCACTGAGTCAAACCGGTTCGGCATCTGGCTTTCTCTCCTTTTTGCTCCACTTCCCCCCCATAGGGATTATCTTCAGACCATGGGGACCATTCCATTGCTTCCAGCCCCACTAAAGTGTTGGTTGCGTACTTCTATCTAGTTCCATGCACTATTTTTATATACAGTCAGTTCCTATTTTGTTTGGTTCTAATATGCAAGAATTTCTAATTTAATGGTTTAAAAGACACAGGACCCCAAATATCAGTTGAGAAAATGCAAAATATAACTTGTAACCAGGAATAGCTTTTCTCAAAATTTAAAATTTACTCTGACTCTGTAACAGCTGTTTATTACCAACCTAGACATCATTCAATTGAAGGTAACCTTAAGAAAAATTACAATCTCTACACTGCTCTCAGCTGAACTTTACACAACTCTGCATTTCCCTCTGTCAGTTCCTTTTGGGATGGTGGGTGGGTAGCAGAAGAAAGGATATGTACAATAATGTATTTTTAGTTCTTTTGAACAGAGGGGTTGCTCCAGACATTGCTACTGATGACAGGAAGTGTATTTATAGCTCCAGAGGAGGGTCCTGGTTTAAGAAAACCTGGGAGGCTGTACTTAATATGTTTCTTTAAAGGTCATTTGTACTTTATAGGAAGTTCTTACCTTATAAATGTAGTTGAGATGAATGAATTTGTAACTTATGAAGTATAAGTATTTTCATAAGCATATTCAATCTGCTCCTAAACTTGGAAAAACCTCACATTTTAAAATTTCACAATTTTCAGCACCTAAAACAAAGGACCCTTCTTGGTTGTGCAGGGTGTGTATAGAGAATTTAGATGGTAGCATGCAGTTTATAACAAGGATATTGAGGAGGTACTAAATACTGTTACTAATTAGATATTTATGAAGTTCTTATTGGTACAGCTTGTTATTGTCTTTAAAGATTGAAACCAAAATACTGTATTTGTAGCTCAAACTACAGTTCTAGAAGCATTTTTGGGATTTTAATGAAAGTGCAAAGAAAATTTCTGTATTTTAAAACCTAACAGCACAATTATGGAACTTCCACCTAACCTTCATTTGAAACTAACCTGCAATGTAATATGTTAAAAGGTAAATATTAAAAGAAAAATTGAATACAATTTTATGTGTTTCCCAAGTTTATGTTCAATTAAATCATATGCTCGTGGGCTGATATTAATATTTGGCTGTTCTTGTGTGTAAAGACATTTTCAACGATGAAATACATAAAATCTCATTAGATTAGAATAGGTAAGCATTTTAAACCAATTTTGATAGGACACACTAACTCTGAACACCAACTAAACAAAATGTATCACCCTAAAAATGAATTTAATTTTTCTCATTATTATACCTATATTACCAAAAGTTATACTTAGTAACAATTGACTCATTAATTTAGTATTAACAAACTATTAATTATTTAAATTTCATCAATAAGAATATGTGTTTTCTCTCATTATAAAGTACCTACGTAATAGCCTCAATTTTGCTTTTTGACCTGCAAAGCCTAAAATGTATATTCTCTGGCCCTTTAGAAAAAATGTCTGATGACCCCTCCTTTGAAGACAGCCTTTCCCTTAACATCTATACTAATAAAAGACTGTGTGGTCATCACACCCTCACGCCGTCACAATCCACCACCAGGAGGCTGCGTGCCCAGCAGTCTGTGCGCGTAGGGCGGAGCCCGGGGACCCCACAGCTTGGCACACTGCAAAGACGGGGCCCCAGTGGCTCTGCGCACCATGGAGACAGGACCCCCCACTCCAGTCTGCCTCTTTGGGGCAATCCATCCTGGAGCCTCAGATCGGTGGGCAGGGCCTACTTCTTTGGGGCAATCGATAGCTGGGCTTCCGCACTGTGAGAGGGCATAGGCCAGGCGGGGGGTTACTCCCCCTCCCCCGTGCAGGCCTCTAGTAAGGATATAAAAGAATCTCCTTTATTTTCTCCAGGGACTGGTAAAATAGCCAACACAAATAGGATCTGCGCTACTTATATGAAAATAAATACAGTAAATCAGGTCTTAAAAAAAAGTAATGTAAATATTTGATTTTTTTAGTTAAAACAGACACATGTACATTCATCAGTCAATATTTTAGTAGAAAGCAAGACCTTGTCTTTGAGTATGGATCTGCTAAATAATGTTTCACATTTGTTCTTGTATATATCACATCTATAATACATATGTGTGATTTCAAATTTGCATTTCTTTAAAGTGAAGCAAGAACTTAGACAACTATAAGACAATTGTGCATCCAAACCTTTAGTATGATTTCCTGCCCATCTTTCTTTTTTTTTGTTAATCCTCACCCGAGGATATTTTCCCATTGATTTTTGGGGAGAGGGGGAAAGACAGAGATAAACATTGATGTGATAGAAACACATCCATTGGTTGCCTCTTGGGCAAGCCCTGACCAGGGCCCAGGCAGGGGAGGAGCCTCAACTAGGGTACATGCCCTTGATCAGAATCGAACCCAGGACCCTTTAGTCCACAGGCCAACACACTATCCACTGAGCCAAACCGACTAGGGCTCCCCTCCATCTTTCAAAGTGTTTATGCTCACAATTAAAGACAGTAATTGGGTAAGGTGGGGAGATCTTATGTTTATCCAATTCTTTAAAAACTTCAACTTAGCTTTATCACAAACAACTGTTTTATACTCATATTTCATTAGTTTATATAATACTTAATTAGTTCCAAAAGTACAGTGATGAATATAACTGGCATAAACAGGTTTGGAATAAACTGACACTTCAAAGTATAGGTAAAATTCAACTATGACTGCAGTAGGCAAGATATATTAGAGAGTAGTCAACTAACCCATGAGTTAATTTTTATTTTTAAGAATCACTTAGTACAATCTAGAGAAGGAATGAAGTGTGGTTAATTCAGTAATTTGGTAAAGTAGACTCTGTAACCTGATGATTATTTGAACAATCTGAAACTGCAGTTATACCAGTTAGACAAAAACTAGTACGTGAATCATGAGCCATGTTAGGGTGCTTTATATACTTCCTGTGCTGTCAAAAGTTCAAACAAGAAGTGAGATCTACATTCCCAAACAAATTTTCAGTGGATTTACAGAGTGAGGGAGAAGTAGGTTTATAGTTGTGAGCAAACACAAAGTTTATTCTATTATTATTTGTAAATTTATTTTATTATTCTTCATATGAAAAACTATAAATTTACTTTTGCCTCACCCTATAGGGGCTGAAAGAAGTCTTATTGTTTTGAAAATTTTCAGTCTCAGTCCTGGTCTTAAAAAAAAAAAATCACAATAAAACTTTACTGCTAAACCATCAAACTGCTGTGTGGTCAGGCAAGTCAGGTTATTCAGCTTTTATTTATAACAAATGTTAAGTCCATGACAGCAAATCAAGTTCACCATCAACACTGTTGATTGGGTAGCAAATGATAAATTCAGATATTTTCCAGTGTATGTGCTAATGAAAAATATAAGCCCTTTTCTGTTGGAAACCGCCCATTGCCTTCACTAGCAGAGAGGTGAAGGAACCCAGAAGGCTGGTCAACCTTGAAGCTCTGAAAGTTAAGCTGTCCTCTTGTGTTTTAAATGTTTTTTTCTTTTTGGTTTTCTAATTGAGTGGTATTTTTCAACTCTGTCTTCCAAGTCACTGATTCGATTCTCAGCTTCTCCTAATCTGCTGTGTATTCCCTTTTTTTTGTGTGTTATGTCATTCTTTATTTCAGATTGTTCTTAGTTTATATCTTTTTTCATATTGTTGAGCATTTTCAACATCATTACTCTGAACTGTTTCAGATAAATTTATCTCTCCGTCATTTATCTCTTCTTCTGAAGAATTCTCTAGTTCTTCCATTTGGGGGTTGTTTCCTCATTTTGGTTGTCTGTTTGGATTTGTGACTATGTTTTGGTAGATCCTCTATACCTCTCAATCTCTAGTGCAGGACATTGTTAACACATTAATCACCCAGCCTGTTTTGTCTTCGGGACGGAAATTATAGTGTAAGTCATCAGTGACTGACTAAGTGCTTAATGTGCTAAAGGCTATTTCTGACTAATTGGATCAGGCAAAGACTCAAAGCCTCCAGAGACCACCTCTGATTACAATTCCGACATGCATTGCCCCTAGGCAATTGTCCTCAGGTGTGGTGAGTTTTTTCAACAGGGTGGGGCAGTTGTTTCTGCCTGGAGGCTAATTGTTACTTTTAATTTCTTAAGTGGCCCCAGGGCAATCAGATGTCTATGTGGGAAAGATGTACTCTTCTGTGTGAGGGAATGACTCAACCCAGGAAACTTGGGTGTCTGCCTTTTGAGCTCAATCCTTCAAGTCCCCAGTACTGGGTTCTGCTCTCACAGCTCCAGTCCACTTCACCCTAACCTCGGCCAGAGCACAAGGTGGGTGACTCCACAGGGAATTTTTGTGCATTGGCCCTTTAAGACGGCACCCAAACTTTCAGCTGCCACTCTCTGGCAGACAGCACTCTACTGCTTTTCACAGCTAGATATTATGTGCTCTCAGTTTTGTGCTCTCTACAGGGAAGCCCAGCTTTGGGATTAGATCTCAGAGTTCTCAATGGCACCCTCCACCCCGCCACCACAGCTGAGATATCTCTCTGGGATTTCAGTTGCCATCTGTGAGTGTTTGGCCAGCACTTTTGTGCCTTTGCCCCTCCTACCATTCTGTATGCAGTCTCCACTTTCAGTCTTTGGGTATCAGGATTCTTTGCTGTGAGTTTTCCACTAATTATTCAGGAAGCCTTTCCGTATTTCAGCTGTTATTCCATCTTGTTCCTGGAAGCATGTCTGTGCAGCATTCTCCTACTCTGCTGCCATTTTTAATCTCCCAGATACAGGTTTTTATTTTTATTTTTTTAATATATTTTATTGATTTTTTTTACAGAGAAGAAGGGAGAGGGATAGAAAGTCAGAAACATCAATGAGAGAAAAACATGGATTAGCTGTCTCTTGCACACCCCCTACTGGGGATTTGCCTGCAACCAAGGTACATGCCCTTGACCAGAATCAAACCTGGGACCTTTCAGTCCGCAGACCGATGCTCTATCCACTGAGCCAAACCGGTTCCAGTGCAGATATAGGTTTTTATTTATTTTTTTTATTATTTTTGCAGTATAAATTAGATTTAATAGTAGTACATATGTTTTCCTTTCTTCCCCCCATTGTCCTCCCCCCAGCTTCCCTTACCCCCCCCCCCAGCACATGTCCTCACCTGCCCCTCCCCCCCCCGCCCACCCAGATATAGGTTTTGAAACAAAATTCAGGTCCTGGTCCTGACCTGACGCCCTGTAATGTCTTGCTCTCTTAAATCCTATAAATGTATTTTTAAATATCTAAGGAAATTTAATTCACTGACATAGGGTATGAAGAAATTTAATTAGTTAAGCCTGAATTAACATTAATTAAAGAGCAAGTGAAAGTTATTGTTCTTATTTCTATACAAAAATTACAATGCTTACAAGTACAATGACAAGACTAAAAAAAATAGGTTTTTAATTTATGATTTAAATGAAATATTTATTTGAAGTCCAACTAATTTCACATAATTCTTTCCGTGCACAAAATACCATTCAGACATTAAAAACACACAGATAACCAAGCTGCTCTGTTAACCACTACTTGCTCTATAACAGCCTTCATTAAAGTAGAACCTTTGAGCCGAGACTGGTTTGGCTCAGTGGATAGAGCGTTGGACTGTGGACTGAAGGGTCCCAGGTTCGATTCCGGTCAAGGGCATGTACCTTGCCTGCGGGCACATCCCCAGTAGGGGGCGTGCAAGAGGCAGCTGATCGATGTTTCTCTCTCGTTGATGTTTCTGACTTTCTATCCCTCTCCCTTCCGCTCTGTAAAAAATCAGTAAAATATATTTTAAAAATAAAAAGTAAATAAATAAAGTAGAACCTTTGAAAACTAAGTTCAACTAAGTATGAACTGCTTAAGCAATTTCTCCTATTAACAATGGAGAATCACTGAATACCATATAACCTCTTACCCAAAGGTAAGAACACATCTCATCTGCCTTAATACCCACCCCATTTAATAAAATTATGATACCCTCCTTTATTCTTTTTAAAAAATATATATTTTATTGATTTTTTTACAGAGCGGAGGGAGAGGAATAGAAAGTCAGAAACATCGATGAGAGAGAAACATCGATCAGCCACCTCTTGCACGCCCCCTACTGGAGATGTGCCCGCAGCCACCATACATACCCTTGACTGGAATCGAACCCGGGACCCTTCAGTCCGCAGTCCAATGCTCTATCCACTGAGCCAAACCGGTCTCAGCTCCTTTATTCTTAATTGAAATGTAAACCTTAAGTAAGTCCTATATTGTATGCACCTGTACTATTTCTGAAAGGTTTCCAAATACTATTCACAGTACCTGGGAATGCCTCTGGAAAGGGGAACTTGAAAGAGAAGGAAGAGTTACTTTTTACTGTGCATTTTTAGTACTATTTATTTTAACATGTACATGTATTAATCGTTTAAATGCACACTTGACTTGCCCGACCAGTGTGGCTCAATGGTTGAGTGTTGATCCATGAACCAGAAGGTCATGGTTTGATTCCTGGTCAGGGCGCATGCCTGGGTTGCAGGCTCAATGCCCAGTAGGTGGCGTGCAGGAGCAGCTGACAGATGTTTCCATCTCTCCCTCTCCCTTCCTCTCTGAAATTAATTAAATGTATATATACACGTGTGTGTGTGTGTGTGTGTGTGTTTTAAAGGACAAAGAATAACTAGTGTTGGCAAGAGTGTGAAGAAACTGGAACCCTTGTACAATGCTGCTGGGAATGTAAAATGGTGCTGTTGCCTTACCACACAGTTTAGCAGCTCCTCTAAAAATTTTAACTGCGCAATTCCAATCCTAGATATATATCCAAGATAAATAAAAACATATGTCCACACAGACACCTGTACATGAATGTTCACAGCAGTATTATTCATAATAGCCAAAAAGTGGAAAAAAGCCAAACAGTCACTAATTGATGTATGGATAAACAAAATGTGATGTCGATACAGTGGAATATTATATTATTCAGCTAAAATAAAGAAAAAAGTACGATACAAGTTATAACATGGGAAACAACCCCCCCCCAAAAAAAACAACAACACATTATGCTAAATAAAAAAAATCTGGTCACAAAAGCCACATACTGTATAATTTCACTTACATGAAGTGTCCAGAATAGGGGAATCCACAGAAACAGAAAGATTAGTGGTTGTCAGTGGCTGGAAGAAGGTGGAATGGGAATAAAGCTAATGGGTACAAAGTTTCTTCTTGGGGCAATGAAAATGTTCTGAAATTAGATAATGGTGGTGATTGCACAACTCCACGAATATACTAAAAACCACTGAACTGTACATTTTAAAAGG
Organism: Antrozous pallidus; assembly: GCA_027563665.1. NCBI lineage: Eukaryota > Metazoa > Chordata > Mammalia > Chiroptera > Vespertilionidae > Antrozous > Antrozous pallidus. The sequence continues at coordinate 32,267,741 of CM050518.1, forward strand.
TTGAACTTCATGGTATGTAAAGTATATCTCAATAAGGCTTTTTTTAATTACAAAAAAATGCTATATCGTAGCACGTTACTTTATAAGAAAAAAGCAGTTACTTTTTCATCCACTGTTAAAATAACACCTTGAAGAGAAAGGATTAAGGATATTAATTTTTCAAATAATATTTGCTAGGTAGCGATTTATCACAGGAAAGTTGGCTCTTTTTTTTAATAAAAGAAAAATGTATAACATCAACAACTCTACCAGATAACCAATGAATGGTTACCTGCCTCAATAGTTCATGAAGAGGCAGTGAATAAACTTCATCTTTTTATTCAGCCAAAGCACTATGGAAAATTATCCCATATAGCAATACTATTAAGGCAGCCATTTACCATTAACAATTTCTTCTCCAGCCCAGCTGACGTGGCTCAGTGGCTGAGCACCAACCTACGAACCAGAAGGTCACAACTCCATTCCCAGTAAGGACACACGCCTGGGTTGGGGCTCAATCACCAGGGGGGGTCATGCAAGAGATAGCCAATCAATGATTATCTTATCATTGATGTTTCTATCTCTCTCTTCCTTCTTCTCTGAAATCAACAAAAATATATATTTTTAAATTTCTTCTTCTCCAGTACAACTTTCCTCTAGTAGCTCACAAAATAATGGACTTTCTTGGAATTATTAAAAGAGGACGCAGCCTGGCTGGTGTGGCTCAGTAACTGATCATTGACGTATGAACCAAGAGGTCGCGGTTCGATTCTGGTCAGGGCACATGCCCAGGCTGCAGTTCAATCTCCAACAGGAGGTGTGCAGGAGATAGCTGATAGCTGATTCTCTCATTGATGTTTCCTTCTCTCTCTCTCCCTCCTTCTGTCTCTAAAATCAATAAAAATGTATCTAGCTCTCTATTCCTTCCCCTTGCTCTCTGTAAAAAATCAACAAAATATATATTTTTTAAAAAGGAACACTTAAGATTCTTCCTTATCTGCCTGGCTGGTGTGACTCAGTAGTTGAGACTCAAGGCTGCCACCACTGGTAGGATATGACACCCCAGCCAGGCTGAGACCCCAGCCCAGGCTGCCACCTCAACCCAGCTAAGCTGAGACCCCAACCCAGGCTGCCATCTCACCCTGGCCAGGCTAAGACCCCAGCCCAAGCTGCCACTGCTGGCCGAGGATGGCACTGTGAGGGGTATGTGCCCCACCACAGGGGTGCACGGCCCTACCGGCATGAGACCCCAACCCAGGCTGCCGCCCCTGGCCAGGTGATCATGCGGTGGGGTATGCGGCCCCAGCCCAGGCTGCTGCCACTGGCCAGAAGATCGTGAGGCAGGGGTGTGCAGCCCTGCAGGCCTGAGACTCCGGCCCAGGCTGCCGCTGCTGGCCAGGGATCGAGGTGGGCCCTGGTGCCTTCCAGCCAGACACCCCCGGCTGACACTGCTGGGCGGGGATCGCTGGAGGGGGGTGAGGGGGAGCACCTCTGAGCTGTACACTCCGGACTGCCACCGTACTGATGGACTCTGGTGGGGCTAAGAGGACTGGGCGCTGCCATTTTTGTATCCGAGTGATGGTTAATTTGCATATTACTCTTATTAGATAGGATAATTGAAACTTTGTAGCCTTAAGCAGAGGCTTGAGCCAGCAAAGCAGTGGGGAAACCCAAGCCTCCCTCCTGCTCTCTGTGGCAGCAACCATCTCAGATGGGTTAATTTGCATACTTGCTCTGATTGGCTGATGGGCATGGCTGGTGGCTGGCTTGTGGGTGTAGTGGAGGTGCAATCAATTTGCATATTACTCTTTTATTAGATAGGATAATAAAACTCCCACACTACAAAATTTGTTCTAATACTGTTCAAATCTTCAGCAACACTTTCTACTCATAAATGAGTATTTGCTGACAAAGGAATGCATTATTTTCTAAGTATTATGTGTAAATTTCTTTTTTAGTGAGTCTATTTTGGTGGGGGGAGGAGGGACAAGAGAGAAAGAACCTGCCAATGGTATGTGCCTTTTTGTGGTTTGTAAAACCAAAAAAACCTCAGAACATATATTTCAATAATTAGGCTAGTAAAATTATGTACAGCATCTGTTTGAATAGCCTATAATTTTAAACATCATTGGGGGGAAAAAAATGTAGAGGTTTTCTTTATGCTCCAGATGCTTAGTTTTCAAATGTCCTAGTGTCAGTGATAGGCTAGTATTTTATTATTTAATATCTCAAGTTTCCAAATATTCTCAAAGCAAGGTTCCTATTAATGACAGGATGTAAATCCATGTTTGTTTGTTTGTTTAATATTTTTATTGGTTTCAGAGAGGAAGGGAGAGGGAGAGATGGAAACATCAATGATGAGAGAATCATTGATCAGCTGCCTCCTGCATGCCCCCTACTGGGGATCAAGCCTGCAACCCGGCACGTGCCCTTGACTAGAATCAAACCAGGGACCTTTCAGTCTACAGGCCAACACTCTATCCACTGAGCCAAACCAGCTAGGGCATTGTTTGTTTTCTAATTATTTTTTTATTGCTTTCAGAGAAGGGAGAGGGAGAGAGAGAAAAAATATCAAGTATGAGAAAGCATAATTGATTGGCTGCCTCCTGCACACCCCGCAATGGGGTTCGAGCCCACAACCAGGTATATGCCCTGACCAGGAATCAAACTATGACCTCCTGGTTCATAGATTGATGCTCAACCACTGAGACATGGTGGCTGAGCTAAATCCCTGGTTTAAATAAGCTTCTTGATATTTCCAATAAGAGCTAACTTATTTAATCTAATAGTTAACAGAGTTCATAATAGGGGATGGACAATGATTAGCTCTGCCATTTTGTTTGCTTGTGCTTGAATTATTGGCATTTTCTTCAAGCACTGATTTCTTTGCAGAAATCATTTTAAGTCACTGTTCATTCTGTAAAGGTTTAATAAAAACTGCATCATATACACAGTTACCAGTATGTTGCAATAAATTAAAAGCAAATATATAAATATGGCTCTGCATGCTCACTGCGGAACTCCCTACTCTTCTTTTAGGATATCCAAATTTCTGTAATTAACATGGTGACACTGGTTGACCTGTACACCCAAGAAGATACCAGTGACAATCCTTAAGTTTAATAAAAATTATTTAAAAAACAATTTAAAAAACAACAACAAATAAATATATCCTTGGGTGAGAGTTAAAAAAAAAATAACTGGGAATGAGCATTTGCATCACTAATATTTTTTAAATATATTTTCATTTATTTCAGAGAGGAAAGGAGAGGGAGAAAGAACTAGAAACATCAATGACAAGACAGAACCATTAATCAGCTGTCTTCTGTGTCTACTAGGGATCAAACCCACAACTCAGGCATGTGCCCTGACTGGGAATCAAACCGTAATCTCCTGGTCACAGGTCGATGCTCAACCACCTGCCGGCCTGCATTGCTAATCTTTATAATTTCTCCAGGTGAATCTACAGTACAGCCAGAGAAGAGAATTACCCTCCCGCCCCCTTACTCATCTGGATCAGTCAGCTTCCGGTGCTCACCAAACTTTCAATTAGGTCTTGCTAGTCCATGTGTGACCCACCTACCAGTAGCATCTGCCTCACCTGGGAGCTGGTTAGTCTTGCAGAATCCAAAGTCCCAACCACCCCACGCCCCCCAAGACCTACTGAATCAGGATTTGCCATTTTAACAAGATCTCCAGATGTTTCATGTGAGCATTCAAGTTAGAGAAGCACTGCCCTAAGATACCAAAACCCTTCCCCAGTTCAGGGCTGTTGTAAGTGATGTTCAACTGCAAACGTTGTGTAACACTGAACTTCTCTGGCACTCACAAGGTATCCTATTCTTCCCTTTTGATCATATTTATAATTACCATAAAGTGATTAATACCTGTTACTATATTAGCCCTGTTAGGGTAGGCATCACATCTATGACATTCTGTGGAGTATCCCCAGCTCCTGGCACAAGATCTGCTATTTTTAATCAAACAGCATCTAGTCTTTTGTTTCCTACCAATATAATCTTACCCTAAATTTCTACACTATTTCTGTCCCATCGATAATGCCTTTCTTCAAAAAGAAGTTGCTTTTAGTTATATAACTCTTGAGTATGATATACATCACACTGCCAAAGTCTAAAGAGCGACTGGTCTCTTTTTCTAAAGAAATGTAAATTAAACATAATTCAAGGTACCTTATATTATTTTTAAATTAATAAAATAAATATCAGTGTTTGTAATAGCACTGACTAGACTGTCAGCACACATCAATTGCTGATGGTATTATAAATTAACTCAGCCTTTGGTAGTACTGAAGCCATATCCTGAAGTCAGTGAACCCACTTTAGTGATAAAAGTCCAAGAAAATAATCTAAAAGACATATTTGAACAAGGGTGCTCTGAAGTACCATTTTTAACAGTAAAATGGAGAAAAATAAAAAAGAGTGCACAAACTACAGTTATCAATGCATAGGACACTATTAAGTAAATATAAAATAGTTGATGCTATGCAAGAATACAAAAATAGCCTGGCTAGTGTTGCTCAGTGGTTGAGCACCGACCTAGAACCAGGAAGTCACAGTTCAATTCCAGGTCAGGACACATGCCTGAGTATTGATATCTCTCTCTCTCTTTCCCTCCTCTGAAATCAATTTCAAAAAAATTTTTTTAAATAATATAAAAATATTCTGTATGTACTGATTAAAACTTTAAAAAAGCTATGCCTATACAATGTCACAAATGAATATAAATTTACAGTAAAGTTTAACATTTAATTTTCTTTTCTATATAGAATATATTAAAGCAAATTTTAGCCTTGGGTCATTGTAGGTTTACTGATCAGTTTTTTGTTGTTTTTTTTTTAAATATATTTTATTGATTTTTCACAGAGAAGAAGGGAAAGGGATTGAAAGTCGGAAACATCGATCAGCTGCCTCTTGCACACCCCCTACTGGGAATGTGCCTGCAACCAAGGTACATGCCCCTGACCAGAATCGATCCTGGGACCTTTCAGTCCGCAGGCTGACGCTCTATCCACTGAGCCAAACCGGTTCGGCTTACTGATCAGTTTTATTAAATTAGCGTTATAGCTATTTTTGTTGTACTTAGACTCCCTAAAAAAAAAAAAAAACAATTCTTTAAAAAAAACAATAAAACATTTCTTCAACTTTGGCATTTGAGAACATTTATTAGTTATTAAACTATAAATAAAAGACAAGATTCTAAATTTGGTCAGCTTCCTGCTTATACCTCAAACTTCACTTCATCTGTTTCTCATTTTTCCACATGAATGTAGAGAAATGTAATGCAACAATGATTACTAATAGACTCTACGCACCTCCAATAAAAGGTGTTGGGTAAATACAAATATCAGAGCTGCTTAAAAAACAATCACCACCTGCACTGTCTTGCACAAGTCTCTTTATCTTTCTGAGCTTCAATGTCTCCCCTGTAAATTGACAGAAATGTTAGAATCACATAGGAGAGGGGTACCTACTCTGATGAAGATCCATTGAATCCCATTCATATTTGGGAGAAAGAGGATTAAGTTAGTACAACCCCTTAGAAGTAGGGTGGTGATTTGGCTATATGCCTAAAATTTAAAATGCACATGAATTGCCCCCTGGCCTGTGCGGCTCAGTTGGGTGGGCATTGTCCCAACCACCAAAAGGTTGCTGGTTTGTTTTCAGGTCAGTCACATGCCAGGTTTGTAGGCTTAATCACAAGTGGTGAGTGTTCCCTAATGGGGGTCATGTGAGAGGCAGCCGTTGAATGTACCACCCTCCCATTGATTGATGTCTGTCTGTCTGTCTGTCTCTCTCTCTCCCCCCTCCCTCCCTTCCTCTCTCTAAAAAAGTCAAAATCTTTTTTTTTAATGCACATGTATCCTTTGAGCTAGTAATTCCTCTCAGAAATATGTTGTTCACATAATTTTATACATGAGCACATAAGTATGTATAAGGACATTCATTATAAAACTATAATAGAAAAACTTGGAAACAACTTACATAGGGGAAGAGTATGGGTAAGTAGACACACGTTTATAAATGAACAGTGTCTATGTAAGGCCACAAAACTGCAAACTTCAGCCATCTCTGGGAGTCAGGGTAGGAGGGAGACTTATTTTTCTCTATATGCCCTCTTGTATACTGTTAGAATTTTTTCTCATATGTACTTATCTTTTCTCCAAACTGAGCAGGATTCTCTATAGGCCTCACCTGAGTCTAAAAGGCTGTGATTCTGCCTCTGTGGAGCCTGGCCATTGCAGGGGTGACAACATCTGGCCCCAAAATACCCCAAATGACCTTCCTAAAGCCCAGTCAGCCCAAGTCCCTGATTTCTTTTAAAATTCTCCAGTGGCCTTCCTCTGGTCAAACTTTAACACAGCACATATAGCCCTCAAGCTCACCCTACTCTCATCTCCCACCCTTCTTCCTCCTATTCAGTCCAACTATGTTTAACCTCTCCAGACTCCCCAAGGACAGTGGGTTCCTTCCACCTCCAAGCCCACTTGTGTGGTCCCTTTCCTGCGTCCTGTACACCACACACAAACTCCTACGCACCAGTCATGACCCAAAAGCGCCCTCTCAGTAAAGCTTTCTTGAACCACGTAAGGTAGTGGTCAGCAAGCTCATTAGTCAACAGAGCAGCAAACTGCATGTGGCTCGCGAGCCGCAGTTTGCTGACCACTGACCTAGGGAAGCAATGCTTTCTATACAGCCTGGCAGATGCTATGGAACTAGACTTCCAAGATCAAATCCTGCTTATTCTCTCATATTCCCACGGTACAAGTCTCAGTTTCCACCCTTGTCAAATAAGCCTCTACATGACTGTGGAAAACATTAAATAATTCATGGAAATGTATTATATAGCTTGTCACAAAACAGATAAAAGAAAATATTATTATTACACTTTCATACCACCTGTGATGTATTTGTATTCATCTGTCCTGCATTAAACTGTAAGTTCCTCAAACGTTAAGATTGGCTCTCCTGCCCAGCCGGCATGGCTCAGTGGTTGAGTGTTGACCTATGAACTAGGAATTCACAGTTCAATTCCCAGTCAGGGCCCATGCTTGGGTGATAGGTTCAATCCCCCGTGTGGGGTGTGCAGGAGGGGGTCAATCAATAATTCTCTCATCATTGATGTTTCTATCTCTCCGTCTTCCTTAGTCTCTGAAATTAATTAAAATATATATATATATATATATATATATTTTTTTTTTAAAGATTGGATATCCTTTTAATTTGTATCCCAAGCACTTCCCCTTAACAAATAGAAGGCACATGAATGTACTTAGGTCAGAGGATTGGCTTTTCTCATTCTGATGGTAAATAAGCAGCTGAAAGGTCCCAGTAAACAAACAGCCTCCTGGATCCCATATGCCTAGGAGCAGTGGTCCCCAACGGTGGTCCATGAGGTCCCAAAGGTTGGCGACAGCTGCACTTCAGGAAGGCAGAGGTGAAAAGACACCAGGAGGCTTCTGGCCTTTCAGAGAGTCAAGCAAGACTGGACGCCAGTGGGATATGAGACCTGACAGTTCCTGCCTGCTGACTACTAATGGGGGGTGAGGAGCGGGGAGCTGATTAGGGTGAAAATGGGAAGATGGAGAATCAGATACCTAAAGTCCTAGGCATGCACTCCAAGAAAGCCTTCAGAAAACAGTCCAGAAAGATTCTTTTGGGAAGTGAGTACCTGGAAGTAAACAGAGCCAAGATATAAAGAGAAAGGGATGGAATAGGACCTACAAGAAAATTGAGAGAAAAATCCTTTGAGCATGGGAGATGAAAAGGGGCACATGACACAGCTCCTGCCCTTAAGAAGCTGCTCTAGTGAAAGGGACTTTAAAGGAAAAGACAGAGCTGACCAGGTCAGAGTGGGGAGGAGAGGCCACACAAGCATCGGCATCCAAACACGTGAAAAAGCAGACAAGCAGCTCTGAATGCTTAGGGAGGGGGATATGGGGAAGGAGAAGTAAAGAATTCAGCTAAAACTAAAAGAACAAGTTGAGGCCAGACTGTCAATGGCCTTGTATGACTTGATAAGACATTTCAGGCTTCATTCATCCCATGGGAAAAGGAGAGTGAGGGAATAAGTAAACAAGTGACAGCATCAGCTCTGTGTTTTTTGAAGGAGTGGCCAGGCAGGAAGATGTTCGCCCATGTTCCATGTCGGCCTCTCCCCCGCCCACCATCTTCTGGTTCCTGAGCTGCCTTCAGAGCAAGCAGGTGGCAAATGGGATCTCTGGAGAGATGTGATGGTTCTAGAGCAGGAATCCCTACCCTGGGCAAAGACTCCTGAAAGCGTTCACCCTGCCTAGGGAGGTTCGGAACGTTCTTTTCCTGTCTTACAAACAACCTGACCTCAGAAAAAAACACACCCTTCAACGTTGGGTTCAGCTCTGACATTATTATTTTTATCTTCGGGAAATACAGTTAGGACCTAATTGAAAAAACAACAACACGATATTCTTTATTTTATTTACCAAAAGCAAAAAGGGAAGGGGGATCTGCATTCCCAATTGGCTTATTCTGAATTCTGGGCAGCTCTGAGCCCCAATTTCCCTTCCTAAGCGGTCTCAACAGTTGGGAGTGGGCCCAATAATGAGAGGCCTGGGAGAAGGGTCTGGGGGCCTTTAAGGGAAAGAAAAGTTGCTTTCTGCAAGAGCAAATTTTCTCATGCCAGGAGTTTTCCTCTTTTTTCCTATTAAATGGACCTAAGCAAATTGTGTCTCTCTGTTCCAAGTTTTTTCTTTCAGAATAAACGATGGCATCCCTGGTTTGCACGCAAAGTTCCTGGGCACTCGACAGGGATCAGAGACCGGTCCCGCAGGTTTCCGGGGACCCCCCCTCCCTCGCCCCGGACAGTCCAAGCTTGTGGGAGCCGGCTGGATTCTAGACACCCGAAGGGTTCTTCCGGAAAAATGGGACTGGGGCTCCTGCCAGCGACCCCTCCCACCCGTGCCCGGGAGCCACCCGCTCCCAGCGCCGCCACTTCCAAAGCCACCGGAGCTGTGGTGGCCGCGAACACTCACCGAGTCCGGCGCTGGGCGGGACCGCTGGGGACGAGGACCACGGCTCCGCCTCGGCTGCGCGGCGGCGTCTCGGCCCGCCACACGCCTTCAGGGCCGCCGCCCGGCCCGCGGCTTGGAGCCCCGCGGCGGCGGCGGCGGCCTCGCCTCCATGGCGAGGGGAAATGGCTGAGGGGCGACTAGGCGGGCAGCGGTGATGGCTGCAGGGGTCCGGGGTCCGAGATGGACCGCGCGCGCGCGTCTCTGTCAGCGCCGCACACTCCGCGGTCTCGCTCCCGAGCCGGCCTCTGCTGTAAGGCGCCTCCTTATTGGCCATTAAGAGCTGGGCGCTGATTGGTCCGTGCCGAAAGGGCGTCTCCCGGCCTCCTGGGTCCCGCCCTTGTGCGACTCGGAGCGCCGGCTCGCTGGCCGGGATACAGCATCGCCCACTGCCCTGGGTTTGTGCACCTGATGGAAGCCCTTGTCTTCAGGGGAGCAGGACCTCGGGAGCACGGCCACCAGTGCACCCACGTCTTCCGCCTCTCTACAGTCCCACCCCCTTAGACCTGGGCCTTCTTCCCAGTTCTCAGATGCGAAAACTGAGTCCAAATACAAGTTACACCAAAGTCTAGCGATAAGGGCGGGCTGGAACTCCAAGGCCATCTTTCCACTCCTCTCTCCAACTGTGTTCTATTTGGGTTTTTTGTTTCCCAATTGCTTCAAGGTATTTAAAGGAAGAAGTCTCTCACTGGGGAGAGAGGAACCTGCAAAGCCCCTAGAACGGGTCTGGCACTGTGGGTGTCGTCTTACATCATGTCGGCCCACGCCATCTCCACCCGAGCCCCAGGGAAATAGCCTTCGCTTCCCAGATGCACCCACCGGGGCCTGGCTCGCCTCGGAGCCGGGTAGAAACCAACACAAGGTGCTCTGCAGTGGGGGTGTTGTTTGCGATAGGCCTGTCGGGGGAGGGAAGTTCAAAGCGCAGGCAGGACTTAAAGATGCGTCCGTGTTCCTCCCCTGCGGGGGTTGGCCCGGGGACCGGATTGGGGGCGAGTAACTCCTCGTCCGTGTTGCCTGTCCTGGTGTGGTGCCACAAAGCCGGCCAGCCGTTTGTCCAGTAAGAGCTGGTCCCTGGCTGCAGGACTTGGGCGTGAGGGGCTAAAAGCCCATTAGAGTCGTGGTGAGTGGGGGGTGAGACCATTCGGCATCCCTGCGACACACCGGCACCCACACCGGGAGAGTGGAGACATTGCACAGCAGTCTGCAAGCAAGACCAGGAGTCTGCCCTACCTGGGATGGGTTGCGGCCACCCTTTCCTCCTGGACCCTAAACCCCCCTCTCCCACCGCCTGTCCCGTGGTTTGGCACGCCCCAGGGAAAGGGTCTATGGCCAGTGTCAGTTCTTCCTGGCAGGGCGAGTGCGGTGGAGACATTTTGGTGCAGGAGAAGGAGCTAACATCAGTTGCCGTTTTCACGGGGTTGGTGCCCCTACTACGTTCAGTCCCCACCATTACACACCTTCTCCCCGGTATTTATAAAGTGAATGTATGCCGACCAGAGCTACGGCCTACAAATATGGGATGCAGTGGGCCTCCTTCGGGCCATCCTCTCTCCAGTAGAAAAGTCCCTCCTTGAGTGGGAGATGTGTTTTTCACTCCATCTTGGCAGGGCTTGTCCAGAAGTAGTGTTAAATGGCCAAACCCAAGGCGCCCCTGTGGGACAGACACTTCAGCTTTAAGGCCCCCAGGCCACAAGCCCAATCTCCTGTTAGACCCAAGAGAGCAGGTTCTTTCATATGCCCACTGTTCATGTTTCCCAGGAAGTCCGAACCCAGTATCTGCACACCAATGGAAAAGTGAAAAGTCTGCATTCAAAGTGTTTAGAAATCCTGAAACACAATGACTGTGAATGTAGGAAGCACCTGGGTACCTAGAATAGCAGCACTCTAGGACACACCTGACAGTGTGGTTTTACTTCATCTCCATCTGAGCTACACTATTATTTCTGTAATACATTTCTTTTGGCTCATTTATATTTTTACTTACAATACCATAAAAAGTTTGACATGCTATTTATATTTTCTTACATTAAAATTAATAGTTTTGTTAATCATCTCCCAAGGATATTTTTCTATTGATTTTTAGAGAGTGGAAGGGAGGGACAGAGGCAGAGAGAGACGCATCAATTGGTTGCATCAAGCCTAAAACCAAGGAACGTGCCCTTGCCTGAATTGAACCCGAAACTTTTCAGTCCACAGGCTGACACTCTATCCACTGAGCCAAAAAGGCTAGAGCAAAGTAGTTTTGTTCTTTTAAGATCCTTAAAAAAAGGATCCCCAGCCTGTCTGAGCATACTTGGGAAAATGCTTCAATTGGGTGTGGGAGAGAACCCTGGGGTTTTAGGCCTGGGTGACCTGAATATCCTTCTGCTGCTCTTCCTGGAACCTCCCAGAACTGTACTGAGAATTGCAGGCACGTATAGTTTGGCAAGTAACCCTGTCTCAGCAAATGCAGTTCCTTCCCTCCATGAGACAGCTGCACTGTAGTCAGACCATTTGTGGTGTGTGTGCAGGGGTGACAGAACCTCAGGCCCAAAGGAGGCAGGGTCTTGGGTATCTCATTCCAGAGGCCTGGAGAGTTCGGCTTGGCCACCACACACACCCTATTTTGGGTGGAAGAGGACAGAGTCCCATCCTCACTGCCCACCTGTGGAGACCAGCCCAGCCTCCCCATCCCGGCACTGGGGTGTACACAACTTCCCCCTCTCCCCCCATTACCACAGGTCAAAGGGCTGTTTTCAAAGAGAGAAGACCTAAGATAAGGAGGGGAGACAGGCTTTCTGTACCAAGCCCGACCAAGAGGGAGGCCAAACCCTTTCTCCCAGTCTTAACTGTCTTACCACACAGGAGCATATATTTACAGATAGGTGCCCCAAGAGTCACAGGGGTCAACAGAAAGAAAAAGAAAAACACACACTAGGAGAGCTGGAGGATGGGGTAAGCAGTGGTCGCCAACCAGTGGTCCGTGAGGTCCGGAGGTTGGCAACCGCTGGGGTAAAGAACCGTTTCTGCAGACAAGCCACTTCCTCTCTCAGGGCCTCCTTTCCCCATGTAGTAAATGGAACAATGTGTCATTTACTCACAAATACTTATTGAGTGCAGACTATGTGCTGGATGCAGCAGGGAATAAGACAGAAAAGGTCTCTGCTCTCATGAAACATTCTGGATGGGGCGACAGACAATAAACAAGTGAATAAAAAAACTTCTTAAATGCTGTAATGAAAATAAAGCAAGGCAATCTGATAGAAGTTTGAAGTAAATGAGAGCCCAGTGCCTTTCCAGGCCACCTGTCTTTTCCCAAGGGTCACTTGCCAGCACTGTACCTGAAAGACTGCAGCCCGCTCTCCTCAGAAGGTGCTGGTAGGAGTCTTTGCTCTGATCCCCACTCCAGGGTTGCCATTAATATCCTAAACTAGAAGACATGTTTCCAAATTCTCTGCTCCTAGCTCTGAAATCCTGCAGTCCAGGCCCAATCCTACTCCCATCCATTGGCCAAGAGTTGGCCCCACACAGACTGTAGGTCCAGGCCTGCAATGCAAATTGCTCAGGGTAGGTTTATTGTTCTTTTAAAAATATATATTTTTATTTATTTCAGTGAGGGAGAGGGAGAGGAACATCAGTGACAAGATGGAATCATTTATTGGCTGCCTCCTGTACTTTAGACCAAGCCCACAAACCAGCCATGTGCTGCTGACCAGAATCAAACCTGGGACCCTTCAGTCCGCAGGCCAACACTCTATCCACTGAGCCAAACCGGCTGAGGGGGTCGAAGGCATTTTATACAAATTTGTGAATTGATCAGTGGAGGAGTTGAAGAAAAAAAAAAATCCTGGTTGTCTTAAAAATATCACTATAGGCCAAAACCGGTCTGGCTCAATGGACAGAGCGTCAGCCTGGGGACTGAAGGGTCCCAGGTTCGATTCCGGTCAGGGGCATGTACCTTGGTTGTGGGCACAACCCCAGTAGGGGTTGTGCAGGAGGCAGCTGATCGATGTCTCTCTCATCCCCAGTAGGGGTTGTGCAGGAGGCAGCTGATCAATGTTTCTCTCATCCCCAGTAGGGGTTGTGCAGGAGGCAGCTGATCAATGTTTCTTTCATCCCCAGTAGGGAGTGTGCAGGAGGCAGCTGATCAATGTTTCTCTCATTGATGTTTCTAACTTTCTATCCCTCTCCCTTTCTCTCTGTGATCAATAAAAAAATATATTTTAAAAAAAGATATCACTATAGGTATATATGTGCATTTGTCAACAAATTACCCACAAATACTTATTGAGTGCAAACTCAGCAAATGTACACTTAGGATCTGAACATTTTATATATAAATTGGGAAAAAACACAAATTACAAATAATGAACTCCGCTAATGAAATACATTGTGAAATATTTAGAGGTAAGTGTACTAATGACTGCCACTTACTTTAGCATGCATTGTAACTGACAGATGGCCTGGCCCTCGTGGCCCAGTGGCTGAATGTCGGCCTAAGAGCCAGGAGACCATGGTTTGATTCCCGGTCAGGGCACAGGCCTCGGGCTGCAGGAGACAGTCAACCAATGATTCTCTCATCACTGATGTTTCTCCATCCCCCTCTCTGAAATCAATAAAAACACATAAAAATAAAAGTGAAATGGATATAGGGATGGAAAGCTGGATAGATTTATGATAAATATATTAAAACGTTAATGGTAGAATCCAGGTGGTACAAATATTCACTGTAAAATTCTTTCAATTTAGTGTATGTTTGAAAGTTTTCATGATAAAATGTTGGAGAGGGGGAAATCAGTGTAAAATTTTACAAAACAAGTACATTGGCTGCCATTAATTTTCAACCTCATGAACATCTCCAGTACTTCCCTAAATGCATTAACACTTATTTAACGAAGTTATAATTACTGTTTGTATGTCCTCATTGTTATTTCTCACACATTTCTAAAACTTCACGTGTTCAATGTTTAATGTTAGCATATGACATGAGTAAATATGCTATATGTTATTTGGGGACATAGACTTTTGTGTACATTTGCGCCGAAACTGGTTTGGCTCAGTGGATAGAGCGTCAGCCTGAGGACTGAAGGGTCCTGGGTTCAATGCTGGTCAAGGGCATGTACCTGGGTTGTGGGCACATCCCCAGTCGGGGGCATGCAGGAGGCAGCTGATCAATGTTTCTCTCTCATCGATGTTTCTATTTCTCTCCCTTCCTTTCTATAAAAAATCAGTAAATAATATATATATTTAAAAATGTATACGTTCGAAAAGCACTGCATAGGGCACCCTGTCCAGAAGGTGGACTGAATTATATGGTTCCAACTCCTTTCCATTGAGAATAACTAAAAAAACTGGAGAAAACATTTTTTTTAAACGGCATTGAAAAGCTACCAGGGAAGAGAGAATTGTGGGGCCAAGACTGGAAAGAAAAAAAGTCCAGGATGAGCCTAGTATTGGGGGATCTTCTTTCCTTTCCCCAGAGGGAGGTGTCTGCTGATTCTGAGAGAGAAATCTGATAGACTGTGCCAGATTGTGACTCCAAACACTGGCCACATTCCCAGTTCCACACACTCTTCCAGATTCTTGCAATTCCCCTATCAATCCCCCCGCCCCTGCCAGCTTTTTATTTTTATTATTTTAAATATATATTTTTATTGATTTCAGAGAAAAAGGGAGAGGGAGAAATAGAAACATCAATGATGAGAATCACTGATTGACTGCCTCCTGCACATCCCCCATTGGGGACTGAGCTGCAACTGACATGTATCTGGACTGGGAATTGGATCTTGACCTCCTAGTTCATAGGTGGACACTCAATCACTGAGCAATGCTAGCTGCCCCCACCCCCCTTTTTAAAATTGATCGCAGAGAGGGAGAGAGGAAGATAGAAACATCAATGATGCAAATCATTGATCAGCAGCCTCCTGCACGCCCCCTACTAGAGATGGAAGCCACAACTGGAGCATGTGCCCTGACCGGGAATCCAATCTTGACATCCTGGTTCATAGGTTGACATTCAACAACTGAGCCATGCTGGCCAGGCTTGATTTCTCTGAAATCAGGTGGGGTGTGCCTGTGTGACTGCCTCAAGAAACGGAATGTGGAGGTGTGACTTCCAAAGCTCGGTTAGGGAAGGCAACACAGCTCGGCCTGACCCTCTAGGGATGCTGTCATGTTGGGAGATGGTGCAGGTTGTGTGTTCTGACCAACAGTCCCAGCTAAGATTCCAGCCAACAACCAGCTTCCACTGCCAGACTCTTACCAATACTTCAGATGATTTCAGCCTTCAACTATCAAGTCAAGCTTCAACTTTTGTCTTCCAGCAGTTGCCCAGACACTGTAGAGCAGACAAACCATCCCTATTTTACCTGTCCAAATTCTTGATCCTTATGTAAGTAGTAAGCATAATAAATGGTTGTTTTACAATTTGATTTATATTTACTGGGAGGAGTCTCACAAATTTACATTGACAAATCAGGTGGGGGAAGGAAAAGAAAAACCTTACTGGGCCTCTCTCACTCTGTGATGAGGCTTGCCCTCCCTCAGGACTTAGGCTTCTTCCTTTGTCTTCCTTCTAGACTAAGGGAGTAACAAGAAAGTCATGTCCTCAGTGTTGGGACTGGGGCACTGCGACAGGAAGCCAAGGTGCACTGGACTGCACACTGAAGGCTAGAGATAGGTTCACGAGAGGGCCAAGAAGGCGCTCCTACTGACTGCGGACAAAACCTCCATTCCAGGTAGAGTGGAGCCAGTGTCTCATTTGCAGTTCTTGGCAGAACTGCCATCCTTCTCTCTCCAGCTCAGAAACCACTCAGGAATTGTCACCACTGTTTGGTAGGCTGCGTCTCCAAAGACTCCTCTAATCTCTACAATTTGCTGGACACATGCCTCTCGTTAGTCCTCCAATTCGCACTGCTGTGCAAACCCTGCTTACAAAGGGCCCAATTTTAGTTCCAGCTCTGAGTCATCCCTCCTGTTACCACAAACATCCAAAGAGAAGCTCTAAGATACCCAAATGTCCAACCTGGTTTCAAATCCATTTTGCCATGTATTTGCTGTTACCAAACCTTCCTGGACCTCAAATTCCTCTTCTGTAAAATAAGGTTATGTTACCGCTCTTACAGGCCTGGCATGTGGAATAAATGAAATAATGGCCAAATGTTTAGCAGTGTTCTTGTGCATGTGTGTGTACAATGCTTCTCAGCATGGTTTTTTAAGAACTATTGCTTAAGTTTTGTGTCATCCCTTCCCATAATCTTTCTGGGGGCTGGGAGCTTGAGAGAGCTTTCCTTGGTAACTGTACAAAGGGGCAGGTCTCTTATAAATGCAGCTCCTTCTCCAGACCCACCAGAACCATGGAGTTTTGCTGAGGTGTCTGTATGGTTCTGCCTTTAGCTTGCTGTTGCTTAGATGGGACTGCAGAAAGCACTCTAAGATGTTCAACTTTATTTACAACCAGACCTCTGGCTCCCTTTCTACCCCAGCTCCTCAGCTTAGCTCTGGGGGAGAAGCTGAAGGAGCAGTGTGACTCTTCTGCCACGCCCAGGACCTGAGGAGACGTGCAGGGTGGGCCCCTCACTTCTTCTGGGCTTGTGCCCTGGCCCGCTGAATCTTGTCGGCTGTCGCCCCATCTGTGGCTCCAGTGCAGTGGGACAATACAAGGCTCAGCTCTGCCTCATTCCGGCGCTCGATGGCCACGTCTGCAGCCTGAGCCACATCCCTACGGTTGGAACAGGAGGGGAGATGGTGTTGGGCTGACCAAGGACACAAACCATGCCCCTCACCAGTCCACGGACTCAGCCACTTAGTGCCCACAGGGCTCCTAGCCGACGCACCCAACAAGAAGCAAGGCCTTGACCTTCTGCTCGGGACCCACGCGGGAGGCGTACTTCTTCGCCTCATATTTGTTGTGTTGCTTCATGCAGATCTCCACAAAGGGCTTAGAGAGGAAGGGGATAAAGGGAGAAGATAAGGTAGAGCCCCCTTGTCATCTCTTACAAGCAAAAGCCTAACTGGATACACTGCCCTTGTATATTTTATATATCCTTTAGTGTCTATAATTTCCTCACCCCTGCCCTGACACATGCCTGCAACAGGTGTGATATCAACATTCTCAGGGCAGAAACAACCTAAACCAAAGATCTGTTAGAGCCTAGAGGCCAATTATTTCCATGTATCCACTCCACCATCCGCTGCTACCCTTCCACAACAGGTGTTTCCTGCCTTCTCAGGGCCTGTGTTTTCTCCCATGGCTGCCCCACCTACCTGCACCTCTGAACTGCCTGCCACAGAAAACAACCCCCCTCAAAATAGCCTCCACTGCCTGGCAGATGTGTTTTCCCTGTCCCCGTCCCCCTCCACCCTCCACTCAAATTGGACGTTTTCCTTGACATCTCCAGGCCTACTCAGGCCCATTCTCCTGCGTACCCGACACGTGTACACAGGAAGCACCCACTAACTATTTTCATCAGTTGAACAGATGTGCCAGTTGGTCATCAGCCTATCTCTAGGCCCGGTCCTCTCCCCAGGACTAGCCTCCCTGGCAGGGGGTGGAGGGAGGGCCCCTGTCTCACCAGGTAGCCAATGGGTGATTTCTTGCCCTTAGAAAACTTCTCTAGTTCCTCCCAGTCTTCCAGCTCTGCCAGGGCTGTGAGCTTCAGCCACCAGAGCCTGTGGGGAAGCTGGGCTTAGAGGTGCTGTAGGAGGGACAGGATCCCAGGACTGTTTTGAAGCCTGGGCCCTCACCAACCTCTTGTCGGGGATACGGAAGTCACGTGCCAGCTGCTCTGCACGCTTGTTGTGGCCACCAAGGATGAGAGTTGTGACTGTGTCATGCAGAGACAGGTCTAGGAACTGACCCCCCAGCTCATCTTCTAGGCGTCGCTGTATCCTTAGGAGCCGCATTTGATCCTCTGTGGCCTGGGGACACAGATAAGGCAGGATGAAGATGAGAGAAGGGCAAAGTGGGAAGACTGGGAGAAGAGGCAAGGGAGAAAAAGAGTAGGCCAAACCTTGGCTGCAAACTCATTCTTGGCCTTGTAGAAGGCGTCGGCTGCTGTCTGCAGAGCTGCTACCCGCCCCTCAATACGCTATGAGGGCAAGAAGGGAAGCCTGAGCTCACAGCTCAAGGGATCTCAGCCTTCCCCACACAGGACAGTTTTCTCCCTGATCCTGTGCCAAAACCCACAAGCACCAGCCTTACCCATTGGGTGAGCCAATCTGGTGTCCCTAGTGGGAAGGCTAAATCCTCTGGGACCAACCCTTGCTCTGGCCTCATGTCTTCTCAGACTCTCCCTCGACAGTGAGGACCAGGTGGGGTGTGTACAAAAATGAGGCCTAGACGCCTGGTGAAGGAACCAGACCAACAGCCCAGCCCACAGGCCCCACCCGCTCTGTGGGCCTCAGACCTCCTCTGCAGCGTAGCTGGCTCGGATGTGGAAGCTGCCCAGCTCCTGGTGGTTGTCGTCCTGATTGTAAAGGTCCTTCAGCGTCTCTAGCTCCTGGTGCTTACAGAACTGGAGCCAGGGCAGGCAATCAGTCAGTAAGAACAACTCAGGGGCTCAGGAGGCTCCAGGCCTACCACTGCCCACGACACACACCTGTCGGTACAAGCTCAGGGCCATGGGCTGGTTCCGAAGGGTCATGAAAAAATCTCCTCGGTTCAGCTCGTTCTTCAGGTGCAGCAACACCGTGAACACTACAGGACAATAAGGTGGGGTGGGGACTCCAGCCCAGCCCCTTGCTCAGCCTAGGGGCCCTGACCTTGGCCTCACCCAAACCTTGCTCACCCAAGTCAGTGTCGCCACTCTCGATGGCCTTGCTCAGTGCCAGTTTGCTCCTCTTCATTTTTAGGAGAAGAGGTACCTGTTCCCCAGAGCGAGGCTCATACTCCAGAAGCTGTGGGGTGGGAAGGAAGCCACAGAGAGAAGGAGCTGGCCTGGGGGCCTTGCTAACCCGTGTCAGAGCATTTAGAAAGGGCTGGGCACCCGCACCTTGATAGCCAGCTCTGTGCGGCCACAGCCATAGGCTCGAGCAGCAATGTCGGAGTAGGAGACACCAGGTGTGTCCCCCAGCTTCTGGTTAATGGCCCGAGCAACATCCTCATCAGACACGTCCTTCTGTTGTACCTGCAGAGGGAGGGGATGGTACACACACCTAGGTCTCGCCCTTCACCCCACCTGCCCCCAATCAGAACGTAGCCCTCAGCTCTACACTTCACATTTCCCACACCTCAACAGGGTGTGTAAGTCCCAAATGCTCCTGGACCTTGTGCTATACCCTTACCTTGTAGCAGGCCCAATGGGCCAGGATCCTGCTGACACCCTGCACTTCAGGAAGGCGCAAGTACTCGCATATCTGGATGGCCAGGGGGTAAAGCCTCCGCAACACAAGCCTGGCAAGGGTACCGGGGTGAGGTGGGGTAGAGAGAGTGCAGAGTGGCCACAGTCTGTAATTTGGGCCTCCCAGATCCCAAAGCAATGGGACAGGAGCAGGGTCCACAAGAGCCCACCAGGGGCTGTAATGTTTGCCCACTTACTGCCCTCCTCCCACATCCTTGGGCTTCCTGTACCTGTCTAGTAGAACCTGGATGGTGAGCTGCTTGTATCTACATTTTACTTGGTTAAGGATCCAGCTGGTAAATAAACTTTATTTGCTAAAGACCTTCAGGCAGTGTCTCTTCCCCCTGTATCCCTGGCAATCCCCCCACATTCCCACCCTGCCACCCCTGGCTGTGAACACCCTTTTAACAAGTTTGGGGATACTGGCTATAGGTGAGGGGGATCCCGATGTGATAGTCCCGAATGGCATTGAGCACACGCAGGTCCTGACACATACGCACGAAGCCATCAGGTGGAAATCTGTCGAGGAAACACTTTCCGAAGGAAGCAGCCTTCAGAGAAGAACCAGAGGACAATAGGAGCGAGCTCTCCTCACACAGCCCGATCCTGCCCAGTGCCCCTCCCACCAGCCCTGTAGCCCGGCCGACCCTGAGCAGACTCTTCTGCATGTCCGGCCGGTGCTCATGTCCCGCAGCCTCAATGCACTGCTGCACGGCCTGGGTCAGCTGCCCCAGCTCCTGGATCTCCCGCAGGTACTCATCCGCTTTCTGGCTCTCTTTCTGGGGGAAGGGGGGTGCCAGGGATAGAGCATCATGGCGGGAATACCCCACATCTGGCCCCCAATCCCCCTGGCATGTGGTTCAAATGAGCTGCAGAGGCTAGAACCCAAGCTACCTTAGCCCACTCAGTCGGCCGAGGCGTTCAGTTTTCCCCACAATTGCCTGTGAGAGGCCCTGAGACCTCTTTTTAAAAATATATATTTTTATTGATTTCAGAGAGGAAGGGAGAGGGAGATAGGAACATCAATGATGAGAGATCAGCTGCCTCCTGCACACCCCCTACTAGGGATCAAGCCTGCAACCCAGGCATGTGCCCGTGACTGGATTTGAACCTGGGACTCTTCAGTCCGCAGGCTGACGCTCTAGCTACTGAGCCAAACCAGTTAGGGTGGCCTTGAGACTTCTTGATAGTTGCCCTGACTTGTACCTGGGCTGGGGATAGTGGGGTCTCCCTGCCCCTCCCTATTACCACATGGAGGACCCCATATCACATTAGTCCACCTGAGCTGGCCCTCTCCAATCCAGCCTAATGTCCTGCCTGGACCCCCTTCACAGGTGGCACCTGGCCGGGCCAATAAGGGGAAGGAAAGCATCTTGGGGCCCAGGGCTTTACCTCATATTCCTTCTGGGCCTCTAATAGCAGTGCTCCGGGGGCCATTGAGGCAATTTTGAAGATCTCCTCACTGGCCACTGGGGAAGGAATGCGGTGAGTGTAGGAGGCAGGCAAGGAACCCTCCGCTCTCCCTCGGGGCTCTAACCTGCTCTGGGGCTCTGCCCCCCAGCACTGTGGTGCCAAGGTGCCCCCGCCCCAGGTCTTGTGCCTTTGTGAGGGCCTCACCTGGAACCTCATGTAGGAACTCATGGGTGCTGCGGGAGAAGATGCGGACCCCATCCAGCTCAGGAACCAGGTAGGAGTCCTCATCCAGCACAAACCTGAGCTTGGTCAAGGTTCTAAAACAGGACGGAACAGATGACCCCCCTTCCCCTCGCCTCTCCCATCTCCACAGGTAGCCCTCCAAGGATACTGGATGCTCTCAGGTGCATCACCCACCACCATCAGCCGCTTCTCCCAGGCCACCACAACAGCCCTCTCCTTGCTACGAGGACGGCTGCACCTGTGGGCAGCACCACACACACATGTTTGAGAATACACCGGACACCAGGCAGGCCCTCAGCCAGTCTCTCACATCACTGCTTATATCACTTTGCCTTGGGATAGCCCTGTCCATGCTTCCTGCTCCTTAGCCCACCCTCTTATTGACTTGAGAGCCTCCCTTTTACCCTGTGCTGTCAGCTCCAGCTGAGGCCCACAGTGGGCAGGGGTTCCCCTCAAGTGTGCACTGGCAGAGAACATATGAGGCAAGCTCCACTTGGCATGGCCAGTAGACAGGATGAATCAGTGTCCCAGAAAACAATATTGTGTCCACCCTCACCCCCAGCATAAGACTCCCATCCTCACCAGACCATCTGCTTTGGGGGGGCCCGGATGTTGCAGTTAAACTCGCAGAGTTTTTCCTGAAAGGATGCAGAGAATTTCATGGTCCTATCCAAGCACTTAAGTTAAAAAGCCCCTTCTCTGCCCGAATCCCTGGACAAGGCACAGTGGCCCTGTGTTTTCCCAGGATCAAACCTTGAGTGAAGCTGTCCCCATCCAGATATAGCCCGTGTCTGTGAAAAGTGCCAGGTGTCGGTAGGTGAAAGAAACAGCCATCTGCAGGAAGCTGCTGACTCCTGGGGCCAGGCCAGGGGGTGTCTGAAACAGGGCCGGGGAGGACACCCAAAGATACTAACTTCTCAGCGCCTCCTCCCAACCTCCCCCAACCCTTCCATTTCACTACAATTTCCCAGGCATTCACCACAGTCGAGCAGGCTGCATTGTCCAGAAGGTAAAGATCGGGCCCC
The DNA here is from genome assembly GCA_027563665.1 of Antrozous pallidus. Classification (NCBI taxonomy): domain Eukaryota; kingdom Metazoa; phylum Chordata; class Mammalia; order Chiroptera; family Vespertilionidae; genus Antrozous; species Antrozous pallidus. The sequence goes on from CM050518.1 coordinate 32,289,784, forward strand.
ACAGCCAGAAGAATGTGTGCCACTCGGTCCTGGCACAGTGCGGTCCAGCACGAGGGTGCGCTCTGCAAACCTGTGGTCGGGCAAGAAGACAACCCCAGGATGACCAGAGCACAAAGCTTCTGCCCCTGTGGATCCCGCAGTCCGGAAGCACATTTGTGGGCACTGCATGATTGTTTCAGGGGTGTCAGCACTCACCTGGCACTTCTGGCATTCGGCGGAGTTTGAGGTCACCCACATTGGCACTGAGGGTGAAACGGTGGGCCCCTGTGAGGATGGCCACTCCGGAACCAAACTCAGTATGGAAGATTCGAGCATCTAGAACCCGATTCTGGAGCACCTCCTTGAGAGAGGGACAAGTGGAGAGGGACCTTGAAAAAATCACAGGTTCACAGACTCCGTCCCTTTTCCCCAGCTTCCTGTGGCCCCTACATTGCCCATACTGAAGTGTCTCCGGAAGTCTCCATGAAGCCCATAAACCAGTACCACACCATCTTCCTGCACACAGAGGAGCTCCTCTTCAGCTGACCAGCCCAGGGACACCACTGGCCCACTCTTCCACTGTAGAGGAGAAGGTCATGAGACTATCTTGGGACACAGAAGCGCTGCCTAGCCCCCAGCCCCAAGGCAGGCCAACGGTGCTCACCAGCAGACTGGCCAGAGGCATGCCAGAAGCAGAGTAGATGTCAAGTACCGGCCGTACACTCGCAGCCTTCTCCTTCCGCCAGGGGTTCCTCAGCAGTGCTGCAGGTGGAGAAGAGGCTCCTGTCCCAGTTCACTAGTCACAGCCCACGTGAAGCAGGCCTCATGAAGTAGCTCCTTAGACCCACCGTATGAAGCAGGCCTCACGGGAACCAGAATTAAAAGCAACTCAATTTGGGGGGAGGGTGGCATATGCCAGCGAGAACAACCCAACGATAAGACCCCTAGGAATCAAGGATCTTGGGTTCATCCCATGGTCCCAGAGCATGCGAGGCAGAGGGATGACTTACCAATGGGGCCTCCATAAGGCGCGGCAGCCACCAGGCAGTCCCTGAGTTCCTCCTTCAGGTCCCAGTCCATGCTGTACAGCTCGTATTTCCTGCCCACAGAAAGGTGAATAGAAATTAGCCTTCTCGTGCCCATGCATCTAGATGAAGCGAGCCCCAGAGGAACCCCTAAAGCCTCCATTTGTTCTCCACAGGAAAGTTGAGGCTCCTCCAGTGGCGGGGAAGGAAGGTGATGACTAGAAACGATATGCATGCTTAGGTGCAGCATGGAAGGATGGGGTTCTCGGGCAAGTATACATGATGGCAGGCTCTGTGGCCAATATCCAGGGCACAAACTGAGATAAGACTAGGGAGGGTGGCAGGCTTGAGTCTATATTAGCAGGAAATAAAACCCTGCTAGAGGGTCTCTGAGGGTGGAGAGCCTTTCTTCTATTTCTGATTGTTATTTTTTAAGAATAATTTATTGATTTTTTTTTTTTTTTAGTTTATTTATTTTTAAAGAGAAAGGAGGATGGATGGGAAAGAGAGAGGGGGAGAGAGAGAGAGAAACATCGATACGGGAGCACAACATCGATCGGATGCCTTCTGTATGATCCCCTACTGGGGACTGAGCCCAGGAGCCCACAAGCCCGCAATCAGGGCTTGTGCCCTTGACAGGGAATTGAACCGGCAACCTCTTAGTGCACGGGACGACGCCCAACCAACTGAGCAACACTGGCCAGGAATATTTCTGGTTCGTAACGCTGAGTCAGGTCATGGGCTTTATACTGGGGGTCCAGCTCAACACTAGTTAATAAAGAACTCCGTTTTAGAAGTACTGAGTTGGCAGTGCCTGAAAGAAACCCAAGAGGAGCTCTTCAGTCACTCCAGAGCTGGGGAGAATCCTGGGTGAGAGATGTCAATCGTGAATGCTTGGCTTCCAATAGGAAACTGAAATCACAAGCCAGCACAAGATGACTGCAACCTGAGATGTGTGAGGAGAGTGTGTGCTGCATGAGGAGACAAAGTAGGAGGAGAGAAGGGATCAGAGGAGTAGGCACTATTCCAGGATGTCAAGAAAAAAACAGTGGTTAAGGAGAGTGCTTTGGCCGGGATCATTTCAGGAGCCTTCTCGTTAAAGATCAGAAAGATGCTCACCATTACTTTCTCTTTTTAAAAAAAATATATTTTATTGGTTTTTTTTTTTACAGAGAAGAAGGGAGAGGGTTAGAAAGTCAGAAACATCGATAAGAGAGAAACACCGATCAGCTGCCTCCTGCACACTCCCCACTGGGGATGTGCCTGCAACCAAGGTATGTGCCCTTGACCAGAATTGAACCTGGGACCTTTTGGTCCGCAGGCCGACGCTCTACCCACTGAGCCAAACTGGTTTCGGCCATTACCTTCTTTCTATTTCACATTCTTCTTGGGGTTCTAGTAAAAGTAATTTAAGAAAAAAAAACAAAAAACAGAGAAGTTTCTATTTTGGAAAAGAAGTGAGATTGCTACTATTAACAAATAATCTGATTACCTACTTAGAAAATCCAAACCAGTCTATGGAACAATGAATAAAAGAGCACAGTTGAGTGAGCAATGGAAGTCAATATATTTTCTTTAAAAATATTTTTTTAAGAGAGGAAGGGAAGCCGAGATCGGTTTGGCTCAGTGGATAGAGCGTCGGACTGTGGACTGAAGGGTCCCGGGTTTGATTCCGGCAAGGGCATGTACCCTGGCTGCGGGCACATCCCCAGTAGGGGGCGTGCAAGAGGCAGCTGATCGATGTCTCTCTCCCATCGATGTTTCTGACTTTCTATCCCTCTCCCTTCTGCTCTGTAAAAAAATCAATAAAATATTTTTTAAAAAAAAGAGAGAGAGAGAGGAAGGGAAAGGGATAGAGAGATAGAAACATTGATAGGAGAGGAGCATCATCAATCGGCTTCCTCCTGCTACTGGGAATCAAGCCTGAAACTGAGCATGTGCCCTGACTGGGAATCGAACAAGTGATCTTTTGGTTCCTGGGTCGACGACACTCAACTGCTGAGCCACACCAACTGGATAGAAGTCAATATATTTTCTACACCAATCAACTCTCTATATACTATAGCAAGAACCAATTAGAAATGTAACTTTAAAAACATCCTGATCATTACAGCAATAAAACTATAAGGTACCCCAAAATAAATATTTTTGCAATCATATCAAAATTTACTCAAAGATATAGAAGATAGAAAAATATTCCAAAATGATCTAAAAATGCACAAGAATTCCAATAAAAATCACTCCCAGTGTTTGGGGGGAAGGGAAGCACAAACTGATTCTACAGTTTGTCTGGGGGGAAAAGATATCCGCAAAAGTAAATACTAGAAGATATTTAGAAACATTTGAAAATATGAGAACACATGTATATTAGATATCAAGTCATCTTCTATAATAATAAAAGCGTTATATGCTAATGAGATCTGATGTACTTCTGGATGATGCTGGGGCTGCAAGGGAAGCCCTGGTTCCAGGTGCCAGAGGGAAGTGGGTGCTGGCAGCATGGGGGGGGGGGGGGGGCGGGGGAGGGAGGAAGGCCTACTCTCGAACGAATTTCATGCCTCGGGCCTCTAATACTATCTAAAACTAAAGTTAATTAAAACTTGTTTTGGCACAGCAATAAGCAAATAGATCAATGGAAGAGAACAGAATCCAGAAAAAGACCTGAGAATTGAACATGTAATAAAAATGGCATTTCAAATAGGTGCAAACAGCCAAAACCGGTTTGGCTCAGTGGATAGAGCGTCGGCCTGCGGACTGAAAGGTCCCAAGTTCGATTCCGGTCAAGGGCATGTACTGTGGCTGCGGGCACATCCCCAGCAGGGGGTGTGCAAGAGGCAGCTGATCGATGTTCCTCTCTCATCGATGTTTCTGACTTCCTATCCCTCTCCCTTCCTCTCTGTGAAAAATCAATAAAATATATATTAAAAAAAAAAAGGTGCAAACTGATACTTGAAATGAGTCAATGGCCCATACAGGAAGAATCACAGTAAATACTATTTCTTTTTTTTTTTTAATATATTTTATTGATTTACAGAGCAGAAGGGAGAGGGATAGAAAGTCAGAAACATCGATGAGAGAGAGACATCGATCAGCTGCCTCTTGCACGCCCCCTACTGGGGATGTGCCCGCAGCCAGCGTACATGCCCTTGCCGGAATCGAACCCGGGACCCTTCAGTCCCCAGTCCGACGCTCTATCCACTGAGCCAAACCGGTCTCGGCACAGTAAATACTATTTCATTACTCAATCTCTACAATAAAATATTTTCCAGATGGAATTCAAAATTTAAATGTTAAAAAAATAATGCCACATCAGAAGAAATCTTGGCAATTATAACAATCTCAAAGTAGAAATGATTTCTAAACATGACATAAAATCCAGAAGCCACAATGCAAAAGACCAACAAATAAAAACTAAGAACTTCTATATACTTCTATGTAAAAAGCGGTAAAAACAACACATTTGCTTATAGTTGAAAAAAAGAAACTGGTAAAATTTACAAGAATCGAGTGACCATGGTTACCTGTAGCTGAGGGATGGAGTCACTAGTTGAATAAGAGCAGGGATAGGATCGTTCCTTTGAGTTTTAAAACATTAATAGTTCTTTGGTTTTTAAGAAAGTTTCTTTTATTTATTTTCTGATTTGAGAGAGCGATATCAATTTGTTGTTCCACTCATTTATGTATTCATTGGCTAACTGTTTGTTTGTTTTTAAATCCTAATCCAAGAAGTAAGGATATTTTTTTCATTGATTTTTGGAGAGAGTGGAGAGCGGAAGAGAGGGGGTCGGGAGGGAGAGAGAAACATGGATGTGAGAGACACTGGTTGTCTCCTGCATGCACCTGATATGGGTTGGGGGAGCAGCGGGGCAGAACTCAAACCTGCAACCCAGGTATCCACCCCTAATCAGAATCTAACCCAAGAGACGCTCTGGTGTGAAGGCCCACACTCTAACCACTGACCTATGCTGGGCAGGGCCACTAGCTGATTCTTATGTGCCCTGACCAGGGATTGAACCCACAACTTTGGTGTACTAGCCCGACACTCTAACCAACTGAGCTACCTAGCCAGGGCCAATACTTATTTGTTAAGATATTAACATTAAAAACTTTTATACATTAAAAAAATTCCATTAAAATAAAGTGGGAACACAAACTATAAAGAGGGGGGAAATGTTTGTGATACACGTGAAGAGATATTTTCTTTAAAAATACAAAAGGCTCTAATTAATTTTATTTTCTTTATTTTTTATTAAATTTATTGGTGTGACATTGATTTACAAAATTATAGAGGTTTTAGGTTTCAGGTAAATTCTACAACACATCATCTGTATATTGTATTATGTTTACCACCCAAGTTAAGTTTCCTTCCATCACCATTTATCTCCCCTTTACCTTCTAATTAATTTTTTTAAATGAAAAGAAAACTAAAATAGAAAGCTAGTCTAAAGCCATATCATACTACTTTATGTGAAAACACTTTTCAAACTACACATAAAATTTTTGAAAAACTATAATATTTTTATAATGTGAACCATGGAAAAGTCTTTTACAGTAAGACACAAAACCCAGAAATTAACAAGGAACAGAATTTATTACATGAAATAGCTATTCAACTTTTAAATGTGTACATTCTCTGACTTACCAGTTTCCTTCCAAGAGTCTAACTTAGAAAACTACTTGTACAAGTGCACAAAGGTATGAATTCACTGTAGCACTATTTCAAATAGTTTCAGAAAATCCTGGAAAAACCTTCTTGAATGTCCATTAAAACAGGACTGGTTAAATAAACTATGGTATGCCCAATATCATGAGGCCATTAATAAGGTGGCTCTGGTCCTAGCAGGTGCTTTCAGTGGTTGGAGCATCAATCCGAACACCAAAGGGTCTTGGGTTCAATTTCTGGTCAATAGCACGTGCGGGACACAACCAATAGATGTATCTCTCTTATACTGATGTTTCTCTCTCTCTTTTTCTCCCTCCCTTCTACTCTCTCTAAAGAGTAATGAAAAAAATATCCTCAAGGTAACTGAGGGTACTAACATGAAATTATCTCTTAAGACATTGTTAAATAAAAAATATAAGCTGCTGCTCAGTATGAACTGAGCACATATATTTTTCTTAAATGAAAAGGAAGCCCACCTCATGGGAGAATATGTTTGCCAAAGATACTATTTTGATTGATTTCACAGAGAGAGAGGGAGAGAAATAGAAACATCAATGATGAGAGAGAATCATTGATTAGCTGCCTCCTTCACGCACCCTACTGGGGATCCAGCCTGAAACCCGGGCATGTGCCCTGACCAGGAATTGAGCCATGACTTCCTGGTTCTCGGGTTGACACTCAACCACTGAGCGACACTGGCCAAGCTGAACGCGTGTGTGTGTGTGTGTGTGTGTGTGTGTGTGTGTGTGTGTGTGTGTGTGTGTGTCTTTATATATATTCACATACTGTATGTATATTTTTACAAGCATATTTACACGTCATCACATGAATGTATAAAAATACCTAGAGAAAACGCTCAGAGGCCTCTACATTAGGCCAGGCAGCAGTCAGTCTGGGGGAGGGTGGTAATTGGGGAAAGAATAAAGGAGGACTTCCAATTTGTAGGGCATATACTTTTGTATTGTTTAAATTTTTTACAATCCCATATGCCTTTCTTTTGACACTTTACTAAATTCACGGGTGAAAACCTGATGGGAAAATAGAGCCGCAGAGACCTAGTATACCAATTACCAATCATTGCTGCTCAGCTCCAAATTCACGCTTCAATGTGTTGTGTTTAAGGGATAGCACACATTTTTCCTTCACAGTGAGTAAGATGTTAAACTTTCTCAGCAGAGGGTGCTAGAGGGACACTGACTGAGAAAGGGGGGTTCTACTGCTACTTCCAGCAAGGCTTAGCCAGCAGCCAGGGTGAGAGATTATGGGGTGGTGATCTGCCCCAGCCATGCAACAACCTAGAAGGCTTGCCCAGACTAGTGATAATCTTCCCACGGCTCCCTGGACAGGCACCATATTCCAGGCCTCCTGCCTGCCAAGATGCTTGGCCACTGGCTGTCCTGCCTGCCCACTTGAGTGTTTCCTCTGATCCCCTCTGCAAATCCATGCTCTCAGCCACTGGCTTCGGCTCACCTTACAGACACTGTGTGCTCCAGGCTGCTTGCTTGCACGAGCTACCCCAACACCCTTGTACACCCACAGTCCTGACCACCAGTTGCAGCCCACCTATATTCCTCTACCCCCTGAATCCCAGAGGGTTTCCTCTTTTTTTAATCCTCATCCAAGGATATCTTCCGTTTATTTCTAGAAAGTGGAAGGGAGGAAGAAGAGAAAGATGGAAGGGAGGAAGGAGGGGGAAAGAGATAAACATTCACATGAGAGAGAGAGACATACATTGGTTGCCTCCTGCATGCTCCCCTATTTGAGCTGGGAAACCTGCAACCCGGATACCTGCCCTTGACCAGGAATTGAAACTGAGATCCTTAGTCTGGGTCTGACACTCCAACCACTGAGCCAAACTGGCTAGGACTGAGCGGTGCTTCCTGCTTTCATAGGAACTGTGGACCAGCTATGGTGGGCAAACCAGTGAACTTCTCTGCCATCTAGTGGGCTAAAACTATAATAGGTGGGGCAAAAGAACAGTTATGAGTACTCAAAAGAGAATTATTCCTGTATTATTATTGTATTATTTTCCATATGAACTGTAAATCTACTTTTGCCCCACCCTGTATTTTCTCCAATGAGGCCTAAACCCTAGCCTGGGAAGGGCCCCCTTCTAATTTTGTCATTCCTTGGGTACTCTCCCTAGGCTATCATATAATATTTTCTTATCTCTTTAGTTATTCTTTTTTTCACAATTAATATAATTCCTTATATTTCTTCAACCTTTCCCAGTTTAAGTCTCCTGACTGATAAAGACTTGACTCTGAGAATGGTCCCAAGAGACAGACCCCAAAGATGGGATTTGAGAATGAGCTTGGTCGTGTGTTTAAAGCCTGGGTGCAGTGCTGAGCTCCCTGCCAACGGGAAAGGATATTAGTAACCCATTTCACACAGTGACATCACAATTAACCCAGCCTGCAGTTTTCTGTGGTGAAATGCCAAGTCAAACATGAGCTTTGGGAGTGACTTCTGTGCCTGGTTGTGTGGCAGTAATAGTGATTGTAAGGGCTGTGGTGTGGATGGATTATTTTGAGTGCACTTGAACATTTACAAAGAGAACGTTACAAGCTTGAATCTGTTAACTTTCAGTTTAAGTCATGGTCTGAGAAGCAGAAATTGTCTATAACAGCCATAAAACAATCTCATATGCCACACAGCTGCTACTGCTGTAAATCAAAAGCGAAGTTTAATTAAGTGGGTTGTTAAATTGTAACAGTTGAATTCACCAACATGTCATTTCTCATGTGAAACTTAGGGCACTAGTAAGGAAAGAAAGGAATCCTAAAAACTGGAAGATATCTGTTTAGAGGCAGAAGAAACTAACAATCCTGAACCCCCAATTTATTCTGAGTCTTCCTTAACTAGTAGAAGTAGCTTGCACTCCTTTGTCTGAGGAGACTTACTTTCTTCAGCTTGAAAACCTTTTGATGACCTTAATTGGAACAGAAGTCTTAGGAGCCTCCCTCCCCACGGCTGACCTAGCTAACACTACAGCTCTGTGGCTAACCTGTCAACAGCAGAGACCAATACATGGCCCCAATATGGTACCATTCTCAGGAGGACCAACCTGCAAGTTGATTACACTGGACTTCTTCCACCGTGAAGGGGGAACGATTTGGAATACAGACACATTCTGGATGTGATTTGTCTTCCCTACTTGTAATGCCTTTGTCAGCACCCACCATCTGTGGAATTACAGAATGCCTTATCTAATGGTGTGACATTCTGCAAAGCATTACACCTAATCAACGATCTTATTTCACAAAAAGGAAAGGGCATCAGTGGGCTCAAGTCCATGAGATCAATTAGTCTTAACCTTTTCTTCTGAAAAATTTCAAATGTAAAATAAAGTAGAATAGTATAATCAACATCCATAGCCATAGTTTAGGCTTTAAAATTGTTAATCATGTTGCAATATTTGTTTCAACTACTTTGGAAGTTTTAAAAAAACTCTTATTAAGGAAAAGTTCAAATAAAGGTAAATATAGTCAATGTAATTTAATGAACATCTATGTACTCACCACCCGGCTTCAACAAGTATCAACAGTTTGCCATACTTTTTTCACCAATCTTTGGTTCATAGATGTTCCTATCTCTCTCTACCTTTCCCTTTCTCTCTGAAATCAATAATATATATATATTACAGTTTTCAATAAAACTACAATCTATTTCATACCTAACAAAATTAACATTTAATATTAGACGTCTCCAGTTTTCTTCAAAGTGTACATGTTTTTTTTAAATCCTCACCTAAGGATATGTTTTTCTTGATTTTATTATTTTTCTATTGATTTTTTTATAGAGAGGAAGGGAGAGAGATAGAGAGTTACAAACATCAATGAAAGAGAAACATCCATCAGCTGCCTCTTGCACACCCCCTGCTGGGGATGTGCCCACATGCCCTTGACCAGAATCGAACCTGGGAACCTTCAATCTGCAGGGATGCTCTATCATCTAAGCCCAACGGGTCAGGGCTGTTTTTCTTGATTCTAGAGAAGAAAACATTGATGCGAGAGAGAAATATCAATTGGTTGCCTCCCGTATGATCTCCAACTGGGGATCAAACCCAAAACTTAGGTATGTGCTCTGATCAGGAATTGAACCCAAAACCTTGGTGTATGGGACAATTCTTCAACCAGCAGAGCCACTGGCCAGGATCAAAATCTATTTTTGTAACCATTTTTTTCAAGTTGAGACCTAAAAAAGAATTACTCACTTGCTTATTTCTCTTAAGTCCCTTATAAACTTGTTATTATCCCCACTAGAGGCCCAGTGCATGAAATTTATGCACTGGGGGTGGGGAGGGGGGAACCTCAGCCCAGCCAGTTATTCTGATCGTTCTGCCTTAAGGGTTGCTTAGACTTTTATTATATAGTTTCCCACCCCTACTTTTTATTTTCATGACATTGACTTGTTTAAGAAACCAAGTCACTTTCTGGAGTCCCTGGCCCATTAGCTCAGTTGGTTAGAGGGTCGACCAGATAGGTCAAGGTTGCAGATTCAATCCCCGGTCAGGGCACATGCAGGAATCAACCAATGAATGCATAAATAAATAGAACAACAAATCAATATTTCTCCCTTTCTCTTTCTCTCTCAAATCAATAAATAAAAATTTAAAAAATTTTAAAAAGAGACCAAGTCACTTTCTGGATTTATCCCATTGCTTCCTGTGGAACCTTTTAACTTTTTTTCTCTATCATAGCCTGTATTTTCTGAAACTGTATTATAGCTAAAGATGTGATTAGATAAATGGTTCCCAACCATTTTTTGGCCATGCCCCACCTAAGCATCTCTAAAATCCTGATGCCCCTCCCACCTCGTGACATGTAATTCTTATTATTCAAAAAGTGAACTTCTGCCCTAGCTGGTTTAGCTCAGTGTAAAGAGCGTCAGCCTGAGGACTGGGTTTAATTTCTCTCAAGAACACATGCCTGGGATGCAGGCCTGATCCCCAGTGAGGCTGTGCAGGAGGCAGCCGATCAGTGATAATCTCTCATCATTGATGTTCCTATTGCTCCCTCTCCCTTCCTCTCTGAAATCAATAAAAATATATATTTTAAAAAGTGAACTCCTATTCATGTGGAGGAAGCCTAAAAGGCCATTAACTTGGTCTATACAAGCTTCCAAAGAACATGGCATCCAGGAAAGAGAAAAATAAAAGAACAAAAAGGCAGTTGAAGTACTGGGGAATAAATACTAAGAAACTGTTTTAAAAAATAATAATATGAAGTGATATGAAAAATTAGCAAAATTTCAAAACAATGGAGAACTGAAATGCATAAATATGTGACAATATATATTTATATACTGTATATGAAGCCCATAGAACCATAAGAAATGCAGACTGTCACTGTAAATAACTCATTCTTGATTGCCCCCTGAAAAATCAAATTGCCCCCCTATGAGGCATGTACACCACATTGGGAACCACTGGATTAGACTCTAGTTGAACATTTTTGGCAGAAATGCTTTATAGGCAATGACATGGTGTTTGTGCTGCATCACATCTGGAGTCAGCATTATATCGGGTTTGCTATGAAGGATGTTGACATTAACAAGGGAATTAGGATGGTGATGGCACATCCTTCACTGTAAAGTCATATTTCCCCCTTTGTAACAAGCAAGTGGTCTGTGGGATGGCACAATGGTTGCATCAGTACGAGTTTAATCCGGAGACAGAAAGCAAGGACTGACTAAATAGGTGAAGTTTCATATAAAGAACTCTTTAACTGTGATAACAAAGTAACTGTAAGATAAAACTCTGTCCTCCCCTAGGGCTTAGGAGAAAGGAAGGACAAACTTAGAACAAGATGGAGGTACCCTCCCTAATTGGTGTTCCAACCTTGACTGAAAAGATATAGTTGCAGCCCACTGGGTAGTGGAGAAGATGGTTGGTTTGCCAGGGCCAGAGCTGGCCCATAATCACTATGCAAGTAGGAAGCAATCCTCCTTGACACAGATGAGCCATAGCTGGTGGCCAGGTTCATGGGGTTGCACAGAGTGAGAGCACCAATGTGAGGGGGAGACCTGAAACATGCAGTGCCTGTATAGAGAGAGCCAAAGGAAAATGGACACCAGTCTAGGCCAACGCTGTGAGGTTATGAAGGAATTGTTTGTTCTGGGTGTGTGTGTGAGGCAGAGCATCACCAGGTGTCCTCATACCCACACTGCTGACTGACCTGCTGCTGGAAACAGAGTTCCCTCCTCCTGCAGTGTCCCTACACTGCCTTCTGCTGAGAACAGCTAACATCTAGTTCACGTGGAGCATGTATCAAAGGGTGAATTTGGAGTTGACAGATAAATTGATAACTGACACTATCTACCCTTTGACTACTCAGCTCCATATGTACCCTCTATACACTTTCAAACTTCCTCATAACAACAAAAGTCTACATTTTTGCTATTGAAGCTACCACCATTCTTTTTACAACTAAATACTCCTTCCCAAAATGAGAAAACAATCTTAACAGGCATGTCTATCACTGTAGTAATTTCTCCTTCAGTCCCACTGAATAATTCATGCTACCCAAAAATGAAATTGTAAAGTTAACCTTCAATTATTTGTGTGTAAATGAAAAAAGGGGAAGGAGAGAGAAGATATTGGCTAGTGTATACATATAAAGACATGCATATAACAAGTGTGAAGAAAATGTGCAAAGTGACTATAGGCTTCATTTCTGTAATTGGCCATGAGATTGTAGTTGTTATCTATGGCTTCCTTCAACTGCCCATTTCTTGTCCTCAGTCAGAACCTGCACTGCTCTGGTTCTTTAAATAATGGAGTGACTCAAACCTTCATTTCAGTCATTCTGCTTTCTTTGGTTGCCGAGGTTTTTCATTAAACTTTACAAACAGGTACAGAAGTACTAAGCGGTGCCCCAGGGAATCAATCCCCTGAGTGTCAGACATAGTCCTTCTTGCCTCCATTATGTAGCAGCAACTCAGTTTCCGCCTGGTAATCAGGATAATCACTTCGGCCAGTAAATTAACATCATTTTCTTAGGCCTGTTGGTTCAGTGGCATAAGGAGCCCAGAATGGCAAGGCAGCGCTCTTCTCTTCCAATTCAGTGAATCTATTGTATCTCCTGGTGGAAACATTCTCCCCATGGAGACGAACCTCTCCAAACCAATAGATCTCAAAGTTATGGAACTGGAAGCAACATTTTTTGTATAAGAGTCAGTAGGTATAATAATGAGAAGAGCGCCTCTCACTTCCATCCTAGGACTCAGCGCCATGTAATAGCCTCTGATGCAAAGCACAAGCCCTTTTAGGATACTGGCTCCCAACTGGTGCTATAACCGAGTTGCCAATGAATTTAGGCCAGGCACTCCTGGCGATGGGGTATACCAATGCTCCAGGGAGTCAAGCTCAGATGATTTCTTGGCTGTGTCCACTGCAGTAACAGAATGTCACTGAGAACAGGGTGGTCAGACCAGAGTGAGTGATCACTAGGAAGAAAGAAAATGGAAGCAAGTATAGGTGACAGTTTTCAGATTTGGGGGAAGGGGAAGGAAAATACAGGACAAAGAGGAATTTATTTTTTGAATAGGGAAGTTTATTTTTTGCTAGGATGGGAAGATTTGGTTATACTTGAAATCTGGTAGAGAGCAACTGGGGATAGGGATGGTGGAAAACAATGTTGATAAATGGTCTTCAAATTTCCCTGCTGCAAAGAAACACCTGGGTTCTTATTAAAATATAGATGGAATTCCCAGGGCCCATCCCAGAGATAACAGAGTAGACTGGACTTAAGAAGCTGCATGTAGCCAGCATCTCAGGTGATTTGATGTAAGGGGTCCTGGACAACAGCAGGAGAAACACTGGCTGAGGGAGGGTGTGGGTGGATGGAACCCAGTTTCTGACAAGGGAGACAGGTGCTCATCTCCTCAGAGAGTAGGAAATAGAGCAGGCAGGTTTGCTCGGGGACACCTAGGTCCTTCTATACAATGACTTCCAGTTCTCCAGGAAGCATGAGGTGAAATTAGCTGTTGGGAGGAGGGACCAAGGAGACTTTAATTTTCAGTATTTCCAAAATGTTTTGTTTACAATTAAATGTTTGTTTGTTTTGTATAATCTTCTAAAAGAAAAGCAGAGCCCTTGTGGTGAGTGTAGGCTGACCCCACATAACAGGACTATGAGGGCCCAGTTGAAGCTGATAGCCATGGATTTGTAGTAGACTCAACCTTCCTGTGTCAGACCCTCATCGCAGTGCTCAGCAGCCTCGATAGGGCACAGAGATGGTGAGTGGTGTGGTTCTGGGACAGTCAGGTGCCAACAAAAGGCCAAGGAACAAGATTGTCAGGGAAAAGGCAAGAAAGAAACGGAAATGACTGACCATGGCTGTACACCAAGCTGGACAGGGAGAGACACATTTATAGAAAGAAATTCTGCATGTGGACACAATAAAAACAGTGGATTCCAGAAATGAGGATCACAGTGAGGTGAAAGACAGGTGTATTAGAAGGTATCAGTGTCAGCGAGGACAGGAGCTTGTGGCCAGAGAGGGGGCTGTCTGAATTTAACGGGTGAAGTAGAGTCGTTCTGGATGAGAACAGCACACAGTTGGGGTAGCTGAAGTGGATAAAATCACTTGGGTAGAGCTCATGGAACCCTGAATCGAGGTAGTCAGGTAAATTACCCTAGAAGATGCAAGAACTGGGATGCTTAGGAGGCTGTGGGCCAAAGTCTCCAAACAATCAGGGAAGGGTACAGTCCAGGAAGTTGTCAGTGACACAGACTAGGGTGGGAAGAAGGCCCTGTATGGGTGCTCAGTAAGGGTCAGGGAGTGAAGAGCATCAAAGCAAGGACCACTTCCCAAGGCTTTGAGGTAAAAAAGGTCTTTGCAGGGATAGTGAGGTGACTCAAGCCTTGAGGGTAACATGGGGTGTGGATGGGCAGAGGGAAGGACAGCAGGGAGTATGGCCTCAGAAAAGTCTAGGGGTGTAGATTTTATGAGGACAGGCCACACCTTCAATGAGGAATGCTGGTTATATCTTTCTCTTCTACTCAAAGGTCCCAGAAGTGGAAATCCCCTTAGCAGCAGTAAATGGACTCTAGAGTCTAACGCCGGAAAATCACTAAACCTAGCAGCTCTGGTCACCTCAATTCCAGCCTCCTCGAGGAAACAGTGAAGAAATTCTCCTGCCAGTGCAGCTAAAATGATGGAAATGTGTGGCCTACTACAGTGTGAGAAGAGCCCTGTGTGAAAATAGATGATCTTTAGCTCTGGCTTAGTTGGTTGAGTATTTTCTCATGCACCAAGGGATTGCTGGATCGATTCCCGGTCAGAACACTTGATGGGGTTGTAGGCTTAATCCTTGGTAGGGGGCACACAGGAGGTAGCCGATCGATGGTTCTCTCTCATCAATATTTCTTCTCTCACCCTTCCCCTATCCTTGTCTTCAACTAAAACATATTAAGAATAAATACAGGATCTCCAGCCTGGGTTGACAAACACTAGGAATGAAGAAGCACATTACATCTAGCCTTGGGGAATAATCTATTAATTACAAAATATCCAGGCCCTAAAGAGAATCCATCATCATCCCTGAAATCCCTTGACTCCTACCTCCTTCAAAAACAAATACTGTCCTGGCCTGTGTTTCTCAATGAAAGGTGTCATCCCATGTACTGAAAGGTGGAGGGTTCAATTCCCAGTGAAGGGCATGTACCTGGGTCAGGGCACATGTGGAGGCAACTAATGAATGTGTCTCTCACATTGATGTTTCTTTGACTCTTTCTCCCTTTCTCCCCCACTCCTGCCTCCCTTCCACTCTCTAAAAATCAATGGGAGCCAAGACCGGTTTGGCTCAGTGGACAGAGCGTTGGACTGCGGACTGAAAGGTCCCTGGTTCGATTCCGGCAAGGGCATGTACCTTGGCTGCGGGCACATCCTCAGTAGGGGGCGTGCAGGAGGCAGCTGATCGATGTCTCTCTCTCATCGATGTTTTTGACTTTCTATCCCTCTCCCTTCCGTTCTGTAAAAAATCAATAAAATATATTTTAAAAAATAAATAAAAAAATAAAATAAAAATCAATGGGAAAAATATCCTTGGGTGATGATTAACAAACAAAAAACAAACACAAATACTACTAAAAAACAACTGTACACTGTTGCTAGAAAAGTAAAGTGATTTACTACAGAAAACAATATGATAGTTCCTAAAAATATTAAACAGAATTACCATAAGGTAATTCTGGGTGTATATCCAATAAAATTGATAACAGTCTTAAAGAGCTATTTTTATACTATTTTTCATAGCAGCATTATTCACAACAGCCATGAAGTCGAAGTAACTTAATTGTCTATTAAAGGAAGAACAGAAAAGGAAAATACAATATATATACAATGGATTTAACAAGAAAGCTGATTCTGATGCATTCTATTGTCATGGACGAACCTTGAGGACAGTATGTTAAGTAAAATAAGCCAGTCACAAAACAGCAAATAATGTATGATTCCACTTATATCACCTATATAAAGTAGTCAAATTCATAAAAACAGAAAACAGCAGAATGATGGTTGCCAGGGATAGTGGAGGGAGAGAATGAGGAATTATTATTTAATGGATATAGAGGTTCAGTTTTGCAAGATGAAACATTTCTGGAAAGTGGTTGCACAATGATGTGAAAATATCTAACACTACCAAATTGTACCTTTGCATGAATAAGATAATAAATTTTTATCATCTGTTAACTACAATTTTTAAAATGTTCATAATTATATGTGCAAAAAAGAAAACAACCCAAACACACAAACTCCAAAAAATCTGCTAAAATAGTCTAGTTTGAAGAAGAGTTTCAGAAATACACAGGGTTTGGCAAAAGTAAATTTACAGTTGTTCATATGAAAAAATATATACTCCTATTCTATATAATAAAAGCCTAATATGCAAAGTGTCCAGTTGTCTGTTCAACCAATCAAAGCATGATATGCTAAGGTTGCTCAACCACTCGTTATGACGTGTACTGACCACCAGAGGGCAGATAACTAGACCAGTTGTTATGACATGCACTGACCATAAGCTCCAACCAGTAGGTTAGCTTGCTGCTGGGGTCCAGCGATCGGGCCTGAGCGAGACAGGCTGGACTCACCCTGGAGCCCTCCTGCAGTCCCTCCTCGGCCGGCCAACCTCCCATGTCACTCCACAGCCCCAATTGTGTATTGGTGGGGTCCCTCAGCCTGGCCTGCACCCTCTTGCAATCCAGGACCCCTCAGGGGATGTCGGAGAGCTGGTTTCAGCCCAATACCATAGACCAGGCTGAGGAACCCAGCTGGCGCACAAATTTGTGCACCAGGCCTCTAGTACAAGAATAAACTTTGTTGTTATATGCTGTTTTAGAACCCTATACCCCTCCATTACAGTGATTATGACCAAACAAATACTGAGTCGTTATTATTTATCAACAGTCTCCTCC
Organism: Antrozous pallidus; assembly: GCA_027563665.1. Taxonomy (NCBI): domain Eukaryota; kingdom Metazoa; phylum Chordata; class Mammalia; order Chiroptera; family Vespertilionidae; genus Antrozous; species Antrozous pallidus. The sequence continues at coordinate 32,306,870 of CM050518.1, forward strand.
GCTGGCTATTAAGTTCTATGAGGGGAGACAGGGTCCATGTCTTTTTATTGGTTGATACATTCAGCCTGGCAAAGGGGAACAAGATTAATTAATGGTATTATCCCAAATTGGGTTTCTAGGATAAAAACAGCTAAAATTCTGAAGCCCCATAGAATTAATCAACATTCCCTCTCCTTGGCTTTTCCAACTGGTAAAGTTTCCAGAACACTACCTTCAAAGAAAAAGGATCCTGTTCTATAGATAGGACTCAAAATGCTCTGTCTGCCACCTGTTTATCATTCATTCATTTTACTAGAACATGTAGTAAGTCCTGGCATGAGGCTATACACAAATACAGATAAACACCAAGTATCTGCACTTAAAGCATTTCCACTCTGTGGAGAAGCTAGGAAATGCTATTTTATTTTCTTGTAAAAACCAAACAAACAAACCTATGCTTTAGCACAGGTTCTAGAATAAGGCTGAGTTCAAATCCCCACTCTAGGACTTAGTAGCTGTGTAACCTGGTCATCTAACCTCTCTGTGTCTGTTTCCTCATCAGTAAGAAGGGTTAATAATGATCCCCCCAAACAAACAAACAATAATGATACCTATTTCGTGGGATTGTGAGACTTAAGTTAATACAGATAAAAGTACTTAGCAAAGTGTATAGTACATAGAAAGGCACAACTTCTGTTAGCCAAATAATATATGCTCCACAGTACGGCTTTGACTTCTACACCTTTCTTGCAGTACCGCACACCAGGTGACCACAGGCTAGCCACGCAGGTCAACACTTCCACTTCCTGGTTCAGCAACAAAGCTAAAACTTCATATCATCAATAGGAGTTCTATAATAACCAGGCCATTATTTTTAGTACTCTCTTTTTTAACAAGCCTGCATAGGCAACATATATTTACAAAAGTAATACAAGTTAATATTTTCAAAAGTGTATGCTGTGTTGTTATAGACGCTAAATTTCATGCCAATTACATCCCTTCTCCACAAAAACATATATCATTGTTATTTCCTCACTTTACTGATTTTAACTAAACCTTTGCAAATTTTTTTTCCATATGGTATGGAAACATACTAAAAATAACGCAACAGAGGTCTAAAAATTGCCACAAGGCATTTGTCCTTCTTACGGGAAAAAATGGTGTCTTCTATTAAAATAAGATCCCAGCCCTAATCGGTTTGGCTCAGTGGATAGAGCGTCACCCTGCAGACTGAAGGGTCCCAGATTCCATTCCGGTCAAGGGCATGTACCTTGGTTGCCGGCACATCCCAAGTAGGAGGTGTGCAGGAGGCAGCTGATCGATGTTTCTCTGTCATCGATGTTTCTAACTCCCTATCCCTTTCTCTTCCTTTCTGTAAAAAGTCAGTAAAAAAAATATATTTTTTAAAAAGAAATAAGATCCCAATGAGATGTCTTTGTGATCTTTAGTTGCAATCAATGAAGTGTTTTTTTTTTAAAAAAAACTTTATTGGGCAACTACTTACTACATAGCAGGCACTGTTCTAAATAAGCACTGGAGATAAAGAGACGTAAGAAATATGCTTTCAGCCCTCAAGAAACTTGGTTTAGCAGAAAAAACCTACTATACAAACATTGCCCTACTGTGCCATACATAGCAGACCCTGGCACTAGGTCCAAAGGAAGGTCAGCTGTCTCTACTGGGTTGGGTCAGGGAAGAGTACAGAAAGGACCCTAAATGAGCAAGAATGGTCCAGACAGATAAACAATGAAGGAAATAGCAGTGCCCACAGAAGGAACTGCACGCTGGGGCAAACACAGGGAGCCACGAAAATTCACGCTATATTGGGGTCCTGTTCTGTGCAACCGAACACAAAATTTGGGTACAAGAGAGGCAAATGAAGTTGGAAAGATAAATAGGAGCCGACTCATAGATCTAACAAGATTAGATCGTACCAAGGATAATGATGTAAACAATTTACACTTCAGACAGATCAGTGGACTCTACGACTCCCATGAGAGGAATGTCCTTAGCTGGGGGTCCCAACTCGCGCAGCCCCGGATTCACCGACGACTGATCCCCTTCTCCCCGTCTTAGTCAGCACTGTTTACCCCCCCCCCCCCCCCCCCGCCGTGCGCCCCTACGCCTCTCCTCTCGGAGCGCCCCTGTGGTCTGATTTCAGCAGGATCTCCGGGCAGGAGCCTGGGCACCCGCTGTCACCAGGCGGCCTCCTTTAACGTGATCTGAGCATCATTCAGGAGGCTGACAGACTAGGCTTCAGCGCTAGGCTCTGCCCCTACTAGTGTGACCACTAGGCTTGCCTCAGTTTCCACGCGTTGGGTGGCAGACGCCGGGGGAGAGCCGGCGAGGGGCGGACCCCAGCGCCGAGTGACGGGGTCGCGCGCTGCGGGCTCCGCCCCGACTCGAGCCGGCGGGAGAGCGGGGTAAGCCAGGCCGTGGGTGGGAGGGCGGGGCGGCTCACCGATAAAAGGCAGAGTCCCCGAGCGGGTTCCAGTTTGCCGTGTAGCAGTCCATGGCTGGTGCAGGGGGCTGCTGGGCAGCACCGAAGAGACACCCGCCGAGCAAGGGCTCCAGGCCGGCACTTCCGCTTCCGCCCTCCTGGATCACGTGGCGAGGCCGCCGCCACTGCCTTGAGCGTTCTGGGCAGCTGCTTTCGGCTGCCGCCGCTCCCCCGCCCACACCCGGGCCTAGTTCCCGCCTCGGTGGGCCCGGCTCTGGTTTCTGCTCCGACGCGGCAGCCAGCCCCGCCTCCTTCCTGTCCCCTCGGGCATTGAGGGTGCACAGGGCGGGACATGGGTGACCGGAAGTGGGAGCTATGAGCGTCGCTGCCCCGGGCGCCGAGGCTCGAGGCGCCGTCGGGGCCGCCGCGACGCACGCATGGAGAACGCTGGGCGCCGGGCTTCGCACCGACAGCTAATCGGGTTGCACGGGCTCTGTGGGGCGGGGACTGTGCAGCACCGACCGACCTCCCCGGGCGCGGGAACATGAGGCCAGTCCTAGAGCTCAGTGCAGGCGAGGCGCGCGGTGCGCGGGCCTGCCCTGTTCGCGGGTGAACTCCTTGGCGCTCCGGGAATCGGTAATTGGCGCGAGCGGGTGCGCGCGCATGCGCGAGGCGGTGGCGGGCACGTGGCGGGGCACTGGGCGGTGCCGGGCGGGAAGCGCCTCTGTGGCCCGGAGGCCTACAGGCCTGGCGACCCCCTGCCTCTGGCACCAGCTGTGACCGAGGCCCTTGCCACCATGGGCCCCACACCGCCACCGCCTGGTCCCTGTAGCCCTGAGCTGCCGGGGAGGGGCCGGCACTGGTCTCATTTATCCTGCGTTCGGCCCTGCGGCAGACCTGCCCTGAGTTCCCGCCCTCTGCGCCCTCGCGCGGCTAAGTGGCCTCTTCCTGCAGCCGGGTCGTTGTCAACAGCGACATGGTCTTCTGTCTGGAGAACAAGGAGCCGCGCTGCCCCCGGCGAAGCGCCATGGTTCACCTCCAGGCGTCGGAAGTCCAACAGCTGCTACACAACAAGTTCGTGGTCATCTTGGGGGACTCAAGTGAGTGCCCCTCTAGGATCACACTTCTCAGGCCCGCACCTGCAGCCTGTTCTCTAAGTCTGGAGACTTTGTCTCCATCTCTAACCTCCTCTTTGACCCTCTAGTCTATTCCAGTCCAATAGGTTTTCTCATTTTATTTCCCTGTGCACTTTCACAGATGTCCTGACAGATGTAACCTGTCAAGCTTTTCACACCATCTTGCTTATCGGTTTTTTCCTCCCTGACATCTCCCATAATTTCCCTTATGGGAGCAGGTGACTCAGCTGACTTCTGCTAGGTGATCTCAGGTCACTGTATACTAAGTTGGGGGTGGTGCACAACTAGAAGAATCAGTGGCAGTGCCAGGACTTTTGAACCTCACCCTTTCTCCTGCCTCAAAGTGTACACTCCACAGAAGTGGTGTTGGGCAACCCCAACCCTAGAAAAATGAGGAGCCTGGACCTGGGAGACACTGGGATGGGGTGAGGCTTGCCTTGGCCCCACGATCTGTCTCTCTGCAGTCCAGCGAGCTGTGTACAAGGACCTGGTGCTCCTGCTCCAGAAAGACTCACTGCTCACAGCCGCCCAGCTGAAAGCCAAGGTGAGGGAAACTTGGTAGTAATGCCAGTGGTGGGTGGGCACAGACCTGGCCTGGCAGGATTTTCCTCCCTGGCATGGGTCTGACCAGCTGGGTATGGGGGTGGGCAGGGGGAACTGAGCTTTGAACAGGACCAGCTGGTGGCTGGGGGTCAGCTGGGCGAGCTGCACAACGGGACACAGTACCGAGAGGTCCGCCAGTTCTGTTCCGGTTCTGGCCACCACCTTGTGCGCTTCTACTTCCTCACCCGAGTTTACTCCGAGTACCTGGAGGGCGTCCTGGAGGAGCTGACATATGGGCCTACTCCGGACCTGGTGATCATCAACTCCTGCCTCTGGGATCTGTCCAGGTTGAGGCGAGGGGAGAGGGAAATATTGGTTGGGGGTGGAGGTATGGCTCAGAGGCCATCTACCTCTGTGCTGTTGCCCACCCACTGTGCTGCCCAACAGGTATGGCCGCTTCTCAATGGAGAGTTATCGAGAGAACCTGGAGCGGGTGTTCATGCGCATGGACCAGGTGTTGCCAGACTCCTGCCTGCTGGTGTGGAATATGGCAATGCCCCTGGGAGAGCGTGTCACTGGGGGCTTCCTTCTCCCTGAGGCAAGTGACCCAGCCCCAGGATGGAAGGAGGAGCAGTTGATTAGTAGGTACTGTCCACCCCCAGCCTGCTTCATTCTGTGGCTCTTAGACGCTATACTTTGTCTGTCTCAGCTCCAGCCCCTGGCGGCCTCTCTGCGGAGGGATGTGGTTGAAGGGAACTTCTATAGTGCAACGCTGGCCGGGGACCACTGCTTCGATGTCCTGGACCTCCACTTTCACTTCCGGCATGCAGTGCGGCACCGGCACCGGGACGGCGTCCACTGGGACCAGCATGCCCACCGACATCTCTCACACTTGCTTCTGACCCATGTGGCTGATGCCTGGGGGGTGGAGCTGCCCAAGCGTGACTACACCCCTGGTGAGCCCTGTCATGAGCCGGGAGGGTCGTGATGCAGAGAGGGCCCTCACAGCACAGGGCCCACAAACAGAACAGGAGAGAGATACTCTACAGGTCCCTAAGGATTGCTTCTTTCTCACCCCCTGTGGGAGGGTATTATCACAGGAGCAACAGGGCAGTCCATGTTGGTTCTTCTGGTCTAGCCATATAGTCACTTTTGGCTTTTTGGCTTCTACAAGCATTGAGTACACGAGAGCATGTCAAGAGATGCCTATCCTACAGATGAACTAGAAAGAAATGGGAGTACTTTGAGCTAGGCATGGAAGTGAGGGGTAGAAAGACAGAAAGGGAGGAAGGCCAATCCAAGAAGAAGTCCCATAGCTGGTGCTGTCAGCCTTTTGATTCCTGCCTGCTCCAAAGGGGCATCATGGCCGAGTGTTTTTACATCTGCTTCTCCTCTGGATCGTGCCCTCAAAGGAAAAGTTTCCTGCTTCCCTTGTTGACAGCTCACGAGCCCTTTTGCTTCCATGTTTCGCACAGTTGCTGTGTGCAGTTTCTACAAGTTAGTGTTTGATGAATGAGAGACATGAATTGTGTTAGAAAGCTCTTCATCAAAGCCCTGGAGGGGATGGTGGCATAGGAATGTTATAGAGGCAGACTTCTGGGGCTTGGCAGCCAGGAGTTGGAGCATCAGGGAGGTAAATTTGGACTTTGATTATATAGTGGTCCAATGTCCTTGTTTTTTAGATGAGAGAACTGATCTTCAGCAAAGGAGGGATGCTTAAGGGCTGTAAGGCTAGATTGGGGTGGCTCAGGTCTCCTGAGTCCAGTTTATAGCTACAGAAATAGTGGATTCAAAAGGCAGAGTTGGGTGGGAGACTTGAGTTTGGTGAGTTTGGTCAGGAAGTTCTGTTTGAGGTACTGTGGAAATATTGAGCAGATTTAGAGTCAGTAGTGTCCACAGAGAGATGGAAGCTGAAGGGCATGAGTGTGAACCTCAAAGGAGATAGGAGAACAACAGCCACATTTTGGAGGTGGAAGGAAAGAGAGGCTAATGGAGGAAACAAAAGGAGATGGAGGTAGAGACATTTTCAGGGAGGATGAGTCTATTGGCCATGTCATGTGACTGTCAGGAAGAAAGGAATTTGTTAAATTTGCCAGGAGGTGGCTACATTTAGTGGGAAAAGTGTACATAATTGGAGCAGGGTTAAAAGTTAGCAGTTGCTGAGGGAATGGAGATTGGGCACAATACTCTGGACATTTGAAAGGAACAGGGCACTACTGGGGGAAGAGGGTGGCAGAATCTTTATTGTTTGTAAAAGAAAAGATTTACTAACTTATTTATCAGTCTGTGGTTAGCTGCGCGGAGAGGGAAAGACTAAAGACCCAAGAGCTGGGCAAACAAAGGTAGATGGCTCTTTGGAGGAGAGCATGAGGTCAGAACAAAGGTGGATGTACTGATTTTTGAGAAAGGCAAGGGAAAAGGAGCTTGGCCTGAAATGAGAGGGAATGAGGAAAAGTGGGTAGATGGCAGAAGGTACTCCCACCTGGCGGAGGGAGTAGAGGTTTAGGAGAGTGGAGGGCTAGAGTTCAGGGCAGCCTGGCCTCTCAGGCCTTCCTAAAACAACCATCCCATTCCTAGACCCATGGATTGAGGACTGGCCAGAGCCGGATCATCTGTTCCAGGGGAGCCAGGGGCAGCCCCCAGACTTTGGGGAGCAGCTGGCCTTGCCCCCACCTTCTCCCTTGCCCCTTCCCATGCCTTTTCTCTACCCTCTTCCTCAGCCCTCCCCACCTCCCTTGTTCCCACCCCTGCCCCAGGATGCCCCTTTTTTCCCATGCCAGCCCTTTCCACCCCATGAATTCTTCAATTATAATACCACGGAAGACTTCTCAGTGCCACCCCATTTAGGTAGGTGCCTCTGCAGCCTCCCATCACAACTTTCCCAGCCTCTGCTCGCACCTTTCCCAGCCTAGCCCCCCGTGTCCAGGCAGGCTGAGAGCAGTTGGATAACCCTTGTGCTCCAGGCTTCCCACTCCCTCCTCAGGATTGGGTTCAGTCATAGCTCAGTCTAGAATAGCGTGTGCAGACTCACTAGCCAGCTTATTGACTGTCACCGTTTCCCGGTGTGGAGGGAGTATTGCCGTTTTGTGCACAGGGAAACTGAGGCCCGAAGAAACTTACCCTGGAGGACCAGAGCAGCCTACAGGCAGGGCTGGGCTCACCCTGGCTAGAAGCCCACTCTGATAAACGACTGGTTCTTTTGTAGGATGTGGCCCTGGAGTGAACGTTGTGCCCGGTCCACTGCCACCTCCAGTTTCTGGCCCTGCCCCCCATGGTCAGCACCGGGGCCCGGTGGTCCACCGGGGAATGCCACGCTGTGTTCCCAGCAGCCCCTACCATGTGCCGAGGACGGGGGGACCCTGCAGGCAGCGGCTCAGACACTCAGACAGACTGATCCACACATACAAACTGGACAGGCGGCCTCCTGCACATTCGGGGACATGGCCTGGGTAGACTGGACCTTGGGCTGGGCTGGATGTGCCAATGGCCCTGCAGGGCCTGCCTGCCACCCAGGTGCTGGGCCATGGTGTTGCTGTGCCTGGCATTGTTCTTGTCCATTGCTGTCACCAATAAAGGCATGGAAGAACAGAGTGGCATCTTCCTGTGTCTCCCAAACCATGACCTTAAGAGTTGGGAGGCTGCTTCTGGGCCCTTTCCAGCTTTAGAAATTTGTTTGTTTGGAAATCGTTAAATGTGACTTTCCTGTTGCCTCACACCCTCATTCTCACTAGAACACATATATACTGTGTGTTCTTGGGCAGGTTACCTCTTGCCAGCAGCTTGTCTGGGATTGGAATAGCAAGGGCTGAGTTGAAATTGTCAACATTTTACTTTATTTAATACATTTTGGTTGATTAATTGATTTTAGGGAGAGCAAGAGAGAAATATTGATTTATTGTTCCACTTATTTGTGCATTCCTTGGTTGATTTTTTTTTCCAAAAGATTTATTGATTTTTTTTTTAGAGAGAGGGAGAGAGAGAAACATCATTGTGGGAGCACAACATTGAATCAAACCAGCAACTAGCAACCTCTCCGTGCACAGGACAATGCCCACATTGGTTGATTCTTCTATGCCCCCTGACCAGGGATCAAATCTCCACCCTTGATGTATTGGGGTGATGCTCTAACCAACAGCTATTTGGCCAGAGCGAAATCGTCAACATTTTATGTGGAATTTATGGATCTGGGTAATTCTTACCTATACCAGTTTCTCTCATGTATTCATATGTATGTTCAACAGTCATGTGTTCTTGGAGATAGAAAGACACATACCTTACCTTGCACAGTGCTCGGCATATGGTGGACACTCAAGTGATTGGATGTAATCAAGAAGCTCCCAAACCCAAGTGGAGACTGGTTAGAAATCCATTATTTAATTAATACAATGTGCACTAAGGGCAGAATGAACACAGACCAACTTATTTGGTGGTGGGGGAATTCCAGGGTGGGCGTAGAGAATTGCGTCAAACTCTGTAAGGAAGTGAATACAGGTCTCAGCTTGACTTTAAGTTTGTGACTAAGCGTCAAGGGTGACGTGGGCTAAATGGTGGCATGGGGTGGAGAATGGATTGTGGAGTAGGAAAATAAGGAAACAACCCCACAAATAATCTTCAAATAGAATTGGATGGAAGAGCCGAGACCGGTTTAGCTCAGTGGATAGAGCGTCGGACTGCGGACTGAAGGGTCCCGGGTTCGATTCCGGTCAAGGGCATGTACCTTGGCTGCGGGCACATCCCCAGTGGGGGGCGTGCAAGAGGCGGCTGATCGATGTCTCTCTCTCATCGATGTTTCTGACTTTCTATCCCTCTCCCTTCCGCTCTGTAAAAAATCAATAAAATATATTTTAAAAAAAAAAAAGAATTGGATGGAAGAGAGGAATGCAGAGGTGTGCCAATGGCCCTGCAGGGCCTGCCTGCCATCCAGATGCTGGGCCATGCATTCTTTCCATACTTTTTATTGAAATTTTACCTTGGCAAAGGATACAACATCTAACCGTTTGATGAAGGTCATCAAAAGTGTTGATCCTTGCTAGCAATCTAAGTGCAAGTGAAGCTGCTAGGTTAGCACACACTGGTGTTGGGGAAACTGGTACATTAATAGATATAGCCCTTTAGAGAGCAACCTCAACAGAGCAGTTGAAAATCGAACGAGACAGTGCCTGAAACAAGGTTGGTTTTCTTTGGGATAGCCCGAAGTTGAAGGGAGCATACATAAATGAAAGCAAGCCTTTTGTTTAGGACATAAAATACAGATTATTATTTTTTGCCAAAAAAAAATATTTCCTTTGTTAATAAAACCCATCCTTTGAACAGCCCTCTTCAGCTGCATCCAGTTTGTCCAATCCCATGTTCACACCTTTCTACCTTTCCTGAAAACATATTCTCTGAACATTTTGCACCTCTGCTTCTGAAGCTTCTTGGTACCGCTAGAGAAAAACTACACCTGGGCTGATTTACAGAAGGAAATCATGAGTTACTCGGCCTCATGGGACCCCTCTGTTGGTTGCCATCCTGTTCTCTTAAGAATTTCATCACCTTCCCTATCGAGCCATTCCTAGGCTTTTCCACTCCTTTCAAACCCCATCCCAATTCTGGAACTCTCACTCTGTAAGCACCTTGAGACTGCAGAGGGCTCCATGTTCCCATCATTTTACCTCTGCACTTCTAATTTCCACCCCATCTTGCTGTGTGTCTCCCAACATTTTCTTCAGCGCCCCAACATAGATTTGAAGGTCATCAAAATGGTGGTGAAAAGTTATCTTCAGTTGTCATATAAGCCTATAATACAATACACTTGACTTCTGCATTGTAGATTTTATTCAGTCATGACTGGAAACAGTCACATACAAGTTATTACATGCATTTGAATTATTTCACGGCAGTTCCATTTGTAATTTTTTGAGGTGACTCCATACTGTTTTCGACTAGATTCTTGTTTTTTTAAAGAATGCCTCCAGTATCCTTTCCTTTGCCATACCAATATATTCCTGAAAGGAGTAGCAGTGGTTCTCAACCTTTCTAATGCCACCACCCTTTAATACAGTTCCTCATGTTGTGGTGACCCCCAACCATAAAATTATTTTCATTGCTACTTCATAACTGTAATTTTGTTACTGTTAATGAATCGTAATGTAAATATCCGTGTTTCCAATGGTCTTAGGCTCTGCAGCAGCGGTTCTCGTGACCCACAGGTTGAGAATGGCTAGCAGGGTCACCTAAGAGTAGAAGATGCAATAGCACTTCAAATGTGATGCCAGCATTATTTTCCCAGTGTGTGTGTGCTAGGGGAGGAGGGAGAAATCTTTTAATAAAAGAAAATGAATGGAATTTTTTTTCAAAACAGTTTAATCAAACACAGTATCCAAACAAAAACAGACGACCTGCCTTCTGTCATATAATCCAGTTCGTTGCATAGATTGTGTGTTGAGTTCATCATATGTTGGTGAAAGATAAAGATAAACTTTCTGATTGCAAAGAAATAGACCTAAACTTTTTATTTTTTTTATCTTTATTGTTCAGTTTATTAATTACATTGTTCCCCCTTTTTTCCCCTATAGCTCCCCTCCACTCGGTACCCATCCCACCTTCCACCCTTACCTCCCCCCCACTGTCCTCTCCCATAGTTGCATGATTATTGTCCAGTCTCTTGCTAGACTTCCCACACCCCTTTTCTCCCCAAGAATTGTCAGTCCATTCCCTCTCTATGTCCATGATTCTGTTATAGTCACCAGTTTATCCTGTTCATCAGATTATTAATTCACTTGATTTTTAGATTCATTTGTTGATAGATGTGTATTTGTTGTTTATAATTTATATTTTTACCTTTTTCTTCTTCCTCTCCTTATAGAATATCTTTCAGCAATTCATATAATATTGGTTTGGCGGTGATGAACTCCTTTAGCTTTTTCTTATCTCAAAGCACTTTATCTGACCTTCAATTCTGAATGATAGCTTTGCTGGATAGAGCAATCTTGGTTGTAGAGTCTTGCTATTCATCACTTTGAATATTTCTTGCCACTCCCGTCTGGCCTGCATAGTTTCTGTTGAGAAATCCTCTGACAATCGAATGGGTGCTCCCTTATGGGTAACTAACTGTTTTTTCTCTTGCTGCTTTTAATATTCTCTCTTTGTCTTTTGCTCTTGGCATTTTAATTACGATGTATCTTGGTGTGGTCCTCTTTAGATTCCTATATTTTGGGGTTCTGTGCACTTCTTGGGCTTTTAAGTCAATTTCTTTCACCAGGTGGGAGAAGTTTTTGGTCACTATTTCTTCAAGTAGGTTTTCATTATCTTGCTCTCTCTCTTTTTCTGGCACCCCTATAATTTGGATGTTGGTATGCTTGAGGTTGTCCCAGAGGCCCCTTACACTATCTTCAATTTTCTGAATTCTTTTTGTTTATTGCTTTTCCAGCCGAGTGGATTTTGCTCCTTTGTATTTCAAATCTTTGACTTGGTTCTTGAAGTCCTCTGGACTGCTTTTAGGTCTTTGTGTATTATTTTTTCAGTCAGTGTATGCTTAATTTCTAGTTGGTCCTTTTTCTTATCCTTGTAGGTCTCATTCATTTCCTTGTAGGTCTTGTTCATTTCCTTGTAGTTCTCATTAAGTTCATCGGCCTTTTCTAGGAGCCTCTTGAAAAACCTTATTACTGTGGTTTTGAACTCTATGTCTAGTCGTTTTTTTTCCTCCATTTCTTTCACACATGATTTCTTTCCATTTCTCTGCATTTTGGCTGCTTTCCTGAGTTGGTTGATTAGCTTTGTGTGGTAGCTGTCCTCTAAGGGACAGTGGCTCAGCCTCCCCAGTTACCTGAGGTGGATACTCTTACTGCAATCCTTTATGGGTTATACAGTATTGTTGAAGTTAAGCCTAGATTATTGTTGTTAGACTAGGAGGGTTTGACCTCCAGGCCAATTGGCTGTGAGGGTAAGCTGTGTTCAGGTTTGATGGGCGGAGTCTCAGGGCTGAGCAGGCAGCATCCGCTTCACCCTATGCAGTACCTGCGTCTCTGTGCTGGCTGGTAATGGCTGCACGCACCTCGGAGAGAAAGCCGCTGCCGGTCTCCACCCGCTGCCAGACAACTCTGCCTCTCCCCAAATGAGTCTTGCACACCCAAAGTCTTGCCTAGGGTTGTAGAACAAAGCAGTCCGGTGGTCTCCCGAACGAGGGAGCAAGTCACGAGTCCTCTCTGCGCGGTCACGCACCTCTGTTCCCAAGTTTACGCACAAACTGCCATTTCCAAGTTTACACGCACTCCCCACAAGCTCGTCCTCTCCACAGGTTCGCAGACCTCTGCTGTGCTGGGTTTCAGCCTGCCTTCCCCGGACCTCGCCTGGAACTGGAGAATCAGTGCAGCGGGATGCCTTTGCCCTCCCTGTTGGAGAAAACTGGCCGGGTTTGTAGCCGCTTGCCTTTTCCTCTCACACGCTCGCAGCTCCGAACCTCTGGCTCCACGCGTATCTCCAAGGCTGTGCTCCGCCGCTCCTCTGAGTCACAGTGTCCTATCTTTACTTTTATTTGTGGAATTTTCACTCAGCCAGCTTTCCGGTGATTCTGGATGATGTTTGCTCTGTTGTTAAGTCGTAGTTTTGGAATTGTTGTGTGGGGCAGCAAGATAGGTGTTTACCTATGCCGCCATCTTGGTTCCTCCTAGACCTATACTTTTTAAAAACCTGCTTTTTTAGGTGTCACTGACAGTAAACTGCACATATTTCAAATGTATGATTTGATATATTTTGACATCTATACATGTGTGAAGCCATCACTATCAATGAAATTTATCCTTCTGCCTCTTTAGAATCCTTCCCTGCCTCCCCTCTCCTCTCCCTAATCCTATCCCACAGCAACTATTGATACTGATGTTTTCTGTTACTACAGATCAATTTGTATTTCCTAGAATGTGATATAAATGGAATCATTCAATGGGTACTCCTTTTTCATCTGGCTTCTTTCACTCAGTCTAAATAGATTGGTGGGACAACCTCCATGTCATTGTGTGCATGAGTAGTTCACTTTTTCCATAAGTTCATAGTATTCCACTTTATGGCTAAATCAACCATTTATCCTTTCACCTGTTGGTGGACATTTGTGTACTTTAGTTTTTGGCTATTACAAATAAAGCTTCTATGAATATTTATGTACAAATCTTTGAATAGACATATATTTTCATTTCTCTTGGGTAAACATTTAGGAATGAAGTGGCTGAGTCATGTGGAAGGTGTATGTTTAATTTTTAAAGAAACTACTAAATTATTTTCCTAAGTGGTTTTTGATTTTACATTCCCCCTAGCAGTGTATGTGGGTTTCAGTTCCTCCATATCCTCACCAATACTTAATATTCATTTTCTTAATATTAGTCATTCTAATAAGTGGGTAGTATGTTGGGTATTTTTTAAGATTTTCTTTTTAAATCGATTTTTAGAGAGAGGAAAGGGAAGGAGAGGAGAGGAGAGGAGGGGAGAGAGAGAGAGAGAGAGAGAGAAACATCATGTGAGAGAGACACATTGATTGGTTGCCCAGAACCCTTCGATGCACAGGCCGATGCTCTAACCACTGAGCGACGCTAGGCACAGTGGAAACAACAGATCTTAAATCAAGTTCTTTTATTTTTAAAATGGAAAATATTTGAAAAGTAAGAAGGCAGTATAAAGGTTGCCAGATCCAGACTATAGATAGGAAAAAATAACTTGTCCAAAGTTGCTTACTTTCAAATGCCAACAGACCTCCAAAAAGACAGCTGGAATCAGGGGCATAGAAAGGGAGTGGACTGACAATTCTCAGGGGAAACGGGGGTGGGTGTGCGGGAAGAGACTGAACAAAAATCGTACACCTATGGATGAGGACAGTGCAGAGGAGGTAAGGATAGAGGGTGGGGTGGGAACCGGGTGGAGGGGAGCTATGTGGGGAAAAAGAGGAACAACTGTAATAATCTGAACAATAAAGATTTATTAAATTTTTAAAAAGTGAAAAAAAAAATACAGCTTTTTACCCCAGGAGGAATGGGAAGACAGACTAGGGGTGGGCCAGGAGTCTGAGACACTGTGAAGCCTGCAAGATGGGGCCCTTCCTTCTTCAGATTCTCAGGAGCTCAGCCCTCTGTGCTTCTGGGCTTCTGGTTGTGGGGCCCAGATAGAAGATTTGGGGTAAGGGGTGAGGAATAAACGAAGCCCCCACTGAGGACAGTGGACCAGAGATGACCCTTCCTGGAATCCACCCTCGCCTGGCCTGTAAAATACGTGTCCCCTCCTTCAACCAACACTCCAGCCAACCTCGGTTCTTGGCGGCCAGAGCTGGAGAAATCTGCCAGAGGGCGCCCTCGCACCGTCGGCCGCCGGGTCTGCAAGCTGTGATTCCCTGGCTGTCAATTTTCCCGGATGGCTACCTAGCACCTTTCCTGGGTGGGTGCCCACAGCTCTCCAAACCCCTACTTGGTTTGACATTTCCTGCCTCAGCCCCTTGTCTTGCCCGCTCCGCCCCCACGGGAGCGCCCCCCTCGACACCCTCCAGCCATCGCCCTGGTCCCTCTCCCCCGCACTCGAGCGGGGGCAGTTGTGCACCTCGCACCTGCTCTAGGGGCTACCTCCTGTGCAGGCTGCTTCCCCTCCCCGTCCCGCATGACCCGGGCTCCCCCAAGTCCTCTGTGGCCACGGACTGCTAGGTGAGGAGGCCTCTTCCCTCATCCCCCAGCGAGGACGTAGCCTCCTCTTTCCCCTGCACACACCCCCAGCGCCTCCTCTACCAGGGACCCCTCTCCTTCCCCCAGATGGCCACTGACAACTGTCTCCAGTGGTGCCCAGCCTCATGAGACCCCTTGTCACCACCCTCTCGGGCCCTCCTGTGTCCTGGCGGATCCCTGTTCCTTGGGGCAGAGGGAAGCGCTACCCCGGGACACTCCTGCTCCTGCACATGTGCCTGTGGATTCTTCTGTTTTCTTAGGTGCAAGGCCTCTGGAGGCTGCCGCCTCCCCCACTGCGTTCTTCATTCCCTGCCCAACCTGATTATTTTTCTGAACAGGCCACACGGGTTACCGGACCCACGCCCGTCCCAATCCTGTCAGAGCAGGCTGTGGCTGGCGGGGGAGCACAGGCAGAGATCCCACTCGGCCTCCCAGGCCAGTCAGGCCACTGAAACATAGCAGCTCTCCCTCTTGGCCCGAACCCGAAAAGCTTAGGACGCCTTCATTCCAGCAATGTTCATTCTCCCTGAGCTTGCATTTTTAAGTCTTTTAACCCTAAAAGGATGACTCGGTCTACATTTAAAGGAAGTTCAGGAAGTATGTTCACGATATCATTTTTCTTTAGTCTCCGTACGGTTCCTCACTTCATTCCCTTTTATCTGAATCCTCCATTCCCCTCTGCCTGCCCCTTAGAGCTAGCCATTCAACTGTTTTTGTTTTCATGTGTTCTTGCCACCTTCCACCAAAGTGTGTTTTGCTGGCATGCATTTGAAATTTGCATTCAAAGAATTGTATTATTTCTCATTCAGTTTTTCACTCAAAGCTACGAGTTCAAGATCAATCTCTATAGTTCCTGCCCCTTCTAACTGCTGCCTCCTTTCAGCGGTGCTCACGCTGTTTCACTTTTCTCATCTCCTGCCTCCACTAATAACAGGGCAATCATTACTCAGACACATCCTCCTATGCAGCGCTTCTCAAACAGTGTATCACCTGGAAATCTTGTTAAAACACAGGCTCTGAAATAAGAATTTTTAAAAAATGCAGGTTCTGATTCCACAGAAGGGGGCCCCAAACTCTGCATTTTTAACCAGCTCCCAGCTGAGGCCTATCCTGCTGGTCCTGGGGCCACACTTTGAGCATGGCCCTTAGGGGCCTCTGTGAAAATGCATGTTGGGTTGCTGGGTCAGGGCATATGTTGACCTAACTTGGTAAGTACTACCCATCTGCTCCCCAGTCTGGTTGTGGCACCTGACTCCACATTAGCAGAGCAGGCGAGTGAGAAGTATATACAGGATGGGGCAAAAAGAGGTTTACAGTTGTGAGTATGTGAAACACAGAGTTTATTCTTGTATTATTTATTAATTATTGTACTTTCCTTAAAAAACAACTATAGCCCTGACCAGTTTGGCTCAGTGGATAGAGTGTTGTTTGATTCAGGTCAAGGGCATGTACCTTGGTTGTGGGCACATTCCCAGTTGGGGGTGTGCAGGAGGCAGCCAATCGATGTTTCTCTCATCAGTGTTTCTGACTCTCTATCCCTCTTCCTTCTTCTCTGTAAAAAATCAATAAAATATATTTTTTTAAAGGAAAAGAAAAACAACAACTGTAAACCTACTTTTGCCCCTCCCTGTATTTATGTGAGGAAGGGAAGAAGACCTTCCCTTTGCTTCTGCCCACATCCTGGCCCACAATGTGTGTGGTCTAGGCCCAAACCTCCACTCTCCCTTAACTGGAATGGGCTCCAGGCTCCGGAGTGATAGTGCCGACCAGCAATGCTGGGCTAAGTCTGTGGTGGGCCTGAGGGGAGCGTCCAGGAGACTGCGGTTAGGATGTGTGTTCTCTACTGCTTTCCTTGTAGTGTCCTGTTAAGTAGTCGAGGATTCAAACAACCTGGCCTTCCCACTGGCAAGTAGCTGTTTTGAACCCAACTTCTCATCTCTAAAATGGAATAGTAGTAGCTTAGCTATGGTTCGCAGAGTGAGACGTCAGGCTAGAAACTTCACCCACATGCCAGCAGCCCTGCAGGAGCCCTAAGACAGGGGCTCTTTCCTTGTTTTACCCATGAGGAAAATGAAGTTCAGGAAGGCTTAGCCATTTCCACGAGGCCATGGAGATAGAAAGCGACAATGTTGGGATTCAAACCTAGCCTCAGCTACTACTCCAGAGCTCCTGCTAGCCCGAGGCTCTACCACCGCCATGTTCTGCCTTGCCCTTGCTACCAGGCCATATTGCAGGGACAATCACAAGGAAATGGGAAGGAAGGACTGTGCCTGGGTTTCAGGAATGGATGCTGAAGGTTTCTAACCAGTGGCATGGAGGGTTGTGAAATTCTACAGCAAATGGATTTTGGCAAAAATGAACCTGGGTTCTAGGGGCTGGTCCTCAGGGCTTGAGTATTTAGGTGGGAGGAGAGGGGGCTTTGGGTCGAGGGCTTTAAGGAGAGGGGATAGGGCAGAAGGCAGGAGTACACTAGGTCAGGGTTGGGCAGGATTTGGGAGGGTCAGGAATTGGGTGGGAGTTAGAAGTGGGATAGGGATCACGTGGTGGGGTCTTAGCTGTGGGTAAAGCTGTCTAGCATGTGCCTTATCCTATATAATAAAAGTGTAATATGCAAATCAACCAAACAGCAGAACGACCAGTTGGAAGGGGGTGGGGCTAGCAAGCAGGTTGTACCAGGCTAGTCAAGGTGAGTGCCAGTGGGCAGAAGGAGGGAATGGCACCATCCCCTGATCGGTTGGCCTGGTTGCCTTCCACAGAGGGAGGCCAGACTGTGGCTTAGGTGGGGAGCAGGACTAAGCCATCAGCAGGACATCCTCTGAGGACTCTTGGACTGTGCAGAGGGCGTAGGCTGCACCACCTGCCCCCAGTGCACAAATTTTTGTGCGCCACGTCGCTAGTTTGGTAATAGTTGATCACTCACTGTTTTGTTTGGAGGGTTGGCAGATGTGCAAACAGCCAGCACCTTGGGCATCGGGAATGCCACCTTTCACGACCCTCCTGGTACAGTGAGCAGCTGTGTCCATTTTGAAAACCCACTCACATAGCTGTGCAAGCATCTCCTGGCACTAAGCCCCAGGCCCAAGCATTTCACAATCAGAAGAGTTCGACATCTGCGGATTTTGAGATTTCATGACACAAGACATTTTTACATCTTGTCCACACCCATCCATCCTCTGTTTACCACTGTAATTCTACTCAGGACAGAACACTTTTCCGAAGGCCTAGCGAAGCTTCTTGCTCTTCCTAGGGCCGTTAGGGCTCCAAAGACCTTTTGAGTCTACAGAATGTTCTCAAGAGTTCAAATAGTATCTTATTGTTTCCTGGGCTTTACAAAGTACTTCATACATCGGTATTGCTTTTGACGCACTTAGCACAAACTCAAAAGAATTAATTGGCCAAGGCCACATGTGTAGGTGGGTGAAATGGGACTTGTTTGTTTTTCCAGAACAGACCTCAGGAGACCTAGAGAGTTGGTACTCTCTGGGAACCTTACCCCCCCTATTCAGCCCATTCCCCAGACTTGGGGAGGTGGACTGAGGCAGGAGCTACAGTATCTAGGGAGTGGGGGCATGTCTGGGCAGGAAGGTCTGGGAGGTGAGTTAGTTGACGTCTCATGGGGCTTGTGGCCAGCCCTCTTCTAGCTAGGCTTCTGTCAGTGGGCCCTTCCTAGAGCTTGGGGAAGTGGAAAAGAGTGTTGGTGAAAGGAATGGCAAGTCCAGGGATACCCAGGTATAAGTTCTCAATGAGTCTGAAGCTGAGACAGCTGCAAGAAAAAGATGTTGCCAGTTGCTAAGGGGGCCCCAGTGGTGTCACCACACCCACATGGGAGCTCTTGGTGGCTTGGCCAAGCTCTGCCCCTCCCTAGCTAAGCCTTCTGCCCTATCCCCTCTCCTTAAAGCCCCTGCCCTCCCCCACCACCACCCCACAACCAAGTACCTGCAGCAGCAGCTTGAGGGAAGTGCCCAGGATCAGGCCAGTCTACCTTGCCAGCTCCAGCAACATCACCCATGCCACAACCTGTGCTAGGGACTGGAAGTCTGGGCCTGTTGGAGCAGGAAGGCCCTAGTCTCTCTGCCCTCCCTCTCCCTCGGGGCCTCAGGCCTCAGGCCAGGGCTAACAGACACAGGCAGCGGGATGGGTTGCCCTTCTATTGGTCCAAGTCCTGAGCGTAACCTGGGTGAGACATGGAGGTGAGGAGGCCCACGAGGCTCAGCAGCGTAGAGAACAGCAGCAGGAAGGAGGCGGTGAAGAGCAGGGCCGGGAGGGCGCTGAGCACCAGCAGCAGGATGGCAGGCAGCAGATGGCGCCACGCTGCGGCCGCCACAGGCCACAGGGAGCTCAGCAGGTGGGAGCCGGTAGTGAAGAGCGCGTGGCACAGCATCAGTGCCAGCAGCAGGTAGAGGATCCCCTCCAGATTCCACAGCATACGCTGCAGCGGCTGCCGCCAGCTTGATGTGCTCCACCACTGGGTCCAGCTCTGGGGCACGTGGCACAAGCACCAGCGCATCCAATCCTGCCGCGTGACCCAGGCCGCCCAGGGCAGTGCCCGCTGCGGCCCCTCGCCGGCCCCGGTGGCATCTGTTTCCACTCGAGGCTGTTGCATCACAGCTGGTGCACCTGGGGAGAGGCTAGGCCAGCTGCAGGAGCAGCCCTGGAGATGCCTGGGGGTCAGGGGTCAGAAGGGCACCAGTGTGGGTGGGGTGGGGCTTTGAGCTGGGGTCTGGGTCTTACCTCTGGGCAGAGGTCCCTAAGTCATGTTGCTTCCTGCGGCGCCCAGGATGGCCTGGCAGCCAGAGTTGAGCCCCTCTTTCACTCTCCCTCCCCCTCCCTAGAGGAGCCCCATTGTGACCCGGATTGGGGTGGGGTCCAGCCAAGAAAGGAGCCACTCGAGGGTGAGCGCCTCACCTGAGCCTCTCTCTGCGGACCCTCTAGGCTAGCAGAGAAGTCTGGGAGCCCACAGATGTAGTTCCTCATGCTGTCTTGTGGAAAGCCCTCTTGGATCCCTGTCCCTTGCCTACCGGCTAATGAGTCCCACTCTGCTCTCTTGCAAGTCTTTCTCTGGGCCTTCATTCTTTAGAACCACAGGGAGGCCAGAATGGCCAGCCCCAACCTGTAGGTTCTGAGATGGCTATCACATCCTGTCCTGGGCTGTCTCTTACCTCATCTCACCGTCTATCACTGCCGGAGGTCTGCTGATGTTCAGGCTGGAGACAAACGTGTACCCTCCCACCTGCCCAGCCCAGGAGGGAGGAAAGGAGGCCTGGGGAAGTAGCATGGCCAGTGTATTTCTGGAGGGCAGTCAGGCCCAAGGATAGAGGCAGAAAGCCAGGCCAAGCAGGGCCAAGGGCATGCCTCGGGCTCCCAAGAGCAGCTCCAGCCCCAGGAACAGCAGTAGCAGAGCCTCCTGGAGGCTGAGTCGTCCTGTGCCTGCCACTGTCTGCAGGAGTAGAGCCTCCTGCTGTCTCGGGCCCTCGCCAGCCCCTTGGCTTTGGCCCCCTGTGAGAAGTGTGTGCTGTGGCCGGGTGGGACCCGTGGGCCTGCGAAGAGAGAGGGTAGCAGCTGGGATTCGGGAGGCTGACCACTTGCTTGCTTGCCTGCACCTGCCCACCTGCCAGGCTGCTGCCCATTTACCTGTGGAGCAGGTCGAAGGCCAGGAAGCTGACCAGCAGCAGCAGCAGCAGCAAGGCTGGGCCAGCCATGGAAAGGACTGCCCGAATTGTCAACCCCAGTGCTCCCAGCCCTAGGACACTGTCCAGGAGCTGGGCCGGGCTGGGGCCCCAGACAAACACACATGGACCCATTGAACTACCCAATCCCTCCCCAGCACCCAGGCCCCTGGGAGACACAGGGATAGGATAAGCAAGGACTTCAGGCCTGGGTAACAGAGCTGGGTCATGGAGGGAGGTGGAGGTTATAGGAAGGGGCTGTACTGGAGGTAGTGATGGGGGGGAGTGAGAGGGATGGCAGACAGACACTCAAGGATGAGCTCAGGGAGTGGGAAATTGGGCTCCTTAGGAATCTCCCCCTCCCCACCCACCCACTCACCCACCCACCCAGTCCTCCTCACCTCCTGCCACTTGGGTCTGCCATTCTGGGACTGGGCAGCTGGGGCATTGTGAGCTCTTGCCAGGTGGGACTCTGTGGTAGGGAGGGGCTGCTGCTGGTTCTGGCCTCACAAGCAGCTAGTGGCTCGGGTGGGGCTCAGCCAGAGGTCAGTTCTTTCTGAGAACTACCACTCATCCTCTCGCCTCTGCTAATGCTCTGCCCTAGGGCCCTCCCATGGAGATCTGAGTTGCCAAGAGGCGTTCTAACCTCATCACTGCATGGGTGACTGATCAAAGGAAGGGGCTGCTTTCTTTCTCCTGCAGGTGCTCAGAGCTGTGTCCAGGGACAAGTCATCCAATCTTCCTGCCCGCTGCTCTCTCCCCCGAGAGTAGGGCGAAGCCTGTGGGTCCTTGCGGGGGTTTTCAGGACCGCAGCCCTGGAATGCGGAGCCTGTGTCAGGAAGGAACCACAGGCTTCCCAAGGCTGGGCTCCCATGTGACCTGCTGCCTGTGAGCGGGGAAGAGGCTGCTTAAGCATTTAAGTAGCGGTTCTATAGTTTGTAGGTGTCTGGGATACGGGATTCCAGAAATGGCACAGAGGGCTACAGCATATAACCCCCAAAGTGGAGGGTAGAGTCACTCTTTGAGATTGAAATGAAGGAAAATGAACACGTAATAAAGGGATTGGTCACTTAGGAAAGAAACCTACCCCCATTGATGTTGTGTAATTGCTTGATGGTTCCAACACATTCCAGTTTAGTGACCTGAGAGGCAAGAATGGGAATAGGTCATAACTGAGAGAACTTAATCTTTGTCCACAGAATATACTTTGAAGGAAAACTGAAGGGAGTGGGGGAGGGGGAACAGTGGCCATACAGTCCCTAGGAGAGGAGGAGACAGAGAATCGGCTGCATATTTGCCTCCCGCGGACACTGTCCAAAGATTCAATGGTGGTGGCCTTGACACCTTCGTTGGCAATGAGCTCAACAGTCCATGGAGCCACTGCCACCAGCCCTCAGGACCACTGGTGACTGCTTTCGGTCTAGCTCTTCCCAGGGCAATAAAGCAATGCTCACAAAATTTCAAGGGAAAATGATTTTCAACCTAGAAACATACGATTTCAAGTGTGAAGACAGAATAAAGACCTTTAAAGCCATATGAAGTCTCAGAAATTTGACTTTGCATACACTTTTTCTTAGAAAGTTACTAGAGTGTGTACTTCAGAAAAACAGAGATTAAACTAGGAAATAGGACAGTTTGGGATTTTAAGAAGTGAGGCTAAGGCCTGGCTGCTGCTGCTCAGTGGTTAGAGCACTGGCCTTCGTACCAAGGGTCTTGGGTTCAATTCCCAGTCAAGGGCATGTACCTGGGTTGCAAGTTCATCCCTGGCCAGGTCAGGGCATGTGTGGGAGGCAACCAATCTCTCACATCAATATTCCTTTTTCTCTCATACCCCCTCCCTCACTCCCTCCCTTCTACTCTCTCTCTCTCTAAAAAAAATAATAATAAAATAAAAAAAATAAAAGCAATGGAAAAAATATCCTTAGGTGAGGATTAACAAAAATATAAAAACAAATAAATGAGGCTAAACAGGGAAGAAGAATGACAAGAAAGGCCTGATATGTCAGCTGTGCTCCCAGGTAAAGAAGGAAAGCAGCCTGTTCGATGTGGCTCAGTTGATTGGGCTTCATCCACTGTGTTGACCATTTTATTCCAGTAAAAGGAACAGGCCCAAGTTATGGGGTCAATCCTCAGAATAGCAGATAGATGCTGTGCTCTCACATCAATGCCTCTCTCTCTCTCCCCCCCCCCTCTCTCTCTCTCTCTCTCTCTCTCTCTTCCTCTCCCTCTCTTTCTAAAAATCAACAAACTATTTTAAAAGGAAGAAAGAAAGCAAGCTAGCCTGGAGTCAAAAGTTAGATGTTCAAAGAGGGATGTTTCCAGAAGACATATCCAAAAAAAAAATGTTCAGTTCTATTGGAAACATTGGGAGTGAATTTATAATTGGTGCCTAGAAAACCAAGCAAATGATAAAACAAAGTAATTAATAACTCCAGGGAACACAGAAAGTTGAACCATAACATTTGCATGGTGATAACATAAGCTCTGCATATTGACTCCAGTGATTTGGCTCTTTTGGGAAAATGGAAGGAGGGAAAGTGTGTGTTTATGTATTTGGACGGGTATGGGGGGAGAGAGGGAGGAAAGTGAGGTTAATTCCAGAGCAAGAAAGATAACATCCAACCACAGAAAAATCAAGAAATAGCAATAGAAGCATAGAGGTAAATACAAGGAAAAATAACATAATTTAAAGTGGTTGACTTGGGAATGGAGAAGCATAGAAAAGTCTTCTATTACAAGCCTAAATGTGAGTTAGCTCTAAAACTATCATAAATTATTTTGATAAAAATAATTTTGTTAAACAAAGGCAAATTAATGTAGGCCACATGGTGGATGTTGGGAGTACAACCTCCCAAGATGAAGGAAACCGATTTCCTAATGTTGTGTGGATGTATCCTAGTGGTTTGAGTTAACATTTCCAGTGACAACATCTAATTCAGAAAGTGTGATTCTCATGCATATTTTAAGTGCAGGTGCTCCACACCTCCAGCTAGTGCTTCTCAACCTCTAATATGCACATGACTCTCCTGGGGTTGAGTCCTGCTAAAATGTAAGTTCTGACTCAGTAGGCCTGGGGAAGGAGCCTGCATTTCTAAGAGGCTCCCATCAGATGCTGATGCTGTTGGTCCTGGCCACACTTTGAGGAACAGGCTCTCCAAGACACTGGTGTACAAAGGAGAGAGAGCTGGGGAGGTGGTGGTGAGGGAAGGATGGGCATGTGGGAAAGTGCCTCTTGTGCATCTTGGTGCCATGGGAGTCCCCATTAATGCTCACGTGCACACGGGGAGGGGAAAGTACCTAGTGGGCAGTGAGTTCTCCTCAGCACCAGGACAGGAGATTAGGAGACACAAAAGTAGATTTCACTACTTTTCTATTTGTGCAGCCAAATACATAGCCTCCTTTCCTTTCTTAATATTGTTTTATTCCATCCATGTATGTGGGAGCAAGGAGACTGTGTTAAGGAGCTGTTTTCTCCATCTTTCATTCATCTGGTTAATGTCAGGGTTCCTAGAACCACATATTATCTCACTTTATCACTACGGCGCTGGGAAGAAAATATTATCATTCTAATTTTACAGATGAGGAAACTGAGGCTCAAAGAGGTGAAATTACTATTCAAGGATACCTGAACAAGTAATTGGCAGAAACTGAATGTGACATTAAACCAGTGTGGTTCCAAGTCATTTATCCTCTCCACTTCCAGCCACCGAACCACACCAGCGGCAGGCAATGCTGGCAGGCAATTCTCAGCACATCCCTTGAACCAGATCCATTCAAGCAGGTGTCCCCACCCAGTCTGGCTTTGTTGTGCTTGTAAAGTAGCCTTGCCCTTGTGAGGCTACAAAATATTCTCTCCCTGGCTCCTGGGGCTAGAGATCTGGCTGTGATGAGAGGAAGGGCACGTAAGTGGAACAGAACCACAGTTGTTTAAAGATTATTCACCTTCTAACCAAAGCTGAGAGGGTTTCCGACAGACCCTGGGGAACTGGAGGATGTGTTGCAAGAAGGAAAACAGGGCTGCAAAAATAAGGTGGCCTTGAAGAAGCCCAGATGGGTCCATTAATCAGAAAAGAAAATACATTTTGAGAGCAAACCGAGGACAGGACATACTTCAACTTGGCTGCTGTGTCAGACCCTGGCCCACTCTGGGAGTTTGCCTCAGGAATGCTGCCCATTCTCTCGTCCCAGGAATGAGCTGAGCTGTAGCCACCTTGTTATCGGACCTCAAGCTCCTAAGGGCAGACACACAGACTGCAGACCCTAAAGCTCCCTTGACCCTGCTGCCCTCCCAGCTGCACAGAACTACTTTCCCTCACCCCTATAAAATCGGCCATGGCACGAAGCCCGCTGCTCACTTCACAGTGCTGGCAATATGAAATCAGCACTCTTCAATGGCTCAGCCCTGTCTCTGCTCATTGGCTCAGTAGTAATAGGCAGTAACAGCCTTGATTTGTGTGTGTGTGTGGGGGGGGGGGGCAGTTGCCATGGTAGCCTATTAGCTGCTACCTCCAGAACGTCTTTCCAGGCTTGGTGGCTCTGCAGCCCCAGGGACCCTGTGGCAAGGGCCAAAGTGGAGTAATTGGGAACACAGTGGAGTGTGAGGGGATGAAGTTATAAATGGGCATGAGAAGGTGTTGAGGCTTAGAGGGACGTAAAGGGGCCCTAATAGACAAGGCAAAGAGACAAAGGGGTAAGAGGGGTAAGAAGGGGTACACGGGAAACAAAAGGCATGAATATCCTGCAAATCCTAGCAGCTAAGGGTAAGGTGGGAAGTGGCCAATATGCCCTATCCTGCCAGTCCCTTTGTGGGGGCAGGTGTCCCCGTTCATGGCCTGACATATCCTGTCCCACAAAACCTGGTACTGTTGGAAAGGGTCAACTTCCCTTCTGATTTTTTAGAGAATGAGGAAGCGGGATAGAGGATAGAAACATCAATGAGAGAGGGAGTCATTGATTGGCTGCCTCTTGCACACCCTCCACCAGGCATGTGCCCTGATGGGAGTTAAACCAGCGATCTCTTGGTTCCTGGGTCGACGCTCAACCACTGAGTCACACCAGCCAGACCCTCCAGCTCTTCTTGTTTCTCTCTAACCTTGAATATATTACACAAATACCTTTTGATTACTGACTAGGAACCAGGAACGTTTCTAGACCCTGAGGTGCAGTGAACATTTGGGTGCAAAAGGCTTTCTTGACCCTAGCCAGTTTGGCTCAGTGGATAGAGTGTCTGCCTGAAGACTAAAGGGTCCCAGGTTCGATTCCGGTCAAGGGCATGGACCCTGGTTGCAGGCTCAATTCCCAGCCCTGGTCAGGGCATGTGTGGGAGGCAACCAATCGATGTGACTCTCTCACACTGATGTTCCTTTCTCTGTCTCTCTTCTTTCCCTTCCACTCTCTCTAAAAATCAATTGAAAAAATATCTTTGAGTGAAGATTAAAAAAGGGGGGGAGGGGCTTTCTTGGAAGGTTGCTTACCTCCTGCTGCAGGGGAAGAGAGACCTAACAGTGAATATATAACAAGTTAAACACAATAATCTCAGTCATGTGGAGTGCCTTGAAGACAACATAATAAAAGAGGGTGAGAGCATAGAGTGTGTGTGTAGAGGAGGGAGCTTATTCCATCAGAATAGCCAGGGAAGGCCCTAGGAGGCAGGTGACACTGAAAGGCAATCTGAATGATGAGGATGCAAATCTGAATAAGGAGGTGAGAGAAAGCGAAGGCCCCATGGCTGGATGGGCTGGTGCCTCGGAGGAACAGCTCGAAAGCCTTGTGTTTGGTGGGATGTGAGCCAGGGGTGAGTGTGGGGAGAAGAGGTGGGAAAGATGTGGGTGCAGAACCTTGTCATGAAGGACCTTGCAGGTGAGCACAGTAGGGACTTAAGCCAGGAGGAACTTGACAGGATTTGGCTGCTGTATGGGGACCACCTTAGAGGGGGTGGGTGCCAGAGACAAGAAAGTGGACAGATTGGGCTTTGTCAAACCTGCTTCTCACTCTATAGGAGCCTGTCCCGGCCTTCCATCCCCCAATCCCACTCCCACCAAGCCTTGGCCTATAGTACTGTGATAGCCAGACTCAGAGTGGGGAGGAGGATAGAAGAGGATGTGGTTCATCATGCTTAGACCAGGCACAACAACCGAAACCCCCTTTAGTTGTTTATGACATTTACTCAGCCCTCCCTTGCCCGAGGACATCCTGCTGCCATAACACCGCAAGGCCAGATACAGGGTCAACAGAGCCCACCAGCAGCTTGGGAACTGAACTTAAAATTTTCCGCTTCCCTGTACTGTAACTGACCTTGTGCTACCTTTCTTTGTGTGAAACCGGCCAATCACAAATTGCCAAGTCTCCCTGCGTTGGAGATAAAAAGTGCTCGCTACTGAGGCTCAGGGCTCGTGTTGCTCACTGCTGTGACAGTTGAGATGTGGGCCCGGCTCGAGTTCGTAATAAAGGCTTCTTAAATTTTTGATCTGGCTCCTTGGTGGTCGTCACTCGCGGGTGGTCCGTAACAGTATCATCCTTCTGCCTTTGACCCCTGTCCTTCCACTTCTGACCTGGTTGCACTTCGTGGAGCCTTGGTTTTGGTGGACCTAGCTTGAGTTTTTCTAAGTGCCCCTCTGGTGTCTGGGACCTTGGCAGTGCCGTCCAGGTAGGGCACTCCAGGGTGGGTCCTGTCCAGGTTACTCCCTTTTGGGCTGGGGTAGGTAGTTAGACAGACATGAGCAGAGGGAGGATGAAGGGCCAGGTACAGAAGGTTACCAAGGTGGGCTCCCTGAATGCCTAGCAAAGGATAACTGTAGTGTGGGACCTTGTCATCAGGTGACTGTGTTTCCTTAGAGATAACATCTAGGCCTCAGTTGTTTTGCAGCTTCAGGCCCAGAAGAGGAGCAAAACCAAACAAGCAAGGCCACACCACCGCTGACTCAGAACCAGCTGCACTGAATAAAGAATGACCCCTTGCCCAGACAGCCAACCAATCGGCGGAGACTGGGACCCTGAAAGGACACACTTGGAAAGCAACTGAATGTTCTATTGAGATCTTCCCCTGGGACCTCCCCTCCAATCCCCACCCTTAAAACCCTTAGAACTTAGGACTGAGGACCCTGTGGCTTTCCCTCCCAGGAGCATGCGTCTGCCTTTCCCCTCCCTTTCCTCCTCCCCATTCCTCCGGCCCATTCCCCTTTACCTTCCTCCCTTCTTAGTACCAAGGGCTCTTTCTTTACCTCCATAACTTATTTCTTAAGCCCATTTCTTCTAGGAATCACTTCTCCTACCTCTGTGGTTTTCCAAATAAACGTCCTCTTACAGTTTGGGTCTTGGCTCTGAATTCTTTCCTAGCCAGAACTCAAGTGCCGGGTTTGCTGAACCCAGGTGGTCTGGTTGGACCCCATCTCTCCAGCACCTGGTGGTGTTCTGGCTGTCCCCAACAGGGCGCCTACCCCGCGCGGGTGGGGTGGGCCAGACGCCTGGGGAGCCCCAGGACTCCCCTTTCTGAAGCGGACTGGGCGGGTGTGGTCTGTCCTCAGGTGCAGAAGTGCAGGACGGAATTTCTTTCCAGAGATGCTGCAGATAGAGCCACCATCCTGAGACGCTGCCTTCCGGTGGTTCAGATTGCTTACAGAGATAGTGGCCCTGCCCCAAACTGTTTGCTCAGGGCCCTTCGTCCTCCGTTAGACGCCTGGCCACCCCCGGGCATCACTTCCCCGGGGGCATAGCGGTCTCTCTCTGCGGGCTTCTTGCAAAAGCAAAGCGTCGGCCAGAGGCGCACAGCGGACGCATTTCCTTCCTTCTGGGAAGGCGACCCTGGGATGGGAGCGTCAATAGGGTCTTGGGGGGGGGGGGTGAGCAGGGTCCTGCGCTCTGCAATCCAAGGATGGGGGTGTTCCCGCGGCCGGAGACCCGAGGCTGCCGGCCCAGGGAGGAGACCTGAGGCAAGGGCTGCGAGGAAAGGGCGAGGGCAGGGCGCCCCGCAAGCCTGGGCCCATCCATCCCGGGCCCCAGCCCCGAGGGTATCCGCTCGGGCTTCTCTCCTAAGTTATGTAACACCAGAACGTGGCAGCCGGGGGCGCGAAGGAGGAGGCGAAGGGAGGGAAAGGCGAGAGGGGAGGCGGGGCCGGGGTGGGGGTTTGGTGGTGCTGGGAGGCGCCGCCTCTGGCTGGGCCCCTCGGGCTGTCCATCAGAAGGATTCCCGGAGCGCCAGCCCTCCGCCCACCCCCTACCTCGTCTCAGTTTCCCCTCACTCCTCCTTGGGTCCCACCGCCGTGGCAGGCGGCCCCTGGCTCTGGACGGATTTCCCTCTTGGGTTGCAATCTCCTCCTCCAAAGTCCGGAGCTTCGCAGCCTTGGCTGAGGCAGAGGCCGCTCTGAGCCCCCGTTGACCGGTTTGGAGAATGAGGCTGGCGCGAGAGGCCACGTGTAAAGCATCTGGAATGGCGCGTGGCACGAAGTAGGTGCCCGCTGCGGGGCGGGAGCCTCGCCGAGAAATCGAGGTGGCCTAGGGCTCTGCCGACGTGCAGGCGGCGCTCGAGGGAGGCCGGAGAGGGAGGGGCATGGTCGGGAGTGCCGAGGCGTCCAGCTGCCCGTCGAGGGTCCGCCCCGCACTTTCCGCCCCGCCCCGCCCTCCCTCACCCTCCTCTTCGGGGTCTCGGGCCAGTGAGCGGGCTGTGGGCGGGCCGGAGGCTCAGGGGGCGTGTGGCGGCGGCAGGAAGGGGCGGGGGGCTCTGGAGCCGCGGGCAGGAAAAGACCCACCCACGACCGCCGCGGTCCAGTGCCTCCCCACCTCTGGACTTCGCCATGTGGGGTCTCCTGCTCACCTTGGCCACCTTCGCGCCTGCCGTCCGTCAGGGTCAGGGGGCGCCCGGCGCCTCCGTGCTGGGCCTTGGGCCACCCAGGACCACTGAGGCCCCCATCTCTACCTCAGCCCTACCCAGCAGCCCGGCACAGCCTCCCGCGGGGAAGAAGAACGGTGGCTCTCCCGCGGGGCCCACCTCTCCCACAGGTCGGTTGCCCCCACATCCCCGTCCTCCGTGGACGACCCTTCCCCAGCGCACGCGCGCGCGGACACACACACACACACACACACACACACACACACACACACTTTCCAACTTTCCAACCGGTGCAGTAGATGCTGATTCAGCAGCCCCAGTTCCCGGCCAGACCCAGTCAGCAGTCCTGGGACTGGAGCCAGTGGGATGCTGCCTCTTGCAGCCCCAGACGTTCCTTTTCATAGATAAGGAAACTGAGACCAGAGTCAGGAGGAGGGGCGAAAGAGGTGCAGACAAAGGCGCTGGCACTAAAAGGTTCAGAGCAAGACAGTGTGTGCAGGGGAGAGTTGGGGAGCAGGAGCTAGAAGGAAGGAACAAGAGACAGCTGAGGGCGAGAACTCGGCTGAGGCTGTCTGGAGGAATAGGGCATTGTCTCTGCAGGGGCAGAGGCTGGCTGCCTGACTTCCAAACCTGGGAGCATAGAGGAGAAAGGCAAGGGAATGGCAGTCAGGGAGGGCTTCTCAGAGGGGGCATGTAGAGTTGGGTCCTTGCTCACAAAGAGTGCGCATCTCTGAATCGGGATTTGCTGAAGAGGATGGCAGCCAAGAAGGACATCACATGTGCAGAGGCACAGGGTGCCAGGCACGAAAATGAACAGTGTGTCCTGGAGGCCCCTGAGGAGCTGGAGGGCGTGGGGAGCTAGTGACACCTGCCCTGGAAGGCCCTGTGATAGAGGGCGAACAGGACAAAGGTCCAGCCCTGGGAGGCCTGAGCACCTAGGCAGGCATGGTGTTGAGGACAGAATACCGCAGCCCAGAGGGCAGATGGCAGTGATGGAGGTGGCACAAGGGCTTTTGGAGGTGGAGTCTGGAGCTAAGGAGGGTCCCTGAGATGTGAAGAAAGGATGGGAATTGGGCAATAAAATCAGAGGTGCTGGTGGGTGGTATGCTGGGGAGGGGACAGCCAGTGCAAAGGTCTAGCGGTAAAGAACCACACTCAGCTCTTTGGAGCGGCCAAATAGCCCCTAGTGGCTGGTGTGGCTCTCCATTGGAGGGGGTCAGGGAGGCCGGCCAAGCATGTAGTCACATTGGGAAGGAGAAGGAGCCAAGAGCGGCTGGAGAGGCAGGTTGGGATCGGACTGTGCAGGCCTTTAAGTCCATGCTCAGCTCCGTAGGTGCTTGTGGTGGAACCTGCTGTGGCACGCAGGCAGGCCTTCTTGGGGTGCAGACCTCTGCATCTGGAATTTCACGCCATTATTCCCTTCCCCGGTGCTCTACTCCTTGGTCCCCAGAGACCTCACAACAGCGTGTCCGTGTTCGTGTCATCAAGAAGAAAAAGGTCATCGTGAAGAAACGAAAGAAGTTAGCTAGCCCCAGTCCCCTGGTGACTGCCAGGCCTCCGGTGACCACTAGCCCTGCAGGGACCGTTGATCTTCCTGAGGCACAAGAACCAGGTATTGCCCCTCCTGGGGCCCTGCCCAGCTTTGCAGCCCCTGGGCACATAGGCACTAAAGTAACTCTAGCTGGGCCAGCTTAGACCCAGCTTCCCACATGCCATAGACATCTCTTTCTTGTCCTGTGCCACTGCTCTGTCCCCGCTCCCAGGCTGTCCACCTTTAGGCTTGGAGTCTCTTCGAGTTTCAGATAACCAGCTTGAGGCTTCCAGCAGCCAGTCCGTTGGTCTCGGACCACACCGAGGACGGCTCAATATCCAGGTCAGCACCTTGCTCAGAGCAAGGCAATCCCTAGAACCTCCTTTCCTGCCCTCCCCTTCAATTCTAGTCCGCCCTACCCTGCCCACCGAGTCTGACCACCACGTTCTATGCCCACAGTCAGGCCTAGAGGACGGTGATCAGTATGACGGGGCCTGGTGTGCTGAGGAGCAGGACGCTGAGCCGTGGCTCCAGGTGGATGCTAGGCGCCCTGTCCGCTTCTCAGGCATTATCACCCAGGGCAGGAACTCCATCTGGAGGTGAGGTGGGCTACCCTCAGGCCAGGAATTCATGGGCAGACTCAGGAGGGCTGGCTGGGAGTCCTGGGGGCCACCGATGATCTCTCCCCACCCCTCCTGCCAGGTACGACTGGGTCACCTCATACAAGGTCCAGTTCAGCAATGACAGTCGGACCTGGTGGGGGAGTAGGAACCACAGCAGTGGGATGGATGCGGTGCGTAGTGCCATGTGGCTTGGGCTCTCTATGCTGCGAGTTGGGCACCCAGCCCATTTTAGGGTGCGGGGCTGGCCTGGGGCTGGTCTGGGAACAGGAACAGATTGCCACTTGGGCATTCCAGGAGAAAGGGGTTCAGGGTGAGTGCCACCAAGCAGGCAATCATAGGAGCCAGGCTGCTGGGGAACATGCCCGTTTCCCTCCCTGCTCCCCAATAGTTCTTCCATGGGGCAGGTGCCATTTCATGCCACGGCTTCCCGCTGGAACACCCCTTGTGGCGATGGGTCTCTGATGCTTGCATCACCGCTTGCCTCCCCATCTCATGGACCCTTTTATACATCGGGCTGTGGTGTGGGGTCCTGGCCGGTTTTAGGTTTGGCTGCTTATGAGTCATGTGGCCATATTTGTCTAGTGAGCTGTGAGCCAGCCAGAAAGCATGGCTGCCTAGGGCTCCCCTTTGGCAAGATGCCAAGTGCAAATTTTCACCCGAGTCCACCAGGGTGGGTTTGATGGGGAGTTTGGGTCCTGGGCTGGGTTGCTGGGGTTCGAGCAGCCCCATCGAAGTACTTGACACTCCCAGGTATTTTCTGCCAACTCGGACCCAGAGTCGCCAGTGCTGAACCTCCTGCCCGAGCCCCAGGTGGCCCGCTTTGTTCGCCTGCTGCCCCGGACCTGGCTCCAGGGAGGCGCATCTTGCCTCCGGGCTGAGATCCTGGCCTGCCCTGTTCCAGGTGGGCAGTCGGACAGGGGCTGGGTGGGCAGTCGGACAGGGGCTGGGTGGGCAGTCGGACAGGGGCTGGGTGGGCAGTCGGACAGGGGCTGGGTGGGCATTCGGACAGGGGCTGGGTGGGCAGTTGGACAGGGGCTGGGTGGGCAGGATGCACCCTTCACTGTGAACTTAGTTTTAACCATGAACTTGGCCTTCACCAGATCCTAGTGATCCATTCCCTGAGACCCCTGCACTGGCATCCTCCGACCCTCTGGATTTCCGGCATCATAATTATAAGGCCATGAGGAAGGTCAGACTTAATCCCTATGACCAAGAGGGAGGAGCTGCCTACCTCAGGTCCCCTTCTCACCAGAGCATAACCTGCTATGGCTACCCTCATGTCCCCTCTCCCACCCTCGCTGCCTCACCTTTCTTTCCAGTTGACTCCTAAACTCTGCTCCAATTTCCCTTTATACGGCACTTTCCCTGACTGAGCCTTTGCTCACTTCTGCCGCTCCCCGCCTGTACTGTGCCACGGTGTCCCCATGTGTGTGGGCCACCACTGGCTTTTTTAAGTTCTTCCATGGCCACATGGGGTCTGACCCCTGGGTCTCATACGTCACACTCCCCTGCCCCACCCCAGCTGATGAAGCAGGTGAATGAGCGATGCCCCAACATCACCCGCGTCTACAGCATCGGGAAGAGCTACCAGGGCCTGAAGCTGTATGTGATGGAAATGTCGGACCATCCTGGGGAGCACGAGCTGGGTACTGGCGGGTGGGGCGGGAGAGGTAGGCACAGGTAGGGCTGTGGGCACGAGCCAGCCGTGAGCCCCTGTGTGTTCCCAGGAGAGCCTGAGGTGCGATATGTGGCTGGCATGCACGGCAATGAGGCCCTGGGGCGGGAGTTGCTCCTGCTCCTGATGCAGTTCCTGTGCCACGAGTTTCTGCGAGGGAACCCACGGGTGACCCGGCTGCTCACGGAGACGCGCATTCACCTGCTGCCCTCCATGAACCCTGATGGCTACGAGACTGCCTTCCGTCGGGTAAGCCACCTGGGCTGAGGGCCACGCTACTCCCTCTCCTCTGGTGCTTGGAGCCTGCTTGGCTGACCAGCCCCTCATTCCTGCAGGGTTCGGAGCTGGTGGGCTGGGCAGAGGGCCGCTGGAACCACCAAGGCATTGACCTTAACCATAATTTTGCTGACCTCAACACACCACTGTGGGAAGCAGAGGATGACGGGTTGATGCCCGACACTTTCCCCAACCACCACCTGCCCTTGCCCACTTATTACACCCTGCCCAATGCCACTGTGAGTATTCTGGGAGCAGTGGTAGAGGGCCACCCCCCGGGGACGCTTGTCTCTGACTCCCACCTGTCCTGGCCTGCCCCTGTCCAGGTGGCTCCTGAAACTCGGGCAGTGATCGAGTGGATGGAGCGGATCCCCTTTGTGCTGAGTGCCAACCTCCATGGGGGCGAGCTTGTGGTGTCCTACCCATTCGACATGACTCGGACCCCATGGGCTGCCCGCGAACTCACACCCACCGCGGATGATCCCGTGTTTCGCTGGCTCAGCACCGTCTATGCCGGCACCAACTGGGCCATGCAGGACCCAGATCGCCGACCGTGCCACAACCAGGACTTCTCCTTACATGGCAACATCATCAACGGGGCTGACTGGCACACGGTCCCTGGGAGTATGTGCCCGAGGGTGAAGTACCCCTGTCCCCATAACCCTGCCCCAGCCAGAATCTGCTGTCACGTACAGCGCTGGGGTCACTGCCCACTGGGGAGTGTCACTCAGAGGAGGGACCAGGAGGGCAGGCTCCCTGCCGCCTTGGGCTCCAATGTCTGTGGTTCCCCCTAGGCATGAATGACTTCAGTTACCTGCACACCAACTGCTTTGAGATCACTGTGGAACTGTCCTGTGACAAGTTCCCTCATGAGAATGAGCTGCCCCAGGAGTGGGAGAACAACAAAGAGGCCCTCCTCACCTACCTGGAACAGGTGGGACCCGAATCCTCACCCCCGGCCAGCCCGTCGCTCCCCACTGACCTGCTCTCCATTCGGGTCGCAGCTCCCACATGGGGTCATCCACCCAAGGTTCCACCGCCCCATTCTGACTCACAAGATGCCCCGGGCCATCAGGTTGGCGTGGAGGGCTGTAGGGCAGGAAGCACAGTGTGCCAGCAGGCCGGCGTCAGACACTGCCTGTGGGCGTAGACCCCACAGCAGTCTAAGCTGTGGTCCACAGAGTGCTCCCCGAGCTGTTCTCAGAAATGACTCACATTGGACAAGTGCAGGAAGTGCCATGGGGTAGACGCTTCAGGTTCCACAGGAACTCGCGTCCCTTGCAATGACTCCATAAGGATAGCTTCCAAGGGTTCCAAAAAGACAAGCTCATAACCAGGGTCACTGGACGTGGGAAAGCCCTACGATACTCCTTCCTACCAGGCAGTGATAGTTCTCCCAGTCCCGGTGTAATTTATCAATAGGAGATACTTCTATCAGGGTCTGTCACATACTAGCTTTATCAAGTTTGCAGGGGAACAGCCCAAAAATGAACTGAAGGTCACAGTCTCATGCAGGAGGGAAAGGGTCCGATAAGCTTTCCCCACACAGGTGCGCATGGGCATTGCAGGATTTGTGCGGGACAAGGACACGGAGCTCGGGATCGCTGATGCTGTCATCGCTGTGGACGGGCTTAACCATGATGTCACAACCGGTGTGTGTGGCGGGAGGGGAGGGGGGAGGGGAGGGCTTTAGGCTGGGTCAGAGGCTGAGGATCATTGAACCTGGATCTTGCTTTTCCCTCCTCTCAGCGTGGGGCGGAGATTACTGGCGCCTGCTGACCCCAGGGGACTATATGGTGACTGCCAGTGCTGAAGGTTACCACTCAGTGACACGGAGCTGCCGGGTCACTTTTGAAGAGGGCCCTGTCCCCTGCAATTTCCAACTAACCAAGACTCCCAAACAGAGACTGCGAGAGCTGCTGGCAGCCGGGGCTAAGGTGCCCCCAGACCTCCGGAGGCGACTGGAGAGGCTGAGGGGACAGAAGGATTAGCACTTCTGGTCAGCTGCAGAGCCTCGGACAGGCTGGACCTGTCCAGAACTGAAGGAAGGGGATGCAGAGTGGGGAGGGAGGGACAACGTGGGGAAAAGGTGCTAGGGCTCATTAAAGCTACTTGGCACCTCAGCCAATCTTTCTGTGAACTCTGTGTCCCAGATCCTCTGCCTGGGCCAGGCCTCAGCTCCCTGTGCTACCCCATCCTACCCTGCACACACTTGCAAATTCTCATCAGTTGATTTCTGGAAAAATAGAGTGAAAAAAGGACCCCACCTGGGTTCCTTTTTTTAAACTTAGGGTTTGGCAGAGCAACTCATCAACCCATCAACTTCTGCAGGTGGTGCCATACAGAGCTGTTGAACATTCTGGAAGCACCTGCTCAGTGCCAAGTATGCAAGATTTCAAAGATAAACCTACCCCCACCCCCAACCTGGAGCTCCCAGTGAAGGAAGGACAGTTCAGTACAGTGTGAGATGTGCCAAGGGAGAGGCTGGCTGCTGTGGGAGCACAGACAGGGGAGTCATACACGTGAATATAGCGCTGCAGATAAACGGGGACTCACGCAGGCAAGGTTGCGATAAAGGTGATGGTTCCAGGAGTTTAGATGGAAGGTAGGCCAAGTGTGGAGATATGGACAGGAACACCTCTAAGAAGGACACGACCAAAGATTGAACAGCTAAGCATTTGAATTTTCTTCACCTGCCATTTTTGGGAAGTGGTGGTACAAATGGTAGGATTTGATTAGTTTCAGACTGAAGTTGTATGTCAGCCTGTGTTTGGCCAGGTAAACAACCCACTCTAGGTATTTGGAGCAGAGGGAAATGTGGTGCTGGAAATTGGATATCAAGGTGTTGGAAGGATTGGAAGGGGGAAAAAGGGAGGGGGAAGGGAATTTCCCCTAGAACCCAGGTGTCCAGAAGCCTGTGTTTTGCTGATGTTGGTGCTCTGGCGCACAATGACCTAGGGCCATCTATGGTCACCGTGGTCACCTGCCATGGCTACAGCTACAAGCAGAATAAGTTCTTCCTCCCACTTTCTAATTTCCAACCTCGGAAGTCCACTGGCAAATAAAACTGTGATCTAGCTTACAAGGAAGCCAACAATGTATTTTCCAGGCTCCCTGCACTCCTGCAATTTCGAGGCAAGCAAATACTAACAGGTAGCATGGTGCAAAGACAGCCATGCAGCCTTTTGTTATGTTAGCTCTGCCTAGTGCTGGGCTGTTGTACTGTTTCTGCTTCTTGAGGTCTCTGTCTGCCTCTCATATTTGCAATCTGAGATCACCACGGGGATATAGTGCCACAGCTCCCTGCTCTGTTCCTCCCCACACCCTACCTCTTAACTCCTCTTATACAGCATCAGCTGAAAAAAAATTTTTTTTGTTTTTATTCATCAGAGTTTAATATACATAATGAAAATACACATAAGTGTACACCTTATTGGCAGAGTGGATTAAAAGACATGGCCTGACTATACATTGCAACAAACTCACTTCAAATATAAACATCTAAAGGCATCTGAAAGGAAGAGAATGAGAAAGATGTATCATGCAAACAATCAAAGGAAAGCAGGAGTAATTATCTTAATATCAGATAAAGTTGACTTCAGGACAAAGACAATTACCAGAGACAGAAAGAGACATCGTTATATAATAACTGAACACACCCAGGATTGTCCCTTGGGTAGCCTAGAATCAGCTAGTTCAGCACAACTGAAATGGCATGTGAACTCCCCCAGCTGATGTTCAAGCTTCGGATTTTCCCCATTTCTAGCAAGACAAGTCCCTGGCCAGAAAGTTCCCTCTGTTGCATAGCTGCCAGGAGGTTCCCAGATCCTTTCTACTGCCTCATAAACATGTAAACTTAATGGGAATGGGGCCCTCCTCCTGGAGCTCTTTTAACAGTGAGATCAGCCCTGTCTGGCTAAGCAACCCACCTTTGGGATAAAGGGACTTTGGAGCAATATATGCATTCTCCCAATGCTTTGCCTGAAAGTTCCCTCAAATACACTCCGAACAATTGTGTTCATACCATGTGTCATTAGAGATGTTTGCCTTTGCAGTCCACTTGACATATAGACAAGATGAAGAACCCTTCAGCATAATCAAGTAAAACTGAAGGCACAGGTGTTCCTGAGCACAATGTATATTACAGAGAAACTCTTACACGTGCAAAAAGGTATCCTATATAATAAAAGAGAAACATGCAAATGTGACCGTACCTTCGCTCCTGATTGGCTATGCTGCCAGCCAATCAGGAGCGGGGATGGGGCCAAGTGGTGGAAGCACCAAGCCCCCAGCGAGGGGCGGGGGGTAGATGAAATGGCAGTGGCAGCAAGTGCCCAGCCCCCAGGTGCTGTGAGGGGAAGCGGTGGCAGCAGCAGTGGTGGTGGTGGCGGCGGCAGGGAGCGCTCGGCCCCTGGGCACTGTGAGCAGAAGTGGCGGAGAGCCCAGCCCCCGGGGCCGGGTGGTCACAGGCAGCCAGGCTGAGCTGAGCAGGGTGATGACTAGGGGCCCAGGCTGGGGGTGAGCCATCAGTTGGACATCCCCTGAGGGCTCCCAGTATGTGAGAGAGGGCAGGTTAGGTTGAGGGACCACCCACCCCCAGTGCACGAATTTTGTGCACTGGGCCCCTAGTATCTATATAAATGCTTATAGCAGCCTTATTTGTAATAGGACCAAATTGGAATCAGCCCCTATGCCCATCAAGAGCAGGACGTAGCCCAGACAGCATGGCTCAATGGTTGAGCATTGACATATGTGCCAGGAGGTCACGGTTTGATTCCTGGTCAGGGCACATGCCTGGGTTGCAGGCTCACTCTCCAGTGTGGGGCATGCAAGAGACAATTAATCAATGATTCTCTCTTATCATTGATATTTCTATCTCTCCTCCCTTCCTCTCTATAACCAATAAAAAAATTTCTTTAAAAAGAGTAGAACGTAGAATAAAACATGGTACATTTACGTAATGGAATTGTATAGAGGAATGAAAATAATCACTATACACACACAACATGGATGACTCACAAAAACATTTTTGAGTGAAATAAGCAAAACACAAAAGGAAAACTGATTTATATTATTTATGGATGTATGAGTGATAAAGAAAACCGAGAACATAATTATGATAAAATTCAGGATAGTGATTGATTCTAGGGGAGCCATAAGATGACAATCAGGGAGGAGGACATGGAGGTTTCTGGAGGACTAGCGATATACTTTTCCACCCAAGGATATTTTTTCCATTGCTTTTTAGAGAGCATAGAAGAAAGAGAGAGATCAGTTGATTTGCCTCCTACACTTACCCCAGGGCTGGGGATTGAACCCATGACCCTTCGGTGCAGCAGTCGCCAACCTTTCAGACCTCACGAACCACCATTGGTCTGAGGACCACCAGTTGGCGACTACTGCTTTGGTGCACAGGCCAAAGCTCTAACCACTGAGCATAGCAGGCAGGACTAAAATCTAGTTGTTGTTGTTTTTTGTTGTTGTTGCTAATCCTCACCCAAGGATATTTTTCCATTGATTTTTAGGGAGAGTGTAAGAGAGGGAAAGATAGAGAGAAACATTGATGTGAGAGAAACACATCAATTGGTTGCCTCCTGCAGGAGCCCTGACCAGGGCCTGGGCGCAGGAGGAGCCTGCAACCAAGGTATCTGCCTTTTTAAAATATATATATTTTATTGATTTTTCACAGAGAGGAAGAGAGAGGGATAGAAAGTCAGAAACATCGATGAGAGAGAAACATCGATCAGCTGCCTCTTGCACACTCCCTGCTGGGGATGTGCCCGCAGCCAAGGTACATGCCTTTGACCGGAATCGAACCTGAGACCTTTCAGTCCGCAGGCCGACGCTCTATCCACTGAGCCAAACTGGCTAGGGCTAAAATCCAGTTTTTTTAATGTACATTTCAGGGAGTCACATGTATATATTCATAGGTGCAAACATATGAATTTCCTTGTGCTGTCTCTTTGAATTCAGATTCCTCTGCCATTCCATCTCTAGGCAAACATGAATCACTTGTCTGTTCCCATATTTTTGCATTAATTCAATGAACTCTTAGCATGATAAACTTAAAGAAATCTATATCTAGACATGGAATTAAATTGTCAAAAGCCAAAGATAGAGAGAACTCCGACAGCAAGGGAGTGAAGTGACACATCATGTACAAGGGACAAAGCAGAGAGTTCTTTTGTCCATTAGAAAAATTGGGTAGTTTGCTTTCTTTTCCTAAAATATATTTTATTGATTTTTCACAGAGAGGAAGGAAGAGGGACAGAAAGTCAGAAACATCGATGAGAAAGAAACATCGATTAGCTGGCCCCTGCACAACCCCACTGGGAACCTGCCCGCAACCAAGGC
Organism: Antrozous pallidus; assembly: GCA_027563665.1. NCBI lineage: Eukaryota > Metazoa > Chordata > Mammalia > Chiroptera > Vespertilionidae > Antrozous > Antrozous pallidus. Next base: position 32,346,590 of record CM050518.1, read on the forward strand.
ACATGGCCCTGACCGGAACCGAACCGGGAGCTTTCAGTCCGCAGGCCGACGCTCTATCCACTGAGCCAAACCGGTTTGGGCAGTAGTTTGCTTTCTTATTTTTGAGTTTTGAGAGTTGGATACATGTCCTTTGTCTGATATGTGACTTGCAAATATTTTCTCCCAATCGGTGGCTTGTCTTTTTATTCTCTTAGTGTTCTTTGCAGAGCAGAAGTTTTAAATTTTGATGAAGTTCAATTTGTTATTTTTTATTTTGTAGATATTTTTTGTGTCCTATTTGAGAAATCTTTGATTAACCATAAATTATGAAGATTTGTCCTATGTTCTCCTCTGAGAATTTTACATATTACATTTAGATTTATAAACTCTTTTGAGTTAGTGTTTATATATGTGAGATGTAAGTCAAGATTTCTTGTTTTTGCATACGAAGGTCCAGTTTTTCCAACACCTTTTTTTTTAAAAAATATTTTATTGATTTTTTACAGAGCAGAAGGGAGAGGGATAGAAAGTCAGAAACATCGATGAGAGAGAGACATCAATCAGCTGCCTCTTTCCAACACCTTTTGTTGAAAACTGCTCTTTCTCCATTGGAATGCCATTCTTGTGGGTTTATTTCTGGGATTTATAGTCTGTTGCATTGGTATGTATCTATCCTTTCACAATACCACACTGTCTTTATGACTGTAGCTTTATGACACATCGTAAAGTTGGCTAGTATATGTGCAAAAGAATAAAATTGGACCCTTATACAAAAATTAGCTCAAAAATAGGTCAGGCTGGCCAGCTTGGCTCAGTTGGTTGAGCGTCATCCCATGCACCAAAAGGTCACTAGTTTGATTCCTGGTCAGGGTACATTCCTGCCTGGGTTGCAGGCTTGATCCCCAGGAGAGGGCCTGCAGGAGGCAGCCAAGCCATGCTTCTGTCATTGATGTTTCTCTCTCTCCCTCTCCCTTCCTCTCTCTTTCTCTAACAAAACAAAACATATTTTTAAAAAGTGGATAAAAGGTCAAAACTTAAGGGGATCCCTGTTTTCTTCTAGGAATTTTATAGTTTTTGATAATTTCTTGGATATAACACCAAAAGCACAGGCAATAAAAGAAAAAATAGATACATTAGACTTTATCAAAATTAAAAACTTTTGTGCATCCTAGAATACTATAAGAGGGAAAATACTACAGGAGAGTGAAAAGAGAATACCCAGAATGGGAGAAGATATTTATAAAAATTTAACTATTCAAAATATATAAAAACACCTGCAACTCAACAACAAAACAAAACAATTCAAAAACGGGCAAAGGACTTGAACACATCTCTTCAAAGAAGATATACAATGGCCAATAAGTACAAGAGAAGATACTCAACATCATTAGTCATTAGCAAAATGCACATCAAACCCACAATGAGATAGCATTTCACATCTATTAGGATGGCTATAACCAATAACATGTTGCTAGTGAGAATGTAAAATGTTACAGTTGCTGTTGAAAAGATTTTAGTGATTCCTCAAAAAGTTAGATATAGAATTAATAAATGACCCAGGAATTTCAGCCCTAGGTGAAATTCTTTTGTAAGCAGGAATTCAAACAGATACTTGTATACCAATGTTCATAGAATTATTATTCACAATAGCCAAATTTATATTTAACGCAGTGCTGGAAGTCCCAGCAAGTTCAATAAGGCAAGAAAAAGAAATAAAAGGCTTAATATTGTAAAGGAATAAATAAAACTGTCCTTATTCACAGACGACATAATCATCTATGCAGAAAAATCTTTTAGAATCCATTTTTTAAAAAGTGTCTAGAGCCGAGACCGGTTTGGCTCAGTGGATAGAGCGTCGGACTGCGGACTGCAGGGTCCCGGGTTCGATACCGGCAAGGGCATGTACCTTGGCTGCGGGCACATCCCCAGTGGGGGGCATGCAAGAGGCAGCTGATCGATGTCTCTCTCTCATCGGTGTTTCTAACTTTCTATCCCTCTCCTTTCCGCTCTGTAAAAAATCAATAAAATATATTTAAAAAATAAAAATAAAAAATAAATAAAAAGTGTCTAGAACTAATAAGCAAGTTTAGCAAGGTCACTAAGGCTCTCAGCTTTGGGGGGACCAAGTGCTTTGATATGTTTGTCCTAATTATTATTGTTGAGAAATACATAATACTTGAGGAAGGGACATCTCTTTCTAATTTGTAGAGATACTGTATGTACTAGCATATACTAGGGATGAAAGCTATTTAATGTCTGTGGAAAGAAAGACAAAGATGGTTTCAGCCAGTGAGAGATAAATCTCACAATAAATGCCCCCAAGTTTGTGAAAGCAGTGTGGAGGGCATGGGCTCACATTTTACTGTCAAATTGTCACTTACTAAAATCTGTGTGCACTGCACTGGGTGTGACCCAACTCCACTGGCTTCTTAGAACTTTGAAGTTATTTGTCTTTTTTTTTTTTTTTCTGGTAGGACATGTGATCCTGTCCAAAACATCCTCAGAGACATTTGGTCCACTCTAAAACACCCTGGAAAGTTGGTCCCTTGGTGGAACCAGGGTTGGAGGGGATGCATGTGGGGGTGGTTCCTTTCTGCTGATGGGCAGAGGTGTGAGGTCTGGCTCCACGTGTGATCTCCACTGATTCCACGGATTGGAGATGGCCTTTCACCTCGGGGCTGTGGCAAAAGTCCTGACTCTGTTAGGTTTGCTGTGATGCGATTGCAGCATGGAGAGCGAGTCACCTGGTTGCTGATGACTGGGGTGGCAATCCAGCTTCTCACGTGGTTTCCACTGAGAGCCAGTGCGAACACGTGGGTGAGGGGGGGACATCTCATTACCAGCTGGGCGATGACAGTCTCAGCTTCCTACTGTGTCTTCTCGAACATCACTCTGGAGGGGGTGTTGGGGTACCACTGCAGCCTGGAAGGGTAAAAGTTGAGGCTCCTCACTGGGTCTCTGTTGACGTGGGTGTAGTACATGAAAATAATATAAGAATGTTGTGTTCAGACTCCCGTCCCATCTCAGCTTTAGGTAAACACGCATCACTTGTCTGTTCCTATACTTTCGCATTAATTAGTTCCGAGTTAGGCCAGAGTAGGAACATTTTCTCTCAAAGCTTCTGACTCACTGAGATGCTCCTCTCTTGCTCCCTTGGCTGGAAAGAACACGTTTGGGGAGCAGTGCTTTTTGTTGTTGTTGCTTGCATAACACTTGCATTGATGAATTTTTGGCCTCTACAGTTCCAAATCTAGGATATATGAGTCAACAAGAAAACCCAAAGAACTCACTGTTGAGTCTTTCCTCAGTACTGAAGTCCCCAGATAATCTTTCTCCTTTTCCACCTTTGAGGGTCTTTTTTACGTTTGTTTTATATATAACGTCCAGTGTTTTCAGTTATACTTAGGGAAGGAATAGAGATGCACATCTACCCCATTCTTTCAGAAGTGCAAGTCTCTACTGCTCTTCTGTTGGTTTGTTTTTTGTTTTTAGTGCATAAAGTGCTTTCTGCCCATTCTTTATTTTTTCCTAATGCTCCTCCCATGAGCTTCCTGCTGAGGGCTCCCTTCCCAGAGCTGACCCTTTCTCAGCCCATTGCTATCTTTACTCTCTGGACACCATGTCACCTCCCTTGAACCTCCCTCCTCCTGACTTTTCTCATTTCTGTGCTCTTCCCTCTCGACGGTCAGTAGTGCTCACATTGCCCAGAGTAGAATTAGGATAGCTGCCCCAGAAACTCCGAGAGAGAAACAGAGCAGGCTTAGTACTTTTTGTTTTGCTTTGGAAATTGGCTCTTGAGTATCAAAAGGGAAAGCCAGAGGGAAGCAGGAGTTGATGCCAAGATAATATCTTGGAAAGAGACTAGTTGGACAGCAAGACTGCCACCCTTCCCCCTACCTCGGGAACTGGCTGAGGGTCCTCTGATCTGGGAGGTAGAAAAGAAGGGAAATGGGGCCCAACTTATGTAGTGGGGTTGAGGAGGAGGAAAAGAACAAGCAAAAGAGGCTGGGTCCACTTCCAGAGGCATCTGTGGCAATGGCTGTAGACCCCCACCCAGGTCGGCAGAGCCAATGTAGACACCACCCATCGCCCTCCCACCAGTGACCACCATTGAGCCAACTGTTCCACTGGCTACATGTATCCATCTCTGCCGCAGAGTTCTGCTGAACCTCATCTCATCTCCCTGGGTGGCTCCCTGCCCTTCGTATGTCACTGGCCCAGGACATTCCCCAAAATGGCAGTAGAATATACAGAAGGGGAATCCTTGCCACCTCAGAGGTTGTGATGTCATAAAAAAAGGCCTAGCCCCTGCTCTTGGAGGTTCTAGGTAGATGGAGGCCCATGGTGTCCCACCCAGATCATCCTTACCAGCCAGGGCACCCACCCCCTAACTGTGGAGAGTGTTGACTGCTAACAGCTCACAACTGCCCTCTTCCCCCAAGGACTACTGTTGGCGGAATGGGAGCTGCTTGACCCAGAGGTTACATGCTCCACCCCACTCTGGCAGTCTGCAGCCAAGGACGAACAGGAGTGTTATAGTCATTTCCTTGCCACAAAGAAGGTCCCACTGTGGTACCCTTCATGCTCCAGACCCTGGTGTGGTTGGGGGTGGGGAATCATGCCAGATTCCTGCTGAGAGCACGCTTTTCTTTTGTTTTGTCTTGTTACTCCTCACTTGAGGATATTTTCTCCATTGGTTTCTAGAGAGAGAGGAAGGGAGGGAGACAGAGACCCATCTATTGGTTGCCTCCCACACATGCCCTGACCAGGGCTGGGGATTGAGCCTGCAAACTGAGGTACATGTTCTTGATGGGAATCAAATCTGGCTTCAACCACTAAGCCAAACCAGCTAGGGCTGAGAGCGCATTCTTGCTAGCTCTTTCTCCTGCCTTATCCTGCCTCTCTCACCCCCTTTCTTCAGGAGAGCACACAAATTCCCATCTCAGGTTCTGCATTCAGGGAATCCCAGCAAACGGAGTGGGATTATAACAAGTGCTGAAGAAACGGGGGAGCTAATGGCAGTGGAGCCCCCTCATACTGCACTGTTGAGGGAAGAAGAAACCTTGCTGGGGCTCTTTCTTCTGCTATGGCAGCCCCCTGACCCCCAACCCCACACGTGCATGTGTACACACATCTCCCTGGCTTTCTGCTACTGAACTGCACCCCCTTCCTTCCCTCCCCACCCTATCCCATCCCCCATCCCAAGGAAGGAGTTTGGAGGAATTCTTTGAACTTTGAGGCTTGATTAGGGTATTTTTGATTTTCAGGTGCGATCAAGAGGTGATGTTTCTGCCTCATTCAACAGGAGCAGAGAGATGTCCAGCGGTCTCTTGGTACCCGCTCCTGGTCCAGCTTGACCCTGGGGACCCCGAGGGCCCCATGCTGTGGAAACCGCAGCGGGGACACCATTGACAGTCTGCCAGGTTTGGCCCTGCTCAGCAGCGCTCCACCACAGTCCAGCCGGCAGCCACAGTTTGTCTTGGCAAGGTGGTCCTCTGGGCCCAACTCCAAGGAGGGCCCAGGGGCAGCCCAGACAAACCAGCTTTCACCACAGAAGCCAAAGCTGGCTGGGCTTGACGTAGTGCCAGCCCAAAAGTGGTCGGACCCTCCCCGACTCCCCTAAAAGTGGACTAATGCTCTGGGAGGGTGGCGAGGGGAAGGAGGAATGGAGGGGAGCCAGACCCCCAGGGGGGTGAAACCCAAGAAAGGAAGCAGAAGCAGGGACCCAGGCCAGAGGGCTTTCCTGATGACACTCCATCCTGAGACAGGCCATCGGGAACTGGACCCAGAGGGTGGCTGCCCAGCTCTGGAGTGGCCCTTGGCCACAGTGCCAGATAGACAGCCCTTTCAACCCTGCCGTAGGGAGACATCCCCACCTCTCCTCTCCCAGCAGCTCAGCAACTTTCCCAACTCAGCCATGGAGCCCTGGCAGCCTCGCCTGAGGGGCCCACTCACAGCCAAGGGCGCATCAGGAGCAGCTTTCATTCCCAGGCAGGCGATGGGGAAGGAAGGGCTTCAGAGAAACCAGATGCCAGGATGCTGGGCCCCAAGGAGCAGCAGACCTGTAACTTTACAGCTTTTTTCCTTCCCCCTTTGAACACTTGGCTCCTTTTCTCTCAAGGAACAAAATAAAAATGTACTTGTTTCTGTTGCTGCCTTGCTGGAAAGCTTCTTCTACATCTTTAGAGCCATGAAGTCTCTTCTGTTCTGTCGCCAGCGGAAGGGGAGAGAGGGTCTGTGTACTCAGAATCCTCCCACTCATTCTCACTGGCAGTCCCTGCAGCTCTAACCCCAGAAGCTCCAAGGCTGAGGCAAGGGGAGAGGTTTACAGCCTTCTCCTTTGGAGAATGGAAGCAGAGGCTCCTGGACAGACTACCCAGGAGTGCTATCCTGGAACTCCATAGGGGGAGCCAGGGCTAAGAATCCAGCTGGGAAGAAGCAGAGTATGGAGGCAGAATGACTTAGTGAGAAATCAGCGTGTGTTTGTTCTTTTGTTTTCCCTCCTCTACTTCAAGAAGTCAGCTGAAGATGGCATGGCAGGGTGAAGTTCTGAGATGGTCTGTAGATCTCTAGATTTTGTTTCCCAAAAGCCTCGCTTCTTGAGGAGAAGTGGGGAAGAAAAGAGCCAGTGGGTGCCTTCTGGGAGAGTAGTACATTGACAGAGAGAAAGAGGGGTATGGGGAATGGAGTTTACCATTAAAATATGTAATTAGACAGTTGATACAATGGCATAACATTAGACATATGAGTGTAATTTAGCACATTAACAAAATATTGGAGAAAGTCACACAATTATCTCAATACATGCAGAAGAGAAGTTCATGAAATTTGCATCTATTCATAATTTTTTTAAAAATTGTTTTAAAAAATTAAGAATAGCCCCTGCTGGTTTGGCTCAGTGGATAGAGCTTCGGCCTTCGGACTGAAGCATTCCAGATTTAATTCCAGTCAAGGACACATACACGAGTTTTGGGTTGCAGGCTCGATCCCCAGTAGGGGGCGTGCAGGAGGCAGCTGATCAATGATTCTCTCATCATTGATGTTTCTCTATCTCTCTCCCTCTTCCTTCCTCTCTGAAATCAATAAAAAAAAGTTTTTAAAAATTAAGAATAAAAGGCTATCTATAAAGCCAAACTTGATTCTTAATGATAAAATGTTAAAAGTTTGCCTCCCATCATTAGGAAAAAACAAAGATGTTCATGAGCACTACTTTTATTCCACATATAGTGGAGGGTTTAGTGTATTTAGGCAAGAAAATGAAGTAACAGAAATAAAGACTAGAAATGAAGAAATAAAACTGTCCTTTGCAGGTGATATAATTATTTTAAAAAATTCAAGATAATCTGTGGGTAGTATTACTATAAGGTTTCTGGATACAAGTTTATTGTACAAAAATTCAATCATATCTCTATATGCCCAGAACAAACAGAAATTGAGATTAAGAAAATGATATATTTATAATAGCATAAAAATTCAAATACTGAGGAATAAATGAAAGATGTGTAAGACTTCCATACAGAGGTTTATAAAATCCTATTAAGAAAACTTAGAAAAATTCTAAATATCCATAGATTGAAATACTGAATATATCAAAGATGTCAATTCTCCATTAGTTGATTGACAAATTTAATGCAATCTCAAAGAAAATTCAGCAAGTTTTTTAAAAATAGGATTTAATAAACTGATTATAAAATTTATATGTAAATATTAAGGATCAAGTATAGCCAAATAATCATGAAGAAATAAGTTGGATGACTTGCTGTATCAGATATCAAAACTTACTAATTAGCCCAGCTGGCGTAGCTCAGTGTTTTGGGCGTTGACCCATGAACCTGGTTCAATTCCAGGTCAGGGCACATACCCGGGTTTTTAGGCTCAATCCCCAGTTGGGGGCATGCAGAAGGCAGCTGATTGATGTTTCTCTTTCATCGATGTTTCCATTTCTCTATCCCTCTCCCTTCCTCTCTCTCTAAAAATTCATTTAAAAATATTTTTTAAAAATTTAGCATCTATAATAAAAAACATAATATGCTAGTTAGACTTGAGGTCCTTCTGGACAACCTTGCAGCTGAAGCTGGGGCTGCAGCCACAGGACAAGGAAGCCACTGCAGCTGTGAGGGAGGGAATCCGGCAGCCACTGTGGCTGCAATGGCCTAATCTTTCACAAATTTTGTGCATTGAGTCTCTAGTCTATAATAATCCTATGTAAATAAAGCCTAATATGCAAATCAACCAAACGGTGGAATGACCAGTTGCTATGATGCTCAATGCAGAAGCTGCCTCCGGCCCACAGGCCCCAGGCCAGCCAAGGTGGGTGCCAGCAGGCCCCGCCCCCAATTGCCCTGCCAGTCATCCTGCAGAAGGAGCTGACCGGCCGTGGTGGGTGTTGGGGCTGGCTGGTGATCGGGCTGGTGCCACCCCCCCATCTCCCTGCCAGTCACCTCCCACAGAGAGAGGTGACCAGTAGTGGTGGCAGGGTGATGGGGGGGGGTAGGGCCGGCTGGTGAATGGGCAGTGCCATCCCTCAATCACCCTGCCAGTCACTTCCAAGATGGGTACCAGCAAGGGCTCCCCAACTGCCCCACCAGTCACCCCACAGATTGGCCCCGATCGCTGGCCATGGGACCCTACCCATGCCTAAATTCGTGCACCGGGCCTCTAATAAAAGCATAATATGCTAATTAGACCAGATGTCCTTTTTTCCAGACAAAGCTACTGTGGGTGGGGGCCGCAGGGGCGCAGGCAGGGGCCAAAGCCCTTGCACAAATGTCATGCCTCAGGCCTCTAGTAATTCTAACAGTGTGGTATTGGTACAAAGATAGACAAAAAGATCAATGGGTCAAAATAGGGAATCCAGAACAGGCCCATACATTTGCGGATACTTGTTTGATGATAAAGTTGCCACTGCAGCGCAGTGAGGAAAAGATGGTCATTTCAATAAATAGTGCTGAGCCAACTGGTTATCCATACAAAAAATACAAAACTGATTGCTGTCTTATAGTATACACAACAATAAAAACATCTTCTTGATTTTGGGATATATAAAGATTTTTTTAAAAGGACAAACAGCACTAACCATAAAGAAAACATTGATAGGTTAGATGACATTCAATTAACAAGTTCTAGTCATCAAAAAACCCCATGAGCCGAGACCGGTTTGGCTCAGTGGATAGAGCGTCGGACTGCGGACTGAAGGGTCCCGGGTTCGATTCCGGCAAGGGCATGTACCTTGGCTGCGGGCACATCCCCAGTAGGGGGTGTGCAAGAGGCATCTGATCGATGTCTCTCTCTCTCTCATCGATGTGTCTGACTTTCTATCCCTCTCCCTTCTGCTCTGTAAAAAATCAATAAAATATATTAAAAAAAAAAAAAAAAACATGAGAGTGAAGAGAGGAGAGTTTGAAAGAAGTGATAGGAGGACCTGCCTCCACAGAAGTAAGTGGTCAGTGCCCTGCACCTATCAGGACCCTCACGGTGGGGTCTTCTTTTGAACAACTGACTTCAAGCTGGTGGCTTCAAGGTGGCTCATTCCTTTTTATCATCCAATGACTGTTACTGCCACTGAGGTGGTAGGAAGATTCAGGGTATACGTGCAAAGGTGTGGATGGCGAGAAGGTAGGGGGCCACCCTAGGCTCAGGTGTTAGAAACCTCAGAGTATCACTAATTATGAACAGTAAGTCTCATCTAAGGGAGAAAGACATTGTGATCTGTAAACTTTTTCCTATTTGGAGAAGTTATTCCAAGGAAGAGGAAAGAAATTTTGGGGTCCATTTGAACCACCTTAAAGGTGTTCAGTGATCACTTCATTTTGTGTGGTGATGAAATGGTTTGTAGACTATCTTCACATTGAGATCCACAATCCATCTGGAGTTGACTTTGGTGTCTGATGTGAGGTAGAGGTTGTTTAATTTTTTCCATTTGAATATCCAATTGACCCAATGCCATTGATTAAAAAGCCATCCTTTCTCCACTGCATGGCAGTTTCCATTTTTCTGGGAGACTTTTGTTTTTGGAAGAGGCTAAGGGGCCCACCAATATGGGTGGCAGGGGGAGAAGGATGTTTTGCAGAACAGACAGCAGTAGGGCTGGTCTCAGCTGCTACCTGGCTTCCCTTGATTCACTGAGTCCAGTCCCCAGTGGGTCCTTGTCCGAGCAAAATGCAGCTTCAGAGGCTGTCTGATCCCTAGGTAGAATGCAGAACACAGTAGCCTAGCTTTGCTGGGAAATATATGGGAAGAAAGCAGAGGATTTCTGGGAGATGTCTCTCTGAAGATTGAGTAACCAACTGTCTTATCTTTATCCTGATTGGCTCTGTGGGAAAAAAGCCTGTGGGTGGGCTGATGCTGAGAAGGTTCTCTTTGTCAGCTGGCATCTAACAACCTGGGCAGTTTCTGTAACGTGGTCTCAGGAGAATTGGGACTTGCAGATAAAGGAACATTCATGCCCACTCTGAACTTATTTCAAGTACAGAAACCAACTTCGTTTTCCACAGGTTGACTGCCAGGGACTATCTTCACTGCAGACACTTTTGTGTCCCACCCACATCTTTATCTCTTCAATGCACGCCTGTCTGACTCCACCTGCATTTTTTTACGTGAGGATTGTCTCTAGCTTCCGGGACCTGTTTTACCACCCATACACTGACTGGAGTGCCAGGAAAGAAATACTCCCCTTCCCCCCAGAAGCCCTCGACCACTGACTGATGGAAGTTGGTGTATAAATACTCCAGCTCCCTTGCTCCTCAGGCGGAAAAATTCTGAGGTGTGTTCTACATTGTCTACCCCAGTTCTTCAGCAGGAAGCTTGTCTTAGATTCTGCTTCTAGGGGAATCCAAACTAAGACATGCGGCCGAGACTGGTTTGGCTCGGTGGATGGAGTGTCGGCCTGCGGACTCAAGGGTCCCAGGTTTGATTCCGGTCAAGGGCATGTACCTTGGTTGCGGGCACATCCCTAGTAGGGGGTGTGCAAGAGGCAGCTGATCGATGTTCCTCTCTTATCGATGTTTCTGACTTTCTATCCCTCTTCCTTCCTCTCTGTAAAAAAAAATCAGTAAAATATATTTTTTAAAAAAAGACATGTGAAAAAGAAAATTAGTCACCCTGGGCTACCATAACAAAATGCCATAGACAAGGTGGCCGAAACAATAGAAATTTATTTTCTCATTGTTCTGGAGACTACAAGTACCAGCCATCAAGGTGCCAGCTGATTTGGTTTCTGGCGAGGACTCTCTTGTTGGCTTGTAGACAATCACCTTCTCACTGTGTCCTCACATAGTGAAGAGAGAGCTCTGGGATCTCTTCTTACAAGGACATCAATTCTATCAGATTAGGGCACAACTCTCATGACCTTATTTAAACTTAATCACCTCCTCAAAGGCCCTATCTCTAAATATAGTCATACAGGGGGAAAGGGTTAGGGCTTGAATGTATGAATTTGGGGAGGACACAAATTGAAAGCAAACATAATTGATTAACTCTGCCTACTCTGGACCAGGGAATGGGCAGTGCTGACTCAAATGGTGGCTTGAGCACAGTTGAGAGATTTTTAAAGACAGTTATCACATCTCATTCCTATCAACCATGGCATCTGACCCATCTCAGGAACCAGAATATGACCATTGTCCAGCTACCATCTGCACCCAGGCCCAGGACTGCAGTGGAGAGCCCCGGGTAGTAGGAACTACTCAGAATCTAAATAGAGCAGGGTGTGTGGGATGGCAGGCTTCAGGGCTCTGCAACGCAGGCTGGAAACTGGAGCTGTGGGGGAGACCAGGCAAGCACTAAAATAGGGGAGGATGACCAGAAGGCTACCTGTTACGGTCCCAGATGTTGGCCAGGAACACACGAGAAGGAAGTGGCAGGACCAGCACACCTGCCTTGGCAAGTATTTGCCCAGAGGGCTGCAAGGCAAGGGCACATGGGTTGGGGAAGAACAGGATTTCCACAGGTGAGAGCCAAAGAGTGCTGCCGGGCTGGACACGGGGATCCCTGGACAAGGGGTCAGAAAAGTGGCTCTCAGGGACCGAGGTCTAGGGCACATGTCTCAGGGGGACAACAGGGTTTCATCCTGGAGAGGGGGTAACTGAGTCCAGGAATCTTGTATCTTTACTATCCTTCCTCTAAAACTCTGAAACAGGAGAGCCAGAAAGTGGCTAGGCCTGAGGCTCAGACCTCGCTCAGCAACTCTGGGAGCCAAAAGCTACCCCACCCAGCCCAAGTGAGGCCCGGCAGCCTCCAGTCAGGAAGGATTTTCCTTCTGGCCTGTGTACACCTCGGTAACGTTAAATTTGCTCTGTTCTGGTTCCTAGCAACCCCTACCCTGGAGGATGACAATCCCTACTTTGGTCATGACCAGACAGCGAGGGAATGGAGTCCTCCGTGGCCAGAATGTGCTCTCAGCCAAAGATCTCAGGGCTGAGGCCATGTCCTGGGTCCTCAAGCCTGTACGCCCTCTTCCCACACCCCCACACAGTACCTAAAAGCAGACCTGGGTAGGGAATAGTGGCTCAGTTGAACTCTGGGGCTGTTGAAAAGCCCCATGTACAAGAGGCTGCCGAGGGGCATGTTTTGGACGGACTTCATGAGAAGTCTAGAAAAGCAGACCCACACCAAGGAAGCAGGCAGGAGAGGCCGGGTGGCCACCTGCATCTGTGTTTATTGTTCTGTTTTCTCCAACCCCAACAGAGCAGAGTGTGAGTCCAGGGGCAGCTAGGCCCATTCCATGGTTCTATGGGACCAGCAGAGTCATGTGTGTGTGGGGTGGGGGTGGGGGTCAGAGTCCATGGGACATCTATTGGGAAGAAGACCCATAATTCAGGGGGCCTAGCACCCCTTCTTCTGCACTGCCATGCCTGAAGCCCCCACTGGGATTCAAGATGTGGCAAGCGTGAGCGTACAGGCTGCGATGGGAGGGGGCAGCCATGGAGTCAAGCGGCCATCGGAAGCTCCATGGGAGCCTGGGCAGGCCTTCTGAGGCTGCTGGACATCTCCCATGTCCTAAAGAGAAGTGGGGCTCTGAGCCAGCGAGATGGGCCAGACACAAATGGGATCTTCCCAGGCCACCTCTCCCTGAGCTATCCTCTTTCTCACAGTCCACTTGCTATGCTTCTGTCACCTGATGCCGCAGGTCCATCTCTTCCACAGGAACCGGTCCAGAGTGTGAAGTCCTATATTCCGCACCTCCCTGGGATGCTTTCCTGCCAAAAGCATCAGCACAGTGCCGGGGCTTCGACCAGTCCCAAGAAAGGGAGGTGAAAGAAGCCTGTGGAGGGCCGTTAGCATGGGGAGGAAGTCACCTCCGCATTCAGGCCCATGGGGTGAGGTCTGTCCACAGCCCTGGCCCTGCATCTGTCTGTGCTGCCATCCAGGGCATGGGTGTGAATCCTGGTGGGACCTCCAGTCCGGGCCAGCAGGGGCCAGACCCGCAGACCTGGTTGGGAGATGGAGAGAAGGTCTTGAATTAAGGCTGGCTGCAGGGGACAGGACGCCACTTCTTGACACTTGTTCATTTTGGGCCACTGCATGGGCTCCGTGGCCCCGACAGTTGTCTAGATGGGCCCTGGAGAGGAAGACCTGGACCCCAACTCCCCATACTTGCTGAGGTCTTTTGGAGAGAGAGACCATCGAAGGCTGGGAAAGAACCAGCCAGAGACTTACCATAATTAAGAGTACGCCAGGCCCTGAAGCCCCCGGGCTGGAGAATGGAACTTCTCAGAATCCTCAAAAGGCTGGTCTGTAATAACCAAGGGGAGGGGCTATAAGCCATGCATAGCCTGGGGATCTTATCTGCCTGCCCTCTCTGGGCTGGGGACAGTAGTCAGGGCATATAACATGTCCTGAGTACAGTGTTATCAAGAGCCTTGGAGGCAGTCAGCTAACCCTAGCTCTGGTCTGGAACCAGCATTGCAGAGTTAGGTGAGGCATGCCAGAGGGCCTGGCTTAAGGTGAGGAAGCAGATGGCAGGGACCAGGACAGAAAAGAAAAGTGGTCAACTTCCGGGAGCACTGATACCCAATGAGCTGCATGGCTTCCTCCCCTCTCTCCATGACATTCACCACGCCCATCACCCTTGCCCCTGCCTAACCTCCTTCCTATGGTTGGTATCGGTGGCCCTCAATCCTCCCCACCCCTCACAATTTAAACTCTATTGGGTTAAAAAAACAAAGCAAAAAAAAAGGATTGCCCTTTCAAATCATTCTAGAGCATTATCTAACAATCCCATCCTAATAGTCATCTTCTAGGGCAGAGGTCGGCAAATCATGGCTCTTGGGCCGCTTTGTTGACTAATGAGTTTGCCGATCACTGTCATACACTACCCTTTACCTCTCTGTACACAATATGCCACAACTGCCTAATCCTCACAGCTTCCAACTACACAGTAACTGTTAGTCTAGCCCAGTGGTGGCAAACTCATTCGTCAACAGAGCGGCAAACTGCGGCTCGCTGACCACTGACTGTTCTAGGGGATGTGACTTCTTTTGACTTGCTGTACACTACTGGTTAGGGCTCAGGTTGTTAAGCTGGATGTTGAATTGGAGGAATGATAAATGAAGTGGCGAATGACAACCATTTCATAACTGGGATGTGGAGGGATGATGTGGTCTCAATTTCTTATCTGTAAAATGGGGGAGAGGAGGCTGGGCTAAACTTTGTCCAAGGCCAGTCCCCTTCCATCAGCAAGTGAGCCAGTCCCTCACAGTGCTGTGTGCTACCCTAAGTGGACGCACAGGTAAAAAGCATGCAGTCCGCATGGGGTTCCTCCAGCTGAGTGTTAGATCTCTGCCCTGGGTTCAACTGGATGGGGGTGGGGCCTTGGGATGGTTTTCAGACCTTCTCAAACTGGAATTTGAGTCCCCTTTCCCTTGGTCAGGTGGCTAGCATTCAGAGTGGTGACCATCCCAAACTATGAGGACAGGGAAGTGGGTCCCCTTTGGACTCCTACAAAGCTCCTTGCTCTGTACCCTACAGGGAGAACCGGTCAACTGGCATGACGCTCTGGTGAGATGTGGGTGGCATGGGCCCCTCAAGCCCCGCTGCTCCACAGGCCACAGGGGGCAGAACGAACCTCTCACTCACCTGGAAGCCCCTCTCCGTGGGCTCTGGGGCAGGCCTGGGTTGGGGAGCTTGGTGGGCGCAGCACGGGGGCAAAGGCGCTCCTCTGTTTGACAGCGGAGATCATGTTGACAGGTGAGAAGGAGAAGACGCTGGTGGTGGGGGCAGCCGCCGGGAGGGACATGGAGGAGGCAGCAGCCAGCGGGGGGCTAGAGGGCATGACTCCGGGGCGGGGCGGGGAGGAGCAGGTGCAGCAGGGAAGGCAGTGGGAGACACAACAGGGAGACAGCACCACAGTGAGTAGCATGGGCTGCTGACCCCAGGCTCAGACCTCACTGGGGGCTGTGACGGTTCTGGGGGGGGACCCAATCAGGGCAGGGTCTGGAGGCAGGCTGGGAGCCTCTGAGGTCCTGGGCCAACACTCGCCTTTTTGGGGGCTCTGGAGACCCTTTCTTGGGGCTGGAGGTGACAGAGTCAGACTGGGTGAAAACAAAAGCAAAACCAGAATATCCAACAAAATCAAATACTAGGAGGTGGCCCCAAAGATGGGAAATGAGCAAGAGGTGGAACAGCCTAGGATTCCTGCTGAAAACCACTAGGAATGTGAGAAACTGAAAAATATTTACAGGTCCTAGAGTACCAAATTTCTCAGAGTCAAAGGTTGGGGTTCATAGTGGAGCTGGTCGGGGATAAAGTCTGGGGGTAGAAGAAGGCTCCTGTTACAAGGCCTCCCTGTCCAGGACCAGAGCTTACACAATAAGCACTGGCACTTCCTCCACAAAAACGCTCCCTTTACCGATCACCTCTCACCCTGGGTATTTCGTTCTCTCCCAGTTTAATGTAGGTCCTTGTCCTCTCCAGCCAACACCCTCTAGCACCCTCTTTCAGCCAATTTTAAAGAAAAGCATAAGCCCAACTGGCAGGGCTCAGTGGTTGAGCATCGACCTGCGAACCAAGAGGTCGTGGTTTGATTCCCAGTCAGGGCATGTGTCTGGGTTGTAGGCTCCGTGCCCAGTAGGGGGCGTGTAGGAGGCAGCCAAGCAATGGTTCTCATCATTGATATTGCTGTCTCTTTCTCCCTTCCTCAATGAAATCAATAAAATAAATATGTATATGTATATTAATCCTCACCTAAGGATATATTTTCTTTGATTTTTAGAAAGAGTGGGAGAGGGAAAGACAGAGAGAAATATCAATGTGAGAGAAACACATCGATTGGCTGCCTCCTGCACATGCCCTGACCAGGGCCCAGGCCAGGGAGAAGTGTGAAACCAAGGTACATGCCCTTGACTAGAATCGAACCCGTGACCCTTTGGTCCAGAGGCCGATGCTCTAGCCACTGAGCAAACCCAGCTAGGGTTAAACATATATTTAAAAATATAAAATAAAGAAAAACATAGAGATCATATACTCAGCTTTCCCTGTTCAATCCCCTAGTCATCAAGAGCTGTTGCTTGCAGCCCCGCATAAAGGCTTTGTCCCTCTTCCCTGCAGCCTCCTCTCCTGGGGGCTCCTGCCCAGTGCATCTCTGAATCCCTCTTCCTATATCCTCATCTGAACCCAGTTCCCCGCCTTTCCTAAAGACCTGTGATTTCAGTGTTGTCTGAGCAGCTGCAGAGGCTTTCTGGAAGAAACCAACAGCCTGAGGCTAGCTGCCTTTGGCATCAAATCACACCCCCCCCCCCATTCATTGCTGCCCTTGTCCCAAATGCCCTCAGGCCGTGGATGGTCATCTCCTTTAAGACAATGCTCACTGCTAGCTGATGAGGCCGTAAGCGCCACAGAGGGCTTGAGACAAAGGTACTCTATCTTTCAAGGCCAGGGGCTCACAGCCACATTCTGTAGCTTGAGGAGGATGGGGGTTGTGGGTCAGTCCAGGGCTGCTGGTGGCCAAAGTAAAGACCAAGGGGCAGTCCACACAGATAGCCCAGACCCTCTGGCTGGGACAGTTCTGGATGTCATTCCAGGCACATCCTGGCACTTAAAGAAAATGACAGTTCCTGAAGCTATACCACAATGTCCTCTGCACACGAGGAGTGGATGGGGACCTGGGTAAGCACTACACTATTACGAGACGGGACTGGCACTTGGGCGAGTCCAGGGTGTCCCCAGCTGATGCTGGAAGTGGAATATAAGCAGCTCTTAGAACTCTTGATCCTCTGGCTGAATGGGGAGATCCCAAGTGGCCTGGCTTCTGCCTAGTAGGCCAGCGAGTGCCTCCACTGCTGATGGCAGTGTTACAGTGGAGGAGGGAGGCTGGTGCTCCAGACTCCGGCAGCTCCAAATCCGAGGGGCACCCAGAGAGAGGTTTGAGAGTGCGCTCCCAGAACTGAAGGGACGTAAGAGCAGTGGAGCCTGGCCTGAGCAAATGGCTAGGAGAGACAGAGGCTACAGGGGGGATACCAGAGGGTCAACACCTGTGTGGATGCTGGAATATGGGGCTTACAGTTCCAGAAACTGAGCCTGGGAAGGGAGTAGAGTGCCAGACCCAAACCCACAGCCAGAAAGAACAGGGTGTAGCCACTGGTAAGGGAGGTAGGCAGGTGGCCAGAGACTCTGATCCTCAGCAATAGCAAACATAAGATGGGGGACAGGTGAGGAAACCACAGGAAAAGCCATGAGGAGCTTCTCATGCAGCCTTCCTCATTCCTCTGGCTCAGCAGTATCCTCCAGGACTTGAGGTACAATCTCTCTCATAATTGATGGGGAGGTGCTTTGCAGCACATAGTAGGTGCTTTATAAATATCAGCTTAATAGCTAAGCTATAAGAAGCTGAAAACAGGCTGCTCTGGAACTTGGTGTTGGAAAGAGGAACCTGAGGGCAGTGCAAATGGTAAAATCCTAAATGCCCTGCTGCCCACCCACCTACCTTTGAAATGCCCCACCCCAAGAAGCCAGACAGAGAATGATTAGTGCCCAGTGACACATTCAGATCTGAGAACAACCCTAGGCAGGGGGTGACAATGATCCCATTTTACAGCAAAGAAACTGACGTTCAAAGTAAATAACGTACTGAATGTCAGACAGCTCCTGATTTGGACACTCACACTTTGAATCCAGCTGTCTGACCCCGCAGAATTCGCTCGCTCTGCATGACCCATGGCAGGAAGCCACGGCTCCCCTGCCTCTCAGACCCACCCTCCAGGGGAATGTGGGGCCAGGAGGGAGCCCCCTTTTCTTGGTCCCTGAGTTCCCTCAGGCTTCCGGCAGGGGGCGCCATCCTCCTCCCGAAGTTCTAGTTTAAGAAGAAAAGGTGGCAGTCCGCCAGGTTCAGAGGGACGCTCCCTAGTTAAACGCCAGTTTTAGGAGGACCCGGAGGCTAGAAGCGATGAAGTCAGCAAAGAGAGCTAATGGTGCAAGAACTGTCCCGGCCCAGGGCCCGGGGTGTGTGTGTGTGTGTGTGTGTGTGTGTGTGTGTGTGTGTGAGAGAGAGAGAGAGAGAGAGAGAGAGAGAGAGAGAGAGAGAGAGAGAGAGAGAGAGAGAGAAGTGGCATGCCTGGCTCCCAGTGGCAAGGCCAGTGTCGATGCTCAAGGGACAGGTGCCGGAAGCCTTTCCCCCCCAAGGGCTGGGAGGCGCAGGGCTGAGCCCCACGCTGTTCCCGGGAGTCCCTCCCTCCGTTGGCAGGGGACACTCACTGGTGAAGGGTGAGGTGGCCGTGGAGCCATTGAGGAAGCTCGGGGAGCCGGGCACGCCGAGGCCGGCCACTCCCGGCGCCCCGTAGCCGCCAAGGCCAGCTCCGAGGCCGCTGCTGTAGCTGCTCTGCTGCGAGCCGGGGCTGGGCGCGAACCCGCGGGGGGACGCGCTGCTGCAGCTGCGCGCATAGCCTGCGAGAGAGCGGCGGTCAGGGGCACAGCGCCGCCGGGAAGGGGGCGCCAGCGCGCTGGGGACGGCGGGACGCACCCGGCTCCGGGCCCGGCGTGGCTTCCCCGACGGCGATGGCCAGCGGGCTGCTGAAGGCGTTGATGCCCACGACGGCGGGGTGGGCGTGGCTGGGGGCCAAGGGTCCGAGGGGCGCGGGCGCTCGGGGGGCGCTGTACAGAGCCTCGGCCACGTCCGCCGCGCGCTTCAGGAGGAGCTCCTGCGGAGACAGAGCAGGCTCGGCGGGCAGCCGGGGCGCGGACAGCCCGCGCGGGGCTGGGCGGCGCGGGAGGCGCCGTACCTGGTTGCTGCTGGGCACTCCGTACAGGGCCTCCGCCAAGTCCGCCGCCCGCTTCAACAGCACTTCCTGCGGGCAGGGGAGGAGACAGCGGGGCCAAGGAGCAGTCCCGGGGGCGACAGAGGGTCCGGGAGCCCCGACTCCCCCCTTCACCACGGGACACCCTCATCCCCGCCCCGCCGCGCCCCTCGGAGAGTACCTTGGGCAGCCTCTCGGGGTCTCCGGGGTGTCTGGGGATGACTTTCTGTAGCCTCTGGAACCCGTAGTCGATGGTGGGCTCATTCAGGGCTGGGGAGAGCGACAGCGGTTGGAGGGCGCCCCCTCCCAGCGCCCTGCACAGGGTTAACTCAGCTGGGGCAACCAGTCCAGGAGCCTCGCAGCGGACCCCGCCACCCAGCCTGGCCCCAACTTCTCGGAAAGTCCCGGATCGGTGATCTTAGACGTTTTTTTGAGTTCCTTTCTTATTACAAAAATGGACACTGTATATATATATATATATATATGCTTCTGCAGGACTGGAGGGAAAGTTTTTTTAAAATCATCTGCATTTGGTCTTATCAGGAGTAAATTATTTGCCATAAAAAGACACCCCTCCCCCGCAACAATCTCCATTTATCACAGCTCAGGTGCACTCAGCAGCACGTCACCCCAACCTAACTCAGCAGCCGAAGCCTTACCTACCTCCACTTTCCACGTCAGATTTAGAGAATTTCCTTTCGTTTACCCCAAAGTGTAGAACACTCACTGCAAGTGCTTGCACTTGCATTCCTCCTCCCTTTTCCCTGGATGACTTTCCTTCCACATCTCCTCTCCCCCACAACCTTCCACACCACTCAGCAGGAGGAAACCTCCCCCCCCCCCCCCCCCCGACAACCCCTCCTCGGGGCATCTCCACAGCGGAACACGTGTTCGCTGCCCGGCTCCCCAGCCAGGCTGGAACTCCCTGACAGTAAGCAGGGTCACTACCCAGTGGTGGGAGCCCCACGAAGGGCTCCGGGCTCCGTGAATGCCTGTTGGATGGGGTAGGGTGTGGGGTGGAGAAGTGCGTGGCTTGGGCTTAGGTGGGAATTTCTGGCCAGTGGCCAAATGGAGCCGGGATGGAGGATTCTACCCCTCATCTTCAGTGAGCGGCTTTCACTCAGGTCGTGTGTGTATACACGTGTGTGTACGTGTGTGTACACGCATGCAGAGTGAGGCTTGGAGGAACCCAGAGACCGAGGGAGGATGCAGAGAGCAGAGAGCCTACTGGGGCACCTTTGAAATAAACATCCCCGTGGAGATGTTACTCTAGACCCTGCGGAGTGGGAGGCTCTGGACACCCTGGCGAGAAGGCCCAGGCGGGGAGAATGCGAGGAGCGCTGGGACCCCGCGTCTGGGAGGGGACGCAGAGCTGGAGGCCAGGGAGAGGAACCCAGGGAAAGAAAGGGTGCGAGGTGGGAGGCGCGCATAGGGAGGAAAGCAGCCGCTAGGGGGCGCGGCCACAGGCAGATTTGACTAACGGGAGGCCGGGGCTCCAGGGAGGTACCAAGGACCGGGCTCCTTCCCGGCACCCTAGCCCTCCCCTCTCCTGCCCGACTCCTTACCTGTGTAGACAAAGCGGCCGGGGGCTCCCTTGCAAAACTGCTTGGACTTGTAGGACAGGGTCACCTCCACCACCCCGGGAATGTGCCGCGGGGGCGTCTGCACCCGAATGGCGTGGGGCGTGATGAGCTGCGAGGGGAGAGAGGAGATCTGTGCGTGAAGACCCCGGAGAGAAAGGCCCAGCCCCGAGCCGGAGGGAGTCTGACGCGGGTGGCCCACCTCACTCCACACGAGCACGTTCCCGAACACGACCTGCAATCCATCGAAGAAGTTGTCGCCGATGACAATGACGGTGGCGCCGCCCGTGGTCCAGCCCTCCCCGGGGCTGATGGCCTTAATGCAGGGGGTGGCAGCTGGGAGGCGGGAGAGGAGCCAGGTCAGGGGCTGGCCCCAGGTGGGGTGGGAGGCTGGCCTGGCCTGCGGGCAGCGGGGGCTGAACCGGGGGTCCTGACCTTCGGAGGGGTCCAGGCGGCGCGCCCTGCGGCCGTGCTTGGAGTTGTTGTGCACAAACATGTTGTCAGACACGGCCAGCACGTGTCCGTCCACGCTCACGGTCGTGGACACCACCACCTGCGGGGAGAGCCGAGGCCAGCCTGGCTGGAGCTGGGGGTTGCGGGGGGGGGGGGGGGGGGGTGGCGGGGAGAAGGCTCCCAGGAGGAAACTTGTGGGGCACCAACAACTTGAGGCTGGCAGCTGGATGCTGGAATTCAGGGTCACTGACTAGGGGAACAGCTTCAGCCCCTCAGGGTTGGTGGAAGGGGAGCCAGCTGGGTCAGGTGACATTCCCAGAAGCCCAAACTCTGACTGCCCAGGGAAACGGACCCCCAGAGCTGGAAAAGTCAAGAGCTCTGGGGGTTGGGGGAGTGGCTACGGTTTTTGCAGACACACAGTAGCCCAGGCTCTGTTCCTGGGGCTCCAAGGTAGGAATGGGTCTTAGGCAAGTGAAGTGAGTTTTGACTAGGGGGTCAGCATCAGCTTGAAAACCCATCAGCAGGAGCCCCCACCCTTGCGAGGAAATTGGGGCTGCCTTCTACCCCCCTCCTTCCCTGGGACGGGTGTGCAGGTTGGGGATGTGCTAAGGGCAGCTGCTCGCTGCTTCACGCTATGCAAATTAGCTGGGTCGTTAATCATGTAAAAATGTCACAATTAGCATCTCCTTAAGTGGGGCTCTAATGAAGCCTCCCTTGGCAGCCAGCATAAGTTGAGATGGAGCCACCCCACCCCCAGTAGGCATCAGACCCTGGGCTGGGCTGGGCTGGGTTGGGCAGGAATCTGCCCTCGAGGCCTTTCCCAGGGTGGCAGGGGAGGCCTTTCCCAGGGTGACAGGGGTACCTCTAACTCCCACTATCAGGAAAGGGCAGGTTTGCAGGGATGAACCCTCTCCCCAAACTCACCTGGAAGCGACGCATGTCTCGGGGATTCCCTGCGTTCTTTAGGCAGTTCTGGTTGCATTTGAGGAAGAACTTGAGGAAGAACCTGAAACAATATGGGGGTGGGCTCAAGGGTCTGGGGGTTCTGGAAACAGATGAAGATCCAACTGCTCCCTGCTATGCCCCCTCCCAGCAGAGTGACTGCATTCTGTCTGCTCACATGCAGACACACACCCAATATTCTTATCACAAGCAACACACACTCAGGATGCCTGATATCCACGCAGTAGACCCATCCCACAACTATTGCATACACAGAATACCACCAGTGTAGGAATCACACAGTGCCTGTTTGTCCCACAAAGTGTATTCTTAAAGAATATGTGCATTATGTATACCATATATACCTATTACTCATGATTATACCCACCACACAAAGTATACATATGCAGCAGGTACTCACACTTACCTGTAAACTTATCCCACTCCATATATGTGTCATAGTATATGCCCATCACACATATAGTGTGTCCATATCACATAGCATGTCCCTCCCCAAAGTGTAAGCATCACCCACACAGTGAATACTTGTCATAAAAGTATATTCATTCTATACACTGTAGATGTCTTATGTACTATTACTCATAAAACATAGCCATCACAAAGTGTATACTCACCACACTAAGGGTATATCCTTCATATAAGCCTATTCAATATGTACTCCACACACAGTCTGTACTTATCACATACACATGGTACACTAATCACATGCAGAGTCTCTCTATTACGCAGTGTGTGACCATCCTACATAGTATATACACAGAAAGAATATGACAGTATATGCATTAATATGCCATTTTATGTTATATATGATTACCCTAAATACAGCCATCGCAAGTACTGTATAGTCATTGCATATAGTAAGCAGATCTCCCCAACAAAATCCCCCTCATGCACAGCAGATCTCGCTCACACATAGACCCCTGTAGAACACTGAGGTACAGGCATGTCATGTGACCTCAAATAGTGCATATCCATCATGTATTCACTCCATCCACCTCTACAAGATACCCTGGAGGACAGACAGCCTTTATGTCCCCATAAGGTTGTCACCACTGTGTAGATGCCATATATAATCCAATAGGTCCTCCCCAAGGTGCAGGCAACTCAAATGTTCCCAAATAGAACAGCTGCACAGTGTAGACACTCCATTTATATCACATTATATGCCATCACAAAGACTCCCTACATCCCTATAAGACACCCCATGGTATAGACACTTCTTTGTCCACAGTAGTCACCATGCATGCCCCACCTTTGTGACAGAGTGTTGACACCCTAATCACACACAGTATAGACCAGTTTATTTAAATTCCATGTTAATACACTCAGTCCTTTATAAGGTGCTAAACTGAGGAGGGCAAAATAGCGTGAGAGGACACAGTCCCTGTCCTGAAGGGGATTAATGCTAACCCCCTGGAATGTCACTGATGATTCAACTTCAAAGAGGACCCCACTTCCCTTACATGTTCACATGTGCCCACTGCATGCAAATCCACTCCCAAACCTACGGGATCCAGAGGAAGGGTCCCTGGATGGGGCTGGAGAGCTAGGCTCTGGTCCAGGCAGACCCATTGTGTGGTCTGGAGTAAATCCTGCACCTGTGACATCCACTTTCAGCCATAACCCAGGAGAGGAGTACCTGATGGCTGCTGAGGCTCCTTCCAGTTCTGCCTCTGGGACATCCTTTATTTCCTACTTCCCCGTGCCTTAGGCTGCTGTTTCCTGCAGGGTCCTGGCTCCCCCTGGGGGACCCCCACTCTTGGCCTCTCCCACAGCCCTTAGTCACAGATCTTCCCACCCTTTTCCTTCCCAGTACAGGTTGCTTTTGTCCTTTGGGTCCACATCAATTCCCACTTCCTGTCTGGCCTTTGGGGACCATGCCTCCCCCACCGCCACTTCTGCAGACCTGCCCCAGGACATTCAGTTTTGAGCCTGGTTGGCATTACTTGCAGAGTGGTGTTGAACAAAAAGCAGCCACACAGCCGGAACCGGTTTGGCTCAGTGGATAGAGTGTTGGACTGCGGACTGAAAGGTCCCGGGTTCAATTCCGGTCAAGGGCATGTACCTTGGCTACGGGCACATCCCCAGTAGGGGGCGTGCAAGAGGCAGCTGATAAATGTTTCTCTCTCATTGATGTTTCTGACTTTCTATCCCTCTCCCTTCTGCTCTGTAAAAAATCAATAAAATATATTTTTTTAAAAAGCAGCAGCCACACAAGGCCTGAGCCCTCCGTGGGGGTGATAAGAATCGGTTCCCTTTTCCCTTCGCTCTGAGCCTACAGTTCAGAACTGCACACAGGTGCCCTGGCCTGTTTGGCTCAGCGGATAGCGTTGGCCTTTGGACTGAAGTGTCCCGGGTTCGATTCCAGTCAAGGGCACATAGCTGGTTGCAGGATCCTTCCCGTCCCAGGCCATGATCAGGGCTCATGCAGGAGGCAACCAATCAGTGTGCTTCTATCACATTTACATTTCTCTCTGTCTTTCCTTCTCTCTTCCACTCTCTCTAAAAACAATGAAAAATATCCTCAGGTGAGGGGAAAAAAACTGCACACAGTTGATGCCATCAACGATGGAGCTGCTGAAATCTCACTCACTGCCCGCTGGACTGCTGTGGGATAGTCCATGGCCTGCTCCCACCCAGCCCGAGGCCCAGCCAATGCACCCATTCTCCGGAGGGCCTGTTGCTGCAGCAGCTCATGCCTGCCCCTGCCAGCCTCAGAGCTGTTAAGAAAAGTTATCCACGATTTGAAAATAAGGCAAAAAGATGTCTGTGAGCCCTTTCAAACACACTCTGGAACAGTGGTTTTCAAGTGTGGCACCCACACCACCAGTAGCTGCATCACCTGGGAACTTGCTAGAAATGCAGACTCAGGACTCAGCTCAAACACTCTCTTGGGGGCAGGCCTACCATCTGTGTGATTCTTTTTATTTTTTAATATATTTTTATTGATTTCAGAAAGAAAGGGAGAGAGAGATAGAAACATCAATGAGAGAGAATCATTGATCAGCTGCCTCCTGCACACCCCCCACTGGGGACCGAGCCCACAACCCAGGCCTGTGCCCCGATCAGGAATTGAACCATGACCTCCTGGTCATAGGTTGATGCTAACCACTGAACACACCATCCGGGTAGCCTTCGGGTGATTTTGATGCTCCCTAAAGTTTGAGGAGCACTGCTCCAGAGTTGCACTGCCCCGCACAGCAGCCACAAGTTCTGGGTGGCATTGAGTACTTCAAATGCAGTTTGTCTGAGCTGAGATGTGTTGTGAGTATAAAATACCTATCATATTTCAGTCACTTAGAAAAAATGTAAAATACCTCATTAGTGTGTGTGTGTGTGCGTGTCTTTTGAAAAGTACTCATTGGAGGATATTTTTCCCATTGATTTTGTTGTTGTTGTTGTTAGAGAGAGTAAAGGGAAGGAAGTGGGGGGGGGGGAGAAAGAGAGAGAAAAACATCAATAGACACTTCCATTGGTTGCCTCTCACACACACCCCAACTAGGGTTGGGAATCAAACCTGCAACCAGGGTACATGCTCTTGACCAGGAATCAAACTCAAGTCCTTTCAGTCCATGGGCTAACACTCTAGCCACTGAGCCAAACCAGCCAGGGCTCATTAGTAAATTATTTGGCATCGATTACATTTTGCAATGATAATAATTATGGATATACTAGATTAAATAAAATATATACACTAATAAAATAGGAAGATGCAAATTGACCATACCTCTGTTACACCCACCTGCCAATCAGGCATGAGTATGCAAATTAACCTGAAAAGATGGCAGTAGCCCCCCCACCCCAGCCGCTCTGAGCCTGTGGGAGTTGGAGAAGTTGGGTGCCAGCACCTGAGGCTAGCTGCAGCCCAGGAGACGAAGAAGCCGCCTGCCTGTGATCCCAGGCCGCAGACAGCTGGAAAAGCCACCCACCCCATGTCCTGGGGGAGATGGAGAAACCAGGCTCCAGTGCCTGAGGCTGGCTGAAGCCCAGGAGAGAAAGAAGCCACCTGCCCAGTGATCCCAGGCTGCAGCCAGCTGGAGAAGCCACCCACACTGCATCCCAGGGAAGACAGAGAAGCCACCTGCCTGTGGTCCAGGCGCCAGCACCTTCCGCTTGGCTACAGCCTTTTAGACAGAGAAGCTGCCCACCCCTTAAATCCAAGCACCAGTGCTTGCGGCTGGCTGTGCCCTGGGAGATGGAGATGCCACCCACCCCGCAGCCCTGGGTGCCAGCACTGGTGGCTGCAGTCCAGCGAAGCCACCTGCAGCTGGCCTGGGCACCATTGGCTGACCAGAAGGAGAGAAGCCCGGATCCCAGATGCCTGTGATTGGCTGGAGGAGAGAATCCTGGGTCCCGGGTGTGGGGCTGAGGCAGAGGTGGTTAGGGGCAATCAAGCCAGCAGGGGAGCAGTTAGGGATGA
Source organism: Antrozous pallidus (assembly GCA_027563665.1). NCBI lineage: Eukaryota > Metazoa > Chordata > Mammalia > Chiroptera > Vespertilionidae > Antrozous > Antrozous pallidus. Next base: position 32,373,211 of record CM050518.1, read on the forward strand.
TCAGGCTGGCAGGCAAAAGCAGTTAGGGGCAATCAGGCAGGCAGGCAAGTGGTTAGGAGCCAGCAGTTCTGGACTGTGAGAGGGATGTCCTACTGCCGGTTATCCCCAAGGGGTCCCAGACTGAAGAGAATGCAGGCCAGGCTGAGGAACACTCCACCCCCCCCCACCGTGCATGAAATTCATGCACCGGGCCTCTAGTATTTTCTTAATATTAATTACCATTTCTTTTTTAAAATGTGACTACTAGAAAATGTAAAAATTACATATGTGACCTGCATTACATTTATATTGACTATGTTGCTATAGAGTATTATGTTAACAAAGCCATTTAAGTGTTAGCTGATTATCCAGGGGAAAGTAACTTTGACTCATATTTGCTATTGATGGGGCCCAGATGTCATAAAGTTAGGTGCTAAGCTACAGAAAACTGTTAAGATGCAAATGATTTTTGTTGGGAGAAGTAAATATTTCTGTTTGGTAGAGAAATGATCCCTAAAGGTTACAGTTTTATTGATTGCTCTATGGCCATTAACTAGCTTCATATCTAACTTGGCAATCTCATTCCAGTATTTTTCACATACCGCGTTTCTCCTCCAGGTCTCCCTCCCTCCCTCTCCCCCTTTCCACAACTCTATACTCTCCTGGAAGGAGGAGAGCCTGGCAGGGGCTAGGGAAGTGAGGACAGAGCCATCTTGTTCCTGAGCCAGGGGCATCCTACAGGAAGGGATGTGAATTGTGTTGAGGGGTTGTGAAGCTCTGGTGACCCCTCAAGCCTGTCTGATTCCAGGGATGGGGAAGAATGAGGAGATGGGAGAAGAGGGGGTGTCTCTGAAAAGCCCCACTACAGCCATGGAGCTGGAAGTCTGGGGAAGCTACCTTTACCTGTCTGGGCAGAGTCAAGCCCACAGCCCTGGGTGAACTGAGTACCCCTAGGGAGGGTGAGCATTTTACTCTGCCCCTGGGGCAGACAGAACCTGTGCCCAGTGCTTTCTCCATTGTGGCCATGAGGCTCTTTGGGGGCGTGATCCCCCACAAGGGATGGTAAGAGAAAGGTCAAGTCCCAGGAGCTGCCATTGGAATTGCTAGAAGAAAACACCATAATTACAAGCATGAGTTACAAATAAATTATAAAACTGCAAAAATAAATTTAAGAAATCATCCAGCCAGGCTGGTGTGTCTCAGTGGTTGAGCATCGCACCAGGAAGTCACGGTTCGATTCCTGGTCGGGGCACATGCCCCGGTTTCAGGCTCGAGCCCCAGTAGGGGGCGTGCAGGAGGCAGCCGGCCAATGATGTTTCTATCCCTCACACCCTCTCCCTTCCTCTCTGAAGTAATAAAAAGAAAAAAGGTCATGCAGGTCTAATTTACAAGTATAGTACTGAGCAAGAGCCTAGAAACCCTGCTGAGTTCTCACTCGCATTATCTTGTTCAATCCTCTCAGAGTCCTGAGGTCTGCATTCATTCCCACTTTACAGATGAGAAAACAGAAGATAAGCTACAAAGTCACAGTGAATGCCGAAGTTGAGGTATCAATTTGGGACTCCATGCACTATACTGACATTGATAAGAATCATGGAAAAATCCCTCTAAGTGGGGTTCTCAGAGTCCAGCCTAGCCCCAGCCAGGAGGCTTCTGCGCAGGGAGCCATCCTTCAACAGAGGCAGGCCGTGCAGGGACCGGGTTAGCCCCTGAATGAGGATTTCCCCAAGGTTACACATTCATCAGGGTTGCAAAGGAGACTCAGGTGTCCTTACTCCTAGTTTTGGGCCTTCTCAGTCAGAGAAGATTTTTGCAACTAAAGAACACTTGCCTAATTTGAGCCAAACGCTGATCGGTGTTGCAGTTCAGTGAAGGGTAAGGATGTTTTCATTATTCTATTCTGTGTATACATCCTCCATAATGGAAAGCTTAATAAAATGCCAGATGAAGAGCTGTGGACAGTGATCATCCAACTAATAGAGCAACTGAGGGTGGTTATTCCTCGTGATTCTGAATGCAGCCCACTCACACACACACCTACCTTACACTTCCTGAACTTAGTGTAGCCTTCTTAATCATGTCTATAAATGCTTTTTATTCGCCCTGTAAAAACAACTCAAGATGAAATTAAAATGAGCCTTCCTTGTCAATGAAATATTCCATATCAAAGCAGATGCTGGATTGACTCAAGTGCAAACAGTTGACTTATATACATAACTTCTCAGGTGTGACACTGTCGCCTAAAGCAGTGGTTCTCAACCTTCCTAATGCCGCGACCCTTTAACACAGTTTCTCATGCTGCGGTGACCCCAACCATGAAATTATTTTCATTGCTACTTCATAACTGTAATTTGGCTACTGTTATGAATCATAACGTAAATATCTGTGTTTTCCGATTGTCTTAGGTGACCCTGCTAGCGGTTCCTAACCTGTGGGTCACGGCAGGTTGAGAACCGCTGCTGTAGAGCCTAAGATCATTAGAAAACATAGACGATTCATCAACCCACTGCCTGTGAATTATCCTCAGCCAGAAGCAAGGTCCCCACCAGCAGCCCCAGCCAAAACAGACTGACATTACAAGGATGATAAACTTTTAGTGCTATTCATGCTCCCAAACTCCCCAAAGGGTCAGGCTGACACTGGACTCCAGCTGAGACCATCTTCTTGCTAAATCCCGTTCCCTGCTGGATCCTGCTTCTCTCACTTCTCGTCTCTTCAGAGTGCTCTCCCAATACATCACTTTCTTTTTTGAATTTTTAAAAAATTGCTTGTCAAGCCTCACTAGAGGATATTTTTTCCACTGATAATTAGATAGAGTGGAAGTGAGAGAGAGGGGGAAAGAGAGAGAGAGAATGTCGACGTGAGAGAGATCAGGACCAGGTATAGAACCTGCAACCCAGATACCTGCCCTTGCCTGGGAATTAAACCTGTGACCCTTTGGTGCAGGTGCTGGCGCTCTAACCACTGAGCACACTGGCCAGGGCTCCAATACATCATTCACAGGAATCCCCATCTCCAGACCTGCTTCCAGGAGTGTCATCCTAAGAAACCAGGTTACAGAGCTTTGTACCAGTGTTTGTTTGTTTTCCCCCCTCCTCATATCCCTGTGAGATACTTAGAGCTGAAATTATGTTCCCACTTCCAAAGAGAAAGCTGCTAGTAACTGGGCCCAAGGGTCCTTGCAAGTACAGGACTGTCAGGAGCAAGGAAATTAATGTCTAGATTACAAGTGCTACCCAATAGAACCTCTCCCAAAATGATATCCGCTGGCCACATGTGGCTGTTGGATAAACTAAAATTTCAATTTTAATTAATTTAAATGTAAATAGTCACATGTAGCTCCTGGCTACCACATCAGACAGTGCAACTCTAGAAGGAGGAAGCAATGTGAATGGGCACTTGGGTTGGAACAGGGTTTCCAGAGCATGTGTCCTGCGAAGGCCTTGGGGAAAAAATGCAGATTGGGAGCAAAGGGTGAAATAAAACTTGTTATTTATTCCAAGACCAAAGATGGCACTGCATCCAGGGATGGGAAAAGCAGAGTTGGGGGGCTGAGAGCAGGGATGGGGAATCCTCCACTAATTTTCACCTCCAAGGGTTTGCCTTTGAGCTCACCAGCCTCAAGAAAAACAGAACATCTGGGGCAGGGTCTGTGCTCCCCACTGTTTTTCTTGTCTGCTGCTCCTGCCCCCAGTTCAAAGACAGAAGAGGATACAGATGGCTGGGCCATTCATGCCCTCATTCATTGAACACACCCATTCATAAAGATGTGTTAAACACCTTCTAGGTGTCAGGTAGTGTAATCTAGAGATGAACACGATCTTAAGAAAAGTACAATATTTCAGGAACGAGAGAAACTTAAAGTACAGCTAATAGGATCGAGTGGTGGGCATGACAGGATAACCTGCCAAGTGTACTCTGTAGCAGCCACTCTGCCTGGGGAAGTGGAAGGGGTCCTTGAGGTCCACATGTGACCTTGGGCATTTGGAGGACCAGATACATTTTCCCTGGAAGAGAAGTAGGAGGAAGAGGACCCACATGCAAAGGGAATAACAGCCCTGCCAAGGGGCAGGTGGGATGCATGGACTTTCCCAGGGGTGCCTGATGAGACCGAGGAGGGCAGCTGTGGACCAGGGCCTGGGGGGGCGGGGGCAGAGGGTATTGGCACCAAGTCATGTGGTATTTGGACCCTGGGGGTGACAGTAAGTCAGCTGAAGATGCTTTATTGGCTGTGTCATTTGGAAAAAGTCATTTTGCACCCAGGGAGAAGCAGGCATCAAAGGGCCTAGGCTAGAGAAGGTATGCTAGAAGAGGAGATTGGTATGAGGTGGGTAGTTCAGGCCCAGGTGGGAGTGACCCTTCCTGGTCTTGGCCCAGTGTCCCTAGGGCCACAGCCACCTGCCAGGCCTGGACCTGGCCTCCCCACCAAGATCCTCACTGGGGCAGAGGTGGCTGCAGTGCAGATGGGTTGGGGGACTATAAATAGTCAGGGTGCATACATTAGCATGCCAATGCACCCGAACCCCATCCTCTATGCTAATGGCCCACCATGTGCCTGAACACCTTCTGTTCCCCTGCATGCATTTGCATGCACAATTAGCATAATCTTGTATAATTAATGAACAGCGTCAATTTTAGCTCCTAAGTAATTTGATTAACATGTTGATAGGGCACTTACTAGGCTCTCCAAACCTCAGGCCCGGGCATGGGGCCTGAGGAGAGGGGAAGAAGAGGGGGAAAGACTGCTAAGCGGCCCCCAGCTGCCCAAGACAGTGGTGGTGACTCCACTTTTTCTTAATGGGGCCTGAGGGGAGGGAGGAGAGGCTGCTAATGGGAGGCCTCTGGGCACCCCACGTGGAGTGGCAGGGACCTGAGCATGAAGCACACTGTGTCCGCGTGGACACAGAGGTAAGCACAGGGAGTCTTCTGTGAATGCAGGGTGGGGGAACAGAAAAGGAGGAATGGAGAAAACGTACGATGACTGTGGGCTAGGGATGGATGGGCAGAGGGAAGCCACAGAGGAAGATGTGTACTTGTGGGTAATTGGGGACATAAGGTCTTGAGACTGAAGGGAAGAACTTGTATATTCCTCTGGCCTTGGGTGCGTGAGCCAGGCTCAGAGCCAGGGATCTTGGCACCTTTTCTTTATGAATCACGAGGGAGGCAGAGGTGCAGGGCTGGTACCTCCTATAATGCCCCCGTGCCAGAGAGAGAACATATAGAAGACTGAGTGTTGCTCAGACAGCGCAGGGCTTCAGACAGAGGCCCCACTCCTCTCTCCTGCTCATCTTTGTTAGTCAGGAAGTTCATCCCTGTCCCTAACTGACTCTCTTGCTGCTGTCTGGCCTCAGGTGCACTACCTTCTAAGATGGTCAATCAAGGTGAGGACAGGTGGGTAAAAAATGATACTGTGACAGGCCCCGTAAAGGACATTGTGTAAACACCTCTCACTTAATTTTATAACATTCCTACCAGCTGAGGTTAAGAGTCAGCTCCATTTTATTTTTTATTTTTATTTTTTGTTGATTTCAGAGGAAGGGAGAGGGAAATAGAAACATCAATGATGAGAGAGGATCATTGATTGGCTGCCTCCGACACCCCCCCACCCCACTGGGGATCGAGCCTGCAACCCAGGCACGTGCCCTTGACCGGAATCAAACCCAGGACCCTTCAGTCCGCAGGCCAACGCTCTATCCACTCAGCCAAACCAGCTAGGGCAAGTCAGCCCCATTGTACAAATGCGGAAACGAGCTGAGAAAGGTGAGACCTTTTCCGAGTCATATGGCCACATATTCCAGGTTGACTTCAGTTCCCTAACCCTGAATAGCCCTTAGCTTTATGGTGAGAATTTATCATTCAAATTGCAGGCAGTTCATTTATTAGCTATCTCCCACTCCATCTTTTATAGTTCCCAGGCCTCGTCATGCCCATATTCACACTCTCCACCAACATCCTCTGGAGGCATCGTCCACACCGCCCTCCAGCCTCAGCCTGGGGGCCACTCTGATCTCAAGTTTAGTTTCAGCTGCCCAGACACCTTACCTTAAATCCCTGGATTAGGGATGGTTTGGAGACCTTTGCTTTGTCGTTGTCGTTTGGCATCCTAGTCCAGGGCACATGGAGGAACCTCTCATGAACCCTTTCTATTTCCTCCCTCAAATGCCCCCAGCTCTGAAAGGGGGTCAGGGGACGAAGTGCAGTTCCTTATCTGGCAAGAGGGAAAATTTCAGTCCTGCTTCAGCACTGAACCAGCAGGAAGGTTCTGGAACCTCAAGGGGGAATTGACAGAATGGACCCTAGACAGAAGGCTGTACCTGCAGCATTCGTGTGGGAGAAGAGACCGTACTGGAAAGGGTGGAAGGAAATATGCCATCATGGACTTGTTTTGTGGCTGCAGAGGACAGCGGCAAATGTCCCACGGACTACTGGATTAGGAAGAGGGGCATATTCTTCACAGCTTCTACTCCTCCTCATCGAAGTGAATTTGTCAGCTTATACTAGTGCCTGATCTAGGGACTGAGGTCTAAGTTTGCCACCAACAGGATAGATGAAAGCTTACATTGGCCAGGTGGCTCAGACATAGTTATTGAGCAACACTACGCATTAGGTACAACTACATGCCGAGTGTTCACAGTCCATAGCTCCTGTCCACCCCCAGGAGCCAGAGGAGGAGAGCTGTGGGCCTCTCATGGGATGAAAGCTTCCTCATCTGCTCCTGCACCAGGGTCATTCTGGCCAATCAAGCAACTATTTAGTCTTAGAGCTGTGATATCTAATAAGATAACCATTTTAATGTGGCTATATAAGTGGGGGGGGGTGACATCTATAATACTTTCAATAATAAAGATAAATTTTTAAAATGTTTTTTCATTGGTCAAAATTAAATAAGGTTGAATAGTCAGTTCCTTAGTCACAGCAATTACATTTCAAGTGCCAAATAGGTATATTGGCTACTGGCTACCTTATTGGTCAGGGTAGAATATTTCCATCATCATAGAAAGTTCAACTGGATAATGTTGTCTTAGAGCCTTACATTGTGTTTTTTTTTATTTCCTCTTACCATTATGTAAAGGCTTACATAATTATATGTATTTATTTATTTATTGCAGTATAACTTATATTTAATAGTAGTACATATGTTTTCCTTTCCCCCCAATATGTGTTTTTATTTTTTTTTAAGAATGCATTTGAGTTCTTTTTTAAAAAAAATATATTTTATTGATTTTTCACAGAGAAGAAGGGAGAGGGATAGAAAGTCAGAAACATCGATGGGAGAGAAACATCGATCAGCTGCCTCTTGCACACCTCCAACTGGGGATGTGCCCACAGCCAAGGCACATGCCCTTGACCGGAATCGAACCTGGGACCTTTCAGTCCACAGGCCGACGCTCTATCCACTGAGCCAAACTGGTTCGGCTAATTATGTGTTTTTAAATTACTGATTTGAGAAAGACAGAGAGAGGGAGGAAGGGGGTGAAGAGAGAGAGAAACATTGATTTGTTGTGCCACTTATTTATGGATTCTTGACTGGGGAATCTAACCCACAAACTTGGTGTATTGGGATGATGCTCTAACTAACTGAGCTACCCAGCCAGGTCTTACACAGCAACAGCTCTGTAATCGTAGTAAGAACAGAGAGCTATGCAGTGTTTTAACTTGTCCTATTCCATTCCCTTCTCCTTAGCTCTGTGGTAGCTTTGAAAACCAGCAGCCTTGAAACCTTGGTAGTTATGCCAACCAACAGTCTAGTAGCCACTGGAAAGGACAAGTTGTGTTTGGAACTTCTTAACAGTCTGTATTTCCAGACAATTGTTACTATTTGACCTACCTGGCAGCTCCCTAGCAGCCTCATTCTCAGTACTTGTTATTTGACCTGATTCAGATATTTCTTAGTGGGAAAAACCCTATCCTCAGGGTGTTTGTTGAAAACAACCTGTGGCAACTGTTCAACATTGCTGCTGCTTGAGGCACTGGTACTAGTTGGGGCAAACAGGAGTCTAAAAAAGGGAGAATGAAATGTTCATAGGAGGCTCTGAAAAGTTCTTATATATTCCTGGAAATTTAGAAGGTCATGTGTATACTCAGGGAAGAGCAGGTGTCTAGAAAAGATCTCAGAAAGTCTTCCCTAGTCTCCCATTTCTAGCTGATCCTGAAACCTTGCACAAGCGAGAAGTGAAAGTAAAGATAGAGCTTTCCTAATACACACACACAACCTTTTGGCAAAAGGTTGAGGACTTATTGGTCCAAGGCAATTAAGGAAGTGCTTCTCCAATTATGAGCAGACCACTAAGCTAAATGAACAGAAGAAACTTTAGTGGTCATGACAAGGAATACAGACTTTATAGAATTTGTCCAGTTAAGTCGCTAAACAAACAGCAACAGCAACAAACATTAGAAGAGGGAATTTGATTTGCATAAGTATCACATTATATTATTAAACTATTCATTTTCAACAAATAATTATGAAACATACAAAGTAACAAGAAACTATGACTCATAGATGAGAAATAAAGTAGTTAGTAGGAACTGTCCTTGAAAAAGCCCACATTAGACTTACTAAACAAGTACTTTAAACAGCTATTATAAATACTTTAAGAACTAAAGGAAACCATGTCTAAAGAATAAAAGAAAGTATGATAAAAATAAATTATAAAAAGGACCAAATTTAGCCCAGTCTGCATGGTTCAGTGGTTGAGTGTCAACCTATGAACCAGAAGATTGCGGTTTGATTTCTGGTTACAGCACATGTCTGGGTTTTGGGCTCAATCCCCAGTGTGGGGTGTACAGGAGGAAGCTGATTCATGATTCTCTCTCATCACTAATGTTTCTCTCTCTCTCCTTCTCCTTCCTCTCTGAATCAATAAAAAAATGTATTTAAAAAAAGAACTAAATTTAAATTCTGGAGTTGAAAAGGACAACTTAAAATAATTTTTTAAGAAGAACTTAATATATCTGAGTTGAAAGAAGGAAAAAAATAAGTGAACTTAAAGATAAGTCAATTGAGCGTACCCAGCTCTGAAGCAGAAAGTAAAAAGAATGACCAAAAATGAATACAGCCTAAGATGTTGTGGGAGTACTAACATACACATAGTTGGAACCCCAGCAGAAAAAAAAGGAAAAGAAATGGGCAGAAAGTTTGAAGAAATAACAGCCCAAAACTTCCCAAATGTGATGAAAAACCTTATTCTGAACATCTAAGAAGCTTAATGAACTCCAAGTAACATGAGCTAAGAGATGCACACATAGAAAGATACTCAAACTATTAAAAGACAAAGACAAAGAAAGAATTTGGAAAGCAACAAGAGAGAGAAGCGGCTCATCATGGACAAGGGATTCTCAATAAGATGAACAGCTGACTTCTCATTAAAAACCATAAAGGGGGAGAAACCAAGATGGCGGCATAGGTAAACACCTAAACTGCTGCCTCGCACAACAATTTCAAAACTACAGCTAAAAGACAAAACAGACACCATCCAGAACCACAGAAAAGCTGGCTGAGTGGAAATTCTACAACTAGAAGGAAAGAGAATAGCACACTGAGACTCAGAGGAGCTGCAAAAGGCTGAGGTATGGAGGCATGCGGAGAGGACTGGTGGCTGAGTGTGTGAATGGCTTTCTCAAGCGGGAGAGAGACAAGAGCTCCTGACTGCACTGAACTCCAGTTCCAGGTGAGATTCTGGGAACGCAGACTAATTCAGGGGGGATATGGACTGTCAGGAAAAGAGAAAAGCACCTGGAGACTCAGGGGAGCTGCAGGAGGCAGAGGTCTAGAGGCATGCACATGCATTCAGGGAGAAACTGGACTGTCTGGCAGCTGGCGAAACTCAAGGGCAGCTTTCTCTCGGAAGTGCTTGCAGTGATTACCGAGGGACACTGAGACCCAGGGGCCTCATAGGGCAGGGCTGACGGGAAACCAAGGCTGTCTGCTCCATCCTGAGACTCTTCACCATCCAAACTGAGCACAGAGGCTTTTGCAATTTTGCAAGTCTTGTCTCAAAAGGGTGTCTCCAGCACAGAAGTTCTCCCAGCATATACATAGCTGATCCTCACAGCCAATTGGCTTGGAGGTCAATTCTTCTCGGTGATACCAACAACAATCAAGACTTAACTACAACAAGGCTGTGAACACAGTCCACAAAGGAGTGTACCAAGAGTGTCTACCTCAGGTAATTGGTGAGGCCAATCCACTGGGCCCTATAGGATACCTAGCACACAAAGCTACTCTAACAACTCAGGGAAGCAGCAAAAATATGGAGACAAAAAAATAAATCACAAATGAAAGAAATGGAGGAAAGCAAATGACTGAGTTCAAAACCAGGTTATAAAGTTTTTCAAGAATTTCCTAGAAAAGGCCAATAAATTTAGTGAAACCCTCAAAGATATTATAAAGGACCAACTAGAAACTAAACATACACTGACTGAATAAAAAATATTATACAGAGACCTAACAGCAGACTAGAGGACCGCAAGAATCAAGTCAAAGATTTGAAATACAAAGAAGCAAAAAGCACTCAACTAGAAAAGAAAAAAGAATAAAAAAAACTTGAAGATAGTGTAAGAAGCCTCTGGGACAACCTCAAGCATACCAACATCAGAATTATCGGGGTGCCAGAAGAAGACAGAGAGCAAGATGTTGAAAACCTATTTGAAGAAATAATGACTGAAAACTTCCCCCACCTGGTGAAAGAAATTGACTTAGGTGTCCAAGAAGCACAAAGAACCCCAAACTATAGGAATCCAAAGAGGACCACACCAAGACACATCATAATTAAAATGCCAGGAGCAAAAGACAAAGAGAGAATATTAAAAGCAGCAAGAGAGAACCAAGATGGCGGCATAGGTAAAACACCTACCTTGCCGTCATACTCAGCAATTTTAATACTACAACTTAACGAAAGAACAAATACCTTCCAGAATCACCAGCAAGCTGGCCGAGTGAAAATTCCACAAATAAAAGTGAAAATAAGACACTGTGACTCGGAGGAGCGGTGGCAGACAGCGTTGAAAGATTCGCGCGGAGAGAGGTTTGGAGCACGGGCCAGCGGAGAGGGCGGGTGGCTGGAAACCGGCCAGTTTTCTCGAACGGGGGGGGGAGGGGGAGACAAAGACGTCCCACTGGACTGATTCTCCACCTCTGGGCGAAGTCCAGGGAACCCACTATCATACAGGGTGAAAACTGGACAGTGGAAGGGCACGCCGAAGCTCGGGTGCTGCCGGGTCTGCCGGCTTGTGGAGAAGGCAGCTTGCGCGAACAGCTCGGCTGCGTGACCGCACAGAGAGCACTCTGCGACTCGCTCTCATTCGGAAAACCGTCAGACTGCTTTGTTTTATGACCCTGGGTGAGACATTGGGCGTGCAGTCTCATTTGGGGAGAGTCTGAATTCCCCGGCAGCCGGTGGAGCTCGGCAGCATTTCTCTCTCAGAGGTGCTGGCAGCCATTGCCCCCGGAACAGAGTCCCTGGGGCCACATAGGGCGGAGCTAACTGTCTGCTTGGCCCGGAGACTCCGCCCATCTAACCTGAGCACAGCTGAGCTTCACAGACAATTGGCCTGGAGGTCAACCCTCCAAGTGCTAACAACGATTAACCTGAGCTTAACTGCAGCAAGACTGTGCAAGCATATCCACCTCAGGTAACTGGGGAGGCTGAGCCACTGTCCCTAGTAGGAAGTCTACCACACAAAGCTAATTGACCAAGTCAGGGAAGCAGCCACCATGCAGAGACATGGAAAGAAATCAGATGTGAAAGAAATGGAGGAAAAAAAACGACTGGACATGGAATTCAAAACCACGGTTATAGGGTTTTTCAAGAGGCTCCAACAAAAGGTCGAGGCCTATAAGGAATTAAGCGAGACCGACAAGGAAATGAATGAGTCCTACAAGGAAATGAAGGAGACCCTCAAGGATATAAAGAAGACTCTCAAGGATATGAAAAAAGACCAACCAGAAATTAAGCATACACTGACTGAAATAAAAAATATTATAAAAAGACCTAAAAGTGCTCTGGAGCACCCCAAGAACCAAGTTCAAGATTTGAAATAGAAAGAGGTAAAATCCACTCAGCTGAAAAAGCAAGAAACCAAAAGAATCCAAAAAATTGAAGATAGTGTAAGGGGCCTCTGGGACAACCTCAAGCATACCAACATCAGAATTATAGGGGTGCCAGAAAAAGAGAGAGAGCAAGACAATGAAAACCTATTCGAAGAAATAGTGACCGAAAACTTCCCACACCTGGTGAAAGAAATTGACTGAGGAGTCCAAGAAGCGCACCGAACCCCAATATATAGGAACCCTAAGAGGACCACACCAAGGCACATCATAATTAAAATGCCAAGAGCAAAAGACAAAGAAAGAATATTAAAAGCAGCAAGAGAAAAACAGTTTGTTACCTATAAGGGAGCACCCATACGATTGTCAGCGGATTTCTCAACAGAAACTATGCAGGCCAGATGGGAGTGGCAAGAAATATTCAAAGTGATGAACAGCAAGAATCTACAACCAAGATTACTCTATCCAGCAAAGCTATCATTCAGAATTGAAGGTCAGATAAAGTGCTTCACAGACAAGAAAAAACTAAAGGAGTTCATCACCACCAAACCAATATTATATGAAATGCTGAAAGATATTCTTTAAGAAGAGGAAGAAGAAAAAGATAAAAGTATAAATTAGGAACAACAAATACACATCTATCAACAAATGAATCTAGAGCAGTGAGAGGAGACGAGATCGACCCCCGGACCGAGCAAGGCCCACGCGCTGCTGCATCCCTGCATCCCGCCACCATCGCCATCATGCCCAAGAGAAAGGCTGAAGGGGATGCTAAAGGAGATAAAGCCAAGGTGAAGGACGAACCACAGAGAAGATCCGCCAGGTATCAGCTAAACCTGTTCCTCCAAAGCCAGAGCCCAAGCCTAAAAAGGCCCCTGCAAAGAAGGGAGAGAAGGTACCGAAAGGGAAAAAGGGGAAAGCTGATGCTGGCAAAGATGGGAATAATCCTGCAGAAAATGGAGATGCCAAACAGACCAGGCACAGAAAGCTGAAGGTGCTGGAGATGCCAAGTGAAGTGTGTGCATTTTTGATAACTGTGTATTTCTGGTGACTGTACAGTTTGAAATACTATTTTTTATCAAGTTTTATAAAAATGCAGAATTTTGTTTTACTTTTTTTTAAGCTATGTTGTTAGCACACGGAACACTTCATTGTTATTTTTAGGGGGAAGGACATATAGTACTAATAGAATGTCTCCAAAGCTGGACTGACATGGGGGGAAATACCTTTCCCTTCTAGTTTTGAGAAATTTCCTCTTGGTTCCTGGGAGGAGGGATCTCTTGATGTTGACACACATTAGCCATCTTGGCACAAACACCTTGTCGTGTGGGAAAACTAAAATTCGTTTTTATGTCCTTTTCTCCCTCTCCACTTTAAGCATAGACTTTGGCTGTCTTAAGCCCAGAGACCTATTGGGACCTGACCCAAAAAAGTTGATTTCCAGTATGTTGGGCAATCTGGACTTTCCAGTGTCACCATTGAGATGGCATTCCTCAAAAGAGCAACAGTTCCTTTTTAGACTGCGGATCTACAGATTGATACTCTGCCGTTTTCACTTCATTTCCTGAAAGTCTGGGTCGGCTTGTGAAAAGTTGTTAAACAACATGCTTAATGTGAAATGTCAGCCCTCACTCTAAACGTCCCCTGTTCCGAGCGTCAGATGAAGACTTCATTGGGTTTTATAGTGGCTTTCTGATTTTGGTAGTTCATTGAAGAAGGGAGTTTGAAAATTGTTGTATACTGTTAACGATTGTCTGCCCATGTCCTGCCTGAAATACCATGATTGTTTATGAAAAGTATCTTTAATAAAGCTGGATACAGTTTGGCTTGGAAAAAAAACCAAAAAACAACAACAAATGAATCTAAAAATCAAGTGAATTAATAAGCTGATGAACAGGATATACTGGTGAATGTAACAGAATCACGGACATAGAGATGGAACGGACTGACAACTCTTGGGGAGAAACGGGGTGTGGGAAGTGCAGCAAGAGACTGGACAAAAATCATGCAACTATGGGAGAGGACAGAGGAGGCGGGTGAGGGTGAAGGGTGGGATGGGTACCAGATGGAGGGGAACTATAGGGTGAAAAAAAAAAGGGGAACAATGTAATTAATAAACTGAACAGTAATGATAAAAAAAAAAAAGAAAATAAGGGATCCTGAAGCTTAGGTTTTGTAAGTTTAATTGTGTAAAAAAAAAAAAAAAAAGCAGCAAGAGAAAAACAGTTAATTACCTACAAGGGAGCACCCATACTATTGCCAGCTGATTCTCAACAGAAACTTTCAGGCCATATGGGAGTAGCAAGAAATATTCAAAGTGATGAATAGCAACCTACAACCAAGATTACTCTACCCAGCAAAGCTATCATTCAGAATTGAAGGGCAGATATAAAGTGGTACACAGATAAGAAAGAGCTAAAGGAGTTCATCACCACCAAACCAGGATTATATAAAATGCTGAAAGGTATTCTGTAAGAAGAGGGAAGAAGAAGAAAAAGGTAAAGATAAAAATTATGAACAACAAATACATATATATCAACAAGTGAATCTAAAAATCCGATGAATGGAATAAACTGGTGAATATAATAGAATCAGGGGCATAGAAAGGGAGTGGACTGACAATTTTCAGGGGGAAAAGGGTATGTGTGGGGGTGCGGGAAGAGACTGGACAAAAATTGTACACCTATGGGTGAGGACAGTGGGGGGTAGGTAAGGGCAGAGGGTGGTGTGGGAATAGGGTGGAGGGGAGCTATGGGGGAAAAAGAGAAACAATTGTAATAATCTGAACAATAAAGATTTATTAAACAAATATAAAAAAAACCCATAAAGGTCAGAAGACAGTAAAATGACATATTCAAAGTGTTGAAAGAAAACAATTGTCAACCAAAAATTATAGTAAAACTACCCTTTAAACATGAAGTATAAATTAAAATTAAATAAACATGAAGGATGATTTAAGATGATAAACAAAAACTGAGGAAATTAATGACTAACAGATTTTTTTAAAATAAGAAACTAGAGGCCCAGTACATGAAAATTCACACACTGGAGGTGGGTGTCCCTCAGCCCAGCCTGTCCCTTCTCAGAGTCCGGAAGCCCTCAGGGGCAGGAGGCAACCCGGCAATCAGGGGAAGGCAATTAGCATATTCCCTCCTTATTGGCTATGGGCGCTGCCATCTTTGTGATGGCATGAGGGTCAATTAGCATATTCCATTTTTATTAGATAGTATACTGAAAGGAATCCTTCAATCTGAAATGAAAGGACACAAGACAGTAATTTGAATCCACATGAAGAAATCAAGAGTACTTATAAAAGTAACCATACAGGTAGACATAAAAGACATTACATATGTATTTTTGTTTGTAATTATTTTATTTTCCTACCTAATTTAAAAGACAACTGAATGTGTGTGGGGGGGGGATGGAGCAGGGAGTGAGTATATGGCAACTCTGTACATTCTGCTCACTTTTGTTATAAACCCAAAACAGCTCTAAAAAATAAAATATATCAAAGAAAACTGCACAAAGCAGTACTTATAAAACTGTGCTGATGGGCTTTTGATCAGTAAACATACATTGTGATCGAAAGGATATAAAAAAAGGAGAGGAGCCCTGGCCAGTATGGCTCAGTGGACAGAGCATCTGCTTGTGTAATGAAGGGTCCTGGGTTTGATTCCCAATCAAGGGCACATACTTCTGTTGCAGGTTTGATGCTGGCCCTGGTCAGGACATCTTCAGGAGGCAACCAATTGATGTGTCTCTCTCACATTGATGTTTCTCAATCTGTGTCTCTCCCACTCCCTTCCACTCTCTCTAAAAATCAATGGGAAAATATCCTCAAGTGAGAATTAATAAGAAATGAGAGGAAAGGGAATGAATCTATATTGCGCACTATTTCTGTACATTATTATAACTAATTTTATTATCTAAATTAGATTGTTTTAAATTAAAATATTAATTTATATTCCCAGGGAATCTACTAAGAAAATTACTCAAAATTAGATAAAAACAACAGCAACAAAAAGTATCCTGGTAACTATCCATTTAACACAAAAAAGACAGTAATGGAGTAACAGAGAAAAAAAACACAACAAAAATAAGACAGAAAACACAGCAAAATGGCAGACATAAATCCTATTTTATCAGTAATTATATTAAATGTAAATGGATTAAACACTCCAATTAAAAGGCAAAGAATGGCCAAGTGAATTAAAAAACATTATCTTTGGAGTGGTGAACATACAATACAATATACAGATGATGTTATAGAATTGCACAACTGAAATCTACATAGTTTTATTAACCAACTAGGAGCCCAGTGCAAGGTTTGAAATCGCATGGTGCCGCCCTCTCTTGAGTCACCAGTCCGGCCCTGCCTCCTGCTCGGGCCCTTGAAGCAGCCCCACCGGCTGCTGATCAGGCCCTCCCCCAGCACAGCATGTGGAGGCCCCTGCCGCCCACCCCCGATGCTGAGTGCGCAACCTCCTGTCTGGCAGACCCGTTACAGTGTCCCAGTTTATTAGCATATTTCTCTACTATATATACAAATGTCATCTCAATAAATTCAATAGAAAAAGCAAAAAAGGAATGTAGAAAATGCAAATTTAAAGTTTTACAGTCTGTTGAGTTGCATAGGTTGCTGAAGAGGTCAGAGCCCACACATCTTATTTATACACTAAAGGCCCGGTGCATGAATATTCATGCATTGGAGGGGGGGTCCCTCAGCCTGGCCTGCCCCCTCTCATGGTCCAGGAGCCCTCAGGGGCAGGAGGCGATCCAGTGATCAGGGGAAAGCGATGCCCCCATCACACCTCTGCTGCTGCCACTACTGGCAGCACAAACCTCACCTGGCCCTGGTTACCTGAGCCTCGGGCAGCCCTGGCGGCTGGGCAGCTGCCATCCAAGGCTCGCTTGCACCTGAGGCCTGCTCTGGGCAGCTGAGGGAACTGGAGGATTCCGGAGGCAGGCTCAGAGTGACCGGACCTGCCTGGGGGTGGGCCTGGCCGTGCTGCATGCCTGCCGCCCCAGCGGGGCTGAGGGGACTGGGCGCCGCCATCTTGTGGCTGTGGGTGCCACCATCTTTGAAGGCATGGCAGTCAATTAGCATATTCCCTCTTTATTGGCTGTGGGCACTGCCATCTTTGTGACGGCATGATGGTCAACTAGCATATTCCCTCTTAATTAGGTAGGATAAGATTTCCCATGGATTTAGAACTTCTCCGCTATTGCTTCGTTATCACCCTAGGAATACCCTGTATTCAACATGCATGGTAATTTATAATGTTGCATTATAATTTTTTTTCTATCTGTCCATCTTCCTTAATAGACTGTGGGCTTACTGAAGTCAGAGTCTGTGTCTTGTTATTGTTTTATATTCCTCACTAATGACCCGGTACACAAAATTCGTGTACATTAAAAGAGGATTAATTAGAGGAAATAATTTAATATTACTATTTGCCCTTTCTCTCATAGAAGTATCAGCGATAAAAGAAAATTAGTAAAATGTATATGAAAATCTTCCTCCTATCAGAGTCTGGGGCACACCACGGGACCCAGAGTCAAGTCCCCACCCACCCACACACACCTCAAAATTGTGTGAGACCTAGACACGGCTGGCCCCCTGCCATTCGGCTAGATCCAGACCCAGCCAGTCCCACCCTTGTCACGACCTGCTGAGCAGAGGGCGTAGCCTCAGGTCCCCGGGCCCAGCACCAGGATAGGGGGCGTGGCCTCAGGTCCCCAGGCCCAGCACCAGGATAGGGGGCGTGGCCTGAGGTCCCCAGACTTGATGCCTTGAAGTCCTCCATCAAGCCCTGCCAGGTGGGGGACACATGGCCTGAGGTCCCCTTGTCAAGCCCCGCAAGGGGGTGCAGCCTCAGGTCCCCATCAAGCCCCACTGGGCAGGGGTGCAGCCTGAGTTCCCCTGACCCAGCACTGGGGATGCACCTTGAGGTCCAACATCAAGCCCAGCTGGGTGGGGGGCACGAACTGAGTTCCCCTGTCAAGCTGCACCGAGCTTGGGGGGGTGCGGCCTGAGGTCCACTAGCTCAGTACCAGGATGGGAAGCGCATCTTGAGGTCCCCCGTCAAGCTCCTCCTGGCACTGGGGCGGCCTGAGGTCCTCCAACCTGACACCAGGGCAGAGGGCAAGGCCTGAGGTCCCCAG
This sequence comes from Antrozous pallidus, assembly GCA_027563665.1. Classification (NCBI taxonomy): domain Eukaryota; kingdom Metazoa; phylum Chordata; class Mammalia; order Chiroptera; family Vespertilionidae; genus Antrozous; species Antrozous pallidus. Next base: position 32,391,401 of record CM050518.1, read on the forward strand.
TCAGGCCCCACGGGGGTGGGGAAGGGTGTAGCCTCAGGTCTCTGCTGGTTGCTCGTTAAGGCTTCTTATGGGAACTTGGCCTCAGCTTCGGTGCAGCCAGCTTTGTGAGTGAGTGATGGTTAATTAGTACATTCCCCCTTTATTTTCTAGGATTATTAGATAGGATAGCCTGGCAAATGCTTGGCATTTAGTGGGAACTCAATAAATTTCAATCATGAATAAAAAGTAGGTGGTGCTACTTAAAATACATATAAAACCTGTTTTCTGGATTGTGCCCTCTCAGCAAGAGTACTGGTGTTCTTAAAGAAACAGTGAGCTTCTTGATGCCTGGACAATGTTTGCTTTTAAATACCATTATTCTGGATGTGTTTTTTAGACAGTTTTCCATGCAAAAACAGAGAGAAATATTGGACTCATCAATAGTAGTTATTTACTTTCAAGACATTAAATGCCAAAGATTAATTTATGTAATTATAATGAATAAGTCTAGTGTAAATATAAGTATTAAAATTGAAATGAAATAGTAATTGTTTGTATTTTATCTAGTATTTTAAATATATTGAATATCCCACAATTGTGAATCAAGCATTTTGGAGAGTGCCATTGTCAACATCATGTTACTTCAATTACTTCATGTTGTTTGAATGCATTTATTTGTTGCAACACATTATTGTTAAATGAACTATTTTTGAAAACAACCCCCCTAAAATAAAAATAAAAAACATAATCTAACTGTATGCTGTCTATGTGAGATATAATTTAGATTAAAAGATAGGAATAGGTTGATAATAAAAGAGTTGGAAAAGATGTTATCAGTCAAACTCTAACCAATTGAGAGCTGGACCAGTTTTATTAATATCACCCAAAAGGACCTAGCCAGTCTGGCTCAGTGGACAGAGTGTCGGCCTGCATAGTGAAGGGTCCCAGGTTCGATTCCGGTCAAGGGCACACGTCTGGGTTGCAGGCTCGATCCCCAGGAGGGGTGTGCAGGAGCTGAGGACTGAACCTGCAACCTGGGAAAATGTGGAGTTGTAGTTTCAGTTTTGCAAGAAGAAAAATGTTTGGAGTCTGTTGTGTAACAATGTGAATATATTTAACACTACTGAATTGTATATTTAAAAATAGTAAAGATGGTGAATTTTATGTTATGTTTCTTTTTTTAAAATTAATTTCAGAGAGGGAGGAGGAAGGAAATAGAAACACTGATGATGAGAGAGAATCATTGATCTGCTGCCTCCTGCACACCACACAATGAGGATCGAGCCTGCAACTCAGGCGCGTGCCCTGACTGAGAACCCAACTGTGACTCCCGGGTCATTGGTCGACGTCAGCCACTGAGCCACGCCAGCCGGGCTGTTCCACCTTTCTTCACCACAGCTTTGAAACGACACAGGGAGGTAACGCTGAGGTGACCTAGACAATCTATCAATCATTCAGCTAATATGAAAAAAAAAATCAAGGAGAGTTGAAAAATTATAAAATATAAGAGTAATTGTGAAGGAGTGCTAGATCTACCAGTTACTGAAACATGTTATCGATCATGCACCATGTTTCTACGTAAATAGATGAAATAGTGAAATAAAATGGAAAGTCCAGTAACATACACAATTACATTTAGAATATGGCATGGACGATATTTATAATTGGTGGGGAAAGATGAATTATTCAATCCACCTCTATTTTTTTTCTGGTAGCTGCCACTTGCCCTAAGAGAAATTACTGAATAATCCATTCATGAAAAAACTCTAAAGACAAAGAGAAGCTCTTACGTAGAGCCAGAGAAGAAAGAGTGTACTCACAAAAGAATGACAACTATGTCATACTTTTCAACAGCAAAAACGAAAATATTTTCAAAGCTCTAAGTAAGAATATAACTATCAATCTAGAATTGTGTTACCAGGAAAACGATTTTTCAAGAAAGAACGGTATTAAGACATTTTTAATAAAACAAAAGTGAGAATGGTTTACTATCAGCAGCCTTTTACTAAAGGAGGGATTTCTAACAGATGTACTTCCAAAAATGACCCCACAAAATGTTTTTTGAGATACAAAAAAGGAAAAGATGAGCAAAAATTTGGTAACTACAAAAAATTCCTATATAATAGAAGCATAGTATGCAAATTGTCCCCTTCACCAGGAGTTGTCTGGGAGTTTGACGGGGTCTGGGGTGGGGGTGGGGGTAGGCGCAGAGGCAGGTGGCTAGGGGAAGGGAGGGAGGCTCCAGAAAGCAGCCAGCAGCCACTAGGGACCCTACTAGTGCATGAATTTCATGCGCTGGGCCTCTGGTATTTATATATAATAATAATCCTATATAATAAAGAGCTGATAAGCAAATGGACGCCTTCGCTCCAGGGCTGGGGGTTCTGAGGCCGGGTCGGGGGTCCTGATGCTGTGCCCCCAACCCTGGTGCCAGGTGACCTGAGGCCACGTCCCTTGCCCCGGCACTGGGGCCAGGAGATCTGAGGCTGTGCCCCTCTCCCTGTGGGGCTTGATAGGGGTGGGGCCAGCTGGGGACTTGACTCTGGATCCCACAGCGTGCCCCAGTCTCTGACAGGAGGGAGATTTTCATATACATTTTACTCATTTTCTTTCATCTCTGTTACTTCTATTATAGAGAAAGGACAAATAGCAATATTAAAATATTTCCTCTAATTCTTTTATTTTATTTTTTAAAATATATTTTATTGATTTTTTTACAGAGAGGAAAGGAGAAGGATAGAGACTTAGAAACATTAATGACAGAGAAACATCGAAGAGAGAGAAACATCGATCAGCTGCCTCCTGCACACACCCCACTGGGGATGTGCCCGCAACTAAGGTACATGCCCTTGACTGGAATCAAACCTGGGACCCTTCAGTCCGGTTTGGCTCTATCCACTGAGCCAAACTGGTTTCGCCTCTAATTAATTCCCTTTTAATGTGAATGAATTTCATATACTGGGTCACTAGAAATAATAATAATAATAATAATAATAATAATAATAATGTGTAGAATTTTAAAATTATCAAAATTCATGGGGTAATCGAATGTCCTAAGATCGATGGTGTACTGGCAAATGTTTAACAACCATTTCCAGAAAGGGGAAAACCCTGATTTATAGTGTTTGTCGATTTCATGGTTATATGTTCCCCCCATGGCTGATTTCAAGATATCAATGTGAAGTCTCTAATATGGAGTTGAGCAGAGTTACTAATAATTAGCTCTTGTGAGTCAGTATGAGCCAGCTCCAGCACACCACTGTCAAAGATTCTAATATCAGTCAGGAAAGAAATTATGAATTAATTAAGAATATATGGTAAATTTTAAGAGTAATGATTAAAAGAATAGAAATGAAATGAACAAATTTCCAAACCAGTAAACGGGAAAATAAAATAAGAAATACAGCCCTAGAGAGGGAGGGACCAAGATGGCGGCATAGGTAAACACCTATCTTGCTGGCCCACACAACAATTTCAAAACTACAACTTAACGACAGAACAAATATCATCCAGGATCATCGGAAAGCTGGCTGAGTGAAAATTCCACAAATAAAAGTAAAGATAGGACACTGTGACTCAGAGGAGCGGTGGAGGGCAGCGTTGAAGATACTCGTGGAGTCAGAGGTTTGGCGCCGTGTGCGCACACGGTGGGCAGCTGTAAACCTGGCTGGTTTTCTCGAATGAGGAGGGAGACAAAGGTGTCCCACTGCACGGATTCCCCAGTTCTGGGCGAAGTCTCGGGAACCCACACTTATACGGGGTGAAACTAGACAGTGGAAAAGCATGCTGAAACTCGGGCACTGCAAAGGTCTGCGAGCTTGTGGAGAGGGTGAGCTTGTGGAGAGTGTGCATAAACTTGGGAACAGCAGAGGTGCGTAGCGCACAGAGAGGACTCGTGACTTGCTCTCTCATTTGGGAAACCACCAGACTACATTGTTTTACAACCCTGGGTGAGACTTTGTGTGTGCAGACTCATTTGGGGAGAGGCTGAATTGTCCAGCAGCTTTCTCTCAGAGGTGCTTGCAGCCATTACCACCTGACACAGAGACCCAGGTGCCGCATAGGGCAGAGCTGACAGAAATTAAGGCTTCCTGCTCAGCTCAGAGACTCTGCCCATCCAACCTGAGCACAGCTGATCCTCACAGCCAATTAGCCTGGAGGTGAAACCCTTCTAGTGCTAACAACAATAATCTAGGCTTAACTTCAACAAGACTGTGCAACCCATAAAGGGCTGCAGCAAGAGTATCCACCTCAGGTAACTGGGGAGGCTGAGCCACTGTCTCTTAGAAGACAGCTACCACACAAAGATAATCGACCAACTCAGGAAAGCAGCCACCATGCAGAAACATGGAAAGAAATCAGGTGTGAAAGAAATGGAAAAAAAACGACTGGACATAGAGTTCAAAACCACGGTTATAAGGTTTTTCAAGAGGCTCCTAGAAAAGGCCGATGAACTTATTGAGACGTACAAGGAAATGAACGAGACCTACGAGGATATGAACGAGACCTCAAGGATATGAAAAAAGGACCAACTAGAAATTAAGCATACACTGACTGAAATAAAAAATATTATAAAAAGACCTAAAAGCAGTCTAGAGGACCGCAAGAACCAAGTCAAAGATTTGAAATACAAAGAGGTAAAATCCACTCAGCCAGAAAAGCAAGAAGCCAAAAGAATCCAAATAATTGAAGATAGTGTAAGGGGCTTCTGGGACAACCTCAAGCATACCAACATCCGAATTATAGGGGTGCCAGAAAAAGAGAGAGAGCAAGATAATGAAAACCTATTTGAAGAAATAGTGACTGAAAACTTCCCCCACCTGGTGAAAGAAATTGACTTAGGAGTCCAAGAAGCACACAGAACCCCAAACTATAAGAATCCAAAGAGGACCACACCAAGACACATCATAATTAAAATGCTAAGAGCAAAAGACAAAGAGAGAATATTAAAAGCAGCAAGAGAAAAACAGATGGTTACCTATAAGGGCGCACCCATACAATTGTCAGCAGATTTCTCCACAGAAACTATGCAGGCCAGACAGGAGTGGCAAGAAATATTCAAAGTGATGAATAGCAAGAACCTACCAAGATTACTTTACTCAGCAAAGCTATCATTCAGAATTAAAGGTCAGATAAAGTGCTTCACAAATAAGAAAAAACTAAAGGAGTTCATCACCACCAAACCAATATTATATAAAATGCTGAAAGATATTCTTTAAGAAGAGGAAGAAGAAAAAGGTAAAAATAAAAATTATGAACAACAAATACACATCTATCAACAAATGAATATAAAAACCAAGTAAATTAAAAATCTGATGAACAGGATAAACTGGTGAATATAACAGAATCATGGACATAGAGATGGAATGGACTGACAATTCTTGGGGAGAAAAGGGGTGTGGGAGGTGCAGCAAGAGACTGGACAAAAATCATGCACCTGCCGAGACCGGTTTGGCTCAGTGGATAGAGCGTCGGACTGCGGACTGAGGGGTCCCGGGTTCGGTTCCGGCAGGGGCATGTGCCTTGGCTGCGGGCACGTCCCCGGTGGGGGGCGTGCGGGAGGCGGCTGATCGATGTCTCTCTCTCATCGATGTTTCTGGCTTTCTATCCCTCTCCCTTCCGCTCTGTAAAAAAATCAATAAAATATATTAAAAAAAAAAATCATGCACCTATGGGAGAGGACAGTGGGGTGGGGGGTGAGGGCAGAGGGTGGGATGGGTACCAGGTGGAGGGGAGCTATAGGGGGAAAAAAGGGCGAACAATGCAATTAATAAACTGAGCAATAAAGATTAAAATATTAAAAAAAAAAAAAAAAGAAATACAGCTCTAGCTATTTTGGCTCAGTGGATAGAGCTTTGGCCTGTGGACTAAAGGGTGCCGGGTTCAATTCCAGTCAAGAGCACATGTTTGGGTTGTGGGCTTGACCCCCCAGTAGGGGGTGTGCAGGAGGCAACCGATCAATGGTTCTTATCATTGATGTTTCGATCTCTCTCTTCCTCTCCTTTCCTTTGTGAAATCAATAAAAATATATTTTTTTAAAAAGAAATTCATACACCACATCAAACAAAGTAGCTAAACCATTTTAAATAACAAGAAAGGAAAAAAATAGAAGTGGGACAAATAAAAAGTACAAAGACCATAGGAAATATTATTCAGAAAAGATAATAGAAAAATAGTTGAAATAAATAACAATCTCAATAAAGTAAATGGACTAAACTTGCCAGGTGAAAAACAAACTAGATTTTTAAAAAAATCCAGCAATATGCTGTTAAAAGAGAAATATTTGGAACATAAGGACACATAATCATTGAAAATTGTAGGATGAAAAAAGGAATATAGGCAAATATAACCAAAAGTAAGCTGATAGAGCCTATAAATAATATCTATAAAATAGACATTAAAGCAAAAATATTATTAGAAATAAAGGATCAATAAATGCTGATAAGCCCTGGCCAGTGTGGCTTAGTTGTTAAGAGTGTCAGCCTATGCTGATTTGATTCCAGGTCAAGGGCACATACCAGTGTTGTAGGTCCAATCCCCGCCCCCTGTCAGGATTCCTGTGGGAGGTAACCAATCAATATGTCTCGGTCATATCAGTGTTTTTTCTCTCTCCCCTCTCTCTCTCTATTCCCCTCCTCCCTCCCTTTTACTCTCTCTAAAATCAATGGAAAAAATATCCTCACTCCTCAGATGAGGATTTTAAAATGCTGATAAAAAGGATTAACTCAAAAGGAAGCTACAAGATTCTGGTCTAGGGCTCATACCTTGGTTACAGGCTCCTCCTGGGCAGGACCCTGGTGGGGGCTCATGCAGGAGGCGGCCAATCAATGTGTTTCTTTCACATCGATATTTCTGTCTGTCTTTCCCTATCTCTTCCACTTTCTCTCTAAAAAATAAAAATAAAAAGATCCTCAGGTGAGGAATAAAAAACAATAATCTACACATATAAAAGCCCAATATGCAAATTGTCCCCTTGGGAGTTCAACCAGGAGACCAGGAGTTCGATTGCTCACTATGATGTGTGCTGACCATCAGGGGATAGCGCAGAACGAAGGAAGGCCCTAATCAGCCCTGATCGCAGGCCAGGCCTAGTGACCCTACTCATGCATAGATTTTATGCACCAGGCCTCTAATAATAAAATTTAAAAAAACATATTTTAAGAAAACACAAAAGAAATGGTAACTACATAGGCAAATATATAATTTTTTCATATTATTTAACTTCCTTTAAAAATACTTGGCTGTTTAAATAACATGGACAATTTAAAAAAACATTCAAAAGGGAAACGAGAGAGTATTTTTAACTGAATAAAAATGAAAACATGTCATAATTTGTGTATTCCCTACAGCAGTACTTAGGGAGAAATGTACAGACAGCACGGAAAGCCTGTGTTAGACAAGAAAGGCCTCAGCTTCCACTCTAAGAAACCAGGAAAAGGAGAGGAGATTAAGCCCAAAGTAAGCAGAAGGTAGGAACTAATAAATATAAACACAGAAAACAGAAAATCAATAGATAAAACCAATGAAATAAAATCTGATTTTTTTGAAGATCAATAAAATGGATAAACCTATAGCTACATTACTCAGGCAAAAAAGAGAAGATACAATTTACCAGAAATAAGGGCAGTGACATTGCTACAGATTTTAGATATATTAAATGGATAGGGAATATCATTAACAATTTTATGCCAACAAATTCAGCTACTTGTAAGAAATGGACAAATTCCTTGTAAGATACAAATTCACAAAGCCCAATTTAGAAGAGCTTAAGGAAAAAGTAATACCAACTCTACCCAAACTCTTTAAAAAACTGAAGAGGAAGAAATACCTCCCAACTCATTCTATAAGGCCAGCATATCATATTTGATATCAAAACCAGACAAAGAAATTGCAAGAAAAAACAACTTAGAGTCAAATATCCATTATGAACATCAATGCAAAAATTCTAAATAAAATGTTATTAAATCAAATCCAACAGTATATTAAAAGGTTAATATGCTATGACCAAGTGAAGTTTATATGGGAAATATAGGGTTGATTTTAACATTGGAAAACCAATTGATGTAATTCATAATAAACTAAAAAAGAAGACATCTCAAAAGATGCAGAAAAAGCACTTGACAAATCTAACATGCATTCCTGATAAAAACTCTCAGTAACTAAATAGAGTAGGGAATTTCCTCAACTTGATAAAAGGCATCTATGAAAAACATATAGCAACATACATGCAAACATACATACATGCCTGCATACCCACATACACACATAATGGTGATACACTGAGTACTTCCGCCTAATCAGGAACAAAACAGATGTTCATTCTCAGTGCTATTATTCACCATCGTACTGGAAGGCCTGACCAGCACAAGCCAGCAAAAAAAACGGATAAAAGACATCGCATTCCAGTGCCAGGTTTATATCCTAAACAAACTCTTGTAGCTACTCAAACTAGGAGAAACAAACAAGACTGTGCATAGCAGCTTTGCTTATCACAGCAAAATGAAATACAACGAACTACAGCTAAAGATAGCAACAGAAAAGTTTAGAAATAGAATGCTGAATTTAAAAACATCTTAGAAGACTACTATATATAAAATAACACAATTTTATAAAGTTAAACATAAGCCAACTAAACAACACGCTTAATATTATACAATTTGTGATCATTTATTTTTTTTAAAGAGCAGAGTCATGATAAACACAAACCTCAATTTATTTATTACCTTTAGGAAGGGGCAGGCAGTGGTATGAGACGGGGAAGGAAGATGGTGGTGCTATTTTTAATGTTCTAAGTTTAAGTTTGTCGGTAGGTTCACAAATACATTATCATGCTTCCTAATTTTTATGTTGTTATATGTTCTTTCCTATATATTATCTTGGTACAATAACTTATAATTTTTTCAAATGGATCAAGTATTTAATGTTAACAAAAGTATTAGAAGAAACTACGGAGTAAATTTTTTTAAATGATCTTGGCATGATAAAGGTCTTTCTAAATAAGATGAAAATCCAAAGTATTTAAAAGATTGAGGGATTGGGTAAATTTCACCATAAAAAGTTAAAGGACAACAACCAACTAGAAAAAAATTGTGCAACTCATGACACAGGGCTAATTTCCTTAACATATATTCCTACAAATCAGTAACAAAAGCCAATCTGTTAGAGAAAATAAACAAAGGATATGCACTAACAGTGCACAGAAAAGGAAATGCAAATAGACTTTAAATACATGCAAGTGTGCTCAACCTCCGAATGAGAGCAATGGAATTCACTGGGATATCACAGTTGACTTCCATGATGAAGAAAAGTGGGGGGAAATTATGGTAATCACTGCTTGTTGCAGTCATTTCTCAAACCTGAGATCACCTGCCTTTATTCCTTGAAGATTTTATTCCTGGATCACTATTATGCTCTTGAACACTGGTCCTGTCGTAATTCTCGGTGATTTCAAATCAATATAGATATGTAATTCTTCCGACACATTCTCTTCTCCACTCCTTGAGCATCTCTCCTGCAACAGCCTTGTCTCCAGCCTCCCTAGGTCACACAATACCAAGGAAGACAATCCCCAAGAATCCTACCTACAGGCAGCCGCCCACTCTCTAACCTCCGGCTAGTACCGCAACTCCAATAATTCTTTGGCTCCATCGGAACCCATGCTCCATTCATCCTGCCTTCTCTTCACTCTCCCACAGTCCTCTTCTTCACCCGCCTGAATTTCTTGTTCTGTTTCTGTAAACACCCCTTGCACACACGCTCACTCTCTTGCCCTCTCATGTCTCATTGTACGTGCACGCGTGCAGCTCTGCCTGGCTGGAGAAAGTTCTCACTTTAAATTGATGACCACAAACCTCAGGCAGGTCCTCAATGCTTCTTGACAATCACTCATTTCCGTGGCCCATTCACTCCCCTGGACAACTATTTTATGCCCTAATGTCTCCCTTTCCATCCTCATCCTCAACTGTTGACCTTGCTTATTTTTCTGAGAAAACAAAGCAATCAGAAGAGAATTCTACAAGCTCCCACACTGTCTATACCTGTTTACCCATATCTGAGCCTGTTTTCCATCTTCACGCCTGTGTCCATGGATAACTTGGTGCTTTCAGCTAAAACCAGTCCTGTGCACAGGGTCCCATGCCCTTTGCCAGCTAAAGGACATGGCTTTAGCAGATCTCTCTTCTATCTCGTGCATCATCATTTCCCCCTTTCCTCCTGAGTTCTCATCAGCATATGAACAAGCTATATACTTTTCCTTGGCCTTACATTGTGCTCCAGCCAGCACCATGTTTCTTTGATCCCTTTACAGCAAAACTCAAAAGAATTCCTCTAGTAGTTGTCTCTAATCTCTCTTCTCCCATTCATTTTTTTAAAAAGTGATTCTTTTATTTTTTATTTTTATTGCTTTCAGAGAGGAAGGAAGAGGGAGAGATAGAAGCATCAATGCCTCCTGTATGCACCCTTCTGGGGATAGAGCCCAAAACCCAGGCATGTGCCCTTGACCGGAATTGAACCTGGGACCCTTCATTATGCAGGCCGACGCTCTATCCACTGAGTCAAATCAGTCAGGGCCTCCCATTCTTTCTTAAACCCACCCTGTCAGACTTCTGCTTCTCCACTCCATGGAAATCGCTGTTATTGATGTCACCAATGTTCCCCACAGTGCTAAATCCAGTGGTCAATCCTTGGCCCTTTTCATCTTATCCACAAGCAGCATGGGTTGCAGTTGACCACTGTGTCCTTTTTGGAATATTTCCTTATCTAGGTACTGTACTCCCATGATATCCCTCTGACTACACTGTCCTTTCCTCATTCATTGCTACTTCCATATCTCTACAGTCTACAAACACTAGATACCCCAGGATTAAGTTCTTGAACCTGTTCTACACTCAGTCCCTCCATGATTTCATTCATTCAAATTTCTATCTGCAGCCTTGCTCTTTCCCTTCAGAACCACCATACTCATGTGTTGTTATTTTGTTTTAATATAGTTTCATTGATTTCAGAGAGGAAAAGCGAGGGAGAGAGATAAAAATATCAATGATGAGAGAGAATCATTGATCGGCTGCCTCCTGCATGCCCCACACTAGGCCCGAAACCTGGGCATGTGCCCTGGTCAGGAATCGAACTGTGACCTCCTGGTTCATAGGTCAATGCTCAACCACTGAGCCAAGCTGGGCTGGGCCATACTCATATTTTTAGTTTCTTTTCAACATCCCCACCTTAAACAGAACACATCCAATACCAAACTCCCGATTTTCCTCCTCCCAAACCTGTTCCCCTTGAAATCTCCTCCTTCTCAGTAAACAAAAATTCTTTCTAAGTCGTACCCATCAGAAACCTTGGAGACGTCACTGACTTCTCTCTGTAACTTTGTCTCTCCTTCCATAACACACCTTGTGAGATACATCCCGAATCTAACCACTTCTTACAACCTCTTCTTACAACACCCTGGGTCTTAGCCTCCATCACCTCACTGGGAAAACTGAAATGGCTTCCTAAAGCATCTCCCTGCTTCCTCTGTCCTACACCTCCTACGGAGGAGCTGGGGTGACCTTGCTGAAATATAAATCAGGTCATATCATTCTTCTCGAAATTCCCCAATGGCTTCCACATCATTCAGAATAAACGCCAAAGTCCTTACAAGGGCCTATATGCATGGCCCACACGCAGCCTACAAGGCCTTGCATAATCTTGCCTTCCTCCTGCCCCAACATTAACCCTCTGACATCACCTCCTCCAGTCACCTGGGCCATCTTGCTGTTCGTTAAGCACACCAGGTACCCTCCTGCCAGGAACATTTCCCCCCTAGATTCATACGTGGCTCATTCCCTTACTTCCTTTAGGTCTTGGCTCACATGTCATCTTCTCAGTGAAGCCTTCCTTCCATCATCTAAAACTGCAGCTCTCCCTTCCTGGGCACGCTCTGACCTCACCCGATGGCTCTTTTTCTCCTCAGCTGTTATCGCCACCTACTACGCTATCCGTTTTATCCACTCAGCTCATGTCTCTCTTACCTATTAGGTCATAAGCCCATGAACACAAAGCTTTCTGTCTATTTCCATCACTGCTTAATCCACAGCATATAGAAGACACCCTAGCACAGAGTAGATGTTAAAAAAGTATTTGTTGCCCAGCTGGTGTGGCTCGGTGATTGAGCGTCAACTTGTGAACTAGGAAGTCAGGGTTTGATTCCCAGTCAGGGCAGATGCCTGGGCTGCAGGCTTGATCCCCAGGAGGGGGCGTGCAGGAGGGCAGCCGATCAATGATTCTCTCTCATCATTGATGTTTCTATCTCTCTCTTTCTCTTTTCCTCTCTGAAATCAATAAAAATATACTTTAAAAATTATTTGTTGAATGGATAAACAACGTACATAATTGGCAAGAGTGTGGAGAACAGGCATTCTCAAAATTGTTGGTATGAATGCCAATCAGTATAATCTCTACAGAGGGTAAACAGGCAATAATATCAAAATTATAAATGCACCTATCTTTTGACCCAGCAATTCTACTTCTCTTACTTAATATCCATACATATGGAAAATGACACAAAGTAATTCACTGCAGCATATTTTATCCCTGAAAAAGAATGAAAACAGCCACAATGTAGAGCTATAGAGACCATTTAAAGAAATTTCAGTTTATCCATACAATGGAATATTTTACAGTAGTACAAAAAGAATAAAGAAACTTCTCGTGTCCTGATATAAGCTTCCAGATAGATATACTACCGTGTGCCCACTTTTTAGAAAGGTGCCGAAAGTACATTTAATATGCCACCTTTTATAAAAATAAAGGGAAAGGTGCAAAATAACGTCCATTTGTGTTTTCCTTTGTATGCACATGCTATTTCAGGAAGGATACATAAGACCCTGCTAACAGGACTGCTTATTTGGAGGGCGATGGGTGGATCAGCGGCAGAGGTAGGAGACTTTGCTGTAATCCTTTCCAATTTAAAAATCTGTACTTTGTGAATGTTTATCTATTACAAGAACAAGGCAGGGTTTATGTTCCAGTATGGAATGACTTTTTTTTTTTAATGTGTTTTTATTGAGTTCAGACAGGAATGGAGAGGGAGGGAGAGGCAGAAACATCGATGAGAGAGAATCACTGATCAGCTGTCACCTGCCAGCCCCCTACAGGGATCAAACCTTCAACCCAGGCATGTGCCCTGACCGGGAGTCGAACCCAGGGCCCTCAGTGCCCAGGCCGATGCTCTATCCACTAAGCCAACCTGGTTACGGCTGGCATGACTTTTAAGATACAAAAGGTATGGAAAAGTAGCTTTACAGTTGTTCATATGGAGAATAATACAATAATAAATAACGCAAAAATAAACTCTGCATCTCACATATTCACAACTGTAAATCTAATTTTGCCTCACCCTGTATATATGTTATAGTTCTTTTTAAAAAGGTAAAATACAAAACAGTTTGTGTAGCATGGTATACAGAGCAGTGGGGCAGACTTACTTTCCATTATTTACTCTTTTGTAATACCTTTGAATTTTTTACCTTATGTATGTAATTCCTATTCAAAAAATTAACTTTTAAAAATCATGGTGGGAGAATAATTTTTAAAAAATATATTTTTAAATTGATTTCAGAGAGGAAGGAAGAGGGAGAAAGAGATACAAACATCCATGATGAGAGAGAATCATGGCTCGGCTGCCTCCTGCAAGTCCTCCACTGGGGATCGAACCCACAACCTGGGCACGTGCCCTTGACTGGACCTGAACCTGGGACCTTTCGGTTCGCAGGCCGACGCTCTATCCACTGAGCCAAACGGGCTAGGATGAGAATAAATTTTATATGCATCACCTTGGCAATCCTTGAAACCTGTCAAGTATTTCTCCAGTTTTCAAACAAAGGGAAGGGACATTCAGAGAAGTCAAAGAGTGCAGCGGTGGCTCCTGGACTGGAAACCAGCTTTCCCTGCCCAGTCCACTCCCGTCCCTTCATTCTCCCAGCCTCTCTCTGCTGCAGTTCACATCCCACTCCCCCCCCCCCCCGCATCCCTTCCCTTTCCCAGGCTCCCTCAGGGAACACAGCTCCTAAGCCCAGCCCCAGAAAGTGTGCCACCAAGGCTTCCTTCAGGAGCCATGGCTGGCGGCTCCCTGGTGTCTGACAGTGTTTTCCTGCTGAGAGCCACCATGGGGGTGAAAGAGGAGGTGCCATCCCTCCCTGGAGCCACCACTCCTCTGTGACTGAGCCCAGGCTGCCCAGGCCTTGGAGCTCCAGGGCCCCCCCGAGCTGTACCTGTCAATAATGACGGGGTCTGAGGGTGTCTCATTCCGGTTGCCACAGCTCTTCCGGTCACAGCACCGACTGATGGAAAGATGGAGGGAAGGAGAGAGGGAGTGAGGAGAGGGAGATTACAGTGTGTGTGTGTGTGTGTGTGTGTGTGTGTGTGTGTGTGTGTGTCTGGGTACGGAATTCTAGGGCCAGAGGGGCTCACTCCCAGGACCTGGGGGAGAAAGGCAGTGAGGGTCCAGGGGACAAGGTTGGCAGGGGAGCCTGTCCCTCAGGTAAGCTGCTGCTGGAGGATGCAGGAAAGGGCAGGCGCTGGCCGCCCGCAGGGCCTCTCTCTCTCTCTGTATTCACACAGAGACAGCTCAGACGGTAAACATGCAGCTCAGGAATCCTCACATAGTGAACCTGCCCATTTACCCAGCCCCCCGGCAAACACCACCCAGCGCCCCAGAAGCCCCCTGAGCTCCCTCCTTGTCACGTCACTACCCTTCCCAACCAGGTTTTTGTAAATCTTTTTTTTTCTACTTAAAACTTTTTATCCAGCCAGATTTTTGAACATTGTATTCTCTTTTCCATGTCTGAGGAGCTGGACGCTGTCTGACTGGCATCTCCTGGGGAGACCTTGCCTAGAAATGCCACGCCTTGTGGTGATGGGGAAGGGAAGCCAACAACAGCTGTGTGCCCCCAACCCCCATACCCCACCCAGGAAGTGCCCCAGGGTCAAGTAGGAGGCAGCAAAGTTTCCTCTCTCCTGCTCTGGAGGAAATCCAGGAGGCCCAGGCCCTGCCCCCACGTCCCCAGAGAGCCCTCCCCGGAGCTTTATTAGTTAAGCTTCCCAGCAGTGGCTGAGGCTTCTCTTACAAAAACACTTGGAGAAGCCACATAAACAGGCCAGGTTAATGGGGCCTCAAGGACCCTCTCCTCAGCCAGCACTGTGCCCAGGGGGCTCCCTCTTTCCTCATCGCCTCCCCTTCTCCCCCCCCCCCCAGGTTTTTCCAGGGAGCAGCAAGGAGCATGGTGGTGGCGGTGGCAGTGGGCAGGGCGTGTGGGGGTCCTTGACAAAATCTCGGCCAAGGGTCAAGGTGCAAGTGAGCCAGCCCTTCTCACCTGCACATGATCTCGTGGGTGAGCAGCACGCGGCACATCTCCGGGTTTTTGTCCTGCCCCTCGTAGATGATGGCCTGGGGGCGGGACGAAGGCCATGGGCTCAAGTGGCTGTAGGCTCCTCTTATGCCCCAGTGCAAGGGGGAGGTGGGCCCTGCCCCCTGGGAGCTCCATACCCTCCAAGCCACTCTGCGGAGGGCCTGGGAGTGAGAGTAGGAACCGGGAGCCTGGTTCCCCAAACCAGGATTACCACCAGGACAGACAGCAGTGGCACGGACTCTAAAGATTCTGTTTGTCCACAGGCAGGTCTATCCAGGTCCAGCTCTGCTTGGGACCAAGGACCAAGGTGAGGCGGGGATGGGGGAGACACTCTTATCCCCACGCTTCCCAGGGCCCTTGGGGACCTCACAAACATTGTCCTCTAAGCCAGTGGTCGGCAAACCGCGACTCGCAAGCCACATGAGGCTCTTTGGCCCCGTTAGCGTGGCTCTTCCACACAATACCATGTGCGGGCGCGCACATACAGTGAGATCGAAACTTCGTGGCCCATGCGCAGAGGTCGGTTTTCAGCCTGGTCGAGTATATTTTGAAGAAGTGGTGTTAGAACACTCAAGGGGCCAAAGAGCTGCATGTGGCTCTCGAGCCGCGGTTTGCTGACCACCGCTCTAAGCTATCCCAGCTGGTTAATCAGACTCCCCCTCTCCAGCCCAGGCTAGGGTCTCCCCCTTGGACTATTGGGTCAGTTTCCTCACTCACCCCCGGCCCGCCCACTTCCACCCTCTGCCCTGAAGCAAGGAGTAAGCTTCCTAAAGTGCAAATCTAGTTTCCCACTTTATAACCCCGGAGCCTCCCAGCCATCTCCTGTTTGGGGGTCCTTCTTTCTCTGGACTCTCCCCAACCACCTCCACACTTATCCCCTACACAATCCCTCTGTCACTACCTGCCTGGTCTGCCTTCCCCATGATGGCAACCACAGAGTTTCTAGAAAGAAACCATTTCTCCCTCTGTCCTGGGATTGGATAGAAACTGCTGGATAGCCCAAATGCCCACTGGCATCCAGGGCCACTGATGGCCCCATTTCAGCTCAGCTCCCTGTTTACATACACTTGCAACTTCTCTGAGAGACTTGCAACTCTGCCTCAGCAAAAGCCCATCAGGGCTCATCGGGTATCAGTCTTCCTGAGCCCCTGAGCCTCCTTCCTGTGACCTTCCACGTCAGCAGGTGCTGAGGGTCTGCAGCAGAAGCTCTGGGCCCCACCTCATCCCCTTTCCTGGACCAATGCACTCCACCACCACCCCCCCCCCCCGCCCCCATTGCAGTTAGTGCTGGCTGCTATGTGTTTTCTCTTGAGACTGGCTCTCACACATAGGCGCTGCCTTGCCTGAAAACTTCTGGAAGGTTACAAGCTCCCCTTGGGAGTGTTCCCCAGCCAATTACTGACTCATACAGGGTACAGAATCCTGGCCTCCTTGCCTCAGGGGGGACAACTCTGTTGTCATTCCTTCTCCAGGGCTCCCTGTGGATCAGGCTGAGGTTGGACTGCAGCTGAGACCCCATCCATGCTGAGCATTCCCTGCCCTGCTCTGCTCCCCTCCCTCTCTTCTCCTGAGAGCCCCTGTCTGCCTCCCCAATAAACCTTGTACAGCTGAATCCCTCTGTCCAGGCGGGGCTTCCAGGGAACATGACCTAGGAGGAGGTCTTTGTACAAATATTGCCCTTTTCTAGGCTAGAGGGCAAGGACCACACGGGCTGGGGTAAGAGCTGAGGGAGCCAGACCACTGGGGAAGCGGAGGCAGGAATGAGGACGCTCACTCACACCACCAGAGATGGGGGTCCGAGAAGGCCAGAGCACCCCCAGGCTGGCTCACCTGCTTGGACATGGAGTCAATGAGACGCACATAGAGGTCCTGCTCCGTCCGAAGTCCTGAGGGTGGAAAGGTGGAGAGGGCTGGCTGTATGGGGAGCATCTGTGGCCTCTGATGACCGGAGCACACTCCACACTCTCCCCACCTGGAGGCAGGGGCCTCCTCAGCCCCGCAACTGGGTATTTTGTGTCGCGTGGGGCTTCACTCACCATTGTTATACACCAGCCGGAGGCGGTAATGGATCCCGTTGTTCGTCTTTTCGGCCCCAGGTTCCTACAGGGCCAAGATGGGGAGGATGCTCCCAGGGATCCCCCTGCCCCCCAGCCCCTCCTCTCTATATCCATCCCCTCTCCCTCCCTCCCAGCCATTCACACCCCCTCCCTCCTCTACTTCTCCACCGCCTCTCCGTTCATCTGCCCTGTGGGAGGGGATCCCTGAAGCCCTCCTGCCCCCTCCCCACCGTGCTCTGTCCCAGCCGAGCCCACGGGCCTCTCACTCGGTCCTTTTCCACGAAGTCGATGAAGGCCGTGCGCTCCACCTCCACGGGCTGCCCCTGCCGGTCATACATGGCCAGCACGAAGTGGAAGAAGTTGGATTTCCTGAGGTTGGAGGGAGGCTGCTTCTCAAAATGTGCTCGTGCCAGGCCCACGCCACTGTGGGAAGAGGAGAGAGAACCCCATCGCCTCTGGCCGGGTGGTGGGGCTGGCCAGGATTTGGCTCTGACTCTGGGCCCGTTCCACATTTGCCAGGGTCACTGCGGCCCAGGAGGAGCTCTCGGCCCCGCCGTCACTCGGCCTGCTCTCTTGGGGACAGTGGCAGCAAAGGTGTCCCAGCCAGGTTCCCTCCCAGGCTTCTCCTTAGGCCCCACATTTTGAAAGGCTGATCTCCAAAACCAAATGCATGAACAACCCATGTTACTGGCCAGAGGCTCCTGGGATTGGCCTTTAGGGCATCAAGGGGCAGTTAGGAGGTTCTGGAAGAAACACCCCACTGTAACCCAGTCCATGGCTGGGCACAGGAGCTTGCAGCATTCCTGGGAGGTGATGATACCCATCGGACCCTCAGAACCATCAAACTGGCTCAGGACCATTCGTCTGCCTGGCCTGGGTCTGGGCTTTGGCTGAAGGCAGGGGGCGCCTTTCTAGGTGTGGAGGGACCTGCCTCCATGCTGTGGGAAAGACAGCCCCTGGCTCCCTGGGCAGGAGGATCTTTTGGTCTGGCCTTGACAAGGGCTCTCTCCTGGGTCACCAGAAACTACTTCTAGGAGCATGGCCAGGTGACAGCAAGAGGAGGGGAAGGACCCTTTACCAAGTGTTTCCTGAACTCCAATGATGTACCCAGCACTGAACACATGGCACTGAGTGAGGCGGGAGCTAAACGCCTCCAAGAGGAGGGAAGACCCAAGACAACGTGGTGGGTGCCCTGCAAAAGATGTTACCATATTAAAAACTATAGAAGCAAAGGAAGAAAAAAAATGCTTTCTGTGAGAGATGAGGGGATGATTTATGGAGATGGTGGCCTTTATCTGGTCCTTGAGGAATGAATAAGAGTTCAATAGGTCTTCGCCTCATGGACCCTTGGGCCTTCTCCACAAAAGAGCAGATCAGACAGCATAAGAAATGGCAGTAGGTGTGAGTGTTAAGTGTCACTGGACTGCAGATTTCAAAAAGTGAAGTGGGGAGTCAAAATGCTATATTGAAAGTGTTAGACTATACAGGGACACAAAAAAAAAAACCAGAGTTTAGACTTCCATTTCTGGGTCAAGAGATTCCAAAGTATATTCCTTAGATCTCTTGTAGCTCCAGATCCTTCCTTTACAAAAGGGTGCTATGGCCACCACTGCTGGGAAATGGGGCTCCATAGCATACATTTGTGTATGGGGAGGCCTGGGACACCCTCCAGGAATGGACCCCACTTGGCCTGGCTCAAGCTGATGCTCTTGGTGTGTGGTAGCCAGCCTCAAAGATGGTTTCCCAGGATCCTCACCTCCTGGTATTCATGCCCTGTGGAGTCCCCTCACATACTGTACCAGGATTGGTCTGTGTGGCTGATAGATTATAGCACTAATGATAGCATATGGGTTCCAAGGTTGGGTCATAAGAGACACTGTGGCTTCTGCCTTGTTCTAGCCAGCTGGCATGTTGTGAGGACATTCAAGCAGCCCTATGGAGGGTCCATGTGGAGAAGACCCAAGGCTTCCTGTTGACAGCCAGCACTAACTTGAGTGACACCTTGGAAGGAGATCCACCAGCCCCAGCCAAGCCTTCAGATGACGGCAGCCTAGGCTGTCACCTTGAATCCAGCATCATAAGAAAGCCTGAGCCATGGCTTATCTACAACAATCTATAATAATAAAAGTTTAATATGCTAATTAGACCGGATGTCCTTCCTGATGACCTTCCAGACGAAGCCAGGGCTGTGAGGGAAGCCTGGTCCTGGGTGCCAAAGGGAAACAGTACCGGCAGTTGGGGGAAGGAAGGCTTACTCTTGCACGAATTTTGTGCATCGGGCCTCTAGTAGTTAATAATACTATGTGGTAATAGATGTTAACTAGACTTACTGTGGTGATCGTTTTGAAATAAATACAAATATTGAATCATTATGTTGTACACCTGAAACTAATATAATTTTCTGTGTCAATTATATCTCAATTTTAAAAATAATTTACTTGCTTACACAAAAAAGAAACAAACCCTGAGCCAGAACCACCCACCTATGCTGTTCCCTGGTGCCTGACTCTCAGAAACTGTGTGAGATAATAAATTTGTTGTCTTATTTTGCTGAGTTCTGGAGCCATTTTTTTTTTTATGTGGCAGTAGATAACTGAGACACCATGCTTACTCGACTACGGAGCACTTGTGTTGAGGGATGTGGGTTGGGAAACATGACTAGAGGCCACACGAAGAGTCTGAAGCCAGGCAGGGCTGAGAAGATGGTGCAGGCGGTGGGCAGTGTGGTGGGAAAGTGGGAGGCTGCCGCAGGGGTAGAGGAGGATGGGGGGGTGGGGCTGCCTTGAGAGCCATGTAGACCAGAGTGCCACCATGGACATGCCAATGCCTGCCATATTCATCACGACTTAAGATTTTTCCTCATATAATTTAAGGGGACTCTTTACTCTTACTCACATGGCAGTCTGTGCTGTGAGACTCTTTCCCCTCCCCCGCAAGGGAGTCTGTACTCGTTCTTCAATAAATTTCCATAAAAAAAAAACAACCCACACACAACAAAATAAACGTATTCAGCTTCCTATGAAGCCATAATATCTGAGATGCCACGGGCTTGAGAGTTGAGAGGCTTGCTGTGTTTTTACTCCCAGAGTACAGTAAATACATAAACAATGAAACGGAAATTGTTCCTCCTCTTGAAAGCCTGTTTGGGAGCCCCAGGGGTCCATGCGACAGGTTGGTTCCAGAGGCAGAAGTGATGGGTCTGGTTTATCCAGACCAAGATGCGGAGGAGGGGGACTACCAACAGCTTTTCCGCACCAAAGGTTTTTCTACACAAATTCCTTTCTCTAAGGACATCCTTCTCTCTTAATCCCTCATCCTTCTTCTTCCCTCTCCCCGCTACCCCCTCGGGCTACAGCCCCTTTGAAGTCCTGGCCTTGACCCTCCAAACTCCCTCAAGAGGCTTTGATCACAGCAGGTCTCTGATTACTGTTGATGAATATGTTAATGAGGCAGCAACCCTGACTCCTCCCTCCAGTCCCCAGGACCACATTGCGGGGAGAAAAGCTCCCGGGACAGGTTCCAGGACCACCTGGGATGAGAGGAGGCCAGAAGGGGGTGGGCTTGTGGAACCGTCCCAGATCACTCTGGCCTTTACTCTGTCCTCCAGCCCGGGAAAGACACTGGAAAGCTTTCAGACAGCAGGGAGTGAAGACACAGAGAGAAGCAAAAAAGGTCTTAGAGAGGAAGGTGGATGCCAGGCAATAACACAATCCCCTGGTTGGAAACTGTGGCTCGAGAGCCACATGCGGTTCTTTGGCCCCTTGAGTGTGGCTCTTTCACAAAATACCACGGCCTGGGCAAGTCTATTTTGAAGAAGTGGCGTTAGAAGTTTAAGTTTAAAAACTGTGGCTCTCTCTCTAACCGAGACCGGTGTGGCTCAGTGGATAGAGCGTCGGACTGCGGACTGAAGGGTCCTGGGTTTGATTCCAGCAAGGGCATGTACCTTGGCTGTGGGCAAGTTCCCAGTAGGGGGCATGCAAGAGGAAGCTGATTGATGTCTCTCTCTCATCAATGTTTCTGACTTTCTATCCCTCTCCCTTCCTCTCTGTGAAAAATCAATAAAATATATTTTTAAAAAATAAAATAAAAACTGGCTCTCAAAAGAAATTTCAATCGTTGTACTGTTGACATTTGGCTCTACTGACTGATGAGTTTGCCGACTACTGCCCTAGACCACTCAACACACCCTTTCTACAGACACCCTTGTACTTCCCAGGCCACGAGTAAACCAATGATGCTGGTCTCTCCCATCCATCCCTCTTGGCAGATATCAGGCAGTCTGGGGTCCTGCCTACCTGCTGGCTCCGGCCAGCCTCCTAAGAACCAGACCTGGGAAGTCTGGCCTAAGTCCCAAGCCAAGTTCCCTTCATAGGGCCCACCCTCCACACAGGAGGGGATTCTTGGAGAGAGAGGTCAGGTACTCTTGCCTGGGGTCTGTGACACTGGTGCTGCCTGCCAGCTGGGGAGTACGGAGGGGCTTCCCTGTCTCATAGGCCTGTGCCCTACCCCACAGGGATCAGGCTCAGTCGCACTTCCCCTGAGACAGCCCAGCATTATCCTCTTCCCCACCTTGGTTAGTGGGTCTGAGGCACAATCCTCCTGGGCTCACCCTCCCATGCAAAACAAGGGGGCCCAGGTGGCTAGTGTAGAGCTGTGAGACAGGATCACTATCCTGAACACAACCATGTGGCAGCCGCAGCCCCTGCGGGCCAGACTGCAGATTTGGCAAGCTCCCTGCTGGGCACACCCAGGCCTGCTCCTGATCTGTGAATGTCTTCCGTTTACCCGGTTCAAACCCAGAAGATCAAGGTGAGGATAGAAAAGGTTTTGCTTAAAGACATTCTAGTGTTCCTATGAACTGAGAGACAGAGAATGACAAAGGATCAGCACATTAGTGAGAGCATCAGAGGCTGGTCCGGACTAGGCTTTTCTTCTCCTGGTCCCCCAGACAGCTCCGCTCCCACCCCCGGCGTGCAGGAGGTGACCGACCAACATCCCTGAATGGAACTGTAAGTCCCAAAGGAGAGGGTTGAGAGAGGGAAGGAGAGAATTTTGCTTTTCTCCCTTTGGGAATAGCTGAAGCTCTTGTAATGAGAAAACAAACCACAATTAAAGAACAGAAACTCTGAAGAGAGCCAGGAGAGGTCTGAGAGCCCTGCTGTCTGTGGCCTGGGCACAGATGTGCGGGATACAGGAGGGAGGTGGGGCCACTCACTGCTGCCACTGGTTTAGAAGCAGACAGATGTAGATGAAGGCCAACGTCTCTGATTCTGTGGTCTCCAAAGTGGGGCTGCCCAAGTTCAGAGTGTGGGGAGAAGTGGCGAGAATGTTTATCAATGACTCCTTTACCTAAAAGAAGGGAGACTGGAGTAGAGCCTCTGGAGTCTGGAGAAGCAAGTGTTCTGTTTGGGTTTCCCTAGAAGCAGAACCCTCAAAATGCAAAGCTTACGTGGGAGATGAGTCGGGGAAACATTGATGGAGGTGGGGAGTGGGAGAGAAAAGGAGAGGCGGTTTATAAAGAATGCATTAGTGAAAAGTTGCTACTGTGGGCAACCACACCGGGAGCTCTGGAAACAGTCGAGAGCACGTGCTTTGGAATTACTGCACAGAAGGCTGAAAGGAACTGGGGTATTTACCCGCCAGCTCCAGCCAGCCATTGGCTGAGGGCTTCTGGATTATTTCGCAGGTACTTCTGGCCTGATGTGCAAGTAGGCAGAACAGGCCCCGGGAGCCTAAGGAAGTGTTAGGAATCAGATACCGGCAGGGGAAGCAGACCCTTTATGAGGTTCCGAGCGGACATGGGTGGGGTGCCATCTACCAGGGTGTAAACGGAAGCCATAGAAGCGGACAGGCACAAGAACTGCCTCACCTGGCACCTTTGTGGTTGGGGCCTAATTCAGAAACAGCTCATTCACTTAGCATCGTCAGAGCACCAAGCCTGCCGCACAAGTGGCCTTACACTCTAAAACGAATAATACGTCTCACTTTCTTAAAAATATTGTTTTCAACAAAATGTTCAAAACGCTTTCCTACCAACTCTGGAGGGAGCCAGGGTGGTGGGCCACTTGCCCCTGTACTAAAGAGCTAGGATATGGGAGGAGAAAGTGGTCACTTTCATATTTCCTCCAGGGCCCACTCACCCCCTTCCCATCTTCTGTTCTGGAGTAGCCCCAAAGTGAAATGCAACTGTGACAAAATCAATCAATCCATCAATCCATCAATCAACCTGTGCTTTGCACAGCTAGTTTTTGGTGGGAGGACACTTGCCTTGTAGCAAACATGGTGTGTGCATGGGCTTCCTGAGCGCTGTGCTAGGAGTCCAAGTTCAAGGACAAACTGACCTTCACAGTCTGGGCCACTCAGGTGGCTGTGCTCCAGAGTACAGAGGGGTGACATGGGGACAAATTAGGGCCACCCAGCGGTGCCTGGAGGTGCTCCTTTGTGAGGCTGAGCAGGATGCCCCAGTCCTTCTCACAGAAGCAGCTGGACTTTGCCATGACTGGGTAGTACAGACAACACTTCCCTCACCTTCTCTGCTCTGTTCTCAGGCCACTAGCGGTTCCTCACATCCTTGACTACATGGTCATTATAAACACTAGCAATTTAAAACAAGCATCTCAAACCACAGAGGACAAGTGGCTGGAGCTGGAGCTTTGGCATCCCCCCAGAGGCACCCTTAGGCTTCTTCCTGCTCCTGCTCAGCACCAAATCCTCCCTCTTACCCTCCTTGACAGCCCAGGGTTCTGACAGTGCCTTGGCTTGGGCCCGATCCTTCTTGGAATCTGGGATGCTGGGGAAGTGGGGACAAGCACTGAGGTAATCAGAAATGAGGAGAGGCTGTTTTTTGACCACCCTCCCCCCGAAAGGTAGAAGGAGCAAAAAATGTATGTCGACTACATCTGAACCCTTGTCTCAGATTTCCCTAAAGTCTCTGATAAATCCTGCTCATCCTTTCCTACCCTGGCATGGTTCCCTAAGTGCCCCCCTTGCTTTCCTCTGCATCCTCACTTCCTCCAAGCATCCCACTAGCCCCTATTCTCCCTGCAGGCATCCCCAGGGCCCCTGGGACTGTTGGTAACCATCAAGCTGGGCCTGGCATTCCTGGCCCTAGCCAAGATCTCCTGGCCTAGTCCTGCCCAACCCGACATGCCCAGAGCCTGGGAAGATAAAAACAGAAGCCCGCTGGTGTGCACCCACCTCGACCACGTGGGTGGGCAGAGGAGCACCTAGTGGCTAGAGGCAGCTGCTCAGAAGCCATGTCCATAGATGCCTGCTGGAAGGAGAGGAGGCTTGGAGACTGCTTCATATCCCCTGCCCCCCCTCCCCTGGCCCAGGCGGCTCTGATCACCTGCCCCAGGAAATTGTCTCAGCCACCAAGGTCCCTACACAAGGAAAAAGACTGGCCACCCTGCTTCTCTCTGCCCACTCCCTCACCACCCACCCGCAGGCCTGTCTGCCAGGTCCCAGGCTGAGGAGCGGCTATTAATTATTAAAGCAAACAAAAGCATTTCCTAGCAGGGAGGCTAGCCTGCAGCTGCTTACAGGAAAGGCGGCCCCAGCTGGCTGGCCTCTCAGGACCTGCCAGTGCGATGGAACCAGCTCGAGGGGAGGCTGGCCTGCGTCCTCCCTGGGTCCCGGGCTGGGAGTCACACTGAAAGACGGGACAGCTGCCTCTGTGCCGAGCACTCTAACAAGAGGATGTGGGTCTGAAGGGGAGTCGGGGAAGCTGGGATATGGGTCTCAGAGCTAAAGTCCTATTGGCCCAGAGAGGGGACGGTTCTGGCAATGGCCAGGGTGCTGTGCAGAGCTCTCCGCTTGGAAGACCCTGCCAATCTCTGTACCAGGCTTCCCTGCACTTCACTGCTGCCTCCAGTGTGAGAGGATGCAGCCCCTCTTTCCTCATCCCTCCTTTTAAAAAAAATATATTTTATTTATTTATTTATTTATTTTAAAGAGAGGAAGGGAGAGGAATAGAGAGTTAGAAACATTGATGAGAGAGAAACATCAATCAGCTGCCTCCTGCACACCCCCTAGTGGGGATTGCCTGCAACCAAGGTACATGCCCTTGACCGGAATTGAACCTGGGACCCTTCAGTCCACAGGCCGATGCTCTATCCACTGAACCAAACTGGTTAGGATCCATCCCTCTTTCGCTGAGAACATTCTATTGCAGAATCTCCCTAATGTCCTTAGGTTCTGGGGCTTCTCCTTCTCGAGCTTCTGTAAACCTTGGCTTTGCAGAGCTGGAGAGCAGCAGCTTCCCAGGGCCTGGTTCCTAGGGTCAGGTGGATCCTGAAGACCGGCAGAGTGGAGAGGGGAGCCCAACAGAAAGGGATTTGGGAACTTTCCAACACACACTCCTGTCTCCTTCAGCACATGCTCAGTGCCCCCCTACTGACCGCGTAAGCCTGTCCTTGTGCTGTGGACACAGACGAACAAGCCACTCTCCTTGCTCTGAAGGAACAGGCTAGCAGGCCAGGAAGCTTGGGAATATCAGGGCACAGCTGACTCTGGCCTTAGGCAGCACTAAAAACCATTCCCTTGGGTTGGGTGGGAGGGCACAGAGAAAGAAGGTACTGGGTAAGACTATTTGGCGGACATGTGGGTGCTAGGAACAGGGGAGCTGTTTCAAGAGACATTGCTGATGACAAGTATCATACAAAAGCTGCAAGGAAATTTTGGATCAGACTGTGATGGGCCTTGAATGCTGGGAGGAAGAGGGAGTCACTGAAGTTTTTAACTGAAGAGGGACGTGAGCAGAGAAAAGTTTTTTGGAAATATTGCTTTGCTCCCCAGTGCACGGCAGATGGTTTGGGGGAGGGGTGAGAGGCTGAGGTTAGACAATAGGAAACCGGGGTAGGTTAACCATCAGCCAGAGAGGAAAGTGGTGGAGGGCATGTCATCATTAAAAAATGTCTGTAGGCTCTGAGATTAGGAGTAGGACACAAAAGGGAACTTCCAAAAGCCTTGACAACCAGGTGACTATGGGGCAAAGGAGAGCATCAAAGACAGCTAAGCAGCCTTGTGGGGAGAGCTCCTGGGCATGTTTCTCAGAGATGAGAGGGAGAGGAACCAGGCAGAGGCTGAAGAGGGAGGTGGGATCAGGAAGGGAAGTTTTGTTGTTGCTGTTTTAGGATGAGCAGGAGAGCAGCTGGGGATTGAGATGCAAACAGAATAGAGGCTGGCTGCTTGGGGAAGAATGAGGAGAAAGGTTTGGCCTGCTCTCTGGAAGGAGGTAACCCAGAGTCACTCAAATGCGAGGAGGGGGCCTCTCAGGCTATGTCCTAAGACAAGTCTCCGGGATTGGAGATATGCAGCCCAGGCCTGAAGAAATGCCCCATTTCAAATTGGGTAAAGCCTTCTGAGGACAGCAGTGTGGCCCCGGGGACTCAAATTTGACCCCCAAGCACCAGTCAAGACCCCCATGTGAAGACAATACTTCTGGTGGCCTAATCCCCTGGCAGAGCTATCCCACACTTCCTGCACCCACAGAAGCTCCAAGGGCACTTGCCTCCTTCACATCTGCTCTCCCCTCATCCAACCTGCTGCCTGGGGCTGGGACACAGGGGAGGGTCAGAGGGAAAGAGGAACCTGAAACCTCAGCGGCCCCATTGGAGCTCAGGTCCACATCCAGTGGTGGAGAGGTACATGGGGCGATGTTACTGGTAAGAAATGGATTATATCAAATTAAATAAAAAAGCCAGAACCAATAGAAAAACAACAGGATACAAAATTGAATGCACAGCACAGAGGGAAAAAACATGGTAATAAGAAGAAAGATGGGAAGAAAGTGTTGACAGTAGTTGTATTAGAGAGGTGGGATTTTGTTTCCTATTTTCCAATTTTCTGGAATATAATTATATCGTGAGTGAATTAATGCAGAAGCAAGACCTTTCTCTTCTTGAAGAGATGAATTCCAGAGAACACCCCCCCTCACCCGCCCGGCTCCCTCCTGTCAGTCATAAAAGGACGAGCAGAACCACTGGTTCAGTTTGAGCATGAAACAAGGTGTGTTAGGGGTAAGGCTGGGGCTGGACTCCGAGTGGTGTCCCCTGGACAGGACAGGAGATGTGACTATATGAGAATCCCTTCAGGCTGCGCGGTACCAGCAGCTGCTCAGGACTCTGGGAAGCCCAGCTTTCACATGCCCCAGCTGACTGCGAAGGCCACACTTCTTTGCTACCGTCCTCCCCTACCCCATCCTCCCGTGCTCACAACTAGAGGTACAAAAAGCTGGGGACCCTAGTGTTGTGGGGCAGGTGAACACATCTTTAAACTTCCTTTTCAAATCCAGAAGTCCATCCCCCACCCATCCTCCCTGCCCAGACTCCAGCAAAGGAGTCAGAGGAGATGGATGTGGGTGCAGGCTTCCCAGGGACACCTAGCCTCCCGCAGGACCCACCAGAAAAACACCTTGAGAAGAGGCGGGACCTGAGCGGCCCGGCCCCATTCCCAGCCCCAATCACTCTAGCTAGCAAAGCGGGACGCCCGCCTCATCTTTTCCCATTCTTCAGCCCCCACCCCCCAACCCCAAGCCGCTTTTCCAGCCCAGCACACCCATCCTCCAACTGAGGGGCGTGGGAAAGCAGAAAGGGGGCTGGGTTTGAACCCCGGAATTGGACTGGAGAGGCACTGGGACTGCCCAGGAAGCAGGGGCTGGCCTTTCCTACACGGCGGGTGGCTGTGGGGTTTGGCTCAGTTCGGCGGGCAGGCGGGATGCCTTTTCCTTAGAGCCGGGGGTGGCCGGGCTCACCTGCAATAGTCAGAAGTCAGAGCCGGGACAGCCTGGAGTGGAGGCAGAAGCCCCGCCCCGGCCTGCCCGCCCCACATCCTCAGGAGAGAGCACTGACGCTCGGGCAGGGTGGGCGGGAGAGCTTGCTGGGACCGTCCAGACGAGTTGGGGCTCCCTCCAGCCGGCGCCTTAGCATCTCTGCTAGCTGAGCGAAGGCGGCGCGGAGCCGTCCAGCCCTAGAGCGCGGGGTCGCTTCCGAGCGCTTACCTCTGCGCCGCGGTGCTGGCGTCCAGGATGCCCGCGCCCTGCATCCAGGAGCGCACCGAACCCAGGCCTGCAGGCAGTAGCGGCTCTTCCTTCAGGTTCAGCCCGCCGCGGGGCAGTGCGTCCTGCGCGGGGAACATAAGGGCGCGCAGTGGGTGGGCGCCCCCAGCAAAGGGGATCCGCTCCGCTGAGGCTGCGGGCGTCTCAGCTTCCAGGGACCCGACGGCACCGACGCCTCTAGGCGGGCAGCGCAGCGCGGAGTCCCGGAGGTTCGGTGCGCACTAGCCTCTGGGGCGCTCCCTCGGAGAAAGCGGGTCGGTGAGCGCCAGCGCTGTCCCCACCCCTCCCGGGGCGCGGGGCGGGGAGATGGAGGGATTCCCCCGCGGCCTGAGCGCTGGCGGGCGGACTGTGAGCGGGGCGGGGAGGGCGGGAGCGCAGCCGGCACCCGGTCCGCGCGGAGGCGCCCCAGAGGCGCGCTCTGGCGGCTGCCCAGGGCCGCGGTCGTCGGAGGGGGGGCCCGAGCGCCCTAGGAGCTGCCTCCGGCGAGGAGGGGGCGCGGGGCTGCCCGCCCTTTTCCCCTCGCCGCCCCCACCTCCTGCCCGCCCGCGGCGCCGGCGCGGGGCGCTGATTACCATCCGGGAGGCGGAGGCTGCGGGCGCGGAGCTCGGCGGCGGCGGTGGAGGAGACAGCGGCGGCAGGGGAGGCAGGAGCAGCAGCAACCGCGCGTCCCGGGGAAAGGCTGGGGCAGCGCCGGGCCAGCAGACGCCGCCGCCGCCAGCGCCCCGCTTGCCCCGGCGCCCCGGCCCAGCCGCAGCCCCGGGCGGCAGCACCTGGAGCAGCAGGAGCAGCAGCCCGGCCGACTCCCCCCGGGGCCCGGTTCCCGCGCCGCCCCGCCGCGGCCGCCGCCGCCCGCCGCTCCCCAGGGCCTGGCCGCGGGCCCGGGCCATCCCGCCGCCGCCGCCGCTCCCGGGGGAGCGGGAGCCGAAGGGAGGGAGCGCGCGCGGGAGGAGGGATGGCGGGAGCTGGCGGGCCCAGGGGACTAGGGGCCGGGGGAGGAGGGGGCGGGGCGGCGCGGCTGGCCGAGGGGCGGCCAGGGACGTGACATCATCGGGGGAGGAGCGGCCGGGCCCGGGCCGCCGCGGCGGGGCGGACCCTGGCGAGGCAGTCGCCGGGGCTGGGGGCTGCGGCCTGGCCGAGGCAGCGGGACCGGAGGGACCTGCGGGTCTGGGGAAGCCCCGGCAGTGAGCAGACGGGGCTGTGCGGCGTGGGAGCCTGCCACGCTGCGCTCAGAAACCACCGCCACCTCAGGGTCGCCCCAGGACGGTCCTCCGGCTTCTAAGCCTCCTCTGCGTCCCCTAAGCACCCATCGCTCTTCACGCCTGTCGCCCTGGTCCTGTGCTTGCTGCTCATTTTGACGCCTCCAAGCTTTTACTCTGGATGGTCTTGGCTCCAGGCTGTCCTCTGGGCATTTCTCTGATGAACCTGACCTCTGCTTCACCTCAGCCCAGGACTCAAACCTCTATCTCTTAGAGTGGATCCAGGGCGCTGAGCGTAGTCCCTGCACCCCCAGTCCTTGTCATCCCTAGACCTTGTTGCCTAAACTTAAAGCGTTTTCTTCCCAACTTGTGCCTTTCCAAAACCTCTTGCTTTTTTACTGCAAGTTGAAGTCGTAGGGCTTGGAGTTAGGACTCGGAGTCAGCTCACTTCGTCTTTCTCTTCAGCCAGAGAATCTTCCCTCTCAGATTTCATTCTCTTTTATCAGTTCCTGGCACAGACATCATCTTACCCTTGACCCCGGGGTAGAGCCATTTCTGCCCCTCTCTCCAGTTCTGTCCTGGTGTGTCTTGCCAGGCTTTGCACAAGCCCATAATGAGTTCAGCACTTCCCTGCAGAACAGCATGAGGGTGGCCTGCCCTGCCCGCTGTGTCACTCTCAGACACCCCCAGAATATCACTTTCCTGCCCCAACTGCCTCCCACCCTCTTTTTGAGGGGCCTCCAAGTGTGTAGTTAGTGGTCTGCCCCACATGGACCCAGATGAAGGACCTCAGGGACACCGCTGGACCTCCTAAACCCCAGAGGTTCCCCGACCTCCTGTCCTTTTACCATCCTTCCCTTTCCCTGCTCCCCTCTCCATCATCTGCAGGGCCTGTCACTTCCTCCCTGACTAATCAAGGGCTCAGCTTTTACCACAGGTGAGGTTATCAAAGGAAGCTCTCTCCTTAAGGTGAATTCTTACGCCAATCTCTCTCGCTCCTTACCCGGCTCTCTCAAGCCTTGCTCCTCCCAGTGTGGTCCCTGGACCAGCAGCAGCATTCACATCACATAGGAGCTAGTTAGAAATGTAGAATCTCAAGCCCTGCCCAGGCCTGCTGAATCAGAACCTGCCTTTTAACAAGATCCCGGGAGATTTGTAGACACGTTACATTTGAGCAGCATTGCTCTAGAGAAACCACCCAAAGCTGTTCCATACATGCTCCACCTTCAAACCTGCCTCTGGCTTTTACATTTCTAGCAGACACCCTACTTCTTACTTAACAGAGGGGAGGTAGGAATCTTAACAGGATCCTGCTGTTTCTCAGCTGTGCATCATTTTCAACCTTTCTCAGTCTTTTCGTCCATTCCCTTCTCTCCTGGTGCCTCAGAGAGGCAAGCACCAGGGGCCGCTCTGCTCAGGCTCATCTTTTGCGTCTCCTGATGTTGCCGCACATGATCTGCTTGGGTTTTGATGCTCCTGCTTTCCTCTGCTCACACCTCCCCACTCTTAAAAGAATCTTTCCCTTGTCCTGCCTCTTCCTCCAACTTGTGCCCCTCCTGTTTCTGAGGAAGTCCACAGGCACATCCCCAAAACAATGCCTTCCTTGCCAGTCTGGCCCGCACTGCTGCTGTTTGCTCTTCTCTGGCCTCAAGCCTCTGACCGCCCTGCAGCGTTGGGCTCTCCACTCCCCCTCCCCCCAACTCCCCTCTCCTCTGTCTTTCCTCTTACCCCTCTGAGTGCTTCAGCCCCTCTGTGCCTTGTTCCCTTCTTTCTCACAGAGCGCATAGCGCATGCTCTTCCACAGTCTCAGAGGCCATCTGTGGAGAAAAGGTCTAGTGTGAGCCTCCATCTTGCTTCTGTCAGTCCTGGACATCAGCTGGTGAGGACAGGGTTGGGGAGGAGGGGGGCAACGGCCTCCACTGGGGGTCCCTGTCATGCTAGCTCTGCCCCTGGGCCCGGCCTGCTTCATCTCCACATGCTCAGGCCACATTGCCCATGGCACCTCTTCCCAGTGCCCAGCAAGCATTGGGGCAGGCATTCATTTCTGATGTTTTCATCACCCTGCCCACAGACATCTCTGTCAGAGGATTCTCCTTCCATGTCCGTCTCCCTGCCCGAGGGCCCACAGTGCCTATCTTTAACGATTAAAAGTATTTGTCGTCCCCTGCTCTGCACCCTGACATTGAGGAGAAATTTACCCCAGTCTGATGACAACTCCTTAGCTCTTTGCCTGCCCCCAATGGTGTATCCCACAACCACCCTCCATCCTCCTGCCACAATTTTTTTAAAAGCCTGCCAGCACTTGCTCAGAAACTTCCAAAGTGTTCTCAGACTCCCCAAGGAGACATTTAGGGACTTAGTTTAGGGACACCCTAGGCCAGTGGTTGGCAAACTGCGGCTCTTGAGCCACATGCTGCTTGTGACCGAGGTTTGCCGCTCTGTTGACTGAGTTTGCTGACCATTGCTGTAAGGCATTACCCTTACCCAGAAGTTTTGACTTCAGGTTAAAGACACTAGTACATTATTAAAATGTTTTTTTAAGTGTTTTTCCCTAAGGCAGTGGTCGGTAAACTCATTAGTCAACAGAGCGGCAAACCGCGGCTCTAGAGCCTCATGTGGCTGTTGGCCACAGTTTGCCGACCACTGCTCTAGGCCCTTTGACACCTGGTCCAAATGTCTCTTGCCAGCCTGCCTTCCTTCCATCCCCTTGCTGTGCGCATCTCTTACGTGCCTGACACAGAAACCACTGTTTCTCAAACACAGTCCCACACTCTCAGCTCCGCCCCTTCACTCTGGCTGTCCCCTCTGCCAGCAGTGCCCTCGCTTTTGCAACACCTTTCTTCGCTGGGAGGAAACAGGGTCCACATTCCTTTTGCAGATCTTTATGGCATTAGAAAGACTCTTTCCAAGGGACCTTCGGGAGATAGAGTTTCAGTATTAACCTGGGGCAGAAAGGGAGGTCAGTCAGCACCCCAGGAAAGTGGTGCTGAGCTAAGGCCAATCTGGATGGGCTCCTGACTTACCTGGATTTCTATTCTATTCTAACCACGTGGATTAGAAAGAAACCAACCAGGATGGCATTTGAGGCTTCTCAGAGCCTGCAGCCCCAGAGAAGGGCTTGGGGCCACTGAGCCAAGGGATAGGCCTGTGGATGAGGAGGTGCCAGCCGGGCTCAGCAGGCGGAAAGGCCAGTGGGCAAACTGTGGGTCGGCCTTTAAGGTCAAAGGTAATCATTTTTTCTTTAGATTCAGCAAGTCTGTTTCTCAGACCTCTATGTGTGTTTTTCCTTTGCATTACTTATCTTAGTTCCTTTGGCAAATTTCTCCTCTCAAACTGAGGCAGCTTCTCCATGAAGAAGGGATTTTGGGCCCTAGCCGGTTTGGCTCAGTGGATAGAGCCTGTGGACTGAAGGGTCCTAGGCTTGATTCCAGTCAAGGCCACATACCTGGATTGCAGGCTCAAATTTCAGTAGGGGCGTGTGCAGGAAGCAGCCAATCAATGATTCTCTCTCATCGTTTATGTTTCTCTCTCTCTCTCCCCATCTCCCTGTTCTTTAGAAAGAAAGAAAGAAAGAAAGAAAGAAAGAAAGAAAGAAAGAAAGAAGAAGGAAGGAAGGAAGGAAGGAAGGAAGGAAAGAAAGAAAGAAGGAAAGAAAGAAAGAAGGGATTTGGGGGCCTGCGGTAGTTGTGGTTACAGAGAGCTGGAGAGGTGGGGGTGACAGGTGGAGGAGGCTGGGTCCAAGCCCACAGAAATTGCCAGTCCTCTCTGGCCCAGGCAGTGGCTCACCCTGACCCCCAGCCCAGAGCTCTGACCTCATCTTTCCCTGTCATGGATGTTCGTGCTCACAATCACGGGCAAGGCTCTTGTCATGTGCCCAGCGCTAGAGAATAAGCAAAGACTAAAACACAGGTTCTGCCCTTATGGACACCACAGTGTGGTTGTTGGGGGGAGGACTTATAACACTCAGGGTCACTCTAGAGCAGTGGTTCTCCACCTTTCTAATGCCGCGACCCTTTAACACAGTTCCTGCTAGCGGTTCTCAACCTGTGGGTCCCAACCTGTTAGGACCCCCAGGTTGAGTGAGATCTGCTGCTGTAGAGCCTAAGACCATCGGCAAACACAGATATTCACATTACAATTCATAACAGTAGCAAAATTACAGTTATGGAGCAGCAACGAAAATAACTTTATGGTTGGGGGTCACCACAACATGAGGAACTGTGTTAAAGGGTCGCGGCATTAGAGAGGTTGAGAACCACTGCCCTAGAGGGACCTGGGCTGTAAAAGATGCACAGGCCAGCATGGGACGAATGCAGGAGCACTGGGCCTGAGACGGGGTAAAGGGGGTCTTGGGCAGAAGGACAAGCATGTGTAAGACTAGAACAGTTCAATGGGTGGGTTTGGGGTCCTTGCTTCAGAGTGGAAGCTTTTAGCACCTGGGGCATCATGCTTGTGACGAGGATGTCACACTGAGGAGCTTGGGATTTTCCCTGTAGGCCTGGTTTTAAAACAGTATCTTAAAATTTGGCAGAACTCGTCCATTCTTCTCTCTCTCTCTCTCTCTCTCTCTCTCTCTCTCTCTCTCTCTCTCTCTCTCCAAAAGGGGGTGCAGCACCTTAGAAAACAGATCCAAAGTGATGCCTTCAGCAGAAGTTGGTCCATAGCGCCCCCTAGAGGCTCCATAGTGTAAGGCCAGCACTTGGATCCACTTGATGCCAAGATCATTAAAATATAGGAAGGCTTAAAAATAAATAAATAAAGCCTGCATCAAACATGGCTGTCCAATAGAAAATGACGAGTGCCATCCCAGAGGGCCCTGGTGGGTATGCCCAGTTCAGCCTTCCTCCCTGTTGACTGCTGAGGTCTCCTCAGCTACTTCAGGAAAAACCTGCACTACTAGTGTTAGTCTTGCCTTAGGATCCCATTTCCCCACATCCAGGCTGAGTTATTCTATCCTAAATTGTAAGGCCATGAGGGCTATAACGGTCGACGCTTTGGCAGGGGAGTTGAGCTGCCATCTTCAGTCCCTGGGCTGGACCAAAGTCTGCCTGTCCCCTCGATATTCCTGGTTGTTCACAACCCTCCCAATCACCGACCATCTCAAAGACAGCCAGTCTGAATCCCCATGGAGAAGGACGAAGGGAGTGATTTTCCCTGGTGCAGCAAGGTCTTGTCCAGGCTGGCTCCTTTGTTGCTCCCCCAGCTTTAAGAGAGGGGCCAGGAGCCCTAACCGGTTTGGCTCAGTGGATAGAGCATCAGCCTGTGGACTCAAAGGTCCCAGGTTCGATTCTGGTCAAGGGCATATACCTTGGTTGTGGGCACGTCCCCAGTGGGGAATGTGCAGGAGGCAGCTGATCGATGTTTCTTTCTCACTGATGTTTCTAACTCTCTATCCCTCTCCATTCTTCTCTGTAAAAAAAAAATCAATAAAATATATATTTTAAGAGAGGGGCCAGGAGCTGCGATTTCTAACCTAAAGCTATAACAGCACCCAACACTACCCTGGAGGGCTGCCTCTTAGCTACCCACAGAGGCAGTGGCAGACACTCTGAAATAATAGTGTATATTATATATAAATTTTCAAGTACAAGCAAAAATTTATTTAGAAAGTCACAGAGGTAGAGGTAGAAGGAACAAATTACAGCGTTGAAAGAAGGGCCCTTGAATCTTTTTTTTTTTTTTTTCAGAGAGAGAGGAAGGGAGAGAAAGAGAAACATCAATGATGAGATCCATCCATCGGCTTCTCCAGCTGCCTCCTGCACACTGGGGATTGAGCCCTGACCATGAATACAACTATGAATTCCTGGTCCATGGGTCCATGCTCAACCACTAAGCTGGACTGGGCTTTTTTTTTTTCTTAAAGAGAGATATGTCTTAATAGAACAGGGTTATCACTAGCCTGCAGCTCTTAGAGATGGGAATTTTTGTTCCTTCTCATATGTACCCATAATGTTCAGAATAGTGCCTAGCACACAAATACTTATGGAACTAGGACTTGTCTGAGAGACAGAGGTCAGGAGCTCATGCCTGATTTGGTATGTGGGGTTCCACAGGGTGTCTCAAGTAGATGGGCTCAACACACCTGCTCTCTGTCACCGAGCTCTGCTCTGCCCTGTCACTCAGGCCTACTCCTGGGGTAGAGAGCGTCAAGGTCACTTCTTCTTACCCTTCAATGGCCATTTGGCCAACTGAAGCCAGGTCCTTGCAATGCAGCACATGGTGAAAAGGATCTGGAAACTTGCGTAGGCAATATTATTATCTAATTATATTATTTAATATAACTAAATCAATATAATTTAATATTATCATCTACTTATCCTCAGCTTCAGTTATTTCCTGCATAAGCCTGGGATACTGAGGGTCAAGTGGTATGATGGTAAGTGCTTAAAAATTGCTTCTCAAAAAAAAAAAATAAACCTGATTTGCAGCATTTGCCAATTTTCACAATGTATTTGTTCCCACCATGGCTGACTTCAATGTGATGTTACAAACCACACTGGGGAAAGATATGCACAATAGGTCCTCTAGAGCTATGCAGGCTGACTCTAATACACCTCAGTGTGGGTCCTAATGACAGAAGTCTCCCCTTAAAAGTCACCATTTGAAAAAGAGTGATGGACAGCCCTGGCCGGGGGGCTCGGTGGGTTGGTGCATCATCCTGTACTCCAAAAGCTTTAGGTTCGATTCCCTGTCAGGGCACATACCTAGGTTTCAGGTTTGATCCCTTGTTAGGGTGCATACAGGAGATAACCTGAGTAATGTTTCAGTGTTTCTCTTTCTCTCTCTTTCCCTTCCTCTCTAAAATCAATAAAAATGAAAACCATATTTTGGGTGAGGATTTTTAAAAAGTGGTGGACCTCATACTTTACAGCAGCTTGTATGTGGGCATTTTTAAAAAATACATTTTATTGATTTTTTACAGAGAGGAAGGGAGAGGGATAGAGTGTCAGAAACATCGATTAGCGGCCTCCTGCACACCCTCTACTGGGGATGTGCCCACAACCAAGGTACATGCCCCTGACCGGAATCGAACCTGGGACCTTCCACTCTGCAGGCCGATGCTCTATCCTCTGAGCCAAACCAGTTAGGACTGAGCATTTCTTTTTACTAACAAGATCATTTCATGTGGGTGAAATGTATGTGGATGATCAATTTGACCTAATGTACAACTTTTATTATTTTTAGTTTAAACAAAGCTATTTGTAGGCTGGAGGGGATCAGAAGCGGGAGAAGGTGTGTAATGCTTTCAACAACAACAATTTTTAAAAAGAGTTATTTGATTTTTAAATTATGGCATAACACAGCAAATTGCCCATGTGTATACACCTCAATAAAATTTTACATATGTATATACCCATATAGCTACTGCCCTGATTAAGATACAAGCCATTTCCAACATCCCATCTCTGGTACCTCCTCCTCGTCAATGCATGCCCTGCAGAAGTAACTCCTCTCCTGACTTCTCACACTGTAAACTGACTTTTCCTATCCCTGGAGTTCACATCAAAGATATCTCTCATGCACTGTGTACTGTTTTGTATCTGGCTTTTATTCATCACTAGGGGCCTGGTAGACGAAATTCATGCACTGAGGGTGGGTGGGCCCTCAACCCAACCTGCCCCCTCTCACATACTGGAAGCCCCCAGGGGATGTCCTACTGATGGTTCACTCCCAGCCTGCCCAAGGCCGAAAGCTTCTGGCCTAGACTTTCCATCCTTGGGCAGGGGACCTCAGCCAGGGAACCTCAGCCAGCCATCGCCCTGCGATCGGTGCTGATCGCTGCCTGACCATGCCCCCCAGCCTGCCTGGCCCGGCCTGCCATGGGCAGCAGCCATCTTGGTTGTGTGTTAATTTGTATATAGCTGATTGGCTTGTGGGCATGGCTTGTGGGCATGGCTTATTTGGTGTAGCAAAGGTATGGTCAATTTGCATATTACTCTTTTATTAGATAGGATTATATCTGCAAGATTTATCCACGGAGTTGTAAGAGTAGTTCATTTATTTTCATTTTAAAGTATTCCTAGTGCATACTTTAAATATCTTTAACTCAGTAAAAGGTTTTGTATGTGTGTGTGCTTCTCATGCCTAGTTTTATCACTCATTCGTGAAACTGTGGATCCCATAGTTTGGCTCTCCTGGCCATATATTCAGTCCCATAATGCTCTGTTTCTCCTTGGCCCTGAGATATCCTCCACCACTTCTTCACGCCCTGGAACATCTGCCAAATCCTTTAGAATCCCTTCTGCATAATTAACCAGCCTCCTCATATTCCCAGAATTCCTTTTGAAGATTTCTCTCACCTCCAGCCCTAACTGAAATCTGGATGACACCTGTTAGGGACTGAATGTTATGTCCCCCTGAAATTTATGTTTTAAATCCCTAACACCCGTTATGACTGTATTTGGAGACAGGGCCTGTGAGGAGGTGACAAAGTTTAAATAAGATCATGAGAATGGAGCCCTAATCTGATAGACCTAGTGCTCTTATAAGAAGAGAGAGAGAGAGCAGAGCGTGCTCTCTGCCATGTGAGAATGCAGCGAGAAAGTGGCCGTCTGCAAGCCAGGAAGAGTCCTCACCAGGAGCTGAATCAGCTGGCACTGTGATCTTGGACTTCCCGGCTTCCGGTAATGTAAGAAAATAAGTTTATTTTGTGCAGGTGGTATGGCTCGGTTGGGCATCGTCCTGTGCACCTAAAAGTTACCATTTTGATTCCTGGTCAGGGCACATGCCCAGATTGCAGGCTTGATCCCTGGTGTACAGGAAACAGTTGATCAATGTTGCCCTCCCACATTGATATTTCTCTCTCTCTCATCCTCTCCCTTCCTCTCTCTCTAAAAATCAATTTAAAAGTCTTTTTAAAAAATAAAATAAATTTTTGTTGTATAAACTCCCAGTCTTTGGTATTTTGCTATGGCAGCCGAGCAGACTAAGACAGCACCCCGGACACCCCTTTTCCTAACGAAAGGTCCGTCCTAGCAATTACTGTTTATTCTCTTTCCTCCCACTACATGGCAGTATTTGCAATTTGCCACTCCATCCACCACTACTTTCAAGCCAATAAGTTAGCCTGTTACTGTTTCATGGATGATGGCAGAAGACCTGAAATTTCTGGAGAAGAAACAGAGGAATTTGTTACAGCACAACAACTAGCAAAAGCATCATGTTTGCATCAGTTCTTCTGGACCCTTAAGTTTCACAGGGACAATGTGGAGGAGCCCTGTGAGTGCTGTGCATATGGCGACTTGTGTTGCATCTGAGGAGCACAGCATGGGGAATCCACCTCTTTTCTAGAAGGCAATAGCATGCTTTTTGTCCTGGAGAGATACTACATCCTTCTCAAGGTTGGTTGCTGCACACACACCCCTGACCAGGAATCCAATACTCCATGCAACAAGCAAAACAGAAAGAATCTCATGGATACAGAGAACAGTTTGATGGTTTCCAGGTGGGAGGCAGGTCGGGAGGCTGGGTGAAAAAGGTGAAGGGGTTGAGAAATACAAATGGGCAGTTATAAAAATAATCATGGGGATGCAAAGTACAGCATAAGGAATGTAGTCAGTAATATTGTGATAATTGTGTATGGTATCAGATGGGTACTAGACTTCCTGGGGTGATCACTTTGTAAGTTACGGAAATACCTAATAATTATGTTGTACACCTGAAACTAATACAATAATGTATGTTAACTGTAATTGAAAAATAAATGGTTATAAAATAAAATAAATAATCCAGACAGAGTGGTCAGGGCCTTGTATTCTTGGCATGCCCAGTGAAAATGAGTAGTGGTGTACAGGGCCCATGGCAGCTCGCCTCTCCCCACAATCGGCCCCACACATTCCTGGCTGAATGTGAATATTCACAGAGTATGCCACTCCACCCGCCACTCTGATTAATCTGATCAGCAGAGGCTGGGACCAAATCTGTTCAGTCTGTCTCATAGAGAATTTAATTAAGGCTACTATCAATAGAGCTTCAAGTAGCTAAATGAGGCCAACCTGAAATGCTTGCTTCAAAAACCATGCCACCCAGAATCCCACACTCAGTCACCTGTGAATAAGGCTCATCTTATTTCAGGCAGCCAGGATATAGTCTAACGTCGGGTTATTATCTATTAAAATTCTCACAAGTGAGTTTTAGACTAATCTGCTGACCTTTGATGTCATTGCTAATAATTATAGGAGAAAACAGGCCAAAAAGCAATCCTCGACGCTAATAAGGAGACATGTCATGACACACTTATAAAAATACACTCTAAAGGGTCACATACAAACACACACATGTCACTCCAGTTCAAGATTTGGTTTTAAGCCCAGCTCCGTGGTTGAGCGTCGCCCTATGAACCAGGAGGTCATGGTTTGATTCCTGGTCAGGGCACATGCCCAGGTTTTGGGCTCAGTCCCCAGTAGGGGTTATGCAGGAGGCAGCCGATTGATCAGTGATTCTCTCTCATCATTGATGTTTCTATCTCTCTCTCCCTCTCTGATATCAATAAAAATATATTTTAAAACGATTTGGTTTTAAATCTAATTTGCATCACCATTACACTGGTTTGGTTACATCACATGGGCAGTGTTACCAAATAGTTGCAGCCTCAGTTGCCAAATATGAACCGAAGCCATTTGGGTGACAGGAAAAGTACCTGCGTTTGTGCCAGTCAGCCTGAAACAAGATTGTGCTGGATGGAGTGTTTGTACAAGTATGGGGTCAGGGGAGGTTCCATATTCAGGAGCTGCCATTGATGGCAAAGGGCACAAATAGTTGAGTAATGACCATGCCCGCGTGAGTTCTTTTGTTTCTATAGCATAAGGACAGGCCGACAAGCCCACAGGGGTCAGGCTGCCAGCTGAAACTGGACTCAGATGAACTTGATGATGGTTTTATTGGCTGCAGTGTTGAATCTAGGGGACAAAGAGAACATTAACTGTCCCCTCTCCCTGCACCTGCTGGCATCTAAGGTGTCTTCTCACCAGCCTCCATAGCCACGAAATCAATGTGTTCCATTTCAGTAGCTAAGACTTCATCTTTTTCCCCTCATACTCGTACCCCGATCTTTCATCTGAAGGGACCAGATACGAGGGGGACAAAATTCACAGAGACCCATTATCTCTCCCACCTTGGCCTCCGTGGGCCAGTGTAGGGGGATTTGGCAAGCAGTGTACTCAGCCAAGTCATCATGACTTTTATGAATTATCTAAATCCATCGGGAGAATCCAGGTGGTAAATCAGAATTACATTTGAAGCTCCAGGCCTCCCTTTTGCCAGGTTGACACCTGGAAGGAGTACCAACTGGGCTGGCCTATGGTTATTGTTGTTGAAAGGCCACCATGCCCAGAAATAATCAAAATCTAAAATCTTCAAAATAGTTCTATATAACCTTACACCCCTCTGTCTTGCTAATTACTCAAGAAATGGTCAAGAGGAGATGGTTCTTATCTGGGAATAGCCTGGTTCGGGGACCATACTACCTCACCCAGGTATGCAGGTCAAAGGAGATAAGGGAGGTAGTCAGACACTTTTTGAGTTTACTTGTAAGGAAGCCATTCCAGAGCTCAATGATATGGGATGAGGGCAGATGGTAGGGAGCATGGCACAGTCATCAAATACCTTGACGTATTGTTGGATGGCTTTTGCAACAAAGGTCACGTCATTGTCGGACTGTCAAACCAAAAACTAGATGTGGCTTAGTTACCAGGGCCACAACGTTATGGCCAGAGTCTCCTAATCAGACTAGAACAGCAGCGCTGGAACCTGGAAATGTGCTCTCTGCAGTGAGGCAACAAGGACGGTCTAGAGGGGGTCAAAAGTCTGAGGTAGGTAGTCAGTGCTCCAGGAGCAGCTATAGCAACACCTGTGCAATGTGGCCTCTCTGCTGTAAGACTTTCGGGAGGTGTCACAAATCTGGTATGTAGCAGTGGTTCTGCATCACAAACATGGTTCTTTACTTTGTGCCCAGTCCCTGATGGCAGATACGCTGCTAGGACTGGTGCAGTGATCCAGGCAGTGGTGGCAGTTGTGTAGGCAGTGCAGGCGGGATCAGCGGCTTGATTTGAGTTGGTCTTATTAGATACCCTTTGCCACGAGCATCTCCATGAGTGACACAGCCAGTCTGATTGGCAGCTGAATTTGTTTCCACAGTTTGAAGCTCCACAGAGAAATGTCTGTAATTGCCAGTCTTGCAGACACGACAGTTAGGCCATTGGCAATGGCACAAAAGGCATTAAAAATGTACCAAGCTTCATCAGGGAAGGTGTTGGCCCAGACTATTAGCACCGACTTGAGTTCTGCTCATTGAGCAGAATGAGCATGCTTGCTTTTTATTTATTTTCTAGAGGCCCAGTGCATGGATTTGTGCACTGTGGGGTCCCTCTGCCTGGCCTGTGCCCTCTCACAATCCAGGACCCCTTGGTGGTGTCAGAGAGCCGCTTTTGGCCTGATCCCCACAGGCCAGGCCGAGGGACCCCACTGTGCACTGGGCTGGTTTCAGCTGAATCCCTGCAGGCCAGGCCGAGGAAACCCACTGGTGTACAAATCCATGCATGGGGACTCTAGTATGCATTTAAGATCTTTGGTTAATCTCTTCCTGCCCTCTCCCCTCTCTGCTTCGCTCTGAGATTCATCAGTCTGTTCCATGTTTCCATGCCTGTGGTTTCTGCTCCTGCACTGAGTGTCTGCCCCCTGGTGGTTAGTGCATGTCATAGCTACTGGCAAATCAGATGGTTGGTCAGTTGCTTAGTCTTTTATGTTCTGTATATAGATTATTTTAAAATATATATATATTCTAAATCCTTCCCGGGGATATTTTTTCATTGATTTTAGA
Source organism: Antrozous pallidus (assembly GCA_027563665.1). Taxonomy (NCBI): domain Eukaryota; kingdom Metazoa; phylum Chordata; class Mammalia; order Chiroptera; family Vespertilionidae; genus Antrozous; species Antrozous pallidus. The sequence continues at coordinate 32,433,898 of CM050518.1, forward strand.
GAGTGGAAGAAAGAGGGAAAGAGAGAGAGAAACATTGATGTGAGAGAAACACATCAATTGGTTGCCTCCTGAACTCACCCCAACCAGGGCCTGGGCTGGGGAGGAGCCTGCAAATTAGGTATGTGCCCTGGACCAGAATCGAACCCAGGACCCTACTCTATCCATTGAGCCAAATCAGCTAGGGCTAGATATATTTTTATTGACTTCAGAGGGGAAGGGAGAGGGAGATATAGAAACATCAACGACAAGAGAGAATCTTTGGTCGGCTGCCTCCTGCATGTCCCCCTACTGGGGATCAAGCCAGTAACTCAGGCATAGGAATCTAACTGTGACCTCCTGTTTCATAGGTAGATGCTCAACCACTGGGCACACGCCTGCTTTTAAAATTCTTCATAGCTGGTGCTGAGGTTGAACATGGACAGCATTGGCTGTCAGTATAGCTGAACCACAAGCGAACCAGGCAGGCATTTAGGGGGCCCTCTGTGAACTGAGGGTCCCATTGAGCTAGTAGCTTTGCTTCAGGTGATGAAGTGAGGAATGAAGTTTTCCCCAAAGGAATTGCTGCCACTCTTGTAAAGCCCAGATAAGGTTAGGGATAGGCAAGCTGTGCTCTTGCATACAGTATTTACATTTGACTAGTAGGATCCAAGTTGATATGGATCATCCCCAAATGGGAGTCACAGGGCCGCTATGGGTCAGTACCAGGTTAGGTTTCTTTTTAAAAAAGGATGTATTTGGTGAGTGTTTCCGGCACTGTTGGGCTGCAAATGGCCTCAGTAATTTTTCCTGATTACCTTTCTCCTCTTGGAAGCCTATATATATGGTTTCTTCTGGACCATCCCAGAGGGTTCAAGAGTCACCTCTGAACACACAGCAGTCTCTGAATGGGCGAACACCCGCTGGAACTTACGGCGTTTACAGTACAAGCCTGGACAAACATCAGTACCAGTTACGCTTTCAGCAGTGGCAGCCCCAAAGACAGTACAGTGCATTGAATTGGCCCAAAGGACCCCCACACAGGGCCACTTAATTTCCTTTTCCCAATGAAAATGCTGCTAAAAGCCCATCAGCTGAAATTGGGGGATTTCTTTTTACCTTATGGGAAAACAAACCAAGGATTTAGTGTGTGCGGATGAGGAGCTATGGCAACAGCTTAAGAGCAAGCTGCTCCAGAGGGGAGAGCAGGAGGTGTGGGGAAGGCTAACCCAGGGGGGTGGGGCAGCTGGGAGGCGTTTAATTTCTCTTGGCTTCTGGCTGCAGGATTGGTACACCACTGCATTCTCCCCTGTGCCTCCAGCTTCAGTACAAGACATTGCCTCCCCTTTTCCCCCCAAGCCCAGGACCATTGCCACCCCCACTGCATTTCTTGGAACCTTCCGCCACCCCTGCCTGCATCAAACAGCAGGACTGGGTAAGGTGGTAACATGGGTGCTTGGGTCCCACCGAGTTATAAACATTTGTGGCCTTCACCTCTATGGAAGTTCCCAGCACACTCCACTTTTTCTTCAAAGATGCTGAGGGGGGAGTAGCATGGCGGGGGAGGGTAGATGGGGGAGCACAGAGGGCAAGAAAGGTCTGTGCAAGTAAGCAAGGCTTTTGTTCACTTTGGGTTTGAGTGGCCACTTGTGGGGCTTAACCACATAAACGGGTAGTGTTTTTGGTTCACCTGAACCTCTATTTCAGACACCCTGGACAATACCATTTTATTTCAGCTTTCAGGACCTTTTGATTCAGAAGCCACATCCACATTGCCTTTGGAGGGGGGCTATGGGGCTTTCTGCCCCTTTGTCCTAGCAGCCCTTCCACCTGTGGCATGGAGGAGTGAGCAGGAACACAGCGCCGTTCAGGTGGTTTGTTTCCGTCTGCTTCCCACTGCCTGGCCTCATCAACAGGTGGGCAGTATAAGACCCTCCCTCCAGTCACTCTCAGCCTGCCACCCACCGTCTGGAAGATTCACTAACATATTCGAGGGGGGCTTTTCATAACCTCTGGTCTGGTCCCTGTGGTCCTTGTTCTTCCTCTTCCAGAAAGCCATGTCTCTATCAGCATCCCAACCTCGCTGCCACACTGTCAGGGCCCAGCATTTGAGTTTACCCTGCTGATTAGTTAATAACAACCAGTCTTACTGTTTCACTGATGCTGGCTAAGCAAGATGAGACTCCTGGGCCAGAGACAAAGGACTTTAGTACTCATGGCACAGCAAGCAACACAGCATAATGTTTACATTGGCTTCCTCTCCCTCACATCCCACAAGGGCAGCGTGGAGGGCCCAGTAGATGCTGTGCAGGCAGTGGGTTGTGTTGCATCTGAGGAACATGGAGTTTGGGGAGCCCACCTCTTTTATAGCAGGGAATAAGCAAGCTTGCTCTTAGTCCTAGAAGGGGATATTATCTCATCCCTCCAGGTTGCTCACTGCAAATACAAGTCTGAAAATAGTGTGGGCAAAGAGTAGTTAGGACCTTGGATTCTTGGCACAGCCAGCAAGAATGCACAGGGACACTCAGTGGCCATGGCCAACCACCTCTCCCAATAGTTCCTACCCCATGTCCACTTCCAGGTTATGCCTGTCACTTTTTAAAAAGCCTCGTGTCTCAGTCCTGATGCCCAAACTGGGTGATGGCAGAAGAAACAAAGAAAAGATAACTGCAAACTCTTTTAGGATCACAGATGCAGCCCTAACCGGTTTGGCTTAGTGGATAGAGCGTTGGCCTGTGGACTGAAAGGTCCCAGGTTCGATTCTGGTCAAGAGCATGTACCTTGGTTGTGGACACATCCCCAGTAGGGGGTGTGCAGGAGGCTGCTGATCAATGTTCCTAACTCTCTATCCCTCTCCCTTCCTCTCTGTAAAAAAAAAAATTTTTAAAAAATCACAGATGCAAACAACTTAAATAGATGTGTTAACTGATCAAAAAGAGTAGTACACTGCCCTGGCTGGTTTGACTCAGTAGTTAGAGCATCAGCCTGTGGACCGAAGGGTTTTGGGGATGATTTCGGTTAAGGGCACATACCTCAGTTGCAAGCTTGATTCCCAGGCTGGTTGGGGTGTGTGTGGAAGGCAAACAATCTATGTGTGTCTCTCACATTGATGTTCCTCTCTCTCTCTTCCCCCATCCTCCCTTCTCTCCATTTTCTCTTAAAAAATCAATGGAAAAAATATCCTCAGGTGAGGATTAAAAATATCCTATCTAATAAAAGAGTAATATGCAAATGGACTGCACCTTCACCACACCCAACAGCCAATCAGGAGCTAGGACTGTGCCGTGGGGGGCAGGGCCGAGCCCTGGGGGGGCGGGGCCAAACCATGGAGGGGTGGGGCCGAGGCAGGCCATGCCATGGGGGTGGGGCTGAGGCGGCCAGCATATGCTGGCCAGGGAGAAGGCCTGGGCTGGGGGAGGGGCCAAGGCCCGTGCTAGCCAGGCGTGACCTGGCTGGGGCGAAGGCCTGGGCCGGGGGGTGGGAGGGTGGGGGAGGGGATGTGGCTGGGATGAAGCCAGCCATGGGCCCCATTGCAGGGGGATGGCTGGGTGCTCAAGGCCTAAAGCAGGCTGGGGGTGAGTGGTCAGTAGGACATCCCCTGAGGGCTCCCAGTATGTGTGAGGGGGCAGGTTGGACTGAGGGATCACCCACCCCCAGTGCACATATTTCGTGCACCGGACCCATAGTATATATATATAAAAGAGTATGTGCTTAAAGAATAATATGTCACAACCAAGCTGGCTTTTCTACTCTACAAGGATGGTTCAATATTGAAAAATGCATCAATATATATTAACAGATTCAAAGATAAATTGCATTCATTCAATTAGCAGATACAAAAGAGGCAGTGGTTGACAATGATAGAATCCCAGCCTTCATTACACTTTTATTCAACTGAGAAACAGAGACAATAAACAAACAAATGAACAAATATATAATATCTAGAGACTGATATAATTGAGAAAATAAAGCTGAGTGAGGTAATACATGGTCTGACCTAATATATATGTGGGGATTTAGTATTTAATAAAGGTAGATTTTCTTAGCTAGAGAAAAAGATAGTAAATGATACTGAGGCAATTAGCTAACTCTTTGGAAAAAATTAGGTATTTATCTTTCACCTTTTAAAAAAAAATATTGATTTTTTTTTTTTTTTACAGAGAAGAAAGGAGAGGGATAGAGAGTTAGAAACACCGATGAGAGAGAAACATCGATCAGCTGCCTCCTGCACACCTCCTACTGGGTATGTGACCACAACCTAGGTACATGCCATTGACCTGCCTCCTGCACACCCCCTGCTGGGGATGTGCCTGCAACCAAGGTACATGCCCTTGACGGGAATCGAACCCGGGACCCTTCAGTCCACAGGCCGACGCTCTATCCATTGAGCCAAACTGGTCTCAGCTATCTCTCACCTTTTACAAAACTACATGTCAGATAAATTAATAGCCTAACCATATAAACAACACAAAACTATAACAGTGTTAGAAAAAATATTGGAGAATGTTTTAAGGGAAAGAAAGCCTTGAGCACCCAGCCATCCCCCTGCAATGGGGCCCATGGCTGGCTTCATCCCAGCCACATCCCCTCCCCGACCCTCCCACCCCCCGGCCCAGGCCTTCGCCCCAGCCAGGTCACGCCTGGCTAGCACGGGCCTTGGCCCCTCCCCCAGCCCAGGCCTTCTCCCTGGCCAGCTATGCTGGCTGCCTCTGGGATGAAAGCTAGAGCTTTGAAGAAAAAGGCAGATGTGTTTCTGTATCATGTAGGATGTAAGTAGAAATGGTATGTGGGAATTCCAGAAAGTGCCATCACAGGGCCTGGTGCTTCTGCTTTTCTCCTCCCTGTCCTTCTTGCTGGTTGAAATACATACATGATGGCTGGAGGTAGAATAATTGTCTCAGATCTTAAAAAAATATATATATATATATACACACACACATATATACATATATACACATTTATTGATTTCAGAGAGGAAGGGAGGAGAGATAGAAACATCAATGATGAGAGGGAATCATTGATCAGTTGCCTCCTGCATGTCCCCTACTGGGGATCAAGCCTGCAACCCAGGCATGTGCCCTAAGTGGGAATCGAACCATCACCTCCTGGTTCAACCATGAAGCCACATTGGAGGGGCATCTGAGAGCATGAGTGAACTTGGGAATGGAGGCCTTGCAAAGTGGAACAAGACTGCAAGTCTGAGCTTCTGACACTATGGAGGGCCAATCTAGCCCGGAACCAGCTGTTACCGGAACTTTTATGTGAGCAAGAAACAAACCCCTCTCTCGTTTCACCTGTGGTTATGCTGTTGTCACTCACTAATCCTAATTGGTACACCTGCCCTCTCCCAGGTGAAGGATTATGATTGCTGTACACTATTAGTTCTCAACTCTGGTTGACTTTTAGATTCATCTAGGGAGCTTTTAAAGAACACTAGGATCTGGGCCCCACTCCAGACCAACTACATCAAAACCTCTGGTGGCAGGATCCAGACATAGGTATTTGTAAAAAGCTTCTCAGCTGGCCGAATGTACAGCCAGGATGAGAATTAGTTTAAGCCAGTGGTCGGCAAACTCATTACTTAACAGAGCCAAATATCAACAGTACAACAATTGAAATTTCTTTTGAGAGCCTAATTTTTAAAACTTAAAATTCTTCTAACACCACTTCTTCAAAATACCCAGGCTGTGGTATTTTGTGGAAGAGCCACACTCAAAGGGCCAAAGAGCCGCAGTTTGCCGACCACGGGTTTAAGCCGATCAGGACAAACCTCTTTCCCTTTCCCAGTTTTTCTTGCAGTGGGAAAGGTCATGAACCTATTTCGGGCCTGTGATACCTACGAGGAAATCTGTTGAGACTATTTCTGGGAACACTTAGATTTCTGATAAGAAGGAGAAGATATAGTTGGGACTGTTCATTCTCCCCGCTTCCAGCTTTGAATGCAGAAGCGGTGTCCAGAGCTGCAGCGGCCATATGGGTAGTGTGAGGCACCAAGGATGAGGATCCCAGACGACACAGGAGGCTGGCAGAGTGGGAAGGGAGAGAGCCTCCACCTCAGGGAGCAGCTAAACGAATCCCAGGAACTCCTTAACTTCAGAAGCCAAAGACTCTTATTTGTTTAATAAGTTTTCTGATTATTGCAGCAGAAAACATTCATAACTGAAACACACGTGGGCACAGGTGCTTTGTCAGGGAGGGCACTTTCTAACATTTATCATGTGTATAAAGAATATTGAACAGGGACATACACAGCAATATGTAATGACTCAAACTGGTTTGTATTCATGGACACCTGAAGGTTCTTTGGACTCCAGGTTAGGACCCAGTACCAGATGTGTAAGTTTCAGAAACTGACATTCAATTCACCCATCCTCACAGTGAACACTCATGTATGCTCCATAAGGACTAGAAGGAACAATCAAGATGGTTTAAACTTCCTCCCCAACCAAAAGATTGGTTAAGAAATTTTTCAAAGGTTCTGACTAAACTTCCCCATTCTTAGGCAGTATCATCGACTTCATCAAGGCCAGGAGAACTCACCAAGCTCACAGGGAGAACACACTGTCCTTCAATGATGGTCTTGTTACCAATTGGGGTTACTGGCTGGGACCTTGGTTCTTTTATCGAGGCAGAGCAGATTTTAAGGTCAACAAAAATAAAAGTAAAGCAAAATGGGGTTTATGGAAGATACATTCCAAATGAGGAGCAGGCCAGTGGAGCCGAGAGGGCGTGGGAGCCAGCGTCAGGGCGTGGGTGGCTGAGCTGCTTTAGCTCGCTGGGAAGTCAGAGAAAAGGGGGCCTTGGAGACAGGTTCAGGGGTTAGTCTGGGAGGAGCTGGAGCTATCCATTTCTCCACTGCTTGCAAGTCTCATGGGGTCCCTCAGCGATTGGGGGATTCTGCCTGTGGAGGAAAGGAAGGGGAAAGGAATGTCCCTTCCTCTCCAAATTTCTGGGCTTGATAGGGGGCATTTTCTGGGTGGGGCCTTTCACAGGCATTCAGGGGAGATAGACAGAAACTATCTTTCTTCTGGGCATGCCCTTATCTGTAATGCCTGCAGGAAAACACACAGAGGGCGGGATCCAAACCAAATGCACATTTTACTGTAATTAATCCAGGGCCCTAGAAAGGTCACATTGGCATTGAGGTCATGTCATTTTCCTCTGAGCTTGCGCCAAGAACCGCTGGCTCCGAACCTGCCGGCTGGCCGTCTGCTGGGCCGCCCGTAGAGAGGGGTCCGAAGGCCATGTTGGTCCGACCCCCGCTCCGGGGCACACATACCAATGATGGCCACCTGTTCTCCTTCATGGACCCCAGGGCAGGCCTCCCCACCCCGCCGCTCATGTCTAACTTCCTCTGCTTGAGTCAATCAGTGCCCTTCATCAGTCCTTTCCACCCCGACAGCCGCATGTGCCTCACCGGGGTTTTCAATTCAGGCCTTCGTTTGCTAAACATAAAATCTGATATTATTCTTCCACGTTGTATTGAAGTTTCAATAAAAATGAAATATAGTGGCTGAAAAAAAAGCAATAAAGAAAGCGGCTGTGTGTCCCGCCAGCCTCCTGGGGCGGGGGTAAGTCGAAGGGACCGGAAGGGGACAAGTGTGCGGGGGAGCTGGTTGGAGGAACCCGCTAGGGTCCTGGGACTGACCGGAAGTCAGGTGCCGAGCCGCTCAGGCTTTGGCGTCACTTCCCTCGCGACTTCCTGTGATGAACATGGCGGCTCTCAGCAGTGTCCGCTGGCTGACCCGAGTGAGGCGGGAAGCGGGCCAGGCCGGGCCGGGCGGGCGGGGGTCGGCGGGGTTTTAGCCGCCTCGCCGTGGCATTCCGGGCGAGGCTGCAGGCCGACCTCACACACAGGCTGTGTCTCTTCGCAGGCGCTGGTCGCCGCCCCGAACCCTGGGGCATGGAGGGGCCTGGGTACGTCGGCCGTTTCACACTCGGTCTCGCGGAGCCAGGTAAGCGCTAGGCCCGCTCGGGCCTCGCCCCTTCCTGTCCCCTCTCCTCCTCCCCAGCCCTCCCCTCCTCCCCAGCCATCCCCTCCTCCCCAGCCCTCTCCTCTCCCGGGTCCCTGCTCCTACTCTCGCACCATCTCTGATGGCCCCGGTCGCAGGCCGAAGACGTGAAGGTGGAGGGCGCCTTTCCCGTGACCATGGTGCCAGGAGACGGCGTGGGGCCCGAACTGATGCATGCTGTCAAGGAGGTGTTCAAGGCGAGTTGCCTGGGAGGGATCAGCGGCAGGGACGATGGGGTGCGGGGCGGTTTGGAAAGAACTTATTTGATCCTGACCCGGTAATTTGTGGGACCCGTCTCTGAAGGCTGCCAGTGTCCCAGTGGAGTTCGAGGAGCATTACCTGAGCGAGGTGCAGAACATGGCTTCTGAGGAGAAGCTGGAGCAAGTTCTGAGTTCCATGAAGGAGAACAAGGTGGCCCTCATTGGTATGTGTGTCCTCTTGCCTATGTGTCATTTAAAGTCAAATGAAAAATATATTCATTCAGCTTCCCTCTACACACGAATTCTCCCTGAGCTCCCATCAGTTCATGACCATTGGTTCCTTCCAGCTGGAACACAGGAGTTGAGGGAGCATGTGAGCTGTCTCCGCAGGAATTCAGTGTCTGTCCTGGGGCTATCCCATGGGTCTTGTTAATTGTGTTCCTAGAATGCTCCTCTGGCCACCTCTTTTCCTTCTTCCCTCTGCTTCCCTCCTTGAATCTCCGCATTCGATTTTTTTGGTTGCCAGTTCTGTCCCTGCAGTTCATTATCTACATCTCTTCTCTTGGAAAAAGCAGCATGACTTTGCCAGGCTCAGCCTTAGCATAGGACAGTACGTTCTTTATACAGTGAATCTCAGCTTTTCTGCTTTCATTTCCACAGCAGTTGTTCTGTGCTATGCTCTAGGCTGTGTCAGTATCCAAATGTATGTACTACCTTGATTTATGCTGTTCCTTCTGCCCAGAATGTTCAAATGCTACCTGTCAGAATCCTCCTCACTCACTGTATTGGTCTCCCAGGACTGTCATAACCAATTATCACACAACTAGTGGCTTAAAATAACAGGAATTTTATTCTTTCACAGTTCTGGAGGTCAGAATTCCAAAGTTAAGGTTTGGCAGGGTTCTCTGAAGGCTTACGGGAGAAATCTTCCAGCTCCTGGTGGCACCTGGGAGCTCCTGGTGTTCCTTGGTTGTAGATACATCATTTCAATCTCTAGCCTCTGTCTTCATCTGGCCTTTTCCTCTCTGTGTCTGTGTATCTATTTCTACTCCTTTTTTTTTGTATAAGGGCTTGTCATTAGGTTTTGGGCCCACCCTGATCCTAGTTGATTTCATCTCAAGAGCCTTAATTATATCTGCAAACACTATTTCTTTTTTTATTTTTCCTAACACTTTCTTAAATAGGATCACATTTATAGGTTGAGGTATAGACATATCATTTTGGAGGTTACTGTTCAATCTACTATATTCACTTTACCGAAGGTCTGGCCGAAGTGCCAGCCATTCCGGATATTTCCTGAAATTATCGCAGGGAATTTCTGTGTTTTTACGTATGTCATTAAGATTCTTTCCCATGGTTATTTATTTATTTTAAAGTATACTTTAAAAAAAAATTGATTTAAGAGAAGAAGGGAGAAGGAGAGGGAGATAGAAACATCAATGATGAGAGTCATTGTTCGGCTGCCTCCTGCACACCCCCTCCTGGCGATTGAGCCTGCAACCCAAGCATGTGCCCTTGACTGGAATTGAACCTGGCACCCTTCATTCCGCAGGCCGGCACTCTATCCACTGAATCAGACTGTCTAGGGCTTTTCCCAGGTTTTTTGAAAACCATGTCCTTGACATTATTTGTCTTCCTCGCTATATTGTTTGCTCTTGGGGGCAGGAGGTATGTGTTGTGTTTTGGTTGATAATACCTAGTATCTTCCTTATGCATAGTCCATACTCAATAATTGTTGGTTGGGAAAATGTCAAATAGGTAGACACAGAGACATCAAGAAAGGTCAAAGATCCCCTAGCATTGTTTCTCAACATATTAAACTCAGGTTCTTTGATAACATGAAAAAATCTGTCCTCCTTTAGGTCACTTTGAGGTTTCAACATACATGTGACTAAAAATAACAGTGTTAGACCAAGTGTTTCTGGTTTTAACTGCATTATTCTCCTTTGCCCCATCTCTCCAGAGAAGTTTAAGGGTCACTGATCGGGAGTGGGAGATGGGAGTCTGCGTTGCATTCTGTCACTGAGGAAATTGTACAGTGATCCAAGTTTCCTTGGGTTTGGCTTGAGCCTGACATTTCCCCACTCCTGCAACTTTGTTTGTGCAGGAAAGATCCACACCCCGATGGAGTATAAGGGGGATCTAACCTCCTATGATATGCGACTGAGGTAAGTGGTGGGGACAGTGGGTCAGAGGGATTCTGGGGCACGAGGCACAATGTTGATGGCTGTGTCCCACCCCTAGGCGTAAGTTGGACTTGTTTGCCAATGTAGTCCATGTGAAATCACTTTCTGGGTACAAGACTCGACACAACAATCTGGATCTGGTGATCATTCGAGAGCAGACAGAAGGAGAGTACAGCTCTCTGGAACATGAGGTGAAGTTCTAGAAATGGGAGTACAGGGATGGAGATGGGAGAGAAACATAGCTCCTTCCTTTCTTTCCAGTATCACTCATCTATTTCTCTCTTCCTACCCAGAGTGCGAAGGGTGTGATTGAGTGCTTGAAGATTATCACTCGAACCAAATCTCAACGGATTGCAAAATTTGCCTTTGACTATGCCACTAAGAAGGGGCGAAACAAGGTCACGGCTGTTCACAAGGCGAACATCATGTGAGGGACATGGCTTTGAGTGGGGTAGGTTCCTGGGAAGGTAGTCCTCTGCACTCTCTTGGCTGACTCTGTTCCTTTTGAACCCATGTACAGGAAACTTGGGGATGGGTTGTTTCTGCAGTGCTGTGAGGAAGTTGCTGAACTGTACCCCAAAATCAAGTTTGAGACAATGATCATAGACAACTGTTGCATGCAGGTAAGGCTCTCCTTGTGTGTGCACTCTCTCAGTGCTGAGAGAGGACAGGGAGTGGAATTTACTTCTCTTCTCCATGCCCACATTTCTCCCTGCCAGCTGGTGCAGAATCCTTACCAGTTTGATGTGCTGGTGATGCCCAATCTCTATGGGAACATTATTGATAATCTGGCTGCTGGCCTGGTTGGAGGAGCTGGTGTGGTACCTGGTGAGAGCTACAGTGCAGAGTATGCAGTATTTGAGATGGTGAGTGTGTGCCCTTCTTCTGACCTCAGGTTCCCCTGATAGTTTCATCCCATGCCTTCTCTCAGTGTACCTGGCCTAACCTTAGTTTCTGCATGTTTGCTCCCAGTGACTCTGGTCTGCCCTTTTTTTCAGGGTGCCCGGCACCCGTTTGCCCAGGCAGTGGGCAGAAACATAGCCAACCCCACAGCCATGCTTCTGTCAGCTTCCAACATGCTGCGACACCTCAAGTAGGTTGTGGGGGGGCTGGAGGAGGAGGCCAGGTGGTGAGGAAGCACAGGTGGTGAAATTGGGGCCTGATGATGGAGGGAGTCTCAAATTGTTCCTCTCTACATTGACAGTCTAGAATATCATGCCAACATGATTGCAGATGCAGTGAAGAAGGTGATCAAAGTTGGCAAGGTGAGTTTAGAAAGGCTGTGGGGTTCGAGGCCTCAGAACTACTCTCTGGGTAACCTGAATTGGGGTCTCCTTTTACTCTAGATCCGCAGAACATCTGCTCTGATCTTGCACGTCCCTCTCAGGGCTGCTCTTCACCTCTCCTCTCTTGGCTGTTTCATCCTCTAGATCAGCGGTCACCAACCGTTGTCTGCGGACCACTGGTCTGAGGTCCGAAAGGTTGGCGACCATTGCTCTAGATCTCTTCTGCCTTTCAGTTCCCATCTGCTATTCCCTTTCCTGCTCCATCCATTGGCTCTTTTATGGACATCTTTTACTATTTTTTAATCCTCACCCGAGGACATGCTGAGAAAGATTGATTGCCCTCCTTACATGCCCCAACTGGGGATCAAACCTGCAATCCAGGTATGTGCCCTGATTGGGAATCAAACCGGCAGCCTTTTGGCGCACAGGACAACGCTCAATCAACTGAGCCACTCTGGCCAGGCTTATTGGACACCTTAATGCTAAATTTGTAGCTCTCTAGGGGGAGAGGATGGGGATGGAGCGGAGGGAGATAGCAGGCAGGATGAGGCAAGGGTGTCAGTTACCTTCTCCACTTTGGAAGCCATCCTCCTTTGCATCCCCCTGCCATTTTCTTCCTTCTACTTGTCTCCAAAGCATCTCATCCTGTCTCCAGTCTACATTTCCTATCTTCTGTCCTGCTCAGCCTCTCATCCATTCTGTACAGGTTGCAATATCGCTCTAGTAGTGACTCAGGCCCTCAGAAGACCTGAGGGGACAGTCCTTGTTCTTGCAAACCTAGCAACTTTCTTGCATCTGCTGCATTGTCCTTTCTGGCTGTTATCCCATCTTGGGACTCCCAGTTCCATCACAGTGCCCTACCTCCCTTCATGGGCTCTCTTCTCTTCTTTCCCACGGCTATTGCCGGTGGTGGCTGTAGGTGCGGACACGAGACATGGGCGGCTACAGCACCACAACCGACTTCATCCAGTCTGTCATCGGCCACCTGCACCCCTATGGGGGCTAGAGCCCCCTTATTCTCTTCAACCTCACGAGGACCATACTACTACCTACATCTCCCTTCAGAACAGTGGACCAGAGACGAGCCCTTAAGCCTCTAGACTCTAACCGCCCAGGCGGAGCCTAGGTTCTCCTGGGGCTGGCTTCTAGGAGACTAATGGGGGGGAGTGGAGGGATGGGCCCAGGTCACTGGGGTGATGACAATTCTCCCCCACAGGTTCGAACTCCTGACATGGGTGGTTATGCCACCTGCCGAGACTTCACTGAGGCTGTCATTGATGCCATTCCCCACCCACAAATATATAAAGGTGTTAAATAAAACATGAATGAACTCTTGTGAATTTTTTTATTGGGACATAGGGAGTGGGTAACTTGTGGTTATATCCCACCAGGGTACTGTCCATTCTAATCCTCCTGAGCTAGCTTTTGGAGCTTTTTCTTTTTCTTGGAGCTCTTGTTGCTAGCAGCCTCTTCAGGTCCACTGCTGAGAGGTTCCTCCTTCACAGAGAGTTTCCTCTTTTTCTTGGGAACGCTCCTGTTTGCTGCCTCTTCAGGTTCACTAACTGGTTCTGGTTCTGGTTTGGTTAAAGATTTCTTCCTCTTGGGAAGATTTCCATTGTTAGCTGTCTCAAGATTATTATTAACAAACTCCTCCATGGGAAAAGATTTCCTTTTCTTGGGTTTGGGTAAAGAAACAGGTGGGTCTTCTGTTCCATTCTCCTGAGGAATCTCCTGGAGCTTTTGCTTTTTCTTCTTTTTAGATTTTTCATTTGTTTCCTAAAGGGGAAAATGGGCATGAAACTGTGTCACTCACTGTATCAACACTCCCAGTCCCCACCCCATTCAAGTTCTAGCAATTAAGTAGGGCAGAGAAACTGGTGGAAATGCCCTAAAGTTGTCCAATGTTTCTGGGATGGTTTTTATATGGATCAAGTTCTGGAAATCCGCCCCAAAGGTGACTCCCATGGAGGAGGTGCAATTATTTAAGCCCCTAAGTGAAAATCCCACCATGCTGTCACAATAAAACCACCAGGCCTAGTTCCATAGGGGACCCTGAAATACTGTTTGACAAACTGGGCACTATGAAAATCCCAGGGAAGACACACAGCCGAGAACCAAGAACAAACAGCAGGAATTCACACTACCCCCAGTTGAGGACTCCTGGCAGGCAGCCGAGGACAACACACTTGCCCAGGGAACCAGTGTGCTACAACCAGCTCTCTGGGCTCTTGAACAAGTTCTCTCAGCACCTATCTCCTTCCTATAGAATCAAGAGGCAGTTTTAGAGGTTTCAAGTCCTTGTTTCAGTCAAAGGCCTGGACTCAAGACTATGACTTTGAGGTCACATACTTTGTTCTATTGTTGAAATCCTACAACCCAGGATTTTTCACGCAGGATCTGCCTACTGACCTCACACTCCTCTGGTGTACTGCTGCTGTTTTCTGGAGATGCAAGGGCAATTGCAGCCAGCCGTTTCTTTTCCTTCTTCAAGCGTTTCTTCTCCTGTTTCTCCAGCTTTTTAGTAATCTCAGCAGCCACTTCCTCTGCCTGGCCAAAGAGAAGTGCTGAAAGGCTCTGAAGACCTCTGACCTAACAGAGGTTTCCCTCCTGGCTTCATTGGATCAGGCTCATTAAACCAGTTTTTTGCCTCCACTCTACAAGGTCAGGCTAAGACAATTCATCACCTCCAACAGCTAGCTATGCAAAGCCCCACCTAGCAAAGCCCAAACTGACCTGAACCATTGCCTCCTTCATGACCTCCAGATTCTTTCGTGGAATCACTCCAGTCTCATAGAAGGAGAGCCGCTCTTCCACTTGTTCTCGAAGCTTCTCCCCAAATACACTTGTGGGTACCTCTGGGAGTGTGTGTGAGTAAACAAAGCCTGTCAGCTCCTAAAGGGTTAAACTACACACCCCCAGTATTTCCTCTACCCTCAGCTTCACTCAGACCCAAAGTATCAACACTCACTAGGTGAACTGCTGTTGACGAAAAATGTTACCATCATTGTAGAAGCTAAGGTTTTCAGTCCCCCACTCTCCCAGCCCCTTCTTCACAAATGCCACTCCCTCACCCATACCAGAGAAGCAATCAATTCGTGAGGCAATACTGCATTTGTTTGCCAGGTATCGGGAGATGCGGCCTTTGTTCTTGGCAGCTGCTCGGCCAATGAAGGTGGAATGGAAAATGAGTCCATATTTTGGGGTGTTACCCCTTGTCTTCAGGGCTCTGGGGGAATAACATTCATTGGAGAGTTTACAACCAGAAATTTTAACCCTATTAACCAAGGCAGCTCTTCCCCACCCCTTTCCCTCAATCTCCAGAGTGAGCTTTAGGCTGGGGTGGATATAATCCACTTCATGCCAACCCACAGCTCCCAAGGCAGAAGGCATCCAATGTCGCTGACCTGGAAACTTGGTCCCTTTGCTGGGCCCTGGGAATCACTCAGACACCAGGACAGGCCATCACCCCCATAGCAGAGGCCTGTATAGGTCAGGATGTCCTGGTTAGCCATCACTGTGATTCCCCAAACAAGTAGTGGACACCAGAAGTGGCACCTGAGTGCGGGCAGGTGCCCTCACTGGTACCTGAACAGGGCCTTTTCAGCCCCAAGGATCTGCACTGTGGATGCTGGATACTTGGCCAGGTTGGTGAGGCTGCCAGCATGAGCAATGAGACGTGCGCCTACCTGGAGAAGGATTCAAGGAATTAGTCACAGAAGCCGGATTTGCCGACCTACCAGCTGCATAATCCTACCTTACCTCTTCCCATCAAGTGCTCAGGGAAAATATGGTGGATCAAGAAACACGGCACTATGGACGTAAAACCGTAGCATTCCTTATCCTTTTTTGTTTCCCATGACTCACCGCTTCCCCAATTAGGGCTGACAGGCTGGGGGCCACTTGGCTCATCTTGGATCGAAGGTAAGTGTGCAGACTCTGGCGGTACTCTGACAAAGACACCACACGACTGGAGAAGCTTTCAATGTTTATCAAGTCAATGGCTGATATGTCCATGCCTGAAGGACACCAAGCAGGAAGTAAGGGCCAGACAGCCGGAGTCCCATACCTTATTTGGCTGCCAAGCTCTTGTACTGACCCATGGAGGACCGCGAGGCGTCCAAAATAGCCTTAGCCTTGGCCCCATCCATGGTTAGTTCCTCCAGCTCCTCCAACTTTTCTTCATTCAGCTCCTTTCGGTTTCCAATGAACTGAGCGACACGGCAGTACGTAGCATTGTCATTGATTATCTTCACCAACTCAGGAAAGTGATACCCATACCACTCCCTGCAAAGAGCAACAATCACTCCCTCGCTGAACTGCCATGTATCAAAGTTACAGCCACCAGCTACTCCTGGTCCAGGGTAAGTCAGATCCCAAACCCCCTTATCTTAATGTCTCCCCATTCACAATACAGACCAGACAAAGAGCCTGAGCTGAGGTGTATGTGGGGTGGGTTTACTCTGCCTCCTATTTCTGTACAGTCGGTGTAAAGCACACAGCCTGTGGTAAGCACCAGGAGGTCCAGCCCCACCTCGCATTGTTCTGCCCACAGGAGCCAGTCCTCACCTCAGGATCCAAAATGAGTTAGGCCATTCCTCCCCTTACCTGACACGCATGGAGAAGGTATTGATGTCCTTATCCAGCTGGTCCAGGAGGCTAATGGACTGTATAATCATATTGTCCACCCGGTTCACATTAAACTTAACTTTGGCCCGAGAATAGCTGTGTCCCAACCCCAGTTGGGCTTTACAAGCAGACACATCAGTCAGGCCCTTCACCAGGTTGTGGAAGTGCAGACGAACTCCTGGAGGAGGGTAAGACTATGAGCAAAGGAAGGCTCTGAGCTAGCTCCTGCACCCACAGGCAACAGCCAAGCAGGACAGCTATCCAGAAGCAACCCTAAGCACCCTAATGTTTCCAGAACCCTCCTTAATTAGGTCAAGAATGGCATAAATGTTAACAGATGGTCTCACCTCGAAGAATCTCAGCTATCACACCTCCAGTCTGGCAGTTGTACCCTAACTCCTCTTGTATAGCAGCACCAATCTTGGGGTCCCCAACCCCCAGGAGTACTTTCTTCTTTTTGGTTGGCAGGTAAGTTTCCAAGAACAGGCGGAGGTCCTCATGAACAATACCTCAGGGCAAAAACAAGAGCTCCCACTAACAGACTGCTTAAATCACAAAAGGGATTCTGTCACTTCAACTGTTGATTGACAGACCACTGTCCCAGCAGAGCATGCTGGGATGGTGTGCCTAGATCCCTCCGCTTTGGGCTTTGCTCAGAAGCATAGAGACATCAGTGATTGCACTCAGGGGATTGACAGATTCAAGTCATCACTGCAAAGCCCGCATTAACCATGGGAGGTACATAATTCAGGTACAAGAATACAAGTGTGAAATGCATAACTGAAAGCTTAAGTCACACCCTGGAGCACCATGAAAATATTTAGTTCCCAATCTGCCTTCTGGGACCAAAAGGCCCAAGACTGCACGCTGGATCATGTGCTTTAAATATAATATAGCCTACCATTACCCACCCCCCATACTGAGCTCTGTTAAGACTACTCTAAATTACATCTTGTACACTTCAAATACTACTCAGGATTAGAATATCAGATTTAGAGCAAATTAGCCGAGGAAAGGCAAATACTATAACAAGATCCCTAGGAAATGGAACTAGACAATGGTAGGAACTATATATTGGCTTATCTTCCTGAACTACCTGGAGGTAGCTTACTCACCTTCAGACACAGCATTGACATTTTCCAAGGCAACCTTGGATGAGGCAAAGGGACAAAAGGCCACGAGACGAACGATGTTGTGGAACTTGCCCAGATTGAGCACGCACTCCTCCACCTGGGGGAATGGAAGGAAGTGAGAAAGGGTGTCTGCCTTCCTTCGCTCTTGCCTGTAGGGCTCAGTAAAGCGGCGGTTCTCAGTCCTGGTCATACCTAAGAGCTGAATGAATGCTTAGGGGCATGAACCTATCTTAGACCCTAAGTCCCGGTTCTGCGTGGTCGGTACAGGCTGAGGGAATTCTAAATGATCCTAAGGCAATTCTAATCACTGAAGCAGATAAGGACCCTCTGCAAAGGAGCTTTCCGGCTCAGCGCATACCCCAACCCGCGCGGTCGGCCACGTGGGAGCGCGCGGTGCATGCTGGGGTCGTGGCGGCCCGCGAGCCCACCGCTTCCACCCACCTGCGGCTGCAGCAAGCTGATCTCCTCCACCTCCTTCAGCGCCAGCAGCGTGTAGCCGACCGCGTGCTCGAACAGCACGTGCAGCAGCACCTGGATGGAAAGCCGGGGCGTCAGCGCGGATCTCGCCATCTACCTGGACCCACCCCCACAGCAGGCCCGAGCTCCAGCCAGGTCTCAGGCCCGAACCCAAGCCCGAACCTAGGCCCAAGCCGCGGCCTTAGCCGGGCTCGCGCACCACAGCCACTCCTCACCATGGCGCCCGCTCCTGGCCCGGCTCGCAATGCGTCTCCCGGGCTGTGGCGCGCGGAACCAGGCTCCGGAAGCCCCGCCCCTGGTCCCCGCTGACCAATCAGGGGTCGGGGACGATACCTTTCCGGGCTTCCGGAGGGGTCCGCCGTGTGGTATCTCCCGGCGGGCACGGGGGTGGCGCTAGTGCTGGCGGGTGGCTTTTTCCGGTCTTTGCAGCGGCGACCTCCTTCCTGGTTCTTAGGTCTCTAGACCACTAAGCCACGCCCCCCGGGGTTTTAAACTTAAATATATGTGTATTTCAGAGAGGGAGAGAGAAACATAAATGATGAGGGAAAATCATTGATCGGCTGCCCCCCTACACCCTCCCTACTGGGGTTGGAGCTCGCAACCCCGGCATGTTTCCTTGACCGGGGCATCCTTCAGTCTGCAGGCGATGCTCTGTCCGCTGCGCCATACCAGCTAGGGCTAAAGTTTTTGTTTTCTAAAGGTTTTTTTTTTTTAATTCCCGTACAGAAGTACATTTATAAATTAAATATATTTTATTTTCTTCTTAAGCAATTAAGTTACTTGACAAAATCCAATTCACTCCCCCGCCTTACCGCCCCCCCCCCCAATATTGGCCAGTTACCACATTAATATATATATATTGATTTCAGAGAGGGAGAGAGATATGAAAACATCAGTGATGAGAATCATTGATCTGCTGCCCCTTGCATGCCCCTTACTAGGGATGGAACCCTGATCTGGTTCATAGGTCTAAGTTCAACCCATGGGCCTGAACTCACTCTTGAAGCCAAGTATATTAAACTTAAAAATATAGATGGTAAATATTAAAATCTCAATATTGCTTGCAAACATTAAAGTTTGTTATATATATATCCATTTAAAATCATGGGTCTAAATCATCCATTTCACATTTTATCTTATTTTATTTTTTAAAAAATATTTTATTGATTTTTTACAGAGCAGAAGGGAGAGGGATAGAAAGTCAGAAACATCCATGAGAGAGAGACATCGATCAGCTGCCTCTTGCACGCCCCCTACTGGAGATGTGCCCACAGCCAAGGTACATGCCCTTGCCGGAATCGAACCCGGGACCCTTCAGTCTGCAGTCTGATGCTCTATCCACTGAGCCAAACTGGTCTCGGCCCATTTCACATTTTAAAACGGAATTGCAAAATTATATTAAATTCTCTCAAACATTGTAAATACCAAATCAAATAGATGGTTTTCAAAATATAATGGAGAATATTAATGCTATGACTTTGTTACTTCATTCTTTCTATAGTTAATCCTAAATATTCCTGGGGTTACAGGTGCTTATCTGCTAAGGTAGGGGCTTTCAAAGAAGCAGAATCCACTAATGGATTGCAGGGTTTAGACATTCTTGGCCAGCATTAAAAAAAAAAGGATGACAGAGAATAGGAAATAGTAATAAGGGGTATTGGTTTGTAGAACTTGTTTCAGCTAAACATACATCTGTATACAAATATGTATACCTTAGTAAACATACATAGTATATGTGTACATATAGAAATACATATGCACACACACAAATATGTATAATTTCTGTGGATTAGATTGAAGAGTTACTGAGCTGGAAGCTAACATATTTGGATAAATAACTCTGCGTCTGAGTCAAAGCATGAGGACCAGGAGCACTGATGTACAAGGGGAGGAGAAGATGAATGTTTCAGCTCAAGCAGAGATAGGACCAATTTATATTTCCTTCACCTTTTGTTTTTTTCTGGCACTCAAAGGATCAGATGATGCCCATCCACATTTGGGAAGGCTAATTCACCAGTTCAAATGCCTATTGTATGCCAGGTATTTCTAGTTGCATGGGTACAGTAGTAAGCATACCAAGTCAGTATCATCATGGAGCTTACATTCTATGGGGAGATTAAAAATCAAATAAATATGTTGATAAGTATTAAGGAATGTTGCATTGTTTTTTAGAGGACCTCAGCGAAAAGATGACATTTGGACAGAGATCTTAAGAGAGTAATGCAGAGATCTCAGAGAAAAATAAAAACATAACCCTTGACCTCTGATTTCAGAGACTTTATAATCCTGGAAGAATGAACATAACAAAGTGCTGAAATGAAGTAGTATGAGAGGCAGAGCAGAAGGTAATTTGGTGGTGGGGGGGGGGCATGCTCCCTAGGAAGACTTTATGGCCAGAGGGGTTTTAGGTATTAGAAGAATGTGTAGGCTGTTAAGAAATGAAGGAAAGAGAGTGGAAGCAATAGCCAGAAACAAGAGAAGAACCTGCTAGAAGTGTAAGAGCCATCCTGGTCAGTAGTTGCAGAAAGACTGAATGATCTAGCATGTAAAATCTAAAACAATCCTTAAATGAAGGCAGGATGGATTGCTTGATCTGATGAGACTCTTACTCTTCACTAAACAGTGTTTGGTTGGAGATTAATTTGGAGATGATGCTCCAGCTGAGAAAATGTCCTTCATGGGCAGCAGGTCTGAGGGGGGCTGTGTGTTTCCAGGCATGTTCGGGACAACAGCTTTACAGCCATGGGGCACCTGGGGCCTTTTCTTTCTCTGTGTTGATAGGACTGTGTACCCGTGGGGAAGGATCACACACTGTAGCATCCATAACTCTTTTACTTAGCCTAGTCTATGGCTCACTGTGTCATTTTGGTATAAGTTAACTCAGAGTTTTTACTTTGAACAATGGCAATGCTAATGGGGACCTATGGAAATGGAATGTGCTATAGTCACGGGCCACACAAAGACTTACCTACATATGACAGTGGTATACCATATAGCCTAGGTGTGTATTAAGTTACACCATCAAGGTTTGTGTTAAGTGCACTCTATAATGTTCTCACAATGACAAAATTTCCTAAAGTCCATTTCTCAGAACTCTCCTTGTGGTTAAACTGAGGATGACTGTTTAAATTCCATTGACTAGTTTCAGGCCTGGTGACTCAGTTGATTAAAGCATGATCCAGATAGGCCAAGGGTTTGATCCCTGGTCAGGGCACATACAAGAGTCAGCCAATGGAGAAACCAACATGGCGGCAGAGGTAAACACACAAACTGCCTCGCACAACAATTTAAAAACTACCACTAAAAGACAAAATGGACGTCATCCGGAACCACAGGAAAGCTGGCTGAGCGGAAATTCTACAACTAGAGAGAGAAAAAAGCACACGGAGAACCAGAGGCGCTACAAAAGGCTGAGGCACAAAGACACACGTGGAGAGGACGGGCAGCTGATGGGTGGCTGAGTGCCTGGCTGGCTTTCTCTGGCGGAAGGAGACAAAAGCTCCCGACTATGCTGAACCCCAGTTCCGACTGCACTGAACCCCAGTTCTGGGCAAGACCCTGGGGACCTAGGCTCATGGCGGGGGGGCGGGGAGAGGGGGAATCTGAACTATTAGGTGGAAACTCGGGAGCCCCGAAAGGCAGAGGTCTGGAGGTGTGTGCGTAAGTGCGCACAGAGAGGACTGACTGTTGAGTGTGCTGCTGGCTTTCTCTAGCAGGAAGGAGACAAAAGCCCCCGACTGCGCTGAACCCCAGTTCCCACTGTGCTGAACTCCAATTCTGGGCGAGAATCTGGGAATCCAGATTCATTGGAGAAGAAACTGGATTGTCTGGCAGTGGGCAAAACTTGAGGGAGGCTCTTTCTCTGAGGTGCTTGCAGTAATTACCGGGGGACACTGAGACCCAGGGGCCTCTTAGGGCGGGACTGATGAGAAGCCAAGACTGTCTGCTCAGCCCTGAGACTCCGCCCCATCCAAGCTGAGCACAGAGGCTTTTGCAATTTTACAAGTCTTGTCCCCTAAGGCTGTCTCCAGCACAGAAGCTCTCCTGGTGCAGACACAGCTGATCCTCACAGCAAATTGGCGTGGAGGTCAATTCTTCCCAGTGATACCAACAATAATCAAGATTTAACCACAACAAGGCTGTAGACACAGTCCACAAAGGGGTACACCAAGAGTGTCCACCTCAGGTAACTGGGGAGGCCGAGCCACTGAGCCATAAAGACATCTAGCACACAAAGCTAACCTACTGACTCAGGGAAGCAGCGAAAATGCGAAGACAAACAGATCACAAACGAAAGAAATGGAGGGAAAAAATGACTGAATATAGAGTTCAAAACCATGGTTATAAGGTTTTTCAAGAGTTTCCTAGAAAAGGCCAATAAATTTAGCAAGACCTTCGAGAATATGAAAAAGGACCAACTAGAAATTAAACATACACTGACTGAAATAAAAAATATTACACACAGACCCAACAGCAGACTAGAGGAATTTAAGAATCAAGTCAAAGATTTGAAATACAAAGAAGCAAAAAACACCAAACGGAGAAAAGAAAAAAAGAATCCAAAAATTTGAAGAAAGTGTGAGAAGCCTCAGGGACAATTTCAAGCATACCAACATCCGAATTATAGGGGTGCCAGAAGAAGAAATAGAGCAAGATACTGAAAACCTATTTGAAGAAATAATGACTGAAAACTTCCCCCACCTGGTGAAAGAAATAGACTTACAAGTCCAGGAAGTGCAGAGAACCCCAAACAAGAGGAATTCAAAGAGGACCACACCAAGACACATCATAATTAAAATGCCAAGAGCAAAAGACAAAGAGAGAATATTAAAAGGAGCAAGAGAAAAAACCAGTTACTTACAAGGGACCATCCATAGGACTGTCAGCTGATTTCTCAACAGAAACTATGCAAGTCAGATGGGAGTGGCAAGAAATATTGAAAGTGATGAATAGCAAGAATCTACAACCAAGATTACTCTACCCAGCAAAGCTATATTCAGAATTAAAGGTCAGATAAAGAGCTTCACAGATAAGAAAAAGCTAAAGGAGTTCATCACCACCAAACCAATATTATATGAAATGCTGAGAGGTATTCTATAAAAAGAGGAAGAAGAAGAAAAAAGTAAAGATAAAAATTATGAACAACAAATACATATCTATCAACAAGTGAATCTAAAAGTCAAATGAATAAAAAATCTGATGAACAGAATAATCTGGTGAATATAATAGAATCAGGGGCATATAAAGGGAGTGGACTGACAATTCTCGGGCGGAAAGGGGTGTGGGGGGGTTGGGAAGAGACTGGACAAAAATCATACACCTATGGACGAGGACAGTGGGGGGGAGGTAAGGGCAGAGGGTGGGGTGGGAATTGGGTGTAGGGCAGGTATGGGGGAAAGAGGAACAATTTTAATAATCTGAGCAATAAAGATTTATTAATTTTTTTTTAAAAAAGTCAACCAATAAATACATGAAAAAGTGGAACAAGTCAATGTTTTCTCTAAAAAAAAACCTATTCTTTTAAGAAAGGAAATTGCACGAAACAACCACAAGATGGCGGCGGTTTACACATTTTGTGATTGAGACAGTAAAAGGCTTCTAGCAATGAATTCGTTGGCCCTTTTTTCAAATGTGAAAAGAAGCCCTGCAAAAGTCTTTGATAATGAATTACCCATATATGCAACATTTCTTTGTTTAAAATATTTTTTTATTGATTTCAGGGAGGGAGAGAGAGACAGAAGCACCAATGATGAGAGAGAACCATTGATTGGCACGACTAAATGGAACCATGACCTTCGGGTTCGGCCGCTGAGCCACAGTGGCGGGGCTGCAGCGTTATTGCCATGGACACAGAAGAATGAAAGGCATCAAAGGAAGACCCTCTAGCCCAGTGTTCCTTTTTTTTTTTTTTTGGCTATAGCTTCTGAAGCTCAGAGTTGATTAGAATTATAGGATATAAAGAGGGGGAAATGGGAGAACTAAGATGGCGGCAAAGGCAAAACACCTATCTTGCCGTCATAATCAGCAATTTTAATACTACAACTTAACGAAAGAACAAACACCTTCCAGAATCACCAGAACGCTCGCCGAGTGAAAATTCCACAAATAAAAGTGAAGATAAGACACTGGGACTCGGAGGAGCGGCGGCGAACAGCGTTGAAAGATTCGCACAGAGAGAGGTTTGGAGTGCGCGCCGAGGAGAGGGCAGGCGGCTGAAAACCGGCCAGTTTTCTCGAACGGGGGAGACAAAGGCGTCCCACTGGACTGATTCTCCAGCTCTGGGCGAAGTCCAGAGAACCCACTATCACACAGGGTGAAAACTGGACAGTGGGAGGGCACGCCGAAGCTCGGGTGCTGCCGGGTCTCCCGGCTTGTGGAGAAGGCAGCTTGCGCGAACAGCTCGGCTGCGTGACAGCGCAGAGAGCGCACCGCGACTTGCCTCTCATTCGGAAAACCGTCAGACTGCTTTGTTTTACGACCCTGGGTGAGACATTGCGCATGCAGACTCATTTTGGGAAAGTCTGAATTCCCCGGCAGCCAGTGGAGCTCGGCAGCGGCTCTCTCTCAGAGGTGCTGGCGGCCATTGCCCCCGGCACAGAGTCCCCAAGGCCGCATAGGGCGGAGCTAACACTGTCTGCTTGGCCCGGAGACTCTGCCCATCCAACCTGAGCACAGCTGAGCTTCACAGACAATTGGCCTGGAGGTCAACCCTCCAAGTGTTAGCAACGATTAACTGAGCTTAACTTCAGCAAGACTGTGCAGCCGATATCCACCTCAGGTAACTGGGGAGGCTGAGCCACTGTCCCTAGTAGGAAGTCTACCACACAAAGCTAATTGACCAACTCAGGGAAGCAGCCACCATGCAGAGACATGGAAAGAAATCAGATGTGAAAGAAATGGAGGAAAAAAACGACTGGACATGGAATTCAAAACCACGGTTATAGGGTTTTTCAAGAGGCTCCAACAAAAGGTCGAGGCCTATAAGGAATTAAGCGAGACCGACAAGGAAATGAATGAGTCCTACAAGGAAATGAAGGAGACCCTCAAGGATATAAAGGAGACTCTCAAGGATATGAAAAAAGACCAACCAGAAATTAAGCATACACTGACTGAAATAAAAAATATTATACAAAGACCTAAAAGTGCTCTGGAGCACCCCAAGAACCAAGTTCAAGATTTGAAATACAAAGAGGTAAAATCCACTCAGCTGAAAAAGCAAGAAACCAAAAGAATCCAAAAAATTGAAGATAGTGTAAGGGGCCTCTGGGACAACCTCAAGCATACCAACATCCGAATTATAGAGGTGCCAGAAAAAGCGAGAGGCCAAGACAATGAAAACCTTTTTGAAGAAATAGTGACTGAAAACTTCCCACACCTGGTGAAAGAAATTGACTTAGGAGTCCAAGAAGTGCACCGAACCCCAATATATAGGAACCCTAAGAGGACCACACCGAGGCACATCATAATTAAAATGCCAAGAGCAAAAGACAAAGAGAGAATATTAAAAGCAGCAAGAGAGAAACAGTTGGTTACCTATAAGGGAGCACCCATACGACTGTCAGCGGATTTCTCAACAGAAACGATGCAGGCCAGACGGGAGTGGCAAGAAATATTCAAAGTGATGAACAGCAAGAATCTACAACCAAGATTACTCTATCCAGCAAAGCTATCATTCAGAATTGAAGGTCAGATGAAGTGCTTCGCAGATAAGAAAAAGCTAAAGGAGTTCATCACCACCAAACCAACATTATATGCAATGCTGAAAGATATTCTTTAAGAAGAGGAAGGAGAAAAAGGTAAAGATGAAAATTATGAACAACAAATACACATCTATCAACAAATGAACATAAAAATCAAGTGAATTGATAGGCTGTTGAACAGGATAGACTGGTGAATATAACAGAGACATGGACATAGAGAGGGAATGGACTGACAATTCTTGGGGAGAAAAGGGTTGTGGGAAGTGCAGCAAGAGACGACAAAAATCTAGCAACAATGGGAGAGGACAGTGGGGAGGGGGAGGTGAGGGTGGAGGGTGGGATAGGTACAGGGTAGAGGGAAGCTATAGGGGGATAAAAAGGGGAAACAATGTAATTAATAAACTGAACAATAAAGATAAAAAAATAAAAATTAAAAAAAATTAAAAAAAGAGGGGGAAATGGGATATATCTGTATTACTATCAACAATAAAAAATATAAAAATATATGGTAAAAGTTTTGTTCAGTTGATGCTGTTTGTGTTCATAAGCTGAGTCTTAGGATATTTGATCTTATCCACACCTGTGATAATATTTGTTATTTATCGATCACTTAGCATAATGCTTGTCACTTAGTTTTACATGTGTCAACTGGTTGAATCACCAACAGAATTTGGAGGTTGGGTTTATATGGTCCTTATTCCAGATATGACTTGGTGATGGAGATGTCTGTATGCTATATTTACCTCATGTGCCCCAACCATGAGATTGGGCCTCTCTTTACATTTTTTTTTTTGCACTTCACTTTTTTTTTATCTTTATTGTTCAGTTTATTAATTACATTGTTTCCCCTTTTTATCCCCCTATAGCTCCCCTCCACCCTGTACCTATCCCACCCTCCACCCTCCCCTCCCCCTCCACACTGTCCTCTCCCATTGTTGCAAGATTTTTGTCCAGTCTCTTGCTGCACTCCCCACACCCTTTTCTCCCCAAGAATTGTCAGTCCATTCCCTCTCTATGTCCATGTCTCTGTTATATTCACCAGTTTATCCTGTTCAACAGCCTATCAATTCACTTGATTTTTATGTTCATTTGTTGATAGATGTGTATTTGTTGTTCATAATTTTCATCTTTACCTTTTTCTTCTTCCTCTTCTTAAAGAATATCTTTCAGCATTGCATATAATGTTGGTTTGGTGGTGATGAACTCCTTTAGCTTTTTCTTATCTTTGAAGCACTTTACCTGACCTTCAATTCTGAATGATAGCTTTGCTGGATAGAGTAATCTTGGTTGTAGATTCTTGCTGTTCATCACTTTGAATATTTCTTGCCACTCCCGTCTGGCCTGCATCGTTTCTGTTGAGAAATCCGCTGACAGTCGTATGGGTGCTCCCTTATAGGTAACCAACTGTTTCTCTCTTGCTGCTTTTAATATTCTCTCTTTGTCTTTTGCTCTTGGCATTTTAATTATGATGTGCCTCGGTGTGGTCCTCTTAGGGTTCCTATATATTGGGGTTCGGTGCACTTCTTGGACTCCTAAGTCAATTTCTTTCACCAGGTGTGGGAAGTTTTCAGTCACTATTTCTTCAAATAGGTTTTCATTGTCTTGGCCTCTCGCTTTTTCTGGCACCCCTATAATTCGGATGTTGGTATGCTTGAGGTTGTCCCAGAGGCCCCTTACACTATCTTCAATTTTTTGGATTCTTTTGGTTTCTTGCTTTTTCAGCTGAGTGGATTTTACCTCTTTGTATTTCAAATCTTGAACTTGGTTCTTGGGGTGCTCCAGAGCACTTTTAGGTCTTTGTATAATATTTTTTATTTCAGTCAGTGTATGCTTAATTTCTGGTTGGTCCTTTTTCATATCCTTGAGAGTCTCCTTTATATCCTTGAGGGGCTCTTTCATTTCCTTGTAGGACTCATTCATTTCCATGTTGGTCTTGATCATTTCTTTGCAGCTCTTGTTTATATCCTTGAGGGTGTTGTTCATTTTCTTGTAGGACTCATTCATTTCCTTTGTGGTCTTGCTTATTTCCTTATAGGCCTCGACCTTTTGTGGAGCCTCTTGAAAAACCCTATAACCGTGGTTTTGAATTCCATGTCCAGTCATTTTTTTTCCTCCATTTCTTTCACATCTGATTTCTTTCCATGTTCCTGCATGGTGGCTGCTTCCGTGAGTTGGTCAATTAGATTTGTGTGGTATACTTCTTACTAGGGACAGTGGCTCAGCCTCCCCGGTTACCTGAGGTGGATATGGGCTGCACAGTCTTGCTGAGTTTAAGCTCAGTTAATCGTTGTTAGCACTTGGAGAGTTGACCTCCAGGCCAATTGTCTGTGAAGCTCAGCTGTGCTCAGGTTGGGTGGGCGGAGTCTATGGGCCAAGCAGACAGTGTTAGCTCCGCCCTATGCGGCCTTGGGGACTCTGTGCCGGGGGCAATGGCCGCCAGCACCTCCGAGAGCAAGCCGCTGCCGAGCTCCACTGGCTGCCGGGGAATTCAGACTTTCCCAAAATGAGTCTGCATGCGCAATGTCTCACCCAGGGTCGTAAAACAAAGCAGTCTGACGGTTTTCCGAATGAGAGGCAAGTCGCGGTGCGCTCTCTGCGCTGTCACGCAGCCGAGCTGTTCGCGCAAGCTGCCTTCTCCACAAGCCGGGAGACCCGGCAGCACCCGAGCTTCGGCGTGCCCTCCCACTGTCCAGTTTTCACCCTGTGTGATAGTGGGTTCTCTGGACTTCGCCCAGAGCTGGAGAATCAGTCCAGTGGGACGCCTTTGTCTCCCCGTTCGAGAAAACTGGCCGGTTTTCAGCCGCCCGCCCTCTCCTCGGCGCGCGCTCCAAACCTCTCTCTGCGCGAACCTTTCAACGCTGTCCGCCGCCACTCCTCCGAGTCCCAGTGTCTTATCTTCACTTTTATTTGTGGAATTTTCACTCGGCGAGCTTTCTGGTGATTCTGGAAGGTGTTTGTTCTTTCGTTAAGTTGTAGTATTAAAATTGCTGATTATGACGGCAAGATAGGTGTTTTACCTTTGCCGCCATCTTAGTTCTCCTCTTTACATTTTTCAAAATAATACTACATTGAAGAATAAATTATCTGATACAGTATTGCAGACAGCTGTCTTCAATAGAAATCCTCAGCACTCAAAAACAAGCCCAGTTTACAAAGTTGGTTGGTACTCATGTACCTGGTGATTTTGCCCTTAAAGATTATATTTCAGTTTTTGTTCCCTAGGAACTAAAAGGGATAAAGTGCTTACCTGCCCTAGTCTTAGGTTTTAAAAGTATCACTTGGAAACTGTTGTATCACAAATCAGCGAGCTGGACAAGATGACTTAATGAGCTAATTAGGAGTCATCTTTATTGCACGCAGGTTCAGAGCAGATGACCTCTGTCAAACTCTGAACAAACTCAGGAGGGAGTGTTTCCTTTTTATATTCTAGTTCTTTGTGTGAGTTATTTTTGTAGACAGCTTGTAACTTTGAGTACATATATCTAGCAAACACCTGTCGTATCTATACAGACAACTTGTAACCTTGAGTATCATATCATATCTATACCGACACCTGTAAACTTGAGTAACATGTCTATACAGACACTTGGCATCAATGTCAGTGTGTAAGTTAGATGACTAACTTGCAGGGTCAGACAATTAAGTTTATCGTTTCTATTCAAGCAAAAAAAAAAAAAAACACAAAGTTATTTTACAGTCTAAAAATAACAGAATAAGAGACTATCTAAGAATAACATAGTAGTTCAAACAGCAGTTTTCCAAAGGAGAGATTATTCTGCTTCAAAACAACACATGGGATTTTAAAATATTCATTTGATAATCTTCGTCTTTTATTGGGAGGTTTTATTACATTAACATTTATTTGATTTTTAGAGAGAGAGGAGGGAGAAAGAAACATTGATGATTGAGAAAATCATCAATCGGTTGCTTCCTGCACGGCCTCTACTGGGGATCAAGCCTGCAACCCAGGCGCGTGCCGTGGTGGAGAATTGAACCAGGGACCTCTTGGTTCTTGGGAAGCTGCTCAACTGCTGAGCCACACCAGCTGGACAGCATTTGTTTTGATTCCTGAAACACTAGTATTTTAAATCCTCTTATATGCTTTCTATTGGAGTAATTTTTGTTGTTTCTTTGCCTTCCTCCCGCCCCAATCCCCCTCCCCCCTGCTTTCTTGGAGGTACAATGAACCTAAAACCACTTTAAAAATTTCCACTTGAGCCGAAACCGGTTTGGCTCAGTGGACAGAGTGTTGGACTGTGGACTGAAAGGTCCCGGGTTCAATTCTGGTCAAGGGCATGTACCTTGGTTGCGGGCACATCCCCAGTAGGGGGCGTGCAAGAGGCAGCTGATCTATGTTTCTCATCGATGTTTCTGACTTTCTATCCCTCTCCCTTCCTCTCTGTAAAAATCAATAAAAAAAATATATTAAAAAAAATTTCCACTTGAGTTTTTTGGAACACACAGTTGGTATGGGAATTTAGATGCTTTGTGTGAGGACTGTCTTGTAATATAAATTTCTCAAGGGAGACCTTTCTCTACTACCAAGATCAAGAGAAATAAATGTTTCTTTATGCATGCAGGTTTATTTCTAATTGTTCCTTACAGAGCCTGAGGAACTTTGATGCTGCAGCTTTGGGTGGGGTGCTACAGAGCATATTGGAAATGACTTCACTGAATTGAGGATCACCAGTGTAGTGGGTGCTGTTGGTACCCTGCTCAGGTCCCCTCCCTGGCTGGTGCATCACTCCCCAGTTTCTGTGAATGTGCAAGTTATGGGAAAATCAGGTGCCCAACTTGATCTTCACCAAAAGTGTGTTCCTACTTATGTGATTCTGTGTGCAATGGAGCTCTTTATGGACATTGAGCATGTAATTAGAAAGAAAGGGTCTGTCTGCAAAAATAGCTTCCACCAGATAAAATTCAGTGTCTGTTTTCCTTTTCCCCAGTAAGGAATACACAGACAAACTAGGGTAATGTCACTAAGACACTAGTTATAATTCTCTGGTAAATTGTTAAGTGGACTTTCTAATTCAGATAATTTCAGGTGACTGAAAGAGAGAACGAAGAGGTGGAAGAGGGAGAAAGGAAAGAGGGGAAAAAAGGAAGGACAGGAGGAAGAAAGATGGTCTTCATGCTTGATGGTCCATGGACAGGCTGCTTAGAGAAGTTTTAAGACGGAGTGAACGGGAAGCTCAAACCGGAGAATACAGAGATGATAATCTTTAGAGTGTTCTCTAACAACATGTGTTACCTGTCAAGCCACACCACATCAACACCCTCCTTCTCTTACCTATGCCTTCTCCCTCCACCCTTCTCCCTGCCTCACTGGAAGCTTCCTATTGCTTGAGGAGCCACCATTAACTAATCCTCTGATGGATGTCTTTCAAAAAACCAAAAAAACAAAAAACCTTTGGAGTTAGAGGTCTTGTAGCTATTTGAATTAGGAAACATTCTGTTAAATATGTTCAAAAATTCTTTGTTAATCTCCCTATAATTCAAGAGACGCAGCCTAATCCTGCCTTTCAGTGTGGACTAGACTTGCTGATTCAGTTCTCATGAGTAGAACATGGTAGAACTGATGGTGTAACTTCTGAAACTAGGTTATAGAGGTATTGTGGCTCCCCCCTTGCTCTCTCAGATTACTTGCTCGGGGGAAACCAGCTGCTATGTTGTGAGGACACCCCACCAGCCCTATGGAGAGGTCCATGTGGAAAGTAATCAAAGTTTCCTGTTAATTGCAGCGAGGAACCACCGCCTCTTGCCAACAGCCATGCTGTGAACATACCTTCCAGCCCCAGACAAGTCTTTCAATGGCTACAGCCCTGCCCAACACCTTGACTGCAATACCCAGCACCATAGCCGCCCGATTAAGCCACTCTCGAATTATTTTCATTTTATTTTTGAATTACAGTTGACATCCAGTATTATTTCATATTAGTTTCAGGTGTACAGCATAGCGGTTAGACAATTCTATAATTTCTGAAGTGATTCTCCCAATAATCCAACTACCTAGCTGAAACCCTACATTGTTGTCACAATATTATTATCGTTCCCAAATTCTTGATCCACAGGAAACTAACAGTAGGAGATAATAAATGTTTATTGTTTGAAGCTCTTACATTTTGGGGACAGTTTGTTGTGCAGCAATGGAAAGCAAGTATTCCCTCACATAAAATTATGCATCCCCAGAACAGGATAATTTGTGTTTGTGGTGGGTGTTTGGGTATATTGATAGCCATTAGAAGCCTGACAGGAGTCACTGCCAGGAGTGATGCCTGAGGCCTCTCTGTTCCCTTCCCCAGGGGCTGGCACCATCCCCAGGCAGGATGACCTGAAGGCCAGGTATCAGCATGGTGGCCAATGTTGGGTCTTACAGTCCTGATTCATAGGATTATATTCTATTGATTCTTATGTTGAAGTCTCAGTTTGGTTAGTTCGAAACCCGGGTGTATTCTCCAGAAGAAGGGATATGACGCACAAACATTTTTGGATTAGGAGGTTGAATTTCAGTTCCAGGAAGATGGGGCATCAGCCATATCTTAATTTAGTCTTGCCTGAAGAACTTGGGAGAAATAATTTATAATTTCTCTCACTCCATCCCAGGTTGTGTGTGAAGTTTTGGAGCTGGGCTGGGAAAGGGAAGGAAGTTGGAAATTATTTTAATTGTATAGCTTATGAAATCTCCATCAGGACTTTGCATGACTTGCAGGGTGTGGGGATTCTCCTGAGAATCTCTGGGGACTTGATTGGGTGGTGGTTGAGGGACAGGACTACTTTTAGGACGTGCAGAGACATGGAGTGAGAATGTCCCTTGATCCTGAAGCCACATGCTCACCTGAGTCTGGGGGCACCAGGTAGGAGAAAGGAGGGAACTGCCAGCAAGATACCTGACTATTGAAGAGTCTTATATTGTGACTGTGCTGAGCCTTTGCCCTTGCTGGGAATACCTTCTCAATGGTCTGGCCTCTTGACTTATGCTGCCTGGAGACATTTTGCACAGAACCCCGTGATGCTAGTCAAGGGTGGGGAACATCCAGCCTTCGGGCCATGTAAGGCCTGCATAATCAGTTAGTCTAGCCCTGTCAAGACAGTAGGAGTGAGTTAATTAAATATTTGACCAAATACAGCAAGCTAATTTTAAGGTTGATGGTTTTGTATGGCCCTCGAATGATGTTATAAATACTCAGATGGCTCTGGGCAGAAAGAAGGTTCCCTACCCCTGCATGAACACCATGGTCAAGGCAAGGCTCTGCATTATACCCTTTGCAAAACTCCCCAGAGACCATCTTCAGCTTCTCATATACAATAAACAGGCTGTCACATTCCTTTTATAATTTGGTGCATGAGAAAGATTTTTCTGTCCTGAGCAATCTTACATTTCCTTCAATTAGATAAGAAGGACTATGTTACTCCCTCATTGCCTTGCTGCTAGGAGGCTCCAGTGTATTACTGGTGCTTAATGGCATCAGCTCCCCCCCTCAGACTAGGTTCTGGGTTACCATCTTCCCACTCACCGTGGCTGGACTTGGGTCCATTTAGTTTTATTTTCATTAGCTTCTTGTACCTTTTATTCTAACCATCTCACCTCCTCTGTATAGAGGTGATGACCAGGATATGGCCCCTGTGCACCTTCCTCCCAGTTGGTGCAGCTGGTAGAAACCTGTGTCTCAGCATGGGTGCCAGGAATAGTCTATGATAGTGGTCGCAGCCCTACCCCCTTCTCCCAAAGCCTGGAGCCAAGGGAAGCCACCATGAGTGCAAGGTCCAGAGCTACCTACGCCAAGATACTGGGAAGGACAATTATGGGGAGACAGGAGGCTCAGCTCCCCTAAAGGGCAGATGAAGCCATGGCCTGAGAGTAATCAAAATCCCCACATTCCATAAGAGGAGAGAGGAGAGAAAACATTTATTTGGGCATGTGAGCTGGTAGGACTCGAGGTTCAGCCCCAGGAAGGGGCTCTTCTGAGTCCCTGCTGTCAGTGGGGAGGTCTCTGAGCACTCCTTCTAGAGGCTGACCTCCCAGGATGAGTCTGAGGCCCGGGTTGGCTAGAATCTGGTCTGATGCCAGGAGGCCGAGATATAGGGGGGTGACTGGAGGCAGGCAGCATGGTCCTACTGGCAGAACTGGAGGTCCCACGGCCCTGCGCCTTCTTGTTCAGGGTCTGGCTTTGGCTGGCAGAATGAGGCATGGTGCCTGGAAAAAGAACCAAGACAAGGATGAGGATATGAGAGATTTTGCTACAGTATGTATGTGTGTGTGTATGTGTGTATGTATGTATGTATGTATGTGTGGATTTATTTATTTATTTATTGCTATGGAATAGAGCCCTCTGGAGCTATCCTGTTCAGGATGTAGATTTCAGTCCTATTTGGTGATTTGAGAAAGGTCAGATCACCCCAGGCCTCCGGGGACACCTTGGCCTAGCCTTTGCATAAACAGATGTGCTGGAGGAATATGATCTGCTGGCTGGACGACTAGAATTTGAATGCTAGCCCTAAGCTAGACTCTCTGGACCTGGTTTTCTTGAGTATAAAATTGGGATAACAACAACAGCCTCACAGGTGGCTGCCAGGGTCAAATATGATGATGGACGGGGCTGTGTAAACTGGAATCAAATCCCATTTCCAGCTCTTTCACATACTTGTTTCCTTCCCTTTCCCTAACTCCAAGTGAGGGGCAGTTACTGGCTTGTTCTTTACCAGACCCAGTTTCCATCATGGATGGGCGTGGCCTTGACTGAAGTCTAGGCTTTGATGTGCACCCCTTCCAGGCCTGTGTTCTAGGCTCTTCCCTTGCACCACAGGTTGGAGGCAAGCGCGTCACGGGATGGAAGGAGCCAGGGTCCCCGCATCCTCACTTGGGAAGAAGGTGGCCATCAAATCGAAATACCCAATTTAAACATTATTTTGAGTGAGAAGTAAACTTTTATTGTGTTTGAGCCATCAACTGTTTGGGGCCGGTTTGTTCCAGCAGCTAAGGTCGTTCTGGTGAATACTTCAAGGAGAGACGCTAAGTGAGGGCGGCAATGAGACCACTGGGATTTTCCAGACTCAAGGCTGACCGTCTTCCTAAGCTCCCATGGGTATATTCAGATAACTTTCTTTTTTAAAAGCAAAAACTGCAGTACTGATTTAGTCAATATTAAATTAAGAGAGCTTTAGATATGTAACAAGAATTAAAATTTGAAGAAGGACAAGCTTTAAAACAGCAGCCAGTAGAAAAGGGAGGTGAAAGAAGTGGGTCAGGAGGGCAGGCACGTTGAGATTCTGGAGACGTCTGACAACTGATAAACCAGGGTAAGTGTCTCGGCTTCTCATGGAAAACATTTCGCACGCCTATTTTTCTTTCCACTCACTCGTCTAACAGTGTTCCAAAACACCCACCCACTTTTTGTTTCGTTGGTGATACAACAACATAGTATTGCATTTGCTCCATTTTCTGACCTGTGTGGAAAAGTTGGGTGATTTCAGGTATTCTCCTCAGCTTCACAATGATAAGCTGCCAGTCAGCCCCTCTCCTGCACGCCCCGCACAGGCCGTGAGGCCCTCGATGGGCTGCGGGTCCATCGGGTGGTCAAGGTCTGCAGCTCCACACATTTTGGGAGACGCACCAGGGACAGATTCTATTCTGACACAGGCTTCTTGTCCTCTTTTTGCAACATCCCCTGGTTTACTTGTGACTTTTTACTGTCCAGTGGTAACTTGTCCCATTCCAATATCAACACTCGAACTAGAATACTTGTTGTTATTCATTAAAATGTGTATAATTGATTTTAGAGAGGAACGGAGAGGGAGAAAGAGCCCACAACCTGGTGTGAGCCCTGACCGAGGATCAAACCAGTGACCTTTCGGCGCACGGGATGATGCTCGGCCGAGCCCCGCCAGCCAGGGCACTATTATTCTAATATCAAAGTGTTTGCTGGGGATGTACCTGGGTGCCCTATTTTTCCTAACTAGAGGATCCAAAGAATTGAAAATAAACTAACTGATGGAGGATTTTCATCTTGCAGGGAAATACCATTATATGTTTAAATTCTCATTTCTTTTTCTGATAGTTTTGCCTACATGTTCTAAAAGTATCAAATAATGTCTGCACTAAAAATTATAACTTATAAACTATCAGTCGTCTCTTGTGCATCTTGTTCAATTCTCACACCAAAGGCCAAAAATCACAGCATCCTGGCACTGTTTAATTTTAAAACAGGGACAATCCTTAGAAAATGGGATCACCTCAGAGATGGTCTTTCAATTTGACCTTGTCTTACTCCCAAGGTGGAGATAGCTTTTGATTAGTCTCATCAGAAGCCCTGTGACACTTTGGAACATGTAGCTATTTCTTATCCTTTTATTCTAGATATTCTAGTGTTTTCTTTTTAAAGATAATACAAACATGTAGCTGCTAGGTGCAAATCTCCCTATGTGTCCTTCAAAGAAATCATTCAAAACAACATAGAAAACAAATACCTTCCTCACCCCTGGGCAGCTGTGACCCATGACAGCTGACACTCTGAGCATCTTAAAGCAGTGTGGTGGGACCAATAGTTCTCAACGTTGGGTTAAGTAGCCAGACATTAGAAGGATGTGACATGGGAACTAACAGACTCAGGAGAGAAAATGAAGAAGACAAAAACCACTCCAGAAACAACTAAATTACGAAGAACAGAAAGAAGAAAAATTACCACAGAAGACTTGGAGGGTAGAAATGAGTGAGACAACCATACAAGACAAGCAGTGCTATTTCCCCATGTTACAGAGGCCACTTGTGTTCGTCGGTCCTTTCTCTGTGCCAGGAATTCTGTAAAGCACTTTAACACATGATCCATTACATTTTCACTACTGCATGAGGTTGGCACTATAATTCATTCTTTTAAAAATATATATGTATTGATTGATTTCAGAGAGGAAGGGAGAGGGAGAGAGAGAAACATCAATGATGAGAGAGAATCACTGTTTGGCTGCCTCCTGCACCCCTCCCTTCCACTAGGGATTGAACCCCCCCTCCCTCCCACTGGGGATTGAACCCACAACCCAGACATGTGCCCTTGACCAGAATCAAACCCAGGACCCTTCAGTCTGCAGGCCAACCCTCTTATCCACTGAGCAAACCAGCAGGGCTATACTTCATTCTTATTTTCACTGACCCAACTTCATACAACTAATAATCACCCGAATTCTGATTTCAATCCCAGATCTGATTTCACAACATATACTCTTTACACCTTTCCATGTGGCCTTGTAAAAACTAATCATGACACGGAATTTACCTGCTTTGGTGGCATTTTTGGAGCTGTCTTTCGCTGTGTCTTCGGAATCTCTGGCAGTGGCTCTGTCTTTGACAGATTTGTGGCTCTTCTCAACTTCACGGAGCTGCAGGAAAACATTAATGGTTGGTCTTGTCCAGGGAAATGGGTGGTGAGATCTGGTTGGCAAGGACTCCACCTTCAGTTCTTGGGAGCTACCTTAAATCGCCTGTTATTAGTCCTCATGACTGACTGCAGGGGGCAGCAGAGCTCAGTTTTGCATAGCGTTTGAAGGTGCACCTGGCTCTGGAGGCTGGAAGCCCTCAATGGAAGTTCAATGGTTTTCTTTATCTGGGCAAAGAGACCAGTATTATGGTCTCTTTCCTTAAAAGATTAAGGAAATGGGATGTAGATGGGGAACCGGCTGTGAAGCAGATGTAGAGCCATTGAGGAAGCAAGGAGGACAGTGCCCAGAGAAGGTTTTCCATATGTAGGAGGCGAGGATGAGGGAACTGAGAGAATGGAAGAGAGCAGTCTGAAGCCAGCTAATGTTGAGAGAGGCTGCCTGAGCTTGGAGGAAACTGCCAAGACCTCCTAGGCCACAGGTGACAGCAATATGTAGTTTTCTAAATTTTATTTTAAATCATTATTGTTCAGATTATTACAGTTGTTCCCTCTTTTTCCCCCCTCCCCCATAGCTCCCCTCCACCTGGTTCCTACCCCACCCCATGCCCTTACCCACCCCACCCCATGCCCTTATCTACCCCCACTGTCCTCATCCATAGGTGTTTGATTTTTTTCCAGTCTCTTCCCCACCCCTTTCTGCCTGAGAATTGTCAGTCCACTCCTTTTCTATGCCCCTGATTCTATTATATTCACCAGATTATTCTGTTCATCAGATTTTGATTCACTTGTTGATAGATATGTATTTGTTGTTCATAATTTTTATCTTTACCATTTTTTTCTTCTTCCTCTTCTTACCTTTCAGGATTTCATATAATACTGGTTTGGTGGTGATGAATTCCTTTAGCTTTTTCTTATCTGTGAAGCTCTTTATCTGACCTTCAATTCTGAATGATAGCTTTGCTGGATAGAGTAATCTTGGTTGTAGATTCTTGCTATTCATCACTTTGAATATTTCTTGCCATTCCCTTCTGGCCTGCATAGTTTCTGTTGAGAAATCAGCTGACAATCGTATGGGTGCTCCCTTGTAAGTAACTAACTGTTTTTCTCTTGCTGCTTTTAATATTCTCTCTTTGTCTTTTGCTCTTGGCATTTTAATTATGATGTGTCTTGGTGTGGTCCTCTTTGGATTTCTTTTGTTTGGGGTTCTGTGGGATTCCTGGACTTGTAAGTCTATTTCTTTCACCAGGTAGGAGAAGTTTTTGGTCATTCTTTCTTCAAATAGGTTTTCAGTATCTTGCTTTCTCTCTTCTTCTGGCACCCCCCATAATTTGGATGTTGGTATGCTTGAAGTTGTCCCAGAGGCTCCTTACACTATCTTTATATTTTTGGATTCATTTTTCTTTTTGCTTTTTCGTTTGGTATTTTTTGCTTCTTTGTATTTCAAATCTTTGACTTGATTCTTGTGATCCTCTAGTCTACTGTTGGATCTCTGTATATTATTCTTTATTTCAGTCAGTATATGCTTAATTTCTGATTGGTCCTTTTTTATATCCTTGAGGGTTTCACTAAATTTATTGGCCTTTTCTAGAAAATTCTTGAAAAACCTTATAACTGTGGTTTTGAACTCTATATCCAGTCATTTGCTTTCCTCCATTTCTTTCATTTGTGACCTGTTTCTTTGTCTCCACATTTTGGCTGCTTCCCTGAGTTGATAGAGTGGCCTTGTGTGCTAGGTGTCCTATAGGGCCCAGTGGTGCAGCCTCCCCAATTACCTGAAGTGGACAATCTTGGTGCACCCCTTTGTGGGCTGTGTGCACAGTCTTGTTGTAATTAAGCCTCAAATGTTGTTGGTATCACTGGGAGGAATTGACTTCCAGGCCAATTGGCATTCAGGATCAGTTGTGTCTACAATGGAAGAACTTCTGTGCTGGAGACACCCTTATGAGGCAAGACTTGCTTCAGTGGGTCTTTGGTGCTCACTGAGTCTGCCTCCTGATTGTGTCCCTTATGGATCTGAGAAATTGTAATCTGGATGGTCCTACTCTGACCCTTGGATACAATGGCTCTTGTATCTCCATGAAATTGCTAATTTAGCCTCTGCCTGAGGCCATCCAGCAGGAGCTACAGAAAGATTTGCAGATTCCTCTTCTTTGTTTGGGATTTGGAGGTGCCCAGATGAGGCCCAACTGTGAAGCAATGCAAGCTGCTGTGGGGCCTTGGTCCTTCTTTTGGATGTTCTGAGCCTCTCTGCCTCAGTTGCAGTTTGATAGATAAGTTTAGATTTCAAAGGACCAGACCATTCATATACAAAAGCCTCTGCACACAACATGGATATGGCGGAGTCTCAGGGTGGAGCAAACAGCAATGGCTTCCCGTCAGCCCACCCCCTGGTCTCAGTGTCCCTTGGTAATCACTGCAAGCACCTCTGAGAGAAAGCCGCCTGCTGCCAGACAGTCCAGTTTCTCCCTGTATGAGTCTGGGTCCCCAGAGTCTCACCCAGAACTGGAGTTTAGAGCAGTCGGGAGCTTATGTCCCCCTCCAGATTGAAAAAGCCAGCCACGTACTCTCTGAACATGCACTTCTGTACCTCTGCACTCCTCTGAGTCTCAGTGTGCTTTTCTCTTCCCTTCTAGTTGTAGAATTTCCACTCTGCCAGCCTTCCTGTGGTTCTGGATAATATCTGTTTTGTCTTTTAGTTGTAGTTTGGAAGTGGTTGTGCAAGGTGGCAAGTTCAGATGTTTACCTATGCTGCCATCTTGGTTTCTCAGCAATATGTAGTTTTGACAACACTGTTTTCTTTAATACTTATAGTATTAGTTTTAATCTATAGGAATTATCATGGTTATTGGTTTTATGATATGTGAACATTGGTTGAATTCATTGAATCTCTCTAGTTCTTCAGCAACCTCTCAAAATGTAAGTAATTATTGTTGTAGATACCCAAATATCCCGAGAATGTAAATGCATGCTGTTGAATCTCACAGGGTGCTACCTGTCATACAGATATTTTTGGCTTTTGATTCAGAAGAAAGCCACTTAGAGCACACAACCGGGTTCACAGAGCAAATCAGCAAAACTCAAAAACATGACATAATTTTTACCTTCCGGAATGAAACTCTCAACAGAGTAATGAAACTCGAGACAGACTCACCGCTTGGATTTTCTTCCTCAGTTGGGCATTGGCGCGGGAAAGGGTTTTGGAAACCGAGTTCAGGTAGTAGATGGCCAGGCTGTAAGAGAAAAGCATCCTCCTGTGGGACAGCGGCCTTGGAAAGTGACAAGAGCGGGATACTTTTCCCGAGAAACCGGGGCAGGCTTCCTGGAGAAAGGTCCTGGACAGCCCTGCTCTCTCTATCTGGTGGAACGTGGATATGACCTACACATTTCTACCTCTAGAGTGCTCAATAAAGGAATCATTCCTCTTATGGAAACCTGAAGAGGTGGGGGAGTAGCAGGGTTTCCTGTCTGCAAAAGAAGCTGCTTATGTTTCCTGGGCACTGCCCCGTGCCAGGCTCTGTGCGCCCACTGGTTTTGATGAAACTCCATGAAGTAGAAATGATGATTCCCATCTTTACAAACCAGTATCCTGGGAGTCAGAAAGGTTAAGTGATTTTCCCAAGGCCAGCCCTCTATTAGTGCTCCTCAGAGCCAACATTTGAAGCCAAAGCTCTTTTCACAATCATCAAGTATGGAGAGAGGCAGAGCTGCTAAGTACCTGCTCCAAGTTAGTCCAGAAACACAACTGCAGATGCCCTGGAGGTCCCCTGCTCAGTTGACCCCTGCATGGATGGAATTTCTTTTCTGAGTTGCCGGTTTTCAGCATCAGGTTCCCACTGGCTGACTTTAGGACTGGGTATCCTTTGGGGTTATAATCTGGGCTTTCCTTTCACAGGACCTGCTGGAGGCTATGACCTGGACTGTACCACCTGAGAACAGAGAGGCCACTTGGGTTGGGTGCTCAGCCAGCCTGTTAGCTGAGAGCTTTTCTCCATGAACTTCAAGCCTTAGCCACTTCCCAACCTTCCTCTCATGTGGGCCACCCATAGCTACTTGAGTAGAGCCTACAAGCTCTCTCCGTACAGAGAAGGGAGGATGGGTAAAGAGATCACTCTCTGTTTTGGCACTTTCTCGGCACCAGGCCTTGCCCTTTCTCCTATTAACAGCCCATTTGTTAGGGAGGAGTTGGAGGTCAGACAGGATAAAGTGTTTATGGGTGACTGTGTTCCCTCCTGAAGTTGCCTGCAAAGGTCAGGTTTGGTGTCTGGGTTCCAGAATCTTTTCATAGGGTCCAGGGCAGTCCAGGTTGGTATAGCATGTCAGCCCTCTTTCATGCCAGGACTAGAAGCAGATGTTTGGAATTGAGGTGTAAGGAAATATACCTATTTTGGAGAGCAGTTTAACACTAAAGAGAACAAAAAAACACATACCTATGATCCAAGTTAGAAATTCCTGTCTGCAAAAGAAGCTGCTTATGTTTCCTGGGCACTGTCCCGTGCCAGGCTCTGTGCGCCCACTGGTTTTGATGAAACTTGGGTTGGGTGCTCAGCCAGCCTGTTAGCTGAGAGCTTTCTCC
The DNA here is from genome assembly GCA_027563665.1 of Antrozous pallidus. Lineage (NCBI taxonomy): Eukaryota > Metazoa > Chordata > Mammalia > Chiroptera > Vespertilionidae > Antrozous > Antrozous pallidus. Next base: position 32,475,433 of record CM050518.1, read on the forward strand.
ATGAACTTCAAGCCTTAGCCATTCCAACTCCTCTCATGTGGGCCCAGTCCTAATTCCACACTCAAAGATCTCGAATGGAGACATATATGTACAAGGAGCACATTTACAATAGCAAAAAAGTAAAAGCAACCTAACTATGTCTATGAGGAGAAATGAATGAACTGGTTCATTTATACATACAATGGAACATATAGCAATATTAAAATCTGTGCTCATGTATCTACATGGATAAATCTCCTAAACATAATGTTGAGTGAAGAAAACTATGTAGTATGACCATTCATGGAAAATTTTAAAGTCATAAAACAATAGTACATACACACTTGATGAAAGTATCAAAATAAATATGAGAATGATTAAAGCTAATCAAAATAGCAGTTACCTTTGGATAGGGAGGGAGAGAAAAGGATTGGGGAGAGCTTGAAGTGTATCTTTTCTTAAAAAGACAGATCTGAAGCAAATATTGCTAGATGTTAACATCTAAATTTGTGATCACGTACATGGTTGTACTTTTCTGTACATTAGTAATATTTCATAATTAAAAAACACATGACAACAATAGATATTTATAAAGAAAAAACTAATATTTTCACTACTGTATTTTTGACGAGGTAATTCAAATTTAGGGCTCTAGCTTCCTGTCTTCTTTTTCCCTTCCTTTCCCTAGTCCTTCAAAGAGCTTTCATTGTTCTCCTACTATGCCCTAGGTGTGGGGCTGGTGTTGGAGATACAGAAATACTCAGACCCACCCACCATCCTAAGGGGTTTCTCAGCCCCTTAGAGGGATAGTGATGAATGAAGGAGCCAGATGTTCTAGGGCACAAGATGCTCTGTGGAGAAGTCCCATGGGTCCTGCAGGGGCAGGCTAAATCAGTCCCTAAGGTTTCTCAGAGACTCAGGGCCAGCGGGCTTTGATATCTCTAGTGAATGTTTAGGAGGGTGTTACAGACACTATCAGCGCCCACCCATATGCCTTGACCCCTATCTTTCAATATGCTTCCTGAAAACTTGCAGCTGTCAGTACCTTTACCTCTGTGCCTGGAGCTTCCTCTGCAGCTCCCTGCACAGAAACCATTCTCCCTGGGAATATTCCTGGCCCATATTGCTGGTCAATGAACCAACACCTCTCCCTTCCCGAGATTTCCAGCAGCATTCAACCAGTGACTGATGGGAGCTGGTGTGCAAATGCCCCAGATCCCTAACCTTGAGTGAGGTAACTCTGAAGCATACTGTTTTCCAGAATTTTCCAGTAGGACCAACATCATCCCAATGATAATAAAGCAGTTTCCTGTTTGTCTACCTTACTCTCTCCCCCCCCCCCCCCCCCCAATCACTTGCATTTGAATCCTTGTCTCAGGATCTGCATCTGGGACATCCAGACGAAGCGGGCAAGAAAGACCAGCTAAGGAAGTTTCAACTGTGAAGGGGAGGTTTCAGTGAGGCCGAGCCAGGGGCCTTGGCTAACTTACAACATCAGCAGGATGGCTGGAATGATCAGGCCTGGATTGGCGATGAACGCAAAGATCTTGCCCAGGAAGGTTGGAAAATCATTTTCAACGGTCTCTTGAATGACATCATACATTCTGTTTTTCCCACTGGAAAGAGGAGGACACATTACGGCGTGCTGCAAAGCTCACACGGCTCACACTGTCTGATGCCCTCCCAAAGCTGCTGCTCACCATGAGCGGGAGGAAGCTCAGATCTGCCCCTAATGGACTGCAAATAAGAATGCCCCCCAAGGGGCTGCCCTTTTGACTCGGGATTATAGCCAGGTCAGTGCTCTCACAACTTCTCAAACTACATTGGCCTCCTGCATCTGACATCTTATGGGTGTTCACCTACACTCTCCTGGGGGGAAATTGCCTGTAATATAGCTATGGGACTGACACAGAGCTTCCCATGCATGGGAATTGTTCTCTAAAGGCTGACGTGATAAATGATATCATGGTGCCTCTCGATTTTTTACTATCAGGCTCTTTATAGAAAAGGTTAGCTGACCCCTGGTGTAGATAATACATCTTACCTCATAGCATTGTGATGAGTACCAGCTACCCCCAACTTGGGCAGGACTCAGGCTTAACAAACTTGCATGTATGCTTTAGTATGGATTTGCACACTCTTCTAAGCACTTTACAAATAATAACACATTAAATCCTCAAAACAACCCTTTGAGGTAGGCCCGACTGTTATTTCCATCTTATAGGCATGAACCTGTGGTATAGGGAGCTAAGAAAGTTGCTCAAGATGACCCAGCTGGCAAGTGACAGAGCTGGTTCTAGAATCTATGCTCTAAATCAGAGGGCTGGCAATTCTTTTCTGAAAAGAGATAGATAATAAAGATTTTAGGTTTTGTGAGCCAGAAGGTCTCTGTTGGAATTACTCACTTGTGCTGTGGTATCGAGAAAGCAGTTGTAGATTATATGTAAGAAAACAGGTTTGGTATTGTTCCAATAAAACTGTGTTTATAAAAGCAGGTTGGTGGTCTGGATTTGGTCCAGGGGCTACAGTTTACCAACCCCTATTTTTAACTATATGCTGTGCAACACTGCCCATTTCATTCATTTATATTGCCCATCTGAAACGAATCTAAACCCTGCAATCCCTCCATGTAAAAGTGAATTTCTGTGAAGTGAAGGGTCTAGTTTAAGCATGGACGCAGGGTTCTTTTCTAGACAGTGGGTATAAAGCTGCGAAAAAGGAAGCAAAAATCACACCCTCATGGAGCTTATGTCCTGGTGGAAGAGACAGACAACAAACAAGATTAGTCATATAGATGTGAGTAAGGATATGGAATAAGCAGAAACAATGGTAAGTTTGTGTGTGTGTGTGTGTGTGTGTGTGTGTGTGTGTGTGTGTGTGTGGCATTTTGGTTAGGGTCTCCAGGGAAGGCCTCATTGACCTCTGAATAAAGACCTGAAGTAAGTGAGAGGAAGCTATGAAAATATCTGCGGGATGAATGTTCCGGCCATTGCTGGGTTTGATCAGAGGAGTGACAGGAAGGAGGTGGCAACCATGCTTCCTGCTGAGTTCCATTTTCAGGTCCCTTCCCCTGCCATCTGGGTGGAGGCTGTCAGGGCCTCTCAGGGTAGCAGATGAAGCAGGTGCGGCAGCTGGTGAGGGCCTGCCTGGCACAGGCCCATGCACTGGCCTCCTGCCTGGGGACAGGCAGGCAGCCTCAGCAAAGGGGCACTGGCATTTGCACCCAGAGCCCAGCCCTCCAAACCTTGCTCAGGAAGGCTTCCATCCCCTGTGCCATGTGGTTCTCCTTGCAGCCTGGCATTCAGGCCTTCTACTCTACATCTAGGTCACCCTCCTCCCCCTTCCTTCTGTCTGAACCTCTGATCAACCAGATTGTAGTCTGTTGTGAGCGCTCCTCCTATTCTCTCATTTGAGCTTCCAGGACACTCCCCGTGGGGCACTAACTACAGGGCTGTATTTAGCTAAGTCCTTTATAAACTAAGCAGCATTTCCCAAAGTGTGTTGATCCACACTGGTAGGCAGGGCAGGGACTGGGGTGAGGCTCTGGGGTGCACAATTTAAGGAGGTATATTCACTCTGAGGCTTGTGCAAATGCAGGGTTGGCACGTCACCCTACTCCCGGCCCTGGATGGGTGTTGCATGAAGAAAGGGTCTGTGGCCAATAAAGATAGAAACATTAGCTTGCACATCTTATCTTACTGCATGACTCCTCCAAGCCTTTAGTACAGGAGCTGCATCGAGCATTTCTGAGTGAGAAGGTGGCAGATAAAAGAGTCAGCATGTTCCAAATTGCTTTAACCACAGACTCCTTTTTATGGAGTAGAGAGAGGGCTTTCTAGAAGGTCTCACATTTGGAAAGAGAGCAGTAGATGCACAGATTTCTCAATGTACCTCCTTATATAATTATTGATCTCTTTATACAATGTCCAGTCTCTTAAACTAGTCTGATGTATACCCCGAACCCACAGTGCTGGCAAATGCTCTCAAAACATGGAGTTCCAGTCAAGAGTCTCAGTAGCTGCTTCACATTTGAATGGCGCCTGTCAATACTGTATATGATCATTTCATCTTCAGAATACTGCCTCCTCCTACCCCCACCCCCAACCCTGTTCCGTTACGAATCCATATGTTACAAGGTTAGAACTGTGCTATCCAATATGGTAGCCATTAACCATATGGGGTTATTAAAATTAATTCAAATGAAAGAAAGTTCAAAAGTCAATTTCTCGGTCCTCACTTCAAGTATTCAACAGCCACGTGGCTGGTGGCTACCATATTGGATCGTGCAAACACAGGACATTTCCATCATGCAGAAAACTGCTGAGCAGCACTAATGATTTGCCCAAAGCTCCATGGCCTTTTGCAGGCTGATGTGCCACCGGAACTAGAATTCTGAGCCACGGCTCTCTGAGCAGACTGTCTGGGGACGGGGAAGCTTCTCTCACGCAACCAAGGCTGTGCACCTGAACGGCCCGCAGTCAAAGGAGGGCGGGAGGGACATGATGGTGTAGGCCACCGGCAGGAGGCTGAGGAAGAGCACCAGCAGCAGGAGGCCCATGTAGAAGTTGTTGGATCGGGAGGCTTTGAACACGCGCTCGTGGGGCACGTTGCTGCTCATCACCGCCCAGCACTGGAAGTACATGGAGGTCAGCAGGCGCAGCACGTTGATGCCCACCAGTCCTGGCGCATAGAAGGAGCCCATCCTGGAGGGGCAGAAGCACACAGCTGGTTGGCCTGGCAGCAGGAGGGGCCAGGGTGTCAGAAGGAAATGGAATTGACGGTTAGGGAAGAGGCCCCGCCTTCGCTGCAGGTCCCAAGGGAAGGGGCTTCCCGTTTGACCAGGACATTTGTCACCACACAATGCTCAGGAGACACTGAGCATTATTGCCTCCGCACCAGGCATCTAGCAACTTACCCGGCCTCCTGTCCCTTTCTCCGTGGTCTCCCTAAAGTAACAGTACTGCTCAGAAAAGTATTTGAAGAGGTCTCAAATTAAGAGAATTGGACATAGACTTGCACTGAGCCACTGGCATCTTGAAAGTCTTTGGTTGAAGTTATACAACCTCCTCTAACTCCCTCCTCGGAGGAAGAAGTTCCTTAATTCATTTATCTCCCTCCTTCTCTCCTTTCTCTCCTTCCTTCCCTTCTCTCCCCACTTTTCCCTTTATGCCTTCTTCCCACTCTCCTTCCCCTGTCCCCCTCTTCTTTTTGTTTTCCCTCTCTCCACTTCTTCTCTTCTTCCCTCACTACGCCCACCATAGCACAGGGGTGGGCAGACACTGCTGGTTCTCATCTAGTCCCACCCCCTGTGTTCCACGCGAAAGGAGGGAGCTCCAGCTAGCTGAGACGCCAAGCCTGAGGTTCCAGTTCCGGACTCCCCAAATGAGGTGATCCCCAGATGAACTAGGTAACTCACCAGATCATGCCTTGATTGAAGATCAAACCAAGCACATTTCCACTGATATCAAACTCAGCATACGAAGGCTGCCGAGAGGTAAAGGCGGAGAGAGGGGGGAGGAGAAAAAGGACACATGTTAGATGGTGTTAGCCAGACACTACTACCGGCCACTGGCCAAGCCAGGGCCTCTCCATCCCGAAGAGAGAGGAACTGCTGATTCAGGGTTCTGCTTCTTTAACAGACAGGGGGTCCCCCCAAAGCGCATACACACTTTAACAGCTGATAGCTCAATTTAAAAAATGAAATGTACTTTAATAAACACTGCCTTTATAATTATTCAAAGTGTATGTTTTTTTTTTGGGGGGGGTGGACACCCTTCAAGTTTTAAAGAAGTAGTTTGAAGTACTCAAAGTGGAAAACTTTTTCAATGTCCTTTTCAAGAATAAAATGTGAGGGTTTTACCACTTAGGGCCTGTGGGCTGACTGTGTACTCTTGAGAGGACCCTGGTCCCCAAAAGAATATGTTACCAATGCTCTTATCAGAAATGCACCTTGAAATTATAATCAAGGGGTAATTCTAATAAATAATGGAAATGCAAATGATCAAACGAGGACTTTGAGAGGAAGCTTAAAAAAAAAAAAAAAGTAAGTCACTCCCCTAATTCTTGTTTCTCCTTCTCATCATTCTCTAGTCTTAGAGCATTCATGGAAAAGAAAAAAGCTGAGCTAGATACATATTTTCAGCCTGACTCAGAGTATGGGGGATTTATGAAGTATTTGAAAGAATACAAATTTGTGAGCACTGGGGAGTCAGAGTCCTCATAAAACATAGTTAAACCTACTTCCCAATTTGCCTTCCAGGAGTGGAGATAACAGGTTACAGGAATGAGAAGTTAGGAGAAAGAAAAAGGAAGGTCAGGCAAGCATGCATCAAAGGAGGAAGTATGTACAAATCTAAACACAAGAAGGTTAAATCTTGGGAATTTACAATTTAACATTTAAAAATATTTTTTAAAACTTTTTTTATTGCCCTGGCCAATTTGGCTCAGTGGATAGCGTGTCAGCCTTCGGACTCAAGGGTCCCAGGTTCAATTCCAGTCAAGGGCATGTACCTTGGTTGTGGGCACATCACCAGTAGGGAGTGTGCAAGAGGCAGCTGATGTTTCTCTCTCATCCATGTTTCTAACTCTCTATCCCTCTCCCTTCCTCTATGTAAAAAAATCAATAGAATATATTTAAAACAAACAAACAAAAAAACTTTTCATCTATTGAGTTTTGTATTTGCTTAGAAAAATTTGCTTCATCTCAACATTATAAGTTTTATATTATACTAGAGGCCCAGTGTATAGATCTGTGCACATTGAAAAAAAAATTAATTAGAAGAAATATTTTGGGGGATGTTGGCTCCAGGGCATGTCCGGGCCTTCTCATCCAGTCCTGATTGGCTGGACCCCAGTAGCAAGCTAACTTACCAGTTGGAGAGTCTGCCCCCTGGTGGTCAGTGTGTGTCATAGCGATTGATTGAACAATCAGATACTTAGCACATTAGGCTTTTATATAGAGAGATATACTTTTTTTTTTTTTTAGAAAGTTATGACTTCATATTTTGATGTTTAAAAATTTGATTCTGCTGCAATTTATTTATTTAGGTAAAATAAGTGAGAGATATAGTTTCCTTTCCAATGGTTAACCAGTTGTCTCAACCCATTTGTTATATAATTCTGTGTTTTCCTACTGGTTTGAAAGACTCCCTGTATTGTTAATTAAATTTCCATATTGATTGTGCCTATTTTTGGACTTTCTATCTTATCTATTGATATGTTTGTTCATCCCCTAGTACCAGTTTAAATCTCTTTAGCTTCAGAGCTTTGCTTTTTAAAAATATTTTAATCTTTATTGTTCAGTTTATTAATTACATTGTTCCCCCTCTATAATTCCCCACCACCCAGTACCCATCCCACCTCCGCCCTCACCTCCCCACAACTGTCCTCTCCCATAGGTGCATGATTTTTTTCCAGTCTCTTGCTGCACCTCCCACACCCCTTTTCTCCCCAAGAATTGTCAGTCCATTCCCTCTCTATGCCCATGATTCTGTTATATTCAACAGTTTATTATGTTCATCAGATTTTTAATTCACTTGATTTTTATATTTATTTGTTGATAGATGTGTATTTGTTGTTCATAATTTTTATTTTTACCTTTTTCTTCTTCCTCTTCTTAAAGAATATCTTTCAGCATTTTATATAATATTGGTTTGGTGGTGATGAACTCCTTTAGCTTTTTCTTATCTGCGAAGCACTTTATCTGACCATCAATTCTGAATGATAGATTTTCTGCGTAATCTTGGTTGTAGATTCTTGCTATTCATCACTTTAAATATTTCTTGCCACTCCTGTCTGGCCTGTATAGCTTCTATTGAGAAATTCGCTGACAATCATATGGGTGCTCCCTTGTGGGTAACTAACTGTTTTTCTCTTGCTGCTTTTAATATTCTCTCTTTGTCTTTTGCTCTTGGCATTTTAATTATGATGTGTCTTGGTGTGGTCCTCTTTGGATTCCTATATATTGGGGTTTGGTGCAGTTCTTGGACTCCTAAGTCAATTTCTTTCACCAGGTGGGAGAAGTTTTCGGTCACTATTTCTTCAAATAGGTTTTCATTGTCTTGCTCTCTCTCTTTTTCTGGCACCCCTATAATTCGGATGTTGGTATGCTTGAGGTTGTCTCAGAGGCCCCTTACACTATCTTCAATTTTTTGAATTCTTTTGGCTTCTTGCTTTTCCAGCTGAGTGGATTTTGCCTCTTTGTATTTCAAATCTTTGTCTTGGTTCTTGTGGTCCTCTAGAGTACTTTTAGGTCTTTGTATAATATTTTTTATTTCAGTCAGTGTATGCTGAATTTCTTGTTGGTCTTTTTTTCATATCCTCATAGGTCTTGTTCATTTCCTCGTAGGTCTTGTTCATTTCCTTGTAGGTCTCAGCCTTTTCTAGGAGCCTCTTGAAAAGCCTTATAACCATGGTTTTGAATTCTATGTCCAGTCGTTTTTTTCTTCCATTTCTTTCACACCTGATTTCTTTCCATGTCTCTGCATGGTGGCTGCTTTCCTGAGTTGGTCAATTAGCTTTGTGTGGTAGACTTCCTATAAGGGACAGTGGCTCAGCCTCCCCAGTTACCTGAGGTGGATATGGGTTGCACAGTCTTGTTGAAGTTAAGCCTAGCTTATTGTTGCCAGCACTAGGAAGGTTTGACCTCCAGGCCAATAGGCTGTGAGGTTCAGCCATGCTCAGGTTGGATGGGTGGAGTCTCTGGGCCAAGCAGGCAGCGTCAGCTCTGCCCTATACGGCACCTGGGTCTCTGTGCCGGGTGGTAATGGCTGCAAGCATCTCTGAGAGAGATCTGTCGCTGAGCTCCATCCGCTGCCAGGCAATTCAGCCTCTCCCCAAATGAGTCTGCACACCCAATGTCTCACCCAGGGTTGTAAAACAATGTAGTCTGGTGGTTTCCCGAACAAGAGAATAAGTCATGAGTCCTCTCTGTGCTGTCACGCAGCTCTGCTGTTTCCAAGTTTATGTGCACTCTCCACCAGCTCGCCCTCTCCCCAAGCTCGCAGACCCTTGCAGCGCCCGTTTCAGCGTGCCTCCCACTGTCCAGTTTTACCCTGTATGATTGTGGGTTCCCTGGACTTCGCCTGGAGCTGGGGAATCAGTGCAGTGTGGGACACCTTTGTCTCCCCCGTTCGAGAAAACTGGCCGGGTTTGCAGCCGCCCGTCCTATCCGCTTGTGCCTGCATGGCTCCAAACCTCCATCTCCGCGCATATCTTCAACGCTGCCCTCTGCCGCTCCTCTGAGTCACAGTGTCCTATCTTCACTTTTATTTGTGGAATTTTCACTCAGCCAGCTTTCTGGTGATTCTGGATGATGTTTGTTCTTTCGTTAAGTTGTCGTTTTGAAATTACTGTGTATGGCAGCAAGATAGGTGTTTACCTATGCCGCCATCTTGGTTCTCCTCCTGTTTTTTTTTTTTTTTTTAAGAAACAATTTTATTTGTTGATGTTGTTAATCCTCATCTGAGGATACTTTTCCAATGGTTTTTACAGAGATGGAAGGAAAGAGAGAGAGAGTGATATTGATGTGAGAGAAACACATTGGTTGCCTCCCACACATGGGCTTGGGGATGGAGCCTGCAACCAATGTATGTGCCCTTGACCAGAATCAAACCCTGGATATTTCAGTTCTCAGGCTGAGGCTCTATCCACTGAGCCAAACTGGCTAGGACTAGAGTATGTTTTAATATAAGGGTAGGTCTAATCTCTTTCATTCTGCTGTTCTAATTATTTTCCAGGTTATTTTCACAAGATTATTTTAAAATAAACCTTAGAATTATTTTGAGATTTTGTTGAACTTAATACATTAATTTGAGAGCAATGACATCTTAGCAATGTCATGACACAAAGGTGCCATCGTTTTGAGCACAAGGTTCTTGCACCATTGTTGTCAGATGAGATAGGAAGTTTTCCTCACTGAGGAGGAGTTGAGTAGGCCTGTGTACACGGTGGCTGGTGACTAAAAGAAAAAAATATGACAGTGACCTATAGTTGGGCCCTTACCTGGGCCAGGTACCCTGCTGCCGGCAAGGATGAGGATGACATAGTAAACAGAAGTTGGAGCTTGATTAAGAGGGAGGTCCTTTCCAAGAACAGTGACCACTGGGTGGGCAAGTGAGGTGTTTAGGTAGAGACTCACAGGAGAAATGGGGTCTTGGGTCCTGCCAGATCATAGAACGCCACTTGAGAGAGGAAATGACACACATTTAGAATGAGGAGTCTTCTGGATAGATGGGGAAGAGGAGTAGCCAGGTGAGGAATAAGAATCAAAGAGGTTAGTCAAAGCACAATCCAGAAGACAGAACCAATGGTTACTGTGTTCGTGGAGAGTTTCAGGAATTTCTGAAACATTCATGTCGACATCTGCTCTGCTGCATTCTAAGATTTCATCAGAGTTTCATAAATTAGGAACTGCCATGCCCAGCGGGGGTGGCTCAGTGGTTGAGGGTCAACTTATGAACCAGGAGGTCAAGGTTCGATTCTTGGTCAAGGCACATGCCCAGGTTGTGGGCTCCATCCCCAGTGTGGGGTGTGCAGGAGGCAGCTGGTTAGTGATTCTCTCTCATCATTGAAGTTTCTATCTTTCTCTCCCTCTCCACTCTTCTTTGAAATCAAGAAAAAAAATACTTAAAAAAATTAGGAGCTACCGTTTCCTCTTATCACTTCACTCTGTTTCTGTAGCTTGCACAGTGTGGACTTCGAAGTCTAGTGTTCTTTGTCTTCCCTAGTGAGAATCGATGCTGCTTTGGCATTTCTCTGCTCAGCAATGAAGCGTGTGGTCTACCTCTCTCAAGGCCAAATGCCTCTATTTTCCAGATAAGAATGTCAATTGTTAATTTCTGGGAAAAGGCAGATCAGCACTTAAAGGAAATGCACATTAAATATTTGTCTACTTCACAGAGCAGAGACTGGCATTGACCATCTAGAGAAATGCACAAGATGCCTATGACTCTATCAGAGGGGATGGGTCAAACAGCTTGCTGCGGAATATCTGTGAAACGCACAAATCCAGCCTCCAGGTCCCAGCACCAGCAGTAGTTCATGAACCGGACAAAACACGCCCTCAGGAAGTCCCCCAGCAGGATGGTGATGTACGTTACCAGCATGTCGGACACCGTCAGCCTCACGAATTCCTGCAAGGAGGAGCACAGGAGAAGGGATGGTCAGCTGGACCTTGCCCATCTCTCCCAAATGACTGCAGCCATGCAAACTCCCACCCCCACCTGCATTCTTCTCTGTGACCCTCTGAATTTGGGGGCACAGTGGTGGTGGTACAAAGCAAAGATCCAGGGTTTGAAACATTCTTAAATAGGTCTCAGCTCTATAATTACAAATGGTATTGCTTTGAAATAGTCCCTGAACCGCTTGAAGTTAATAATATTAACCTTGCAGGGTTAATGAGAAGCTTAGTGATTATGTATGCAAATTGCCTGGCACACCGGTAATGCCCAAAGTTTGGCAGTTGTCAGCACAGATGCAGGATCTGAAGGCTTGCCCCTTGTTTCCCCACCTGCTCTGAAATACCAGTGGCCCCAGCTAAGACTGAATCTGATCTTTGTCACCAGGGACAACAGCTGGCTTTCTTTACCTCTGGCTAAAGATTTTTTTCTTGTTATATAGAGAAAATAATGTAGGTTTTTCACAGAGGCACATGGCAAAAGAGGCAAAAATTTATTACTTTTGGGGGAAAATTTAAAGATCTGCCAGATAATATCATAAACTTTAAGACATCTAGTGGATTTGGAATTCCTAGAAAGTCTAGGGTCTGCTTTATTCATTTTTATATTCTCCAAATTGATGAATGAATTATTTCTGAATGAACAGCTGATGAATTTTCAGGGTTATTCCTCAGTAAGAATTCAGGTTTATGTTCTAACTAATAGACAACCCAACATGGGTCAGGCCTGCACGCTGTGCAAGGTGATACTCTGGGGCCTGGGCTGGAGGTGGTGGAGGACATACTGCCTCAAACCCGTTATTATCAACTAGCTCAGAAAGATACAAACTTTTATCAGTGATGGGAACAGTGATGGGCATTGAGGGAGGAGGGCAAGAGAGGCACCTCCCAAGGATGTGGGGCAGGAAATGAGCGACTATAGAGCAGAATATTAAAAAAGAATCATGTAGGTAACGAACTCTCTATGGCCTTCTAAAGAGGATTAGTTTTATTGATTGGACATTCTTTCTCTGTTACACCTTGTGATGAGTTGAATGCAGGAGCGGGGGAAGCTCAGTGGCTCTACACTTTGAAGATGAGGAAGATTTGAAGAACATGGGAATCTGGCCTGGAGGAGGAAGAGATGGTGAGTCTGAGCTCTCCATGAAGGAGGTGGGAAGAAAAGGCCCTTAGACCTCCATGGGCAAGAATAGAGCTTTTGCCTGCGGGATTTGCAGGTGGTGAACTTGTAGGCAGTATTCAATGGAGTATGTGATATCATTCCCTCTTTCATTGAACTTCATCACCTTCAGTTACTAACACTGTTGTTTGATGCTCTATGAGAGTGGATTCTTCAGGGGACTCATGGAAAGGTAATAACCTCTGCATCTCAGTGGGGTGGCTGATGAAGAGAAACCCCATGCCAAGAGATGGAACTGAGGAAGAGAAGGCAGCTGACCTGTGTGACTTCTGAATATTTTAAGTTTTGCCTATGGAGGCCAAGAACACTAGGTTTTAAAATCCACCTTGTGCAAGTTACAGGAATGGTGGTAGAAGTGGATAAAGGGAAATGGCAGTTGTTAATTTTTGAGTCTCTAATAAAAACCATTAATTCTCTTTATAGAAAATTGCACAGATGCACATACACACACATTCCTGAATCCAGTTTTTAGGAGTCGTTCTCCAGGTGGAGAACCTTAGGCTTGCAGTGAAATCTACATTAAAACTCTAAATAAAGAAAAAAATTAGATTAATGAATGAAGCATGTAGAGAAATATATGGATATTGAAAAAATGGGAAAGTGAAAAAGCGGAACTTTGCTAAGAAATACTGACTGGCCATTTTGGTGGCTTAAAAATGGAAACATCAAGAAAAGAATAAAAATAATTGAGAACAAGGATGACTTTTCAGAAGAGCACAGCTACTCACAATGCCCACGGCTGTCTCCCAGCAAGAGCCACGGGGCACGTCAGCAGGGTGCAGGGGTGGTCGAGGGACACTCTCGTTCCAACCCGAGGAGTTGTAATAGTTAAACAGAGTCCAGTGAGTGATGTTCTTGATTGTCTCTTCATTAGAAAGCTGGGACAGAAGATGGAGATGTGGGGTTGGAAGGAACCAGGGATGGCCCAACTGTTTCCGCAGGAACAACAACTATTTCCAGCACATGCCACAACCTTACCACCTCATATCTGCCTTACCCCTCAATGGAGTGGCCCCAAATCTAAACAGAATAAGGAGCAATTGGCCAAAGTCCTTGGGTCTTTTCCATGAAGTTATCTTCCATCCATTCATCCATCCATCCAATCATTCATTCTTCTTTTGAGAATAACTGATTCAGGGTCTATTCTGGACATATGAGGCAGTGGTGACACAGAAGTGAACCAGAGATGGAGCATTCCTCAGAAAATTCAGTCTTATAAGTGACAGAGGTGAACAGTTACAGAGTAGAGTGATAAGAGCTATGGAAAATTTTCTCTGAGGATCGAGAAAATTCACATCAGACCATGGCAGCCAGAGAAGACTTCCTGGGGAGGCAAAGAGATCTGAGCCTAAACTTCAGGGAGGATTAGTCAACTAGTCAAACTTAGGGAGAGGGTGGAAAGAGAGAAGTTTGTCCTGAGGAGGAAATGTGAGGTTTAGAAGGGAGGAGCAGTCTATTGGAGTAGAAGGGAAGCCAGAGATGAGGATAGAACGGTGGGCAAGTGCCAGATCCCATTAGTTCCATGCTTAGAACCTTCTTATAGCTTCCCTGCTAACCTTAGGAAAAAAATCCATGCAGCTCAATAATGAGGAGGTATGGGTAAGGAGCAGGAGCCTCAACATCTGAGCCTTCCCCAGTTTCATTTTTCACGTCTCCCCCTCTACTCTGTTCAGCCATCTTGCAGTTCTCGATTTGCACCAGCTGTTCCCTCTGCTTTTTCCGGTCTCTGCTAAGATTCCTCAGGGGGTGCTGAAGCCCCTCAAACGCACTGCAGTGCTGCCCTGGGCTTGCCCCATTGAAGCATATCCTGCAGCATGCTGTCATGGCTGAGCCTGTCTCCTGGCCCAGAGTGTGAACACCCTCGGAACAGGACTGTGTTTCACTCTCTGCTGTCCCCCGAGGACCTGACACAGAGGGCTCCATAACCATTGGGTGAGCAATGAGGAAAGATTAAGTCAATTATGACGTATCATCTCCGTGGACACTTACTCGACTGGTAAACACTCACGGCAGCTGTGAAGCCACATGGGAAAGGCTGCAGATAAAATATTGAGTACCAGTTGACATGTACAAGATGGGAATAAAGACAACCTAAGAAAAAGGCAGCAAAGAACTGCAGCAAAATGGTTAATGGTGGTTGTCTTGGGTCATAGTCTGGGATTATTTGTTGTTCATTTTATTTTTCTGAGCTTTCCAAAATGTACTTAGCTGATATGACGCATGCATCAGGAGAGTATTATATCTAAACAAGGGATTTGGTGGGCACCAGGGGCTGGGGGAGTTTGTGGTCTTTACCTTGAGGTGGACGTCATCCATCAGAGCCAAGAGGAACGTGTAGAGATTACCCAGAAAGAGTGCAAAGATACGTCCCAGCTGCCACTTCAGCCCAATGCGTGGGTGGTAGTTCTCCAGGGCAGCGATTGTTTCAAACAGAGGGGGACAAAACATCCCAAGCAGGGACATGACAATTTCAACCTGAGAGATCAGCAAAGCCTGAGTTACTTGCCTCATCAACATCATTTGGTTGTTCACCATCTCTGTACCCCAAGGGCCCTGCATCTCCTTCTCCTTGTTGTCCCCTCCTCTGCCTCTGGAGGTGCCCTGGGGTCTCCACAACTTGCTGTGTGACCCTGGCGAAGGCACCAACATGCCCTGAGCAGTTAGCATTTGTCCCACACATCATAATTGCTCTGAAACTGGTTGCCATCATGACTGTTGCTTATTAGTATTGATTGAAAAATAAAAGAAGCAAACTTTCTTTGAGAAGTAAATGAGCTAATCTAGGGGGCACTGCTTTGTGTTCTGTAAAGTTGTGAGCTAGGTAAGAGTCACCGTGATATCACCGTCATCATCTCAGGAGACTGGAAGACAGGAAGCTTATGATTCTGTGGGTCAGTATTTGTATCTAGGCTTAGCTAGATGGTTCTGCTGTCTCACCTGGATTCATTCATGAATCTACGGTCAACTGATGGTTGTTGGCTTCATTCACATGTCTGGTGGTTGATTGGCTATCACCTGGGGTGATGAGATAACTGGGCCATGTCTCATTATTCAGTAGGCTAGTCTGGACTTATTTATTTTTTAATTTAAAAGAAAATGTTTTTTATTGATGTCAGAGAGAGGAAGGGAGAGGGAGAAAGAAATGATGAGAGACAAGCATTGATTGGCTGCCTCCTGCACGCCCCCTACTGGGGATCAAGCCCACAACCTGGACATGTGCCCTGACCTGGAATCAAACTGTGAACTCCTGGTTCATAGGTCGACACTCAACCACTGAGCAACACCAGCCAGGCTGGAATTGTTTGAATCATGGAGGTCTCAGGATTCCCAAGAGAGTAAGTTCCAATTCACAAGCACTTTTCAAGTCTGCTTGCATCATGGTAGCCTCTGTCCCATTGGCTAAAGCAAGTCACATGGCCAAATCCAGCTGGATTCAAGAGATGGGGAAAAAGATGCCACCTCTTCGTGGAAGGAGCTAGAAAATCACATTGCCAAGAAATGTGCATACAAGGATGGGAAGAATTTGTAACCATTTTGCCAACTACCACAGATGTCAAATTTCCAGGAGAGATTTATGGATTCAATATAATCACAATAAAACTTTAATGTGTTTTACTGTGGATCTCCATGAGAAAATCACTCTACCAGATAGCAAGACCTACTATAAATCTACGGATCATGAGTGTGAACTCGTGCAGGAATAGACAAATAGATCAATGGGATAGAAAAGGAAGCCCAGAAACCTAGCCATGTATTAATAAACACTTGATTTATGACATACGGCACTACAGAGCTGTGAGGAAAGAATCACCTTTTTAACAACTGTGTTTAAAAGCTATCCTGACTGACATGCTAATTAAAGCCAGCTCTGTCTAGCTGCAGAAGCCTAATGGGTGACTCTTTGTTCAAGATGTTTGCACTACTAGACTAGAAAAAGATGTAATCTCACTTTCTAAATTAAGTCTTCAGCTGAATGGCACAGGAACTAGTGCAATTTCAGTATTTGCCCCTAATATTCACTTCCATAGAGATGCCCTCCTTACCTCATTCCTTTCATACCAGCTGACGTTCTGCATTTTGGAGAATTCCTGGGATCGCTTCACCACAAAGTAAATGAGGTACCCACTCCCACACAAACAGCAGATGATGAGGAAGTTGGCCAGGATGCGGAGAAATCTTGTCAGGTGAATGTTTTCTTCTTTGTTACTTTCTTGTTCATCCACTATTGATTCCTTAATGTGTGAAAAGGAGATGTGAGGCCAGGAGCCAACAGGAACCATTATTGGGTTCCTGGGATGACTCCTTTCTGTATTTCTTTAAGTGAAATAATATAGAGTGGTGATATTAAGCACTGTTGCTTAAGAAAACCCTGGTCCAGTGTGGGTCAGTTGATTGAGCTTCCTTGGGAGCACCAAAGGGTTGCCAGTTCAATTCCCAGTCAGGATACTTGCCCAGCGTGGGGTTCAGTCCCTACTTGAGGTGTGTAAAGAGGCAACCATTTGATGTTTCTCTGACATTGATGTTTCTCTCTTCTCTCTCTTCTCTCTCTCTCTCTCTCTCTCTCTCTCTCTCTCTCTCTCTCTCTCCCCCCCTTCTGCCTTCCCTTCTCTCTAAAACCAATAAAATCATTTTAAAAAGAAAGGAAACACATTTTGCTGTTTCCATTATTCTGGTCCACATAATGACAGAAGCTTAGATTTATTAAATAATTACCACATACCAGATGTGGGGCTAAACACTTCCCATGCATCTCCCCCTCTTAATCTCAACAACGAACCAATAGCGAAATTACTACTGTATTATTACCCATATCCCAGATACTAAGGATCAGAGAAATTCCAGCAACTGACTGGGATTATTTTAAATCTATAGATCAAATAGATTAAAACAGATTCTTATTATTGAGTCTTCTAATCTAGAGGCTGGCTTTTCTATAAAAAGTTCTGGCTAAACTTTCTATAATAATAAAAGCATAATATGCTAATTAGACCGGATGACCTTCAGGACAAAGCCGCCCAAGCCCCTGGTGCCTGCCCCTGGCCAGAGGGAAGCCTGGGTCCCAGGTGCCTGAGGAAAGCTGGTGCTGACAGTGGGTGGAAGGAAGACCTACTTACGCACGAATTTCGTGCATTGGGCCTCTAGTTTTTAAATAAAAAGCCAGATGGGAAATCCTTTAGGCTTTGCAGGCCATGTGGTCTCTCTCACACTGTTCAGCTTTGTAGCATGAAAGCAACCACAGAGACGATAAAAATATATGGGCATGGCTTTGTTTCAATAAAATCGTATTTATAAAAGTAGGCAGCAGGCTGGCTTTGAACCCTGGGCCATAGTTCGGTGATCCCTATCCTAATCCATGAGGATGGTATAGCTCTCCATTTATTTAGTTTTCAAATCTCTTTCAGCAATATTTTATACTTTTAATGTAGCAATCTTCATTTTTTTGGTTAAACCTATTCCTAGGAATTTTTATAATTTCTATATTATTATTATTATTATTTTAAAATATATTTTTTTGATTTTTTACAGAGAGGAAGGGAGAGGGATAGAAAGTCAGAAACATCGATGAGAGAGAAACATCGATCAGCTGCCTCTTGCACGCCCTCTACTGGGGATGTGCCCGCAGCCAAGGTACATGCCCCTGACCGGAATCGAACCCGGGACCCTTCAGTCCACACGCAGTCCGACGCTCTATCCACTGAGCCAAACCGGTTTCAGCTAATTTCTATATTATTAAAAAATGGAATTTAAAATTATTTTAATTGTTTGCTGCTAGTGTATAAAATATAATAGGTTTTTTATTATTAACTTTTTCTCCTGTACTCATAACTTTATGAAGATGCAATTAGTATATGGTAGACCAGGATGAAGAATGATGTCTCTTAGATACAAAAGTACCTGGAAGAAGATTTTGGCAACTAATTTACAGTTACTGTGTTCAGGTTCAGGTTTAACTAACTCTTCAGGTAGTTAATATACATTAACACACACCATTCTCACAACATGTGCACTGTTATGTAAGTGTATTATCTTGTTTTTTGATAGACTCAGAAGAGAAGCTTTTTCTTTCCCAGATGTTCAAAGTGCTTCATTAGCATTTTATATTATTATTTAAACATTAAAAAAATTTTCTTATTGATTTTAGAAAGAAAGGGAGAGGGATAAGAGATAGAAACATCAACGATGAGAGAGAATCATTGATCAACTGCCTTCTGCACACCCCCTACTGGGGATTGAGCCTGCAACCTGGGCATGTGCCCTTGACCAGAATTGAACCTGGGACTCTTCACTCTGTAGGCTGATGCTCTATCCACTGAGCAAAACTGGCTAGGTTGGCATTGACCTTCTTTGTCTCTTGCTGGTAGGCCAGGGGGAGGAGACAAAGGCTCCATTGACTCCTACCCTGTCCTTGGATGCTCCATCAGAGGCTCCCCATTGCTGTGAGAAGAAAGGGGGGTGGGACTGAGTCAGTTCCTTCCTCTACCCACTGCCAAGCTGACAGGACTC
Organism: Antrozous pallidus; assembly: GCA_027563665.1. Lineage (NCBI taxonomy): Eukaryota > Metazoa > Chordata > Mammalia > Chiroptera > Vespertilionidae > Antrozous > Antrozous pallidus. Next base: position 32,494,272 of record CM050518.1, read on the forward strand.
TGGGGCTCACAAAACCCATGTAAGTGAGTTGCTGAGCCCAAGCCCTGTCCCTGGGGGGTGGATCTGCCATCTGTAAGCACTGGTCAGCGGGCAGCAGCTCACTTCTCCTTCCAGGAAAGGTCAGGAGAGAGGAGAGGGAAGAAGAAAAGAAAAGAAAACATAAAGCAAGCACAGTTGTGTTATAAATCTGATTTCTGCCAGGCCCTGGGAGAAAGTTTGACTGATCAGACAGGAGAAATATTAAACTATCAATAACTCTAAATGGTTTTTACAGTCATGGAGAAAAAAATAAGATGTATAGTGCTTCAGTGTTACAGCTCCTGCCACTGTTAATTTGGTTATTCTCCAGTTTATTTTTATATCCTATCTAATAAAAGAATAATATGGAAATTGACCATCACCCCAGCACATAAGATGGCTGCCCCCATGTGGTTAAAGATAGCTGCCCCCATGTGGACACAAGATGGCCAGCAGGGGAGGGCATTTGGGAAGGAATAGGCCTGCAAGGGAGGGCAGTTGGGGGCAATCAAGCCTGCAGGGAAGGGCAGTTGGGAGGGACCCAGGCCTGTAGGGAAGGGCAGTTAGAGGTGACCAGGCCTTCAGGGGAGGGCAGTTAGGGGTGACCAGACCTGCAGGGGAGGGCAGTTAGGGGCAAACAGGCTGGCAAGGGAGCAGTTATACATCAATCAGGCTGGCAGGGGAGCGGTTAGGGGGTGATCAGGCTGGCAAGCAGAAGCAGTTAGGGACAATCAGGAAGGCAAGCAGATAAGCAGTTTGGAGTCACAGTCCTGGATTGTGAGAAGGATGTCTGACTGCCTGTTTAGGCCTGATCCTACCTGGGCAGTTGGACATCCCTTGAGGGGTCCCAGATTGGAGAGAGTGCAAGCTGGGCTGAGGGACACCCTCCCCCCAGACCCCTCCCCCTGCACAAATTTCATGCTCCGGGCCTCTAGTCTATAATAATAAAAGCACAATATGCAAATTGACCAAATGGCTTAGCAGCGGACTGTCCGGATGACCTTCCAGATGACCTTCTGGACGAAGCTGGGGCTGCGAGGGCCTACTCTGGCATGAATTTCATGCATCGGCAACTCTAGTTTTAAAATAAAAAGAGATGTGTTCACCCTGGTGAACCAGTTAAGGGGATAATTAAGTGTGGAGTTGTACACATAACTGATTCTGCTGTTTCCGTACTTCCAAACCAGGGTTCTCAACTCTTCCTGGGTGTTCTAACCACTTAAGGAACTTTCTAAAAAATCCAATGCCAGGACCCCACCCACACTTATCACACCAGAATCTCTGTGTGGGACTGAGGTTTTTAAAGCTCCTTAGGTGATTCAAACATGGGTAAAAGGTTGAGAAAGGCTACCCCAAAGACATCCTTTTATGCCCCTGAGCCAAAAGCACATCCACAGGGATACAGGCTGGACCAGGCCCCAACAAACATGATTCTCTGACGTGTTAAGAAACAGATGGTGGGTACCAGCTGTCAGCATTTTTTCTCGAAGGCTTGACAGCTGGACTCTTGCTGCTGGTAAAGTTCTTGCCACAGGGTACTTGGAGATCTTATTTGCCATGCCTCAGCTGGGAGAAGTCTCCCAATGACTGGAGGTACACAAAGTCCCCCCAGAAGTGGGAACTACTGGGGGTGGCTACCTTGAAGCTGGTGGTGATGGAGGCATATTTGTTGTCAGCTGTCTCTGAATTGCCGATCAGGTAGTCCCAGCTGGTGAACATCTTGAAGCTGAATGTGAAGTTGTCACTCTCCCCCTCGCTGGTGCTGCCCTGGGTGTTGGTGGCCATCCTGTAGGTGCACAGCACTGGTATCGTATCTGCCTTGTCTTTACTGCGTCAGCCCGAGGGAACCGTGGCCTGAGCCAACCATGGGCACAGGTAGCAGACGTCCGAGGAAGGGAATGAACCATGCAGGTACTTGGGCCAAGAGAGATTGGATCTGGGGCACTTTCCCTTCAAATTCAGAGTCCCCTGGGAGCACCTATGTCAGTTGTGTAATAAGAAGCCTGCAGGACACTGAACCATGCTTTCTTCCCCGATGCCTGATTTCCTGTGGCCTGATTTGCCTGCAAATGTTTTAGAACTCTGTTCTCACAGAGAAACAGCCTCTTCTAATTTATCTATTTTCTTCAAGAGAAAATGTATTTTTTTCTGATGTAAAATCCAATAAGCCTTTAGGCAGCTGGTACTGCACCCAGGTAACAAAGACATCTTTTTCTTAAAGCACCTTGGACCTGCCTTGTTACCCACATATTTCATCCCACCCTATCCTCAACTGCTCTTTGTGGAGTCTCTCTGGGGGTCAGCTCTGTGGGAATCCCAAAATCCAGAGCAGGGGTTCTATCAGACACCGTTTGTGTGTGTGTAAGGGGGTGGGGTGGTGGGGGTTAGGGTGCACTCTCTCTAATTCTATCTTACATGTTGGCCTTTGGGATTTGCTATTCTAGGGGCTTGGCCGGCTTAGTTAGCTTTTTGGTTCATCAGGGAAACATTTCATATCCTTATACTTATCTGGGATAATTGCAGGGAAAAATGTAACCACATGAGGCCAAGAATAAACCCAAGCCTGTCTCTTTGTTTTTTGTTTCTCCTCTCTGTAGCTTGATAGAGCCGGGCAGCCACATATTACCTCATGGTCACTCTTGTGTGCTGGACAGGCTCTCTGATTCTTGCTTTAAGGATTCTAATTAGGCTTTGAGAGTTCTCTATTCCTCTTCTGCAGACTCAGCTACCCCTGCTCTTCCGGGAGAGGTGACCTTTTGTGGCCCTGCCGAAGGTGTTGAGTCCTGGTGGTCAGGTGTACATAGGAGACTGTGACACCCCACCCTGCACCTGCCTTTACTGATTGGGGTCCCCTGACTAAGAAGGCAGTTCATGGGATGGGCCAAAACTTCTTTAGAGAGTATGGATTAACAACCACAGACATAATTAAGACAAAATTAAGAACCACGTCCACTTCTGAACATGGAGACAGGTAGAGTTGGGGCCAGTGAGGACACCATGCATTCATTTAGGCGTATTGTTTATATCACCGTAAGTACCAGGCTGGATTCCCACATGCAAGCGAGAGGTACAGAGGAACAGAAGAGTTTTTTAGAGAAAGCTGAGCTCTGGGGAAAGCAAAAACAGATCTTGCAAACTTTACTAGTCTTACCTTATTCAGTACCATACAACCCACAGTGGCCTTTGGCAGTTCCTGGAACTCACTAGGCTATGTCCTACCTCAGGGCCTTTGCACAAGCTCCTCTTTTGTTTCAAATGCTGTGCCCCAGACTTGCAGCATGGGTGGCAGTTCTCAGCTGCATCTAAAGGAGTTTCTATCCCATTTCACAGAACTTCCTACATTACCCTGTTTATCTGTTATATCACATACGACAATCTGCCTTTGCTTTGTTTAATGTTTCTTTCTGTCTAACCACACCCCCCCCCCAAGAAGGTAAGTGGGCACAGAGTGGCTGTGGGAGTAGGGTGTCTGTATGAAGAAAATTAAAAACCTGTAAATAAGATGGTCATACTTACGATCTAATGACAATCATCAGGCTATAGCCGAACACGCTGACCCCCACCATAAAGTAAGCCATGGGCAGCCTGTACCTCAGCCACCCGATGGTCCTCTGGTCGTTGTAGTAGCCGTAGAAGAGAGCAGAGTATTTAATGTAGCCCTGTGGGACAGCAAACCCAAATGCTCTGGGTTTGTAAGCTCGGCGCAGTCATCAGACACTTCCATTCTACCAGGCATTTCTTTCTCAGGGGCTTAGCGGGAGTCTGAGGGGAGGAAGGAAGAGTTCTGGACACTCTTGTTCTTCCCTTCACTTCCCCCAATTGTTCCCAAGTCTATCCATGTCTCCATGTCTTCCCTTCTTTTCTTTCTTCATTCTCTCTATTTATCCATTATACAGAGTGCAGAGATACAGGACAGAGAGGAGAGTATGGTTAACATTTGGGATAAAACTAGAAATAAGGTGTGTGTGTGTGTGTGTGTGTGTGTGTGTGTGTATGTGTGTGTGTGTGTGTGTGTGTGTGTGTGTGTGTGTATGCACGTGCACATGCACATGCACAAATAGCTCCAAATTCTTAACCTGAGCACGAGACCCTGAGCAAAGGCAGGGAGGCACCAAAAGTGTGTGATGCATCCAGGGACTTCCCCCAAACTTGATAACATTGGGGCATAAATTGTGAAGTCTTAGTAGATAAGGGGCTGAAAAAGTAGGGAACAGCCAAGTGAGGTCATGAATAGTTCTTTTGTAAACCTAATTCAGAACACTGGGTTTTACTCCATTTGGGAGTGGGAATAAGTGAATATTGGAGGTAGGGAGGATAGGGTCAGGCTTGCATTGTGAAAAGATCGCTCTGGCAGCAGTGGGAAGGGAGATTGAAGGAGTCAAGCCAAGGCAGGGAGCAGAGGTAGAAGATTCCACAGTGATCCTGGTGTCTGGATGGCAGATGCAAAGTAAGGGGTACCGGCAAGGACTCATCCATGCCCATGGCAGAGCGTAGAGATGTAGTGGGGTGCTATTCAAAGGAGAGGTAAGGGGGATGGGAAACAGGGGACCGATTCTAGAAATATTTGTGGATAGGCTCAGATATAGTGATTGGTTGTATGTGTGTGGGGTGGGGAGGTGGGTAAGAGGGAGAAGTGTTGGGTGACTTAATGATTGGGTGAACCATGGTTCCAATAAAGGAGACGGGGGAGAAGGTGCGTGTTTGGTTAAATAGATGTTGGAATTTATGGAACAATAGGACATTCACTTGAAGATGCCATGTCACACTTGGGGGAAGGCTGCAATAGCAATAAACTTGAGGTCTTCTTGTGGGCACAGGGAGAGTAAACCATATTGTAGATCAGCTTACACTGATCTAGCAGAATGAGGGGAGCAGTGTTCGAATGGGGGCTCACAGCCATCAGCATGTGTGCCTGCACAGAGGAACCCATAAAGGGGACCGAGGAGGACATAGTTGGCTGCCTCATTTTGCATAGTGCTGGGATTCTATTTGAAGAAAGCACTGGGTTTTCAGTAATTAAATGCAACATGTCTTGTGTATTCATGCGGTTTTTAGACCTCACAATCACAAAACAGAAGTTCATTGGCATGTTGGCAATGGTACCTCAAAATCCCAAAGGACGGAAAAATCCATGGCTCTTTCTTCCTCAGCCCGCGGCACTGTCTTTCTGGGAATACTCCCGTAGGGCATGCCCATCAGCACCTTGTAGAGACAAGACGACACAATTATATGTGCAGAAAATACAAACACACCGGGACTTCCCTTCTCAGAATAGGCACACCCATTTTCTCCTTTAAATGACATCAGTCATGTCCCTGATTTCACCAGTAACACACACTTATTGTGGAAACTGTGGAAACGCCCGACCACGTGGGCGAGCATCGACTTAGGAACCAGGAGATCGCGGCTCAGCTCCCGGTCAGGCACACGCCGGGGTTGCCGGCTGGATCCCCAGCATGTGCCGTGCAGGAGGCAGCCGATCAATGATTCCCTCTCCTAATGGAGGCTTCTGTCTCTCTTCCATTCCTTTCCTTTCTGACATTAATAAAAACAGGTTTAAAAATGTGAAAAAGTAAAGAAGAGCATTTTATCTACCACCTCCCCATCTTATTAGGGAAAAAACCTACCTCAGTGTCCTTAAACGTATTCAGCTTGTTTCTGAACCACTGCATTGCCAGTGATGTCTTATAGGCCTACTGGATTTTTATGTGCTCTCTTCTCATGGGGGTAAATTCATTTGGAATAAAAAAAACTTTCAGGAAGAAAGGAAAAGCTCTGTGGAGGTAAATTTCCCCAGTGGCTTCTGGGAAAACTGACACTTCCTTGGCTATGGAGGGGACAAATGAAGCTTCTGGTTGGCCTCTGGCAACATTTCTCCCCTGGGGGAACCAGGCGTGGTGGAAGTGCATTTGTACACACTCACCAGAAAGTTTAAAATCCTTATTTCTGGGTTGGAGAGTGATACTGGCTTAAGGATATACATAGGACTAAGTCAACTCATAACCCTGGATTTCCAGGTATGTGTATAAAAGAGTATAAAGACTAGTTAATGACATATTTGTCAGCACACTTTGTAAGTTCTGTAGATAAGAATTCAGTGGTTTTATAAATAATGTATCACTTCTTTGCTACCAAGCACTATTATAATATACCATCAATCACTTCTAACTAATCTGGTTTAATTCACATTACATGGAAGTCCTTTTAATTGCCTAATAAACAGACATGCAGAGAAGTTAGAATTGGCTTCATATACTCATGGAACCAGTTCACAGCAGAATAGGGAGTGAAGCCACATGTGTACCAAGCACCAGCACCAGATAGCTCAGGCAGCACCATGGCAATTCGGGTGTTTGATGCTTAATGGACCAGAGGCATTGTTAGAAAAGATCCGAGGTCCACACTCTGAAGACCTGGGATCTCAGCACCCCAAGTTTACTGTGTAGTTTTGCACAAGGCACTTATTCCTTCTTTTGTTTCTCAGTTGCTCATTGATAGGGAAGGATCTGCCTATATTCACAATAGGATGATATTTGAAAGAATAGTGAGGAGCACTAGTCAAATCCGATTTTTTGGTAATAAATTATGATATAATGCATCCTATCCCTCTCTCTCTCTCTCTTTTTCAGGGTAAAAGAAAAAAAAACCTCACTGAGATATTAATTATCCACTGATCTTAAAGTAAAACGAGAGGGAGAAAAATATAGAGTCCACATCTTAATTCAGAAGTATTTTGGTTCCTTTTTTTTTTTACTGAGCTATCTGGGCAATTGCTGTGAGTATACAATCTAAAATGAATGACCGATTCTTTGTAAAACAGAAAGTATTTAACACAAATGAAGATGGTGGTGATGATAAGCCTGAACACTATCCAAAGATATACGAAGTTCTTTCTTACCTCTGGGATTATGACTAGCCCAAATATTAAGCCAAAAAGGACAAGGTTAACACCATACATCCATCGGAGAAAGATGAAATATGATGCCACTGAAGAACCAAAGTGACCTGGAGAGAGAGACGATGGTGGGGTTTAAGTGTTGCAGGAGGAGGAGGTTACGCTATTGAGCACTTTCTGTATGACGGATCCAATTTTCACATCGGCGTGTGGCATGGACATCCTGACCTCCATTTTCTTTTTCTAAATAAGTAACGCGAGGCTCTATGAGCTTAAATGGATCTGCCTAACTTGCCAGAATCAGAAAGTGAAGAAACACATTTTAAATCTTTGTCTAGCTAGTCCATAGCCTGTTCTTTTCCCCAGTACAGCAAAATCTACAATAATCTAATCAGATGGACAAGAATACAATCCCAGCCCTTGAAAAACTCTTCAATAGCATTGACCAGCTTGGCTCAGTGGATAGAGCGTCAGCCTGCAGACTCAAGGGTCCCAGGTTCGATTCCGGTCAAGAGCATGTACCTTAGTTGTGGGCGTGTACCCAGTGGGTAGTATGCAGGGGCAGCTGATCAATGTTTCTGTCTCATCCATGTTTCTAACTGTCTATCCCTTTCCCTTCCTCTCTGTAAAAAAATCAGTAAAATATTTAAATAAAAAGAAAAACACTTGAGTAAATCAGCTAAAAACAGTGACACCAAGATACTCACTTTCAATGTCCTTGATCTTCATTTCCCAGGGAATACACTGATTCTTGAAATTACCAAAGTCTCTCTTAAACTTGATCCATTTCTGGAATTAGAAAGTTAATACCCTCAGTTCATTAGCATGCTGCCTTGTGCCTTGGAGGGGCATGCTAGAGGTGCATGTTGATGTTGACATGTCAACATGGGCTGGACGTGTGGGTGAGGCACCACCTTGGAGTCGGTGGGCCCAGGCTGCCCGACGTGGATGCTAAGTCTTCACTTTAAGTCGGGTGTGGAGTGAGAGAGAAGCCAGGGCAACACAATACCTTGCATTTGTCTACAGGGCTGACAAAACTTCAGGTTTGAACAGTTTATATATGAATTTAGAAATTTTGTATAGAATTTTTCTGATTTGGGGAATCAAATGGGTTAGCAACCACCCTTTAGATACAACTTCATTTACCTTAAAGCAAGAAATTCAGTGGAAAAAAGAAATCTTACAACTCTCACAGCACATTTCACAGACAGCCAAGTGCCTGAATCTGATAGGAATTGTTGCTAAACCATGATGCTGATGGGACTGGTAGAGGCCTCAGCCCATGATTTCCCATTCTCCTGGTAAAACAATAGCCTGTTTTTTGTTTTTTTCTGAAGAAAAGGAAAGCATCACACCCCTTTTTGCAGTCTCTTTCCAGCTCCAATAATCAGAGTTTGTACCACTCAGAAACCTCAGTAGCTGCCTGTCTGCTGGCTGGGTGAAAAGTTGTCAACTCTTCAGGGGGCTGCTTTCCAACAACCCCAGCCGCTGGAAACAAATCCATTTGGAATTTTTAAAATTCATAGAAAACAGCACGAGGTAGTAGGGAGAAGCTCCTCAGATTAGTGTCTATTATTATAAAGGGCTCCTAAGAACTTGTCCATGAAGGAAATGAGATTTTCCTTTGTAAAGTCACTGAGGATGAAGGGAAATTTTGTCTAAAAGAATCAGACAGGCTTTCAGACCTGAAGTTTTGACCATATCCTAATTGGATGACTACTTAATAAGGAAGGAAACCATCCATCAGAAGAGAGAGAGGAGAAGGGGGGCTCATAGGGATAAGACTGGCGGATAATGCAAAGATATCCCTAAGACGGGAAGGGAGGGCTGTGGGGGATGGCCCGTGGTGGACATAGGGCACTTCAGTCCCATTGCTTCATCTACCTTTCTTAGTTCTGATTCTGTGCTCAGAAATCATCGTTGGCTTAGTTGGCTTCCTGTGTAGGTCTCTCTATAAGGAAAGCATTATTCCACCACCTGGGCTCTGAGTATTTTGTTTCTATTGCAAATTAATAGATTGGAATTGGGATTATGGTTTAGCTTTCCATAGAACCAACTCTGCTGAAAAAAAAAAGGCATTGCTGATTGGACTTCAGGTTTTCCAATTCTTGTATCAGTTATTTCTCCTTGTGAATTAATAATCCAGCATCTGGTTTTATATATCAGTCTCATAAGCTTTATTAATGTGAGTCCTCCCCTAAGATGGGTCTCCTGTCAGGGTGCTGATAAAATCAGTACAAAATATAAACTTGCAAGGCTGAGGCCAATAGGGGTAATGAACGCTGCCAAGCGAGGCCCCTGGAGACACAGCCTGCCAGTTGGTCTCTTGGCAACCATCCGACAGCCCTTCAAGGCTGTAGGCATCTTGGCCTGAAAGATGATACCCTAGAGGTGGAGCAGAGGCAGAGGGAGGCCCAGAGAAACTCTGCATCGAAGCTCTCTATCCTACATGGGCTTCGAGAATGAGAAAACTGGGCTGGGTGTGGGCAGAAGACCTCACACACCTTCCTCAGAGCTCTGCGAGATGGTAGCTGCTGCCCCAGGACTGGGTTATTCATTGTGACAGACATCTTGCTCACCAGCTATATAGTCAACTGGACCTCACGCTCAGGATTCTGGGGGAGCTGAACACAAATGGTGAGGCTGGGAGGTGTCTAGGATAGTCATCCAGGTTCAGAAGTTTGTAACCTCTGCATCACACACCTTAGTCATCAGCATCTTGTAGGCATAGAGTCGCTTGCCTTTCCCTTTTCCCAAGGCTCCTTCATACTTCTCCACAAATTCTTGGGCCTCCCTGGTTGAAAAAAAAGAGGCGGGGCAGGAATTAACACCCAACCCAAAGAAATCTGAACTATGAGGGTGTTTATGTAGCTGAAAGGTGTGTTTTTATACTGCTTGTGGAGTATGATGTAAGTTTCATGAATGAAAGGCATTTTGTCTGTTTAGTCCCTGAAATTTCCCAAAGGCAAGCATAATGCTTGCTACAGGGTAGGCACCTGTAGGCAGAATTTTGGCTTCTCTGACCTTTATCCCCTGGTGGTACATTCATGAGTAGCAAAAGGGATTTTGCAGATATAATATTTCTGACTTTAAAATAAGAACATAGCTGCTCTAGCTGGTTTGGCTCAGTAAACAGAGCTTTGGCCTGTGGACTCTAGTAACCTGGGTTTGATTCTGGTCAAGGGCACATGCCCAAGTTGTGGGCTCCATCCCCAGTAGGCAGCTAATGATTCTTTCTTATCATTGATGTTTCTCTCTCTCCCTCTCCCTTCCTCTCTGAAATCAATTAAAATATATCCTATATAATAAAAGCTTAATAACATGCTAAGTGTCTGGTCGTCCAGTTGGCCATTCAACCAATCAAAGTGTAATATGCTAATGATATGCTAAGGCTGGTCTACTGCTTGCTATGACGTGCACTGACCACCAGAGGGCAGACGCTCCAACCGGTAGGTTAGCTTGCTGCTGGGTCCTGGCCCATCGGGACTCAGCAAGATGGGCTGTACATGCCCTGGAGCCCTCTCACGGTCCCTCCCCAGCTGGCCAACCTCCTGTGTCCCTCCCCAGGCCCAATTGTCCTCACCAGCTCCAGCACACCACCCCAGAATATTTAATGTATCCAACCTTCCCTGGATGTTCACTCACTCATTCAACATTCATGCACTTCACAAATATCTCCTGATCGCTGTATTGTTTTCTATTGTGGCTGTAACAAACGATTACAAGCTTAACAGTTTCAGGCAGCACTCATTTGTTAGCTCACACTCCTGTCAGTCAGAGGCCCAGCACAGCGTGCCTGGATTCTCTGCTCAGGGTCTCACTGGACTTAAAATCAAGGTATCAGTAGGGCTGCAGTTCCCATCTCAGACTCTGGGTCCTCTTCCAAGCTCACTAGTTTTTGGCAGGTTCATTTCCTTCTCTTGCTTTTCATGTGGGGCCCCTGCAACAGAGAATCAGAAATTCTCCTGCTGCTAATTTCCTTGACTTTCCCCTTCTGCCACATCTCTCCCTGACTCTTCTACCTTCCTCCTCTGCTTTTAAGGGCTCACGCGATGACATTGGACCCTTCCAGATAACCCAAAATCATGTCCCTATTTAAAAAAAATATATATTTTTTATTGATTTCAGAAAGGAAGGGAGAAGGAGAGAAAGATAGAAACCTCAGTGATGAGAGAAAATCTTTGATCAGCTGCCTTCTTCGTCTCCCCTCACCCCCCACTGGGGATTGAGCCTGCAACCTGGGCATGTGCCCTGACAAGGAAGGGAACAGAATCATAACCTCCTGGTTCATAGGTCAAGGCTCAACCTCTGAGCCATGCTGGCTGGGCTATGTTCCTTTCATACACTAGTATACTAGTATATGTATACTGGGGTGGGGGGCCTGTGTCCCTCAGCTTGGATAGCCAGAGGGCACAGGCCAGGCCGAGTGACCCCGCCAGTGCATGATTGGGGGTGGTGAGGGACCACGGGAGGGCTCCAGGGCGTGTCTGGCCCATCTTGCCCAGTCCTGATCAGTCGGATCTGAGCTGCAAGGTAACCTAACGATTGGAGTGTCTGCCCTCTGGTGGTCAGTGTGTGTCATAGCGACTGGTTGAGGAGTTGGACACTTAGCACGTTAGGCTTTTATTATATAGGATTTTGGTTCATCCTCACCCAAGAATTTTTTTTCCATTGACTTTTTAGAGTGAATGGAAGGGAGGGACAGAGAGAAACATCCATGAGAGAAGATACATCAACAGTTGCTTCCTGTACACATCCTGACTGGGGCCAGGGATTGAGCCTGCAACTGAGGTACATACCCTTGACTTGAATTGAACCTGCAACCCTTCAGTCTGCAGGCTGATGTTCCAACCACTGAGCCAACCAGCTAGGGCCCACACGCCACTTTTGTTGCTAGGGGTGGGGGCGGGGCTGCTGTTTTGTTTGTGGGGTTTGGCTGGAATAGGGTTGTTATTGTCTGTTTTCTGTCTTGCCAGGCTGACCATTTTCTGGTCCTTTGGCCAGAGAGAGCAGGCTTTCCTTCAGGAATTTTTGGTATATGTTGGTGTTGCTGGGTTTCCAACCTCTCCAGCTTGGGTACGTAGGCAAAAAGAGAGAAAGAAATCCTGGAACTCAGTGCCCTGGCATTTCTTTGGTCCTGAGGTCCTTAGCCAGTCTGCTCTCATCTCTGCACTTACAGAGTCTCTTAAGTTTGCTTTACATGCAAACATCTAAGGTTTTAGTTGTACTAAGTAGGCATGTCTACTCCATCCTCCTGAAAGGGGAATTCTTCATCTCAGAAGAAAGAAGGCAGTTTGGATCACTTTGTAATCACCAGCTCCTGACAAAGCTGAGGGACACAGCTGATAAATTTTACTGTGATTAACGCAAACATCCCTGACTTGTGGGCACTTGAAGTTCTTTTGCCAACATCACAGCCCACCACTGTGTGTCATTATTAATCAAGTCCATTCATAATGCCTTTTCTCATTCATCTTTGTTCTCATCCTTATGTTGTAGGGCTCAACATAAGCTATTCCAAGTTTTACTACTACTACTACTACTACTACTACTACTACTACTACTACTAGGAATTAATTGCATATTATGTATTGGGCATTTTAAATACATATTTTGAATTTGTCAGAAAAACTCAATGAGGTAGATATTGTTATTCCTATTTTACAAATGAAGAGTGTGAGACTCAGAGAGCTTAAGGAAAGGAAGCCAGACTGAAAGGGATTAAAGTCACCCAGATGTAGCAGAAGTGTGAATGCAGGCCTGCTCCAATTCACTGCTATTGCTCCTCATACTTTGCCATTCTTTTTTGATGATCTACAGCAACTATGCTCAGGTCAGCCAACTTCCTGAGTGGGCCAGAGGCTGTGCCCCCTACACCACTGCTTCTAAAAAAAGAGAATATAGTCTGGGAATGCTGTCTGCTGTCGAAGAGTTCACCACCAGAAGAGGAAACCATACAGGAGGCAAAGGAGTGCATTCTGGGATGTCTAGTAATTCTGGAGAGGTGATTACAAAGTAAGAACGCAGGTTCTAGAGCCAGGATGCCTGCGTTCAAATCCTGATCAGGCCAATTAACTCACTATGTGACTTTGGGAAAATTACTCAATTGCTCTGTGTCTCAGTTTGCTCATCAGTAAAATGGGGAAAATGATAGTAGTCCCCTGCACCACAGGGTGGTTATGAGGATTAAATGAATTGGGACACATAAAGCACTCAGACCAGTGCCTGGCACATAGAGTGCTCAGCATATGTTGGCTATATATAAAAGAAAGAACATTAGAAGATGAATCAGATTTGGTTCTGCAAACAAGAGCATCGAGTCAAATGAGAGGCAGTGCCTGGGCATCAGAGAAGCAGTAAATACCTCAGCTCGAATGTGGGGAGGGGCAATGGAGGGAGACAGCTGGGGCTGCACAGGAGACAGTTGGTCTGAGTCTTACAGGTGTGAGGAGGTAGCCGTGGGCTGGTAGGAAGCAGAAACCTAGAAGAGGCACTGACTGGAGTGGACCCCAAAGGTTGGAGCCTTAGACATGAGTCTGGGATAAGGAGTCTTGCAAGAGGGAAGAGAAAGGAAGGAGGCCTGGAGGGAGGAGATTACTGTTTGCTGGGGAGGCCTGCCCCAGTGAGCGAGTGAGAGAGACTGTTCTTTCCAGCCTTTCAGGACTCAGTCACTTCCCACCCCCACCGAGGGCGGGAACTCTCCCTCCTGCCTGGAGGGGATGTCAGACTTCTCCCGGGGCAGCTGAGTAGCTCTGGGGGATTTTCATGGCCCCTGAGACATCCAGCCAGCTGGGGATCTCATTTCCATAAGCATCCAGGTGCTCTTTTTCCACTGTTAATAAAAGATGTGTTCCGCTGACACCCGAGTGGGGATGAGGCTCTGTTGGAGTGACAGATGGCTGTGCTGCTCTGGCTAACGAGGAAGAACAGGCCCTGAGGGAGCGGGGAGAAGAGACTCAGACAAAAAGAACCACTGCCTGGAGCGGTACCTACAGCCCAAATCCTAACCCTTTAACCCAGTTTATTAACAATCCACAACTCCTGTATGTAATCAGTATAAAAGACTAACCACTTATTTCACATTCTTTTTGTTGTCTTCAAATCCAGTGTTCATCTTGCACCATGTGTGATGATTTAAATTTAAATAAATTAATATAAAAAATTTCAGTTTCTCAGCCACACTGATGGGGGAGGGGGCTTTTTTCGGCCACCTGGTATTCTATAGCAACACGAACTGCTTTTCAAGTGCTCAGGAGCCACATGTGCAGATTTAGAGCACTTCCAGCCCCGGCCTGGGGGCACCCCGGGAGCCGTTTTCCTGCAGCCTCACAGGAGACAATGTAATAATTTGCAGGACAGTGAGTAAGCTCTGCCAGGAGGACCCTTGTAAGCGCCTGTAAGGGTTTGTGTAGCCAGCATCTTTACTCTGCCTGCTGGAGGCAAGCAGAGTTAAAATAAAACTGCCGATTTTTCTGCATAGTAGATGGGAAGGCAGTTGACTTGAGCCATGAAGAAACTCAGGTGTGAAATACATCAACCAAAGAACTTGTATGCATGTATGCATAACCCATGGACACAGACAATGGAGTAGTGAGGGCCTGAGGTGGGGGATAGGGGTGGGCTGGGAGGGGTCGATACAGGGGGAGGGATGGGGCGGGGAGGGACATATGTAATACTTTCAACAATAAAGATTTTAAAAAGGAAGGAAACTCAGGTATGAGAGGAGCTGGAGAATATGTCTTTATAGAGAAGAATGGGGAAGGGGAATGTCACCCCAACCCCATGGCAGAAACATGGAAGTAAGACTTGGGAGAAATGGAAACAGTGGATGGGAATTTTTTAGTAGAAAACCAGAAGTTAAGCAACATGACTCCTGTTCTTATCTCAACACTGCAGCAGACACTCAAGCATCATGAAATGCTGGCGCACTAGCCGTCAAACGGACACCGGAGAAGCGGCTGAGTGGAAAACAGGCCTCAGGAGTGTGTGCAGAAGGCTGGAGCAATGTTCACGGAGCACCCTCGAAAGCTTGGCCCTGTGTTAGGCATTTGGGACACGTGAGCAGCTGAGACAGGCCCCCTTCCTGCTCTCCGCAGGATGAGTGTGCTACACCTGGAGGGATTCTGGGTGCTTAAAACACAAGAGAGGTCTGAATCTGTTGAGATGGGGGGGTTACAGAAAGCCCCCCAAGGAAGGCATGTCTATGTTGGGTTAGCGAGGGAAGCACAGAAGCCACCAGAAGGATTGGGGGTGAGACAGAAGGGGCAGCCAGGCAGTGGAAGGGTGGGACGCAGTCAGGAGCACCAGGATTCTGTCTCTCCGGCCTGGCCCAGCTCCTTGCTGGCCAAACAGCAGAGTCTTAGTCAACAGCCGAGTTCATGCCTGTCTTGGCAACTTCCCTGCCCCTCAGCACTGTGCTTGTGCTGGGGACAGAGGGCACCAAGGAGAGTGGGAGGGTGAATGCCCCTGCCTGAGAAGCCCGCTTTGGGCAGAGAGGAGGAAGGGACTTGGAGTCCATCAGAAGGAGCGGAGCTTTTGGACATTGAGATGCTGGCTGACCTCCTGCTCACCTGAGCTCCGTAAGCTTCTTCGCCATGGGCCAGGGCTTATTGCGCATGTGGGTGATGAGCTTCTTCTTCTCTTCCACCTGCTCCAGGATCCTGGCCAGTTCCTCCTCAGACAGAGACTCCCCAGCAGAGGCGCTGGAGGCCTCGGAGGGCGACCTGGAGGAGAGCCAGGGTACAGCGGAGTGAAAAGGAGGCGAGACAAATGGGCTCCAGACACTCACGGCTCTGACCACCCCTGGCAGGCCTGCGCCTGCTCAGAATCCCTCAGCGACTCCCACCTCCTGTAGAAGAGGCCTGTAGCTCTGTCCTGTAGCTCAAGGCACTGGGAGGAAGGCCTCCCCAAATGCTACTCCTCTGAGTCCTCCCCACAGGTCAGACTCCAGCACTGTGCTGCAAAATAGAAATGCAATACGCACCACACACTGCAATTTTAAATTTTTTAGTAGCCCCATTAAAGTAGTGAAAGGAAATGGGTAAAATTAATTTCTAATAATGCCTTTCATCTAATCTAATATGTTAAAAATTATAATTTCAAGATGTAATCAATATAAAAATATTAATGAGACATTTTCCTTTTTTTTTTTTTTGTACTGTCTTCAAAGTTTGGTGTTCATTTTGTTCTCATAGTGCCTGTCAATTCAGACATTACATTTTCATTAAACATATCAGATCTGAAGTTCATAAAATTTATAATTGGAAAAAGTAGATTTAGGTACCTCAATTTTTTGAGACATAAAAGTTTCCCAATAAATGAAGCAAGTAGCAGAATGTCATTTTCTTTTGACATTTGCATCTGCACTGACAAAAGTTTGTCTTTTTTTAAAAAATGCTTTGGCTTTAAAGTAAAATTGATTTCAAAACTACATCTGTCTGCCCAAGTTAGGTTAATTTACTAACTCTGGGGTCAGCTCTATATTAATATCAAATTAAAATTAAATTGAATGGGAAATCCAGTCCCTTGGCCACACCAGCCACATTTCAAGTGCCCAGCATGTGGCTGGTTGCTGTTGTATTGGACGACACAGCATCTCATAGACATGCTCAACTGCCGCAAAATCCAGATTCTTGTGTGTTCTCCTTACTGTCATAAGAACAGTACTCTCAGCTGAGTTGATTTAATCTGATCAACTTGATTGAATTGGATCAGAAGGTCACAGTTTGATTCCCAGTCAGGGCACATGCCTAAGTTGTGGGCTCGATCCCCCAGTAGGGGGCAGGCAGGAGGCAGCCAATCAATGATTCTCCACCTCTCCTTATCTCATATATGTGTGTGTGTGTGTGTGTGTGTGTGTATATATATATATGTAAATATATATATATATATATATATATATATCAGGTAACCTCTTGACTGGATAGTCAACTCACATCATCGGTGAGGGGCAGATAAATATCAGGTGCCTTCAGACATGATACCTTGAGAGGGACACAGTATCGCTATATGGTATTCAAGCTGGGATGCATAATCTAGCCACGAAGAAACATCAGAAAATCCCAAAATGAGGAACTTTTTATTAAACACAAAAATAGGATTGTACCTTCAAAAGTGTCATAAAAGAAAGGCTGCAATGGGGTGGATGGGAGGCGGATGTTGGGGGAGATCAACCGAAGGACTTGTATGCATGCATATGAGCATAACCAATGAATGAAAGACACTGGGGTGGGGAGGGGGGCAGGTGGGGACATGTGCTGGGGGGTAAGGGAGGCTGCGGGGAGGAGATTGGGGGAAAAAAGGAAAACATATGTACTACTATTAAATATAAGTTATACTGTAAATAAAAGACATAAAAAAAAAGAAAAGTGAAAAAAAAGAAAGGCTGCAAAATATCCCAGATGAAAGGAGACTAAAGAGATGTGACAACTAAATGAAGTACTTGAACCTACATGTGCTCCTATACTAGAGGAAGAAGAAGAAATGCTATAAAGAACATTATCGAGTCAACTGACAAAACTGGGATGTGCCTGGTAGATCAGATACAACATTGTACTGATGCTAAATTACAAGGGAGGGGCCGGAGAGTTCTGCCAGGGCAGCCTTCTTAGCAGGTTCATTAACGGAAACATCGGGACATGCGCTTGGGTTCCCGCAGGCTTTAGAGACCAGCTGCAGCAGTCTCGTGAGCTTTGGCTTCTGATGAACTCCTGGGGAGCAATAGAGAACCACAGGAGGGAGGTGGAGAGGAGGGGGCCCTAGCCCTTGAACACCCAAAAGCCTGGAGCACGGGGATTTTTTTAATACTCCATGATATCTGCCTTTGGGTCTTCACATAGGGTGTTCCCTCAGTATGGGGGGGCATTCAATCATTGTTCATTCCAAATCCACCTTTGCTTTCTGCCTTGTCTAATGGTGACTGATGTCCTATCTCTCCTTCTAGTCTGTCAGCATCTGGGGAACAAAGCTGGAGCTTTTCCATCTTTCTGTGCCCTGACATGAGCATGGATGAGTCCTTGTCTCTACCCCTTACTTTGCACCTGCCATCCAGACACTGATGGTCTGTTTAGGATGGTGCAACTTCCCTCTAAAATTCGGAACACTCCAAGGCCCACTGACAATGCATTCAAGTTCTCTTTAAGTTGTTAAGGGCACTGCTCATCTTTTACCTCCTTAGCTCATGTCCAGGGAGAACAAGAGGGTAAACAAAAGCCCTAACAGCCAAGGAGGGCTGACATGGATGAAAGAGAAATCAGTGGCTGGTTTGAGGGCCTGAGCTCCATCTCTGTAAAGGTGGAAAGGCACTATGGACAATGACTCGGGGTGTGGGTGAAGAGGGTTTGTTGGAACCTAATGGGAAGGAGCTTCAACTTCATTATAATCCTAATACCTTCACTGTTTCAAAAGCCTCCCCACCCATTACCAACAGGGATTCTTCAAACATCCTGAGAAGTGAGCAATGCAAAAAAGGAGGCGAAGAGAGGGAGCTGTCCACTCAAAATTGGGAGCAAAACGTGGAGCTAAAGTTTTGACTTGTAAATTCTGAATGCTGGTTCTGTTCATCAACCCACGTGTGCTAGTGCTAATGAACAAAGGAAACAAAACAGATAAAGCACACCCCAAATCCTCGAACTTCAGAGCTGGTGGAACTCTTGAAGATCTTCTAGCTCAATGCTGTGTTTTACAGAAGAGGACACAGTTCCAGATCAGGGAAATGGTGTACTTAAAGCCCTCCTATGAGTCCTAAATCCAATTTTAATTTATATCAGCTCCTCTGCAAGAGCTGTGGCAAGTCACCAGCTGTAATCAGAGACTTGGAGTCTTGTCCCACCCTGCAGCCACCTTCCCTCCCCACGCAGAGCTTCCACTTGCTCTGTGTGATGTGAGGTGTTGAGTGGAGAGTGCCCGTGACCACTCCACCTGGGTGGCCGTGACTTCCCTCCAGGTTCTGCCCCAGATTCAGAGAGGCAGATAGAAGCAGGAGAAGAGAGCAGGGAATGCCTGTTTATAAGGTTAGGGGGTGGTCTTCATCAGGAGAGAGAGAAAGATCAGCAGAAGAGGGAAAGCATAATTAAAAACACACCTGAATCAGAGTCACAACACACCTTTGTTTCTTCTTCGGCACCTCCTTTTTCTTCTTTGAGGATGCTTTCTGTTCCTTAAGGGAAGCCCTCCCATCCCTCTTCTTCCTCCCCTCTCGGGTCCTCTGGGCTGTGCTCCGCTTCTGTTCCCTCAGCTCCTCTCGAGGTCTCCTGTGCTCTACCTGTTTCCTTTGGGGGGAGTCTGGCCTTGGGCTGCCCTTGGCCTGCTCCTTCTGGCCAGCAGGGCCTCCGCACCTGCCTGTCACACCCTCTGTTTTGGGGGCTGGCTTCCTGGAGGGTCTCCTCCCAGATCTGTCACCTGTAGGGGTGGGAAAAAGACAGATCCCAGCTGTGAGAAATCAGATGTTCAAGATGCTTCCTGGAACTTGTTGGCTTCAAAGGCCTCTTTTGGAGCCTCTGGTCTTGGGTGAAAATTAATGTCTCCCTCCTTTGACCAGTTGGCACTCCTGCACACTCTTGCCTATTCTCAGGTAGAGATCCAGGCACATGCCTTTCTTCTTTCTTGGTATGCAGTCCCTTGGACTCAGAGCTGAATCTTCCCCTGACTCCTAGGGTCAAGGCCAAGTCTGTGCCTCTGTTTGGTAAGGCTGGACCATTGAGACAGGAAGGACCAAGCTGGCTCTATTCTCCAGGGCTTTCCCTCGTCATGTGCCTCTGCTTGGCATGAGGAAAAGAACAGAAGGTAAGAACAGCAGTTCCTGTTCCTCAGCATGACCGTGCAGGTCACAGGTTCAATCAGGAAGCAGAGAGAGGGGGGAAATGTGGACAAGAGCCTTCGTTGTAGTTCCAGAGGGAAGGTATGGATGAGATAAAGTTAGCAAGGTTAGGGATGGCTGGTTGGAATAATTTCAAAAAGATCCACAATAGCCTACAGAACATTGTAAGAGAAGAACTAAGTTGGTCAACAGACATTATCTAAAATCAAGATTTACTATAAACCTATAATAATCAAGACAGAGTGGTATTAGTGAAAGAATAGACAAATACACTATTAGAACAGAATAGAGGCCAGAAGAAGGCTCACATAAATATAACCAACTGAGCTTGGACAAAGGCAATTTAATAGAGGTAATATGTTTCACCAGATGGTGCTGAAAAACTGGACATTGCATCACATACAAAATCATATTATTATTAATCTAGACACAGACCTTATACCTTTCACAAAAATTAACTGAAAATGGACCATAGATCTAAATGTAAAATGCAACAGATAAAACTCAAAGATAACAGAAGAGGATATCTAGATGATCTTGGGTTTTGCAATGACATTTTGAACCTGACATCTAAAGCGTGATCCATGAACGAAGAAATGGATAAGTTGGACTTCATTAAAATTAAAGAGTTCTGTTCTGCAAAATCACTGTTGGAAAAATGAAAACCAATGCAAAACAAAACAAAACAACAACGAAGTCTATATATAAAAGTCTAAGGAACCATTTGACTGTTCAACTGGTAGCTATGATATACACTGACTACTAGTGGGGAGATGCTCAATGCACAGGCATGGAAACATGGAACAGACTGATGAATCTCAGAGGAAAAGGAAAAGGGGGAGGGTGGGAAGAATTAATCAAAGATCTTATATGCATGCTAGAACCCCGTGCACAGATTCATGCACTGGTGGAGTCCCTTGGCCTTGCCTGTAGGGACTGGGCTGAAACTGGCAGTCCAACATCCCCCAAAGGGTCCTGGATTGCGAGAGGGTGCAGGCCAGGCCAGGGGACTCCACTGGTGCACAGATCTATTCACTGGGCCTCTAGTAAAAATATAAAAAAGAAAGAAAATGAAAAGACAAGTCACAGGCTGGAAGAAAACATTTGCAAAATGCATATCTGAAAAGAATTTGTATCTAAAGTCTACAAAGAACTACTAAAACTCCACAATAAGAAACAACTCAATTTAAAAATGGGCAATAGATCTCAACAGGTACTTCTCCAGAGAAACAGACAGATGGCAGATAGGTATAAAAAAGAAGCCAACATCATATGTCTTCAGGGAACTATGAATGAAAACAAGAACGACTTATTAGATGACTAACAACATTAATTGCTAGTGAGGATGTGGAGTAACAGGAACTCTCATTTATTGCTAGCAGGAATGCAAAAGGTTACAGCCACTTTGGAAAACAATTGGGCAATTTCTTACAATGCTAAATACAGCTTTCCCCTAGAACTCAGCAGTCACGTTTGTAGGGGTCTATCCAAATGAATTGAAAACTTAGGTCCACATAAAAGCCTGCACACAAATGTTTACAGCAGCTTTAGTTATAATTGCCAAAAACTGGCTGCAAACAAGACATCCTTTAATAAGCGAATGGATAAGTAAACTGTGGTGCATCCAGACAACAGAATATCATGCAGTGATAAAATGAGCTATGGAGCCATGAAAACACACGGAGGGACCGACCTTACATGCCTATTCCTAAGTGAAAGAGGACAATCTGAGAAGGCTATGTACTGTTTGATCCCAACTCTATGACACCTGGGAAAGGCAAAACTATACAGACAGTGCCCTGGCTGGTGTGGCTCAGCTGTTTGGAGCGTCATCCCACACATCAAAAGGGCACACAACCAGGTTGTGGGTTCCATCTCTGGAGTACATACAGGAGGCAACCGATCGACGTTTCTCTCTCACTTTGATGTTTCTTTCTCTCTCCCTCTCTCTCCTCCTTCCTACTCTCTCCCAAATCAATAAGAAAAAAGCGTGTCCTTGGGTGAGGATTTAAAAAATATTTTTTAAAACACCCATGGAGACAATCACAAAGATCAGTGGTTGCCAGAAGGGGAAGAGGAGGGGAGAAGGGATGCTAGGTGGAGCACAGAGCATCTTTTTCAGGGTGTACTAGTCTGTGTGACAATGTAATGGTGGATGCATGACATTATGCATTTGTCAAAATTTGGACAGACTACACAAAGAGTGACTCCTGATGTAAACTGTGGACTTTAGCTAATAACAATGCATTAATATTGGTCCATCAATTGTAACAAATGCACCACACTGATGCAAGATGCTAGAAATAAGTGAATCTGGGGGAGGGAGAGGGAAGGAAGGAGATTGTATATGGGAGCTCTTTCTGCTTTCTGTGTAATTTTTCTGTGCATCTGAATCTGATCCCCTCGAGCTTGAAGAGTGACCACAAGGTTAGAGTGAGACCTGAAACCATGTACTCCACGTTCAGCCTGGATGTAGAACCCAAACTACACTTTAGTGTCTATATAAGATGACTTGGTGCTATGCCTGTCTTCATTAGCATGACTTTATTTTTCCAGGAATTTCCTGCCCAGGCAAAGGGCTCAGGACAGGATCTTCCCATAGATCCATCACCTCCTCAATGAAGAGCATCACAAACAATTTGCACCCTTAGATTCTTTGAATACTTTACCTCCTGGCCTTGCTATTTGTTGTGGACTGGTATGTCATAATTCGCACCAATCCTAAACAAGGCCTCATTTTGAAAGACCTGCCTTGAATCAAATGTTCAATCTCAATAAATTCTGACTTCCCTTCCCCTTTGAGCCAGAGCCAAAGCCTGCCTGTAAGCAACACATCAGCTTGGTCTTATCAGCAGGCTGTGTTCTTCATACTTACGGAGCCAGCTTTTAACAACAAATTAGATCAACATATTTTGCTTAAAAAAAAAAGAGAGAGAGAAAGAAAGAAAGAAATGGCATACTAAAGAAAAAGGCCATGGAAATAGAGAGTGATGAATTATAATTGGGATGGTTGAAAATGCCTCTCAAAGAACTGATGTTTATGCTGAATCGTGAAGGATGAACAGGACTTTGCCAAGAGAAGAAAGGGGTAGAGATATAGAGGGGGTGGTGGTCCAAGGTGGAGGGATTGTGAGCAGAGGAAGCGGAATTGAGGGCCCCAGTGGAAATGCTGAGGGGTCTGGGCATGAGTTACCAAGGCAGAGCTGAGTCGGGGGGGGTGGGGGGGAGGATAAAGTGGGGAAGAGAAGAACCGGTGCTGGGGCGGAGAATGTGGAGAGAGGGGTTACCCAGAAAACAGTACATGCCCATGGCTGTGGATTGGAATCCGAAGGGGGAGGGTGTGGCACCGGCGTGTGTTTTGCAGGATGTTGCCGCATCAGTGGATCATGCTAGGTGTGCTAGAGAGGCTGTTGTGGGGCGGGGACACTGGTTCCCAGTCGCTGCAGGGCAGGCCTGTGAGCGTGTTTGCTTCACTTGCTGTGAAGGCAAGAAGAGGCATCAAGCAGGACAGCAGTCTCCACTGGGACTTGGTTCCCAGTTGCTGCAGGTACTTCGGGGACCCAGGAGGTCATGGTGTAGATAAGCACATTGGAAAGGACTGAGTGCTATTTACAGACTCAAAGACAGGAAGGACATGGTGTGTGCGGCAAGACAGGCTTTCTTCACCCAGTCCTACCCTAACCTTTTTCTTCTCCTTCTCACCTGTTGGGGAAAAGGGCTTTTGATAAGACAAGGTTAAGAAAGATAATCTGGACATGATAATAATTCATCCACGTTAGGAAACTGGTCAGTGTCAGCCAGTGAGAGATGGGTTGTTTTGTAAATGCTCTTCCACGGTCCTGGGAGGCTCAGCTCCCTCTTGGAGGAGAGATAGAGCCAGAAACAAAACCTCTTCATCCAAAGACGTGGGAGGAGGGTGAGACTGCGTGTTAGCGCAGCTGCGACCCTGGGAGAGCCCCAGGACTGGGCTAGGTGGAGGGGAGCGGGGTGGGTGCGGCGGGCGGGGGGGGGGGGGTTGCTTGGAGAACCAGATCCAACCATCCTGCAGACAAGGATCACCAGTGCAGCTGGCCCTCCCTCATTCGGCTACACTGAAGCACACTTTCTCATGCTCGCTGTCATGTCTCTGCAGGGAGGGATGGGCTGGATGGGGCGGCAGGTGGGGTAGGGAGGAGGGACGGTGACCAAGGGGCAGCTGGAGTGTTGAGATGTGGTGCCCAGTGCCCGGGCCCCCCTGCACATCCCATTGACACGGGGCTGCCTCACCAAGGTCTCAGGCCCCGGGCAGTGGGGGACAATGGGGGACAAGAGGGAAGAACTTGGCAGAGGAGGCAGAGGAGGTGGACCTTGGAGCCAGCTCCCCACATACTGTGAACCAGGGTGGGAGCCAGAACAAGTCCCTTCTCTTCAAAATGGGGTGGGGAGATCTCTTCCATCTCCCAAAGTCCATCACTCACCAAGATTCTGCTTCCTTGCTGAAATTGGTTTGGCTCAGTGGATAGAGCGTTGGCCTGTGGACTGAAAGGTCCCAGGTTCGATTCTGGTCAAGGGCATGTACCTTGGCTGCGGACACATCTCCAGTAGGGGGTGTGCAAGAGGCAGCTGATTGATGTTTCTCTCTCATCGATGTTTCTGACTTTCTATCCCTCTCTCTTCCTCTCTGTAAAAAACAAAAACAAAAACAAAAATAAAAAAAATCACAATAAAAAATATTTTTAAAAAAAGATTCTGCTTCCTCGCCCACAATGGGGGCCCTGACTGGGATGTGAGGAGGAAAAAATTACATCAGATCCACAGTACATCTCATGATACGAAGGAGGGCCACCCTGTGGGCATGGCTTCCGCCCTCCTAATGTCAGTGTGTGTGTGGGGGGGTCTTCTCTCCAGCCTATGAGGTTCTCTGGAGCAGGCCACCCCCTCTGGGTAAGCCCCCATGGCTCACATTCTGGATAGAAGGAGATGAGCACCCACTGCTGCTGGGATTTGTGGAGGTTAAGAGTGTGCAGCTGATGTCGAAACCGGTTTGGCTCAGTGGATAAAGCGTCGGCCTGTGGACTGAGAGGTCCCGGGTTTGATTCCGGTCAAGGGCATGTACCTTGGCTGCGGGCACATCCCCACTAGGAGGTGTGTAGGAGGCAGCTGATGGATGTTTCTCTCCCATCGGTGTTTCTAACTTTCTATCCCTCTCCCTTCCTCTCTGTAAAAAATCAATAAAATATAAATAAAAATATTTTTTAAAAAGAATGTGCGGCTGGAGCCCATGGCCTGGGTGGAGTCTCTAACCGCAGGCTGGTGAGTGTTCACTGCTTCCCAAGGCTCATCTCAAAGTGTCATAACTCTGGCGTCTTCCTGACCCCTGGGGCTGAGGGCAGGCCCTCCCTGTGCAGCATCCGCCCCCTCTCCAGTTAAACCTCCTGCTTGGGAGGGTTCCTTACAAAGACAGGGAGGGAGGAGGGTGGGAGAGATGGTAGCTGAATGGCCAGGCTGAGTGGGCACTGCAGGATCCCAGTAACGAATCACCACCTCACCTGTGCCTGGAGAACCGCTCCTCGACCTTCCTATCACTCCACCTCCTGCTGTAAGAGATGGACGGATAGATGGACGGATAGGTGGATGGCCTCTGCACAGTCCCTCCCTCCCCCCCGCCCCCGGGGCCACCCCCATGTCACTGTGGGAAACCTCCGCTGGTTCACAGCTGCATCAGCCCAGAACCTGGCTCCCATTATTTTACTAACAAACTCCAGGACCCCCAGTCTTGACATTTCTCTGACACCATGGAAAAGTCATGAGGTCAGAACATCCCCACACTCCCTACCCCAGACAGACAGACAGACAGACAGACAGATGGAGGAGTTGGCTGAGGAGTTCGCCACAGAAAGGCAACTCTAATCAAGACAGCAGGAGACTGAAAGACCCTGGAGGGCTTCTGCCTCTGCCGCTCAGTGCTCAGCGTTAGCACAGGTGTTGTGCGTGGCACTCTGCACCTGTCACTTTAAATCCCTCCAACAGTCCTGCAAGGAACGGTGGCTGCCTTCACCTCCTCGATGAGGCAGGGAGAGGGTGGATAACCAGACTGAGGTTGCTCAGCAAACAGGCGGCAGGCCCTGAACTCAAACGCAGGTCCCTGTGTCTTGAAAGATCCTTTCTGCTTCCCTGTCTCCTGCTGCTACCCAGGGACCCTGGGCGGGGGGTGGGGGTGAGGGTGGGGTGTGGGGGGGAGGAGGGGAGAGGCACAGAGATGAGGACAGACTCACCTTCCTTCCCCAGGCCCTTTGGCTGGTGGCTCATGGTCAGCAGGACTGTCTGGGCCCCCACTCAGGCTCAGGGGGCTTGCTGGTCCACACACATCTGTAGCCTGGGGTGATTTCCTGTCCTCATGGTGGCTGACCTCCCTTCCTAGGCCCCAGGGCAGGCAGGGCTCTGCGGCTTGATTGAGATTAGATGTGGAAGTAGGTGAAGGGTGGGAGAGAGCAGGAAGGAGCCGAGGTGGTGAGCTCCCAGCCCTTCAATCCGGCCACACACTCCTCAGTTCAGGTTTCCCTGGAGGAGCGCTGGGGCGCCTCACCTTTCAGGCATCACTTACACCAGAGGGGCCCGGAGCTGCTGCTCATCTCCACTTGCACTGCCAGCGGAGGTGTGGGGAGCGCCGGGCCCTTCCCTCTATCGCATCCCTGGTCGGAACAGGAAAGTTCTAGGATGTTTGTGAAAACGATCACCAGGGCTCTGTTTAAAACACCATTCCCAGGACCACCCCTGGGCTTCGCATCAGCAAGTCAGGCAGGGCCCAGGACACTGCACCCTGAATTCTGATGTAAGGAGTCCTGAGCCCACAGGGAACTTCCCACCGGGCTTCGTGCTCAGGCAATCGATCGCAGCTCTGCCCACGGCTGCCCGGTTCAAAAACAGCAGCTTCGGCTGCTCTGAACACCGTGACCAGAGCCTCGGGGTAGACTCTCTGGAGGACGGTCACAGGCCCCGAGGTGCGGGGTCCCTGACCCAGGACCCCTGGAACTCTGAGAGTTGTGGATGGAACACTGTGGGTCTGTAAACGTCACATTTTTATTTTTCCTACTCTTTAACTGAAATTCAGCATCCCCCTCAGAACATGTGATTCTGTCCCCAGTAGAAGTCAGATTTTTTTTTTTTATAGCACATTAAGCTGTTGGGACTATCTCAAAATATCACATACGCTGATCACTGCTTTGAAATTATGATAGTCACAGACCTGCCACTAGATCTTGCAGTTTGATTATTAGGAAGCACGCGTGTCATTATCTGACAGATTTTTAAAAACCTATTTCAGGGTCATTGGTCTCCTTTGTAATCTCATTATTTTATCTTCCAGATTTAAAATCAATGTTCTGACCAAAGTCTATGGGTCTCACCAGGATTCTGTGACACAATAGGATTAAGAACCTGCCCCAAGGCAAGTCTCCGGTGGGTGTCACAGAGAGCCCCAGCCTCGCACCCCCTCCGGAGACCTTGGTGAACCAGGGATGGAGGGATGGAGGGAGGTAAGGGGTGAGGGTGGGGGGGAGGAACCTCCACATGTGGTGTCCTCTGAAATGCAGTCACAACACTCCCGTTTTTCTCTTTGCCACCTGCCTTCCTCTCTGATCTGATGGCTCCTGCCCCAGGTTGCAAGGACAGTGAGGAACTCTCACTCTGTCCTCTCCCTCTGCAACCGGGACCCTGGGGTGCCTGCAGCTGGCCCCTCTCCCAGCTGGACAATCCCACTTCAGGGCCCCAGACTGGGCAGTGGCAGGCAGCAATGAGGGGCGGCTTCCTGTGGAGGGCGCTCCCAGCTCTCCTGCCCCCTCCCCAGTCTCCTGATGAGTGAGGACCCTCACAGCAGCTCTTGGTTCCACTCTCTCTTGTCAAAGGAGGAAGGCTTCCTACCCCACCTTCCTCTCCGGAGGATTCCGTCGTGTTCCAGCCCCAGCCCTGTCTGCACAAAGGAATACACCACTTCTCTGCTCCCCAAAGAGAATAAGGAGCACCCACCGGGCCAGAGCCCGTTGCAGGCACAGGGCACCATCAGGGAGAAAAGCAAAGAACCCTGACGGGTTTATAATCTCTAAGGTTGCTACGCTTAGTCTGTGGTGCCTGAAGGTAGAGATCTGGGAATTGAAAAATTTCTTCTCTCACCCTAGCCAGTTTGGCTCAGCGGATAGAGTGTTGGCCTGCAGACTAAAGGGTCCAGGGTTCAATTCTGGTCAAGGGCACATGCCCAAGTTGCAGGCTCCATCCCCAGTAAGGGGTGTACAGGAGGCAGCCAATCAATGATTCTCTCTCATCATTTATGTTTTTTTCTCTCTCTCCCTCTCCATTCCTCTCTGAAATTAATAAAAATATTTAAAAATTTTCTCCTCTCTCACAACAAAGCCTGTATGGGATTCCAAATCCACGGTTGGGAGTCAAACACTGAACACAGTATTTTGCTCCATTTGTTGAACAGCATTTATATAAATTCCAATGCTTCCAGAGCTACATACACGTTCAGGGGAGCAGGAGGTCTCAGAACGTGGGAGGCAAATTGAGTCTGTCCTCATCTTGATGGGACCCATCTGCAGGGTTCCGGGGCAGCAGCGGACGGAGAGGACAGGGTCTTGCAAGGCACAGGGCCCGGGTTTGAGCTATTTGCTCAAGGAGTGAGAAAAGAGAATGACATTGATATTTTAAAACTCTTACCCTTTCCCGGCTGGGTGCTCAGTTGGCTGGAACATCCTCCTGAACCCCCAAAGGTTGCAGGTGCCATTCCTGGTCCGGGCACACACCCGGGTGGTGGGTAAGATGCCCCACAGCCTATGGAGGCGATTTGGAACATGGGCTTGGAAATCAGAGTCTAATTTTGCATGATCTTATGCATGTTATTTAAATGGGGATAAGAGGTCCCTCTTGGGACTTGTGAGGGACTGAAATGTCTGAAGGCAGGTAAAGGAGCCTGCACAGGCCAGAGAGCAGAGCAATGGAGATCTTGTCATGTGCTTACCCTTGAGGGACAGAGGGAGGGCAGCTGCATGCTCCGGCTCCTCCAGGACCTGGTTTATCTCCCCTCACTCCATGTTCTCCATCCCTACCTCCGTGGCCTGTGGTAGCCATGCAGAGGCCTTGCCTCTTCTTTGTCAGGAAGACCCCAAGGCTTAGTGCCAAGCCAGCCAAGAAACTCTGCTTACCTGTCAGCAGGCAAGCACCTGGTCTCAACCCAAGCCAGAATCCATGAACAGATCTTAAAATATATATATATATATATATATATATATATATATATATATATATATATAATTGATTTTTTTATAGAGAGGAAGGGAGAGGGATAGAGTTAGAAACATTGATGGGAGAGAAACATAGATCAGCTGCCTCCTGCACGCACCCTAATGGGATGTGCCCACAACCAAGGTACATGCCCTT
The DNA here is from genome assembly GCA_027563665.1 of Antrozous pallidus. NCBI lineage: Eukaryota > Metazoa > Chordata > Mammalia > Chiroptera > Vespertilionidae > Antrozous > Antrozous pallidus. The sequence goes on from CM050518.1 coordinate 32,523,413, forward strand.
GACCAGAATCGAACCTGAGACCTTTCAGGGTGCAGGCCAGCGCTCTATTCACCAAGCCAAACCGGTTAGGGCAAAATAGCGAACAGCTCTTTCAGAAGGCTGTGGCTGGGCAGCTGAGCCCATTAGACTGGCTTTTCTATTCTAAAGTGATACTTTTTAAAGCTTTGGGCTGTACCTTCCCAACTAGAGTGGGGAACCTTGTCTGAGAGGAGTAACCACACAGGGTGTCTTGGGGTCATGGGCAACTCACCTCCTGCAGCTCTTGCTGCCCTGCTTTTACATCCCTCCACCGTATTGCCTTCTCATTGCAGCCCTCCTGCTAGAGGACCATGGGGGTCTCACCGGCAGGATTCCAGTACCTCCAGGGATGGCTGCTTACTCCCTCGTTGAGCTGCTCTTTTCACTGACACACACTCTGGCTTGTGGATGGTTCATTCTGGTGCCTAATTATGAAAGATTCACAAGCACAGAAAACTCGCCATTGGAAGCACCAGAGCTCTCCTTCCAGGCGGCCGGGCACACACATGAGGTTTGGTTGTTTGGATCCGTGGGACCTAAGCCAGCCCCCAACCCACTTCCCATGACTCATTCATTGTGTTGAACACACTTGCCGTTTTGAATCTCTCTCTCCCTCCCCGTGTTCCTTTAAGTGTGGAACAGGCGTTGAGCCTCCACAACGCCAGGAAAAGGGGTGCCCAGTTTTGTTTGTGGAAAGGGGTCAGGGAGACCTCCGGGGAACAGTGTGCTGAGTTGAGGTTTAAAAAACGAGAGGAGGTTAGGGCAGGGCTTCTCGGGCTGGGGCAGCAGCAGGAACAGGGCAATGTGTCCTTGGTGTTGCTGGTGGGTAAGTTTGAAGGGTGAGGCCGATGGGCCGGCTGGAGAGATTGTGGAGATTTGCAACTGTCTTTTAAGGACACAGAACCCTTCTCTCTCTCTCTCTCTCTGTCGCTCTCTCTCTCTCCCCCTCCCTCCCTCCCTCCCTCCCTTCCTTCCTTCCTTTTTTTTTTTTTTTTTTAACTTTTGTTAATCCTCACCTGAGGATATTTTCCCATTGCTTTTTAGAGAGAGTAGGAGGGACGGGAAGAGACCCACAGAGAGAAACACCACTGTGAGAGAGACACATTGTTTGGTCGCCTTCCACACACACTCTAATGAGGGCCAGGTATCGAGCCTACAATCTGGGTACGTGCCCTTCACCAGAATCAAACCCCAAGACCCTTCAGTATGAGGATCAACACTCTACCGACTTAGCCAAACTGGTTAGGGCCAGAACCCTTGATTCTTAAAAGATAAAAATCACCTTTCAAGGATACAAAACTCTGAAGGGTTTTAATCCATGGCCCAACAGGTTGTAAACGAACAGAGGGTTAGAAGCAGGTGAATCTTAACCACTGCAATGCTGAGTCACTGAATCCTAAAGGTCTTGCTGTCCTTTTTTGCTGTCCTTACAGGACTCCAGCTGTTGGATATGGAGAGTCAGAACACAATATCGGATTACGACCACCCGTGAGAGAGAACAGGTTTCCTGCCTGTGGCCTGCGGTGGGTCCAGGGGCAGGTGGGGTAGGCACAGCTGTGCAAGGTCTTTTCGGGCAGCTGCTTGGGCATCACAGTTAGAGTGATGTCTATATATTTTTTTAAACATGTTTTATTGATTTTTTATAGAGCGGAAGGGAGAGGGATAGAAAGTCAGAAACATCGCCCCCTACTGGGGATGTGCCCGCAGCCAACATACATGCCCTTGACCGGAATCGAACCCGGGGCCCTTCAGTCCGCAGTCCGATGCTCTATCCACTGAGCCAAACCGGTCTCGGCGAGTGATGTCTGTATTTATTGGCCTTCTTTCCTGTGGAACTCTGAGCCCACTGGGGATGACTCAGCACTTCGACAAATGTCTGATTCTGCTTACATTCTCCTTGCATCAGTGTTGTCTGCTATAGGGTGGAGGGATCCATAGGGGTTTGGACACACCACTTCCCCTGGGGCAGGTGGCAAGTTCCTTTCAGAGGATGAGACAACCAAGACACTATCCGTTAGATGGCAAGCTCTGCTTCTTATTTGGGGGGACACAGCAAGGTTAATAGTTCATTTCTGATAACAAACTATATCCCATATAATTGTCTGGTGGGGCCTGGTGTCTGAAGAGATCCATCAAGCCTCTGGGACAATTGCTTCTTTGCTTAGCCCTGTAGTTTTGCCTCATCAAGACTTGCCTTTTCTTCTTTTTCCTCACCAGGCCGTGGTGGCGGTGGTTGTGCTGCTGCTCTCTCTAAAGTATCCAGGTCCATCCTCGTCGCTGCGGCGACACCCACACCCGCCGCCGCCATGACTGAGCAGATGACTCTTCGTGGCACCCTCAAGGGCCACAATGGATGGGTAACCCAGATCGCTACCACTCCCCCGTTCCCGGACATGATACTGTCCGCCTCGCGAGACAAGACCATCATCATGTGGAAGCTGACCAGGGATGAGACCGACTACGGCATCCCACAGCGTGCTCTTCGGGGTCACTCCCATTTCGTTAGTGACCTGGTCATCTCCTCAGATAGCCAGTTTGCCCTCTCTGGCTCCTGGGATGGAACCCTTCGCCTCTGGGATCTCACAGCGGGCACCACCACGCGCCGATTCGTGGGCCATACCGAGGACGTGCTGAGTGTGGCCTTCTCCTCTGACAACCGGCAGATTGTCTCTGGCTCCCGAGATAAAACCATCAAGTTATGGAATACTCTGGGTGTATGCAAATACACTGTCCAGGATGAGAGCCACTCAGAATGGGTGTCCTGTGTCCGTTTCTCGCCCAACAGCAGCAATCCCATCATCGTGTCCTGTGGCTGGGACAAACTGGTCAAGGTATGGACCCTGGCAAACTGCAAGCTGAAGACCAATCACATCGGCCACACAGGGTACCTGAACACTGCGACTGTCTCTCCAGATGGATCTCTCTGTGCTTCTGGAGGCAAGGATGGCCAGGCCATGCTGTGGGACCTCAATGAAGACAAGCATCTGTATACACTTGATGGTGGGGACATCATCAACGCCCGGTGTTTCAGCCCCAATCACTACTGGCTCTGTGCTGCCACTGGCCCCGGCATCAAGATCTGGGACTTGGAGGACAAGATCATTGTAGATGAATTGAAACAAGAAGTTACCAGCACCAGCAGCAAGGCAGAGCCACCCCAGTGTACCTCTCTGGCCTGGGCTGCTGATGGCCAGACTCTCTTTGCTGGCTACACAGACAACCTGGTGCGAGTGCGGCAGGTGACCATCGGCACCCGCTAGAAATATATGGCAGAGCTTTAGTAATAAAATGGTTTTCTGGCTTGTACAAAAAAAAAAAGAAAAAGATTTGCCTTTTCTTTTGTGGTGATTTCACCACATCTGTAATGTGAAACCTCTTGACTTCACACATTTACATGTTTTAAGAAACATAATCTAGTTTAGGGCAGTGAAACCAAATCAGGTGGCACAAAAACATGTCTTCTAACTTTTCATGAAATATTCTTGTTTTTATTCTGCTTACCACCGGCATTAGCTAATTCACACTTGAGTTAAATTTGTTGGGCATTCAACTCAAACATGGTTTCAAAGAGTTATAATATTGGAGTGGTGTGCTCTTAATATTTCATCAGGATGGTGAATTCTCTTGCTAGGGTTGAGGCTGATAAGTGCTGCAGTAATTCTCTCCCAGGGGAGTGGCTTGGTCTTAGAAAACAAAACCCTAAAGTTTAATATGACAACGACAAAATCACATGTGTGATTTCAATACCAGGAGTCATAGGGAGTCCAAATCCAATAGCCCTTTTGTCTCAAAACCCCTTGTTAAGGGGAAAGCATCTTGGGCCATCTTGTTAATTTATCTATCCGATTAAAAATGCATATGTATAATTAGCTATGGGTGTCTGCTTACAAAACATCCAGTGTCGCTCTCAGAACCTTGTAAACCAGCACAATGGAGAGGATCCGGTTACGAGAGGTAACACTCTTGCTGGGTTAACGTGAGCTGGTCGCTGCCCTTCACCTGCCACTCACACCAGGGAGCTCCCTGCTGGGGCAGTTTGTGGTGCAGGACAGCGGAGGGGGAGGGGCCGTGGAGAGCCGGGTGGCAGCCTGCACCCCTGCCAGCCTTGGGGTGTGTGTGTGTTAGGAATAGGGTGTGTTTGAGGCTCCTTTGGGCAGTGTCTGAGTTCCTCTGCTTTACTCTGTCATCATTGAAGGTGGAGCAGAGGGGACTTGTTGGCAAGGAACTGCTGGGGTTGTCTCTGCCATGTCAGGAAGGGAGACCTACACCCAGGGATTTGGGACCTGAGGAAACATTATCACCAGGGCAAGGGACGGTTCTGCCCGAGATAAGTTAGACAGACCAAGGGATTGGCTGGGCATGAGGAAAACAGCAGCTGGGCAGTGTCTGGGGCTGTGACTTTATATGTCTGCCTCTGTTCCCTCTCCCCCACCCCAGGAGGCAGAGTGTGGACAAAAGACCTGGGGAGCCAGAACTCTGTCATTTCTTTCTTTAGAACAATAAGGACAATGGTAACTGGAATGCTCCTCAGAAGCAAATGTGTTGAATGAATAAAGTAAAACTGCATTTATAGATGTCATCCAGATCAGGGGTGACAAGTCCCCTTCCGTACCCCATTCTGTAAAGGACCATAAGGGAGATCCTGAAGACATCTACACCTTCGTGTTTTCATCTGTTTGGTGGAGATAATTCTGCTCCGACTCCTATTAGGGTGTTGGGGACTGAGTGAGCTGACGGCTATAACCGGAACACCCCAAAGCCCTGAAGAGTTCAGAGGGGTCTCTGGAATACTGCTGTCGCTGCTCACAATCCTGGAGCGTGGGCCTGGGGTGTATCTGAAGCCCCATTTTCACCAGGACACAGACCAGCCCCCTTTCCTCTGCTCCTCCACACACCTGCCACAACCCCCCCCCCCCTTTTTTTTACTTTTTGTTGTTGTTGTTAATCCTCACCCGAGGATATTTTTCCCATTAATTTTTAGAGAAAGTGAAAGGGAGAGACAGCGGGAGGGAAAGAGAGAAACATCGATGTGAGAGAGACATGTTGATTGGTTGCCTCCTGCATGAGCCCTGACTGGGGTGGGGATCGAACCTGAGACCCTTCGGTGCACAGGCAGATGCTCTAACCACTGGGAAGCAGCAGCAGAGTCAGAGGTGGGACAGCAGCAGGGCGAGTTTGACCCCCCTGCCATCAAGTAGGCACACCTTGGAGAAGTAGTTACACGCCACAAAGAGCTTGGCAGGTAACCCAGTGTGGATGTAGCAGAGCCCAGGGCTGGAAATACCAAACAGGGACAACCGAACAGCCTGACATTTCTTGGCCACTTCTGCCACAGGACTAACCCCCATCCCCACCTCCACCCAGAAGTTTGGACTTCCACCTGCTCACTCTTCCCAGCAAGACACTTACTCATCTGATAAGCGAGGCTGACCACACACAGTTTGAGAGGTGGGAAAGTCCTTAGCGGCAGATTCCGTGTTTGAAGGCCCTGTGGATGGAAGGCCCTGTGGCCATGGACCCGGGAAAAGGGGCCGGAAAAGAGGCAGGGACTTCACTTACTGAGAGGTGTATGTCTCTCGGGGATAGTATTTCTCTCCCTGCCTTTTGGGTCAACTCTCATCAGTCCTACTCTGGGACTGTTTGTTTTTCGGGTGCGTATGTCTATTGGCCTCTGCTTTGTCCTCTTTGGAGAGTCCTCACTCCTTTGATGTTTATAATGCCTGTGCTTCCTTCATCTTAGTCTCTGGAGCCGAAGGACAGGATTTAGACCTTGGGTCAAGAATTCCGGACCCAGCTTCGGGAGTGAACAATTTGGGACTCCTGGGGGAACAGTGGGGCCTGAGCCTCTGGAGGGGAGAGGGGACTGAGCAACCCGCGTGGTCATCAGGGATCGAGGTAGACTTTGAAAGAGGGACTTAGCTTCTGCACTGAGAACCGGACCTTGGCCTCTGGGCCAGCTGTGCGAAGGTTCCCCATAGAAAGCCTCCCTTTCCCCCAGCGCTCTGCCGCTTGCTCTCCATCCTCCCTGCCTTACTCCAGGGGCCAGGGAAGAATCGGGTGATGGAGGGCGCTGGCCGGCTGCTGTCAGCGGGATCGGGGCGACCCGCCTGAAAGGCCTCACCCCCTCCGAACAAGCCCTTGGGGGCTCCCCCGCGGTTCTCCCGGTCCCCGCCCAGAGATTGTGCGGGGAAGGCTGGCTCCTTCGCTTGGTCCCGGCAGCTCTGTCGGGCGCCCTCTGTCGGCCAGGCCACCCCCTGGCCGTTGCGGCAAACCCGGCGACAGACAAACAGCAGAACCACAGCCGTTGGCGCCGGGCGGGCGGCTGACCAGCAGGACTAGCCAGTGTACGTGGGAAAAACGAACGACAACCAAACAGATCACACGTTCTTTTCCAAACATTTGTCGTGGTTTAGAGCAACTTTACATGAACCTCGGTATAATTAAACGTGACTCATGGAGGCAGTCAGTGGGAGAAAAAAAGGGGACACATGTAATACTTTCAACAAGAAAGATTAAATTTTTTTTTCAAAAAGCGACTCATTTTTTTTTTTAATCTCAAAAGTAACTTCCTGTGAATTAGAGCGAATATAAATGTAAATAAGGAGTTTACCACATTTTGACTTCTTATTGTGAGCTAGAGCACATTAGATCAGAAAGGCAACTGAAATAAACTCAGAAAGACATCTAACCTAAATGTCTTATTGCAAGTTAGAGCAAATGAAGATAAATCTATTAGTCCTAATCCTAACTTCCTATGGGAAATGAGGACAAATTGAGTTTATGGAAAGTCAAGCTCTAAATCACTCATTTAAAATAAAACGTGTGAGCTTTAAGGTGCTATAGAAATTTTCCCTTTGTAAACAAGGTCACAAACACCGTCACCTCAACTGTACCATCATCATGCAAATTAACTAGGTTGAGTAAAAACAATATAAACAGGGCGTCCCAAAAATGTATACACACTTTGAATAATTATAAAGGCAGTGTTTATTAAAATACATTTCATTTTCAAAATAGAGCTATCAGCTGTCAAAGTGTGTATACATTTCTTTGGGGCACCCTGTATATAAGATAAATTAAAAGTACCTTATTATGTTGAGTTAGTGAAAATGAAGATGAAATTAAACTATGTGTCAAACAAGCAGTATGTTGGCAAGCAAGCTAAGATGCAGATATTCCCCTCTAAGAAAACTTCTAGTAGTGAAGGAAGAGCAAATAAAAATGAATTAGAACCAATTTAGATAAATCTAAGCAGTAGCAGAGAAGATGTTATTATTCTTTAATCTATCTTGTTATGAAGAATGAGAGTAAATATAGTCAGTGCTAAGCATTTTAAGTGCAATCAAGCTCAAGATAACTCCATTATTTTAAAGAGAACTGTTTATTTCTCTTTAGAAAGAATTCATATGTGACAGTTGATATTGAAACAAGTACAGACTCAAGCACTCTCCAGGTAACTGAAAGTTTAATCTAAGAGTTTTTTATGTGAAATCAAGCTCAAAATCACTCACTCATTTCAAACAGATCTTACAAGCTTCCGAAGTATTTTGTAAACTTTAAGTGTGCACTCAAGCTCAGAAGCACACATTAATCTCAAAATTTCCTGTTTCCTTCACTGGTTAGGGGGAGTGTCTTGGTCCTGCCATGTGGCAAGCTGGCACGGCCATGGCATACTCAGCCCCACGTTGGGCGCCTTACGTGCCAGGCCAGCTCAGCCAGGTTCAGTGATCCTGAGAGGGGGCAGTGAAGGATTGAGAAAAGATAGACAAGAGAAAAAAGCTGGGTCTGGGTGGGACTCTGTCCTCTCTTATGGAGAGCTAGTGACAGCACCACAGACTACAAGCCGTGTCTTTATTTTATAGCCAGACTAGTGCCCTGGTGCACGAAATTAGTGCACAGGGCGGGGTGGAGGGGGTGTGTCCCTTAGCCTGGCCTGCATCCTCTCTAATCTGGGACCCCTGTGGGATAGGGCCTAAACTGGCAGTTGGACAACCCCCTTGCAATCAGGAACTACTGACTCCTAACTGCTCACCTGCCTGCCTGCTTGATCTCCCCTAACCACTCTGCCTGCTGGCCTGCTGGCCCGAAACTGCACCCCCCTGCCAGCCTGATCACCCCCAACTGCCCTCCCCTCCTGGCCTGATCACCCATAACTGCCTCTGCCTCGGCCCCGCTACCATGGCTTTGTCCGGAAGGACATCTGGAATGTCTCATGGTCTAATTAGCATATTACCCTTTTATTAATATAAATTCCACGAGGCAAAGTAAGGGTGTGATTACAAATATATCATGTACCATTACTATTTAATGGTACATTTCATTTACCATTGCTATTTTCTCATGGGTTTCAAATCTACTCAATTACATGCATCTGAACTCTATCAAGCCCACATCACTCAGGCACGTGGGGACCATAGGTTCAAACTTACAACTATAGCTGTTGGCGATAATTGTGCTGGGAGGGCTCTGCCGTCCAAGCTGGGACTTGCTCGTGGCCATGAGGACTGTGCCCTCTCATTAGTCTGAGGCTTGAACCTGTCCAAACGCTGTAGCCGCTCTCCACACTGGCACAGACAGAAATGGTATTCACGGAGACCACCAGCAACTGTGCTCCTGCTCCCCATCCAGGGGCTACACCCCTGCTTCTCCCTCCAGAATATACTAGAAGGAACCCACTGCTGGCTCCAGAGCCCAAGTCCCAATCCCCCGTCTAGAGCTGGAGTCTCCCATTAATCAAGTTTTTCTATCTGGATTCCTTTAGGCAGGTAAGGGGAAGGATCAAAGTTTCTTCCTGAGTCTTTTGTATCTTACAAATAACCAGCTTAAAATAATCAGTATCCCAAGAGGCACATTTTGGGGTGCAAAACTCTGCTTCCCCTCACTAGTAATAAGAAGGTTCTTTTAAGAGCATGCATGATAGTGAGCTCATTTTCACAAATACTGAAATACTGCTTTGATTCATGATAATTGCTTATAACTCTCCAAAGAGAAATTCTGAGATTTTTGGAGGTTTGAGGACTTTCTAGTACTTTTGAATCCTTTTGAAGGTTCGTTTGATAACAGTATGAGATTAAAGTTCATTATCATCAACACTGCTTAGCTACACTGAGTATGGTTTCATTCGCAGGAAGAAAGTGCAGTTGAGGTAAATGTGTTTTCCTTATTTATTTATTTTTGTGTGTGTGTTTTTAAGCTCAGATCTTTTCTGAACATGTGTCCTGTCCTAAGCATATGTATAGTTTTAAAAATTACCCCGTATTTATAGGAGCTCTTGGTTTTGTTTTTATTGGTTTTTAGAGACAGAGGAAAGAAGAGAGAAACATCAATGTGAGAAACATTGATCAGCTGCTTCCTGCATGCCCCCTACTGTGGATGGAGTCCACAACCTGGGACATGTGCCTTGACTGGGAATAACCTTTTGGTGCATGGGATAATGCTCAACCAACTGAGCTACACTGGCCAGGGCAGGAGCATTTTTTAAAAATTTTAATTTAATTAATTAAAAAAATTTTTTTGCAGTATAACTTAGATTTAATAGTAGTACATATGTTTTCCTTTTTTCCCCCTCATTATCCTCCCCCCAGCCTCCCCTACCCCCCAGCACATGTCCTCACCTGCCCCCCTCCCCGCCCCAGTGTCTTTCATTCATTGGTTATGCTCATATGCACGCATACAAGTCCTTCGGTTGATCTCCCCCAGCATCCGCCCCCCACCCTCCCCAGCCTTCCCCCTGTAGCTTGACAGCCTGTTCAATGCCTCCCTGCCTCTATATCAATCACTCTCCCCTGTTTCTTTTCTTCAAAAATATCTTGCCTCTGCATACTAGAAATAAATGTATAAGAACAAAAAATGTTTGAGTCTCAGTTTCAATGTCCAACTGTTCTGAGTCCCAGTTTCAATGTCAAATAGTTCTTTATGTGTACATGTCAGCAATGGTATCCAGATGGTGGACACATCGTGGCAATGCAAGATCCACCCTCTCTGGTTTGGTCCTGGGCCGCCTGCAGCCACGCACAGCTGCCGACTGATAGCATGGCAAGGTGTCATCAGTGTCCCCCATCTCTGGACCATCCTCGTGACTGAAACAGACCCGTCAGTTCCTCACAGTCACAGGAACCCATATGGTCTTGGAGTTGTTCTCTGAAAACACACAAACACATTCTCGACCAAAAGTTAACAAAGGGATCCTCTCTGCAAATTAGACTTGGGATTCTTCTTATTTTTTCCTAAATGATTTTCCTTAGGCTTATTTTGACATCATGTGTGTTTTTTCATGGGTGTCCTGCTGTTGGCTTTACAAATGGAAGTTACTTTTCTGGAGTAAGAATTTTCTAGATGTATTTTACTTACAGGATATTTTTCCTTACATGATATTACCCCACTATCCCCCCTTTTTTGATTAATGAGGGCTTCTGGAAATTTTAGATTGCAGTCTTGGTAATTTTAAATTTTAATTTTTGCACACAAATATGACTGCTTTAGGTTCTTTGGATGTTAGGCAATTTTACAGTGAGATGAACTACTAATAGGTATTTTAGTTAATATTTTAGGAACAGCTTTTTGTCCAGTACACTTAAATTTTCTTGAGTATTCACTTATATCACTTGGCCAATTTAAATTAATCTGAAAGCTTGATTACTATTTTACTGTCAATTTTAATACTCAAACAGAAACCTTAGTTTACCCTGTAAATATTAGTGGAAAGGATTATTTGCATTCTTGTAGGTCCTTAGCATTCCTGGTAATAGACTGTAGATATAGAGCAGCTATTGCTGGCCGAGTCTCTGTCTGCAATCTGGGTCCCGGTCTGAGTTGTGTATGGGAGCCGTGGGGGCAGGAGACCTCCCGCAGAAGGGGTGAGAGTTCAGGCCCCTGCAAGGTTTGTGGCAGGAGCTTTTTAATGCCCTAAATTCCCAAAGAAATTTTCTTCTCAGCTTTTCCTCCCAGGCTTTTGGTATTCTGTTGTTTGCCTCAACTGTGACCTTTTGCTCCAGATGGCAATTGGTTGGCCATTTGCTTTCCATTGTTTTTGGAGGAATGCTCTCTTCACAACTCCATTTCTGTTCGAAATGAGTTAATTCCTTTAAGCAGTCTCCAGACAGGTTAGAACAAAATTCCTAGAGAGACCCTTCACTGCATGGGCCGGTGCTCTAACAACTGGCCGGGGCTCCCACTTGTTATGCAGTTGAGCAGGTCAAACCCATCACAAACATTTCAACATTAATGAAAAGTAGTCCTCTTCTAAGAGGATTTTGCAAATGTTGTTTGCTGTGCAGTTCATCCCAAAGTCACCTGGTAATTGGGGTAGCTATGTGCTAGTTAATTGCCTTTATTTGAAAGAAAAACAAAACTTTTTCTTATCTCTGTGATGGGCAGGTATTTATAGTTTGGAGCAAGGCATCTACGCTAAGCTCCCCAAGTGACAAAGATAAGGAGCAATATCTTCCTTAATGTTTATATTTCAGAGATGGCTCCCAGGTCTTTAAGAAAAACATTCCTAGATTATAAAATGGTCAACATACTTTCAGCCTGTAAAAAATTTTACATAGGTATCTATGTGGCAAAGGTGAAAACTAAACTACATTTCATTTACCATAACTATTTAAACACTCTTTCTCTGAGCTGATCTAGGTCTGCTTTGCAGAACCCCTGTTAAAAAAGAGACAACAGGCCACCAAGAGAATTGCTTGTGCTAAGCCCATGTCACTGAAAGGGCAGAGCAGGATTGACTACCGTGTCAGCCAATGGGAATGCAGGGATATGCTGGTCACATCCTGTCTTTGTGTAGCCAGACCCTGGCTGCACCCTGCCTTTGCGTCACTAGCCCCAGCCCTCACCCAACTAATTGGAATCGGCCAACTCAGCGGTTCGAGTCTGGCCCCACCTCCCTATAAAATCATTATGCTTTGGATATTTTCCTGTCTTTTGCTTCCTCCTGCTGTGTTGGTGGAGGCAGAGCCAAGCTTGGGCTTGAATAAAGGCTCTTTTGCTTTTACATTGGTCTCGGCTCCCTGGTGGTCTTTGGGGATCATGAAATCTGAGCATAACATTTGGGGGCTCGTCCGGGATCCCCAAGACCCACGAGGGACCCGACCCGGAGAGCCTGACTGACCGTGGTAGGTGTTTCTCTGTTTGTGTTTTCTGTCCTATACGAGCTCATCTCCGGTCTGGTTGTGTCCAAAGGGGTCTAGGTGAAAACACTGGAGGACCATGGGCCGAAGGACTCAGAAGATATTCAGATCCTCTGTCTGGAGGGACGTGTATTCCCCTCACAAAGCTGAGACGAGGCGGGTCGCTCCCAACGGTCGGCGTGAGGCCGTGGTCTGGAGGGATGTGGAATCCCCTCACAAATCTTAGCTAGCATTCGGTTTTGCTTCCATGGAGTTGGAAGACAGTTTTTTTTTTTTTTTGTGGGCCCTTGTTTGTCTGTTTGTGTATCTCTGCTTTATTCTGTGGATATACTGGACGGACATTATGGGACAGACTCGACTACTCCTTTAAGTATTATGAGTGATCATTTCAGAGAGATTAGGGAAAGACCCAACGACCTCAGTGTGGAGGTCCGGAAGGGCCGGCAGACCTATTCTTGCTTTGCAGGATTAGTTCCCATGGGAAGCCCGCCCTGCTCAGAGAGAACAGTCTACCTCCGTTGTCTCTCTGAAAAGCCGGCGGGGCCCGTTGATTTACTAGATTCTGTTCTTTTCAGCAGTTTTTGCAGGTCCTATTCACCACCGAGGAGAGGGAGAGGAACCTTAATGAGGCCTGGAAGCTAGTTCTGGGCACGGACGGGAATCCTACACCTCTTTTCCTCTAACTAGGCCTGAATGGGATTTCAACACAGCAGAAGGTAGGAAGAGGCTCTGGGTCTACTGCCAGACTTTAATGGGAGGTCTTCGGATGGCTGCTAGAAAGCCAACTAATTTGGTTAAAGGAAATCTAGGAAATTTAATTGTAACTGGATAGAGGCCAGACCATCTCTGGATTCTCCTCCAAAGCAAGAAGGGAAAGGGAGCTACATGGTGACCCAATATGGATGCCACTCCCCAGAGGGCATCTGGGTCTCATCTTTACCATGGTTTTTTTTTTTTTTTTTTTTTTTTTTTTTTTTTTTTTAAGATAGACCAGCTTCCACCATTTATCCATTTTAAAGAAAGAATGTGATAATTTGCATTTGAATATCTCCAGGCTGGCCACTCAATTCTCCGTGTGGAAAATTATGGCCCTTTTAAAAGTCAAGTGGCAGCCTGGGCTTGTTAACCAAATGATAAACTTGTTTTCAGCTAAATGAAAATGCAAATACTGATTGTAGGAAATGCCTGACGCCTCTGAGAAAAGATAGTTCCATTACAGAGATGATTCGAGCTTGTCAGAATGTGGGATCAGGCACTTTTCAAGCAAGTTTACTCGCCACTGCAGTAACAGTGGGGAATAAATAAGAGGCGTTAACCTTAGGGAGGAGTGGCGACACCCTTAAGAGGACTAACTGTTCTGCCTGGAGTCACTGACTCAGATTATGAAGGAGAAATTAAAGTTATACTAGAATGTAATCACGTTATGCAAATTACTCCAGGACAAAGGTTTGCTCAGATACTACTTGTACCTTATGTTGAGCAAGGTGAGGCTATAAATAGAAAAAAAGGACATGAAAGGATTTAATCCCTTCCACTGTGTGTAAGGCCCCTTGGGTAGGCACTTGAGCATTCTATGTTGGCCCTTTTTGCCAAGAAGGGACCCTCTTCTCACAATCCAATTGCCCACAGCTGTTGCCTGAGTTTTCTGTTCATGCTGAGGTTGAAGCCTCGTGGTGGCTGGTACCATGAATCTGTCTCTTGCCAAATGGTGTGAACTGGGCCCTCCCTGGAGAAAGAACCTGGGTTCCCCAAGATATGTGATCAAGTGCCAGGGCCCCACCAGTAGGCAAAGGGATCCCAAGGCAGGTACTGGGTGTGGAGGCCATGGGAGCATAGGTTACCAAGGAGACATAAATAAACCTCACATCACCCTGTTTGGCCCCGAAGGATGGCTGGTTAGTCAAAGATGGGTAAGATTCTTCATGGGAGGAACAACCTAAGACAGGCACAGTCACAGAGGGGCCATCAGGGGAGAGCATGGGGGCCAACAGAGGTGGGGCATAGAACCCCTCCTCCCCCCGCCAGCATTGCAGGGGCTTGAACACTCACCCCTTCTGAGGGAGGTCTCCTGCCCCATGGCTGCTTCACTTCCCATGCCCAGCCCAGATCAGGACCCAGGTAACAGACAAAGACTTGGACCAGCCCAGATCAGAACCGAGGCAACAAACAGAATCTTGGCTAACAGCAGCTAGCACCAAGAATGCTCAGGGCCTACTCAAGACAGGGTAATCTAAGATTGTTGTTGGAGTGTTCAGATTAATTTAATTTGGCTAAGGTAGAAAATGTACAGCAGGAGAAGGACACCGTTTCTGGATGGGTAGAGGCATACCCAACCAAGCATGAAACAGCTCAGACAGTGGCCAAGAAACTGCTAGAAGACATCCTAGCCAGGTATGGATTTCCTGCTATGATAGGGTCAGACAACGGACCAGCTTTTATTTCACAGGTAACATAGGCAGTAGTCAAGATTATAGGGGCAGATTGGAAATTACATTGTGTTTATAGGCCCCGAAGTTCAGGGCAGGTAGAAAGAATGAATAGAACTCTAAAAGAGACCCTTACCAAATTAACCATGGAGACTGGTGTGGACTGGGTGGCCCTCTTTCCGTATGCCCTTTACTGGGTGAGGAACTCTCCCTGCACCCTGGGTTTTAGATCATGTTTGGCAGGCCACCCCCTATCATTCCCAACCTCAAGGCCGAGCTTCTTACTGAATTTGTCTCTTCAGAGGGCTCCAGAGGGCGCATGAGGACATTTGGCCACGCCTCTGTGATGAGGCTGGCCCGACCCCGACGCCTTGTCAATGCACACCGGGAGACTGATTTTTGTCAAGAGGTACTGCCAGGAGACCCTTGAGCTGCGCTGGAAAGGCCCCTATGTCGTAGTGCTGACTATACCCACCGCTCTCAAGGTAGAGGGCGTTGCAACCTGGGTCCACCACACCCACGTCCGCCCAGCTGATCCCTCTGCAGTCCGGAAGGACCTCATCACACAATGGAGCCTTGATTACAATCAGCACAACCCACTCAAGCTCAAGTTACGGCACATTTGACTCACCTGATGTCGGTAACTCTGTTGACTCTGTTCGCTGTCACCCACAATGCCAGGAGTCCCCATGTCCCTTGCAACTCTTTTTCCCGGCAATAGTCATGGCCTGCCTCTGTATTCATGCAGCAAGGAGGCCTATGTGCAGCCCTAGGGGAAGAATGTTGTTTTTATGTTGACCATTCAGGAGTAATAACGGAAGGCAAGGTAGAAATGCAGTCCGTCTCATGATTGAGTCGTAAGTTCCAAGACAAGGGGGGAATGAAAGGGCAGAGTGGGAATGACTATCGTGTCAGCCGATGGGAATGCAGGGATATGCTGGTCACATCCTGTCTTTGTGTAGCCAGATCCTAGCTGCACCCTGCCTTTGCGTCACTAGCCCCAGCCCTCACCCAACCAATCGGAATTGGCCAACTCAGTGGTTCGAGTCTGGCCCCACCTCCCTATAAAATCATTATGCTTTGGATATTTCCCTTTCTTTTGCTTCCTGCTGCTGCATCGGTGGGGGGCAGAGAGCCAAGCCCAGGCTTGAATAAAGGCTCTTTTGCTTTTGCATTGGACTCGGCTCCCTGGTGGTCTTTGGGGATCATGAAATCTGGGCATAACATCACCAAACCAAAACCTAATACTTGAGTTTTATAGCAGGATAGCAAATAAGAAGCTAGGAAAATCCCCCGGCAAGTGAAATGGGGAAGCAAGAATATTAAACAAGACCAAACAGTTTGGGCAGCTTGTAGCCAGCTTGTGAATACCAAAACTTTATCTTCCCTAACCAAGGACATGTGAGAGCAAGTGGTTTATATTCTCCTCCCTAACAGAAAATACATAGCTTAAGTCACCCAGGCCTGGGAAAATAGGGAACAAAGACCCAATTAATGCATTTGTGTCAGTTAAACCCAAGGGCAGATGAAGTTGGGGAACAAATAACAAAAACCACATTAAAGCCAGATGGACTTAAGATAAAAGTAAAACAGTACAACAGATCAAAGAATAATCCAAAACTCCCCGTTACGCTCATTTTAATGCATCAGCATATTAAAAATGCACCTGGAAAGCTGATGAATATTCTACTGAAATTCCCCCTCAACCCTCCTAAGATTCTCACCTGCAGAAAAAAAAAAAAAGGATAAAAAGCCCTCAGGACAGACTTAATGTGGGCTCTTGCTAGGGCCTTCCTGGGCATGAGCTTTTTATTTCTAATGGTCTCCACAAGACATGCAGCCAGGAGAGTGGTGGGCAGTGGCAGCTCGACCTGGCTCACCCCTGATCCTGTCTCCACAGCCCCCTTTTTCTCTGGCTTCCCAGGGAGTTGAAGCAGCCTTGCCTTGCTCATTTCTTTTCTAAACCTTTCTAGAGACAAAGCAGAGCACCACCTAAGCTCTCCCCATTGTTTCTCCTACTCTAATTTCTTCCCTTGTGTCATTGTCCCCAGCATTAGTAAACATATTCTCAAACCCATCTGGAATCCTGTTGCGAAATCTTTCCTACCCAAAGTCAAGCAGCCATATACCACAGTCCGGCCTAAGGCAGACCTACTAAGGCCAAGCCCCTGCCCAGTAATAGTTTCAACCTCTCCCAGAAATGAAATCTTAAACTGGTCATTCTGGAATCACCTGGTCAGCACTAGTGAGGTAATTTTCTCATAGACCCCTAAGGGATGGTGACCTTGCCTGAAAGAATCCACTCTTTGTCAATAGCTTCCTTGTCCCCCTGCACCCTTCTGCCTATAAAAATCCATTTTGTATAGCTCCTTCCGAGCTTCTTTCTCTTTGCTGGATCTTCAAATGCACTCAGTTTTTTTTTTTGTTTTTTTTTTTTAATGCCCAGATTCTAGATAATAGGCCAGAGAGCCAAGCTCCAGCCTGTGTGAGGCTTCTGTCCTCCAGGAACTAGATGAGAATTTGTCTAACTTTGAAGACTTGGACAAGAGGATATGCACTACGTAGCATCCAAAGTGGGAGACTGCTTTGCCTTCCTGTTTCTCCTGCCAGTAAAGTGGAGATGCCCACAGGGGTGCCGCGGGTGGCACGAAGCCACACTTAGATGGCGCTCATGAAAGGTGGTGTGCATGCTATACAGCTTAAGCCCAGGGAATTTGGCTGGGCCTGGGAGTGAAGGAAAAAAAAAACAGCCAAAGCGCCGTAAAGGCTCCCAGCCTGAACTCAGTACCTGCCAGACCGTTAACCGGAAATGCCTCTATTGCACAGAGCTCTTCACCCTCGGGAGGGCGGAGTGCCGAAACCTTCCGCAGAAGCTGCCGTAGAGATTTCTGGGAAATGTAGTCTTTCCAGCGAATGAGTAGAAGGAACAGACTTCACTCCGGAATCTCTGCCTGTCTTATTTACTTTTGATTATTTAAAAAAATTAATTTTAGAGAGATGTTTGCCTCAGGCCACCAGTTTGTTGTTCCACTTACTTATGCATTTATTGGTTGATTTTTTTTTTCATTAGTTGGTTCTCATATGTGCCCGGACGCGGGATTGAAGCTGCAACTTTGGCGTGTGAGAGAACTCTCTAACCCACGGAGCAACCCGGCCAAGGCCACACTGCCTGTTTTATGCGTGGGCATCTTCATAAAAGAGACAGATAGGCTGTCACTGCCACAGGCATTGTCCAGGTTAATCAACCTCGTGGCCGCCAGCCTCTCCCCGGACGGCCATTGGGGGCGGAGCCTCCGGGGATTCTGGGAGCTGTTCTGGCGCAGTTGATGGCGGAGGGCTGGGCGGCCCTAGCTCGCTGACTCTGGTGAGCGCACTGCCTCGGCCCTTTGCCGCGCCGGAGCGGGTGGCGAGGCCCCGCAGGGTGGGGGACCTGGTAGAGTGAGGCTGGGGGGAGAGTGGCCGCAAGTTCGGGAGGTCTAGTTTGGGAAATGGGGCGCGGCCCCAGATGCGCCTTTGGGGGCGGGGGATGGGCTGAGACGCCGCTGGCGGGGAGTCTCCGAGTTGCTGGGCGCCAGCGGACCTTTCTTCTCGGGCTGGGGCGAGCAAGCTGGAACTGTGGTTTCTTTTTTGGAGGAGGTGAGATTATTCTGGGCCAGACGAAGAGGGAGGCGGCTGCAGTCGAGGATCCCCGGGGTTGATTTGGGCTGTGCACTCGAGTTCGGCCCGGTATCCCCCGTGGTGGGGTTGGGGCGCGGATCCGGCGCTCGAGGTCCTCCTCCCCCACCCCCGTCTTTCTGGCAAGGGAATCCCTACCTGAGTCCTGCGTGTCCGAATGGTTGTGGGAACCTAGGATTGATCGTGAATATAAAAATTGGGTTGCTGCTTGTTTGTTTTGGTGGGGCTGACTGTGGCTCAAGTGATTGGTGGGGACGGGGTTGGGGTGGGGAATCTCAGGACCCGCGTGCTTGGGTTTGTTGGGGGTGGTGAGCTTCACGTGGGCAGGTATACCTAGGGGGTCCCGGGAGTGTCTTGGGTCAGGAGTCCTGGGTCTTCAGGGGTGGGGAGGTTTGGGCCTAGGACAAACATCTGGTGATGGTGGGTACCACCCGACCTTGACCTGCATTTAGGTGTTTTTTGAGTGGGGATGAGACTACTTCAGTGGCACCTGTTGTCCCAGGACTCGTCATGAGGCAGGGACATGTGGCAAAGATCCCGGTTTGGCTGTAAATGTCTGTGGCCAGTCTTACTGATTCTTCCTCTCCTTGTCTACTTTTCTCTCCTGTGTTGGGGTCAAATCTCTGGATTAGGGTTTAGGGAATTAACCTATGGATTAGGGCTTAGAGAATTTAGGTAGGGTGGGATCTTCGTCTTCTTCCTTCCTCCTCCTCCCCCTCCTCCCACCTCCTCCCCCTCCTCCCCCTCCTCCTCCTTCTCCTCCTCCTCCTCTCCTCCGAACTTCTGGGGGCTGTTGGCTGATTGACTATCCAAATCACTTCTGGCATCTGGTGAGCCTAGATGTCAGGACTTAAATTTTTATTTTATTTTTATTTTTGGTAAGGACAGATTTTAATCCTACCCAGTACGTGAACCCATGAACCTCTCACCAGAGCCAGCATTTATTAATTCACTGCTAATCTTTACACCTCCTCAATCCTATGTGTGAATATTCTTTGAGACTAGTCACACCCCATGGGGCTTGGCCACTACCAACCTTACCACTGACAGCTGGCTAAGGACATGGGACTCCATGGATAGAGTTTAAATTTAGGCACTTTCTAGCTCTTCAGCATGAGCAAGATTCATAACTCTGCCTCAGTTTATCACAAGACCTAACTCATGGGGCCTTTGGGAGGTAAACATTGTACAGAGCCTGGTATATAGTAAGAGTTTTTAGTAATTGTTAAATAACCTATGTAATAAAGAGGCAATATGCAAATTGACCATCACTCCAACACACAAGATGACCGCCCCCATGTGGACACAAGATGGCCACCACAAGATGCCAGCAGGGGAGGGCAGTTGGGAGGGACCAGGCCTGCAGGGAAGGGCA
This sequence comes from Antrozous pallidus, assembly GCA_027563665.1. NCBI lineage: Eukaryota > Metazoa > Chordata > Mammalia > Chiroptera > Vespertilionidae > Antrozous > Antrozous pallidus. Next base: position 32,543,038 of record CM050518.1, read on the forward strand.
GCTTGAGGGGACCAGCCTGCAGCGGAGGACAGTTAGGGGTGACCAGGCCAGCAGAAGAGGCTGTTGGGGGTAACCGGGCCAGCAGGGGGCAGTTAGGGGCAACCAGGCTGGCAAGGGAGGGCAGTTAGGGGTGACCAGGCCAGCAGAGAGGGCAGTTAGGAGTGACCAGGCTGGCAGGGGAGGGCAGTTAGGGACAATCGGGCTGGCAGGGAAGTAGTTAGGCATCAATTAGGAAGTGGTTAGGGGGTTTTCAGGCTGGCAGGCAGAAGTGGTTAGGGGCAGGCAGGCAGGCGAGTGGTTAGGAGCCAGCAGTCCTGGATTGTGAGAGGGATCCCAGATTGGAGAGGGTGTAGGCTGAGCTGAGGGACACAACCTTACCCCTTGCTCTGTGCATGAATTTTGTGCACCAGGGCTTTAGTTACTAATATTACAACTTGAGACCCATAGACATGGAAGGGTTCAAACAGGCCGCCCTGAGATGTGCTACTTTGGCATGTGAATAATTTTGAGGTGAAGTTGAGACCCTGCAGACTCACAAGATCAACTTTTACCTCTCCCTTAAAGAATTTAAATTTGGGTCCTTGTCTATTCAGAGTTATCACCAGAAATAACTTTTTATGACCTATGTAGGGCAAACCTGTGATTAATGAACATCTGCTCTTACGGTACTGCAAATGACCTTTCTCCCACTGAGCCCCATGATTCCTTACCTCATCCTGAGCTCAGAATGCCATACATGCCTCATTTTCCTTTCTGTCTCTGAACCTTTGCTGAGCATGTGTGGGTGTCTCTGACTCGCTCATATTTGGGGTTTCCATGTGTACGTATGTAATTAAATTTAGTTATTTTCTCTTATTAACCTAATCTGCCCCTGTAGACTTAATTATTAGGACAGCCAGAAGAACCAGAAGGTCTCAGTTCTGATTCCTGGTTCGGGGTACATGCCTGGGCTTGGGCCTAAGTGGGGGGTGTGCAGGAGGCAGCCAATCAGTGATTCTCTCTCAGCATTGGTGTTTCTATCTCTGAAATAAATAAAAAAATATTTTTTTGGGGGGGGGGGAGTCCAAGGAACACCATTCTCCCCTCCCCAGGACTGAGACTCCATATTTGTTGAATGAGGTTGAATGAGGAGGATGTGAGAGGACAGGATCCCCGTGAGGAGGCATGGCCTTAGGGCCTCCATTAAAGATCCTGGCAACATCAAGTTTCTTCTCCATCCCACAGGTCCTGGCTTCATGGAAACAAGATGGGCTTTTACAAGTAAGGTTCAGAGAAGTCACTTCAGGCAGCAGAAATCGATCTTGTGATGAAATGGCTTCTACCTGGATTTCTGGTAGAATTGCAAGGCAAACATGGGGCTGACTCTGGGGCCCTGACATTGCCTGACCCCTCTGCCTGGGGAGGGCAGGACTGGGAAGAGATTTTGCCTTTGGAGAACAGGGAAGCTCCGGAGACTATGAAGAAATTGACTCAGAATCATAAGGCAAAAGGTGAGAGTTGTTGAGAGTGTGGAGATGAAGAGGCAGAGCAGGGCTCCAGGTTTAGCTGAGCTCTAGTGGCCTCAGCTGAGTAAAGGGGCTGCTTCCTCCATCACAAGGCTTAGAGGAGCTACTCTGTGAGCATCGCGGGAGGCCTGCTTTCTCACAGCTTCTTTTTCTTTCCCGAGGTTTGCCTTCTAATGCTACTGACTGGCTCCAAAAAACCGAGGGAAAGCCCGAAATACTGGTGAGTTTGGATTACGTTTTTTTCTTAATGAAATGCTGGCTTGTTTTTCAGAGCATAGGCATATTGTATATTCTCTTTATTGGGAAAAGAACAGGCAATCGTCAAGTCACTTTATAATGATTCCTGTTTATTCCCCTTTATTTTATTGTCAAAATTAATAGAGTCCAGGAAACTTTAAAGCATAAGGTGTGTGTGTGTGTGTGTGTGTGTGTGTATATATATATATTTTTTTTTTAATATATTTTATTGATTTTTCACAGAGAGGAAGGGAGAGGGTTAGAAAGTCAGAAACATCAATGGGAGAGAAACATCGATCAGCTGCCTCTTACACACCTCCAACTGGGGATGTGCCCGCAGCCATGGTATATGCCCTTGACCGGAATCGAACCTGGGACCTTTCAGTCCGCAGGCCGACGCTCTATCCACTGAGCCAAACTGGTTCGGCAAGCATAAGATATATTTTTAAAAATTGTTTTAAATTCTTACCTGAGGATACATTTTTCATTGATTTTTTTTTTTTTTTTTTTTTTGAGAGAGAGAGAGGGAGAGAGAGAGAAATACTGACGCAAGAGAGAAACGATTGGTTGCCTCCTGTATATATCCTGTCGGGACTGAACCTGTAAGCTAGGTGTTTGCCCTGACCAGGAATGGAATCTGCCACCTTTTGGTGTTCAGGATGACACTCCAACCAACTAACTGAGCTACTGGCCAGGACAACATAAGAGATCTTTTTGAAAAACAGATTATTAAAAATTGTAAATGTACTATTAAATTTCATTTTACATCCACACTACTTAATGATATCTTTTGTACTAGACATCTTTTACAAGTGAAATTTTGAACATCTATAAAAGTAGAGTATAAGTAATAATAGGGCCTCAGGTGCCATCACATAGCTTTAATAGTCATCCACGATGGCCAATTTTGTTTAATTTCTACCCTTCTCATGTCTCTCACTGGATTACTTTTGACAAATTTCAGACATTTCATAACAATGTCTCTATAATTTTTAAAAATATTGATAAGAGGCCAGTAGTGGTGGTAATTGTATTTATTCCAGAGAGAGGCACTATGGCTTAAAGGGGTTTGTGATTTGTGCATGGCCATACCATCAGTTGATGGTAGAGCTGGGATTTGAACTTGGTTTTCTCTGACTCTCAAGTTCTGCAGCTTCCAGAGTGTTGTATTTTGGATTCTTTCTGCGACATAAATCCTCATCTAGTAATATGGGAGCATATTTTTCAGCCCTGGGAAATGGGCCTGGATTATTTGATGAATGACTCATATAGAATGCTCTCTGTAGTTAACAGTGCTTCACCCCTACTCCACCTTTCCTTCTACCTTCTTTCCTTTACCAGAAACTTGATGTATTCTTTCATAGGAATGGTGCGTGTGCAATACTATAAGCTAAATTAATAAGTTTATAAGTAAACTGTCCTTATCTTCAAGGAACATTTCAGTTCTTTGGGAAAATAATGTATTAAAAAAAGAAATTATGACAATAATTAGTAATCTATACTAATAAAAACGTAATATGCTAATTAGACCAGATGTCTTCCTGACATCCTTCTGAACAAAGCCACGGTGGTAGGGCCAAGGCAGAGGCGGTTAGGGGTGATCAGGCAGGCAGGCAGGGGAGTGGTTAGGAGCCATTGGTCCCAGATTGGAGAGGGTGCAGGCCAGGCTGAGGGACCCCTTCTCTGCCCCTTTACCCCCATGCACGAATTTTGTGCACTAAGCCTCTAGTTTTACAATAATAGTTGAGATGGTTACGTAACTGCCAGCCTAAAGCTTTCAAACCAGTGTTGGGGTGGAAGCTCATGGCAGCCTCAAGATCCATGATAGCAACAAGCAAATTGGCAAATCAGCTAAAAGTTTAATGGCGAGAACCAGGGAAAGAGAGAGCTGAGAAGAACCTTGTTGGGGCCTCAAATACTGACCTTAAAACTACCCTTGCAGCCCAGTTGGCATGGCTCAGTGGTTGAGCATGGACCTATGAACCAGGAGGTCACAGTTCAATTCCTGGTCTGGGCACATGCCTGTGTTGTGGGCTTGATCCCCAAAGGGGGACGTGCAGGAGGCAGCTGATCAGTGATTCTCTCTGATCATTGATTTTGCTCTCTCTCCCTTCATCTCTGAAATCAATAAAAATATGTTTAAAAAAAAACTACCCCTTTAAAAGGGACAGGGCCTGACTTTAATTGGGTCAGACAGTGGAGCCATTTATTTCCTAAGACATTGCTGAAAACAGTAGAGGAAATCAGCTAGCTATTGGCGGAAGCTAACTGGGTGCGATACCAATATAGGCAGGCTGGAGAGAGACAAGAGAATCCTGCTAAAGACTGTCATTTCTGGAGGGGCAGGGCCAGGGGTGCATGTCCAAGGCTTCATCTGTGAGAAGCCACAGTTTCAGGGATAATAGCCTTTCTTGAACTAGTTCACACCAGTCAGAAACATGAACAAGTGACCATAGCAGTCTCCTGGGGAAGGAGCAGGATTGGTGTCCAGAGTGGCTGCAGTATTTTACTAAAATGACAGTATTCAACAAAAAATTAAATAGGTAGGGAGAGAGGCATGGAGAGAAAGAATACACCCATATGAGAATGAGAGAAAGTCTAAGTAAATTTTCCTGATATGTAAAATGAAAACAACTTTTCAGTTCTGTGTTAAATTATAATCTCACTTGGATTGTAAATTTATTCTCCTCTTACTGGTTATGAGTTGTTTGTTGGGCACAGAGTTCCTTTTAAATATGTTTTTAATTGAATTTTTTAGAGGAAGGGAGAGGGAGAGAGAGAAAAAAATTGATGTGAGGCAAAACATTGATGTGATCAGCTACTTCCCTTATGCCTCCTAGATGGAGCCTGTAACCCGGGCATGTGCCCTGACTGGGAATGGAACTGGCAACCTTTTGGTGCATTGCACAATGCCCAACCAACTGAGCCTCTTGGACTGAGCACAAAGCTCTTTTTAAATGGGAGTTTTCCAGCCCATCCTGAACTCTTCCATCTCAGAATTCTTCCATAATGAATCCTCAAGGTCACTTTTCTGAGCTCTGCTTCATATTTCAAATTGATTTACAAATCATTTCTTCAAAGAAATTGTAAGTGTCTAAGGGCAAGGAATGTGATGTATGCCTCAGTTATGCTACCCTCAGATTAAAAAAAAAATTTTACTAGAGTCCTGGTGCATGAAATTTGTGCATATTAGGGGGTGGTGTATGTGTCCCTCAGCCCAGCATGCACCCTCTCCAATTTGGGACATCCCTCTCACAACCCGGGATTGCTGGTTCCCAACTTCTCGCCTGCCTAATTGTCCTAACCGCTTCTGCCTGCCAGCCTGATCACCCCTAAGCACTCCCCTGCTAGCCTGATTGACACCTAACTGATCCCTTACCAGCCTGATTGCCCTTAATTGCCCTCCCCTACTAGCCTGGTTACCCCTAACTGCCCTCCGCTGCTGGCCTGGTACCCCCCAACCTCCCTCCCCTGCAGGCCTGGTACCCCCAATTGCCCTTCCCTGCAGGCCATCTTGTGATGACCATCTTTGACCACATGGGGGTGGCCATCTTGTGTGTTGGAGTGACAGTCAATTTGCATATTGCCCTTTTATTATTGATTTCAGAGAGGAAAATGGAGAGAGAGAGAAACATCAATGATGAGAGAGGATCATTGATCAGCTACCTCCTGCATGTGCTACACTGGTGATTGAGCCTACAACGGGGCATATGCCCTGTTCTGGTTCATAGGTCAGTGCTCAAACACTGAACCATGCCAGCCAGGCACTGTCCTCTGACTTTAACACACAGCCATAGTGATAGCTAGAAGAATTTGATATGGAGAACTGTGTACCCTGAAAAGAATTAGACCAACTCTACATATCAAGACTTTCCAGAGCCACTAGATAGATACTTCACACTGGGAAAATTGACTGTGACTTGCTGTTCATTAATTGTTGCTTGTTTATAGGTACCAGTTACATTCAGGGATGTGGCTGTAGTCTTCACACAGGCAGAATGGAAGCTCCTGAGCTCTAAGCAGAGGATCCTGTACAAAGAAGTGATGCTGGAGAACTACAGGAATCTACTTTCATTGGGTGAGGCTATGTTCTTTCCTTCATTAATTCAGGAGAAATTTATGGACCACCTATCATGTGCCAGAAAAAGTTCTAGACACTTAGACTACATTAATAAATAAAATAGTAACCCCTGTCTATGGGGACTTTTACTAGTGTATGAAGACAGACAACAAATACCTTCATATACAGGGATGTTATGTTAAAAAGGGATAAGCACTACCTAGTAAAAAATAACAATACAATGAAGCAGGACAAGAGTATTGAGTGTGACAGGGTGGCTGGCTGACTTTTGAAATCAGCGAGGAGGGAACATTTGACCAAAGACATAAAGTGGTGAGGGAGTTAGAATTCTGGCTCTCTAGGGCAAAAGCATTTCAGATGGAGACTTATTTGGTGCCAAGACCTTAAGGAAGGTATATGCCTGTGGGTAGAAGGAATTGAGACTGGAAGCACAGTTAGCAAGGGGGAGAGAAATGCCTTCTGCGACAGAAGTTGAAATTAAATATCAGAGTTTGTATGGCTTTTGAGTTTCATAAGCCAGATTATTTCTTTTATTTAAAAACATACATTTATTCTTTAAGTCTAGGTTGATAAATACTTTGGATTGCAACGTTACTCTGATTCAGGGGTTGGCCACTTTTTCTACAAAGGGCCAGATGGTAACTATTTTAGGTTAGGTGATATGGTCTCTAACCACTCTCAACTCTGCCCTGGTAGTGCTAAAGTAGCCACAGGTGATGTGTAAATGAATATGACTGTGTTCTAATAAGACTATTTGTGGACATTGAATTTTGAATTCCATATAATTTTTATACATCATAAACTATTACTCTTTTGACTTATTTTCAACTCTTTAAAAATTTAAAAACCATTCTTATCTTGTAGACTGCACAAAAGCAGGGCAGTCTGGTGGTTTTAGGCTGTAATCCTTCCCCGTCTTTGTTTTAGATCAGTGCTATGTAGTAGAAATGTAATGTGAGCCGCATGGATAATTTCAGGTTTCCTAGTAACAACCTTTAGAAAATAGACATAAATGGGTAAAATATATCAAAACATTATTTCAACATGTAACCAGTATAAAAATTATTTAATTTTTGTACTAAGTGCTCAAAATCCGGTGTGTATTTTATGCTCAGAGTATATTTCGGTTCAGACTAGCCACAGTTCAAGTGCTCAGTAAACATGTATGGCTAGTGGCTACCATATTGGATAATGCAGTTCTGGATATTTATTTCCATATTTCTAGATGAAACATTGAGTCACATTTTTGGAAACACAAACTGGTTTCAAGCAGGCATTTCCTCAAATGGCCTGGCTTTTCCCATGATAGCAGTTTATCAGATTTTATTTGTTCCATTTTCATCTCCTTTGATATGCTTTGGTCTGGTTCCATCTAGTTAGCACTCTGTCTATTTAAGTTGGATTCAACCATTTCAGTCTGGTTTTGTGTGTTTTGATTTGGCCGTGGCTATTCAACCTAACTAGATTTTATTTTGATTTTTATTTTCCTCTGATCATATTATTCTCTTTCTCTATGTTAATGCATTGAATGGGTTCAATGTTAAAATGACCTGATTCAGTTTAGGCACGATATGGAAAAACTGGATTTCCTGCAATTGTTTCCTTTGTCTTGCTCGACACCACAGTATTCTGCAGTTCCCTAGCCTTTACATCTCTCTTTTTGGGTTTCTCTCTTTTCTTTGGATTAGTGTCACATGTTCTTTTTTTTTTTTTTTTTTTTTTTTGTCGTCTATATTCAAACTCTTAAACAATTTGTGAACTTTAATGATTTTGGTCATCACATATTATGATGAACCTATTTTCTCTGCAACCATCTCACCTGTGCTTTTCTGTTTGGTTGGAACAGTGGTCGGCAAAATTAGTCAACAGAGCCAAATATCAACAATAGAATGATTGAAATTTCTTTTGAGAGCCAAATTTTTTAAACTTAAACATCTTCTAACGCTACTCCTTCAAAATAGAGCCATGGTATTTTGTGGAAGAGCCACACTCAAGGGGCCAAAGAGCCGCAGATGGCTTGTGAGCCGCAGTTTGCCGACCCCTGGGTTAGAAGAATAGAAGTTTATTCTCAAACTTATCAAAAATTGAGGTCATACTCCTTTCCCTCCTAACATCATCTCTTGTTTTCTAATTCTTCACATATTCATGTTCCAACGTCTTTTCTTCAAGGCTACTGTTAGAAATAAATGGGCTAATTTTCCCTGAAATAATCTTTAAAGCTTTCATAGGTGAGATATTTCAGATAGTATAGGCTAAGTATTGCTGTGATAACAACACAGAACTTTAGCAAATGTTCATTTCTTATAATACCTCTTATGTGTAGTTCAGGTTGGAATTTAGCTCTGTTGGGGTTCTGTAATACAGGCAAAAGAACCAGTCTTTGCCCGGATCATGGGATTCTTAAAAGGGGAAAAATGGAATGAAGATACCATATTGTGGCTCTTAAAATGTGTTTGAACCCATCCTGGGTGGTTCAGTGGTTGAGTGTTGACCTGTGATCCAAGAGGTCACCAGTTTGATTCCTGGTCAGGGCACATGCCTGGGTTGCTGGCTCACTCCTCAGTAGGGAGCTTGCAGGAGGCAGCCAATCAAACATCTCTCATCATTGATGTTTCTATCTCTCGCTCCCTCTTCCTTCCTTTCTGAAATCAATAAAAACATGAAAAAAAAATGTTTGAAAGTAACACTAACTTTTCACCAATCTCCCATTGGCCTAAGCAAATCCCATAGCCAGTCTGATATCATTGTAATGGGATTAGTTTGGGCACAAGGTGCCAAAGTCCTGAAATCATGGATCATGCATTTCTTGTCCACTGCAGAATCCACAATGCTTGGTAGATAATCCATCACTTAAAATTTCTAATAAGTATTTGTTTTTGAGTGGACAACCTGAAATTCAGATTTATTTCATATGCAGTCTCTTCAACCCCTGTTTCATGTACATACTCCTATGTTTGGAAGCCCTTCAAATCAAGTGACTTTTTATGTCTATTAGTCTTTTTGTTTTCTGAAATAAGAAAAGTCATGAAGGAGATTTTCATATCGGTCAGAGAGTCTTACCTCAAGTACAACAGAATTGTGAACAGTATACCAATATACCAATGTGATTGGCGATGGCTTAGAAGATTTACTAGAAAGAAATGGCTGACACTGTTGAAACTGTTTACAAAGCAGAATGCTTACCTGAAAGGCTCCTAGTCTGAGTGACATGTAGAGGATGTTTCTGGCATGGTTTTACTGGATTGTGATAGAAAATGGAATGTTTAGAAATGGAATATAGAGGAATTTTTGGTGGAAAGCGAACTTTGTTGTACATTTATTATCAATAATAGGTGTGGCAGGAAGATACTCTGTCCTAAGACAAGGCGAAACAGCCAGCTGCCCACTTAGGGCTTCTCTAACTGAACACTCTTTCTCCGGCAGAATCAAAGCCAGAAACAGACTCCTATTCCTCTTGCCTTCTGGCCTTCTCCCATCAGCCACTCCTCAGCCAACATGTGCTTCCAATCTTCTTGGACTTACCTGACTTCCATCCAGGGCATCAGGAGCAGTTTTCTTCTGAGAGCTGCTGGAGTGAAAACATAAAAGGTCAAGAGAAAGAAGGTGGCTTCGGATCCTTGTTTGTGAGGACCGAGGAGAGAGAAACCTCAGGCGCTGTTCCCAGCCCACCCCGAAGACAATCAGCGAGTCCTAGAGAAGGCAACACAGTGGTAGAAATAGAGCCCAAGACAGCCTGGAAGGTACGCCCTGTGCAGACAGGCAGAGGAGCGAAGAAGTTGGGAACCCTGAGATCTGGACTAGTCGGTTGTAATGAGCAGGAACTAGACTGTAGTCTGAAATCAAACTTTGCTATAAACCAGGCAACCCTCTCAGAGGAGAAGCCCTATGTTTGCAGGGATTGTGGGCGAGGCTTTAACAATAAATCAAACCTCAACAGACACCATCGGACACACTCAATGGAGAAGCCTTATGTGTGTGGTGAGTGTGGCCGAGGCTTTAGCCTGATGGCAATCCTTGTTCATCACCAGAGGACACACTCAGGAGAGAAGCCGTATGTATGCAAAGAGTGTGGGCGAGGCTTTAGCAAGAAGTCCAATCTGAACAGACACACAGAAACACATTCAGAAGAGAAGCCTTATTCATGCAGGGAGTGTGGGCAGAGCTTTAGAAATAATTCAGTCCTCATTAGACATCAGTGGACTCACTCTGGGGAGAAGCCCTATGTCTGCCCGGAGTGTGGACGGGGATTTGCTTTTAAGTCCATCCTCAGAAAACACCAGAGGACACATTCAGGAGAGAAGCCCTATATTTGTCAGGAGTGTGGGCATGGCTTCAGCGAGAAGTCATCTTTCATCAGACACCAGAGGACACACTCAGGGGAGAAACCCTTTGTGTGCCTGGACTGTGGACGAGGATTTGGTGATAAGTCAACCCTCAGAAAACACCAGAGGACCCACTCGGGAGAGAAGCCTTACATGTGCAGTGAATGTGGCCGAAGCTTTACCCAGAAGTCATTCCTCCTCATTCACCAGGGGACACACTTGGGGGAGAAGCATGTTTGCAGGGAGTGTGGGCGAAGCTTTAGCTACAAGTCAAATCTCATCAGACACCAGAAGACACACTCAGACGTGAAGCCTTATGTATGTAGGGAGTGTGGGCGAGGCTTTTTCTATAAGTCAGACCTCATTATACATGAAAGGACACACTCCGGGGAGAAGCCTTACGTGTGCAGTGAGTGTGGCCGAAGCTTTAGCCAGAAGTCATTCCTCGTTATTCACCAGGGAACACACTCGGGGAAGAAACATGTTTGCAGGGAGTGTGGGCGAAGTTTTATCTACAGGTCAAATCTTATCACACACCAGAGGAAACACTCGGGGGAAAAGCATGTTTCCAGGGATCATGGACAAGACTCAGCCATCAGTTGAATCTCATCTGACACCAGAGAGACCCCTGGGGTCTGTGTGTGGAGTGAGTGTACCTTCAGAGACGTGTTGACTTTCATCAGGCACCGAGGACGCATTCAGCAGAGGAGCCTAAGTGTGGGTAACTCTAGCCACACTTAAGTGGGAGGTGTTGTGTGTGCAGGGACTGTGGATGAGGCAGTAGCAATAAGTCAATGTTTATCGAATATCCAATGGCAGACAAGCGGGCACAAGATGGCACACTTGGAGAGGAGCAGTATGTAGGGGTTGTGGGCAAAACTCTTGTGCTCAGCCAGCCTTCTTCTCATGCCATAGAGAGATCCTTATGTGGGGATACTGTGGAACTCTGTCCAGACAACCTTATCAGGACCGACATCCCTGCAGCTCCTGATAACCGCTGCCGATGCTGCAGAGACGAATGCTTTTCTAGGACCTGCTCTCAGCCACAGGGAACTGCACCTTCCTAAGGGCTGGCTCCTGCCAATGATCGATTGCTGTGGGGCGACAAAACCTCAACCCTGGACTCAAGAGATGCCCATCAGATTCAGTTGTGAACACATTGCAGGTCAGCTTCCTCCTCTGCCCAGTCCAGCCCTCATTCACCAATAAACCACTTCTCCATCTCATTGTCTCTGTAGGGGCTGCACTCTAAGACATTTTAAGTGTACGAGGAGCGTGGACATGGTTGTGGACATAGTCACCCCTCAAACCTCAGCGCTTGCATAGAAACTCTGTGTGGGCAGAATGGGCATGGGTTTAGGAAAAGTGCATCTCAGGATATGTCAGAGAATAGCTATAATGTAAGAACTTTACTAGTATATAGGCAGGGAGGGAGCCTGTAAGATGCTTTAGCAATCAGTCATATTAGTTATACCTCATCTTGCACCAGAGGTCACTCAGAGAGAAGATCTGTGTGGGCAGGGTTTGTGGGTGAAGCCTTATCTGGATGCTCCTCCTCAACAGACTAAGAGGACATTCTTGACACCACAAACCACTACCTCACGCATCTTTGAAGGGGTTTCACAAGTCTTGATCCCCCCCCCACACACACACATTCTCTGTATGAGAGTGAAGATGGAACCAGCCACTAAATAGACATGGTTTCCCCACACTATTTGTAATCAGATGGAATAAAAAAGTAAAAGGTTTTATTTAAATAACGTAAGAATGACAGCTTGTTTTATTTTGATACACCAGTTCCTTACCATGTTTTGTCCTTTTGTTATCGTAAAGTATAAGCTCTCTCATCCAAATGGAAAGGAATTCACATTCACAACCTAGATTTCCTGCATGTATTCAACCCTTGAGAAAAAATAAGTTTAAATAAATCTGGGGGTATCTGAGCCTTTACATGGGGAGGATGCTCAGGGTTCTGGAGACATGCCATCAGAGGCGAGAACTTCCCAGGTCTTCAAGGCCTGGATTGCCTCTTCTAACTGATCCCTCCCTTTGGCTTTGTAAAGGCTCCCTTCTCTGGGTTTTCTTCCTTCTAATCTCTACTCAGGTCTCTGCTGAATCCTTCTCATCACAGTCAAACCATTACCAGTCTTTAATGGTCTGTTCACATCCTGCATTTTCAGGGATTCTATAAGCACATTCCCTCTGCAGCCTTCCATAGTCTAAGCTCAAGTCCTTTAATCATGCTCTGTTCTCCAGTCATGAATGAATGCTTTGGGCCTTTTAGCTACTCAGGTCTAAAAACCCCTAAATATAGCTTCAAGGCCATGTCCCCACAGCCCTCCAAGGGTCCTGTTAATGACATCCCACATCATCCTATTAACTGGTCCAAGACAGTCTAGCCATACACCAGCCATAGTTTTTCAGCCCAAGGACCTGGCCCTTTGGCCATATCCTTTCCTGGTTCCCCTCCCTTAGAGCCCAAATTGCTCAATTTGACAACTATACTGCCTGGCTCTGATTTCTGTGTCCTGGGTCAATAACGGTTCACTGTAGAGGGAGAGTCTGCCTAGACCCCAGCAAATTTGCTTGCTTAGTTGGAGTTTACCAGGTCATATATTGGAGATTAGGCTTTGAAAATCAAAAGCACAGAGGGATTTAACACCCCATCAAAGGAGGGGGCAGTAAAAGAGTGAAGGAGTCACTGGCTCCAAGGCCTCTGCTCACTTCCTGAGCTGCGCACTCAGCTTCGCAGCGGGTCCTGGGTCAGCTCTGGTGAGGGTGTCAGTATCGGAGTGTTCCCCTAGTGTTCCTTTCCCAGAACTACCCCTATAACATCAACACTTTGCTTCTGATCAGAGCTAGAAGCCACAGAGGGAAGAATGTATATGGCTATGTAGTCTCTAGGGTTTGAAGAGTGATGTGATGGGCCCTTTGCATTCCCGATGAGCCCAAGGCCCTTCCTCCCTGCCCTGCTGTTGGGAGAGAAAAATGCAAACAAGAAAACCATCACCTTCCTTTTAAAAAAAGAGTATACCCTGTTCATTAATTTTAATCTGGACATCATTTTGGAGAATAGCCAAGCACTCAGCTGACCTTTAATTAAAGAAAATTACTTGGGATAGATTGAAACATGACATTCTAAGATCCTAAAAAAAGGAAACTAGATTTCTAGAGTTCCATCCACCAGTATTCTGAAGAGGATATAAGCACCCCTGTGCCAGCTGGGGAGTGGACAACCTCACAAAGGCAGGTTGCTCTGGGACAGGCTACGGCCTCGATGTAGACAGACCACAGGGCGGGTCTCAGCTTCCCCTGCTCACCAGCTTGAAGGAGGAGTTGGTTCTGCAGAATCCTCACTGCTGCTGGCCATCAGTTCCCCTTTTCCCGACCCCTCACTTCCTTTGGGAACTAGGTTATTTTTTGTCAGGAAGAGCTTAATGTGAATTTTAATGCTGTTTACTATAGTTCTGCCTGAATTGCCTCTTTGCAGTGTCTGTCCCAATAATCTAGAGTGAAAGCAGGCCTGTACCTTTCCCTGTACCTAGTAGACACTGTCGTTAACAGAGGCTTGTCTTTTTAAAAAAATATATTTTTTATTGATTTCAGAGAGGAAGAGAGAAAAACATCAATGATGAGAGAGAATCATTGATCAGCTGCCTTGTGCATGCCTCCAACTGGAGATCGAGCTTGCAACCCAGGCATGTGCCCTTCACCAGAATTGAACCTGGGACCCTTCAGTCTATAGGTCAATGCTCTATCCACTGAGCCAGACCGGCTATGGCAAGGCTTACTTGTCTCTTGAGAGAGGGGCCCAACCTGTGAAAATCTTAGTGTAAATAAATTTGGCAAAATTGGAGGTATGCCTGATTAATAAAATTGTGAAAACACTTCAGATCAGGTTTTCTGCCGAACAGGGGTGACAATCTGAGAGAGATGATATAGGGAAACAGAAAAATTAAGAGAAAGAGAAGGCATGATGGACTTGAGACTAGGATAAATTTTGGAAGTCAAAAGTGTTGGCATTGCCCAGACAAAATTTACAGGACAGCTATGGCGATGATAATGTGGACTAAAAGAGAAGACAGGCATCGTAGGCTTTGTTTCAAAAGTCCTTGGTGTTGCAGCTTTCCAACGTGAGAAATATTTGCAAGGTATAAAAGTTCTATCACTCCAGGAATCCAAGCAGAAAGCCAACATCTTATCTGTGCTTGTAAGAATGGTTGGTTCCTGCTGAAACCCGTTTGGCCTGCGGACTGAAAGGTCCCGGGTTCGATTCCGGGCAAGGGCATGTACCTTGGCTGTGGGCACATCTCCAGTGGGGGATGTTCAAGAGGCATTTGATCGATGTTTCTCTCTCATCGGTGTTTCTGACTTTCCCTCTCCCTTCCTCTTTGTAAAAAATCAATAAAATATATTTAAAAAAATAAAAAAAGAATGGTTCCTTTTCTAGAGGGTAGGTTGAACTGGATATCCTCTTTGCCCATCTAAGTCTTGCATTATGCTGACCTATGTGGTAGAGTGTGTGTGTGTGTGTGTGTGTGTGTGTGTGTGTGTGTGGAATGGTGCCACATATTAATATGTTGTCTCAGCTCTCAACTCACCTGATCTGTGAAAATGGATCTGGCCCCTTGAAGTCCTTTTCCTTTGTCACCTGGCATGAGGTTTATCAGTAGTGGGCTCCGGAGCAACACAGGAAGGAAGGAAGGAGCTTCTTTCCTGGCTCAGTTCACCAGCCTCTGGGGACTACCCTTTCCCCCCACTTCTCAGACCGCCTGCAGGACCCAGCTTTCTCCACTGATTGGCCAACCTTTGTTTTCGTCAGCTCTCCACTCAGGCAGTGGTGGTTTAGCCAGGAGCCCAGGCAGCACAGGTCACCGTTCCCGCACTTTCTCTTCATCTCCATCGGCATACAGCCTAGGCCTGGACTGGCTTTCTGGCAAGCCCGTCACCACCTGACTTTCATCGGTCACCATCTGACTTTCATCGGTCACCACCTGACTTTCATCGGTCACCACCTGACTTTCATCGGTCACCATCTGACTTTCATCGTGTGCTGAGGCCGAGAACTCCCCTCCCTGGTTGCTACTCCCCAGAGCCTCTCTTCAGCTCTATGTGCATGCACAACAGGGTCCTGGCAGTTAACCTTTAGCTGCCCCAGCTCAAGCTGTGCACAGAAGTACCTTAGGTTCTTTCAGCCTTCCAGTCTCCATTTCTGGCAGTGTCTGTAGCAGTGTTCTGACTGTCTTTGCTCACCTGTGTCTGTTTGATGCAGCCCTTCAGATGCAGACACTGTGGTCCAGGTTTTGTATCATCAACATCTTGGTTCTCTGTCCATATCCAGCTCCCTCTGTGTACCTGCCTACCACCTTTGGCTGGCCTGCATTCCAGAGGGTTATTCCTGCTTGCCGGCTCTGGCATGTACAATCCCCCACCTTTACCCCTACTTCTCTCCCATCAGTGGGCTGCAGCCATCCCTCCAGCGAGGGCTGATAGACACATGGTTCCCTCCAGTCTTGGGGAGGGAACTCTCCTTCCCTGTTTATCCTTCCTTAGAACTCTACCTCAGCTGAGTTTTTCTTTCAATATTTATAGTTACTCTCCTATCATTGTATAGTATATACTTTAAAAATCTTTACCCGAAAAGCCCTAGCTGGTTTGGTTCAGTGGACACAGCATCGGTCTGCAGACTGAAAGGTCCCAGGTTTGATTCTGGCCAAGAACACATGGCCAGGTTGTATAGGCTTGATCCCCACTATGGGGAGCGCAGGAGGCGGCCGAGCAGTAATTCTCTCTCATCATTGATGTTTCTCTCTCTCTTTCCCTCTCCCTTCCTCTCTGAAATCAATAAAAAAAAATTAAAAAAAAATCTTTACCCGAGGATATGCTCTACTAATCTTAGAGGGGAAGAAAGAGCTAAAGAGAGAGAGACATCCTGGATGAGAGAAATATTGGTTGCCTCCCCACACGCCCCAACCAGAGATTGAACATGCAAACTAGGGATGTGCCCTGACCAGGAATCTAACTGGCAACCTTTCAGTGCGTGGGACGACGGTCCAACCAGTTGAGCCACACTGCCCAGCACTGTATAATAATTGTTTATATTAAATTTCCTACTTAAATTACTATGTGGTTTATGTCTCCTCATTTTACCCAAACTAATACAGATGTGAATTGTGTATGTAGTTTTTATATGAGCGCAAAAACATGAACTTTTGATGGCATTTATTCAAAGAAACAATGTTAGTCAAAGTTATTATTAACTAGGTGGGGCTCTGGACCTGAACCCAAACATAAAAATCTAATGGTCTAGACTTGGGGATAGCACATTGTAGTCTGAAGGCCGACTCTAGCCTGTATTTGTAAGGCATATGAACTAAGAATGGTTTTTACATTTTAAATGGTTGAAAATAATCAAAAGAATAATATTTTGTGACACATATCCATAAATACTTTTCCTGTAACACAGCCACACATTTGTTTTGTATTGTTTATAGCTGCTTTCATGCTACAATGGTTGAGTTGAGTAATTGAATCAGAGACCAAATGGCCTATAAACTCTAAAATACTATCTGACCCTCAACAGAAAAGTTTGCTGACCCTTGATCTAGAACAGCAATTTTCAATCAGTGTGTCAAGAGAATTTTTAAAACATGTAATACCTGACTATTTAGTCAGGGGTACTGACCTCTTTTCCCTTAGATTGTCAATAAGAAAATGACAACCCCTAACAGAACAATAGCTATCCAGTGTGAATGAATAAAAAATATATCTATTTTTTTGTCAGATCGGTAAAAGTACTTTTTTTGGTTTGCCGAAGAATTTTAGTTTATGTGTGCCATGAGATGAAAAAGGTTGAAAATTGCTGATCTAGACTGAACCTTGGGAACACTTTACCAAAGGCCAAATGAATAGCCTACTTAACCCCATGCTCTGTAATTCATGACCTCTTTTTTCTTATTTGTAGATATCGACAAGCTGATTCTAAAATTTATATGAAATTACAAGGGATCTGGAATGCCAAAACAATCTTGTGAAAGAAAAACAAATTAGGAGGACTCACATTTTCTGATTTCAAAACTTATTACAAAGGTACTGACATAAGGATAGACATACAGATCAATGGAATAGAATTGAGAAGTCAGAAATAAAACCATGTGTCTATGGACAACTGATTTTCCACAAGGGTGCCAAGAACATTCAGTGGGTAAAGAATAGTTTTTTCAACAAATGGTGCTGGGGCAACTGGATATTTACCCGCAAATGAATGAAGTTTAACCCTTACCTTATGCCAGACATAAAAATTAACTAAAAATATATCAAAGATCCAAATGTAAGAAACTAAAACTATAAGACTCTTAGAAGAAAGCATAGGACCAAATCTTTATGATCTTGGACTTGGCAGCGATTCTTAGATATGCCATCAAGAGCATGAGCAAAAAACAACAAAAAAGATAATAGATAAATTGGACTTTATCAGAATTAAAAACTAAGGTGAAATGACAATCCACAGAATTAGAGAATATGTTTATAAATCATATATGTGATATGGGACTTGTATCCAGAATACATAAAGAACTCCTACAACTTAAGAAAAGACAATCCAAGGATGATATACAAATGGGTAGTAAGTACATGAAAAGATGCTAAACAACATTAGTCATCAGGGAAATGCAAATCAAAACCACGATGAGATAGATACCAATCCACACACCTTATGATGGTCAGTCCAAGTCACAAAATAACAAGTGTTGAAGAAGTGGAGCCATTAACAGGACCCTCATATACTACTGGTGGGGGTATAAAACAGTGCAGCCACTTTGGAAAACAGTCTGGCAGGGCTTTTATATCTGCCCACCTCCTATTTTTGAACTGTGGTCACTAAATGAGTGCCCATGCATTTCTTCAATTGGATGGGGATGGAGGACAGTGACTCTTGATCCGGGAGCACCGCTACAGCGGATCAGGGGAGCAGGAACCGAAGCCTGGGCTGAGCTCACAAAAAGCGGGATCTGGACAGTGCCTGCAGATGGAGGAGCCAGAGGAACCTGTGGACAGTGGGCAGTCACTGCCCCCGGTTTACATCTACAGTCCCGAGTATGTCAGCATGTGCGATTCCCTGGCCAAAGTCCCCAAACGGGCCAGTATGGTACATTCTTTGATTGAAGCATATGCACTGCACAAGCAAATGAGAATAGTCAAGCCCAAAGTGGCCTCCATGGAGGAGATGGCCACCTTCCACACGGATGCCTATCTGCAGCATCTCCAGATGGTCAGCCAAGAAGGAGATGACGATCATCCGGACTCTACGGAATATGGCCTAGGTTATGACTGTCCAGCTACCGAAGGGATATTTGACTATGCAGCAGCTGTGGGAGGGGCTACAATCACAGCTGCCCAATGCCTGATTGATGGGATGTGCAAAGTAGCCATTAACTGGTCCGGAGGGTGGCATCACGCAAAGAAAGATGAAGCATCTGGATTTTGTTATCTCAATGATGTTGTCCTGGGAATATTACGGTTGCGACGGAAATTTGACCGTATTCTCTATGTGGATTTGGATCTGCACCATGGAGATGGTGTAGAAGATGCCTTCAGTTTCACCTCCAAAGTCATGACGGTGTCTCTGCACAAATTCTCCCCGGGATTTTTCCCAGGTACAGGTGATGTGTCTGATATTGGCTTAGGGAAGGGACGGTACTATAGTGTGAATGTGCCCATTCAAGATGGCATACAGGATGAGCGGTATTTCCACATCTGTGAAAGTGTGCTAAAGGAGGTATACATGGCCTTTAATCCCAAAGCGGTGGTCTTACAGCTGGGAGCTGACACAATGGCTGGGGATCCTATGTGCTCCTTTAACATGACTCCAGTGGGAATTGGCAGGTGTCTTAAGTACATCCTTCAGTGGCAATTGGCAACACTCATTTTGGGAGGAGGCGGCTATAACCTTGCCAACACAGCTCGATGCTGGACATACTTGACTGGGGTCATCCTAGGGAAAACTCTATCTTCTGAGATCCCGGATCATGAATTTTTTACAGCATATGGTCCTGACTATGTGCTGGAAATTACACCAAGCTGCCGGCCAGATCGCAATGAGCCCCACCGAGTCCAGCAAATCCTCAACCACATCAAAGGGAATCTGAAGCATGTGGTCTAGTGGACAAAAAGGATCAGGTTCCAGAGCTGAAGAGCAGTGCCTATAATGAAGGCAGCACGCTTATGCAAGCAGTGTATGGAATTTGTGACTTCAGGGGAAATTGGGAAGAAATTAACTTTTGAAAATTTCCAAGGGGCACCAAATGTCTGCTGGCCTCCTGGGATGAGGCAGGGAGGCACCCCAGAGGCTCAGCTGCCCAAAGGAAGAGTGAGATTTCTAACATTAAAAGTGCTTATTTTTGAAACAAACATAAATACCATTTTTAATATTTGAAAAAATTTTTTTAAGCAAGTTGGGGAGGGTTTTTTTTCTTAAAGGAGACAGATCAGAAGCTGGGAGAAAGCATGGATGTGTAGTGGGTTAGTGGGGAGCAGAGAGGTAGGGCTTGGGCTTCAGGACCATCCAGGTGATGCCTTGGTGAAGGGAAATGATAGTAGACTGGGAGGTGGGAAGAAGTCCATCTCTTGTTGTTAGGATTATTGATCTATTTTTAAAAATATTTTAAAATTGATATTTAGAGAGAGAGGAAGGGAGAGGGAGAGAGATATAGGAACATCAATGAGACAGAAGCATCAGTTGGCTGCTTCCTGCACGCCTCATACTGGGGATCTAGCCCAAAAGTCCTGCCTGGGAATTAAATCAGCGACCTGGTGGTGCATGGGATGATGCTCAGCCACCTGAGCCACACCAGCCAGGCGAGCTGTTTTGTTTTTTTGAAAACCTGAAAAGAAGACAGTCTGGTAGTTCCTCAAACAATTAAACAGCGTTACCATATGACCCAACAGTTCTACTCCTAGGTATATGCACAAGAGAAATGAAAGCATAAGTCAACATGAAAATTTGCACACAAATGTTTAAATGCAGCATTATTCATAATAGCCAAAGGGCAGAAACTGCCTAATGTCTATCAACTAATGAATGGGTAAACAATAATGTTATATCCATACAATGAAATATTATTCAGCCATAAAAAAGATGAAGTACTAATATGTGCCATAACATGGATGAACTTTGAAAACATGATGCTAAGTTCACTAAAGAGCACATATCATACGAGTTCCTTTGTAAGGAGTATCTGGAATGTCTTTTATTCAGGTCTTTGTTCACATGCATGCCTCAGAAGTTTTTCCAGAGCATCTAACCAAGTTACAACCCATTACTCTCAACCCCCCTATCCTACTTTATTTTCATATCACTTTAATGTTACTCTTTATACCTATCCATGTGGTTTACTGTCTGTCTCACTAGAACATAAAGTCCTTCAAGGAAGGGACTTTGTATCTCATAAACAGTGAGATGTTAGTAAGGATGAAATAAATAATTTAAAATGCATGCATGAGTGATATGTTAGGAGGCAGGGTAACTTGGAAGCAGCTGAGGAACCAGATAGTACTATATTCCTGTTCTTGCCACCTTGAGCAAGGTAATCTCTGAGCCTCCATCTCTTGTCCTCCACATTTTTGACAAATGGGACAGAATATACATTTTGGGGTGTGGGAATTAAATTACAAAGCCCAGGCTGGTGTGGCTCAGTTGTTTGAACATCGACTCATAACACTGAATGATGGCTGGATGGATTCCTGGTCAGGGCACATACCCAGGTTTCAGGTTCAATTGCGGTTTGCATATGGGAGGCAACCAATCAATGGATGTTTCTCTCACATTGATGTTTCTCCCTCCCGCCCCCCCAAAAGAAAAAAAACAATAAAAACATTAAAATTACAAAACCCTGAGGTAGAAACTTGCTGGGTTTTGAGGAACAACAAGGAGACTAGTATGGCTGGAGGATAAATGAGGGGGATGTTGAAGGAGATGAAATTTGAGAGGGATGCAGGGCTGTATTTTATTCTGCATGTGCTGGGAAGTTATTGGGAGGTGGAGAGCAGGGCAATGACATCATCTGATATAGTCCCACTACATGATAGAATGATCCCTCTGGCTGCTGTGAGAGCAAGAGAGGAAGCAAGGAGACTAGTTAGGGGTTCAATGATCCAAGACAAAGATGATGGTGGCTAGGACTAGCATGGTAGTAGTGGGGCAGGTGACAATAGTCAGATTTAAGACATTTTGAAGGTGAGATCCATAGGATTTGCTGATTGATGGAGATGGGAGAGAAAGGGATCAAAGATGCTACCAAGTTAGTCGTTTTGATTTTTAACCCGAGAAACTGGTTATGCTGGTAAGAAGAGTTTTGGGAAGACGAGTAATTAGACTCAAGAATTTAGTTTTCATAGTTAAATTTATTAGCTATTTAGACATTCATGCCCAGCAGGTGGCTGGATATTAAAGCCAAGAGTTAAATGAAGAACCCAAAGGAACAAATTTGAAAAACCTGAACATGTAGAACTTTCAAAAGTCCTGGAACTGGTCCTAGCTGGTTTGGCTCAGAAGACAGTGTTGGCCTTCGGATAGAAGGGTCTCCGAGTTTGATTAGGGCACATGCTCCAGGCTTGATCCCCAATAAAAGGGAACGTAGGAGGCAGCCAATGGATGATTCTCATCATCGATGTTTCTCTCTTCCTCTCTGAAATCAATAAAAATGTATTTTAAAGTCACCGGACTGGTTGGGGATTGATTAATTCAAGTACTTACTAACTTGTTATGTGCTTAGCATGACCTAGGCACTACAGGTACGAACAATACACAAACATCCTTACTGTTGCAATTTACGTTCTAATGGGGAGGGACAGCAAAATAACTAACAAAGGCATATAGTACATTAGCTATTAGTGTTAAAGAGAAAGGGCAGGTTTCGGTTTTAAACAGGATGGCCGGGGAAGTCCTCAGTGGGAAAACGTGATGGGTCTTGAAGGTGAGAGCATGAGCGGTGCACACACCCGGATGCTCAGAATCTCAAGCAGAGGCTACAGCTAATGCATAGGCGCTGGGACAGGAGCAAGTTCACGGAAAAACCGAGAAACCGGACCAGTGGCTGTAGGGGAGAGAGTAGAGTCCAGGGCAGAACTGGTGGCCCAGTTCACCAGCCCGGGCTGGGGCGGGGCGGGGCGGGGGCGGGGAATAAGGAGGAGGGGGATGGGGCTGGGGCGGGGAATGAGGAGGAGGGGGATGGGGCTGGGGCGGGGAATGAGGAGGAGGGACAGGGGGAGGGGAGGAGGAGGAACAGCAGCTCTGGCGGTTCCGTTTGCAGTTAGCTCCGCCCGAAGCCCCGCCCCTCTCTGAAGTCACAGCTTTACGTCGGGGACGGAACTCCAGGGCCGGGCCCTGAGACCGGAAGTAGTTTTCTGTCGGACTCCATCTTGCCTGGGTTCTGCATTTCCGGTAGCAGCGGCGGGAAGGGGGCTACATAAGGGCTAGGCCTCGGCGCAGGCGAATCCGACGGGAATCGGCGCCATCAGAACCGCCACCATGGTGAGGAGGGCACAGGCCGGCAGCGCGGGCGCTCCCGAGTCTGTTGTGGAGGGAAGGGGCGCGACCAGCTGGGGAAGAGGCCGTGGTTGGCCGCTCGTTGGTCGGCGATGCGGCCGCTGCGTCCGGGCACGAGAGACCGGGACCTTGGACGCTCGGCGGGTTGGGGGAGGGGAAAGCGGGAACTGCGGGGCCAGAGGACGGGTGGCTCGGTGGGCGCGGGGGTAGGGCCGCGGCTCCGCGCGCCCCTGTGGCCATCGAAGTAAAACTTTTGAGGAAGAAATGTGTGTTTGTGTGCCGAGAGCAGGCGCTGGAGCCGCGGGAGGACTGGGGAGGCCCGGCGAGACTTGCGAGAGGTCTGGGGCAGGGGTGGGAAAGCTGGCCGAAACTGGCGAGTGTTCCTGGGTCTAGAGGATGAAGCGGAGGGTGGAGGAAGGCTTGAACTCACTCTCTCGGCGTAGATGTGTCTGAATACGTCCGGCTCTTCGGCGCCGGGGCTGCCCAAGAAAACGTTTCCTCCACCGAGTTTACTTCCCAGCCGGGGACACGGCCGCCTAATCCGGCGGCAGCTCGGCGTTAGTGACTGTAACGGCGGCGAGGGGCGGGCCGCACGCTTTCAGGAGTCGATGGCTCCTGCGCGGAGTCAAGACTGTTTCCGTGAAAATGGGCGGGCATGTTATCGATCCGAGGGATGTGAGTGCAAAGCTTGGAAAGTTCTGGAGGGGGAAAGGGAGGCACGGGGGAGCGGGGAGCCGGTTCCTAACGGCTCGGGTGCACTTCATCTTGCGGGTGATGCGGCAGGCCCCTGGAGGAATTGAACCCCCCAAAGGACAGGAACTTTGTGTTCAGAAAGCTCTTTGTTCGGTGGGTGCTGTGTTGGGTGAAGGGGAAGCAGGGGGACCTGGTAGGATGTTGTTTGGGGAATTGCTTAGAGGCGTAGACACTGGGTTCCGACCGATGAGGTTCCTGGCTCCGAGACGGGGCAACCCTCCTCGCCTCTCCCAGCTTCAATGGCCTGATCTGTAAAAGAGCAAAAATAATAGAGCTGGTTTTGAGAATTAAATGAGACGTACAGTGCTTATCACAGTGCCTGGTATGAAGTGAACCCGCAGTAGGTGTTGGCGGTTACTGAGAAGGCCAGTGGCTGTTACTGTGAAGGCCAAAAAATGTTGCCATAAAGATGGGGGTCTGTGTGGCTAGAAGCTGTCTGATTACAAGGCAGTTAAAGAGTCGGCTGAGGGAGACTGAGCCACATAACCTGGGTCTCCCGGGGGGAATTCAAGGTTCTGATACACACATTTGTAGGTTCAGAAGCCTTGTCCGAGCTCACAGAGATGAACAGCATGCACCGTTAGCACGGCCACTCAGATTGATGCTAGGCTGATGCACAGAGCAACTGCCAGGTCATTGCTAGAGAGAAATGTATCTGCCAAGGGCACCCAACATTGTAGTGGTGTCTCTGTAGTCTGTTTTAGCAAGCCAGGCTATAAAACAGAAAAATGTTGTTGGGTTAGTTAAGAAGGATAAGCAAGTTATCAATTCTTAAAGACCATTATGTGTTCAAACTAATTAGTATCCTGACCACCAGGAAATTTCCCTGCCAAATGTAGTCTTGAAGACTAACAAATTCTCCTTTGGGGCATTCTCTCACCTCCAAGGTGATCAGCTCCTTTCTGATAAGCTTCTGGCTGATTGGATTTTAGTGCCAGTCCCACTAGCTCATTTACTGGCTTTTTAATGGAATGTGCGTGTATTACTGTACTGGAGTCACACACCGGTAATCTTCACAGTGGTAGGTGTGGATGGATTGGATTAGTTCACTGAAACTTGGCCTTAACAAAGGCAGTTGTAATATGAGATGATTTGAAGGGAAAGAGCAAAAACAGTAGTGGGCAGAGGTCAGGACTGAACACAGGGTAACATGGGAGAATTCCTGGGAAAGGACCGGCTGTACTAAGAAAGACAAGTGCATGGAAAAGAAGGCTGCAGCAGAAGTTTTAAGGAAGGACTAAGGGATATGTGGGTCTGCCCTGGCTGGGCAGCTCAGTTGCCTAGAGTGAAGTCCTGATATGCCAAGGTTGCGGGTGCAATCTCCAGTCAGGGCACATAGGAGTCAACCAGTGGATGCATGAATGAGTGAAACAAATCCATGTTTCTCTCTCTTCCCTGCTGATTTCTTGCAGACTGTGGGCAAGAGCAGCAAGATGCTGCAGCACATCGACTACAGGATGAGGTGCATCCTGCAAGACGGTCGTATCTTCATTGGCACCTTCAAGGCTTTCGACAAGCATATGAATTTGATCCTATGTGATTGTGATGAATTCAGGAAGATCAAGTGAGGAATGGGCTGTGGGGGAGGGATTTGGATGAGGGGGATAAAATGAGGGGCGGGGGGGCAAGTGGTAGGTGGTGATATAGCTAGCTGATTCCTGTTGGTTTGCTCTCCTATTTTAGAGGGCAGATTTAAATGGAGACATTGGACACTTAAATTGCTTTCTTTAGCCCAGCAATCCTTGCTCTGTAGTTCTAGTACATTACAAGTTGTAAGAAGGGCTGCTAGGCTTTTTGTTTCTCTTCTTTTCTCATGCCCCTGGGTATTGGGGTACGGATTGTCATGTTCTCCCTCATACAGGTGTATGAGGGGGGAAAGCTTGATTTTTTTGTTGCCCTCTTTACCTATTTGTAAAGCTGTAGCCTAAAAGGCTCTCCCAATGCAGCCTGGACTGAAACTGCTTTAAGAAGCCTCTGACCCTCTTCAGGGTAAGTGCTCAGCTTCCCCCGTGGGTTTGGGGCCAGTGATTTTTGTTGGCATTTATAGAAACAATCAGAGATATCTTCTACTGTGCTACAGTTCCATAAGTCAGTGGTTGGCAAACTCAGTCAAGAGAGCGGCAAAGCACGGCTTAGAGCCGCATGTGGCTCGAGAGCCACAGTGTGCCGACCCCTGTCATAAGTTATTGGATGACTCCCTTATATTAAGAGTCACAGATCTTAAGTTCCGACCTAAAATATGTGGTCTAGCTTTTTGTCATATTTTCACATTCAAGGCAACTTGAGGCCCAGAGAGGTTATGTAATTTTCATGGTCATTCAGGTCTCTTTGACCATGTGCAGTGGTCATGTTGTCAGCAGCTATGAAATCCCTTTGATTCCCTTTGGGGCCGTTGTTTTCTCTGTGGCATGAGGTTAAGAAATATAGGACAAAAAATTTGGTAGCGTGGCTGATGCCAGGTATGCACGTTAGAGAAGGGCCAGCAGATCAGTGTAGAATTATTCCAGACACTTTCTTTTTCAAGTGAAACTAACTTTATTCTGACAATAAAAAAGTTTATTAGAAAATGTTTTTAAAAATAAAAGTATATGAGAAAAAATTAAAATGCCCAGAAAAGCTTTTCTTAAGATTGTGAAAGGCAGTATATATTTTAATTGAAAACAAGAAAATATAGATAAGCATAAAAAGGGAAAAAATGTCCACAAAAATACTTAATTTATTACAAAATAACATTAAATTGAAACCTTTATCTGGGGCCTACGTGGCTCAGTGTCAGCCTGTGAACCAGGAGGTCATGGTTCAATTCCCAGTCGGCATATGCTGGGATTGTGGGCCTGATCCCTAGTGTGAGGTGTGCAGGAGGCAGCCAATCAAGGGTTCTCTCCCATCATTGATGCTCCTCACTCTCCCTTGCCCTTCCTCTCTGAAATCAATAAGTATATATTAAAAAGAAAGAAACCTTTTAAGTTGATTTTTACATTGATCAGGTATTTTTTTCTTTCTTTTTAGCATACTGGCTTTGGGATTTTCTTTTCTTCCCTGCCTTGTGGTTATTTTTCCCAGGTTGCATTCCTATTTTGTTCATCTTTCTGGCTGTGATTGTTTGGAGATTTCTGTTTTTGTGCTTTGAGGATAGAGGTGTAGTTCCTATGTAATTAACCTCTTTTCCTTTATGGTTTCTATTTCTGATGTGAGGTAAGGGACCCACTTGTAAGTGGTGCTGAGTGGGATTCATTTGACCTGAGGAATTGTTTCAGCTGCTTTCTAACACTGGCAAGACCTTAAGTTGAAGGGAGAGAACACAGTGATAGATACAGAGAAGATTGAGGAAAGATGACTTGATGGTTGTTACGGAATAACGTTGAGCCAGGGCTGGGCTTTCTTAACTGTTGTCCTGTCTCTCGTTCTGTGTGTCCTTTTGGCATAGGAATCAACCACCTTGGGGCTACAGATACATCCTGTGAAAACTATCTAGAAGAGCTGTCTTAGGGAAAGTTTAAGTATCATTTGTCATGGGATAGCGTGTAAAACAAATTTTAGAGGTAGGTGAACATGAACTTTACCCTCTTTCTAATGCTTGTTTTTTTGTTTCTTCTAAACCTGTCTTTAGGCCAAAGAACTCAAAACAAGCTGAAAGAGAAGAGAAGCGAGTCCTTGGGCTGGTGCTACTTCGAGGGGAGAACCTAGTCTCAATGACAGTGGAGGGACCTCCTCCCAAAGATGTAAGTCAGCAGAGTGCCAGTGAAAAGCCATACTGAGCATGTGTTGTGTGCCAAGCGCGTTAGTATTTTATTTAATCCTTGCAGCCATCTTTAGAGAAATAACTCCCACTTTATTGACTTACAGGGCATTAGTAACTTGCTCAAGGTGTCACAGAAAGCCCAGCCCTACCTCCGTGCTATTTGTAGTAAGATGTGACATTGGCATTTGATCCCAAGCATTTTTGATTCTATAAACACCACCCTACATTTAGAAGTAGAGCAGATTTTAGAGAATCTAACCAAATTTATTTTCCCTTTTTTATTTTAAGACATTTTTCATCAAAGGAATATTTCTCTTATACTGTTTATTACCCATATACATACATATACTAGTACATATATATATATATTAGTATTTAACATAGTATGCATGTAATATTTTGTTTCTCTTTTTCACTTAATCTAAATATTTTCCTACTTGCTGTATATAAGTCATGTTAGTGGAATGAATTGAGATACTCTCTCAAGTGAGTACAGAGTACTGTACTTCTAGTAATTTCCTTATTTTTATTGAAAAAAGCTTTTTTTCAATATAAATGACTGCAAGTGATGTTACCATATTTTTTGGTTTAAAGAATATGTACTAGTATATAACTCTTGGTATCTATTTCCAGTAGAATTTACTACTCTAATACAGCCCATTGTAAACTCATGACCACAAGCAGTTTTGTCATAACTCCATCATTTGCAGATGAGGAAACAATTCCAAAATCGTGGGATTACTTCCCCACTGTCACGCACTAGATGAGATTCAGAGCTGGGACTGAACCTCATGTTTCTTTGATGCCAGGTCAAGTGCTCTTGTCTACTGCACCCTCTGAACGGAGCCCTGGCCAGTTGTTAGTTTAATTTCATTGGAATGCATATAGATGGTTGTGTTGTGGCATGTTTCTCTAGACTTACCCTTAAACTCTTCTAGCCTGCTGCAGGGTGACAGCTAGGCATATAATCTTAGGTGGAGAGGTAATGGTGTTACCACATACCAGTGGACAGTGTATGTAAGTTGTTTTGATGCCCTGTAAGTCTGAGAGGCTCTCTTGGCAGTGGCATTCCAGAATGTACATCTGATTCTCTAGGCCACAAGCATTTTAACTTCTTTATTTTTTTAGACGGGCATTGCTCGAGTGCCACTTGCTGGAGCTGCTGGGGGCCCGGGTATCGGCAGGGCTGCTGGCAGAGGAATCCCAGCTGGTGTTCCCATGCCCCAGGCCCCTGCAGGACTTGCTGGGCCAGTTCGTGGGGTTGGCGGACCATCCCAACAGGTGAGGAGTTGGGGAAAGGCACCAGTGTCTGGTGGTGAAAGGACAGAGGGAGGGTCTACAGTTTGGGAGGAGTCCAGAATGACCAACCTATGACTGTCAGGCTATCAATGTTTCATGGTGCTTTGTGTATGTGTTCCTAGAATCAAGCGAAAGAAAACCTGTCATTGTAAACTATAGGATGGTACCAGTAAAGACATTCATGAAAGGGTATATTAGCCGAATGTATTTTAGCAAAAGGTTTCTGTGATAACATTTGAAATATAATCTCATAACTTAGTTATTTGAAAATGCAGGTGCCTTCTCTAATTTGCGTTAGGCATCCTGGGGATTGGACATTCAAACTTGATCTTCTCTGAAAAATGGCTTTTTGTTTGTTTTTGGTGAATACCCGAGGATATTTTTCCCATTGATTTTTATATATATATTTTTATTGATTTCAGAGAGAAAGGAAGAGGGAGAGATAGAAACATCATTGATGAGAATCATTGATTGGCTGCCTCCTGCATGCCCCCTACTGGGGATCAAGCCTGCAACCTGGGATCGGAATCTAACCTGGAACCTGGAATCTAAGGGTCCCAGGTTCGATTCCGGTCAAGGGCACAGGCTTCGATCCCAGGCTTGATGCTCTATTCACAGAGCCAAACCAGCTATGGCTCCCTTTGCTTTTTAGAGAATGGAAGAGGAGGAGAGACATTGATGTGAGAGGGACGAATCAATTGTTTGCCTCCTATATGTGCCCTAATCGGCACCAGGGATTGAGCCTGCAACTGAGATACAGGAATCGAGACTGTGACCTTTCAGTCTGTGGGCCGATGCTATACCCACTGAGCCAAATGTCTAGGTCTGGAAGATGGTTTTGAATACAAAGTGTTAAGGCCTGAGTGGTAGTTTAGGGATTTGGTGTCTGCTGCTGCTTTACCAATTTGGGGAGGAGAGTAGGATGCTGCATTGCACTGGACTGTTCTGTATAATTCTCTTCCTGTGTTCTCTTAGGTGATGACCCCACAAGCAAGAGGCACTGTTGCAGCTGCTGCAGCTGCTGCCACAGCTAGTATTGCAGGGGCCCCAACCCAGTACCCACCGGGCCGTGGAGGTCCTCCCCCACCTATGGGCCGAGGGGCACCCCCTCCAGGTAAAAAACCCGTAAGGAGAGAATTGCTAATTGCTAAAAGATGCCTCAGCTGGATTTATGATGAGACATAACCTTGGCCGAAACTGATGATGAGTTTTTATAGTTAAGCAGGATTACTCTGAGATCCAGCCTGGCTGACTGACCATGGAACAAGAGCCATTGGGGGTTCCCACCTCTTTGGCTCAAGTCCCAGTTTGCTAGGAGATACTGGGAGAGTGGGATGGTCTATCTGTCTCAGAACTTGGTAGACAGCTTTGTATGTTTTTTTGTTTGTTTGTTTTTTGTTTGTTTGTTTTTGCTACCTTTTGACAGATACTTGAGCTATCTTTTGGGGGTTTTTATCTTTCAGGCATGATGGGCCCACCTCCTGGTATGAGGCCTCCCATGGGTCCCCCAATGGGGATCCCCCCTGGACGAGGAACTCCAATGGGCATGCCCCCTCCAGGAATGCGGCCCCCTCCACCAGGAATGCGAGGTAATGCTCACAGCAATGACTTAGGCTTCCTTCCCTAGAGCCATATAGGGATGGGAAATGGAGGGAAGGTGAGATTTTGACCATTCCTATGGGCTTTCAGGCCTTCAGCCTACTGAAGTGAGCTTTTTCTTAGAGGATAACTTAATCCAGAAAGGAAAGAGGGAACAGCATTTCTTTAATTGACCTAACTTCCTCTGCACCCAGGTACTTCTCAATGTCCAAGGCAGTGTTCTTAGGGCACTGTGAAATAATGCATTCTGAGAGTCCCCCAATAAAGGTCATGGAATTAATTATCTTTGGTTTGGTAGTGTTTAGTAATTAAGGAAGGGCTCTGGGCTTTGCTATATACTGTTTAGTATGTATATCTTTTTAACTCCAGCTTGAGAAATGGTGACATAGATCGCCCTCATGTTATAGGTAAGAAAATAGGCCCAGAGGAAGTTCAGTGTCTAGATGCTTACACCAGTGTTCTTTTCACTAAGCCATGGTGGTTTCTAAGCTAACCCACAGCTGTCACACTAGGTGATTCCTATGTCTCTAGTCTGAGTTTTCTGCTTTTGGGTTTTGTAAGCATGGGAATCTAATCAGCCCCAGTGATGTATGTCACCAGTCACCACATACATCCTGCCAATGGATTGATGACTGCAGGGTGTAGGAACCCGGGCAGGCACGGGGATTTAACTTGCAGGTCAGGCACTGACTAAACTCCTTACTCTTCAGGCCTTCTTTGATCCTTGGCCACAGAGTTACGGAAGTAGCTCCACAGAGGCGTGGTCCCGGTTCCCCAGGGCCACATTACCACAGACCAATTTGTTTGTTATGCTGTTGTACTTGGAGTCTCACCAGATTTTCTGGTTTCCCTTACAGGACCCCCTCCCCCAGGAATGCACCCACCAAGACCCTAGACTCATCTTGGCCCTCCTCAGCTCCCTGCCTGTTTCCTGAAAGCCTGTACATAATCCTTTTATTTCTGTGTGGCCTGTGAAAACATTTCTTATTAAACTCTTAATAGGATATTATAAGTGCTTCTGGTGTTTTTGTTCATTTTTAGAAAAATCTTAGATAATATCAGGTGCTTAATTAAGAAGGGGGTGCCTTAGAAAAATTAGCCCTATTCTTAACTGTTTGCCTTTTAAAATATTTTCCTACACATTTGCAGAGATCCACAACCTCATATTAAGAGAGTTACAAAATTGAACTACAGTCAGACATTTTAACCTATCAAACTGGCAAAGATGGGTTTGTTGAAATAAACAAATGCTGTTAGAGAGGGTTGGGACTTTGTCTATCCTCTGGA
This sequence comes from Antrozous pallidus, assembly GCA_027563665.1. Classification (NCBI taxonomy): domain Eukaryota; kingdom Metazoa; phylum Chordata; class Mammalia; order Chiroptera; family Vespertilionidae; genus Antrozous; species Antrozous pallidus. Next base: position 32,574,407 of record CM050518.1, read on the forward strand.
AGGAACTCATCTATTTTTAAAATATATATATTTTTATTGATTTTTTTTTTTTACAGAGAGGAAGGGGGAGAGAGAGAGAGAAACATTGATGAGAGAGAAACATCAATCAGCTGTCTCCTGCACACCCCCTACTGGGGATGTGCCTGCAACCAAGGTACATGCCCTTGACCAGAATCCAACCTGGAACCTTTCAGTCTGCAGGCCGATGCTCTATCCACTGAGCCAAATCGGTCAGGGCTGGAAGGAATTCATCTAAATAGCTTCTTGAGCAGTAAAGTGTGAAGTTAATACTAAAAATGGAAATTGTATTGATGGGAATAATTTAACTTTCTTCTAGGGTTATACATATACATGTAACCTCATCCAACTTTTGAATTGTGGAGCCTCCATGATTTCTTCTACCCAAAGTCAATGTTGAGTTGATAAAATGGTCATTGAGCAGTAGTAATCTAGTACTTGGGTACAGGTATAAGAGGTCACCGCTATTTTTTGTTGTTGTTCTCATTAATCTTCACCCAAAGATATTTTTCCATTGAGTTTTAGAGAGTGGAAAGGAGGGGGAGAGACAGAAACATTAATGTGAGAGAAACACATTAATTGCTTGCCTCCTGCATGTATCCAACCAGAGCCAAGGGATCTAGCCTGCAATTGAAGTATATGCCTTTGACCAGAATAGAACCTGGGACCCTTCAGCCTGTTGTCTGATGCTCTATCCACTGAACCAAATAAGCTGGGGCTTACCACTATTCTTAAATTACTGTCCCTGGGGAAGATAATTCTAAATCTAAAGAAGAACTTAATGAAAAAAAAAAAGATGTGTAGTTGGGGAATTTTGATCAGGAATGTAAGTTTGGTTCAACATAGCCCATATAATACAAGGAGAAAGATATTATGTGGTCATTTCAATAGATGCAGAAGAAGCATTTGGCAAAATTTCCCAACCCTTTTATTATAGAAACTCAGCAAATTAAAAATAGAAGGGAACTTGCTAAACATAAAGGGACTTATGAAAACGTTTGCTCTTAAATGAGCAAGGCAGGGTCGCTTTGAGCACTGTATTCAACATTGTACTGTAAGTTCTAGCTAGAGCAACTACACAAGGGGAAAAAAAGATCAAATTAGAAAGGAAGAAGCAAAACTATTATATATATATAGACAATCCCAAAGAATTTCTAAGAGCTGTTAGAACTGATAAGTGAATTTAGGGTAAGTTCACTGATAAGTGAATTTAGTGATTGCAGGGTATAAGATCACAATGAAATTAGTTGTATTTTTATATTCCAGCAATGAACAATCTGAAAAGGAAATTTTAAAAATTATAGCATTCAAAAGAATACCTATAAAACAACCAAGGAAGTGAAAGACTTATACTGAAAACTAAATGTCCTGAAAGAGAAAACTTAAATGGAAAGGTCTCATATTTAATTGAAACGTTCCCTGAAGTGATCTATGGGTTCAGTGCAATCCTGTAAAAATTCCAGTGGCTTTTGTAGAAATGGAAAAGCAAAAACAACTTTGAAAAAGAACAAAGTTGGAGGTCTCACACTTCCTGATTTTATTTTATTTTTTATTTTTAAATATATTTTATTGATTTTTCACAGGAAGGGAGAGAGATAGAAAGTCAGAAACATAGATGAGAGAGAAACATCGATCAGCTGCCTCTTGCACACCCTTCGCTGGGGATGTGCCCGCAACCATGGTACATGCCCTTGACCGGAATCGAACTTGGGACCTTTCAGTCCGCAGGCCGACGCTCTATCCACTGAGCCAAACCGGTTTCAGCTCACATTTCCTGACTTTAAAACTTACCACAAAACTTAGGTAATCAGAACAGTGTACCTACCACTGGCATAAGGATAGATGTAGGCCAATAGGAAAGAACTGAAATAAACCCTTGCAAATACAGTCATTTGGTTTTTGATAATGCCAAATCTTTTACTGGAAAAAATAGTCTTCAGCAAATGGTGTTGGACAACTGGTTAATCGCATGCAAAAGATGACATTGGATCTGTTACTCCATATATCACTAACTCAAAGTGAATTAACAATTGAAATACAAGAACCAAAACTAATAAAACTAGAAGACAACAGATTTTCCTGAATTTGGATTTGGTGATGGATTCTTAGCTTTAATACCAAAAGCAAAATAACAAAAGAAAGAAATGGACTTCATCAAAATTACAAATGTCTTTGCATCAAAGGACATCAAAAATGAAGAGGCAACCTGCACGTGAGAAGATTCACAAACCTTTGATCTGGGTTTGTTATCTAGACCAGTGGTTGCCAACCTTTTGGATCTTGCTGGCCACCAGTGGTCTGCGGACCACCTGTTGGCGACCACTGATCTAGAATGTAAAGAAGAATTTAAAACTCAAGTCCTGGCCCGTGTGCTCAGTGGTTAGAGTGTTGCCATGCATACTGAAGGGTCATGAGTCAATTACTGGTTAAAGGCACATCCCTGGGTTGCAGGTTCAATCAGCCCAGGCTGGGTGCATGCCAGAGGCAACCAATCAAGGTGTCTCACATTGATATTTTTCTCTTTCCCCTCCTTCCCTCCTACTCTAAAAATCAATGGAAAAAATATCCTTGGGTGAGGATTATTAACAGCAAATAAAGCCAAATTAAGATGCTAGCAAAGGAATTAAATTGACATTTCCAAGATCTACAAGTAGACAAGTACATGATTCAATGTTGGTTGTTAGATGCAAATCAAAACCACAATGAGCTACCACTTCACACCCACTAGAATGGCTTTAATGGAAAAAATAAATGACAACTATGGAAAAATAGCCCTCATGCATTACTGGTGACAATGTAGAATGGTGTAGTCAGTATAGAAAAAGTATGGCGGTTTCTTTAAAAATGAAACAATTACCATATGATCCAGCAAATTCCACTCGTAGGTATATAGCATTATTCATAATCAAAAGGTGGAGACAGCCCTGACCAGTGTGCTCAGTGGTAGGTAGTGTCAGCCTCGGACTGAAGTGTCATGGGTTTGATTCTGGTCAGGGGCATGTACCTCGGATGCAGGCTTGGTTCTAGCACCAATTGATGTCTCTCTCACATTGATATTTCTGTCTCCTCCCACACTCTAAAAATCAATGGAAAACATCCTCGGTTAATCCTCACCCAGAAAAAAGAGGATGGGGCGGGGGGTGTAGGGGAGGAAACAACCCTACTGTCCATAAGTGGATGAACGGATAAACAAATTGTGGGCTATACTTTCAATGGAATATTAACCGTATAAGGGATGAAGTGTCGATACAATATCACAGATGAACCTCAAAAACATTGCAAAGTGGAAAAGCCAGGCACCAGAGGTTACATAATTGATTCCTTTTACAGGAAATACCTAGAGTAGGTAAAACCAGAGACAAGCTGATTGGAAGTTACCAGGGGATGGGGATGGAGAAATGGAGCGTGAATATGAAGTGCTTTTCTGTGGTGATGAAAAATTTTGAAATTAGAGATAGATGGTAGTTGCACAATATTGTAAATATATTAAATACCATTGAGATCCAATAGTCAAAGTGGTTAATTGTATGTTATGTGAGTTGGACCTCAATTTAAAGAAATTTTCTTTATGGAAAGTTTACCAAGGCTTTTGTGTTGGAAAGGATATTCCCAGCAGAGAAGGCTGAGGAGTAGAACATCAGGTAGGCGAGCTTGGCAGCAGATTTTGGCAGAAGTGTTAACCGCTCAGATAGTGTCACAGGAACCTGTACCTTGAGCATCACAAACTGTAGAGCAGGATTGATGTAAACCTCTGGCTAGCTTCCCAATCTGTCTGCCAGGTGTCACCCAAAAAGGTTTTGTACTATCCTAGAGGGGTTGGGGACTGGGAAAGCAGGGACTTCACACAAATAACAAGCATAAATCAACAAAGGGAAAATGTAGACCCCTATTGCCTAGTGCCGTGATGGTGAAACTATGACATGCATGTCAACACTGACACGTGTAGCCATTTTTGATGACACATGCTGAGAAGGACATTTCATCCTCGGCTTCTGCCTGGCCAGGTGCAGTAGCCGAGGAAGAAAAATTTGCTGTAGTGTAGTGCAGACACTCTGTGCTGGAGGTCTGTAGGCCAAAACAACAGAATTCCGGCACATAGTGTCTAGTTCTGGGACTTCCAGTTAGGTCGTTAGGGAATCCAGCCGGCGGAGCAGGGAGCAGCGGAATGCCCCGGGGCACACATCTCTGGGGGCCCTGTGATCGCCATTACCAGCAACCACAGAACCACAGCAACCATCATCCAATCTGTTCTGGGGTGTTGTGGATTTCTAATTGACCATCATTACTGAGAAAAGTGAGGGGGAGGCTGGGAGAGGCGAGGGCCTGTGCTATGGGTGCCATTTCCTGCCATTAGAAATAGCTGCAGCCATCTTAATTTATATAAGGAATGTCATTTTGCAGTATAGTGTAGACTCCATTTCACCACTATTACTGTTGTGCATCCTTATTAACCCCCATTTCTGCTTATTAATTCTGCCCTTTCCTAAAAGACAGTTACATGTGCCATCTTGTGGTCAGTTAGGCTAGTTAACCCCTAATTGCCTGCAAGGCTAACAGTCTCTCTATAATTCTGTCTTCTGTCACTGCCCCCCTGATGGAGAACCCAAAAAATAAAAAAAACAAGGTTAAGTAAAGGAAGAGGTAGTAGCAATAGCTGACCCTTTCAAGAGACATGGACTGAAATGTATGGCATTATAGAAAAAAATGGCAGATCATTTTGCGTTTTATGTACTGAAACGGTAGTAAGCAGAATGTCGAATATAAATAGACATTTTGAAGCTAATCATCTCAGCTCTTGAAAAAAAGTGAGAATGAAAGGAAGGAATACATTTCCAGGAAGCTACACTTTCATAAGAGCCAATCTAATTCCATCCTTAAATTTATAAAAGGCTCTACAAATTTAACATCTGCAAGTTTGAACATTGCTCATTCCATAGCTCAGCATGGAAAAGCACTCAGTGAGGGAAAATTTATTAAAGAAACTCTCCTAAGATGTGCACCAGTTCTATTTCAAGATATGCAGAAAAAGGTGCAAGTATTAAGAGAATATCTGAATTACCACTCAGTAGAAATATCATAAAAGACCAAATAATGAGATTGAACACAAACGTACAACATCAATTAAAGAGAGACATAAGTAATTGTAAATATTTTTCGATGTCTCTTGATGAAACTACTGATGTCACATCACATGCTCAGTTGGCCATTATTGGTCGATATTCTGATGATCTTACAATGAGGGAAGAGTTGATAAAGTTAGTATCAGTGCCAACAAGTACATCAGGAAGTGAAATATGTAAGGTTGTTATACAAACATTCTGTGACCTAAGCATTGATATCTCTAAAGATGTGTCAGTGATGACAGATGGGGCAGCAAACATGGTGAGGAAAAAGTCTGACTTGTCAAATTGTTTTCGGAAGCTATTGGACATCTGATTGTGCCTTTTCATTGTATTATCCATCAGGAGGTTTTATGTGCCAAGGCAGGATCCACCAATTTAAACGACTTAATGTCAATTGTTACAAAAATAGTTAATTTAATAGCTGTTTGGCCCCTTCACGAGCGAGAATTTTTTGTACTTTTACTGGAGGCTGATTCCACCTACAATGGACTACTGATGTAAAATAATTTAAGATGGCTGAGCCGAGGCAAAGTTCTTGAGCGCTTTGTGGAGTGCTTTGAAGAAATTAAGGTAATTCTTGAGGATCAGGATCTGGGAAACTTCTCCCAGTTCAATGATGATAAGTGGGTCAACACTCTGATATTTTTACAGATCTCTCTGTTTATATTAATGAACTGAACTTAAAGTTACAAGGTTTTGGCAAAAGTATTGACGTTATGTTTGGATACATAAAAGCTTTTGAAAGTAAACTTAACATTTTCAAGCAAGATGTAGAAACTAAAACTTATAAGTATTTTCCTTGAGTAACAAAGTATTTTGAGAAGGCCAGTGCAGCTGTACAAAATGAAATGGAACCCTTGCATAGAAAGTACTAGCATGTTTTAGACTCATTACTTGACCAGTTCAGTGATAGATTTAATCAATTTAGAAGCCTATAACAGACCATAAAAACAATGAAGTATCCTGATGTAGTAGTCTACAGTAGTTTAGAATTAAATGGTTTCCAATGGATGCAAATTGATGATTTGGAGATGCAACTTGCAGAATTTCAAGACAGCATCTGGGCTCAGGTGTTTTTGTTGACTTGAGGTCAAAGCTTGAGAATCTGGAAAGGTGCCGCTTGGAGAATCAAGAGGAGTGCCACTACGAACAGGAAATTTGGAGTGCCTGGAACTGATTACCAGACACTTTTAGCACCCTAAAAATATAGCAGTGGCTTTACTCACAATTTTTGCCTCCATGTACTTTTGTGAGACCTTATTCTCAGAGTTAAATAATATAAAAACCAAGAAAAGAAACAGATTGACAGATGAAGTTAGTAGTGCTTGCTTGAGCTTGAAGTGCACAAAATACCAACCTCAAAATCAAAGGTTTAGCCAATGAAATTCAGCAAAAAAAAGTCACTGATAGGCAGGGTAGTTAAAGAATTCCCCCCCTCACTTATCTTAGTTCATGGCACCCCACACAAGTTAAATAATATCAAGACCAACAAAAGAAACCTACTGACAGATGAACAAAGAAGTCACTAAGCAGGTAAGTTAAATAACTAGTTTTTGGTTTATTAAATACAGTTATATATTACAATTATACATTTTTGTTATTTAAGCTATAAATATCACAAAATTATAGTTTTTTTTCTCCCAAGTGAAACACCACCCAAATTATGCTCAATTTTTGGCGAATTTTGACACACCTTCTCGGAATGCAGCTCCATACTTCTCTGTATGTGACCGCATGTGGCTGCGTGTCATTGAAAATGGCTATGCATGTCATTGAAAATGGCTATGTGTGTCATTGAAAATGGCTATGCGTGTCATTGAAAATGGCTATGCATGTCATTGAAAATGGCTATGCGTGTCATTGAAAATGGCTATGCGTGTCATTGAAAATGGCTATGCGTGTCAGTGCTGACGTGTGTCATAGGTCCGCCATCACGGGTCTATGTGGTTCTGTGTATACAACCTTACATAGGAAAATCTTTGGCATATTTGCTTTTAAATCATTGACTAAAGAGAAAGAACAAAAGGAAAAGTGTGCAATCAGACATCAGGATTCGATAGTATATTTAAGATAACTCCTAAGTCCCTAGAGGAGAAAGAGGTTCGAGTAGAGAATTCCAATTTGCTTTGATTTGCTTAGAGACTTTATTCCCATTCGCAAATAAGGGGATGACCATATTTTTGCATAACTCATTCTATATTTAGATCATTAAGAAAAATTTTTAGAGTCAAAGGATGTAAACGTTTTAATTAACTTTCTTAAACCTTGAGTCGATTTGCTCTGTTTCTAAACAGACACAGCTACACTTTTTTCAACATGGTCCTCAGAATTGATAAATTGTCATTAAGAAGAAATATACTTTTCTATTTTGGCAGCTGAAAATGATGTAAAATATCATTGTGTTCTTTTTATTTCAAAGAAGGGATTTAAAAAATTTGTATTCTTTTGTATATTTTGTTAAAAAATTTGGGATAGGTAACTTTTCCATGTTATTATGTGTCTTCATAATGATTATATCTAGTGAGTATAACATAACTCAGTCATTCTGATTTGGGGAATTCATATTATTTCTGATTTTTCATGATTAAAAATTAGGCAGTAATAAATATTTTGTGAAGAAGTATTTTTTTCTTTGGACTTTCTAAGTTTTTAGGAGCCCTGTTTATGATTCAAAGGCAGGCTCTAGGAAGAAGGAACCTTTGCTGAGTCCTGGTGTAAATTACATTCAAGGAACTGACCAGTTTGGTTCCCTGTGGGGAAAGGAACCTAATTTGAGGGGAAAAGGAATGAAAGGGAGAATTTCCATTGTATGCCATTTAGAACTTTAAAAATGTTGAGCGACATGAGTGCATTAGTTAGTTTAAAACATTACGAACATCTACAAAATAAAAATGGTGAAATAATGAATGTACTTAAAGAAAAAGATAAATCCACTAGGAGGCAGCATTGCTCTGTTATTAAGAAGGAAGCAGCAATAGGTTTTTATCATGGGCTATATAATGTGAATGTTTTTTTCTTCCTTACTTTCTGTATTGTTCTAATCATCATCATACCTAATAATAGACAAACATGTAAATTGACCCTACCCCCGCTATGCACACAGCCAATCAGTGAGTATGAAAACCCAACAAAGATGGAGGGTAATTTGCATATGTAGGTGTCCAGCAGTCTGGGTCCTGGGAACTTTCTCAGCACCCAGGTCACTTCGAGGTAGGCCTCCGTGGGTCCTGAGCAACCTGGGAAGGGTCTGAGCCAGCGGGCTTCTGGGCAGGGGCAGAGCCGGGTGATCTGACTATCTGAGGGAGCTGGGGGTACCCTCCCCAGGTCCCAAGCCCTTGCCAGAGGCTTGGAGCCTGGGCAGGGGCAGAGCTTGGTGATCAGGTGATGGGAGGGCGGTGGGGGTCCCCTGCGCAGGCCCTAAGCCTGGGTAAGAGGCTCAGGGCCTGGACAGGAGCAGAGCCAGCAATCGGAGGGAGCTGGGGGTCTCCTGTCCAGGCTCAAGCCCTGGCCAGAGGCTTGGGGCCTGGGCAGGGGTGGAGCCAGCAATCGGGGGAGCTGATGATCTCCTGCACAGGCCTCAAGCCCCGGTCATAGGCTTGGAACCTGGGCAGGGGTGGAGCTAGGCAATAGGGTGAGCTGAGGGGGCTGGAGGTCCCCTATCCAGGCCAGAGGCTTGGGGCCTGGGCAGGAGCAGAATCGGGTGATCAGAGGGAGCTGGGGGGGGGGCCCACCTAGGCCCCGAGGCTATAGGCCTGGCAGGGGTGTAGCTGGCGAGGGAACTGGGGGTCCCCTGCTCAGGCCCTGAGGATTTAGGCCGTAGAAGGGGTGGAGCTGGTGATTGCAGGGAGCTGGGGGGTGGGCCCTCTGCCCAGTCCCTGAGGCTTTAGGCCTTGCAGGGGTGGAGCCGGAGATCGGAGGCGATTGGTGTGAACTATAGAGGAAATACTTTTCTGACTGCTCATTGGCTAAGCTCCCTGTATGCCACTGGTAATATTCTTAGTAACTTGGGTATAAGAATCCAAAAAGGTGATCTAGGGTTTTTCCACCATATTCCTGTAGAAAAAAAAATAAGGTCCACTGCTGGAGGGCTACAAAATGTCATATCCTGTCCAAGCCAGTTTGGCTCAGTGGATAATTCCTAGGCTTGCTGACCACAGGGTCCAGTTAGATTCTGATCAAGGGCAGGCTCCACCCTGGTTGGGGCCCAGGTCAGGGCTCATGCAGGAGGCAATCAATCAAAGTGTTCCTCTCACTTTGATGTATCTCTCTGTCTTTTCTTTTCTCTTCCACATTCTCTAAAAATCAATGGAAACATATCCTCAGGTGAGGAAAAAAAAAAAAAAAAAGAAAGGAAGGAAGAAAGAGAAAGAAAGAAAGAAAGAAAGAAAGAAAGAAAGAAAGAAAGAAAGAAATGCTATGAAAGACACATCTTGAAAATGCCTAAAGAAAGTTGTCATTTTTTCATGGTGATGGGACTAGAGTCCATATTGATGAAAACACCTTGGTGGCTGCAGTGACTGGCTGTGGCTGCAGCAGTGGGGTGATGGCACTGGTGCCTTCACCTGATCACCCCAGTCACTTCAGTAGGACTTCCCCTGAGGGCTCCCATTATGTGAAAGGGGGCAGGCTGGGCTGAGGGACCCTGCCCCCCCCCCCGTGCATGAATTTAGTGCACCAGGCCCTTAGTTTTCTATAAAGACCTATCTATATATATAAAAATCTAAGCAACTGGCTGACCAGCCAACTGGCCAGTAGCTATGATACACACTGATCACCAAGGGACAGACAACTCAATGCAGGAGCTGCCAAGCTGTGGTTACTTGGCGGCAGTGGTTCTCAGGTGATGCACCCGGAACCAGAGAGGAAAGAGTCCAATTTCAGAGTGTGTCACCTGAGAACCACTCACAATCCAGGGTGCCTCGGGGAATGTTGGAGAGCTGGTTTTGGTCCAATCTTCATAAGCCAGACTGAGGGACCCCACCAGTGCACAAATTTGTGCACCGGGCCTCTAGTACATAAATAAAATGCATGTTATTTGAGGATATGTCAAGTCCTGCCCCTCTTTAGCTGTGGGGCCATACTTCTGTATTTGTGCACACATTCATAAAAGTAGAGTTACTGAGGAAGGAGGAGGCTACATTTAAAAATGTTAATAGATATACCAAATAGCCTCCAACTGTATTATTCTACATCATAAACAGGCACACAGACACCTCTTTGTCACATCCTTACCAGCACATTGTATTATGACACTGTTAGATCTGATAAAATAAAAAAATGTATCTTTGTTTTAATGTGTAAATCTTTGGTTTTAGGGGAGGTGGTTATGTTTTCATATACTTAAAAGCAATTTATATTTATGTTTCTGTGGACTGCTTTCCCCACTCTAATGAGGGCAGGGAACTTGTCCACACTTGTACACTTTATTGCGCTTAGGGTACAGGGCTGTGGTGAGGGTCCTGCAAGAGGGCCAGAGCTTATATGACTTAAACTCCCCATAGGTGCCCAGGGAGGGACCTCACAGGCTCTCCTTATGGGCTTGAAAGCTGTCAGCAAACCAAAAAAATGAAGTCAGGCTTTTTATACATAGTAAGGTTAGCATAGAGGACATTATCAACAAATATTTGCCATTGTTGTTCTTGAGTCTTTCAATTCTAACTCTGTAAAGAGAGAGTTTTTTCTTTTGAATATAACTTTAGAATATATATATTTTTTCAGAATCGAGAACTTTAGTTATGGGTCTTGGCTACCCTTACAAATAACCTGGCTTGTCTTTGTTTCTTAAAAGTGTATCAGGTTCAGTGTTTTGCATGGAGTCAAAGAAAGAACAGGCCCGTTTCCAGAATGGCTCATACTGAGGGCCACTTTAAGTGCTGGCCACTTCATATACATAAAATCAGGAGATGCTAGCTGACGTGAATGAAGGACAATATCCCTGGGGTGGGGGGTGGGGAGGTTGGTTAGTAACTCTGCTTCTATGAATGTATGCACAAATACAGAAGTATGACCCCACAGCTAAAGAGGGGAAGGGCTTGACACATCCTCAAATAACATGTATTTTATTTATGTACTAGAGGCCCAGTGCACAAATTTGTGCACTGGTGGGGTCCCTCAGCCTGGCTTATGAAGATTGGATCAAAACTGGCTCTCCAACATTCCCCGAGGCACCCTGAATTGTGAGAGTGGTTCTCGGGTGACACATAGCCTGTGATCCAGCAATTCCATTGTAGACATATGCCTAACAAATGCTGGCATATGTTCACAAACAGACATGTATAAGAATATATAGAGCAGTTTAATTCAGGGTAGCTCCAAAACGGAAACTACCCAAATATCCATCAGCAGTAAAGTGGATAAATAGTATGTCCACACACTGGAACACATCAAGGAGTATGAAAGATCTACAGTAACACAGCAGTGTGGACGAATGGCCAGACAAAAATGCATACTGTGTAATGCCACTCACATAAAGCACAAAAACTAGTATTTGCTTTTACAATTGGGATAAAGGTTTCATTGGGAGCAGGCACAAAGGGAGCTTTTAGGTTACTGGGAATGTTCTATTTCTCGATCCAGGTGCTGGTTACTCAGTGGGTTGCGTTTATAAAAATTCAGCAAGCTGTTCTCTTTTGATATAAACACACTTCTGTATGTATGTTAGCCACTATACAAATTTAAAAATCCTCTTTGGGGAAAAATCTGAAAGGAAATTTATCATCTTGTGAACTGTGGCAGGGTCTAGGAGATGAGATTCTGGCTAGTGTTTCCCTTCTCTTTCTTTATGCTCCTTATCTTCATTCATTCATTCATTCATTCATACATTCATACATTCATTCAATATTTATTGAATACTACTGTTTTATTCAGCTCTGCTGGGCAGTACACAAGAGTAAACAACATGTAATTCTCTGTGCTTGATGAGCTTCCATTCTAGAAGGTGGAGACAGACAACAAATAATAAACGTGTAAATAAATTATATCAAACACTAATGATTGCTATAGAGAAAAGAAAATCAGGAAGAGGAGTTGCAAAGTGCTATGTTTGCTATTTCATGAGAGCAGTCCCACTGATAAAGGCCCCACTGATAAAGAATACTTTGATCAGAAACCTTTTGCTTTCAGCCATGCAGATGTGGTTGGGGTGGAGAGACAGGGTTCCAGGCAGAGGGCACAGCAACTGCAAAGGCACTGCGGTGGAGGCATACTTTACTTTCAGAGAACATTTAGATCATCGTGCCAGTTATCGCTGTATTGCATCTTAGCCCCCAATGCCCCATTTCAGTGCCTGCTCTGTAGCTAAAATATTTTTGTCCCTTGGTACGATATTCAGGTTTGTCTGCAGAGACTGCTGGAGAGACACTGCAGGAAGGGAGGGCTCTCTTCCTGGTTCTAGTGTGCTTTTAGCAGGCTTTTGTAGTGAGCATGGCTGGTCTCTGCAGCCTGGGGCCTTCGGTGGGAGATGGCTTCTTTAGCACCAGGTCCTGCAATGCACAGTGGCCACCAGCACCCAGAGGCCAGAAACTCCCTCCTTCCCCGCACTCACCGTGGGCAGTTTTATAATAATTCCCCTGGGAGATGCCTCGCCAGGAATGGCTTTCCCTGGCAATCTAGAAGGCAGATTTCCAGCAACTTTCACTGGTGAGGCCCCACAGGCTCTGCCATCCATTGAGGCACACACTCTCCAGCAAGACCTGTCTGTCAACCTTGCTGGGGAGTGGAGAGTGGGCTTTTCCTTGGCTTTATCTCAGCCCCAGGCATAGAAGCTGCTCCTCGAATATGAAATTCCTACATTCTTTGGAGTTCTTTTTATGTCTTCTGAGCTAACGGCCCATTACTTTATCACCTTGTTACAGTCAATAATTCTTCATATTAAACTAGAGGCCCAGTGTACGAATTCATACACTTTGAAAGGAACTATGGGCTGTGAGGCTGCAAGTAGGCACAAGTGCGGGTCTCGACCCACCCTCCAAGTCCCTGCCAGGCCCCTCCTGCTGCATCCCCTCCATCCCCACTCTGCTGGGAGTCCTGCTCCTGTCACTGCTGGCCCCGCTTGCACCTTCTGTTGGTGCTGAGTGATCGGGACCAGAGCCAGGTGCCAGTAGTGGGTGCGAGCGGTGGCTCCAGTGCTGGCTGTGAATGCAAGTGGGGCCAGCACTGGCAGTGGGTGTGAGAGTCGGCTGCTGGCCCCGATTGCCCCTCAGGAGCAGAGGGAGATAGAGAATCCCTGAGGGGTAATCAGAGCCGGTAGCCACCGCTCACACCTGCTGACAGGACCGAGTGTTAGGTCCAGTGCTGGGCGCTGGCAGTGGGTGCGAGTGGAACTGGCGCCAGCACCAGGAGGGACTGCAATGCGCAGGAGCAAAGAATTTTCAGTAACCACCAGAGGCTTGCCCTGATGACAGTGACCAACACCCGCCTTTGTCTGGTGCCCTGCTCACCTGTTCCACCATCCCGCCACAGTTGATGCCCACCATGTTCTGTTCTCTGCTGCCTGCTGCCGACACCACCATGTTCCACGTGCACCCCTAATGGTCAGCACATATCATAGCAACCAGTTGTTTTGTTGTTTGGTCTATTTGCCTATTAGGGTTTTATATATATAGATGTTCTCTGCACAGGTTACTGCATGGTGTCTGTCTCAGGTAGACCTGACTGAGACAGACACTGTGGCTCTAAGGAGTGGATAAGGAAGGGGATGACAGGCAATGAAGTTAGAGATCAGCAAGGGGACATTTGCTTTTGCTCTTTCTGAGATGGGGTGTTCATGGAGAGGATTTGAGCAAAGGAATGAAATTATGTGACTTAGATTTTTCAAAAGTTCCTTCTGGTTGCCTAGAGTAGAAGGGACAGAGGAGAGGAAGAAGAAGGAGAAGGGTGGTCAGCGAAGAGGCTACTGCAATAGTCCACGAAAAGACTGTAGTGGATCAGGTAGGGGTTAGTGGTGGTGTTGAGACGCAGATGGACTTGGGATATTTTGAAGGTATAACTGATAGGATTTGCAGTTAGATTTAATGAGGTGAGAGAAAAACTGGAATAAAGGATAATTTCAAGGTTTGTTTACTTGAAGAGATGGAAGGAGGTAGGTTCTATTTACAGTGGTTGGGGATGGGAATAAGGGATTCATTTTGAGATGTATTAAGTGCCACACACCAAATTGAGAAGTATTATTTAAGAAAATCAATCAAACTTCAGTAAGAACAGTGGGAACCCATGGCATGCTAGCCTAGAACTATTCCCCTCACTCCACACCCTTTCCAGCTCTAGTCCTACCAGGGCAAGGCAGGCTATGAGGACTTAGCTCTGCTGATGATGGGGACTGACCTTATTGGAGAAGAGCACAAAAGATTCCATGCTTAAATATTAGGTAGGATAAGGGTCTTAAGGTCTGGGAAGTTCTAAATGTTATTACTAAATGTTGTTCTTGCTAGATGTTAAAATATAGCACAGTATTTTACAGACCAACTGTAAATAGGATGAGCATGAAAGCAACCCAACCAGATAAATGTGCCAACTACAAAGAAGAAATCAATGTGTAATTAGCCAAATAGTGTTTATAAGCAATGACTAAGCCCCTTCGGGGAGACAGAGCTTTGGATATAAATGCCCTGTCTCCTTTACTTGCTGCAAGTAAATACACTACCTTGTGACAGCCACATCTTGGTCTTAAATAGTGCACCCAATGCAGGGGTGCTGTCAAAAATAATGGCATTATCACTGGCAAACAATCAGAGGCCACTGTCATGGCTGACTTAAGGTCTCCATGCTGATGGGGCAAGCAACAGACAGACTAACTGGAAATTTAACAAGGGACATCTGGACTAACTGGAAATTTAACAAGGGACATCTGGGAAGTGGGTCTTGCCAAGATCCTACTTATCTCTGGTGGTCTGGAAGACTGTGCTCCTGTCCAAGGTTGTGAGCACCTGGGAGAGACCAGAGAGGACACAGCTGAACATGAGATCGTGTAAACATAGAATGGAAAAGATGGGTCCCACTTGTAGACTGTCTGAACTTTGAATGCACCCCTGAAACTACTCAAAAATTTATCAGAAAAGCTTTTAAGCACTATCGCTGACTAATCATATGCTAACCCAGGGTGACCTGGGAAATCAGGCTTAAAATGAAAAATAAGAATAAAAAAACAGTCAGCCCTGGCCAGTGTTGCTAAGTGGTTAGAGTGCTAGCCTGCATATCAAAAGGTCATGGGTTCAATTCCTGGTCAAGGGCATGTACCTGGGTTGCAGGTTCGATCCCAGACTCTGTTTGGGGTGCATGCAGGAGACAACCAATCAATGTGTCTCTCTCCTTCCCTCCCTCTCTTCACTTTCTAACATCAATGGAAAAAAATATCCTCAGGTGAGAATTAACAAAAACAAAAACAAAACAAAACAAAACAAAACAAAACAAAATCAAACAAACAAAACCCTCTCAGAAGCAACCTGCCCGGTGTTCCTGGTGATGCAGGACCTGGTGGAGAAGCTGAAGCTGCTCGCTAGAAGGAGGAACTCCTCTGGAAGAATATCCTGGAGCTCCTGTGCAGACACTGTTTTGTACTGCCTACCGAGCCTGGCAAAGAGTTCCACCTTTTTTTTTTTTTTCACTTTTGCTGATTAACCAAGCAGGACGCCCATTTGAGCAGCTTCAGGAATATGATGACCCCAGTGCAACCATATCTAACATATTATCTGAGCTTTGATCATTTGGGAGAACTGCAGATTTTCCTTCTTCAAAATTAAAGTTGGGTTATGAAGAGCATATATGCTATGTTCTCGATTGTTTAGTTGAAGAAGCAGCCCTATATAATAAAGAGGCAATATGCAAATTGACCCTCAGTTCCTTGTACAAGATGGCTGCCCCCATGTGGTCAAAGATGGCCACCACAAGATGGCCAGTAGGGAAGGTAGTTGTAGGTGACCAGGGTAGCAGGGGAGGGCAGTTAGGGGTGACCAGGCCTGCAGGGGAGGGCAGTTGGGGGTGATCGGGCCAGCAGGAGAGCAGTGAGGTGTTGACTAGACTGGCAGGGGAGTGGTTAGAGGTGATCAGGCTGGCAGGCAGGCGAGCAGTTGGGAGCCAGCAGTCCCAGATTGTGAGAAGGATATCCAACTACCAGTTGAAGCCCAATCCCTTTGTGAACATCCCCCAGGGGTCCCAGATTGGAGAGGGAGCAGGCTGGGCTGAGAGACATGCCCCCTCCCAGTGGACGAATTTCATGCATCAGGCCTCTAGTTAAAATATATTGGTTTCACCTGGAAAAAAACAACATGTGTGGAGGAGAGGACTCTGGTCAGACCCAGCTTTTATATCTACCCCTGGGGAACTGAGCTGGGAATGCAGACCCCCACAGCATGACAGAGCTGAAGAATCCAAGGGTTCACCACTTTTCACATATTTCTGCCCAACTACCTCAGAGGGAAAAGAAGGTGAGCTCAGACCCCTGGTCCAATAGACAGGTCATGTTTACCCAGTGACTTCAAGTACACCAGAGCGGAGTGTGGGTCCCCATTTGAAAAGCTCAGATGTGGATGAGAAATATAGAACTAAGGCCTAGAGCTCGATCTGGCTGGGGTCGGATTGACATCAGAACTCAGGATAAGGCTGGATGAGGGCTTGACGTGGATCAGAGCTCAGACCAGGATCGGGGTCTGTTTGGAATGAGGGCTCAGCCTAGGTTCAGGGCTCAATCAGAGACCAGGATTCGAGCTCGGCCATGGTTCAGGACGTAGCCTGAGGCCAAGGTGAGGGCTCAGTCTGCAGTTAGGACTTAGTTTGAGGTTGGGATGAGAGCTTGGTCCGGGGTAAGAACTTAGTTTGAGTGTTGGGGTTGATCCGCAGGCACCTCTCAATCAGCATCCTGCACCCCAAACTCCATCTCAGAGACAGCTTTCTGGGAAGCTCATTCAATCTGCGACAGCTGAGCTTGAAGAAGACGGGCAATGACGTTTGCTGGAAGAATGAGGATCTGGGGCCACCACCAGGGGAGACCGTCTCAGTCTCCCTGCTGAAAGAATTGTCTTTTGGACCAAGAGTGGGAGAGCACCTCTGTTGTCTTCAGCCGCCAGTGTCCCTTCTTACTGCTCAACCCTGAGGAAGTGGCTGCCTGCTCTGAACCTCCAGCTGCCCCTCTCACAGGAGACCAGCATCCAAAACTAGGTTTGGAAAGGGGCTCTGAGAGCTGAAGCAGCACAAGGGTCTCATCCACTAATCTGGGTTCTGTAAGCTGTCCCCATGCTGTGTAGAATCATAAGAGAAATAGCTTCACTGAGGCCTTGGTCACAAGGATCATCCGTCACAGACTGTCCATGTATCCGCCTGACCCCCTGTTTGAAAAGACCCACTACATAATTGCTCCCACTGGACTTGCACCAAGGAGGTGTCTCACTGTAGATGAGCCTGCTTTGTTGTTGTTCATACTTAAATTATGTCAAACGTACTCCAGAGAGTCAAGAGGCTTTGACTAGAAATAAAATAACAAAGATTTATTCAAGGGTCTTAGGGTTAACAAACTGGAAACACAACTCAGAACATTCAGAGTGTTCTGAAGAGGAAAAAAAGCTGAGGGGTTTTATAGTAAAAAGTACATTCTTGAGAAGAATCAGTCCTCTATTCTTAGCCTATGGGTTGGTCTGAGATGGTAATTTGCATATGTCCAGTGATCTGGACAATGAAGCAATTTCTTCTCAAAGTCATTTAAATAGGGCCAGGCATTGTTGGACAACGACCTGATGTGAGTCCAGGTTTCATGCAGGCCTGGAAAGTTCAAAAGTTTAAGTCCCAGAATCAGTTAAAAAAGAATAGAATTGCCCTAGCCAGTTTGACTCAGTGGATAGAGTGTCGGCCTGCAGACTGAAAGGTTCTGGGTTCGATTCCCATCAAGGGCACATGGGCAAGTTGTGGACTCGATCCCCAGTAGGGGGCATGCAGGAGGCAGCCAATCAATGATTCTCTTTCATTGTTGATGTTTCTACCTCTCCCTCCCTCTCCTTTTCTCTCTGAAATCAATAAAAATATATTTAAAAAAATAGAATTGTTTCCTCATGCTTCAGTCTACTTTATTTTAATAATTTAGTAGCTTTACCATTGTGACTCCATTTTATCCTTTCACTCTAGTCTTCAGTTATATGATTAATTATCGTTCATTTGACTGTGTAGAACATTTTAGAGCTGATTTTCATGTCTTGTGTGGTTATCTTCAGAACCTGGAAATCTTCACGCTGGTCTTTATCCCATGGGCCTCTGTCCTGTTTGATGCTAAGAGTGTCATTGTGCATAGGTAAGCTGCTTGGGGATGTTCTGCAAAGTCAATACTATCCTGTTTCCAAAGAAGTAAATCAACACTAGGCTGGTTGCATGAGATCATTTATGACCATAACTAGATCAGATTTGGGGCTGAATACCTAAATGTAACCCGGTCTTAATGGCTCCTTTTCTATCTTCAGCTTCTTCTAGGCAGAAGTAACCCCTCAGATTCTGGGCCTGTGTCTTCATTGAGAGAAAATATCCCATCCCTTCAAATCTAATGCGCTTTAGGAACATGACTTTGGGGTAAAACTTAGAGGGTGTAAATGGCAAGCACAAGTCTGTGGACAAGGCTCTTCACTCTTTGTAAAATGGGAATGCTAAGAAACGTTTAGGTTTCAGTTTGAAAACTTTGGGGTTCTTTGTAAGAGCCAGGAGGAGAGTCTTGGGTCTGGATGTGGTCAGAGCATTGAAGAGCTAAGAGAGAAGCAACGGGAGCCAGGAGTCAGCCAGGGTGCCGGTGATCTGCCTGCCAGGAGGTGGCAGTGCCAGGTGGGCTGGGGTTACTCTGATGGTTGATCTGTCAGCCTCTAGCAACCAGGGTGGTAAGATTAAGATGGTAAAGGCTCCCTACATAATCCACTATTGTCCAAAAGTTTAGGATTACTGAGTCTAAGACCTCATTTTACAGACAGGAAACCAAGGCCCAAGAGGGGAAGGGACTTGCCCAAGTTCACAGAATGGGGCAGAAGCTGAAGCAGGACTTGAACCCAGGGCTCCTGGCTTCCAGGGGGCAGAGGTAAAGGTGGATGGGAGAGGAACGAGAGCCATCTCCTTTGCTGTCATCCCCTTGTGGCCCATCACTTGGCTGTGGCCACGTGGATGATCACAAAGCCCTTGATGTCTGAGAACTGGGGGCTGACAAAGTCCACCTGCAGCTGCCTTAGGCCACTCTTGGAGGGGGTGATGTTGAACTGGACCAAGGCCCTCTCCTGGGGCTCCAGGCTGGGCACACTGGGGAAAGGGAAAAGGAGAAAAGCAGTCCATCAGCCCTCTCCCATTCCTGAGCTGTCCTGCCAGTCTGTGGCTCTCCAGAAACCTCAAGGTCAAGGTCACACTAGCAGCTTCTCTATGGCCCATCTTATAAGAATGGCAGCCCTCCTTCCACCCTCCCCAGGCTGGGTACTTACTCAATGCTGAGCTGTCCCTGGAGAAGGCCACTGCCCTCCACCATCAGCTTACAGTCTTCTACTTTCTCCAAGAGGGGGTTGACCACCAGCACTTCCACTACAACTGCTACCCCCACCATGGCTGGGCCCAGAACCTGGAGGGGCAATACCCATAAAATCATCCCTTCTCATATTCATTTCCCCGGAAAACCCATGGTCCTGGTGGGTCAGAGGATGGGCCAAAATCATCTCCACCCCTTGCTTTCACACACCCAGTCTACCTAGCTCCATCATTATATCCATCCCCTGCATCCATGCCATTTCTCCCACCTTTGAGGGTTGAAGCCAGAGCCAAAAGCGCATGCGCATGCACACACACACACACACACACACACACCCTCCAGCCTCTGATTTCCTCCCTCCGCTTGGCCAGGAACAGGGTGGTGGATGCAGACAGGGTCACCTTGATGGTGATGAAGTCCTCCAGAGTAATATCCTTTTCTACCAGGAGCTTCTCTCCTTTGATGACAAGACACATGGCAGCCAACAGGATCTTCTTGTCCTCTGTCAGGTCTTCCTTATATTGAGAGTAAGATATTGTGATTGGGATCTTTTTCTCTGGAAGGAAAAGCAAAGGTGGGAGTTGGGAATCCAATGTTCTTGTTCAACGGGACCCAGAAATAGGAAGGGAATATTCAATTCATAGTTACACTCTTTCTGGTTCTTGCAACCAACTGGAAGCAGGCATTATCATTATCAGTTCACAGATGAAGAAACCTAAGGCTCAGAGAGGGTAATTTATTGTCCAATGTCACCTGGCAAGTGAATCAAGGAGCTCAGATGAAGTGGAATTCAAATTCAGGCCAGTCAGCTACCATGACATCAGATTGTCTCTGTAAGAGACACTGGAAATGTCTTTAAACTTTCCCTAGTCATTCCAGATGGAAATCTCTCAGTTCATCAATCATTCATCCCATCAGGAATCACTCACTGTTTATTAAGCACTTGCTATGTGCTAGGTGCAGAGAATAGAGAGACCAAAGACCTGTCTCAAGCTTCCAATCGAGGGAGGAGGCCAATTTCCTCACAGTTCTCCAAATCCTCCCTCCCCAGTAAGGTCCAGTCCTAACCAGCCCCACCAATAATGAAAAATCTTCCCTGATACCCCACCCAGTGATCTTGTGCTCTCTGCCTTCTAAGCTCCTCTGGTCCTGGCTATCTCTGTCTCTCTCACCAGCCACAAACACACTACCTATGTTTTCTTTTCTTGTGAGTATAGATTATCACAGTCCATATCTGACTGTCAGTCATATTTGGGCTATTTTTTGACATATATATATATATATATATATCCTATCTAATAAAAGAGCAATATGCAAATTTGACTGTACCTTCACCACACCCACAAACCACACCCACAGCCATGCCCACAGCCAATCAGGAGCAAATTATGCAAATAAACCCCAACCAAGATGGCTGCCGCCATGAGAGCAGGTGGAAGGCTTGGGTTTCCCCGGCAACAGAGGAAGCCAAGCTTTCTGCCTCCCTAGGCCTCCACTCAATGTTACAAAGTTTCACTTATAAAAGATACAGAAATGGTGGCAGCCACTGAGCTGGAGAGAACAGAGGCTTGAGTTTCCCTGGCAACAGAGGAAGCCAAGCTTTCAGTCTGCCCTTGCTGGCCTAGGCCTCCACTCTAGGCTACAATGTTTCAAACAGAAATGGCTGCCGCCCCGAGCGAGCAGAAGGCTTGGCTTCGCTCCAGGCTACAAAGTTTCAATTGTAGACATAGATTAATCCCAGATCCCAGGGCCTCTGCTTGGGTTGCTGGGGGATGTGGCTGGCCTGCAAATCTCCACAGGCCCCTTGCCCAGGCTGCCCCTCACCCCAAGGGAACCCCCACCCTGATCTGGGACACTCTTCAGGGCAAACCAGCTAGCCCCATCAATGAGTATTTGCAATATAATTAAAACTAAGTTTTTCAGCCCTAGCTGGTTTGGCTCAGTGGATAGAGCGTCAGCCTGGGTACTGAAGGGTCCCGGGTTCAATTCCAGTCAAGGGCATGTACCTTGGTTGCAGGGAGGAGGCAGCTGATCAATGCTTCTCTCTCATCAATGTTTCTATCTCTCTATCCTTGTCCCTTCCTCTCTGTAAAAAAATAAATAAAATATATTTAAAAAACTATGTTTTTCAGAAAGCAAATAGGCATTGAAAATTTGTTTGGAAAACATGTTCATTTGTAGGTGGGTGGCAGGACCACAGGTGATCTTTCTCTTGTGTGCTTTCAGTCATTAATGCCTTGTATTACTTCAATATGAAAAAAATTGCTAAAATCCAGGAGAAAGTATATGTTAATTAATGTTTCATTATAAAGTGTGATTTAGATTTTGTGAAAATTAAATGACACCTCCTTCATGTGTTTTCACAACTTGTCAAGATACACAAGTTTCACTCACCAGAAACTGACCCAGAGCAACAGTTTCTCTGTTTAATTAACTCTTAGAGTTCAGAAGATATGTGAAGAGATAGATAGATAAAGACAGTTAGAGGGAGAGAAAGACAGAGAGAGGTAGGGAGGGAGAGAGAGTAGGAAAAAGAGAAAGAATAATTAATGGCATACATTTAGTAAATCATAGATGAAGTGCTATGTGTAAAGATTATTAAAAAAAAAACCTTGAAATACATATGTTTAAAAGCAGTTAGAATAAAGTAACTTAAAATTGCGCAAAAAACTTCAAAAGGATGATGTTTTAGTTTAAAATATCAAGGGTGCATTTCAGGCAAATGTACAGTAGGCACGTTAAGCACAGTCCGTGTGGGCTTACCACACCCCCTCTCCAAGGCCTGCAGTCAGGCAACAGGGCAGCTGCGCAGTGAGCCCTGGCTTTTGCTGTGGGCCCTTCTACTGGTGTGAGTCCCGCCTCTACACATACTGACTGTGTGACCTTGGACTTGTGAGTTCACCTTTCTGGGTGTGAGTTGAATTCTCAGGACAGGGCCTGGCACGTAAGCACTTAATAAACATCTCCAGCACTCACCTACCCCTCTAATGCAGGGCATCTGGACCAGAGAAGGCGACATAAGCACATTCCATGGGGGCATGAAATGCTCCAAGCAGGTGTTTATTCGGCATGTACATATTTATACTAATTTGATAGGTCAGTTTGCCACCAGGTGATTGTGGACTTTTATTACCATTCTCATTAGTTAGCCCCTCTGAGCCTCAGTTTTCTCATCTGGAAAGAGCAGACCAAGGCAAGGCCCTGAGATACTGCTAGGATTACCCTCTTCTTTCCTGGGAATGAATGTAGAGTTATGGGAAGTCAAGCCCCACCCCAACCCTCCTGGAAAGTGGGTTGGCTGGCCAGGTCCCACCCGGCGGGGCGGTCTTACCTTCTTCGGGCCCCAGCCGCACCGGGTGGGACTCACGCAGGATCTCGGCCACTGGCCTGCGGGTGTAGAGGATGGTGGCACAGCTCAGGTTGACTCGGACCCGCTGGGCCCGGGAGGTGAGGTTGGTCAAGCTCAGGGCCAGCTTTAGGTTGTGGCCCAGCATGGGCGGCTCCAGCACCTTGAACTTGCCTGTGATGCTGGGCTTGGTGGCGGGCTCTAGGAGGTCATCACGCCAGAGACCGCGCCCGCCGCCCCTTCGGACCCGGGCCCTCCTCCCAGAGGCTTCCACACCGAACAGCTTCCTCACGGCCTTGCGGTACACCTGCCTCTCCTTCCGGGACCCTGCAGGGCATCGCACACCTCAGACCCAGGCCCACCTTTTCTCATCTCCCCTCTTCTCTGGGCAAAACCATCTGCCCTCTCTTCACTTGAGTTTCCCACGGCTGCTGGAGGTCTCACGTTGGCAGCCCAAGAGCCATAATGCTGATCTCAGCCATATGCTTTCTGTTTGGTTCTGGACTATTTAAATAACTTGAAAAAACTTATTTATTTATTGTTTTTTTAAAAATTTTTTATAGATTTCAGAGAGGAAAGAAAAGGGAGAGAGACAGAAAATCACTAGATTGGCTGCCTCCTGCATGCCCCCAGCAGGGAGATGGAGCCTGCAACCCAGGCATGTGTCCCTGACCGGAATCGAACCTGGGACCCTTCAGTCTGCAGGCTCTATCCACTGAGCTAAACTGGCTAGGGCTTTTTTTTTCTCTTTTTTTTTTCTGAGAAAGAGCACAAATTAATGACCATGGCATAGGCTTTGGCAGATGATAAACAAGCACTGCTGTTATTGTCATTATTATTCCTAGAGGCCTGGTGCATGGAATTTGTGCATGAAGGGGGGGTTGTTGCTCAACCCAGCCTGCACCCTCTCCAATATGGGACCCCTTGAGGGATGTCTGACTGCTGGTTTAGGCCCAATCCCACAGGCAGTCAGCAGTTGGACATCCCTCTTACAATCTGGGACTGCTGGCTCCTAACCACTTGCCTGTCTGCCTGATTGCCCCTAACCACTTCTGCCTGCCAGCCTGATCACCCCCTAACCACTCCCCTGCCAGCTTGATTGACACCTAATTGCTCCCCTGCCAGCCTGATCACTGCCTAACTTCTCCCCTGCCGGCCTGATTGCCCCCAACTGCACTCCTCTGCTGGCCTGATGGCCCACCACTGTCCTCCTCTGCTGGCCTCATCACCCCCAACTATCCTTCCCTGCCAGGGCCTGATCACCTTCAACTGTTTCCCCTGTTGCAACTGACCTCCTCCGCTGGGACCCGCCTCCTCTGCACCGTGCAGAGCTGAGGGACCCCCAGGCCTCACTGTGTGGAGTGACCACTGGGCCCCACCTCTGCTGTGTGTGCAGCCATCTTGTGGTAGCCATCTTGTGATGATGTTGCGCTTTTATTATATAGGTTTATTAATTTTGAACTGGGCCATAGTGCTAAGTATCCCAGACGTTCAAGTTAAAAAATATATTACTATTATCGCTATGTTTATAGTAATTATTATTATACTAGAGGCCCAGTGCACAAAATTCATGCACTGGGGTATGTGTGTCCCTCAGCCCAGCCTGCAACCTCTTCAATCTGGGACCCCTCGGGGGATGTCCGACTGCCGGTTTAGGCCCCATCTTTGTGGGATCAGGCCTAAACCAGCTGTCGGACATCTCACTCACAATCTGGGACTGCTGGCTCCCAACTGCTCGCTTACCTGCCTGCATGATTGCCCCTAACTGCTTCGGCCTGCCAGCCTGATAGCCCCCTCACTGCTCCCCTGCCAACCTGATTGATAACTGCTCCCCTGCAGGCCCACTTGCCCCCAACTGCCCTCCCCTGCTGGCCTGATCACCCACAACTGCCCTCCCCTGACAACCATCTTGTGGTGGCCATATTGTGACCACATGGGGGCGGCCATCTTGTGCTAGTTCATGATGGTAAATTTGCATAATACCTCTTTATTATATAGGATGTGAACATAGCTCATGCAGTGCTTTCCACTTGGTAGGTGTTCAAGGACATGTAGCTATTATTATCATCAGATGTGGGAAATCGTAGAAAACAGAGGAAGCTATTAGTAGAAGCTATAGGCATTTGGCTCAAAGCACAGAGACAGTGCTGAAGGATGCTGCCACCACCAGAACATCCGGAAAAGAGCCTGGCCCCACCACCCACGGTTGTCCCTCTGCAGAGGTTGGGCCATCGGGGAGGGAATGGAGGCCACCTAGCCGCCCTTACCCTCAGGATACTTGTAGAGACCTGTGATGTCTACGCGGGAGTTGCTGCCCACAGCCTTGGTGCTAATGCACCTCCCAATCTTCTTCGTGTCTGAATACACACGCTCCCTGCTGTCATCCTCATTCCAGAGCCAGGTGATGTAGTCCGCATTCACCTCCGCAAACACAAAGGGGCCATCGTGAGCCAGGTGCACGTCGCCCTCCCGGATGGCAGTGACTGAGGCCGGGCCGCACCGGAACACACCTGGGCAGGAGGGGTGGGGGTGAGCAGCACGGGGGAGGAAAAGCAGATGTCGGGACCCAACAGGCTGAGCCCATACCTTCGCTCTCCTCCTGGGGGGTGGCATCCAGAACCTGCCAGCCATTGTAAGAGGGGCCCAGGTCCTGCCGGGCAAACCAGCTCTCATTCCAGACATGGAAATTCCTGCCACAGAGAGAGGAGGGGGCAGGGCGGCCTACAGTGAGCACAGAGGCCAATGTTAGGGGACCTGCTCCTAGTGGGAGCCATCCCTGGGCCGATACTCTGCAAGAGTGCTGTGGCGGAATCTTGTGAGCCATTCATTCAACTGGACTGATGAGAACATATCGTGTGTGTGTGTGTGTGTGTGTGTGTGTGTGTGTGTGTGTGAAGAACCTGTTGTTTAAGGTACTAAAAATACAATTGCAAAAAAGACAGAAGATCCTTGCTCTCATGCAGCTTACATTCTAACAAAGGAGACAGATGGGGAGATAGGCAAAATTAAGTAAGCAGATAAATAAAAACAAATTCGAAGAACAATGCATGCTGTGAAAAGAGGGGCATAACGGCTGGAGACCAACTGTAGGTAAATGACGGCTGAGATGAGACTTAAAGGAGAACGAAGTAGTCATGGGAGCAGTGCAGGGAACAGAGTTCCAGGCGGGAGAAACAGCATGTGCAAAGGCTCTCGAGGAAAGAAAAAGCTTTAGTGTGTTCAAGGAACAGAAAGCATGTAAGTATCTCTGGGCTACAGCAAGCATGGGGTGTAAGTAGGGTTCAGATTATACAGAGTTCTGTAGGCTTTGGTAAGGAGCTCAGGTTTTATTTTAAGTTTTCTATGTTAAAGATGAGACTGTGAGACGAGGAAAGGTGACACAGGTCACCCAGTAAGGAGGCAGCAGAGAGAAACCTAGTTGGTCCAACGCGATATCTTACAGCTGCCTCCGAATCCTTGTTCAGTAGGTAATGGTCTCTGGAAAGACAACTTGATAAGCATCAGGGGGCACACAGGGGGACAGCGATAACCTGCCTGTGACAGAGGCCCCAACATCTAAAAGAAGGTTTGTTCCTTTTTGTGGTGCTCCTTGGGGACAGGGAGTGAAGAGAAGCAAAAAGAGAAGGAAAGGGGAGAAGAGAGGCAGGTGATGTGAGGCAGGAGAAGGGTGGGGGAAGGGCTCCTGGGCATACTCTCTGGTGGGGTGAGGACATTCGAAGGCTGGGGTTGCCAAGGCTGTCTGTGCTCTGTGTTGTATGTTCCTCCTGGTTTCCTCTGCTCTTTAGAAAGTTGACTTGTGTGGCAATTCATATACGTATGAATATTTGGACGAGGTTATTCACTGAACCCTTGTTTATAAAAGGCAACCCTTCGGTCCATCCATGTGAGATGGTTAGATAAACGATGATTGTTCCCATATAATCGAAAGGCAGATCAGGTGCGCACCCCTGCTGGTCCACTCACTAGCTGTACGGCCTTAGACAAGTTACCTAACCTCTCTGTGCCCAGGCTCCTCATCTGCAAAACAGAGATAATAACACTCTCTAGCTCACAAGGTTCTTGGAGGAATATGTGAGTTAGTGTATATGTAGCCCTCAGAACTGGGCCTCACAAACAATAGTGTGACATTATTTTACACACTACAAGTAATAGGAAAACCTTGAATGTACTGATATAAAGTTGTTACATGTAAAAGCAAGATGATAGTACAGCCAGATCTGGAAGATGTTTTGGGTTTGGGTCCAGATCACTGCAATAAAGTGAGATATCACAATAAACGAGTTGTAATTTTTTTGCTTATGGGGGGCGGGGGAAGGGCATCTTGCCTTCAATTTGTCAAAAATGCAACATCTGTGAAGTGCAATAAAGCGAAGCGCAATAAATAAAACGTGCAATAAGACGAGGTGTGCCTAATGACACAAAGCTGCCAATATTGAAAAGCAGGTGTGCCAGCAGCCTCTCTGGGAAGAGAAGGGAGAAGCTATCGCAGAGCTGCCTTCTGGAGGAGGACGGGGAGGCCGGGCCTGGGGGCGAGGGCGACTCACCACTGTGGCCCATTTTGTACCTTTGGAATTTCAAAGCGCAGAATGCATTTCCTATTTTAAAACAGGTAATAGTCACGGGACTCTGGGGAGGGCTTTGTCCCACAGAGGGGAGGACCAGGGGTTCAAGGCAGTCAGACCTAGAGCCCCCTTGTGACCTCCGAGTCGCGTGTCCAAAGACTCCTGCCTAAGACTCCCCACCACATACAGGGTGCCTCTCATTCCTCCCAGAACTGGCTCAACACAGGAGAGTTAGGCTCCAGATTGGGGGCTGCCTCGGGGAGCCCTTGGGACCCAGCGGGCCTGGGACGCACCACATGCTGTCTTCCGTCAGGTCCTCCAGGGTCCGCCCGAAGGAGTCCACGTATTTGTCCACACTCAGGCTCCTGTCTGTGTCATGGGCAGAGTTAAAGTTGGACACAACCCGCGTCGCGATCCCCAAGCACCTAAGGACTGGAAAATAGGAGGCTGGTGAGGCTCCAGGAGCAGGCCAGGACCCTGCACTGGGGAGGGGTCTGGCTCCCCCAGCTTGCTGCCCCCCCTCATTTCTGATCACAGGCTCCTCCTCATCTTTGTCTACTTTGTCAGGGCCGGGACTCCTGTCTCCACGTGCACAAACACCAGCATCTCCTCGACCTTCTGTCAGGAGACTTCTGGGGATACTACTGCCACCCCCCCTCCACTTTTGAATGGACAGGCTCCAAGGCTGGCAGGACCTTGGAAGCCATGTATCAGCTTTGGAATCCCGAGGGGACGGAGGCCGTGGGGCCACAGGATTTGTCCAAAGGCACTCAGTGAGTTCCAGGCAGAGGGAGGTGGGACTCCTTCGGCCAAATAAACGATCCCCAGTCACGTAAATGAACTATCTGCTTTCTTTCTTCATTAACCAGACTTCTATTTCCCCTTCACCAGTAAAGAAAGACTGTGTGTGTGTGTGTGTGTGTGTGTGTGTGTGTGTGTGTGTGTGTGTTTGTGTGTTTTGGGGGGGAGTTGGGGGGTGAGAAGAAAAGATCTATGCAAATAAATGTAAATGAGAGAACTGGCCTAATTTTGGAGTACCTGTGCACATGACTCCAGCGAAGACCCAACACTGGCCATATTTGACTGGCTTGAACCTGCCCTTGAACCACTTGTGCAGAATGGCCACGCTGCCCCGCCAGTGCAGAGGGCTGGTGCCGCCGCTGTACTTGCCCTGCCACTGGCCTTGAACCACGCCCCGGTCGTTGTTGCTGTTTACCTGCACAGACAGATCGGTCCAACACCAGGCAGGGCGCCCCCCTTCAGCAGCCTCACCATCGGAAAACGACCCCAAGATTTGGGCCGCCCAGTCATTTGAGGGGTCACCCCTTGCTTTTAAATTGTCTGAAAATTTCTACTTTTTGTTACCATTTACTACGTTCAGTGACCTCCCATCGGGTTACTCTATTGTTGAAAATCATCTACGGTCGTAGAGCATTTCCCGTCTTAAATGGTGTGTTTTGGGGAACTGTTGGTCAAATAATAATTATGGAGACGGCTAACATTCAATACATGCTTCCCAGGTGCCAGGCACTCCTCTGAAGCTTTGGGTGCCCTATATCAACATGCTTAAAGTAGGTTCTACTATTTTACTTTTGTGTTCAGATAAAAAAAGAGAGAGAGGGAGATTCAGAGAGATTAAGGAACTTGCCCTGATCACCCAGCAAGTGAGTAAAAGTTCAGGACTCGTGCCCCAAGGCCATATGCTCTCCTGTCAGCACCGGTCCCTGCTTTGGAGTCCTTGTGCTCCAACATCTCTCTGAGGTCTTGGGGGACTGAGTATCAAATATGAGAAAAGCAGCGATGTCCGTTTGGTAATCACGATACCCACCCACTGGTCTAACACTCGTTTTCTCTCAGAGAGAGCTTACAAGGCCTTCTTTTGAGGAGGGAGGACTGGTGTGCAATGAGTTAAAGATGGCAGCCCTCCCCGGGAGGTGAGTCTGAGTACCCTCTCCCCGAATTTGGCTGCTGTGAGTGCTTTGCCAAGGACTGTGGTGCAAGTGACGCTGTGCCAGTTTCCAGGCCCAGGCGCTTGTGCCACTGGCAGCTCCGACTTCCTCT
Organism: Antrozous pallidus; assembly: GCA_027563665.1. Taxonomy (NCBI): domain Eukaryota; kingdom Metazoa; phylum Chordata; class Mammalia; order Chiroptera; family Vespertilionidae; genus Antrozous; species Antrozous pallidus. The sequence continues at coordinate 32,603,984 of CM050518.1, forward strand.
TTCTGGGACAATCAGGTGGGGAGAAGCCAGGGGCCAGGCCCGATTACCCTGAGACTTCCATGCTCCGAGGAAGCCCAGCCCAGCCACATGGAGAGACAGAGCGATGACTGGCCAGCCCCAGCTCTCCCCACTACCCCATCGCAGCGCCAGCCAGGAAAGTGGACAAGCCATCTTCATGGTCCAGTTCCAGCAGGCGCGGCAGGGGAGAGACCAAGGGCTGCCAGAGGACACTGGCCGCCAGAACTGTGGACCACGCAGATAGATGTGCCATCAGTTCATCCCAGACATCTGCAGCCACTCAGACACCGCCTGCCCAAGCATCTTGGAGCGGAGACAAGCCATCCACTTGCCCTGCCCAAGTCCCTGATCTGCCCAAGTCCCTGATCTGCCCAAGTCCCTGATCTGCCCAAGTCCCTGATCTGCAAAGTTGTGAGCGTAATAAATGCTTGTTTTGCACGCCTGAATTTCAGGAGGGTTTGTAGGCAGCAGTAGAGAACTAAAACAAGAGGTTGGCGGGGGTAGTGGGGCTCCTCACCATGGCGCTGATGATCCTGGTGACATAAACGGGGTCGTGGCGGCAAGACACATCGATGGCTGGGTCGTTTTGGTGACTGGGGCTCCGATCCAGGATGGAGAGGCAAATGTTCAGGATGTCCTCCTCAAACTGTCCCCGGAGAGCCTGTGCTTAGAGCCAGAGCCCCCACCGTATTCCAGCCCCTCCCATGCCCTCACCCAGTCAGTCATTTGTGTTGTTCATGCCCTCACCCAGTCAGTCATTTGTGTTGTTCAGGGGAGTTTGCCTCCCTGTAACCCCCCCCCCCCCCATGCCCCACCACCACCCTCTGGGGCCCCACAGAGCATCCCCAAGACTCAGAAACTCTTCCTTAATGGTCATCCAGGAACCAGAAGCTCAGCCCTAATCATGTCCTCCCCTGCTCAGTAGCCCCCATGGCTCTCCAGAATCCGCAGTCAATAGTGTACACTTGTGGCTCTGGAGTCACATCCACCCCACTGGCATCCTCCTATGGCTTTTATGATTTTTTTTTCAACTGCATTTGAATCAATTGGCAAACTGGGCTAATTCATTGAAACACTGGGAGGTTTTTACATACAAATGAAAATGTCCAGGCTTGGAAAATTTGGAGGGTCTGGGAACCCTCACTTCCCACATGACTCTAAGAAGTGGATGCTGAGAAGTGTATCATCCCCACCCAGCCCCTGACCCCAAACGCTTTCCACACCCACTCCTCAGCCCGCAGTCAAGGTCCTTCCCTTGCCTGCCATCCTTCTTCTGGCTGGGCAGCAGAACCACGGTACCCCCCCGACTTCCCCTCCTGCTGCCCTGTCGGCTCTTCCCTCTGCCCGTCCAGGTCCCGCCCAACTGTGGACTCCAGCCCCGTTAATACCACGTGGCCTCCCACAAGCCCCATGGTGGGCTTTCATGCTCTTCTGAACACACTCTGCTCCCACCTCGACTGCCCTGACTTTCCTCTGCCCATCGCTCCCGGTGCTGTAACTATTTATCTAAGCCAGAGGCTCTCTCAGGTGTGGCCCCAGACCAGCAGCAACGGCTTCGCGTGGGAATTTGTTAGAAATGCAAACTGCCCCCTCCCCGAGAGTCAGTCGCTCTCGGGGTGGCGCCCAGCCATTGGCCTGTTTTCAGGAGCCCTCCAGGTGATGCTGGTGTGGGGTTGAGACTGAGAAGCCTCGATCGAAGCTCTTTAGCTTTCTGTAGCAGAACTGACCGTTCTGTTTCCAAATGCATCCAAAGCACGTTGCCTTCCCAAGGGCCCAGCACAGGCTCTGACACAACTAATACAGATGAAGGAAGGAAGGAAGGAATTTGCTCTAGGAGTCGGCCAGCTTGCCCCCGCTAGGAGAAAGGGCTCCTGGGTTGAGTTTTCGCGTGCCCTAGCCCACGCCCCCTTGTGGCCTGTGCCCCTGGAGACCTGCCCGAAGTTCCAGCCTTGGGCTCGGATGCGCTTCTCCACGCCTCGGAAGATGATCCCGCTGTCATTGAGCACGTACTCCTGTCTCTCCTCCTCTGAGGCCAGAAACACGTCATCCTCTGAAAAGCAGAGGTCAAAGGGGCTCAGCAGGGGCTGCAGGAGGTTCCGGGAGGCTGGCTGGCAGGAGAGGCCAAGAGGGGCTTGCTGGGCTCCCGGGCTGTCTGGAGGCCAACCTCTATTCCACCTGGCGATCTCTCCCAGGCAGGGAGCAACCCCAACCCAGCCCAAGACTGAAGGATTTTCGGGGTCCTCATGTCTTTGGCTGACCCAACTGGTGCCAACAGCAGCCTCATATTTCTTAAATGCTAATAAGAATACTGACCCCAGAACCCTTTATAATGTGCTTTGTATATTACAAGAATTAGTGCCATCAATTCTCACCATAACCCTTAGAGATAGGCTGTTATTCCTGTATTACAGATGAGAAAACAGACTCAGAGAGAGAAGCAACAGGAGAGCCGGGACCGAACCAACGCTGTCTGATGGCTAAAGCCCAGCTCTTACCCACTCCCAGGCCCCTCCTGCCTCAGGCCCCATCGCTGTCCACTGGCCTCTGTGCACAGAAGCCACCAATTCCTGTCCCCCTGGCACAGGCTCCCGTGGAGCACCTGCTACTAGATTCCTCTGCCAAGTGCCCACCTCCACGTGGGCCTGGCTCTCACCAAGCTGTTGGCATTGACCTCCCTAGCCATTGACCTGCCTTCCAGGCTCTTTCTAAGGTCAAGCCCTCTTCTCGGACAACTTCCTGGAAAGCTTGTGCCTCAGACTTGACAGCTCCTCCTACCTGGGCACCAGGGGTTGAAAAGGAGAACAAACTCGCCCAGCCTCCGGTCGCTGTGTTTGCGGCGAGAGGACAGCCTGGTGCTCAGCCGGTAGCGGCCAATGACGGCATCCGGAGGGCTGGTGACGTTGATGGTCACTGTGTTCCCCTTCTGAGCTGCCCTCGTTGCCGTCCAGGCATTCCCCACCTCCAGCTCCGATGTCGGGAACACGGCTTTGGTGCTGAGAGCCTCAGAAGCCTTGGGCCCTGGAGGAGAGGAGAGGCACTCAGGAGACCCAGTCACCCCAGGGAATCCAGCTCCAGAAAAGTGGAGACGTTGTGGGCCTGGAGCCTGGACGAGCAGCCTTCCCTCCCAGAGCTGCTGGGACAACTGCTGCGGGGAAGAGCCTGGGCCCCTGGCAGAATGGGGTACTCAGCTGTCCTGATTCCCACCCACCTCCTAGATCAAAGAGAAAGTGACAGGCCCCTTCGAGACCAAGGTCTGCCTTTTGTCTGGCCAGGAAAGAAGGGCATGGGCACCAAAGGTGCCTGCTGACTTGTACCTTCCAGAGTCCTTGGTGTCCTCAGGATTCCAGAGTCATCATCTTGTCTACCCCACTGCCTGCTGCAGCTCCTCCCAGCCATCCCCAGAAAGCTGTCATCCAAAACTTCCAGGGTCCGGGGCTCAGCCCACCTATCGGGATTTGTTTGCCTTCATGTCTGCGCTGACAACTACAGGGTCTCAGGTCACTGGTCACAAGGGTTTCTGACCGTGGACCAGTGGAGGCTGCTGTGAGCCAGTTACCTGTCTCCACCGTGAAGATGAGGGTGTCCTTGCTGTCCAGGCGACAGTTCAGCTCCAGCATGAAGGTGAACATCTGGCCCCTGCGAACCACCAGCTCGGAGCCGGGGTACTCCTGGGTGTGGTGGGCAGCACCATTCCTTGGCCACTGCCAGTCCACCTCGATGACTCTGATCCCTGAGGGAGAGGACAGGGAGATGAGGCCAAGCCCATGGCACATTCCTCACCCCTGCCCTCCCATCTGCCTCAGCCTGCCATCCATGTGCTCAGGTAGCCACTAGTTGTCCTACACAGTAGATTCTGGTTATTTGTGGTAGTTATGAATTAGTGAGCACTGAACTACTGCCCTAGGGAAAGTACAGGGCTAGGTTCCTGTGAGCCTTAATCACCATTTTTTTTCATCAGCCAATCAATATATAACCTTGTTTGGTGTGTGTTTCTGTTTAAAGGCACCTTATCCTACATAACAAAAAGCTAATATGCAAATAGACCAAACAGCAGAATAACTGAACAACTAAACAACCGAACAACTGGTGCACTGACACCAGCAGGCGTGTGAGGTACATGGGGGGCATTGGCCACAGCAGGATGGTGGAGTAGGTGAGCATGGGCACCAGACCAAGGTGGGGTGCCAGTTGCTGTCATCAGGGAGAGCCTCTGGTGGTTACTGAAAATTCTTTGCTCCCATGCACTGCGGTCCCACCTATCACTCACACCTGTTGCTGATGCCCAGTGCTGGTCCCAATCACTCAGCACCATCAGTGAAGCAGCAGCTGCTGGCCCTGATCGCCCCTGAGAGCTTCTTTACCTCTTCCTGCTCCTGAGGGGCGATAGGGGCAGCAGCTGCCACTCACACCTGCTGACAGCATGAGCCCTGCTCGTACCTGCTGCTGGCACTGGCCCCAATTCCTCCATGACATCAGTGGATGCAAGTGGGGCCAGTGCCATCAGCATGTGGGAGTGACAGAAGTGGGAGCAGGGCTGCTGGCAGACAGGGTACAGGGTGGGGGACACAGTAGGAGGGGCCTGGTGGAGGTGTGGAGGATGGGCTGAGATCCACCCCTGTGCCTACCGGGCCCACAGTTCCTTTTAAGATGCATGAATTTGTGCGCTGGGCCCCTAGTTGAATATATTGTTGATTCATTAACATTACACTCATGGACAACACTGTACTTCAGGTCTGAATGAAACTTAGCTAACATGCATTTTTTCTGTAAGTCATGCTGTAGCCTCCTGTGCTTAGAGACATTAGACAGTGCTTTAGCACTAAGCTTGAGGCCATTTTAAACTGCAAAATTACCAACAAAAAGACAAAAACACAGAAAACATGGCATTAAATAGACTGCAAAAGGACACTTGTTTGTAGTACAAGAGCAGGAATAAGAAGACAGAGCATCACCTTTTCCCACTTCGGCTGAGAGCACGCATGTTAGGCGACCTGATTTTCTTCAGTCCCCACATGAGGATTGATTTGGAGTTAAAAATAAATTGTAGCCAGTAGGCCAATTTACAAACACAAAATCTACAAATATGGGGACTGACTGTGTATTTTCTGTGCCAGTCTGGCACTGGGAGATATTGGTCAGCAAGATAGATCTGGACTTTCCCTGTAGAGATACACAGTAAGGCTCTGTGGCTCAGTAGTTATGAGCACAGCCTTTGGGATCAGCTCTTGTGGGTTCAAATCTTGACTTGGTCATCTAATGGCTAAACTACCTTCTGCTTGATTTCTTTGTGTTCCAAGGTACTCTTCTGTAGAGTGGGAATAATAATACCTTGTGGAGGACAACTGTCTGTCATTTGGAGCTCCAGGGACAGAGCTTTAACTAACTAACTAACTAACTAACTAACTAACTAACTAACTAACTATTTGTTGTTGTTAATCCTCACCTGAGGATGTTTTTCCATTGATTTTTAGGGAGAGTAGGAGAGAGAGGGAAAGACAGAGAGAAACATCGATGTAAGAGAGTCATCAATTGGTTGCCTCCTTCATGAGCCCTGACAGGGCTAGGGCTGGGGAGGAGCCTGCAACCAAGGTACATGCCCTTGACCGGAATCAAACCCGGGACCCTTTGGTCCACAGGCTGATGACCTATCCACTGAGTCAAACCAACTAGGGCCAGAGCTTTATATTCCAGACGAGCAAGGTGACACCAAAATAGGTGAGTCCACAAATTACTATCATTCTGACATAGGTTGTTAAGGCAAAGTACATGGAGTTGAAAGAAAGTATAAAAGGGGGGCCTAGCTTGGTCTGCAGGTGATAGTGAGGCTTGTTTGAGAAGGGGGCATTTAGACTGTCGTGAATTGGATGAGGTGTCTCCAGTGGAAAGGTGGGTGGCATATGCAGCCTCAACCCAAATACCCAGTCCCTCCATCCACTTCCATCTACTTCAGTTTTCATTCATCCAGGTGTCGGGAGTTGTGCTGGGTGCTGCAGGCCCAATGGCCACGCAGTACACACTCGCCCAGGAGGTTGACAGTCCAGCAGAAGAGCAGGTCGATCTCAAACATCTAAGCGCAAGCTTTGGGACGTGTCCTCACGGCATGGCACCTCATTTCCCTTGATCAAGTGATCCAACAGACCAAGGTGGAAACTGCAATGCCTTTCATGACCAAACCTTAGAAGTTGCACTCTGTCTACCATATGCTATTGGTCAAGGTCGTTACAAAGGTCCGCACAGGTTTAAGGGGAAGGAACATACCATACCCCTTGATGAGAACGGGTCAGTGCCACATTGTAAGAAGAACGTGTAAGATGAGATATATATTGATATGATCATCCTATAAAATATAATCTGCCACGCTCAAGAACCATGGAAGTGATGTCATCAAGTGCTCTCTGCCCAAGGGCACCCACCATTGGGTTCTTGGCTCTATTTTATTTGGTACTTAGTGTACCACTGTAATTCTTGGCTGGACAATTTAATAAAACTTCCTATGAACCAAGCATTTATAAAACTAAGCACTTTATAAATATCAGCTCATTTAATCTTCATAAACCTGTTCCAACTTTGCAGATGGGGAAACGGAGGTTGTGGGTCATACAGCCTGTAAGTGATGGAGCTGGGAATCTGGCTTCTGAGTCTGTGCTTGTTTGGAACCTCTAGGCTATGTTGCCATGACCTTTGATCTCAAAAGAATACCCCCCCCCCCCTCCCCAGAAGTCCCAGATTCTAAAAGCACAACATGGGCTTGGTCCATGCACATCACAGCAATGGCTCACTTGGCCCGTGTTTGGCTTTTTAAAGACTCTCGAACCTTCATGTAACTTTTCAGTTAGGGGAGTGGCAGATTGTATTTTCCAAAGATGGTTACAGCGATAGCTCTCCTCCCATTGTTTCTCCTCCTGCTGAATCTGGGAGGAACTGTGGCAAAAACAGAATTCACTTTGTGACTTCCAAGGATAAGTCATAAAAGTTGATATAGCTTCTGTCTGGCTCCTTGAGTTGCTTGATCTTGGAACCCAGTGCCATGCCATGAAAAAAGCCAAACGGCCCACGGAGAAGCCCACATGGAGAGGGTCCGAGACCTCCAACCCACAGAGCGCTGAACTCTAGCAGCAGCTGGCACCAATTGCTGGTCTTCCAGACAAATCCAACCCAACATGCTGAACTCTTGATTTCCCCTCTGCCCCACCCCCAAGTCTCTTGCTCTCTCCATTTTGGTGGCTGGCATCCCATCTGTTCTGAGGATCAGGTTCAAACCAAAGAATCTTTTTTGACTCCCTTTTGCTCTCACATCTCGTACCCAATCCGTCATCAAGTTGACATGGCACCACCTCCAAAACTTGCCCTGAATCCATCCCAGTGTCTCTGTTTCTGCTGATACCTTAGGCCAAGCTATTGAGTCTCTCTTATCTAGACTGTGAAAGCCTTCTAACTGGTCTCTACTTGTGAGGAATGGGCTGGTGCTAGTCTCAATAGCTAGGCCTGAGATTTTTGGAAAAGCCTAGTTCTGGTTTGGCCCTGGCTGGAAGCCCTAGCCTGGCATCATGATTTGGGGATAATGACTGAACACATGAATAGGAACTTACACAGCTAACACATGTGTCCCAAGCTTGGTAGCTCCTACAGCCACCCTTGTGGTGGGTGAGCAAGAACTGTGCAGGACTCCTGTTCAACACTGCCCCCGGGTGGCAAAAGCTGGAACAATAATGCCAGGGGACTTCCCCACTCGTTTTCGGATTCTCACATTTGAAAGCAGGACTGAAGCCTCCCCACCCAGTTCTTGGGCAGGAACAGACCTCTCAAGTCCCAGAGCTTTGATCTTAGGTGACCTCTGTTTAGTCTGAAAACACAGGCAGGAACCCACTTACCTTGTACATAGGATTGGCTAATCTAATAACAGCCGTAGAGCTGGCAGACCATTGGAAGCCCAAGCCTCCATTTTATTGACAGAAACTGAGACCCAGAGTTGGGAAGAAAGGGACTTCTTGTCTGAGGGAACACTGAAGCTAAAGACTATGAAGACAAGCTACAACGTATGTTGGGACAGGCCAGGATGCAATTTCTTTCTTTCTTTCTTTTTTTTTTTTTTTAAGGGGATGAGTCAGGAGCAGAGGGTGATGTTATTAAGTTGTAATTATCTCAGCCCTGGCATGCCCCAAAGGGCTTACAAGGTGTGTGTGTGGCGGGGAGGATAGGAGGTGAAGAGGGGTCATGTCCTGAGAATTCTGCTTTGGCTTCCCCTCTCCCTGTCACAGACCAAACCAGCCCCCATAACCTCTGGGCATCTGAAGTCTTATCACAGGGCAGGTAAGAGGGGTGGGATGAGTCAGAGCTATCATTATCATCATCATCCCTGAATCTCAAAGACCATCTCCCTTGCAACTTCCTGCCTGGGAGTCAAGTTCTCAGTGAATACCTGATCGGGGTTCCAGCTTGCACGCCTCTGAGAGGCAGCCGACCCACTGCCCAGGTATTAACAAGTCCTTTCTGCTGAACCAAGTCTGTTTTCTTGCTCTGTTTGCCCCCATATATCCCCGCTCTGCCCTTCTATTACTGCCACAGAAGAAAACACACCTGTCCTTTTTTGTTCCTTGATGATTTTGCCAAGCAATTACCAAGAAACGCCAACCTGCTGCCCCCACCCTCACCAACTCTACACCTGCCTTATCTCAGGAGGTCACTGCTGTGGTCCCCATGTGACCTGTCTCCAGAGCTGCTCTTTTGGTGACTGATGGGCACCGGGGAGGGAAGCTCATGGCCAGGGTCCAGACCCCACAAAATAAATCCAACAGCACCTCCTCCATGTGCTCAGCTCGGGTTCTGCTCTCTGAGACTCTGATTGTCCCCAGTCAATCATCAAGGAAGCCGGGTTATAGTTCATTGTTTATATGTCCCTCTCCCACTGGCCTGTAAGCCTCCTGAAGGCGAGGCCTGGGTCTCATTCTCTCTGGGTTAGAGTCTGGCTCAGGTGGCTCAGGATCCAGGGCATAGTAGATGCTAAGTGAACATTTATTGGATGAATGAATGACCGCCCTTCCCTGTCCCTTGGCTGGGATGCGGGCGTGAAAAGGGGAGCTGATGCTCACCAGCTTCCAGGCATGCCCTCAAGGATCAGTGCTCATGCCCCAGCCACTCCACCCACTCCACCCACCCATAATCCCTCTCCCTCTTAAACTGTCACATTTCGAAACCTGCTCTTCCTTCCTGACTTCCTTCTTCCTATAGTCATGGATGGGTCCAGGAGTGGCAGGGTGTGTGGCCTTGAGTCCAGGCAGACCAACCTGCCACTGGCTCACTGTGGGACTCAAGCTAATTGGCTTCTCTCTGAGCCTTAGTTTTCTTATCTATGAAATGACCCAGGATTCTTAGGGTTTGGATAGTCTGTGGTTTGCCAAACCAAGTGCCTCTGATACCCCCATGACTCCTCTCAGCCCCTCCCCATAATCCCTGCCTTCCCTCTAGACTCTGCTGACACTTGGTACTCAGCACCTTAGTGGGCACCACGAAGAGCTGGGAGAGACAATTTCTGGGGCCCCTCTGGTTGAGAGCTCACCCGAGACCCTGAGGACAGAATAGATGGCATGTTGTTAGTCCCTGGGATATGCAAGGTGAGCTCTCAGCCCTGCACTCAAGGACCCCAGGCCTGAGGCTGTGCCCACCTGACACAGGGAGAGAGGGATGCTGTGAAAGCATTCTCTCCACCTACCCTGTCACCCCAAAGCCTCTTGACCCCTCTAGCTTTGCTGCCCTCTGTCTTGTCTCTCTCCCACCTTCCTTGCTGGGCCTTCCTTTCCACTCTGCATAGCAGTTAGGAACCCGAATTCAGAGGTACACATTTGTAGACTTTGCTGCTTGTTTTCTGTGTGACCTGAGGCACGTGACTAAACCTCTCTGAATCTCAGTCTTCTGGTGAAAATGGGGGTAATGATAGTAGCTGCCTCCTTGAGTTGTGAAGATTAAACAAAATAATTCATATAGAGTGCTTAGAATGGTATGGCACCTATTATGTACTCAGAAAATGCACATTTATTAATCCTATTATCATCATCAGTATTTGCCCAAGAATTCCTGGCTGCCATTTCAGTGTTCTGACAATCACTGCTACCCCAAATCTCCCACTGATTGGCTGTGTGGCTCTGGATAAGTTACTGGACCTCTCTGAGGTTCAGATTTTCTTCCCTGAAAAGTGGAAATAATAATACCTCCCTCATAGAGTTTTGGGGAGGATGAGGTAATGACTCTTAATAAGGTAAGAAGAAAATAGATCACCTAAATCTGGAAAATCTAAGAATGGAAGGAGAAGCCATTAGTGAACACTTTAGCATAGCAAGCTCCGAGCAGAGTGAGTGAGTTCCTTACTTACAAGGTGCTTAACACAGTGCTGGTTCTGTAGGGACGAGGTCAATAGATGGGATTTTTTCATTGTTGCCTCTTCAGCTCTCCCAATCTCCCCTCTCTTTGGTTCTCCTCCTACCCCCTTTTTAAACTCTTCCCTCTTACTTAAAATACTGATTGGCCCCAACAGCCTCAGAACACTTTTACCTTATCCAGTTCAATCCATCCTCTTACATTACTATGAAGAAACTGGTGAGGCTCAGCAAAGGGAACAGACTTTCCCGATTGCAAAGCAGTCAGCATGTCATTCTCCCTGCTCAGGAGCCACCAAACCCACAACCTTCAATCTGGCATTCAAGGTCCCTCATAGTTTGGCCCTGCCTACTGCTCCCTCCATCCTCCAATCCCTGCCAACCTCATCTCTCCAGCTCACTTGCTCAGCCACTGCACCTAGAGATCAGCCTAAGAGTCCTAGTTGGAGAGAAGGGCCTATGTGCAGAAGTCTGCCTCTCACTCCCAGCTCATCCCAGCTGTTCCTCCTTCTGCCCTTGAGTGACACCAAAGGGCTGATGACGCTCTCCTCCCCAGATCTCTGTTTCAGTCCCGGGAATGGCACCCAGTGGGGCTGAACCCAGGAGGCTTTGCTGAAGCTAGCAACATCTCCCAGACTCTGGGCTCCACATAATTGGTTTTTAATGGGCCCTATTATGTCCTATCCTTAATGTGAATCATGGGTACCTGACCTCCGCAGCTAAATGGTTAATTGAGGAGGTGCCTGGGGCCACTGCCCAATCTCCCTTTTCTTCCTGTTGGAAGCTGCTAGCCTCTCTCTCACCAGTAGGCAGTGGCCCACCAACTCCAACCCAATGTCCCAGCCAGAGTCAAACCCACAGCGAGTATTATTGATTCTTAGACTTTCTGAACCAAAAGATCACGGTAATTCATCAATAGCAAAAGGGTCTCATTTCAATCATTAACACTGATCAAGTATAGGGACTACTTGAACTATGTTGAGGAGAATGCCAGGCTGTGTCCAGGCTCAACTAGCGATGCCTGTATGGACAGTGTGAGGGAGGGGAGAAGAAGAGCAGCATGCAGGCCACATGCTGTCCATCCAGGATCCCATGTCTGTCATCCATGCACAGATTGCAGAGTAGGCTTGGTCTGCTTCTCTGAAGAAGCCAGGAAGCCAGGAAGTTCCAGAAGACTGGGGAATTGAATTCAGTCTAACAGTCAGATTATATCCTAGGTATGATGAATCTAACCCTGATGTTTTACAGAGGGAGAAATTGAGGTTCAGAGAGAAGAATGGTCATTCAGCAAATTAACAGACCTGACACTGGGACCTTTGGTCAAGGTTAAGGCTGATAGGGAAGAGGACTTCTAGGTGATCCCTAAAAAGTAGATCCTGAAAGAAGCAAAGCTAGTCCTCTGCAAAGCAGGTCTAATCTCAAAACTGTGGTATGGGGAGTGAGCTGGGTGGTGAGGACTGGTCCTCAGGGAGCAGACCGGTCCTAAGAGCCAGAATGGCCCAGGATGCCAAAATGAGCCAGGATGGCCTTATTCTGCCAGCAGAGAGTAAGAAGAGGAAGTTTAAGTGGCAAGGAAATTAAAATACCTGCCTTTGAAAGTCAAAAAATAAACAAGAGTTGACTCACATAGTTGTCACATGATGCTGAACAATTGAAAACAAGAGACATAGAATTAGAAACATCCTTTAAAGATCTATGAGAGTAAGACCCCTGCTTCTGCTGACCTGCTCATCACTGAACCCCAGATCCTACCGCAGAGTTGGTGTAAAATATGTAATTGTTAATTAATGGACAAATGCCCATGATGGAAGGGGAATTTGCCCCTCACTATATTGGAGCCAGAGGGGGAGGCACATTTTCTAAGTGTGCTGTTCGTACACTTGGTTTCAGTAATTCCTCACAGCAGGCCTATGAGATGATTTCTATTATAATCATGAGAAAATAAAGGCACCAAGGGCAAATTCTCTTGAGAGTTCAAGGTCGCATAACTCTTTTCACTTCACACAGAACTGCTCTTGCCCTGGAGTCCTCAGGGTGGGAATTATAAGAGGATATAGCTCCTGGGGCCTCTTTCTTCTCCGCAGACAGCCTACAATTCCCAACTCTGCCCAGAAATGTTTCTGGATCCATGAGAGCTTCTTCTGCTCTTCCCTTTTTTTCTCCTCCTCCTCCAGTTCAGCAATGCGTGTGGGGAAGCCCGGCCCCAGCCAAGGAAAGGCTCTGCCATGGACTTTCTATCTCTGGGCCTCCAGGTTCTCATGAACATGAAGAAACAGCTCAGGGTTCATGCAGTTCTACAATCCTAAGAATCAATGGTCTAAGTTTCATTCTGCAAACTCCCTTTCCTGAAGCTCCTCTCGGAGGCCTTTGTGCCCCAAGGCCCACAGGCCCTGCCCACTCACCTGCCATGCCAGGGCCCGCGACTCCTTGCTTCCTCTACTCCTCGCTGTGCAGACGGTCAGGATGGCGTGTGGGAGCAGCCAGCCAGAACCAGGTGAACAAGGCACACCTTGGAACACTCCTGAGCAGTGGTCAAGAGGAGGTGTGGTCCTTTTCACCCAAGCAGCAACACCTACGAGACATCTAGTCACCCAATAATTGCCCTGGTTTGTACCTAGAAGGTGTCTAGGATGGGAGTGGCTTCAGCCAAGAGGCTTTCCAAATTCTGCAGCAGAAACTGAGGTCCAGAAAGATCACAAGCCTGGCAAGGAGCAGAGGAGGGAAAGGAACGAGGAGTGAGTGAGCTTTATGGTCAGCCTTTTCTACCCCTCACAACAACCCTCAGACAAGAAAACACAGCCTCAGAAAGGGGACCCTAAAGGTACAAGAGGCAGAGCCAGGACTAGGAACTTGACTCATGGCATCCAGTCTGGGGCTGTCTTCTCCCTTGTTGGGTAAGATGAGAAAGTTCCAGGGACCACCACTCTACTCTCTTCTGTATGAGCTCCAGAGGTATCGTAAGGGGCAAAGATCCATGACCCTCTTCTAGGGACCTGCCCTCACCATGCCCCTCCTGGTCACACACCTGTACACACCCACCCACAGGCTCAGCCTTCATGGAGCAGCCCTGAGTTTCAGAACAAATTTGAGACCCACACAGACCTGGATTTGAAGAGCAGCTCCTGCCCCTAGTCACCCTGGGACTCCGGCTAGGTCTGTGGTCCTCCCTGGGCTTTAGTAAAAGGCGACAGTGACCTCTCTTTGTGGGGCGTAAAGAGGGTGATTGGGATAACTCAAGGACATGGCCTGGATGCTAAGGGAACCTGGCTTGCCTGTCCGTCCCCTCTGTACTTTGGGAGTTGAACCATTCCTGAACTTGTCCCTCTGCCTGGGTCAGATCTACCCTGGAAATTGGGAGGAGACCCTCAGCCTGATTTTTTTTTTTTTTTTTTGGCAGTGTCTTCTGTCTTTTGGACTTCTTGCAGGGCCTCCCTGTGACAACCCAACTTCCAGGAGTGATATCAGCCGAGGCTCTTGGGAGGTGGTGAATGAGAAAGAGAGGCAAGTAGTTCTCTGGTTCAAGGATGAAGCTAATCTATCCTGAGTTGTGAGTGGGCTCCAGCCAGGAATTTAGCAGCCACAGATACCCCATGACCTTGGGCAAGACCTCTCTCCCTTCTCAAACCTGGCTTCTCCACCTGTATACTAGAGGGACTGAACCAAAGTGTTCTTCAGGGTCAGTCTAAGATTCCAGAGTTCAAAGACTCAGGACTTCAAAGCTTCTAAAGTCTTATGAGCAATGAAATAGAATTTTATTTTCATGGGGGCTGGGAGGGGAAGTTTCTCTTTGTTGGGAAGGGCCTTGAGGGGATGGCTTAGACCATCAGAAGCTGGGCGGAGCTGGGCCAGCCAGGAAAGGGGACGTAGGAGGGGTTGGACTTCTGAGACAAGGGCAGGAGGGGGGGGGGGCGGTGGTCTGTGTGCTGTGTACTATTGCTCTCTGTGAGCGCCCACGTACTGGGGAACGCATACAAACCTCAGTGTTTGCTGTGGGTGGATTTCTTATAGAAAGCGGCGAAGGGATTGAGTTGTGCTTGTCAGTGTGACACAAGGCCAACATCTTCAATCGACAGACCTGGGCTCTACCAAAGCTGCTCTTCTGCCTGTGCAGGGTCAGGCTCCTCCCCACTAATGATGGTTATTCAGGGACCTTTTATCTTTCATTTTGGGTTTGCCTGGACTGGGGCTCCCAGAACACGGGCCATTCCAAAGCACCTCCCCCATCAACAACCCAAACAACAATTCACTCTCAGCTGTAGAGGGCAGGAGTGTAGGCTGGCTTTCGAGGCCTTGGACGAGGGCTAAGAAAATGGGCTCTGTTATCTCTGGGATAACTAGCTGTGTGACTCTCCACAAGTCAGTTACCTTCTCTGGGCCTTGGAGCCCTCCTCTGAGAAATGAGGGTGGGTGTTGAGTCTTACCAGTCCCAGCATTCTCAGATTCTAAATGATCAGGCTGGAGATGGCAGACAGGACCCAAAGATGGGGGCAGCTCCGTACAGCCCCACGTCTCCTGGACTGATGCCTCGCATACAGTGGGTGCTACACAAATTAAAATCCTTACCTGTGGAATAAGCAGATGCTTTAAAGACAGTTTAATTGTTTTTATGACTGTAAAGATAATACATACTCATGTAGAAGCAACACAGAGAAAGCATACATGCATATGTAAATCAATTTACATAATAAATCCCTTTGTATGGAGAAGAGGATTTGTAACTTGACCTTTTTCTTAACCACATACTGTGCTTATATTGTGCTCTATTTCAAATCACAGGGTAGAGACTCACATCAGCACTGGTGGCAGCTTGTGTGAATTTACATAATTTAGTTAACCCTTCTCAAACCAGTAGAAGTTTAAGTTGTTTCCAGTGTTTTGTCCTTATAAAGAAACTAGTGGCTTGGTGCACAAAATTTGTGAATGGAGGGGGGTTCCCTCAGCCCAGCCTGTACTCTCTCTCAATCTGGGACCTCTGGCTCCTACCCATTCACCTGCTTGCCTGCCTGATCACCTCTAACTTCCTCTGCTTGCCTGCCTGATAACTCCTAACTGCCCTCCCCTGCAGGCCTGATCTTGCCCCCAAATGGCCTTCCCCTGTAGGCCTCATCTTGCCCACAATGGCCCTCCCCTGCCAGCCTGATCTTGTCCCCAACTACCCTCCCTGCTTGCCCCCAAATGACCTCCCCTACCAGCCAATTTGGTTTTGATTGTTTGATTTCTATGCCAGTCAGTGTCAAAAGCTCCACCTCTTAAGCAGCCATTGGCTACTCACAGTTCACCCAGATTTGATTCTGATTCGTTCATGTCTATGCCAGTCGGCGTCTCTGGGCCTGTCTCTGGGCCTGATCAGAGAGGCGGGGCTGATCAGCAGCACCTGCAGAGACCCAGAGAGAAACAGAAGCATAGCTGCTGGCAAAGCCTGGAGAGAAAGAGAGGCAGTGGCTGATTAACAGCTGCCATGGGCTATGGGATCAGACCCTGCCTCTCTCTTTGGGCCTCTCTCTGGGCCTGATCCACACCTCCCTTGGCAGTCAGTGCTGGGTCACCGCACCCCCATGGCAACCTAGCACTGACTGCAGGACTGACTTCCGATGTTTGTTTGAGCTTTTGGTCGGTTGTTATGGACCCTGGGTTTTTATATATTAGGATGTAATGTGGCCTGGCTGGTGTGGTTCAGTTGATTGGGCATTGTCCTGTGCACCGAAAGGTTGCTGCTTGGATTCCCGGTCAGGGCACATGCCCAAGGTTGTGAGCTCAATCCCCAGTAAGGGGTGTATAGGAGGCAGCTGATTGATGTTTCTTTCACAAGCATGAATGTTTCTCTCTCTCCCCCTCTAAAATCAATTAAAAAATAAAAAGAAATGTAATGCTATTTTCACAGGCATTGTTGTGTACTTCCCATTTCAGGCTCCTCAACTGAAGCTACCTTGTGGGCTTCAGACCTCTCTGTCCTCCCACCTGCTCCCTGGATATGATGGAGAGGAGGCCATGCTGAAGTGCCCTGTCCTTTTGGTGGGGTAAATATAGAAAAAATAGGGCAGAGGCAGAGCTGTGAATGCATGAGTGTGAGATCTACAGATCAGCGGCACCAGCACTGGTTAGAAGTGCAGACTCCTGGGCTGACGGTACATCCCTGCACCAGAATCTGCATTTTAACAGTGAACCTCATGCACACTGAAGTTTGAGAGCATCTGTTCTCAAGGGAAGGCCCAGGGTCCTTAAGAATCTGTGAGGTCAAAGCTAGTCATAATACTCTTAAGGTTTTCTGGGGCCTATTTCAACTCATTCTCTCATGAATATACAGTGGAATTTTCCAGAGGCTACATGATATATGATGTTGCAAAAATTTTAATGCAAAAGCAAATATGGAAATACAGCTGTTTTTCCATTAAGCCTTCTATATACTGTAGTTAATGGCATTTGTTAAAGAAAGTAAAATGATGTTCCTCTTATTAATATTATTTTTAGTTTTGGAAAATATAATTACATTTTTCATAAATACATGTTACTTGTATAGAGATGGGCTTATTAGTTTAAAAAAATATGTTTTTAAATTGATTTTAGAGAAAGAGAGAGGAAAGGAGAGGGAGAGAGAAAAACACTCAGTTGGTTGCTTCATGCCCCATACCAGGAACCAAGCCCGTAACCCAGGCATGTGCCCTGACTGGGAATTGAACCATTGACCTCTCCACGCACGGGACAATGCCCAACCAACTGAGCCACACCGGCTGGGGTGGGCTTATTAATTTTAAATGAGTTAATGAGTAAACATTTTGTAAGTCTCTCAGTGTTAATTTCCAAATTGGTAAATATTCATAGATATAACCCACATAAGCAAGCACTCTTTGAGATTCTCAATAATTTTTATGGGTATAAAGAGACCAAAATGTTTGAGAACTGCTGGTCTAGAATATGCTTCCCCTTTAGCATTCTAGTTCTGTCCCTCGAGAGGAAATCATAAGCTGAAAATCAGAGGAGCGGGGCTATGAGGCTGCTGCCTCCAAAAGGTGAGCTACGAACCAGAAAAATCCAGGGGTGGGGGAAGCCACAGGCCTGGTTCCACCTAAGGAACCAGGGTGAATCCCAAGGTCTGAGCAGGCGGCTAGATGTACTAGTATGTGTGCTTAGACTGGGTGTCACCCACATTGTCTTGGGAATTCATCTCACAGGACAATGAGTCAGAAGGACTCACCAGAGCTGGATCTGGACTGGTCTGGTGGCAGGTTGTCTCTTTTCTTCTCTGGGCCTCAGTCAACCAGGCTGTAAAATGGGTGATACTGCTTCCCTCCACCCTTGGGCCAAGTCATAGGGCAACTAATAAAAGACAGTGAGGCTCTAACTCATGGCCACATCACCTCATATTCAGAATAATAACCATGGTGACATAGATAGTCAGAGTTCAAACTCTGGGGAGGAATTGCTTGCCCAGCCAGAAGGCAAGTTGAATTTATACCATTGTCAGCAAACCTTGTCATTTACCACTGTCTGCAGGCCAGAAGGTGCGGGGCAAGCCAGCAGGTTAGAGGTGGCCTCACCCTGTCCCCAGTGTCCAGGCATTGTCTTGTTCATCCATCTACCCACCTATCAAACATCATCAGGACCTAGGAGCTGTTAGGAAGCTACAAAGTATTCAGAGCTTACTGTATTCTTGCTATGAGTGGTCAAGATCCTCTGATATACTTCTAATTCCTTCTTCATTCATTCACTCCATCCAAAATTGATTCAACAAATATTTATCTATGCCCACGAATGGGCAAATCACTACAAAGACCTTAGTAGTTGTGACACTTAAAAAATACTTTTATTGATTTCAGGGAGGAAGGGAGAGAGAGAGAGAGAGAGAGAGAGAGAGAGAGAGAGAGAGAGAGAGAGAGAAACATCAGTGATGAAAGAGAATCATTGATTGGCTGTCTCCTGCACGCCCCCACTGGGGATTGAGCCCACAACACGGGCATAAGCCCTTGATCAGAATCAAACCCCAGGATCTTTCAGTCCGCAGGCCGACGCGCTATCCACTGAGAAAAACCAGCTAAGGCTGTGACACTTTTTCTATTAATGTCTAGATATTGTGGGAGAGCAAAATTTGCCATCCCAAAATGTGCCACTGTGGCATATTGATTATTTTGAATTAAAGTTACTTGAGAAACAGCTGGTTCAAGAAGGACCTTCTGACCCTCCCATCTGTCTCCCTGAAAGCCAGAAGCAAGTCTCTCCTGTGAAAGGCGTGCTTCTTGCACCGGGAGATGGGGAGACATCTTCATCACCAGAGGCGAAAAATCCGGGCTGACAAGGCTGAGTAAGCAAACGCTGCTTAGTCTCTTCACCGAATGGGACCCAAGCCCACGTTCCTTTGTCTCGGTGGCTCTTCACACATTCATGGTTTCTTTGTCTAAAAGGATAAAAGCTGCTGCTTTGGTAATTTTTTTTAGGTCCTATGTCTATGAGACTGCCGTATAACGGTATATGAAATTAAACTTGATTTTCTCCTATTAATCTGTATCATATCTACTTAGTTATTAAACCAGTCAGAAGAATCTAGAAGGGTAGAAAGAAATTATTTTTCCTCCCTGACAATATCAACTAATTCTAGATCCCCCCCTGGTTTATATTGGTTTATTCATTCTGTAATGGGGACACTATTTTTGAAGTGTTTTCAGCTATATTTTCTGTAAATTATGCTGTCCTAGGACTCCGCACCCACTAAAGCCAAGGGTTTCAGTATTTCCAAAGGACTGAGAGCTAATCATAGGATTATGGAATGCTTCCCCTCCCTTTACCCCTTACCACCATATCACTAGAGGCCTATTTATAGAGCTTCTTCTTTACAACCCAGCTTTCAACAAAAAAATCAAAAGACATACTAAAAAGCAAAGTCACAGTTTGAAGAGACAGAGAAAACATCAGAATCAGATTCAGATATAGCAAAATGTTGGAATTAGGCTGGGAATTTAACATGATTACAATTAACATGCTAAGAGCTTTAATGGAAAAAGTAGACAATATGCAAAAGCAGATAGGTAAACTAAGTAGGTGATGTAAGCAAAGGGATGAAAATCCTAAGAATGAATAGAAAAGAAATAGTGTGGCTTCCCACCTATGAAGCAGGAGGTCACAGTTTGATTCCCAGTTTCAGGCTGGATCCCCAGTAGGGGGCATGCAGGAGGCAGTCAATTAATAATTCTTTCTCATCATTGACGTTTCTACCTCTCTCTCCCTATTCCTTCCTCTCTGAAATCAATAAAAAAATATTTTTTTAAAAAGAAAAAGAAATAGTAGAAATACTGTAACAGAAATGAAGGATGTTTCTGATGGGCTTGATAGTAGACTGAATATGGCTAAAAAAAGAATCAGTGAGCCTGAGGATATGTCAGTAGACACTGCTAGGCAGAGGGAAAAATGGCAAATAACTAGCAGATCTGAAAAAACAAAACAACACTATTTCTAATCTGGCAATGGAGAAAACCAGGTGGTGATGAAACCAACTCATTGGCAAGTAAGTCCCCCAAAAGGTTCTAGACTGACAGCACCAGACACCTCCGTAATTGGAGGTTGGGGTATCGAGGCTCATAGTAACCAAATGAGAATTGGTCAAAACTCTGCTTATGAAGGAGCCAGCCCCAGACCCCTTCTCCGACTCTGTGAGCTGAATTTTCTCTGGCCCAATAAAGGCTGAAGCTTTATTCTTTGGAGAGAATACAATGAAGACTAAAGCCCAGCACGCACAGTTGAGGGCTGGGATATGGCCCTAAAAATAGGGGTACTGAGGGGATTTTACATACTGATGCTGGCCCACCCCACCTCTCCCTTCTTCTCTTATTTCCCACATATGGTGCTGCCAGCAGGAGGAAACACTTTTTAGGAGTCTGACCAGCACAAAACAAATGAACTTAAGATACTGACTTGGATTTTCCCATAACATTCTTGTTCCATAAGCCATCCCCATGCTCTGGGAGCTTCCAAACAGCTTTTGTCCCCACTCTTTTTATTTCTTTTTCTTCTTTTCTAAGTAAATCTTTAATGTTCAGATTATTATAGCTGTTCCTCTTCCCCCCACCCATAGCTCCCTACCACCAGATCCTCCTCACACCCCATGCCCTTACTCCCTGCCACTGTCTTCATCCATAGGTGTAAGATTTTTGTCCAATCTCTTCCCACACCCCTCACAACCTCTTCCCCCTGAGAATTGTCAGTCCACTCCCTTTCTATGTCCCTGATTCTGTTATATTTGTCAGTCCATTCTGTTCATCAGATTTTTCATTCACTTGATTTTTAGATTCACTTGTTAATAGGTATGCATTTGTTATCATTTTGTTGTTCATAGTTTTTATCTTTATCTGTTTCTTATTCTTTCTCTTCTTAAAGAATACCCTTCAGCATTTTATATAATCCTGGTTTGGTGGTGATGAACTCCTTTAACTTTTTTTTGTCTGTCAATCTCTCTCTTTTTTTTTAAATATACTTTATTGATTTTTTACAGAGAGGAAGGGAGAGGGATAGAAAGTCAGAAACATCGATGAGAGAGAAACATCGATCAGCTGCCTCTTGCACACCCCCCACTGGGGATGTGCCCGCAGCCAAGGTACATACCCTTGACCGGAATCGAACCTGGGACCCTTCAGGCCGCAGGCCGACGCTTTACCCACTGAGCCAAACCGGTCTCGGCATGTCTGTCAATCTCTTTATCTGACCTTCAATTCTGAATGATAGCCTTGCTGGGTAGAGTAATCTTGGTTGTAGGTTCTTGCTGTTCATCACTTTGAATATTTCTTGCCACTCCCGTCTGGCCTGCATAGTTTCTGTTGAGAAATCAGCTGACAGTCATATGGGTGCTCCCTTGTAGGTAATCAAGTGTTTTTCTCTTGCTGCTTTCAAGATTCTCTCTGTCTTTTGCCCTTGGCATTTTAATTATGATGTGTCTTGGTGTGGTCCTCTTTGGATTCCTCTTGTTTGGGGTTCTCTGCACTTCCTGGACTTGTAAGTCTATTTCTTTCACCAGGTGAGGAAAGTTTTCTGTCATTATTTCTTCTAATAGATTTTCAATATTTTGCTCTCTCTATTCTTCTGGCACCCCCATAATTAGGATGTTGGTATACTTAAAGTTGTCCTGGAGGCTCCTTACACTATTTTCATACTTTTGGATTCTTTTTTCATTTTGTTTATTTGGTTGTGTGTTTTTTGCCTTCTCATATTTTCAGATCTTTGGTTTGATTTTTAGAGTCCTTTGATCTACCATTGAATTTCTGTATATTCTTTATTTCGGACAGTGTATGCTTAATTTATGACTGGCCCCTTTCCATTTTCTTGGCATTCTCATTAAGGTTCTTGAAGTTCTCACTAAGCTCATCGGAGGTCTCATCAAGTTTCTCGGCGGTTTTTAGAAGATTCTTGAGTAACCTTATAAATGTGGTCCTGAGCTCTATGTCCAGTAGTCTGCTTTCCTCCATTTCTTTCATTCATGACATGTTTCTATGTCTCCTCATTTTGCTGTTTCCCTGTGTTGATGGAGTGGAAGAACTGCTGTACTGGAGATACCCCTATGGGGCGGGACTTGCTTCAGTGGGGCTTTTGTGCTCACCGAGTCTGCCTCTTGAATGTGTCACTTATGGATGTGACTAGTTGAATTCTGGTGTTGTCTCACACTGACCTCTAAATACACTAACTTCAGGATCTCCAATGGGGTGCAGGTCAGCTACTGTCTGAGGCAACCCAGCAGGAGCTACAGCGAGGTCTGCAGATTTCTCCTGGTCTGACCAGAGCTGCAGTTTAGGTTAAGCTGCGATAGTGCAGGCCATTTATATGCAAATGCAGCTACACATAGCTCAGGTGGGTTTGCAGATTGTGTTGGGGGAGGTCTCAGGGAGTCACTAGGCTAGGGCGTGGCAAACAGCGATGGCTGCCACTCAGCCCTCTGCACCTTCTCGTTTCCAAGTCCCTGCGCCCTGCGCCCATGTGCAGTGAACAATGATTGCTGTGGGCACCTCTGCAAGGGAGCCACCCTCACTTTCCAACCAGATGACAGACCTTCCAGCTTCTCCCCGTAGGAGTCTGGGTTGTCAGCATCTCCCCAGAAACTGGAGTTCAGAGTAATCAGGAGCTTGTTTCCGTTTGGTTGAAAATGTTCAGGGCTGCAAACATGGCACAGCCCCTCCATTGCCAGGAGGCAGACTGCCGTGAGACAGAGGGAGGTGGAGTGGGTCACTGAACAATGGGTCGGTTGGAGCTTGGAGGGAGGTGGTGGGTCATGCTCTGGCCAAGCGTGCTCAGGCATTGCACCTGTGCCCTGAGTTCCTTGGAAATGGCTAAAATTACTTTTGTAAACTTTGAGTTGTCATTGTAACAGTTCTGACTCCCTCTTGTAGTTTCTGAGTATAAATTTGATATAACACCTGTGGTCTGCACTGCAGTTTGGCCTTTATCGTGGTGAAGTGGTGCAACTGTAGTCACTGGCCAGCTTAATGAAGGCTCATAAATTTTGATCTCTGTCCCTGCTGGTCGTTTCTTGCAGGTCACCCACAACAGAAAAAAGTGACACCCAAAGTCTCCTGCTGTCAGCCCGGTTCACGCGCCTCCGTACCTCAGCTTTTCAGCACTGTGCACGTCTCAATGCTCTTTTCTCTTTCCTTCTAGTAGCAGAACTTCCACTTGGCCAGCTTTCCCACGGTTCTGGGTGATAGATGTTTTATCTTTTAGTTGCAGTTTTGAAATTGTTGTGCAAGGCAGCAGTTTAGGTGTTTACCTATGCCGCCATCTTAGCTTCTCCTAGTCCCCATTCTTAAATATGAACAGATAAGCCCAGGTGGTATGGCTCAATGGTTTAGCATCAATGTTTCTCTCTCTCCCCCTTCCACTTTCTCTAAAAATCAATGGAAAAAATATCCTCAGGTGACGATTAACAAAACAAAGAAGAAAGAAAGAATCCACAAGAGAGAAAAGATAAGAAAATTTGAAGGCCAGTCCACAAGGTCCAATATATGATCAATAGATTTTTTCAGAAAGAGATAGAGATAAATTATCAATGAAATATTTTAAGACAAAATTTCAGACTCAAAGGACATTATATCCCTGATGGAAAGGTTCACCAAATGCCAAATAGAATGGATAGTGGATGAATATGAACGTTCAGCAAGTCTTGTGAAATTATGTAATATGCGAGACAAAGAAAATGTCCTACTAGGTTCCAGAGGAAAGCAATACATGACTTACAAAGAACTGGGAATAAAAGTGGCCTCAATTTTTTCAACAATAACCTTAGAATGCTACATCCCAAACTTTAGTCAATGTCCCAAAATCTTTATTGCGATTGAAATAAAGTTTACATTACATAAAATTATTGTTTAAATCACTTTAAATTCAGTGGCATTTAGTATAATCACAATGTTGTGCAACCATCACTATTTTGTTCCAGAACATTTCTGTCACACTGAGGCAGGTATTAGTACTTCATTCCTTTTTATGGCTAAATAATATTCCATGTATGGATATGGCATATTTCCTTTATCTATTTGACATTATGGACATTGGATTGTTCCCATTTTTTGGATATTGTAAATATTTCTGTTTTGAACATCCATGTACACATTTTTGTTTGAGCCAAAGTCTTTAAATCTAGTAATTATGAACTAAATAAATAGTAACACTAGAATGCAAAAAATTCTGAGGAAAAATGATTTTCAGTTTAGAGTTCTCTATCTAGCCAAACTATAAGCCAAGTATGAGGGTAAAATAAAGACATTTATTTTTCTCAAAGGACCCTTTCTTGGAAAATTCCTGGGGAATATCTTGCAACATAATGGAGGGAGTAAGCCAGGTAAGGAGAAAATATATGTGATACAGAAATCAAGAGGTCTAATATAGAAGAAAAGAGGATTCCAGGGTGATCAGAGGGGAAACCCTAGGAGGCCAGCTGGGTGCTGGGTATACGGAGCAACCAGTTCAGGAAACAGAGGTCAGAGACTCTGAGGGAAATGCCTTCATGTTAAAATGGATAGAACACCTAGTGTGTCTGAAAGTTTTGAGGAATTATTTCAACAATTCACAAAGTGTTTGATTTCTGAAATGGTAATAAGTATGTAGAAAGTGAAGCAATTGTAAAGCCTAGATTTTAAATCGTTAAAGCCAGGGGGGGAAAAATTGTGTGCAGGAAAGGGAAAGAAAGCATGGTTTAACCACATGGATGTTTTCATAATGTAAGCACCACATAATAATGTAACCCAGGCTGCAACATAATCAGCTGGGAGGACGAAGCTCGGAAGGCTGCACTTGGGTGATAGTGGTGGGAACCAAGAGGATGTAACCCTCATTTTCCATGGTGGGAAGTCACTGGACACTTGTCAACATTTCTGAAAAATATACAAAATTAGCAATGACTGCGGAAACCGGTTTGGCTCAATGGATAGAGCGTTGGCCTGCGGACTGAAAGGTCCCGGGTTTGATTCCAGTCAAGGGGGTGTGCAAGAGGCAGCTGATTGGTGTTTCTCTCTCATCGATGTTTCTGACTTTCTATCCCTCTCCTTCTTCTCTGTAAAAGAATCAATAAAATATATTAAAAAACAACAACAAAAAACAAAATTAGCAATGACATTAACCAAGCATGCTATTTGGAGACACAAACATACATTTCTTAAAAATCATGTAACATGAAGGTGTATTTGTTTTGTAAGTTGCATAAAATAACCACAAGCAATGGCTTAAAACAACATCCATGAAAAACAATTTGGCAGCTCCTCAAAAAGTTAAACATAAAATTGACCCCAACTCTATATTCAAAAGCATTGAAAGCAGGTGCTCAAACAAACACACATCTTCTATATTCATGGCAGCATGATTCACAGCGGCAGGAAGGGAGAAACCACCCAAATGGGCATCAAGGGATGAATGGATAAACAAATGTTGAGATATACATACAATGGGATAGTAGGTACACTAATAAAATAGAAATATTCAAATTGACCATCACTTCATGACACCCACCAGCTAATCAGGAGGGAGTATGCAAAATAACCTCACCACCCCCATGGAGACCAATAGCAGGGAGGAGGCAGCTCCCAGCCTGGCCTGTTTGGCCATCACTGCAGCGACTGGGGAGCAGGCAAGTGGGGCCCACAGGCAGCTCTCAGCATGGCCTGCTTGGCAATTGTCATGGTGTGTAGCAAGCAGGCCCCACAGAGAACAGAGAACCATGAGGAGTGGGCCTAAGCCATCAGTAGGACATCTCCTGTGGGCTCTTGGATTGGAGAGGGTACAAGTCAGGCTGAGGGACACCCCTCCGACCCATGCATGAATTTTGTGCACTGGGCCTCTAGTACAGCTATAAAAAGGAACGAAGTACTGATGGATGCTACAGCATGAATGCACCATATTGCTAAGTGAAAGAAGCCAGACACAAAAGGCCACATACTATAAGGCTCCTTTCATGTGAAATATCCAGAATAGGCAAAACCTGAGAGACAGAAAGCTGGTGGCCAAGGGCTGGGGGTGGGCAGGGAATGTGGAGTGGCTGCTTAATGGGTTTGAGGTTTTCATTTGGTGGATGAAAATACTTTAGAACTATATAGAGGTGGTGATTGTATAATACTGTGAATGCACTAAATGCCACTGAATTGTCCACTTTAAAGTGGTTAATTTTATGTGAATTTTGCCTCAATAAAAACACACCTATATAATCTAATTGTATGGTATTGTTCTGGGTTAATGTTTGTAGCAGCCCACTAACTTGATGAACAGAACCTACCACGAGGTGGAATTACAACCTAATTTTCATTCTACTCCTCTTCTTTCCCCTCTTTTTTCTTTCCTCCCCCCTTCCTTCTCCTCCTCCTCTTCTTCCTTCTTTGGCTTTTCCATTCTGCTTTTCCATTCCAAAATATAGAACAGTACACTTCCCTTTAAAAAAATGGAGGGAGGTGTATGTTATTAGCGCCTTTTGAAATGTTTTTTGGCTCCTTTAACTAGAGTAGTCAGCAAATATGACAGGCTTATATTCTCCAGCAAGGGGAGGAATTTCCAAATATTATGACCTTGTGTACGTGAAATAAAACTCTGTTTCTGGAAAAAAAACAAAAAACAAACCAAACAAAACCAGCAGCAACAACAAAACCCCACCTACCTATTATTTCACAGTTTCTGTGGGTCCAGGCTTAGTTTAGCCAGATTCCCTGCTGAGGGCCTCACATGGGTAAGATGGAGATGTCGGCCAGGGCTGCTCTCTCACTGGAGGCTTGGGGTTCTCTTCCTTCCAAGCTTAACCCTGCAGCGGTGGAACTGTGTCCTTGTTTTCTTTTCTTTCTTTTTTTAAAATATATTTTTATTGATTTTTTACAGAGCGGAAGGGAGAGGGATAGAAAGTCAGAAACACCGATGACAGAGAAACATCCATCAGCTGCCTCTTGCACGCCCCCCACTGGGGATGTGCCCGCAGCCAAGGTACATGCCCTTGCCGGAATCGAGCCTGGGACCCTTCAGTCCGCAGGCCGATGCTCTATCCACTGAGCCAAACTGGTCTCGGCAGTGTCCTTGTTTTCTTGCTAACTGTCAGCGGGGACTGCTCTCAGCTCCTGGAAGCCATTCACAGTTATTTGCCCAGTGGCTCCCATAGGCAGTTGGCAAGGTGAATGTTTGCGTTCTTCCAGGCTGGTCAGAGCAAGTCTTTCTGATTTCTTCTGCTGCAACCAGGTGAAAAACCTCATTCAAAAGGTCACCTGGGTCGAAGCCAGTTTGGCTCAGTGGATAGAGCGTCGGCCTGCGGACTGAAAGGTCCCAGGTTCGATTCCGGTCAAGGGCATGTACTGTGGCTGAGGGCACATCCCCAGCAGGGGGTGTGCAAGAGGCAGCTAATCGATGTTTCTCTCTCATCGATGTTTCTGACTTTCTATCCCTCTCTCTTCCTCTCTGTGAAAAATCAATAATATATATATATATTTTAAAAAGGTCACCTGGGTAGGTCAGGCCCACCCAGAATAATTTCCCTTTTGTCATATAATGTATCGCAATCATGGGAGTGATATCATACTCATAGTTTTTATTCATACTCAAAGGAGAGGGGAGTTTTTAAAAATCCTCACCTGAGGATTTGTTTATTGATTTCAGAGAGAGTGGGGTGGGAGGGGGAGGGGAGGAGAGAGAGAGAGAGAGAGAGAGAGAGAGAGAGAGAGAGAGAGAGAGAGGTGAGAGATGAGAGAGAAGCATGATTGGCTGCCTTCCACGTGTGCCCCAACCGAAGACTGAACCTATAACTAGGTATGTGCCTTGATAGGGAATCAACCTACACTATTTGGTGCATGGTACGATGCTCCAATCAGCTGACCCACCCAGCCAGGGTGGGAGGGGCTTTTTATAAGGGCAAGGGTCTTTAGTGGTTGTATTAGGTTCTCCAGAGAAACAGAACCAATGAGACAGATAGATAGGAAGGGACTGAATATAAGGAATTGGCTCATGTGGTTATGGAGGCCAACAAGTCCCAGGATCAGCAGAGTGAATTGGCAAGCTGAGACCCAGAAGAGCCAGTGGTGTGCTTCTAGTTCAAGTTTGAAGGCCTGAGACCCAGCAGAGACAATGATGGGCTGCAGGCTGAAACCTGGCAGGCTCTAGGCCCAAGAAGAGCAGATGTTTCAGTTTGAGTCTGAAACCAATGTCCCAGCACAAAGGCAGTCAAGCAGGAGGAGTTGCCTGTTACTCACAGGAGGGTCAACCCTTTTGCTCTTTTCAGGCCTTCAACTGATTGGATGTGGCCCACCCACTTTTGGGAGATGCAATCTGTTTTTACTCAGTCTACCAATTTGAATTTTAATCTCATCCAAAAAGACTCTTAAGGGAAACACTCCAGAAATGTTTGACCAAATATCTGAGCACCATGTGGCTCAGTCAAATGACACATGAAACTAATCGTCACAGGAGTTGCCACTGGAGAGGAGGCATTTGGAGAAGGGAACGGGCAACTGATAACTTTCATACAAACCTTGTTGAGGTATTTGATTTGTCCTTAGACCGGGGCCACATACCATGTTCCTCCCCACAGGCAGAGAATTCTGTGGTACCAAAAAGCCATGACCACATGGAGCCTGTGACCCCATAGTTAATCTAAACCATGCTCTGGGACCACTGAATGCCCTGCTCAAAAGCTTCCAAGTCTGTCTAGCTGGTGTTTTCGGTGGTTAGAGCATCACCCTGAGCAGCAAAGGGTCTCTGGTCAAGGGCATTTACCTAGATTGCAGGTTCCATCCTGGGCCCCATTTTGGCACTTTCAGGAGGCAATCAATCAATGGGTCTCTCTTGCATCAGTGTTGCTCTCTCTCTCTCTCTCTCTCTCTCTCTCTCTCTCTCTCTCTCTCTCTCTCTCTCCCTCCCCCTCCCTTCTACTCTCTCTAAAAATCAACGGAAAAAATATCCTCAGGTGAGGATTAACAACAACAAAAATCTCCAAGACTGAGTCTAAATCCCGAGTGGGTCCCTTCCCCAGGCTGATCTCCTCGGTGGTGGTCTGCACTGTTGTGTGCAGCCGAGACCTGACAAATGGACCGAGGCTGGCTATTGGCAGACGGGTGCAGCTGGCACGGGACCAGGTGGGCTGAGGTGATTTTTTCAAATTAAACTTTGAATTTTGCGATAATTCCAGAATGACATGCAATGGTATGGCGTAACATAGAGCGATCCCAGGTACTCAGTCTTCCTCAAAGGTAACATCGTAGAAGACTCTAGTACAATATCACAACCAGGATATTGACATCGATAGAATCCATGGACCTTATTTCTCATTTTACTCATATTGGTGTGAGTGTATTTCATTTATGCAAATTTTAATCATGTATAAGTTTGTGACTCCACTCCCACAACAAAGATACAGGACAGTTCCATAACTATAAAAATCCTGTCATAAGAAGGTTGCTCTTTGATAAGCACACCAACCTCTCTCTCGAACCCCTACGCCCACCTCTAACCCCTGGCAACCACGAACCAGCTCTCCATTGTTATAATTTTGTCTGGTCAAGAATATTACATTAATAGGATCAGACAGTATGTAATCTCTTGGGATTGACTTTACCCCCTTTCCTACACAGCCTAAGTCCCGTGAGATTCATCCAAGGTGTTGTGTGGGTATTAGCAGTTTGTTCCAAATACGAGGATGTGGAGAACCCAAGTCACTCATACATGTCATCTCATGTGGTTTTGCTCGAAGAGGCTGAAATGTACGAGTAATGCTGCCCATTCTACAGATGAGGAAACTGTGACTCAGTGGAAGGGTATTTGGCCGAGGACCTGCCAGTGTTGGCTGTGGCAGGATAGGGAGTTGTGTGTCCCCCTCTCCCTCTTTGCCCCGACTGCTCCCATCGCTGTGTCCTGGCCCTGCCCGCCCGAGGCACCATGGGTGGGGCCTCTCTTCCAGGTGGACCAGCCTTTGGTGGAGTTGGCGTCCCATCCAGAGTTTTATAGGTGGCACTCTTCAGCAGGGGAGCCGACTGATGCCTATCGTGGGGAGCAACCCACTGGAACAGCCCAGGGGGACTTGGCAGCTGGCAGGTGCTGACGATAAAGAACACATACACCCTCCTTGCCTCCTTGAGCAAAGCTCATGGCATGAGGCCGCTGGGTGCTGGGCAGGCCTGGCAGAGCTATCGTCGAGAGGAGGAACCTGACCTGCCGCTGAGCTGGGAGGTGGCCCTCCTCCAGGTGCTGAGAGGATGCCAGGGGGAGCCCTCAGCAGGTCCAGCATGGGGTCTCCATGTTCCTGCCTTTGCCTCTCTCACTCTCAACTGCTGCAGATAAATATGTACCAACCAACAAATCAAAAGTGTACAGAATAGGACACACACACAGAAACAGTATAGAATGGTGGTTGGCAGGGGCTGACGGGTAGAAGATAAGAGAGGTTGGTAAAAAGTACAATCTTTCAGATATGAGATGAGCGAGGGCTGAGAATCTAATGTAAAAAACATGGTGGCTGTAGTTGAGAACACTGTCTTGCATACTTTAAATTTGCTAAGAGCATAGATCTTAAATATCCTCACAAAAAAAGGAAAAATATGTGAGGTGATGATGCTAATGAACTAGACGATGGGCATTCTTTCACAATGTATACATGCATCAAATCATTACAATGTACATTTTAAATACCATGCAATTTCATTTGTCAAACACACCCCGCCAATAAAACTGGGGGAAAAAGCATCTAAAATTAAAATAGAAATTCCTCCATTCCACTACCACTAAAACTTCGCCCTTTAGAAATCACCATGGTAAGTTATAAAGGTGATTATTAAGCTTTGCTTCTGCTCTCAGCATTCACCTTGAGTGACCTCACTCCTGCCATGACTTTGAACATCACTTACAGTGTGATGTCTTTCACATCACAGTCTCCTGAATTTCAGGAACTGGTAACTAGTGTCAACTGGAAATGACACCAATATATCAGTCAGGCACCAAAACACAGTCTAAAACCAATCTTTTTATCTCCCCACAATCTGCTCAACTTCCGCTCCCAGTTACCAGTTTATATAAAGTTTGTGTTCTAATTTTATATAAAGAAGTTGAAATGTTGTATAAAGTCAACTGCATCGATATTTTCCTTTTGCCAACTTTTTCCTGAGTCCAGATGGCTTCTGAGAAGTGTAGGGGGCAACTCCACGGTGGTCGAAAAGCCCAGGGTCTAGAGATGCTTAGGGCAGTGGTTGTCACCCACACAGAGGAGTTCTGGCAAAAGTCTGGGAGGCCTGTTGGGGCAGTGAATAGGGATGTCCTACTTAGGATTCCCCTGGAAGCAGAACCTGAGGCGAGGGCTGGGATGCCAGGAGTTGAGTTGGGAGGTGATCCAAGGAGGCAGAAGCGAGGGAGCATTAAGGGTGACGCAGGGGGGAGGAATGTAAATAAAGTGTGCGTTAATGAGTGGATTACTGTTATGGACTGGATGTCTGTGTCCCACCCAAAATTCAGGTGTTGAAATTCAGCTCCTGATGTGATGGTATTAGGAGCTGGGGTCTCTGGGAGGGTGATTGGGTCAGCAGACCCCCACGGAACTCCCTCTCTCCTTCTGCCTTGTGAGGGCAATAGGGGTCCATAGTCTGCAACCTGGACGAGTCCTTACTAGAACCTCACTGCACTCGCTCCCTGGTCTCAGCTTTCCAGCCTTCAGCGTGGTGAGAAGGGAATTTCTGCTGTTTACAAGTCACCCGTGGTGCTTTGTTTTGGCAGCCTAAATGGACGAGGACATCGACTGTGGAAACGGGCTGACTCCTGCAAGGCACTCTCTGAAGAACTGTGAGGAATACACCTTAGAGACGGAGGGCTGATTTCAGGCTCTCCTGGCAGAGGGTTACCCAGAGATGGTGCCCGCCCCCACCTCTGCAGTGTGCCCGCACAAGGCTGCGCAGCTGGGGGAGGTTTATCGGAAAGCAGAGCAGACGTGTCATGGCACGCCCTTGTGGTGCCTGGGACTCTACCCCAGCCGTGCTGAGGGGAAGGCGTGGTCTTGCACTATGTCTACTATAAGGGGAGTGCAGTGAACCCAGCTCCTGGCCCCCTCCCGCCAAATCATAGAACTTCCCTGATGACTTTATGCACATTCAAGTCTCATTAGTTGTTTGATTTGAGGAAAGGGTTTCACAGCTGGAATCACTTCAAAGACACTTCTTTTTACAGTGTGTTGTCAAGTCAGCACTAAGTGTGAGGATTCGCCCTGTGCCCCCTGCACAATAGACGTCTGAAGGTCTATCCCTAATTCATGGCGTGTGCCGGAAATTCCAGCATTAGAATCTCAACCACTCATTCAACTCATGTCGGACCTCTTTTAGGCTGTAAGTTGCCCCTGAGAGTACCCTCCCTGAGTTGCTGTCATCCACACAACTCTCAGTGTTGCTGTGACTGTTGGGGTCTCCAAAAACGGTTTTGACAGGGGAGAAAGAACTCACGGACCCTAGGTAATAAGGGAGGGTGAAGGAGGAGCCCAGATTAGGCCACGTTGGAGGGTTGAGTTCAAAGGTAGCATTTCTGTTCTTTATGGAAAGACAGGCTAGTGTTATGGAGTGGGTGGTAGTGACTAGGTGCAGAGGACCTGCCCCTGCCTGAGCCTCCCCTTCTTAACCTTGGCAAGATCCTACTTTGCTAGACCTGTTCCCCATCTATGAACTGAGAGTGGACAGTAAGTGTGGAGGAAAGTGTGGGCGTGGTCACACTCCAAGTCTCTTCCAGGCAGGAACTGTGGGGAATTGTGCAACAGGCCCATCTCTAAAGGAAGCTGGTTTCAGGTGGAGCCAATGTTTACCAAGCGGAAATGCAGACTCAGTAGGGCCAGGCTTCGCAAGAGAAGCAGCGAGGTTGAATATTATGTCATCTAGTAATTTTTAAAAGTTAGTAAATTTCAACACTTTTAAACAAAGTATGGGCCAAATTTAATCATTCCTGGCCCTACTACCTCCACCAATGTTTCTTAAGCATTACTGGTCAGGAGAACCTTCTAGAGTGAAAGTCAGTGTGTGTATTTCTGGACTTTGTCTACAGAGATCCTGCCCCATGAACATTCATTGTTTTTTCTCTAGTAAGAATTTTTGTCTTAAAGTCTATTTTGTCTAGGATTAATATGGCTAATTCTTTTGGTTACTGTTTGCATGTTATGTACTTTCCCATCCTTTTACTTTTAACATTTTTGGGTCTTTGAATCTGAAATGTCTCTCTCTCTCTCTTTTTTTTAATCTTTATTGTTCAGTTTATTAATTACATTGTTTCCCCTTTTTATCCCCCTATAGCTCCCCTCCACCCTGTACCTATCCCACCCTCCACCCTCCCCTCCACCTCCCCACTGTCCTCTCCCATTGTTGCTAGATTTTTGTCCAGTCTCTTGCTGCACTTCCCACAACCCTTTTCTCCCCAAGAATTGTCAGTCCATTCCCTCTCTATGTCCATGTCTCTGTTATATTCACCAGTCTATCCTGTTCAACAGCCTATCAATTCACTTGATTTTTATGTTCATTTGTTGATAGATGTGTATTTGTTGTTCATAATTTTCATCTTTACCTTTTTCTTCTTCCTCTTCTTAAAGAATATCTTTCAGCATTTCATATAATGTTGGTTTGGTGGTGAGGAACTCCTTTAGCTTTTTCTTATCTTGCAAGCACTTCATCTGACCTTCAATTCTGAATGATAGCTTTGCTGGATAGAGTAATCTTGGTTGTAGATTCTTGCTGTTCATCACTTTGAATATTTCTTGCCACTCCCGTCTGGCCTGCATCGTTTCTGTTGAGAAATCCGCTGACAATCGTATGGGTGCTCCCTTATAGGTAACCAACTGTTTCTCTCTTGCTGCTTTTAATATTCTCTCTTTGTCTTTTGCTCTTGGCATTTTAATTATGATGTGCCTCGGTGTGGTCCTCTTAGGGTTCCTATATATTGGGGTTCGGTGCACTTCTTGGACTCCTAAGTCAATATCTTTCACCAGGTGTGGGAAGTTTTCAGTCACTATTTCTTCAAATAGGTTTTCATTGTCTTGGCCTCTCGCTTTTTCTGGCACCCCTATAATTCGGATGTTGGTATGCTTGATGTTGTCCCAGAGGCCCCTTACACTATCTTCAATTTTTTGGATTCTTTTGGTTTCTTGCTTTTTCAGCTGAGTGGATTTTACCTCTTTGTATTTCAAATCTTGAACTTGGTTCTTGGGGTGCTCCAGAGCACTTTTAGGTCTTTGTATAATATTTTTTGTTTCAGTCAGTGTATGCTTAATTTCTGGTTGGTCCTTTTTCATATCCTTCAGAGTCTCCTTTATATCCTTGAGGGTTTCTTTCATTTCCTTGTAGGACTCATTCATTTCCACGTTGGTCTTGATCATTTCTTTGCAGCTCTCTCGTTTATATCCTTGAGGGTGTTGTTCATTTTCTTGTAGGACTCATTCATTTCCTTTGTGGTCTTGCTTATTTTCTTATAGGCCTCGATCTTTTGTTGGAGCCTCTTAAAAAACCCTATAACCATGGTTTTGAATTCCATGTCCAGTCGTTTTTTTTCCTCCATTTCTTTCACATCTGATTTCTTTCCATGTTGCTGCATGGTGGCTGCTTCCCTGAGTTGGTCAATTAGCTTTGTGTGGTAGACTTCCTACTAGGGACAGTGGCTCAGCCTCCCCGATTACCTGAGGTGGATATGGGCTGCACAGTCTTGCTGAAGTTAAGCTCAGTTAATCGTTGTTAGCACTTGGAGGTTGACCTCCAGGCCAATTGTCTGTGAAGCTCAGCTGTGCTCAGGTTGGGTGGGCGGAGTCTCCAGGCCAAGCAGACAGCATTAGCTCTGCCCTATGCGGCCCCAGGGACTCTGTGCCGGGGGCAATGGCCGCCAGCACCTCTGAGAGAGAGCCGCTGCGGAGCTCCACCGGCTGCAGGCTGCAGGGGAATTCAGACTTTCCCAAAATGAGTCTGCATGCGCAATGTCTCACCCAGGGTCGTAAAACAAAGCAGTCTGACGGTTTTCCGAATGAGAGACAAGTCGAGGTGCACTCTCTGCGCTGTCACGCAGCCGAGCTGTTCGCACGTGAGCTGCCTTCTCCACAAGCCAGCAGACCTGTTAGCACCCGAGCTTCGGCGTGCCCTCCCACTGTCCAGTTTTCACCCCGTGTGATAGTGGGTTCTCTGGACTTCGCCCAGAGCTGGAGAATCAGTCCAATGGGACGCCTTTGTCTCCCCGTTCGAGAAAACTGCCCGGTTTTCAGCCGCCCGCCCTCTCCGCGGCGCGCACTCCAAACCTCTCTCTGTGCGAATCTTTCAACGCTGTTCGCCGCCGCTCCTCCGAGTCACAGTGTCTTATCTTCACTTTTATTAGTGGAATTTTCACTCAGCGAGCTTTCTGGTGATTCTGGAAGGTGTTTGTTCTTTCGTTAAGTTGTAGTGTTAAAATTGCTGATTATGACGGCAAGATAGGTCTTTTACCTTTGCCGCCATCTTAGTTCTCTCTCGAAATGTGTCTCTTGTAGACAGCATATAGTTTGGTCATTTTTATTTTTATTTTTTAATTAATTAATTATTTATTTTTTTAAATTTTATTTTTTTCCTTTATTGTTCAGTTTATTAATTACATTGTTTCCCCTTTTTTATCCCCCTATATCTCCCCTCCATCCTGTATCTATCCCACCCTCCACTCTCACCTCCCCCTCCCCAATGTCCTCTCCCATTGTTGCTAGATTTTTGTCCAACCTCTTGCTGTACTTCCCACAACCCTTTTCTCCCCAAGAATTGTCAGTCCATTCCCTCTCTATGTCCATGTTTCTGTTATATTCACCAGTTTATCTTGTTCATCAGCCTATCAATTCACTTGATTTTTATGTTCATTTGTTGATAGATGTGTATTTGTTGTTCATAATTTATATTTTTACCTTTTTCTTCCTCTTCTTAAAGAATATCTTTCAGCATTTCATATAATACTGGTTTGGTGGTGATGAACTCCTTTAGCTTTTTCTTATCTTTGAAGCACTTTACCTGATCTTCAATTCTGAATGATAGCTTTGCTGGATAGAGTAATCTTGGTTGTAGATTCTTGCTATTCATTATTTTGAATATTTCTTGCCACTCGCATCTGGCCTGCATCATCTCTGTTGAGAAATCCGCTGACAATCGTATGGGTGCTCCCCTGTAGGTAACCAACTGTTTTTCTCTTGCTGCTTTTAATATTCTCTCTTTATCTTTTGCTTTTGGCATTTTAATTATGATATGTCTTGGTGTGGTCCTCTTTAGATTCCTATATTTTGGGGTTCTGTGTACTTCTTGGGCTTTTAAGTCATTTTCTTTCACCAGGTGGTGTAAGTTTTCAGTCACTATTTCTGCAAGTAGGTTTTCATTAACTTGCTCTCTCTCTTTTTCTGGCACCCCAATAATTCGGATGTTGGCATGCTTGAGGTTGTCCCAGAGGCCCCTTATGCTATCTTCAATTATCTGAATTCTTTTTGTTTCTTGCTTTTCCAGCTGAGTGGATTTTGCTTCTTTGTATTTCAAATCTTTGACTTGGTTCTTGTGGCACTCTGGACTGCTTTTAGGACTTTGTGTAATATTTTTTATTTCAGTCTGTGTATGCTTGATTTCTAGTTGGTCCTTTTTTTTATCCATGAGGGTCTGGTTTGTATCCTCAGAGGTCTTGTTCATTTCCTTGAGGGTCTCATTCATTTCCTTGTAATTCTCATTCATTTCCTGGTTGGTCTTGTTTATTTCCTGGTAATTCTCATTAAGTTGATCGGCCTTTCTAGGAGCCTCTTGAAAAGCCTTATAACTGTGGTTTTGAACTCTATGTCTTGTCGTCTTTTCTCCTCCATTTCTTTCACCCCTGATTTCTTTCCATATCTCTGCATGGTGGCTGCTTTATGTGGTAGATATCCTCAAAGGGACAGTGGCTCAGCCTCCCCATTTACCCGAGGTGGGTACTCTTACTGCAATCCTTTATGGGTTGTACAGTATTTTTGAATTTAAACCCAGCTTATTGTTGTTAGCCCTAGGAGGGTTTGACCTCCAGGCCAATTGGCTGTGAAGGGAGACTGTGTTCAGGTTGGATGGGCGGAGTCTCTGAGCTGCGCATGCAGCCTCAGTGTCAGCTGTGTCCTATGCGGCGCTCGTGCGCGGGTCTCTGTTGGATGGGGATGGCTGCAGATACCTCCAAGAGAAAGCTGCTAGTCTCTTCCCCTTGCCAGACAACTCTGCCTTTCCCCAAATATGTCTGCACACCCAAAGTCTAGCCCAGGGTTGTAAAATAGATGGTTTTCGGAACCAGGAGACAAGTTTCCTGGGGGCAAGTCGCGGGTTTGCGAGACCCTTGCATGGAAACTTCTTTTCCCCGCCTCCGGGTTTCTCGCAGACTAGGAGCCTCTGCCACGCCCCGCTTCCAGGGTGTGTCCCTGGGACCTCAGACCTCGGACCTCGCCTGGCACTGGGGAATCTGTGCAGTGGGACGTCTCCACGTACCCCGGATCTCGGACCTTGCCTGGTGCTGGGGAATCCATGTAGTGGGACGTCTCCGCCCTCCCCGTAGGCGAAATCCGGCGGGGGTTGCTGCTCCAGCCCCAGCCCGAGCACGTGACCAGGATGGCTCCTAACCTGTTTCCGTCTGAAAGGCTGCGCTCCCGCCGCTTCTCTGAGTCTCAGTGTCCCTCCTTTACTCTTATTTGTGGAGTATTCACTCAGCCAGCTTTCTGGCGATTCTGGGTGCTGTCTGTTCTGCTGTTATGTTGTAGTTCTTAAATCGTTGCACGGTGCAGAACAATAGGTGTTTACCTATGTTGCCATCTTGGTGTTCTAGTTTGGTCATTTTTAAAAATAACCCATTCTGTCAGTTTCTGCCTTTTAATTGGAGGGTCTAATCCATTTATATTTAATGTAATTATCATTAGGACAGGATTTACATCTGCCCTTTTGTTTTCTGTCTTATGTCATTGTTCCTTTTTTACTGACTTCGTGTTAGATGTTTTCTATTAACCCTTTTAATTTTCTTGTTGTTCTTTCTTTCCATATACTTTTAAAAGTTATTTTCTTAGTTCTTGCCCTGGGGTTACAATTAGCATCTTCACTTGAAACAATCTAGTGTGAATCAATACTACCTTCATGTGAATTACATATAGAAACTTTACTCCAGTGTAGCTTCATTCCCTTCCCAACCCTTTGTGTATTTATTGTCATACAAATTACATCTTTGTACATAATAAACAAATCAACATAGTTTTATAATGATTTATGCTGTTGTCTTTTAAAAATATTTACTGTTAAGAATTTTGGTAAAATATACACAAAATAAAATTTATCATTTTAACTATTTTTAAGTGAACTATTCACAGTGAATGCTGACCTGGGTCTTTGGCATCAGAAGAAAAGCCAAAGATAGGCATGAGTCTAAAGTGTAGGCACAAGAGAAAGTTCTGTCAGATGCCAGAGTCAGTCCCAGAGTGCAGTAGTGACTGGGACTAGTGACAGGCAAGGCCAAGGGAATTCGAAGCGTCTGATACACAACTATGTTCCACTCCACTCCTTGCACTCCCCCCTCCCTCCATGCTGGATTATTAGATGCAGTTATAACAAGCTCCCCAGAGCTTTTAGTGTGCTCTCCAAAGGGCTGGTTTTAAGTGTCAAGTGCACATTGAAATCACCTGGCTTCCTGAGTCTGGCATTCGTCTATTGCTAAACTCTAGAGGCTGGTTCTGGTCTAGGTCTCCCTCTGTTGGTTGCCTTTAAGATTGCAGCAGGCTGTCCCCAGCCCTCAGCCATCGTGGGTCTTTTCTGACTATGCAGGCTGCGCTTCTTAACGGCTATCTCTGTGATTCCCCAGAGGTGTGGGCCTCTGCTCCATTCTAGGCAAATCCTCAGAGCTGAGCCTCAGCCTACGTCTCTCCCTGGTGCCGCAGACTCAGCCCTGATTAACCCTTTCTGACCAAAGGAAAAACCATGCCCCACGGCTCTCAGAAGTCCTCCCAATGACCCCCAGGCGAATGATAGTGTCCTCCCTGGTGCT
This sequence comes from Antrozous pallidus, assembly GCA_027563665.1. Lineage (NCBI taxonomy): Eukaryota > Metazoa > Chordata > Mammalia > Chiroptera > Vespertilionidae > Antrozous > Antrozous pallidus. Next base: position 32,642,818 of record CM050518.1, read on the forward strand.
CTCAAACCCGGGTGCTGTGGGGTGGGGAACCTTTTTGACTAAGATGATGCCTTGACCAGTGACTGACCCTGGCAATAGCAATTCACCTTCAGTGAACACGTACTCTCTGACCGGCACGGTCCTGACGCGCTCAACATGATGAGCTCGCTGCTCTTCACAGCTCTGTGAGGTGGGCACTTTACTATCTGCACTGTACAGAGGGAGAAACCGAGGCATAGACCTGAAATAATTTCCCCATAAGTCAGTTGGGAGGCAGTCTGGTGCTCAGAATAACATGATGTGTACTGTTTCCGTGTCTGGGCACTGTTAGCTCTGTGACATTCATATCACATTTGGTTTTGCAGATGAGAAGTCGGGGCTCAGAGAAAATAGAGCAGGCTTTTTCTTTCAGCAGGCTCCTCTGAACCAGGGCACCTGTGCTGGCAGAACTCATTGAGCATGTCCAGTGGGCTGCCTCGGTGAATTTGGGTGCCATAAAAGTGCATGCGCCTCGTGATTCTGAGCCAGTGTCTTTGGGGGATGGGCTGTGAGAATCTACATTTTAACAAGCACCCTGGTTGGTCCTGGTTTACAGAAAAGTTTGAGAAACCTTACTGCCCTTCCCCATCTGCCCATTAGAGCACAGTCACCTTAGATCAGCGGTGAACCGACAACTGTAATAGGGGCTTAATTAAAGGTACAACAACAGCCTGTAATTATTGGAATTGAGAGTCTAGGTCAGTGGTTGGCAAACTCATTAGTCAACAGAGCGGCAAACCGTGGCTCAGGGCCCCGTTCGCCGACCACTCCCTTAGAGAAACATGATTGGGACGTGTGTTGCTTTCCCTCCGAAACAGCTAACAATGCTTTGGCTGCAGGTAATAGAGTCTGACCCCACAGGCACCCCTTGGAGAGATGGTGGGTTTGGTCCCAGAGCACCACAGAAAAGTGAGTATCACAATACAGTGAGTCAAAACCTTTTTGCAGGCAGAGGGTCTTGCCTTCCATTTCTAAAAACAGCAACATCTGTGAAGCACAATAAAGAGAAGTGCAATAAAACAAGGCATGCCTATAGTGGCTAAAATCTTAAAGACCTTTGTTTATTTAATAAAATGCCCAGAATTAGACAGTCTATCGACTGGCGTAGCTCCTCAGCAGTGCCGTCAAAGACCCTGTTCCTTCACGCTTCCTGTGCTGCTCTCATGGGTTGTTGGCTTTCTTCATGACTGGTGCTGATCCAGCAATCTTGTCCCCAGTTCCCAGGCTTTGTTGCAGCAAGAGCATAGTCACATGACTTAGACTCAGCCAAAGTTTTCACTTGGAATTTTTTTTTATTACTCCTCACTCGTGGATATATTTCCATTGATTTTTTTTAAAGAGAGAGTGAAGGAGGGAGGGGGAAAGAAAGAGAGAGAGAAACATAGATGTGAGAAAGACACAGTGATTGACTGTCTCCCACATGTGCCCCAACCAGGGCCAAGATCTAACATGTAGCCCAGGTACATGTCCTTGGCTGGGAATCGAACCCGTGATTACTGAGCCACGCTAGCCAGGCTCACCTGGAATTTTTAATTGGGAGCTGGTGGCAAAAGGCAGTGGGCAAAATGGGGACTCCATTCTGGGGGACAGTGGGGGTGGTTCTGGTGGCCATAATGGATTCTAGTGCCATGTTGTTCTAGGTCAAGCAGTGATGTTCTCGCTCACGAGCTTTTCTAGTGCAGTTTTGACGGCGATGCTGGCTGCATGGCCACTCTGCTCCTGCCCGCTTCCCGAGTCTGCTCATTCAAGTTCACCACTTAGTCTGTGGTTTCCTGATGTCCTTTTAATACATTTTCTCTCCTTGACCCAGCCAGACTCAGTTTCCACTGTTCACAGACAGGCCGCCATGCGTGGCTCCTTCAAGTCTCAGTGGATAGACACTGGCTACAGGGGACGGTAGCCTACCATTCCCCAGGACAACACCTGAGTCTTCCCTTCATTGCACTTATCACAACCTGCCAGTCATTTATTTGCTTGTTTATCTTCTTCTGTCTGGCTCCCCATGGGGATGTAAACTCCACGAGGCTATGAACCCCTGTGTGTGCAGAGCAGAGCTTGACACATAGTAGGTGTTCAAGATGGTTGTGGTTGACTAAATAAATGCATAGAAGACTGATGGATGCATGGATAGTTAAAGGGGCTTGTTTTTTTTTTTTTTTTTTTTGGACAAGACTGACCTGGGAGTCATAGATGGCAGATAACTCCTTATCTCAGGTCACATTCCTCCCTCCAGAGTCATCTGGAGTTTCTGGGTTCTCTTTCATGATGAGTGGGTACATCATTGGCTATGAGAGAGCACTGAGAAGAGAAAACCCTATTCTTAAACAGATCACGAAGTTTTTCCCTGCCCTGGGTGGGGTGTCTGCCTTCTCAACAAACAGGTACCAGCCAAGCACAGTGGGGAACAATAATAAAGTAATATTTACAGAGAGGCTATAATTAAATTTAATGCCTATGTATAATGCCTACTTAGAACTTGATAACCCTGGAAATAATAGGAAGAAATTAATGACACTGGGAAATTATTCATCAGGCTGACATGTGTTAGAGCTTGTTCCAGTTACTATCTATACTAATAAAAGGATAATAGCTAATTATACTAGAAGACCTTCTGGGAGACCTTCTGGATGTCCTTCTGGACAAAGCCATGGTGGCAGGGTGGAGGTAGTGATGCTTAGAGGCGATCAGGCCAGGAGGGGAGGGCAGTTGGGGGTGAGCAGGTTGACAGGGGGGCAGTTGGGGGCAAGCAGACTGGTGGGGGGGGTACAGTTGGGGGTGATCAGGCCAGCAAGAGGGGTCAGTTGGGGGCAAGAAGGCTGGCAGACAGAGTGGTTAGGGGCAATCAGGCAGGCAGGCAGGTGAGTGGTTAGGAGCCAGCGGTCCCGGATTGTGAGAGGGATGTCTTACTGTCAGTTTACCGGCAGTCAGACATCTCCTGAGGGGTCCCAGATTGGAGAGGGTGCAGGCCTGGCTTAGGGACAACCCCCTCCTGCATAAATTTTGTGCATTGGGCCACTAGTTGTTTCATAACAAACTGCCCCCAAATTTTGTGGTGAAAAAGATCCACTTACTGTTCCTATGAGCGAGGATTTCAGACCTGAGATGGCTTGCCTCAGCTCCACGATGTCTGGGGCCTTAGATCGAAGGCTCAATGTGACTTAGTGTCTGGGGCTGAAGCTCCCTGGAGCTCCTTTGCTCACATGGTTGGTGATTGATTCTGCTTGGTGGCAGGAATCTTCGCTGGGCTTTAGCAGGCACACCTTCAAGAGACCTTTCCTTGGGGCCCACCACTCTCACAGCACAGAGGCTGGGTACGAAGTGAGTGTCCTGAGGCAGCGAGCCAGGCAGGAGCCAGGCTGTCCTTCATGATACATCAGAAGCCACGTGACATCACTTACTTGCATGGTGTTCATCAGGGTCGTCTCCAAGGACACCCTTTGGAGAAGAGAGGGAACTAGGTTCTACCTTTTGATTGAGTCTGGAAGGGCATGTGGAATCAGGGCTATTATATTTTTGGAAAATATCTGCCATGAGGCCCCTTTCCCTGCTCCATTCTGAAGTTAACTCTGGCCAGTCAACATCTGGCTTTTCCCAGTCCTCGTCCGCCTGCCTTTCTAGCCCCGTGGCCCTCAGGTTTAGTAACACATCTTCCCTTCTCATGTCTCTCCCTGCCAGGGTCCAAGGCCCTTTGCCTGAAGTGAGGAAATCTTAACCCCCTTCAAGGCCAGTTCATCTGAGAAGTCCTCCCTGATTGCTCTAGCCTCCCAGCTGGACCTCAAGTCTCCCTTTCCCCCTGAAACCTACTCCTTCTTTGCAGAACTGTGTGGAGCTCTGAGAACCTGGGACCTGGACCAATAAAGATGCTTAGGCTTAGGCCAGGGTCCCAGCACAATAGTTAGGGAGTCAGACACAGAGAGGTGGCTGAGGGGGGCCAGAGTGAGCCTGGAAGGGAAGATAAAGAGCTTCCACTTTACAGCCCCCAGGGCTCAGCTGGTGGAGGGAGAACAAAAGTGCTGTGTTCTCTGAGACCTGGAGTCACCGAATTGCTCAGGCTGATGGGTGCTGGTGTCAGTTGGATTACTCCTTTCTCCTCATCCCCATCCAGTCTCTCAGGATGTCTGGTGGGTTCTGCCTTCTCTACCACGTCTCACCCAGCCCGTTGCTACCATCTTTGTCCAAGTCACTATCACCTCTTACCTGAGTGGTTACAGTAGCCTCCTCACCGGACTGCCTGCCAGGACCGGGGGTACTTTCCTGATTTTGAATTTTTCTTTTTACCTTTTGGACCCCTTTCACCCATTTCCCCTACTCCTGCCCCTTGCCAACCCCCCCCCCCCCCGGCAATCATCAATCTGTTCTCTGTGTCTAGAACTTTGTTTTTGCTTGTTTGACTGTTTTAGATTCCACATATAAGAGAAACCATATGCTATATGCCTCTCTCTGACTGACTTATTTCACTTAGCATAATGCCCTGGAGGGCCATCCATGTTGTCTTGAATGGAAAGATTTCACTCTTTTTTATGGCTAAATAATGTTCCATTATGCATATATATCCCACAATTTCTTTATCCATGTATCCAACAATAGATACGTAGATTGTTTTCCTATCTTGGCAATTGTAAATAATGCTGCAGTGAACATAGGGGTGCATATATCTTTTCAAGTTAATGTGTTTGTTTTCTTTGGATAGATATCCAGGACTGGAACTGCTGGATCATATGGTAGTTCTATTTTTAGTTTTTTTCAGGAACCTCCTGTATACTATTATCTGAGTGGCTGCACCAAGATCCATTCAGAGGGTCTTTTTCCCCAAACACAAGTCAGATCCTGTCACTTCTCTGTTTGAACCCCTTTGGGTTCCCCATCTCAAACAGGATAGAAGCTAATGCCCTTACTGTAGCCTACAAGGCCCTGCCATGTCTCTGTCTTCATTTTGATTATTCTCGCCCTCCCTGCTCCACTATAGGAACACCGCTCCCTTTATGTTCTGCTTGCACACCGGTGACATCTCTCACCTCAAGGCCTTGCCTGTGTTCCTGGAATTCAGTCCTTTAGATCTGCACATGGCTTGACCTCATAATTCATGTCAAGTTTCTACCCAAATATCACCTACTAGAGGGGCTGTCCACACTAATCTCTACTTGAATTTGTATTTTTTTGATTACTCATTTTATTATCTACCTTCCCATATCCACTCCCATATCCCCGTCTCCTCAGGATGACAGATTTCCCCAAAACACAGATCCCCTGGTCACAGTAGGGACTCACTAATCACGTGTGAATCAGTGGAATCTTGGCCATGGAACTTAATAGCCTGGTCACTCTGGTAGGTGACATCTTCCAGGATCAGGTGAACTGCATGGCCAATGTCATACACAAAAATACCAAAGTCTTTCTGTAGAGTTATGCCCCTAACCCTCACAGACTGGGTCTTCAGTCTGAAGCACTGGCCATCAGTTGACTTTACAAAAGCCTGTAATTCCCACAATGGAACTGTAGGGGGCACCTCACTCCCATCCCTCAAGGGCCCAGAAATATTGGGAAGGGCAGCTCGAAACTGAGAACTTGAGTGTCCTCTGGGTAAAAGGGTGCCAGAAGCGTGGGAAAGGGGACTGCCTATTTTTCACTCTCTTATATGCTATGTATTTAAGGAATTTTTATGCTGCGAATATATTTGTATAAAATGTTTTGATAAATGTGTCTGTATATATTTAGAATTTATTTTATACATGGGATAGCTAATTTGCTACACAGTGGCCATAAAATCTGAATACATAAGCAACATTATTTTATTCTGTTCAAGATTAAACTCCCTTTATTACATCTTCTGAGGCATGCTGCAGGTGGGGGTTTATTCAGTGAAAATCAAACACAGTTCATCCGAAGCAGCATGCAGTATTAATGAAATTGCCATTCTAACACTTCGATTTCATGTAGTTTTGCGTAGCATAACAAGTTATGCTGTGTAAGAATTCAAGCCTGGTTCTGACCGGTGTGGCTCAATTGGTTGAGCATTGTCCCATGCACCTAGAGGTCACTGATTCAATTCCCAGTCACGACATAAAAAAAACAAAAAAATAAAAAATAAAATCAAGTAAAAAAAATAAAAGAAAAATGTAAGCACTTGCCCTCACTAGTGTTGCTAAGTGGTTAGAGAGCGTGGCTCCTTGCATCAAAAGGTAGCAGGTTTGATTCCTGGTCAAGGGCACCTACCTGGCTGGGTTGCAGGTTCAATTCCTCACTCTGGTTGGGCTGGCGTGCTCTCTCTCTGTCCCTCTTTCCATTCTCCCTAAAAGTCAATGGAAAAAATGTCCTCAGGTGAGGATTAACCACAACAGCAGCAACAACAACAACAAAATTCAAGCACATTGAACTTATCATGTAATATCATTGAACATATTATATATTATAATGTGATATCAAGAAATCGTTTTATGCACATTTGCCTGTCTCCACCCTGGAGATTGGCAATCATTGACAGATAAACAAGTGATTCCAAAAAGTGCTGTAGGTTATTATAAAGCATGTGAAAGGTAGTATGAGAGCAGAAAAATGAAGAGAACCTGCTGTAAGCTTCCGCTTCCCCATTGGTACAGGGTGGGTGAATAATGTCCACCGTTGAAGGCTGCTTGGAGGAGAAGTGGCATGATGGCAGGACGAGTCCCTATTACCGGACAGAGACAAGCGCCAGGGCATGCTGGTTGAATCCAGGTGTTTGAGGCTGGCTCCTGGGCAGGTGTGGCCAAGGCTGGGAGAAGGCGTGGCCTCAAGCCAGAAGCAGGATGGGTGAAGAGGCTGCTTCTGGGAAGAGGGGCACTCAGTCTCCCTGTCAATGGCTCTTCTTCAGTGTAGAAACGAGAGCACAGGACGAATCATTAGGGGAAAGTAGGCTGGGAGGCGGCACCAGGAATGCCTCTGGAGGGTTGGGTGCCATGGCAGAGACAGACTTCCTTTAGTGTCTGCATCGTTGACTTCCCCATTTCTTTGTAAACCTGCGATGGCATTTATCATGGGGGACCTTCTTAGAATTTGTGTAGGCTGTGCTGCATAACATGGAGGTCAGGCATAAGAGCCAGTCTACCTGGGCACCGATGCTGCAGGCACTAACTCTCCTGTGACCCGATTAACTCCCTCACCTGTAAAATAAAGATAATTTTCATCCTTCCCCAAAGGAGTGTGGAAGGGATAAATAAACATTTGTACAATGCTTAGAATAGACTGCTGGGTTCCAGCATGTAAGAAGCTTGGAAGTTGCCACTCTCTCCTAACAAGTAAAAAGCTGAATGAATCGAGAAATCAGCAACTCTGCTTGGCACTGTGAGTGAAGTGAGGCCATTGAGTCAGCTCCTGCCTCCGAAATTGAAGGGACTGACAGGCGAGTACAGAGAATCTCAACTCCAGGAGCAGAAGAGCAGGAGCAGCAACCTCCATGGGAATCAGGGCTGAGGAGGGAAACCTGAATGGTGACTGACAGATGGCTGGAGGCTCAGTGTGGACGAGTCTGAGAGTTAAAAACTCCATGGGGACCCCGTCCCAGAGGAGCCCCAGCACTTTTGTGAGTTTACCTCCAGGAGTCCTATCTCAAGTGAAAATCAGCCAAATCCCCTCATGCTTCAGGCAGAGGTCAGAGGTATGCAGCTATTTAAAAATACTCCAGAGCATTCCGCTTTTCTTAACAAGGTCTGACTTCAGGGGGGACTGTTTTACTAGAGTCAAATCTGCTGGAGTTTTGCCAGAGCCTAGCTGACCAGGGGGCAGGAAATATTCAACTTTAGTCCTCACTAGCCTTACATGTAGGAGAAAGGAAATATACAGCTAATAAGTGATTATAGCAAGGTTGCAGAATTTAAGGTTAATAGACAAAGTCAATCATTTTCCAATATCCCAGCAATGAACAAATAGAATTTGAAATAAAAACCATAGTATTGCTGAAACCGATTTGGCTCAGTGCATAGAGCGTCAGCCTGCGGACTGGAAGGTCCCAGGTTCAATTCCAGTCAAGGGCATGTGCCTTGATTTCGGGCACATCCCCAGTGAGGTGGTGTGGGGGGAGTGTGCAGGAGGCAGCTGATCAATGTTTCTCATCTATGTTTCTAACTCTCTATCTCTCTCTCTTCCTCTCTGTAAAAAATCAATAAAATATATTAAAAAACACACAAAAAGCCCCATAATATTGTTTACTTTAGCACCCATAAGAGTGAAATAGGTATAATTGTTAAAAAATATATACCAGCTCTATAGAAAAAAAACTACAAGAGTCTAATAATAATAATAAAACAACAACAACAACAACAAAAAAAACAAAGCACTAAATCTAGGACAGATATTCCATGTTCCTGGAGAGGAAGACTCAATATTGTCAAGATGTCATTTCTTCCCAACTTGATCTGCAGAGTCAATGCAATCCCAATCAATATCTCATTGAGTTATGTTGTGGACATCAACAAAATGGTTCTGAAGTTTATGTAGAGAAGCAAAAGACCTAGAATAGCCAACATAACATTTAAGGAGAAGGACAACATCAAAGGACTAACTTCAAGACTTATAAAGCTACAGTAATCAGCACAGTGTGGTACTGGCAAAATAATAATAATAATCCTATCTAATAAAAGAGTAATATGCAAATTTGACTGTACCTTTGCCACACCCACCAGCCACGCCCACCAGCCAATCAGGACCAAATTATGGAAATAAACCCCAACCAAGATGGCTGCCACCACTGAGAGCAGGAGGAAGGCTTGGATTTCCCTGGCAATGGAGGAAGCTTTCTGCCTGCCGTTGCTGGCCTAGGCCTCCACTCTAGGCTACAAAGTTTCAAACAGAAATGGCTGCCGCCACAGGAGCGAGCAGAAGGCTTGGCTCTGCTCCAGAGTACAAAGTTTCAATTGTAGACGTAAATTAATCCCAGATACCAGGGTCTCCGCTTGGCGTGGCCGGCCTGCAAACCTCCACAGGGCCCTGGCCCAGGCTGCCCCTCACCCCAAGGGAACTCCTACCCTGATCTGGGACACTCTTCAGGGCAAACCAGCTGGCCCCCACCCATGCATCAAGCCTCTATCTTATCTAATAAAAGAGTAATTTGCAGATTGACCATCACTCCAACATACAAGAGGGCTGCCTCCATGTGGTCAAAGATCCTGTCCCCATGTGGACACAAGATGGATAGCAGCGGAGGACCATTGAGAGGTTCCAGGCCCTGCAAGGGAGGGCAGTTGTGGGCAATCAGGCCAGCAGGGGAGGGCAGTTGGGAGGGACCAGGCCTGCAAGGAAGGGCAGTTGGGGGCAATCAAGCCTGCAGGGAAGGGCAGTTAGGGGTGACCAGGCTGGCAGAGGAGGGAAGTTGGGGGCAAACAGGCTGGCAGGGGGGCAGTTAGACATCAATCAGGCTGGCAGGGTAGTGGTTAGCAGGTGATCAGGCTGGTGAGCAGAAGCAGTTATGGGCAGTCAGGGAGGCAGGCAGGTGAGCAGTTTGGAGCCAGCAGTCCTGGATTGTGAGAAGGATGTCCAATTGTCCGTTTAGGCCTGATCCTACCAGGATTGGGCCTAGACGGGCAGTCGGACATACCTCAAGGGGTCCCAGATTGGAGAGGGTGCAGGCTGGGCTAAGGGACATCCCCCGCCCCCTGTGCATGAATTTCGTACACCGGGCCTCTAGTAGTGGTGATGGTAGTAGTAGTAGTAGTAGTAGTAGTAGTAGTAATAATAAAATACACAAATAAATCAATGGAAGGGGATAGCTCAGACCCACATAAATATAGTAAACTGATCTTTGACAAAGGAGCAAAGGCAATACAATGGAGCAGAGACAATCAAATGAAGTTGGAACAACTGGACATTTATATGCAAAAAAATGAATCTGGACACAGACCTTACACCCTTCACAAAAATTAACTCAAAATGAATCACAGACCTAAATGTAAAATGCAAAGCTATAAAACTTCTAGAAGATAACATAAGAGAAAGCCTAGATGACCTTGGATTTGGCAATGATTTCTTTTTTAGATACAATACCAAACACATGATTCATAATAGAATTAATAAATTGAACTTCATCAAAATTAATAACCTCTCATCTACAAAGGACACTATTGAGAGAATGAAAAGATAAGACACAGACTAGAAGAAAATATTAGCAAATGACATACTTGATAAAGAACTGTATTCAAAATATGCAAAAAACATTTAAAGCTCACCAAGAAGAGAACAACCTGATTTAAAAATAGACCAAAGATATTAATAAACACCTCAGCAGAGAAGATATATGAATAGCAAATAAGCATATGAAAAGCTGCTCCATGTCACATGTAATAAGAGGAAGGAAAATTGAAACAACAAGATACCACAACACACCTAGTAGGATGACTAAAATCCGGAACACTGACAATGCCAAATGCTGGGGAGGATGGGGAGCAACAGGAACTCTCAGTCATTGCTGGTGGGAATGCAAAATGTACAGCTGTGTAGAAAGATAATTTGGTAGGTTCTTAAAAAATTAAACATGTTCCCTTACCACATAATCTAGTACTCACACTTCTTGGTATTTGCTTTCAAAGGAATCACTGGCAAAAGGGGAAAATATTACCAGGATGGGTTTAGACCAGTGATTTCCAACCAGTGTGCCACAAGAATTTTTAAAACATGCAATACCTGACTATTTAGTCAGGGGCACTGAGCTCTTTTTTGTTTAAATTGTCAAATAAAGTAATAACAATGCAACAATCATTTTCCCATGTGAATGAATAAAAATCATAACTACTTTTTTTTTCAGATCAGCAAAAAACATATTTTTTTTTGGTGTCTCACAGAATTTTAGTAATTAGTTGATGTGTGCCATGAGATGAAAAAGGTTGAAAATTGCTAGTTTAGACCAACTGGTATTGAACAACAGATGAAACCAGGACTCAGCGAGGAAGAAGGAGACATGGCCGTAGCATCTGACACATTATCATAGTGGCTTTGGCTTTGAAGGTTTTAGACCTTCAGAGAAGGGTGTGAACCCCAGTTTTTCCACTCCATGGCTCTGTGGTCTTGCACAAATAACATGTCAGAGCCTCCATAGTAACAGGGGTAACATTAGATCTATCCCTCAGGTTTGTTGGAAGGATTAAATCAGGTATTGCATGTAAATGCTTAGTCTAGAGCCCGGCGCATAGTAAATATTCTCAAGTGGCAGTGTTTAACTGTATCTCGAATTGCATTGTCTCTTCAAATGGGTAAGGGTGGGTCTAAACCAGGTGGACAGTTAAAACAATAAACAGAAGGGGTTCCCACGAATCACCTTGTCCTTTCAAAGGAGACATGGATATACGTGCACGCTTGAACACACACACTCATTCATGCATCAGACCTTCCGTGTGCACCGGGTAAATACTCTTTTCCTGGTTAAAGAGGGCAGGCATGAAGTGCCTGGCCTCTGTCCTTGAGGAGTTCCCAAACTGCTCAGGATTGCCTTCAGGGTCCATGTGTCAGCGGCGACGGTGTGCTGCTCAGCGCTCCCTTCAACGAAAAGAGCCAATTATCTGCACAGAGGGCACCAGCAGCACATCCAGGATCTGACTCAGCTTTCGAGGCAGGCTGTGATGGTCCAGGGCAGCCCCCGCCATTGCTGTCCGTGGTGACCTGTGTGGGAACCTATGTACCGCAGGCCCCGCTTCTCAGAGTGGCACCTGGGCTCTTCTTCCCAACCCCTTCCTTCTGTTTTGTCTCTCCTTCCACAGGTGGCAGAGCTGCAGTGTGGTGTGACTGATGGCTTACACACTATTCCTGCTCCCACTTATTTTTTTCATAGGCACCACCCCCAACAACTCTCTTGTACTTCTAACTCCATCTCGACACTCCCAAGGATCTAACTGGGATCTATCTATTTTTTTTTGCCTCATTTGATTCTCATTTTGAGCTCCCGCCAGGCTGGGATGCAGCATATGTTAAAAACTGGTTCCAAACACTAGTGCAGTTCCCTGGTTCCAAACACTAGTGCACTTTCCAAGGGCAGACTTGTGCCGAGTGAGGATGTTTTCGGAAGAGCATACCTGAGGCTCCAGAGGTTGTCCCCGAGGCAGGAGATTTAGAAGGAGCAGAGGGGGTTAAGGATGCCAAGATTAGTTCTGGGAAAAGGCTTTTTCCCATTTCTGATTACTACAAGGAACAGTTCCCCACTAGCTTTGGCCCCAGCTTCTCTCTGCCCCTACACAGGTGGTGGGGCTTACCTTATGGAATAATTTGGGAAGAATAACTAGGGGTGTGTGTGTGTGTGTGTGTGTGTGACTCAACTTCACCTTGGCTGCTCTTGGCTCAGGGGTCCTCCAACTTGCTGTGGGTGTGTTGCCACCATGCAGGCAGGAGAGGGCCACCCTAGGACTGCATGGCCCATGTCTTGGTGGGTCAGGGTGATGGAGACTGCTGGTTACCCCCACCCCCAATTCCCTTATTTCTATAGTGACCGAAACCCTGACTATTGGCTGGGTAAACGTCCTCCAAGCTAATGACCACATTCCCCAATTTCTCTTGCAGATGTGGCCCTTATTGGCCACATCACTAAGTTCCAGCCAATGGGATGTGAGCAGAAGTGAAATGTATCATTTTAACTTTCAACTCTCAGACTGTCCCCTTAGTGAGAAAGATGGTGCCCATCTATTCCTTCTTGCTGGGTTGACTGGGGACATTTTGCCTGAGCTGGAATAGCCACCTGGAACCACAAGGTGGAAATTACAAATGGAGGATGATGGACTCTTAAGACAAAGAAGCCTGAGTTCCTGAATGGCTTCCTTTGGCTCTTACATAAGAAAGAGGTAAGTTCCTACTTTGGATAGGACCCTGGCGTGTTGAGGTTCCCTGTGATGACATCTGAGCATATATCCTAACCAAAGCCTCCTGTTCTAGGGTTCAGCTAGCAGGCCCCCTTGCATCTCACACTATGCTGGAGCCTCTAACTTCAATTCTACTAGAAATAAATGCAGTGTTGGACCTCTGTCTGCTATTTCTTTGTTTTATTGCTAAAATTCTTCAGAACCCACACTGGGTGGAAGAATGTTATTAGATATAAGACACATGTGCTTGGGGTTGATTAAAAACTCCACATGCATTTTTAATGTCACACCTTAGGAATTGCTCTCGAGAGTAGAAACCCGTGGGCAGGGATCATGCTGTTGTTGTTTTCTAATCTCTTTGGAGCCGGTGTTCAGCCCAGAGCTTGGCACTAAGGAAGCATTCAGGAAAAGCTTGCTGACAAGGCAGAAGCCTGAGAGAATGAAGGTCCTGGGCAGGCCTCACAGGGATGGGAGGGAATGGAAACCTCTGGATTTTTCTTTCTCTCAGAAACCAGAACAGACGTCTATCTATTTCATCCTCCCTCTCCCCCTCCCCACTGGGGACTGGTGCAGAGTGTCTGAGGGAGAGTGGAGCACCCCATCTCCAGGCCAAGTCAAGCAGCAAGGGAGGCCCCACGACACTGGAGACAGTGGCGAAACTTCAAGAAGAGAGACAAGACTGCCATTCATTGTCAGGGGAGGCCCACTGTGCGGCAGAGACTGGGTTCCCAACTGCGCACAGAGACCAGAGCTGCTGGGCGATCCTTGACCTTGAGCAGGGCAGGTGATAGGCTCAGTTTCTTGTGCTGGCTGCCCCCAGGGACATTCTGAAGGTGGGAAGCTGGGGCTGGAGCACCTCAAGATGCAGGAGGAGGAGAGGGGGGCCACTGAGGCAGCTTCTCATCCATTGTTTGGCGAGGCGAGGAAGTATGAGCTCCCATGGGCAGTGGACCCCAGGAAAGGCAAATGGGCTCAAGCATCATGAAAGCACCACGACTTCCAGTGCAGTGGGAGGTGATGGGTGACCTCTGGGGCCGACAGTGAGGGGCCTGCTGCCTGCATCAGGGAACATGTGGTGCAGAAAGCCTGCATTTACACGCCGGCCACACAGAGGGCATCGTTGGCCATGCTGCATGAGCACCAGTGAAATAGACCTCGGTCGTTTTTCTCCTAATCCCCTGTCTCCCTGCTCTGACTCTGAAGGAGCAGGCGGCACATGGGAGGAAGGGAAGGAAGTGGAGGAATGGGACAGAGCCTTCTGCAAGCCAGAGTCAGGCTCCAGCTGAGCAGCGGGCAGCTCAAGCCTGAGGGAGAGTGGAGCACCCCACCTCCAGGCCAAGTCAAGCAGCAAGGGACATGAGCTGGACATGAGGTTGGACTGGCCCCTTAAATTGAGAAAGTGAGGTATGACTGCCAAAATGGGATCCGTCAGCACAATCTACAGGATGGGGTCTGCTTGGAGTTATTTCAAGGGGCAAAGACTGAGGAACCATCAGAGCGTGAGTGAAGGCAGGGAATGTCCCGGTAAGTTAGCCATGCTGAGGCCACCCGAAGTGGCACATTCTCTCCTGGGGGCCAGGGGAGGAGTGTGGCACCAGGAGGAAAGAGCCCATGTGAGCCGAGGCCAGGCCACACAGGACCTGCCCTGCTAAAGCGTTCCTGTGAAGACAGAAGTCTTCTCACTGTGACACCTGTGAGGGCCCTGGGCTCTGGAAGCCCGTGTGGCCGGGAGCCTCCTCCCAAGGCAGCCTAACCTCGTTGTGAACATCATCTTAGAAAGTTTTCCTAAACTGACTTGAAACATCTCCCTAATTTTGCATCTGGAGCCACACAGAACAGCCCACGCCCTCTGGACGTTGGGACTTAGAGAGCAAATCTCCCCAAGGTCATCTCTTCTCAGGAAGGACCCGGCCCCAGCCCCTCTCTCCTTCCACACACAGCAGGCGAAGCAGCAGTCTCTGGAGTCGGTGCAGTGCGATCGTACTCTTTTTAACATTTATTTTGAGTATAAGGGTGTGGGTTGCCATGACAGATGGCTAACCATCCCCTCCCCTCCACAGTGCCCTGACGGAGGAGCAGGAACGTCCTGACTGCAAGCTAGAGACCAGCCAACAGTCCAGACTGGCTTCTTCCCTGGATCCATCCAGAGTCGCTGGGTCACGTGCCACTCATCCGGCTGCACTGAAGGATGAGAAGGCTGAACGGGACCATGGGGCTCACAAGGCAGGCGGCCACAGAGAGAGCCAGGGGACGTGCAAAGTGGTCATGTCTCAGGCTGGGTGAAGCCAGCCCAGCCTGGGAGTAAGGGAGGGGGTGTGCTGAGGCTGGAGCTCCCCATCCAGGCAGCATTGGGGGACAGAGTGGGTTGCCCAGGCTGGAAAGGAGAGCCCTGCCTGCTCCATGGTACCCAAGTTTGTATGGGGCCTCTTGGGCCCTTCACTTGGCCACGTCGACAGACAGCATGGCCTTGATCGCAGGGAACCTGTCGCAGGAGAAGTCAGCGACCAGCTGCTTGGTGCCAATCCGCGTGGGCATGATCTCAAAGCGTACCCGGGACCGCTCCTTGGGGCGCAGGGTCGGCACGCTGTGGGAAAGGGCACGAATCAGTGTTGATGGTGACAGTCACAGACGGCAGGCTGGACAGGCCTCTGTGGCCTCAAGTCCTGCTGTGTTGGGGGCCTGGACAAGGTCACTGCTTCTTTAGCTCCTTCTAGTGCTGCCTGGGTCCCGGGGCCCCTTCATTCCTGAGACCCATCGGCAGGAGTGGTGGGGGTTCCTCTGATCTCCCAAATATGCTAAACCCTCAGGATCAGCTCCAAGCTCTGGTGACCTGGACTTTCCAGGAGTTTAGGTCTAGCAAACCCCAAACCAAATGCAAATGTGTGTGCCTATGGGCAGATTCTCCAGTTGTGATGCTAGAGAACCTCTGTGTGCCCTGCCTGGGAGGCCCCCACCTCTGGCCCTCTCCCGCCATCCCACATGGGTCCCCAGGCCTGAGACTCACTCGATCTTGAGGCTGCCCAGCAGCAGGCCGCTGCCCTCCACCATCAGCACGCAGTTCTTCACCGGCTCCTCCAATGGGTTGGAGAAGAGCATTTGCACGTTCACGGGCTTCCGCAGCTGGGCCTGCTCCAGCAACTGCAGGGAGAGAGGGTAAGGAGTGAGTCACCTGCCACTCACTGGGAGCTGACAGGCTAGGTGGGCGACTTGGTGATGGGGAAGATGTCCCTGAGGACGGAGGCAGAGAAGACTGTTTGTTTAGTCCTCCTAAGTGCCAGCGACAACCATGCAGGGGTTTCTAGGAGACTGTTAGGACCCCCTCAACAACCCCCATGCTACAGACAGGTCACCCAGGCGTAGGGGAGAAGCTGAGCGCACTTTAACCTCCCTGCCCAGTTCACAGGCCCCTTTTCCAGTTCATCCTGGGAAGAGCAACCACTGTGGGCCGCTCTGAGGGTTGGGAAAGGTTTCATTCTGAACTTAACAACAGTGTTTTTCTTTTCTTTTCTTTCTTTCTTTCTTTCTTTCTTTCTTTCTTTCTTTCTTTCTTTCTTTCTTTCTTTCTTTTTTTTTAACGGTTTTTTCCTTGAACCTCTGCTCACTGGTTCTCTTTCTTCCCTTCCAGCCTGCCTAGGAAGCTGCAGCTTGCTCAGGTCTGCTCCCCTCCCATGGAGGGGCTCCCACCGCCTTTCAGACCATTCTCCTCTGATGACATCCCATCTAGTAATGCCCTTCTAAACTTCCGGGGACCGGAATTTCCCCATATGTCATGTTGTGGTCTGGACGGGGCTCCAACGTTGTACGTCTTTGGTCAGAGAAGCCTGGGTTTCCAGTCAGAAAAGCAACCTGGACGATCTGTTCTCTCCCAAAGCTGAAAGCTGTGGTTCTGCCAAGGAGCAGACACCACTGGGCCTCAGCTTCCTCATCTGATGAAACTGGTCCTTCCTTCCTGCCCTCCTGTCCGGGCCTGGAGGGGCCAGGGGAGATCATGGATAGAAATAGAAGCTAACTGCCAATCAGTATCAGACAAGATAAGGGGTTTTACCCAAATTATTATCTTTTCATATAGATCGCCCCTCAAGAGTCTAAAAATCTGTGCCTTGCTCTCAGTGATATGCATTGATTCATTCAATAGAGACAAGTATGTCTTGATTCTCTGGAGGCCAAAGTAGAGGAGAGAATGGGCTAAGAGGAAATTCAGACAAAGATGCCCAAATAAGAAAGAGCAGATGCCTTTTAACAAGATTCAATAAGAAAGCTCTCGATGGCACATTTCGGGCCTGATTTCCTTTCTAAAGATTTTATGGACTTGATATGGAAATCCCAAAGATATAGCACAAAAGTGTTGAATAAAAGATAATGTTATAAGAAAGGATGAGGGTATTGAGTCAGGGAATATAATGGGGAAAACCCAACTTCATTTAAACACTGATGATATTAACGCAGAGAGTTTTCATAACTGAACTGGCTGCTCCCCAGCCTCGCCTCCCAGCCTCCGGAGCAGGAACCAGCCCTCAGCTGTCCATCATGGGTACAGGGACCGCGCTTCCCTTAGAAGTGCCTGGGAAGTAGGAGGGGCCTTCGCAAGCAGGGGACAAGCATGGACTGACAATGAAAACTCTGTGGGTGGCGAAGAATGCAAGCCAGGAGCCAAGCATCCCTGTGCCAGTGGAGAGGGGTGTTCTGTTTTACAGACACTGGTTATCAGCTAAGAGAGTATGCTGGGGGAGACCTCAAGGGGCCCAGGGCAGGGGGAGGGCCTCTTCTCATGGAGTTGATGTCTGGGAGGACACTCTCACCAAGCAATTGCACAAATAAAGGGACAACTTCAACTCTGACAAATGTGGTGAAGCAGGAGGACACAGGCTCTTGAGGGAGTTTAATTAGAGGCCAGGCCTAATCTGGGGAGGGGATGGGATGCCAGGAAAGTCTCCCCTGAGGAAAGGATACCCTGCAAGGGAAGTGTTTTATTATCCCCATGACACAGTTGGAGCAACTGAGATGCCGGGATGAAGGGACTTCCTCAGGGTCACTGCTGCTAAGTGGTGAGGCCTGGATATAGGCCCTGCTCGGCTTTCCCCCACTAGTAACTGGTCATCCAGCCACTGGCTCCTTAGTGCCTGAGGTGGACGACCCCAGTCATTCTGAAGCACAGATCAAACTACCCAGGACAGTGAAAGGGTCCCCTGACCCCTGGCTGAGGTCAGGAACCCCTCCAGCTGGGGTGCCGCTCAGGCAGGGTTGGGACCAGGGCAGCCAGTTTTCCAGCTCTCAGTGATCTGTGGCTTGGGAGTCTGATGGCATTGTGATAGACCAGAAAAGGCCTAACTGTCCAGACAGGTGCGGCAGATGGCAGATACAGCAGGCGCCTGATCCATGCAGCTCACTGGTGGACCTCACAGGAAGACCCTCTGCCTGTTCTGTCTTGCCAGCCCCTACCCCTCAGCTGTCTGGCTATGATGGCCTCTAGCCTGGGCTTTAGGGTAGGTAGGGGCCCAGGGCTAAGGGAGCAGGGAGAGGCTTGGAGTCAGCACATGTATTTTAGGGCTTGGTTCTGAGGAAGAGACCGAGTGGTCCATGCGCCTCCCAGACCTGCAAGCCCACAGCCTGGGCTCCTGGGAGCAGGGCTTGTCACCAGAAACAAAGACAGAGGCAGCCTCATTCTCAGCCACTGAGAAGCTGCTGCTGCTGCGGCTACAGGAGAGCCTGAATGCTCTGAAAGGGCCCTGGGCTGGGAGTCTGGTGCCTGAGGTCTAGCCCTGGGCTGGCAGTAACTGCCTCTTTCCTTCTCCTGCCTGGGCTTCCATTTACTCTGTGGGAAATGGCAGAGCCTGGGAGCATGAGAATTGGTTCCCAAGAGTCTGCCAGTGGTCACTCCGGGATCTGGAGAATGAGTGGGGAGATGCATGTGAGTTGTGCCCATGTCTGATCTGCTTCACAAACGTCCCTGAGACCAGGCTGGGGGCCCCTCTCAGGCAGGACCTGCCCCTTGTGCGCTCTGGGTTCTGAGCCTGGCACGGCCCAGGACCCAGCAGGTGCTCAGGGCTGGGTGGGTGTGTGAGTGAGCTGAAGAGTCCCTCCAGCCACTCCTCAGCTGGTACCCCCAGTGGGTCTAGAACAGGAACCAGGAAGCCACAGGGCCATATGCCTGTTTATTTCACCCCTCAGGGCAAGGATATTGGTCTGAGCGAGATCTCTTGGCTGCTCCCTTTGGCAGAGGCTGCACCCCAGTCCTCTGTCCCTTCCCCAGGGAAGGGCCTTCCTTGTGGTCTGGGAGGGCTGTGGCTCATGGGGTTGGCTGGTGGCAGAGGCACCCCTTCCCCACCCCTTACCTCCAGGGTCAGGGTGGGGTTGTCCAGGATGACGTCCCTCTCCACCACCACCTCTGCCTCATCGGAGGCCTGGCACACGGCTGTGGTTCGGATCATGTTGTCCGCCTTCAGGTACTTCTCATACTGAGCGTATGTGATCTTCACCGGATGCTGGACTTCTGGAAGGCGAAGTCAGGGGAGCAGAGTGAGAGGGAGTGGAACCTTCTTCAGAGCTGAGGCCAGCCAAGTCAGTGGGAGCAGGCCAGGAATATCTGTAGCCCTGAGCTTGACCCAGCTCCTGTGCGAGCCGGGCCCTGGAGAAAACTCCCCGCCCTGTCCTGTGCAGGCTCCAGGCAGGGCCCAGGGCTCGGGCTGGCAGCCCAGGAGGATGGGCTCACAGGGACTGAAGCTACCTCCACACCCAGAAAATGTCGTGGGAGCGAGTTTCCTTCCAAGGAGCAGGGGGAGAAGAGGAATGTTAACTTATTGTCTGGTGATGATCACAATAATGATGACAACACAACAATAATGAGGAAGGGAAGCCAGGGATTGACCAACTGCATGCCTACAGACTCCCAGCTCCTCTAATAGCCTGGGATTCTATTGCCACCACCCCACCACCCCACCTCCCCACCGTCCCACCTCCTGTCTCTCCTGCTTCCGAGTCATCCACACACATCAGTCAGACAGGCTTTAAAAGAACCCCCATCCCCTCATGCCGCTGCTCTTCCATGTCACCTCTAAAACCTTCCACGGCTTCTCAGTGAATAAAGTTCAGACCCCTCAGTTTGGCCCTGCATTGCTGAATCCTTCACTTCTAAAAAGAACCTTCTCATATTCCTTCCACAAAACGGGCACAGAGTCACCTCCCTCCTTAGATTCACACAGTTCCCTCAGATGGAAATGCCTTTCTAAGCTTTTCTCCATTTATCTGGCTACTCCCCAAACTTCAAGGCCATGTCTCCCTCCTCTGCGGTCCAGGGTACCCCACTCTCCTTCACAGACTCACGCTGGGTGGCCCCCCTCCACTTCCTGCCCGCTCTGGCAGCCAGTGTCCTACACCCTCTGAGGTGAGACTGTGAGGAGGAAGAGGCCTCTGCTTTGGCCCGAGGAAACATGCCCAGTCTGCCCCCCCCCCCCCCCCGCAGTGGGGAGACAACAGGCCCTTGCACCACTGGTCCTACCCTCTCAGACAGTGAATGCTGGGGCTCCATTCTAAAAGTGGGGAACTAACAGAGTCACCCAGAAAGTAGTGAAGCAGCAGGCCTCCAAGAGCGCTCCATTTGCTTCCTGCTCTTTCCCATTTCACTGCTGCCTCCTGGGAAGGATTTTCAGCCTTCAAAACTAGCTCTCCTCACCTCTCCCCCACTGCCCCACCTTGAGCCTGAAAGTAAGCAGCAGCCAGGCAGCTGCTTCTGGGGTAGGAGGGTTTCTGCTAAAATTCTTGGGGAAGTCAGCTTGCTGGGAATGGGGAATGCTGCCCTTGGACAGGTGTGGCATGTCTGGGGTTCTCTGCAGACTGAATTCTTTCACGACGGGCTGTGTCATTAACCAGCCTTTATTATGTTCTGCTGTGAAGCAAGTAGCCACCCCACCCTTGTTAATCTGCTTTGTAAGTCCCAACTTTTCATAACAGCCCCAGAGATTCCGCCAGTGCAGCACACCTGCATGCTGAGCCTTCCCCGGCACCAGACTTTCTCCGCTCCACCTGCTCCCTTTCTGTCTGTGCTGCCCGGGAGCAAGGAGTCCCTGTTCCTCCCAAATCCTCGGACCTCCAAGAAAACCCACCACTCATCAGGCAACTCCACTCACCCCCTGGCAGCTGGGCCAGGGTTCAAGACCACACCGAGTGCTGCCACCTTTCTAGGGTCATACCTGGAAAAGGGCTCATTGTGGGGTAGGGTGCGGTGGAAGCTGTATACACACATCTTAGACGATAAGGATAGCACTGGATTTTAGCATCAGGAAACCTAGGACAGAGGCCCTGGAATTGCCACTTACTAGTTATGACAGTTCATTTCTTAAGCAAGTCACAATCTCTCTAAGCATCAGTTTTGACCTCTGTGAAATGGGGGTATTGGAGTCTTACTTTTTAGAAGATCAAGTGAGGCAGTATACAAGGAAGTGCTCTGTACATTGTGGGAAGTGATCTAGACCAGTGGTTGGCAACCACGGGTCTCAAGCCACATGCGGCTCTCGAGCCACGGTTTGTCTCTCTGTTGACTAATGAGTTAGTTTGCCAACCACTGGGATAGGGGCTTAATCACCAGGAACAGCAACAGCCTGTAATTATTAGAATTGAGAGTCTAGGTCAGTGATCGGCAAACTCATTGGTCAACAGAGCAGCAAACTGTGGCTCGCGAGTCGCAGTTTGCCGACCACTGGTCTACCTAAAGGCAGGAATTTTCAACCTTTTTTTTTTTTTTTAAAATCTCAGGCACATGTAAACTAATTAGTAAAATTCTGCAGCACACACACACACACACACACACAAAATAGATATTTTTTGCCAATATGATACACAAAAGGTATAATTTTGATTCATCCACAGCAGATGGTGAATGTGTGTTGGCTGTTGTCATTTTTTAAAAATTATTTGACAGTCTAAGGGAAAAGAGGTCAGTGTCCCTGACTAAATAGTCAGGTATTGCATGTTTTAAAAATTCCTGTGGCATACCAGTGTGCCTCGCACACCAGTTGAAAATCGCTGCTGTAAGGGATAATGCGGTATGTGTGTTACCTCCCCAGCCTCCCTCCTTCCTCGCCCAGGGCATGAAAGAATTTGGGTTGGCACCACCCTGACTTGCACTGTTCGCCTTGACAGCAATTTTGCAAACCTCAAAACCCACGACTTAACCAGAGAGGTCGTGTGAGGCTCCTTCCTGAGACAACTGAGTCAGTTCCAATTCGAACTCTCCAACCCCAACAGAATATCAGCGACCTTGGATACACGGTGCCTCACTAACTACGGGATGAGTTACCTTCCTCAGGGTCCAGAGAGATGGTGACCGAGTCCTTCCACACCTCGTGGACAAGTGTGCCATTGTAGACGATGGTCCAGGCTGTCATGTTCACCGTCACTGTCTTCATGTCCCTTGTCAGGTTTTTGAGTGTCAGGGCCAGGTTGACTTCTTTGCCCACTGCCAATATGCCCATGACCTTGAACACCCCAGAGATGCTGGGCTCCCGTTCATCTCTTTCGGCCTCTGTTGCAGACGTTGGGCCAAATGTTCTTTTGGGTTTAAGTTTCCCCATTGCCTTGTCAAACACTTGTCTTTCCTGGCTTGAACCTGTGTAGGGGGAAAGAGCGAAGCATCTCAGGGATATGGTGACAACCCGGACAAAGGATAGCGCCCTGCCCTGGAAGGTGGCCTGGGACTAACACTGGTTCTGCTGCCGCACAAGGATTCCGATCCAAGCAAGTGGCCGACCTCTCTAGTCTCCATTCGCGCTCCTTAGTGAGGCTTACAGACCAGCAGGTCTATGGTGCTTTTCCTATCAGCTCTGAGTTTCTGGAAAACTGCAAGGGAAGCTCTATCAGCAACTGTGTAAGATTACTATATGACTTGATATTTTGTGTAGGTCAATTAAAGTAGACTTATTTAATCATATTTTGGATAGAAAGTCCCTTGTAAGACTTAAAGAACAAATAGATAATTTGAAAATAAATAAAAGCTGAGGCATGGCCAGTGTCGCTCAGCGGTTGCACTTTGCTGTGAACCAAGAGGTCACTGTTCCATTCCTGGTCTGGGCACATACCCAGGTTTCGGGCTGATCCCCAGTGGGGGGTGTGCAGGAGGCTGCCGATCAATGGATTCTCGTCACTGATGTTTCTATTTCTCTCTCCCTCTCCCTTCCTTTCTGGAGTCAATAAAAATATGTTTTTAAAATACTGAACTGAAAAGGTTAGAATGAGTTCATAAGCAGGAAAAAAGGTTTTGATTTAGAGTTGACTTTCAACCACTAAGCCACGTTGTTCTGCTTTGTGTCTATGGGTGCTTTACGGGTTGAAGGGTGGTTCTTTTGTCCATGTCGGTTGACAAGAATTTCCCATGGTTGGTATGGTTCCAAGTTGTGACTGATTGTTGGAAGAGTTAAAGTTTCAAAAACACAAGGTACAGGTTTTCTGACTCTACGTCCAATTGTGGGTCCTGCTGAATGTGATGCTACAGGTGGCCACAGGGCTGTGGTCAGCAAACTGTGGCTCACGAGCCACATGCGGCTCTTTGGTCCCTTGAGTGTGGCTCTTCCATAAAATACCATGGCTTGGGGGGGGTCTATTTTGAAGAAGTGATATTAAAAGAAGTTTAAGTTTAAAAAATTTGGCTCTCAAAAGAAATTTCAATCGTTGTCCTGTTGATATTTGGCTCTGTTGACTGATGTGCAAGAGCTAAGTAACTGGCTCTACGCATCTGAGCCAGAGTTGATCACTCAGCTCACATTAGGCCTCTTGCCTTGACCTGAAGACAGACACACTATCAATGAGAAGGTGTTGGCCTTCCAGGAACAGAGGTCCACAAGGAATTACCATGTTTGTATCTGCAGACCATACTCATGGTCCCACCTTCCCCAACCAACCTGTGAAATATTTAAGACACCAAAATGACTTATTATAAGCATTTTACAACTTAACAAGGCCTTTCCCATAAGTTACATGTAACTGGCTGGGACCTCAGAGGTCCACTCATTTAAGCCCATCACATTAGAATAAAGGCTCTAAGCGGGGAAGCAATTGGCCCAAGAGATAGTCTAATCTGGGGATTAGAGGCAGAGAGAGGGCCAGTCCTCAGGACCCATAGTCCTAGGTTCCTCCCAGGCATCCTACTGAAAAGGAGGCAGGTGGCCAGGTTACCCAAGCTGATAGCTCCTGTTGGGCTGGGTTCCTTTTGGTGCTTTCCCATTCTCTAGCCGAGCTGGACATCCACCTCTAGGGCTGATGTCTATGCAGGGAGCTGAGCCATCTGTCTAGGACCTCGGAGCAGGCATGTTTGTACAATGAGGCTCAGAGCCTAGATATCTATATAGGTCACCTGCTGGGCTTACTCAAGACTCAGCTTCCTGCTACTGTTTTCGCCCTTGTGTTGCTATTACGAAAATGCTTAGCAACCCATTTTATTAGCTTTTCTTCCCTGGGGCCCTCAGAGACAAACTGGTATCTTTAAGTAAGGAGACCCGGGCAACAACAGGCAGGTGATGAGCCTGCTGTCACAAAGGGGCTAGGGCCTTGCAGGGATTCCCCCAACCTAGCTACAACCTGGCCCTGTTCCAGTGCTTAGGTTTGACTGGGATAGCCAGAGCCCCCAAGATGTGACAGTAAAAAAAAGGCACCCCACAGAATCATATATCCAAGTGTAGTGCACTTCAAAAGTCCCCTTGGGAGGTGTTATTCCAATGAGGCTACAGACATTTACGTTGGTAAAAATTACCATTATTTATTGAGTCCTCACTCTGTGCCAGGCACTGCACTTGGCACTTTATGGGCACAAGCTCATTGGTACTGATGACAGGCATTGCTACTCATTTCACAAGTGAGGAAGGGAGGGATCAGGGGTTCTAAGAATCCTGCACAGTTCTAAGTAGTAGGGCTGGGGTTCAATTCCTCACCTGGGTGATTTGTTCCCTGGCCTCTACATTGGTTTCGACATCATGACTTAGCTGAAAATGCTCGCCCTGTACCCACCTTCTCCTGCCTGTGAAGCTCTGCAAGGGCAGGGGCCCCGTGTGAGTGATCTTTGTTGCCTCCCTAGAGCTGACAACTGAGGTCTCAGTCCATGTTTATTGACTGAGAGAAGGGCCATATGACCCTAACAGTGGGAATGGCCAGCAGAGACAGATGGGGCCAAATTGAGGCCACTAATCTCATTGCCCTAGAGTTGTGCCTCAAAATGTCCACAAATACCACTGCCCAGAAGGATAAC
The DNA here is from genome assembly GCA_027563665.1 of Antrozous pallidus. NCBI lineage: Eukaryota > Metazoa > Chordata > Mammalia > Chiroptera > Vespertilionidae > Antrozous > Antrozous pallidus. Next base: position 32,667,871 of record CM050518.1, read on the forward strand.
CTACTTGACCTTGGAGTCAGACCCCATCTCCTGTGCTCAGCTTTCCTCCTGTGTAAAACGCAGCCATCACTAACAGTCAGCAGTTGCTCAGGGTTTTCAGGTTTACTTCGGGATGTATGGTGGGCACCTTTATGACATCACCTTTCTTAATCCTCAGAACCAACAGTGAGAATCCCCTGAAGCAACTATTTCAAAGCATTTGCTGACCCCATTGAGGAGGGGCTGTGGCTGTTAGTGCAAGCATTGATTTACTTTAGGCTATTTCTGGAAATATCGTCTTCAAATGCAGAACTTTTGTCACTATTGAGACTCCTCTAAGAAATAGGCTGTTGACTCCGATAGCAATTTCCAAAATAGAGCAACAAATGTCATTTGAGTTAAGGGTGGCCTCATAACAACTAGTCTTACTGGTGATTTGGGGTGGGGGGAGGGTCAGCAAGCATGTAAATGCTAATTTCAGGGACCCAAGCATTCACTTCACTTCCTCTAGCTTCTTGGGAGTTGGAAATGTATATAACACAGCCCCATGTTTTTGGGTCAGGTCTTTGTCCACTTCTTTGTTCAGATCATGCTTCCTGCCTGTGTCACTTGGAGGCTAGGGGAGTGGGAGGACTGACCAGTGTCTCCTAAAGCACTCGGGGGTCTCCCATGGGGCCAGGTTTCCCCTGTGTGCTCAGTCACAGTGCTGTCACTCCATTTGTGCCATTGGCAATAGGACACAGCTGGAGACGAGCTGCAGTGAGAGCTGCCTGTGCCCCATGGCAAACGTCTGCTGGCGCCAGTCTGCCCTCGCTGGAAGCAGTCTGGGGAACTGGGTGTTAGGTGCAGGGAGCAGTCCTACCATTCAGGCAGAACTGGCTGAGAATGAGGGAGGAGCATGTGGATTTTACCTTCCCCACCCTAAGGCAGTCTTCCCATCATCAGGCCTTGAGTGGCATAGCCCCACCAGTGCCCCTCCTACCTTCTGGGTACTTGTACTTTTCGGTGACATCCATGCGAGAGTAGCTGCCCACCGCCTTCGTGCTGATGTATCTGCCAATGGTGTTTGTGTCTGAGGAATTCTGCTTCTGGGTGTTGCGGCGGGCATCGTAGATCCAGGTGATGCGGTCAGCATTAACCTCCGCAAAGATGAAGGGCATGTCGAAGTCCAGGTTCACATCGCCTTCTCGGATAGCCGCCACCGAGGCGGGGCCGCACTGGAACACCCCTAGTGGCCAGATGCAGAGGTTGGGTGACGCCAAAGCCAGGCCCATCTGCAACAGCCCATCCAGGACATGTGCTGCTGGAGACCATCCATAGCCACCCGTCTCCTGCCTCTTCCCTGCCAAGCTCCTGTAGCCCCAACAGTCTGCCCTCCTCGTTGGCACTCAACACAGACCATCATTATTTTCCGCAATGGCACCCAAGTCACCCACTGCCCTTGGTCATACTGTCTTGCGCTCAGGGTGGCCTCATTTCTTCATCTGCAAATTGTTCTTCCCAAATCATTGCACTCTATTCCTGGATGATTTACCTGAACACCCATCCCACAGGAGTGTCTTGCTCCTCTGAGCTCCCAACCCCTGACTGTCACCTCCCTTCTCTAGCACTGTGCATAGGTAGTGCTGATAGATAGATAAATGATAGATAGATAGATAGATAGATAGATAGATATAGAGAGATAGATAGATGGATAATTAGGTGGACAAATAGATAATATATAGGTGAATAGATGCATGAATATAAATTAGATATAGATATAGGTATAGATAATAGATGGATGAATATAAATTAGATATAGATATAGGTATAGATAATAGATAGATGAATAGATGGATGAATATAAATTAGATATAGATATAGGTATAGGTATAGGTATAGGTATAGGTATAGGTATAGGTATAGATATAGATATAGTTTCATTCATGAAATGCCCAGCTGGAAAAAAAGGTGCAGCAGGATAGAAAGAAGAGTATTATCCAATTTGCATTTATAAAACAAATGAACAGTCTAGAACAGTCACTGCCAACTGTTTTTGTTTTTTTAAACCATGACCTCTAGAAATAGATTTTACATCTTGCATATATATAAGCCTGAAACAGAAGTTTCACTGGACAGTGCTTACTCTTACGATGTCCAATGCATCTGGCTATTTTCTTTCATCCCCCCTCCCACCCTTTTCCATGCCATCTTATTTCATTTTTTAAATTGATGGTCACATTATTATTTTTTGTTAATATTCACCTGAAGATATTTTTCCATTAATTTTTAGAGAATGGAAAGGAGGGAGGAAGTTGAAGAGAGAGAAAGAGAGAGAGAGAGAGAAGAGAGAGAGAGAGACATTGATGTGAGAGAGACACATCGGTTGGTTGTCTCCTGCATGTGCCCTGACTGGGGCTGGGAATCAAACCTGCTGCAATCCAGGCACATGCTTTTGATCGGGAATTGAACCCAAGACCTTTCAGTGCTTGGGCCGATGCTCTAACCACTTAGCACACTGACCAGGGTCCACTAACTTGATTTTATAATCACTAATGGGTTGCAGTGAAAAGTTTGAAAAACAGGTCCAAAATGAGGCCACCCTGAGCACAAGACAGGTCCAAAACATATCTGGAGGGTTACTATCCTATCCCCAACCTCCCCGCCACCAATCCCCAAATCTGGTCACATTTGTTGTTTCTGATAGAGAAGCTGCATTGAGAGATTTAATATTCATTGCATGGTTTGAAAAAATTTTTAAGCATGTGCATATATTACTTGTATAATTAACGTTTTTATGTTTGAAAGAAATAACGAAAAATGAAGGTAATAGACAATCCTGTGCTAGGAGGAACAGGCTACTACAGGAAAATCACTGTTGGCAGAGGATGGCTTCTTTTCCTTGTTGCCTGGCACATGCCAGGGCCTCCGCAGCAGTGATGGCAGCCATATGGGCATAAAGTACTCAATTAAGTAGCAGCTGGAGCTAAGCAAAACTAGAAGGAAATGTACTTTGGAAATACATTGTTTTAATCTGTGACTTCCAGAGATGGAGAGGACTCAGGTGACTTTCCTATTCCACTGTCCACTACTATAAAGAACTGAGAGGCTGTGACTTAGAACCAAACCCAAGTCAGGGGCCATCAGGGGGCTGACAGGGGTTACCTTGACTCCTTTCCTGGGGTGTGGCATCCAGAACCTGCCATCCGTTGTATGAGGAGCCCAGGTCATTCCGCACAAACCAGGCTTCATTCCAGACGTGGAAATTCCTGCAGACAGAAACAGAGACTGAAGAGCTTGCCCAAGGCCACACAGTTGGTGAATGGCAAGACTGTCTATCTGATCTGACAGTGCAGGGCTCTGACACTGGTCAAATGAGTTTACTCCATGTCAGCTATTGTGCTAAACCTTGGTGAGCATTGTCTCACTCAAATTCTGAGAGAGAGAGAGAGAGAGAGAGAGAGAGAGAGAGAGAGAGAGAGAGAGAGAGAGAGAGAGAAACATCAATGTGGTAGAGAAACAGCAATTGGTTGCTTTTGGTCTACAGGATGATGCTCCAGCCAAATGAGCCACCTGGCCAGGGCTGAAATGGGTACTATTTCTATGCCCAACTCATAAAAGGGGAAACTGGGCTCAGCAGCCAACAACGAAAGAATCAGTGTGGACCCGGGTATGCTTAACTCCAAAATCGAGATCCTTGAGCATCATGTTCTACTGCCCTTATGAGGAGCAGGACAGAACCAGGTTAGAGCCAGTGAACCAGCTGGTAAACCCATACAGTTTACTCTGTGTGCCCTAGACTTACATTTTGTGTGGGCTGAAAATGAACAGGACTGCATTGAGAATGGTAGGAGCTACAAAGCCTTTGGGCTGAGATCTGGATTGAAGATTGTTATGTCTCTGTCACCAGTCCCCCTCCCTCACCAGGTACTGCCAATTAGCCAAAGTCTTATTCATTTTTTATTCTGCCCTCTTCTTTCCTCTCCAGTCTGTAGCAATGACATTAACATTGGCTTTGGCCATCTGAGGTTCAACTAGAAGAAAATTAAGTCTGACATAAATCCAACTTGAAAAAACAATTAAAAAAAATACTCACAAGGTGGGGAAGATCGTTTTAGGCAGAGACTCAACTTCAGAAGCCATAAAGGAAAAGACTGATACATTTGACTATTTCAAAATATTAATCTTGCATATACCAACCAAACAAACATACATACATACTGTGATTCTGTTTCAAACATAGAGGAACAAGTTCATAGCAGATAGTTCCATCTGCAGGTAACAATAAACCGGGGTGGCGGGGAGAAGACAACACTCTGGGAGTGAGCAACATTGGAAGTGAGTCAAAACCTGGAGGAAGGGGATAGCATGAATCGAGTTGCTCTTTTGATGACTTTGCCCTGGAATAGGCCACAGTTGGGATAAAATGCAGGGCAGTAAAAACTCCAACAGACAGAGGAGGTAAAAAACAGAGCCTGGGTCAAACAAGGACACTATGGGGATGTCTCAGAAAGTAAAGAATCAGAGAAAGACAAGCCCTAATTTTATATAAACTCTGCCCAAGCTTCTCGGTGACCTCTTAACCACGCATATATGAGGCCCACTACAGTCTAGCTAAGGACAAACATATACTGAGACTTGAGCTTCTGCTCACTACAGGTGAGACAGTTTACAGTTTGAGTCTACCCCAGGTTGACTGCTGGGACAAAATACAAAATATCATAATGCAAACATACCCAATATCTACAATAGAATTCCCAAATCACTCAACATATGAAACCAACAGAAGCCCTTGCTGGTTTGGCTCAGTGGATAGATCCTCTATCTGTGGACTGAAGGGTTTGATTCTGGTCAAGGGCACATGCCTGGGTTGTGTGGGCTGAAAATGGATAAGACTGCAGTGAGAGTGATGCGTCTGGCTAGGAGTTACAAAGCCTTGATAAATTCCCAGTAGAGGGGCCTGCAGGAGACAGCCAATCAATGATTCTTTTTCATCATTGATGTTTTTATCTCTCCCTCTCCCTTTCTATCTGAAATCAATAAAAATATATTTTAAAAACGAAAAACAAAAACAACAGGAAAACGTAATAACTTATCCTCAAGGGAAATGACAATCAACAGTGACTCATCTATACTAATAAAAGAGAAAGATGCCAACTGACTATACCTCCATGAGCCCACCAATCAATCAGGAGTGAGTATGCAAATTAACCCAACAAAATGGTGGGTTAATTTGCATATGCAGGCATGGAGCAAAGACTGAAGACTGAAGACCGAAGGCTCAAGGCTCTGCTGTGGCTGGAGCCAAGCCTGAAGGCTGAAAGCTTGGCTCCGCTGTGGCCTGGGTCCTGAGTGCCGAAGAAAAACCGGCACCAGGGGAAAGAAGGCCTATTGCATGAATCTTCATGCAACGAGCCTCTAGTTCTTAGTTGTTGCAATTATTGGACAAAGACTTTAAAGAAGCTATTATAACTGTGCACAATGAGATAAAGAAAAGTATGCTCATAACAGATTAAAAAAAAGGCATTCTTAGCAGAAAAATAGAAACTATGTATATTAAAAAATGAGCCTAATGGAAAATTTTAACTGGAAAAATGACCAATATCTGAAATTAAATAATTCTATGGATGGGCCTATTTGCAGGATAGAAATGACAGCAGGAAGAGTCAGTAAATCTGAAGATAGGTCAGTAGAAATTACTCAAACTAAAAAAGAATGAGAAAACTATGGGGGAAAAAAATCAACAAAGTGGGGAAAATACATGCAACATCTATGGTAAACAGAAATTTACTATAATTAATATTTTAAGTATCTACAAATCCATAAGAAAAATACACAAAGTAAAAAGTCAAGCATGCCAATAATGGCCAACATGAAGGCAATTTTCACTCAACATCTGAAAATAGTTTTAACCTCAGTACCATTAAAAGAAAATTAAAATGACAAAAGAGATACCATTACACTTGTTAGACTAACAAAAATGAAAGCATAGGATGCTGGGCATTGTTCTGTGATACTCATTCCAGGTGTGGGAGCACCAGCACTGCTATGCACCATGGGAGTTTAAACTGGTCTGACATTTGTGAAGGGCAAGTTGGCAATGAGGATCAAAAACCTTTAAGAATATGCAGATGCAATGAGCCAGTAATCCCACTTCCAATAATTTCTCTTATTAAAATTCTCATGAGTGTACCTAAATGCAAATGGAAGATGTTCACGGAAGCATTGTTTGTAATAGCAAAATTAATGGAGAAAAAGTTCATCAGTAAGGGAATGCTCAGATACTTTGTGGCACAGCCATGCAACCAAATATCACAGAGCTGCCCAGAAGAATGAGCAAAAGCAATCTAGCACATCCAGAAAAAGATGGCTAAAATATATCCTCAAGTAAGAGAAGCAAGTTACAAAATATGTAGGTGACAATGTGTAAGTTTATAAAAATATATACAAATACCATGAACATTTTGGGACTTAGAAAATTATACATTAAAAAATCAGTTTTAACCTTACTACCATTAATTCTATTATTTTAGATAACCATAGTTTAGATAATAGTTTGGTGTGTATATATTGTGCCTATGAACAGATATGGGTGCATATTAAACTAAGTTTTCCATTATCTATTTTTTGTAATGTTTTCAGTTTTTATTACTTCTATAATACTATAATTACAAAATAAATGAATATTTTAAAATGTGTATATTATATAAACACTAATAGCTAATATATTACATATCAACCTAGAAAGTTATATGTGTTCTAACTTTCCTATATGCTAACTCATTTAATCTTCACAACATCTTCTATGGTAGGAATTATTATCTCTGTTCCACAATTCTGAAAACCGAGGCACAGAGTAGTTAAGTGACTTGTTTAAGGTCTCCCAGCGAGTAAGGAGGGACAGTGGGATTCAAATCCAGGCAGAAGGGCTGCAATACCTTTGCTTTTAACTACCACACTATACTGCCTCTAAGTTTTTACTTATTCCTTTTTATTGAATTTATTGGAGTGACAGAGGTTAACAAAATGATACAGGTTTTAGGTGCACAAGTCCACAACCCATCATTTGTAAACTGTATTGTATGCTTCACCACCCCAAGACAAGTCTCTGTCCATCACAATTTATCCCCCTATAAACTCCTCTACCTCTCCCCCTTGCAAATACACACTATTGTCCGTGTCCATAAAATTTTCTCTCTTTTTTCCCCCATTTTTGCTCAATCCCTTCACTCCCAGCACCTCAACTCCCTTAAAATTTAAGTTATTAACATAGAAATTTCTAAAAAACGATAAAACAGACCATTCAATTTGATCCTACTTGGGTAATTAAAACTCAACACACATACTAGTACGTCTAATGTGTGTGAATCTAAATAGAATGAAATGTCTAAAGGACCTATCTCTAACATCATTAGTATTTTTTAAAAAAAATATATTTTATTGATTTTTTACAGAGCAGAAGGAAGAGGGATAGAAAGTCAGAAACATCCATGAGAGAGAGACATCGATCAGCTGCCTCTTTGCACGCCCCCTACTGGGGATGTGCCCATAGCCAAGGTACATGCCCTTGTCGGAATCGAACCTGGGACCCTTCAATCCGCAGCCCGACGCTCTATGCACTGAGCCAAACCGGTCTCGGCCATCATTAGTATTTTTCTTTGGGTAGTTATATTACTAATGACTCTTCTTTACTTATTTTTTTATTATTATCAGGGAAAAATGGTTTTCATCTTGGGTGCTGTGATAGGCTTCCCGGGGGGGCCAGAGGATGCGGTACACGAGGGCGCTCTGCCCTGCAAGCTGCCAGAGGAGTCAGAAGTGCTTCCTAAGCACTTATCAGGAGCAGCGTGGCCCTGTTGCACCTGTCAGGGACAGGAACTAAAGAGTCAGCTCCAAAACAAGGCAGCGAGGGAGAAGGCCATCAGAGGGGAGCCAACAGCTCAGTTCAGATGTCACTAACCAATGATATGGTGGGAGGAAGGAATACCCTTATTCACTACAGTAACGAAGCATAAGTTATTACCATCTTTTTGGGAGGCAACAGCCACAGATGTCAGAAGCCTGTAAAATGTTTATTTCCATTAATCCAGAACATACCATTTCTAGAAATCGTCCTATGAGACTAAAAACAGATATGCTCAAGGTTGACATATAAGAATGCTCACTATGGTGTTATATATAAGAGGAAACAAAAGGAAATAGGTAACATAGAGAATGGGAAATAGGTTAACAGTAGGGAAAGAGATATGGTTCAACCACTCAATGGAATATATTTAAATCTTATTTTTGAAGATTATTTAATGACAGAGAGAGCCTGCTGATAATGTTTAGTAAAAAACAAAAATGGTTTAAAACTTTGTGACATGGATGATTTCCATGAGTGGGAAAAAGGAGGATGTATGTGTCATATGCTCTGTCTTGTACCCATGCCGTGTAAAATGCGCAATCCCAATTCTATAAACAACAAATAGAGAAAATATTGGGTAGGAAGTGATCAAATATTAAAAGTATGTTAAAAATCAGACTACAGATGACATAGTCTGCAATTTCTATAATTGTGGGGGGGAAAAAAGCCTCCATAAAAATGATCTCTTGGAAGACCCACAAAATGTCTTTTTGATCAGTTGGAATTTACCCAGGAGAAAGCAGGAATGTGGGAAATGATGGACAAAAGAGGCAAGAGAGGGATGAAAAGCAGTAATAGCACCAAGTTTCATATTTGTTTACTTCCCGGCAGAGAACCCTAAGGGAAGGGTGGGCTGGTAAAAAAAAATAATAATAATGGTAAGTAGCTGTTTTAATACTTGTTTGCAAGGCGGGAATTTGATAAAGAGCAGATAATAAACAATTCCTGGTTCCTCCCTCATTCAGAAACCAGCACTTTACTCACATTTCTTTGGGATTCAAACATGGAAATTCTGGTTTCTCAGTGTGTACCACACTTCCAGCCTCTGTTCCTGTGTTGAGGTTTAGCAGTAGGAGCTCAGGAAAAGGACAGGCTGTAGGCACTTACTGAAAAATGCATTCTTGCCCTTCCTGTCTCCCTCCACCTGAGTCAGTTCTAATGAAATCTTTGAAGTTTATAAACCAGTGCCCTAGAGACAGCAACTCAGTTATGCTTATCTTTGATCTTATGGAGTTAGAAGACCCGGTTTAGAAAGTGACCCCAATCCCTTACCCTTTCCACGGGTAAGCTCCTATTTGTCCTTCCAAATGTAGTAAAGATTCTACTTCCTCCAAAGACTTTTCTTGCCATGCCTAGAGAGTGCCAACCATCCCTTGTGCTATCTCTGAATCTTGCACATTTGACTTCTTTTACTCCATAACTGCCTCTCTTCTCACGCAGCCATGAACTTCTCCAGTGTTGTTCTTGCGTCTCCCTGCTGTTGGTGTCCAGGCACTCAGTGCAGGGTCTGGCATACAGTACCCACTTATTATTCTTTCTGAATTGAATTACTCTGGGGCCTTGGTTTCCTTACCAGGAATCTGAGCAAGGTGCTGTAGGAACACCGGGGGCTGGTTAAATAGTAGTGGAGACTAATAGCCATGGAGAGATTGCACTGGGAGCCAAGGACTCTGCGGATGGGTGGGGTGCCAACAGCTTTTCTCCAGAACTGGCTGACTCCACCTCCCGGATGACAGGGCAGGGCAATCCCACGTGCCTTCCACCTCGTGTCTCTACGAAGTCTACAAGTAGAGTCAGGTCTGTGACTCCAGAAATTGAGGAATCAAGTAAGATACATTAAGAAAACAAGTTTGAAATGTCGAGATAAAGATAAGCTTGGCTAAACTGTTCCAGATCATTTGGTTACGGAGCAGGCCCCAGAAACCTTCTCCACAGGGGTCCAGAAGGGAGCCCGAAAAAAGCAGCATCCCAGACATAACTACATACAAAGCGTCCTTCCTCTTAAGACACGATCACTCCAGAACCTCTTAAGCCAAACTGTTGTTATGTGTGGAACGGCTTCGAAGAATGTAATTGAAAGAAAGATTTGGAAGAAATTGCTGGGTCCCCTAATCTAGCCCTTCATTTTACAGATGGGAGATGAAGGTGCGGAAGAGTTGAGGAACTGATGTGGAGTCATACATTTATTTAGAGTGCCTACATGTCTCCAGCTGTTTAGCCTTACTTCTCTCTGGGCCTTTGTTTTCTCATTTATGAAATGAGCAGGTCCCTCCCTAAGGCCCCTTTCAGCCCTAAAGTCCTTTGGCTCAAGAGAGTCCTGTTGAAAGAGCTTGGACACTAATTCACAGTTTGATTTTGGGCAAATCACTTCCCTTCACCGAGCCCCCGAGACAGGGTTTAGTCTTACAGAGAAGTGGCCTTTGCTGACTAAATGTGAACCGAAGAACCCCGCGTCTCCATCGGAATGGGTTGGATAGCGCCCACTCAGAAACCTGGTTGGTGTCCAGCCAATTCCTCGAAAAAAATCTCAACTAAGCGGTCAGATTTGTCAAACATTAGTCAGGAGTCATCATAAAAATATGCTCTGGCATCTCTCTGGTGCTAAAGAGTTTACAAAGTCACCTTGGTTTGAAGCCCAGCTTCACCATTTCCTAGTCCCCTGCCCTTAAGTAAGTGACCAATGTCTTGGTTTCCTCAACTATAAAATGGGGATGGCAGTGCCTACCTCCTCATTCCTGAAGAGTAAGGGTAAGCACTTAGAAAAGTCCCTGGCACACAACAGTTGCTCCACGAACTATTAGCTGTTGTTGCTATTATTCAGATGCTTAACCTCACTTGAGCTTCTAATACTTGAGGAAAATCTGGACAACTTCTAAAAAAGCTTCCAACATTTGAACAGAGAAGATTCAGATAAAAGGTTTTCTGTCTAAACCCAAACTGTCCTTGTAATAGTAGGTTAGTAATTTCATTCCAGGCAGAAAAGGGCGAGTGGTTTAACTCCCCCACCCTGGGTGGGAACCAAGTCAAGGGGAGGGGTAGCTCTCACACAAAAAGTGGTGTGAGCTGAAGTGGCAGAGAATCAAAAGGTTAAAGCTGGTAAGAAACTGAAGTGAACATTTAGTTTTAGGCCAAACCTTATAGCTCACTGATGAAGAAACTTGGGGTCAGAAAGATGAGCTGGCTTACGTAAGTCCTAGGATGGTGGTGGGATTGAAACTAGGGCCCAGCACTCCCTGTCCTCAGACTGTCCAGTGCTGTCTGGCTCCCCACCCACAGCCAGCAGGGAAAGGGGTGAGAGGAACGTCAGCACCCACTGCTTTCTGAGGAGGGTTCAGAAAAGGATGGTGGGTCTTGGGAAGGGGAGGGGTGATGACATTTCCAGCAAAAGTCAGAGCCTTGGGGCCTGACACTTTCCAATGAAGCCCCCCAAAATGACCATGGAAACACCCTGAATGTCTCCATGGGCCCATACTTGCTCCACCGTGATTCTATTTGTAATGAATTATGACCCTAATATGAACCAGTCACCAAGAGATCTGGGTTCTAATTCCAAGTTCAGCTCAGAAGCCCCACCTTCCTGCTCCTGGGAAGCCTTTTTTGACAACTCCCTCCCTGAGTCACTCACCTGGTGCTCCTCACACCATCCCAACTCCTTAATCAACCTCCGCTAATGGCCCTCCCATGCCCTGTTCCCTAACAGCACCAGAGATGCTTCCAGTCGAGGGCTTTCTGGTCTCTGCATCTTCTAGTGTGCAGTGTAGTCATGGAAGGGTTATGCCAAGATGGACCCCCTCCACCCCTCCTCAAATCAGTCATCTCCTTTAGTGAAGAATGGCATTGTCCTAACCACCAGAACAGGTCGCCATGGGATTTTGGACAAAAACAACAAAAGGAAAAAACCAGGGAGAAGAAAAGATACTAATTAAGAGAAGCTGGAAAGCAACATCTGGCCAAAAGTAGGCATGTCATTGGAGAGAAAGTTGTGTACTTTCAGATCATGAAAGAACATCCCAGAAGAAGCTGTTTCTGCCTCATGAACACACGTGACCCTGAGTGACGTGCATGAGCCTCGCTCCCCTTCAGCGGGAGCATTTGCTTGTATTACACACTTACAGTGTCAGCACAGGGTGGCTGTTTGTTCTAACAGCTTTCTCTATGAATTTTTATTCTCCTTTATTCCATTCATTATAGCAAGCATATTTCAGTAAAGTGGGACCTACTTATTCTGGGAATGATAAGTGTTAAAGGATATTTTATAGACTATCTCAAAGATGAACATCCGGAAATAAATGGCACTGCTATCAAGTTATCTTTCATACCTGTATGTGATCGTGTGTGTCCTTTGAAATGGATTACTGACACATGCGAGTACTTTATTTGTAGACACATAAATATCTAGTTGAATATGCAGATAAATTATTTTCAGTTGCCATCTAGTAATAATTTGGCATGTGTCATAAGCTTGACTAGCTGTGACAATATCTATTTTATGTATACATACTGCTGCATGAAGTTATAGATATATGTATGTAAGTTTTATATAACTTACTTTCAGTTTACATGTATTATACATGATATATGTGTACAGATAAATGTGCACATGGCCTATTTATAGATAGAAATATACATGCTCATATACATATAAAACTACTTATTTGCGGTTGGAATCCAGAATAAACTGATTTTTATTCTATTAAGCAAGGCACATAAAAAGTATATGTGGGTAAGAGAAAATGGATTGCTTTTTAAAAAGGAAGTCTATAAATTATATGAGTTGCCTGAAATGAGACAAATTTATATTTTTTTACTGGAAAATCAATAGCTTCAATGTTTATCTTCTAACTTATAGGGTCTTATAGACCCTATAAATTAGGGCAGTTTCTCAGAGCCCCTGAGTCACACCTGGTATCACATGGGGTATGAACTGGTGTCAGACTGTTCCTCCGGCTGTAAGACAGAGCAAACCATCAGAGTTTGCAGAACCCCGAGAAGAGCTGTTTTGGGTCTTGCTAGATGTGTAATCAGCACTTTGGGAATTCTATTCTAAACCAGGTGTTGACATGTTGCTTGCCTCCCAACTCCTGTTTGCAGCCAGGTCCCAGAGCTTGGGGAGAACAAGAAGATGCTCAGATTTGATGCTCAGCCAGGGTTAGACACTCACCAAACACTATCACTGCCTTTCTCCAGGGGGTTTCCCATGGGGTCGTAGTACACATCCACACTGAGGTTTCTGTCTGTGTCATGAGCTGAGTTGAAGTTGGTGATCACCCGGGCGGGAATCCCCAAACACCGCAGCACTACAAGTCAAGGGGCGGTGTGAGATGCGGGTGGCAGTGGGGCCGTCCTTGGAGCACCCCACTGTTGCCCACTGACCAGGCAAAGGCATGTCACATGCAGCGTACCTGTGTTGAGGGCCCCAGCAAAGACCCAGCACTGGCCGAACCGGACTGGTCTGAAGCCAGATTTCTTCCATTCCTTGAGAATCTCCACACTGCCGTTCCAGTTCCTGGGATCCCGGCCACCAGTGTAGCTGCCACTCCAGTTCCCAGCTATCACACCGTTGTCATCATTGCTATTGATCTGGGCAGGAGGAAAATCCTCAAATGAGTCAATGGAGAGTGACGTGCAGAGTTCAGGAGATAAGATGGGGAAGATGAGGAAGGAATCAGGGAGCCACTCAGTGGATTTCCTGTGTCTTCCTAGGTGATTTGGGGATGATAATTGTATAATATTCTCTTAGCAATTTTATGAGTTTAAAAGTGCTTTGCTTAACGGGCCATGTTTGTTTGCCCCTGGCCCATGTGTCAGTTATGAGCAGCCGGCTCACATGGAAGTGGGGGCTCCATGGTTCGTCAGTGGCAAAGCAGGGTCAGCAACCAGCCTGCAGAAGTTTCTTGCCTCCATACACGGCTATTGCTGATATCTGGCTTGGGGGTCCAAGGTTTGAAACTCTCTTTTGTTGTACTGGTCTTCTAAAAGATCACTTTAGAACTTTAGAAACTAACTTCTTCTTGGAAAGAATAAATACGCAATATTGTTTTTCATTCATTCACTCAGTTTAAGGCATGATTCTCGTACAATTAACACAACCACAATGCAGTGTGGAAAGAGCACTGGACTAAAGATTGAAAGACACGAGTTCCATTGTCTTTTAGAGACATATATTGAAACATTTATGAATGAAGTGATGTCATATCTGGGATTTATAAATTAATCTGTGGAGGAGGAGGTCAGAGATGAAACAAGACTGGTCAGAAGGTCATGAGTACGTAGGAGTTCATTTTACTTCTCTCTCTACTTTTATGAAAGTCTGAACTTTATATTATTAAATTTCCAAAATACAAAGGTAGAGAGAAAAAGAAAGAGAGACCTGGGTAACAAGCCCAGTCTTGGCACTGTCAGCTCGGTGATGATGGGTAAGTTAGCTCCCCATCTGGACTTTCGCTCTTCGCCCTCCAACACAGTGAAAATTAGACACAAACACGCTCTCAGGTGTCGCCCAGCAGCCAGTTTTCAGAGTTTATGACTCTCTCACCAGCATTTATTCAAACCGACAGCGAGGGCCAGGCGCTGGGTCTCTCAGTCTGCGGGTCCTGCTCCCTCTCTTTGTGGAGTCTGCTAGTGGCAAGGCCCAATAGGAACATAAGGCTGGGAGCAGAGGATCCTTGCCCAGGAGGGGCTGGCCCAGTTTCCCACGGCCCCTCCGTGCGGTGGGCGAGGTCTGCCTCCCTCCCAGGAGGGCCTGGGCAGTGATGCCAGGATCAAGCAAAATAGGCCTCCTCCAAGAGGAAAGGTTGGCCAGCCTGTTCCTATTTCCTGAGTCACAGAGCTCCAGCCACCAAAGTGGTAATCAGCAGGGTCATCTTTGGCTAACGCTGAGCATTTCAAAGCCCTGCACAGGTCATAATTAGCTCAGGCCAGCCCAACCAGGATATCTGGAGAGAGCAGCAGGGAGGTGTAGTGAAGAAATTGGCATTGATGTAAAGCGGTTTGTCCCCAGGGTGAGAGTGAGTCAGCGGCTGCTGGAGCTCTGGAGCCGGCTGGCCTCTCCCATCCTCTCCTGGACCAGGGCGACTTGGCTTCATGTCACCTGACTGCAGCTTTCCTTACCTTGGCTTTGGCTATTTGGTTTTTAAGGTTCAGTCCACATCCCACTTTCTCTCTGCATTTTTTAAAGGTTTTTATTTATTCATTCATTCATTGTAATTTCTTCATTGATTGAGGTATTACATATTTGTCCTCATCCCCCTATTATTTCCTCTGCATCTTTTCCCAGTCGCCCTGGTTTCCACCCATCTCCTCAGTGCCTCCACATCCCCCGGGGCCTCCTCACTCCTTTCCTGCAATCTCTGGGACTGCACCCTTTCAGGGAACCCTCTCTGATTACTCCCAGATATTTATCATTCAGCCAGAAAGTTGTTCAAATTTCTAACCACATAATTAGTTAGCTTGGATATGCTCCAACTCCAAAGCAGAGACTTGGGCCATGCCTAGTCCATTAAAAAAGAAGTTAAAGACATCTGTGGGGTAATTATTTAGTTTCAGAGGATTAAAGATCAAGAACTCTCTGACTTTTAGCTTTTTAATTTGTAACTCTTGAGCAGGTTAATCCCATAGTTAGACTCTTTTTGATGGAGACGTTCTCTACACACTGAGTGCAGAGTGAGAGATTCTCCCAGGATCCTGCATGTGCGTGCATGTGTGTGTGTGTGTGTGTGTGTGTGTGTGTGTAAGGGGGTCGGGGTGCAGGTCTCTCAAATGGCTAGATTAGGTGAATGGAAAAGCCCTGGGTGGGCAATTCGAGACCTCGTTCTGATCTGACTCACAAGCTGTGAGCACCTCACTCAGCTCCTGGGGCTTCAGTTCCCCATGCCAATGATGAGCAGGCTGGCCTTCCACCTCTCTCGTCTGACAAGCACCCGCTCGGTGCTGAGGAGGGGATAGATCAAAACCAAGGGGTGGCACACTCCAGGCTCACTCTGGAGCATTCCTCCTTTCCACACAGGCCCAGGGTGGAGCTAAGTCCCAGCTTGGCATCCTCCCAGCTCCTGACATACCCTAAGGGGGCAAGTCCTCTTGTCATCCGAGGAAGGCCTCCTGATTCCGTGGAAAGGGCTTTGGAGTCAGGCAGACCCGGCTACAGTTAGCTTCTGCCACTCCCTCACTGTCCTTTCCTCAGAAAAGCCTCACGCTCCACGTATGCAAAATGGGGATGGGAACAGCCCAACAGCATTTTGTCAGACACATGTGTAAGAGCGCATGTGCCTAACCCACAGCTGGGTTTGGTATGTGGTAACAACTAGTTATCACTCACCATTGCACTCAGCACCCGGCCGACATATTTGGGGTCACCTCTGCGGGCTGCATCAGTAGCAGGGTCTCGGCGGAAATTCAGACTTTTATCCAGGATCGAGAGGCAAATGTTCAGAATGTCTCCTTCAAACTGTTCGAAATGGAACCATATATTATGATGAAAGAAATGGCAAGTAGTGTTGGCTCATGAAGGGGCCAGAGGCTATGCTGGCGAGAACCATGGTAAGTGCCTGGGTCCTTTCACTCTGTGGTCTCCAGAACTGAGAGCTACCGAGGAACAACCACCTCCCCCAGCCTTCAATCCTGCAAACTTATCCAGAGCTCTCTTAATACAGGAGGGTGAGCAAACCTGGGAACTCTGTGCTTTCAGATGGGGGAGGGCGTTAGTAATGAAGGACTCTTGAAAGGTTAAATGCATACAGCAAGGAATTTTCATCCCATTCTCACAGGAATGGATGAACAGAAGCTATATTTTTGTTTCAAGTGTCTCTACTGGGTCTTATCCTCATTTGTGTATTGCAGCACCAATACCATGTCATTACATTGATTTAGTTACTAGTATATGTCTGTTTTGCCCACTAGATTGTGAACCTCTGAAAGACAAGAAATCTATCGTATTCATCTTCTGTATCCTTTCTGTGAAACCAGAGCCTGGCACATAGTAGATGCTCAGTAAATGTTTTCTGAATGAATGAATAGAAGGGCAGGCAAACAGATAGATTTGGGGACGTCTATCTATCTGTGGGGCCAGCTTCTGAGCTTCTTGCGTCCCTATGACCTTTTTTACCTGTCCGAAGTTCCAGCCAACCATGCTAATTCGATTTGTGTTTCCCACAAATATGGAGCCAGAATCTTCCAGAACGTACTCCCCTCTCTCAGCTTGGTTATTCATGAAGACACTATCCGCTATTTGACATAAAAATCAGATATCAGGGATTAGAATCCTACAGAGAACTGTAGAGAAGTCCTCCTCCCACTCCTGAATACTGGCCTGAGAGTTGGAGCAAGTCATATCTGCAGCCTTTCCCCAACCTCCACCAAGGAAGGGAGCCTTGGGCTATTATGCTTCCAACTGGTATTGTGGGAACTATGAGTTTGAAAGAGAAGCTGGGATAGCTGAGAGTCTGAAAATGAGACTCTAGGAATCAGACACTAGCTCCTTTAGGAAAAGAGCTATCTCTATGTTATAGAATTGTACTGTGGTCATTGTCTCTTATAATTACACTAGAGGCCCAGTACACGAAATTCATGCATCGATAGGGTCCCTAGGCCTGGCCATCGATCAGGACTGATCAGACTCCCCGCCTCCCCACATCCTCACCTCCTCCTTCCCTTGCTCCCTCAGCACCTCACTGCCACCACTGGTCACTCGCCAGTTTCTGCACTGCCCCCTGGTGGTCAGTGCACATCATAGCAAGCAATCAAATTCCCAGTCTCCTGGTCAAACTCCCTAGGGGACACTTTGCATATTAGCTTTTTATATATCTAGATCATGCTATGCAGTTTGTACAAGATAATGAGATTCCTGCAATACCCTCAAAGGAAATAGCAGGATGTCCATTTAATGGTGAATAATTTGAGGCTCAGAAAGATAGAGCGACTGTCCAGACTCACAAGCTGGATAAGTGGGAGAGCTGGGACTCAGACCTATGGCTTCTGACTTATAGTTTCTATGCTTTTTCCATATCGCACAAACTTTTCCTAATCAAACCTGAGTCCATGAAAACCATCCCACTCCTCTCCTTTCCATGGGCACTGCTTCTCTGATGGGTGATTAGGTGCTTACCTTGTGACCAGGGGTTAAAGAGCAGTATTAACATCCCAAGTTTCAGAGTAGAGTTGTTGCTCCGGGAGGAGATCTGAAGGTTTAGCGTGTACCATCCTATGGGCACATTGGCAGGACTGGAGATGGAGATGTTCAGAGTATTCTCCCTCTGGGACTGGAGCTGTGCATACCAGCTGCCACCACTCGTCCCATTGGAGAGTGAAAACACAGCCTTCGTTTTGGCTGATTCTGAGGGGGAGGGCCCTGTAAAAGAAGAAGGGATCGATGAAAACCAAGGAGTACTGACTGGACTGTGGGGCGAGATCAGGTTCCAACACAACCACAGGGGCCCTTTCAGGGGCTCATCCAGGGAAGCACCACATTATGGCGCTGGAAGCAACTAGAGAGACAGATCACATAGGCCAAATTCCTCTTGATTTGAAGACCAGGATTCTTGTGCTCAAAGACAGGCAGAAACTTTCCCAAGGTCACACAGAGGCAATGGAAGAGCTGGGCTAGAGCCCAGAGCCCAGTGACCCCAGTGTCACCATCATCACCTCTTGGATGCACAGTCCCACGGGCTACTCAGGTGTATGTGGGGGAGGGGAAGAGCAGTGAGCAGGTACCTGTGGAGGCTATGAACACCAGACTTTCTCCAGTCCTAAGATCTCTGTTGAAGGTCAGTGAGAAAATGAACGGTTGACCTCTTCGCAAGATGAGCTCCTGGCTGTTGTAATTGTCTGTGTGGTGTGCTTGCCGATTGGCAGTCATCTGCCAGTTGATATTCTGGAGTTTTAAATCTGTGAGACAGAAAAGAGAAGTCCTTAGGCCCTGAGAGGCAAGGAATAGTGGCATGGGAAAGGAATAAATTACCAAAGGGCTAGCTTTTATGCAGGACTAGTCAGGGAGGAGCCAAACTTCTAGGAAAAATCACATTAAAATACAAAGAACTTGACTGAACATAGTGAGAACTTCACAAACGGTTGGTTCCCCTCTGCCCTTCACGCAGCTGAACCTGACCCTCTGAATACACCATTTGCATCCTGCTGCCTCGTCAGCTGTCTCTCAGCCCTCAAGGAGCTGGCCAGGTGCTCCAAGTAGCTTTGCCCAACCAGCCAGGAGAGCTGTGTAACCAGAGCGCCCACATTCTGTCCATGGTTAGCACCATTCCTTGATGGATGGTGGGCTCACGTAGAATGGAGAGGAGGCTATTTTTCTCAACGCCACCACCCTGCTTTGGCTTGTTTGCTTTTCCCTTTGCATCTGCTAGACACCCAGTGCCTTTTCCCACTCCAACATGCAGCAAATGCTTATTTGTGTATTTTATGCTTTATACACGCCACACCTTGGTGTTGGCCTGGGCCTCTGATACTAGGGAGAATATCATGACTCTGGGCAGGATTTGTAGGCCTAGAGGTTGGACTTTCAGATACTCACGGGCAAGAGCAATGTAAAGGAGCAGGTCAAAGGCCCATGAGATCTCTGGGTGACACCCGAGTGCAAACACCTCAACATCCACTGCCCTTCCCTGCTTCCTCTCACTTGATTGTGGAGGTGGTGGAGCTAAACTGAGAAGAGTTTATGAGCGGTACCATGAGGTCTGAGGAGGTTAGCCTACATGAACCTTTAAAGAGTTTTACCCCTCTGAGTTATGTTTGAGACGGTTCATCATCCGTGCCTTTGCAAACCAAACTGATTTTTCTGTCTTTATGATGAGGTCACAGCTATGCGAGTGTGGAGGCACATCCTAGCACCAGACACTTCTCTTTACATATGTCTGTCTCTCTTCACCAGAATGCGCCTTCTTGATTTTTGTATTCTGAAGCCCAGCACATTGTTGACTACATTAGGACAACTCGGTAAACAAAGGAATGAAGAAGTTAAATGGACAAACAAACAAAAACTAATGTCATACAATGACCATCATGATTACAACTCAAGATTTAGTCCATAAGAAAAAGTGAATATGGGGCCTTTATTCAATAAATACAGAGAGAGTACCTATTATTCACAGGACACTGGGTTAGGCACAATGTTGGCAGTGTAAAAAGTATGAAAATAAGTTTTAACCCTCTAAGAGCTTCAGCTAGTGAGTAAGACACTGAATGATGGAACAGGGTAAATCCAACATCCCCAGTAAAAGGTGTCTAGGAGATGCAAATGGGAAAGATCACTTTCAGCCACAGGAATGAGAAAAAGCTTCATGAAGATGCTGGGCCTTGAAGGAAGAGGAAATTTTGTCAGATGCAATGGAGCAGCCTGTATCCCAGACAACAGGAATAGAGGCCAAGGCACAGGAGAACAGGTGTGTTATTTGGCTAGAGCAAAGGCTCTGACCACAAGAGAAAGGTGAGGCAAAGGTAGTGTGGCTCCAGGGCAGGTCTGGGGGCTCCCCTTCCAGCAGCTTTGGAGATGGGCAGAGGATTAATCATAGATACTCTTTCAAGTGACATCCAGCCCCTCTGGAGTGGTGAGCCAAACAAAACTACAGGAGAGGGGGGCGGTGCTCAGAAGGTGGTCTTGCTACCAGCTCATGGTACTAAAGATTCATTCACACATCTTCTCCTTCATTCATTCAACAAGTAATTATTGAAAGAATACATTAAGTTTTTGCACCAAATCAAAGAAACAAAAACATTCATACAATTGACAAGGATCAATTGAATTCAGGGAAGGACACACGGAAGAATGAAGGGACAGAGGGAAGGAGGGGAGATGATGAACGTTCCTGGATATAAATAATGAATGGAGACAGCCCAGATCTTAGGCACTCTCTGGCAACTCCTATATGTGTAGATACTAGTTCTTCCTAGGACAATGGTCCCACCTTTCGAAACGCCTGCCTCCTCCCCAGCCTTGCTAACGACCGGCTGTGCATCCCTGCAAGTTGACATTTGATAGAACTGTATCCCTTGTCTTATTTGAGAAAAAAGAAGAGCCCCGAGGACCACGTGGGTTCAGATAACATGAACCCTCTAGACTCTAGAGTCTAGAGCAAGCAGGTCAAACTCAAAGGCTAAGATGGGCCAAATAAATGAGGCATGCGGGGGGAGGATAAGGGGGAGGGGGAAAGGAAAACATGTACTACTATTAATTATAAGTTATACTGCAAAAAAAAATCAATAAAAATATATTTAAAAAGAAAAAAAGAAAAAAAATAAACTTTTACAATATCTTTAAAAAATAAAAATAAAAAAAATAAATGAGGCATGCGGCCTGTGGGCTGCGAGTTTGACCTGCTTGCTCTAGAGATTCTTCACCCCGCTCTTAAACGCAAAAGGATGTGTGTCTTCTTCCAGGTGAGGCTCACTATTCCCGACACCAGCTCTGAGAGCAGAAAGAATGTCCCCAGACAGCCTCTGTCAAACACAGGGGTAAGGAAAGAGGGGAGCAGGGATTCCACATCTATCGTGGCATCTGCCTCCCCTTCAACAGGCCCACATCCTTCTTTGCTCTGACCAGGGTTATGCACTATATGCTGCAGCTGAGCCAATAGCAGAGGCTTCGCCCTTTCCTCCCAGAGCCCAGTGACTCTTAGGAACGTTTATATGCAAGTATTTGTTAGAATACCTGTTCTCAATTCCTTTGAAAAAATTTCTTTTTCAAAATCGTTGGCAAATACCCTGAGCCTGCTTACCTCCCTCTTTGTCCATCCCGCCGCCTGGACTGTGGGAGGGATATGGACAGAGCTCTTGTGGTCATCCTGGACCGGGCATGCCCTGGGGACAGCAGGGTGGGGACGGCACCAGCCCGGGCCCCTGGGGCACGCGCAGCTGCCTTTTCTGCCCAGAACTGCCCACAGCCACACCTGTTATGTAGGAAAAAGGAAACTTCTATCTCGTTTTATTTCTCTAAGCCATTGCCATTTGGAGATTCACTGTCATTCACATATACCTGATGATGTAACACCCCAACTTGTTCTGGGTCCACCTTTGGCAGGGGTAACATGAGAAGCACAGAACAGAGTCCAGACTGTGAAAGGGAGTTACTAGTCTGCTGTCTCAATCCTTATCGGGTTGACTCTGTAATTGAATCCCCTACAGCAGACAGCTAAGTGGGGCTGGGCTGTGGGTGAGTGACTGGGGTTTTCACCTGCTCTTCCTGGAAGGACCACACCATAGAGTTGCTGGTAGATGGCCCGACATGACATAACTGATGCTCCACTGCCTGCGTCTCTGCCACCTGCCCAGACCTTATTCCCCGTGTCTCTTCTCTAGGGAAAGACATTTGTATCTTACATATTTCTAGAGTTGACTAGAGCTGACAAATACACTAAAAATCCAGCCTAGTATCTTTAGCATTTTTAGAGACCACATTAAGAAATACATTTTACACAGTGATTCTATACAGAGGTCCATACCTGACATAAAGTCTCACAGAACAGCACTAACTCCTACTGACATTTTTCTCTTCCACTTCATTTTAATTGCTGGTTATAAGCTCCTAAACTGATTTTACAACCTACTAATGGGTGACTCATGGCAGCTTGAAAAACAGTGATGTAATCCCATATTCCCATATTACAGGTAATAAAACTGAGACCCTGAAAGGGGAGACCATCTGCTGAGGTTACATGGGAGTTTAGAAGCAGAGCTTGGCTCAGAATCTGGGTCTTAGATCCTGGTAACTGAGGGTCTATGAATCATTCTCAATGCCCCCCGAACCCGTGGAACATCTCCAACTCCTGGCTGGCCCCACCACCAGCCCCAAGAACCAGGTGTTTTCCTCTCTGCTCCCACTTCCTTCTCTCTCAGGTCTGTGCCATTCCCTTTATCTTTCCCCCACATTCAGACCGTTGCAATCTCTGTGCAGCACAAGTGGTAGCATTGCTTGGTACCCAGTTGGAGAGAAGCTGGGGGGTTCAGGTAGTGGCTGAGTGAGGGGCCGGTAAGGCTCCCTGGGGTAGAGTGAAGGAGCCCTGGACTGTTTGTCTGGAAGGCTGAGGCCTTAGGCAAGGTCTCAGTGTTTCCGGAACATACTTTCTTCATCTGTAGAAGGAGAGAGTGAAGCCTGCACATCCTGTGGGGTTATTATTCAGATCCAACATGTACTCATCATCAGCACCTGGACCTCCAGAAGTTGGGGGTGCAAGTTCCCTGGGACCACACACATAACGACCAAAGCAAGGTTTGAGGTTTTTGGGGGCTGCTGTGCCAGGCACTGTGCTGAGCATTTTACTTGCATTGTGTCCAAAGACCCTATGAAATATTATTCCCATTTCACAGATGAGGGATTTGAAAGTCCAGTCAGGTGACATCACTTGCCAAATATGGCACACTCAGGCAGAGCCTGGACCCAAACCCAGACTGGAAGCCAGTTTTGTCTGCCCACATATGACTCCAAGCTGCCACTCTGCAGCCAACCGAGGTGGCTGGGGTAGCAATCATTTGGGATGCCAGAAAGGGCCACCCATAGTCCACTGACTGTCTCAACATAACATGGTCAGGGGGAGAGCAGAGGGAGGAAGAAGGACTCCTGGACAAGTTCCCCATCCTCGCTGCACCTGAGCAGCACCTGGGGCGTTTGGATGGGCCTGAGCCCCACCCGGGACCAGTTAAATGAGAATTTCTGGCTTAGGGACAGCACTGCTATTTTTATTTTGAACTCTCCTGATGTTTCTAATAAGCACCCAGGACAGAGAATGACTACCTTAGGTTGATATGTCATTTTACACTTTTCGAAGCTTTTTCACAATAATTATCTCACCTGAGCCACATAGCAATCTGGGAGGAGGTAGGATGTCTGTGTGTGGAGGGGGTGGTGGTGGTGGGAATCACTGCCTCTTTTTCACACAGGAGGAACATAAGGAGAATGTCGACTCTTTGTGAGCCCATCTCTCAGCCCCTACCCCAGACCTTGGGGCCTCGTTTCCTCCATCCTGAGCTATGGTGAAAATACTTCCCTCCCTTCAGCTCACACCCCAGGCCGGCATGCGGGCCCTGGGGAGGAGAGTGATGCCCCGCCTGTGAAGCCTGTCGCTGCAGAGTGGAGGCAGAATGGAGAAGTGATCTGAGATGAACAAAAACAGCTCACTGGGGACCTGGAAATGTGACGGGCTGGCCAGGGGGCAGGGGAGCTCTTAGTGGGAGAGGTCCCCCCTCGATTAGAAAATGGACTTCATCTCATAGGGTTTTTCTTTAGGCTTATGAAAAGTTCCCCCAAATTAATGAGTTGTATGGACAGCATGGGTGAGGTGAGCGCCACAATAATCCCATTTTAGAGATGAGGAAACAGAGACACTTCGGCTAAGTAATCTGTCCAAGATCACTCAGCTAGTGGGGAGCCGAGCTAAGAGTCAAGCCAGAGCTCATCCTTGGACGTATACTTGTAACCTTGGGCTCACCCAGTTTGTACTAATCCCAGTAACAGGTGGAGGCATGGGCAGCCCTCATTCCAGGTGGGTGCAGCTGCTGACAGGTCTGTGTCCGCTGATCTGGGAGCAGCTGCTGCTGCCCCAGAGGAGAGAAAGCAGGTGGGACTGGGGTGGGGTCGGGGGAGGAAAGGCAGCGTGTCCTATCACAAACGCCGAGCACCTGAAACCATGAGCCTCCGAGCCCAGGAGCTCTCCGCTTTCAGAGCGACCACAGATCTTGCTGGGGTCCAGGCCGCTGAACCAAGAAGCTGTAGCCCAGTGTGAGGAGAACCGGGGCCCTCCTAGATTCCAGGCAGGAGGAGGCAGGACCCCGAGAGAAAGAGCTGCTGTGTCCCAACTCCCAGGAAAGACGTTTTGTGGCAGACCTACGGCCTAGAATGGGGCGGGTCCCCGCAGATTGAGTAACAAGGCCCGAGAAGGCTAAGTCTTTGCAGCCAGGCCAGCACTCTGCCCAGGAAAATAGTAGGCAGAGAGCTGCCTGCCCAAGCGGCCAGTATTAGTCCAGCAGGGAGGTCCTGGCCTCCCGCAGGCAGGGTCTGAGGTTCATGTTTGAACCCAGAGAACTCTGCCTCCGACCCTGGGACTCCGAGTGGATGAGGGATGCAGAGCGAGGCCTCCACTCCACAGTGAACCCAGAGTCTGTGCATTCCCGTCCACCCTGGAGTGCGGACTCAGTGGCCAGCAGACAGAGGGTGCCACATTGCAGGGCTGGGGAAAGGGTGCTGGCTGCCCTCACAGTTAAAAACCTACATGTACCTTTGCTCACAGGGATTCCTAGCTGAGGAGCTGACCCTGAACAACTCAGGTGTGAACTGTGCAGATCTATTAAGAAAATCTGCGTATCAGTGGACCTTGTTCAGACGCATGGTGTTCAAGTTCAACTGAACTCCGTGCAGAACACTGCCAGGCCCTCCTGCATCCCCACTGCCACACCCACAGCCCAGCTTCCCTCTCCACCAGGAGGCATAGTCACTGAACCCCCACTGATTCCAGCAAGAAGCTGGACACAGTTCTCTCCAACCTACACACATTGACCCTCCCTGGGTCACACTTGCTGACCCACCCACCTCCCGACCCCACTGCCCAGAACACTGCTCACGCCACAAACTACTCCTGACCAAGCACGCTGGGCAGAGACCCAGCTCCTTTAGCTCTGCCTTCCACTGTGCCCACTGGGTGTGCAATGAATACACTCATTCATTCCAGAGACACTGTTTGAGCACTTGCTGGCTGAGTGACTAAGAGCTGAGCTAGGAGCTGCACGTTGGCAAATGGAAGAAAATAAAGATTCTCCGGTCTGTTCCCCCGCTTCTTAAAAACTTATTTTCTCCCAACCAGCCATTGTCTGTGTTGGGTTGTGACCTCAGAAGGTCTCTGGTTGGTTTAGATGTTGAGCTCTAAGAGGCTAAGACCTCCTGACTCACAGGCACTGGCACACAAGCAGGGCTCAAGGTAGGCAGCGCAGCAGCAGGCACGGGGGGGCGGGGCGAGGGGGTGATCCACCTATCCATGGCCCACGTCCTGCACAAGCCCCAGGGGGTGAGCACTGCTCTCTGTCTCTGGCTTCTTCTCAAGGTGAGCATCTGAAGGGAACCAGAAAGTCCATCTATTTAAGCCCCTTCATCTTACCGCCGGAGCCCGAGGCGGCGCTGGCCGGGAAGGCAGAGACTGCCGGTGGAGCTCAAATGAGGAACCAGGAGCAGCGTTGCTTTGCTGTGTCCTGGATGAACTCAGCTCCTCGAACAGGACACAGTGGCAAGGATGCTGCTGGGACCGATTCTGGGCTCCGCTACCCACTTTCTGGTAAGGCTCTAGCCCAGTGGTGGGCAAACTCATTAGTCAACAGAGCCAAATTTCAACGATTGAAATTTCTTTAGAGAGCCAAATTTTTTTTTAACTTAAACTTCTAAAACCACTTCTTCAAAATAGACTCGCCCAGACCGTGGTATTTTGTGGAAGAGCCACACTCAAGAGACCAAAGAGCCCCATGTGATTCAAAAGTCGCCGTTTGCCAACCACGCCTCTAGACCTTCCTGGAATGTCTCCTCCCACCATGGGGAGGGAGATGGCTTAGGTGACAGCTGACATCTCTTTCTGTTAAAGTCTACAGGATCCAAAGCTCCTCTCCCTAGCAACCTAGCGTGTTGCCGCATGTTCACTGGAGGATATGTGTGTGAGGGGGAGGAGGGAAGAGGGGGGAACTGTCCATTTTGCTGCCCTGTCCTAATCTTGGTGATTCCCGAAGGAGACTGCATTCACCTTCTGTACTATGCTCAGTGATTTCTTTGGCAAACCTTCCTGAGACCCTAACTGCCATTCACGATGTTTTACAGGTTTGGTTCATGCCTTTTTTTTGTAGGGGGTTGGCGATGCACTAGGTCCAGGACGGCAATAGTTAGCATGCCGCCCAGCAGGGGGCTAATAAGAGCCCGAATCCTCTGTGGTGACTGCAGAGCTAAACGACCTGTGCTCCTTGCTGTCCTTACCCACCCGCCTTCCCTGGCGCTGCTCATAGGGTGTTTGGCACACCTGCCTCTTCTGCTACTGGGAGGTTTCAGCTCATCAACTTGTGTTCAAAGAGGCTGCCGCTGCTTCTGAATGTGTAGTTTACTTAGAAGCATTCCCGTGCTGCTGATGGCTTCTTTTAAATCAATTTACAGGCTGTCACACTCTCACTTCCTTGTAGCTCTGAGATGTGCTTTTCTTTACCTCTGTTACTGACAGCTGGTAAAAGTGCATTGAGAAACACGGGACACGGGTACCAGCTGCCTTGACACAGCAAAGCTTCTCCATCTGCCTAAAGGATGTTGAATACCTGTCCATTACTCAGGACTACATCCCACATATGTTCTACCCCTGGAACCACTCTAGAGGGACTAGGCAGCCACTGAGAAAGAACAGAATCCTAACATACAAAGATTCAGCTTCCGGAGCCCCCAGGGCAGCTGTCCCTGGCTGGACACTGGCCTCTCCATTGGCCCAGGAAGAGCCGGGCTTCCCCTTAGGACCAGGTAGAGAAGATGTCATGCACTCACCAGCCATGCTTCACCTTCTGCTGCCTCTTCCTCTTCTTGGCGTTTCACTGGGAATGGCAGGGAGAAGTAGGGAGATGTGCTGCCTGCCCAGGATCGCCTCACCATTTATAGAAGCCTCTCCTACACACCCCAATTAGAATTGTAATGAGGTGGGCGAGGCACCAGGTCATTCCTGTAGTGCCTGTAAGCGTTTCCCTTACGACATCCCCGGCATCCTCGTCACCCAATGGCAGGGCAGCCTGCTTATGCCAGACCAACCTGGGGAGCAGAGGGGAGATAAGAAAGAAGGCTCACTTTTGTGAGTTTTTCCCAAAGGTGACCACCTCTCTGGATTGTAGAGTATGGGAAATTTTGTCGTGGTTTTCTTTCAGTATCTTGCCCAGAGCTGGAGCTGAGAAGTCTCTAAGAAATGTCTCTGTAATACCCAGAAGCAGGACACGGCTCAGTCTTTTCTCACTCGCCACACATATGGGTCGTTTCCACTGTACAAGGACGTGAGACGCGCAGCACAGCTCGCCTGCTCAGGGTAGCCAGAAGCAGCATTGGGGCTGGAGTTAGAAACACTCCATGGCAATGTTGGAGGCCAGCACTGAACCTTGAAGCCTCGGAAGCCTAGTCTGTGATGGGGGTAATCGCACCCACTCTTCTTAATCACTAAGTAGAGGGGAAAAGCAAATGAGGTGATACAAGTCAAAAGGGCATAGATATTGTCATGGCTGGGTATCTCAGGAGGGTGGAGCATCGTCCCATACACCAAAAAGTGGTCCGATTCCCAGTCAGAGCACATACCTAAGGTGTGAGTTCCATCCCTGGTCAGGGTCATAGGGAAGGCAAGCAATCGATGTTTCTCCCTCACATCAATGTTTCTCTCTGTCTCTATCTCTCATTCTCTCACCTTCCCCTCTCTAAAATAAAATTTAAAAATACACACAACAGCATATCCTCAGGTGAGGATTAAAAAGAAAAGTGCATAGATGTGACCCATAATGGGTTAAACCCAGACACCATCTAGATTCAAATGTCAGTTTGATTCCAGATTAGAGGGAAAATGTGTTGTTGTGTTTTTTTAACTTTATTAGTAACCTGAAAGGGGGGAAAACTTTATTAGTATTTTTAAAAATATATTTTATTGATTTCAGAGAGGAAGAGAGAGATAGAAACATCCTTGATGAGAGAGAATCATTGATCAGCTGCCTCCTACATACCCCCTACAGGGGATTAAGCCCACAACCTGGGCATGTGCCCTTGACTGGAATCGAAGTTTGGGACCCTTCAGTCTGCAGGCTGATGCTCTACCCACTGAGCAAAATTAGATAGGGCACCAACTTTATTTTTGTTGTTGATACTGTAGTAGATGTACCCATATTCCTCTCTTTTGCCCATCTCCACCTAGCCCTGCCCATCTTCCTCTGGCCATCACCACACTGTTGTCTGTCTTCATGAGTTATGTGTATATGGTTTTTGGCTAATGCATTTACCTTCTTACATCCATTCCATTTCCCCCACCCATCTGACAGCTATCAGTCTGTTCCATGTATCCGTGCCTGTTTCTATTTTGTTCATCAGTTTATTTTGTTCATTAGATTCTATGTATAAGTAAGGTCATATGATATTGTCTTTCTCTGACTGGCTTATTTCATGTAGCATAATACTCTCCAGGTCCATCCATTTTGTCGCAAAAGGTAAGATTTCCTTTTTTATGGCTGTGAGGTAGTATTCCATTGTGTAAATGTACCATAGCTCTTCTATCGACTTATCTACTGATGGGCACTTCGGCTGTTTCCAGATCTTTTTTTTTAAAATAAATCTTTATTGTTCAGATTATTACAGGTGTTCCTCTCCCACCCATAGTTCCCCTCCCCCCAATCCCCCTCCCCACCCCATGCCCTTACCCCCCACCACTATCTTCATCCATAGATGTAAAATTTTTGTCCAGTCTCTTTCCACACCCCTCACACCCTCTTCCCCCTGAGAATTGTCAGTCTTCTCTCTTTCTATGTCCCTGATTCTATTATATTCATCAGTCCATTCTGTTCATCAGATTTTTCATTCACTTGATTTTTAGATTCACTTGTTGGTAGGTATGTATTTGTTGTCATTTTGTTGTTCATAGTTTTTATCTTTTTCTTCTTCTTCCTCTTCTTAAAGAATACCCTTCAGCTTTTCATATAATCCTGGTTTGGTGGTGATGAACTCCTTTAGCTTTTTTTGTCTGTGAAGCTCTCTATCTGACCTTCAATTATGATTGATAGCCTTGCTGGGTAGAGTAATCTTGGTTGTAGGTTCTTGTTGTTCATCACTTTGAGTATTTCTTGCCACTCCCATCTGGCCTGCATAGTTTCTGTTGAGAAATTAGCTGACAGTTGTATGGGTACTCCCTGTAGGTAATCAAATGTTTTTCTCTTGCTGCTTTCAAGATTCTCTCTTTGTTTTTTGCTCTTGGCATTTTAATTATGATGTGTTTTGGTGTGGTCCTCTTTCGATTCCTCTTGTTTGGGGTTCTCTGTGCTTCTTGGACTAGTAAGTCTATTTCTTTCACCAGGTAGGGAAAGTTTTCTGTCATTATTACTTCTAATAGGTTTTCAATATTTTGCTCTCTCTCTTCTTCTGGCACCTCAATAATTTGATTGTTGGTACTCTTAAAGTTGTCCCAGAAGCTCCTTAGACTATCTTCATATTTTTGGATTCTTTTTTCTTTTTGTTTTTCTGATTGGGTGTTTTTTATCTCCTCATATTTCACATCTTTGGTTTGATTCTTGGAGTCCTTTCACCTACCATTGAATTTCTGTATATTCTTTATTTTAGACACTGTATGATTAATTTCTGACTGGTCCTTTTTCATTTTCCTGGCATTCTCATTAAGGTCCTTGAAGGTCTCACTAAGCTCCTTGGAGGTCTCATCAAGTTTCTTGGCAGTTTTTAGAAGATTCTTTAAAAAAATCTTTATTGTTCAGTTTATTAATTACATTGCTTCTCTCTTTTTCCCCCCCCCCATAGCTTCCCTCCACCCTGTACCCATCCCACCCTCCGCCCTCACCTCCCCCGCACTGTCCTCTCCCATAGTTGCATGATTTTTGTCCAGTCTCTTGCTGCACCTCCCACATCCCTTTTCCCCCCAAGAATTATCAGTCCATTCCCTCTCTATGTCCATGATTCTGTTATATTCACCAGTTTATCCTGTTCATCAGATTATTAATTCACTTGATTTTTATATTCATTTGTTGATAGATGTGCATTTGTTGTTCATAATTTATATTTTTTACCTTTTTCTTCTTCCTCTTCTTAAAGAATATCTTTCAGCATTTCATATAATATTGGTTTGGTGGTGATGAACTCCTTTAGCTTTTTCTTATCTTCGAAGCACTTTATCTGACCTTGAATTCTGCCTGATAGCTTTGCTGGATAGAGTAATCTTGGTTGTAGATTCTTGCTATTCATCACTTTGAATATTTCTTGCCACTCCCATCTGGCCTGCATAGTTTCTGTTGAGAAATCCGATGACAATCATATGGGTACTCCCTTACAGGTAACTAACTGTTTTTCTCTTGCTGCTTTTAATATTCTCTCTTTATCTTTTGCTCTTGGCATTTTAATTATGATGTGTCTTGGTGTGGTCCTCTTTAGATTCCTATATTTTGGGGTTCTGTGCACTTCTTGGGCTTTTAAGTCAATTTCTTTCACCAGGTGGGAGAAGTTTTCAGTCACTATTTCTTCAAGTAGGTTTTCATTATCTTGCTCTCTCTCTTTTTCTGGCACCCCTATAATTCGGATGTTGGTATGCTTGAGGTTGTCCCAGAGGCCCCTTGCATTATCTTCAATTATTTGGATTATTTTGGCTTCTTGCTTTTCCAGCTGAGTGGATTTTGCTTCTTTGTATTTCAAATCTTTGACTTGGTTCTTGAGGTCCTCTGAATTGCTTTTAGGACTTTGTGTAATATTTTTTTATTTCAGTCAGTGTATGCTTAATTTCTAGTTGGTCCTTTTTCATATCCTCATAGGTCTTGTTCCTTTCCTCATAGTTCTCATTAAGTTCACCGGCCTTTTCTAGGAGCCTCTTGAAAGACCTCATAACCGTGGTTTTGAACTCTATATCCAGTTGTTTTTTTCCCCTCCATTTATTTCACACCTGATTTCTTTCCGTTTCTCTGCATTGTGGCTGCTTTCCTGAGTTGGTCGTTTAGCTTTGTGTAGTAGAGTCCTCTAAGGGACAGTGGCTCAGCCTCCCCAGTTACCTGAGGTGGACACTCTTACTGCAATCCTTTATGGGTTGTATAGTATTGTTGAAGGTAAGCCCAGCTTATTGTTGTTAGCACTAGGAGGGTTGGACCTCCAGGCCAATTGTCTGTGAAGGTAAGCTGTGTTCAGGTTGGATGAGCGGAGTCTCCGGGCTGAGCAGGCAGCGTCAGCTCTGGCCTATGTGGCACGTGGGTCTCTGTGCCGGGAAGTAATGGCTGCACACACCTCTGAGAAAAAGCCGCCACAGGTCTCCACCTATTGCCAGACAACTCTGCCTCTCCCTAAATGGGTCTGCATACCCAAAGTCTCGCCCAGGGTTGTAAAACAAAGCAGTCTGGTGGTCTCCTGAACGAGGGAGCAAGTCACGAGTCCTCTCTGCGTGGTCGCGCACTTCTGTCCCAAAGTTCACGCGCAAACTGCTGTTCCAAGTTTACGTGCACTCTCCTCAAACTCGCAGACCTCTACCTCGCCCAGGTTTTAGTGTGCCTTCCCTGGACCCTGGACCTCGCCTGGAACTGGAGAATCAGTGCAGTGGGATGCCTCCGCCCTCCCTGTTGGAGAAAACCAGGTGGGTTTGCTGCTACCCGCCCTTTACCGCTTGCGCGCGCACGGCTCTGAAACTTTCTTCGCGAGTATCTTCAAGGCTGTGCTCTGCCGCTCCTCTGAGTCACAGTGTCCTATCTTTACTTTTATTTGTGGAATTTTCACTCAGCCAACTTACCAGTGATTCTGGATGATGTTTGTTTTGTTGTTAAGTTGTAGTTTTGGAATTGTTGTGTGGGGCAGCAAAATAGGTGTTTACCTATGCCGCCATCTTGGTTCCTCGAAGATTCTTGAGTAACCTTATAAACGTGGTCCTGAACTCTATGTCCAGTAGTCTGCTTTCCTCCATTTCTTTCATTCATGACATGTTTCTTTGTCTCATTTTTCTGCGTCCCTCTGTTGATGGAGTGGAAGAATTACTGTACTAGAGACACCCCTATGGGGCAGGACTTGCTTCAGTGGGGCTTTGGTGCTCACTGAGTCTGCTTCTAGAATGTGTCACTTGTGGATGTGAGTAGTTGAATTCTGGTGTCATCTCACACTGACCTCTAGATACACTAGCTTCTGGATCTCCAATGGGGTGCAGGTCAGCTACTGTCTGAGGTAACCCAGCGGGAGCTACAGCAAGGTCTGCAGATTTTTCCTGGTCTGACCAGAGCTGCAGTTTAGATTAAGCTGCAATAGTGCAAGCTATTTATGTGCAAATGTCACTGTGCACAGCTTGGGCGGGTTTGCAGATTGTGTGGGGTCTCAGGGAGTCACTAAGCTAGGGTGTGGCAAACAGTGATGGCTGCCACTCAGCCATTTCTGTGTCTCAGCATTTCTAAGTCCCTGCATCCCGTGCCCCCTCACAGTGAACAATGATTGCTGCGGGCACCTCTGCAAGGGAGCCACCCTCACTTTCCGACCCAATGGCAGACTGGCCAACTTCTCCCCATAGGAGTCTGGGTCACCAGCATCTCCCCAGAAACTGGAGTTCAGAGTAATCAGGAGCTTGTTTCCCTTCGGATTGACAAAAGCAGTGCCCTGTTGCCTGCTGCCAGCCCAGTTAGCATGCCTCCTTACCTCAGCTTTTCAGTGCTTGTGCATATCTCAATGCTCTTTTCTCTTTCCTTCTAGTTGCAGAACTTCCACTTGGCCAGCTTTCCTGTGGTTATGGGTGATAGACGTTTTGTCTTTTAGTTGTAGTTTTGAAATTGTTGTGCGAGGCAGCAATTTAGGTGTTTACCTATGCTGCCATCTTTGCTTCTCCCACATCTTCTTAATGAGGCAGCAGGGACAGCCATTGATCTGGTAGTAGTGCCATGGGTTTCAACACATGTTCTCTGTAAAACTGGAAGGTAAGTCACTGACCTGCTCTGGGCCCAGGTTCTGCATTGGTGGAAAAAAAAGAGGGAGAAGAGGGATCTGTTTTCTTTATATTTTTTGTTTGCTTGTGTGTTCTTTTAAGGGAATATATTTTTCAAAAGATCCTATTGTGAATATTTACCAGTAACAACACTTTCTGTGATAGACAAGGGAGTTTAAAAAACTGATAATGCTTTGAGGATTCATGACAGAGCAAAAATTTCTCATGCCTTCCCCCAGAGTTGGAGTGAAAATGAAGACCCAGATCCATCATGACAAGATAAGATCTTTAGAAAAATGTGGGAGTCCTGGATCTTAAGAAAGTTGAGGCTGAACAGACAGGTGGTTTGGAGAAAGAGGAACCTATGTCTCCTCTCTCCACACAGCATTGTATACACTGTAGGCCCTCTGTTCCCATCTGCATCTGTTTATGATCTGTTTCTGTCTGCCCCCATCCCTAGACTGACCTCTTTGAAGGCACTGGCTGAATATTACTCACATCTCAGAACCTCACATGGGCTGGCCACACGGCAAGAGCACACATATTTTTGAACAAGTGAATTAATCACTCATAAAGATGAAAATACTTACCATCAATTTAGTGCTCACTGGAGGCAGGCACTGGCTAAACACTTCACATGTATGACCCTTTTCTGTCTCCATATCAATCCTATGGCACAGGTACTATTATTACTGATATTTTTTCAGGTGGAAGAAATGGGTTAGCATGAACCTGTGCAACCAGGAGGCTCTCATCCACACGTGAGCCACTCCAGAGCCTGTTCACTTAACCTGGAGGTCTGCTACCTAAGAGAGGTGTGGCCACAGCCATTCCCAGGCTTCTGGTGGCTTTCCCAGAGAGGTAGCTCTGCACCTGGGCCTGGCAGAATGACCGCTGTTGGCTCTGACCAGTGACCTGCAAGAGAGCGAGGGTAGAGAGGTATGTGGCAAGAAGTGCTGGACCCCAAAGAGAAGGCTCAAGTGTGGGTCTTGGTGCCTGCCATACCATGAGCTGAGATGTGGACAAGGCCTTCCTATGGCCAGTCAGTCCTGCCAGAACCCCAAGACCTATGGGGATCAAATGTGATGAATGGATATGAAAGTGCCCCGCACACTCTCAAGTGCGTTATAAAGAAACGGGGGTTTGCTTATTATTATTACTGTTGTCATTTTTGGCCTGGGAGCCAAGAAGAATTGGACCCAGGACATTCCTTCAATGACTTGGCAAAGACACCTGCGGAGGTGACAGAGAGGCAGAGCTGTCCTTCGAGAAGACCCCTGAGATTATACAGACATAGGTTTCCAATGTTGGTTCTGCCAGTCACTGCAACTTGCAGGGTCTCTGCTTCCTCATCTGTAACTCGGAGGAAGAATTACTGTGGGACTAAAGGAGATGCTGACTATAAAATGCTTAGCACAGAGGCTGGCACTGCCGAGAGTCACGTTAGTGTTGGCATTATTAGTATTGCTGTTAGCCCTCAGGAACTCCACAGTCCTGAGCATTGCAGATTTTGCAATGGAACCCACAAGTGTGGGCAGTGGTGCCTGACTACTGACATGTGGTCTTCCTTAGGAAGGTGTGTAGGTAGCCTTGACTCCAGGGGATGTGGTAGAAAGATGCCCACTTGGATTCAGGAGACACCAGCTAAAAGCTGGGCTCTGTGACTTGCCCACTGTGACCTTGGCAGAATCCTTTTATATCTAAAGTCTCAGTTTCCTCATCAGCCTACCCACACCCTCCCAGGGCTGGAGTCAGGCTCAAAACCATGAAATCACGGCTGTGATACTCCTCTGTAGACAGTGGGGTGTTGCGACAACCTCAGGGGCCCAGCTTCCAGTCTCTCTCCCCTGCTGCTCCACCCGCACCCCTGGAGCCTGCTAACTGCAGTGGGGCCCTGCCCTGGCTGCCCGCCCAGCGCATCGTCTTCATGTTAGCAGCCGGGGGATTGCGCCAGGGCCGCAGCTGCGCACAGCCGCAGCCCCAAGCGACAGCAGGGCCATAATTTACACAGGATGTCATAATTTCAGCTAAATGATTTTCAATTCATAGGTGGAGTCACAGCTCCGAGCAGGGTGAAATTCCTGCTTGGCCACACACCTGCACCTCGAACCCCAGGTAAGATGGAGCATGCAAGTATGTATGGGCTTTTTGAAAAAGAAGACGCTAATTGATCTTTGCCTTTTTATCTCCTTCTAATTAAAGGATTTAGGGTTGCTAAAGATTTTGCAACACCTGGAGAAGCACAAAATCTCATGAGAAGTTACTGACCCCGCCTTTCTCGGAGGACAGGAATCCCCTTTCCTGACACATTTCTCTTGAAAATTCCAGGGGCAGGGAACTTACACCTGTCAAAGCAGCCTAGACTTGCCCTAGACCCGTGGTCGGCAAACTGCGGCTCATGAGCCACATGCGGCTCTTTGGCCCCTTGACTATGGCTCTTCCACAAAATACCACGGCCTGGGCGAGTCTATTTTGAAGAAATAGCGTTAGAAGAAGTTTAAGTTTAAAAAATTTGGCTCTCAAAAGAAATTTCAATCGTTGTACTGTTGATATTTGGCTCTGTTGACTAATGAGTTTGCTGACCACTGTCCTAGACAGTTTGGGCTGAAATATTCATTTCTGGGGTGATTCTCTTTAAGGTACATCTTCCCTAATTTCGTAGGAGCTCTGTGAGGGCAGGAACTTGTCCTGGCCCATCACTGTTCCATCCCAGTGGAACTGAGAATTTGTCTCTTAGAGCTTCTACCCATGGGCCCTCACTGCTCCCCCACCAGTCCTTCATAGAGCCCACATGAAACAAGGCTGTTTCTTCCTCTCCCTAACAATGACCATGTCCTTCCCCAAGCCTGGCAAACACGCCAAGAAGTCTTCTCTTTTCTAGGCTAAGCATTAGTTTCTTTAGCCTTTCCTGATGAGTCATGACTTGGAGGCCTCTCCTCCTCTGGTACCTTCAATGGCTCCCCAAGACCAATTACAGCTTCAGTTCCTTAGTCTGGCATTTAAGGTCCTCCAGTGTATGCTCAACCTTAGCTCCATTATTTTCTACTACTCTTCCATGAACTCTGCAGTAAAATATGTCTAATCATTTCCCCTGGAACCCAATCTGATTGTTTCTGCCTCTATCCTGACTTATAAAATGCCCTGCCTGGAATATTTCCCTATTTCAACTGTATCCAGGTCTCGTCATTACTAAGGTTGAAAGCAAGTCACACCCCTCCACCCGATCATTTCAGTGAATTGTGGAAAGAGAGTTTGCAATGAACCAAGCAGACCCAGGTTCAAGTCTCAGAGACACATTCTAACTACCAGGAACACCTATTTCTATAACCAAATGGACTATGGGCAAATGGTTTAACTTCTTTGAGCCTAACGTTTCTCCTCTGAGAAATGGGTATAATGATACCCGCACTGCTCACCCTCCAGAGCATTCTGGGGAATCATGAGATGACACACATAAAAACCCATTGAAAATGACAAGATGCACTGACTTTCCTACTTCCAGGTGTCTTGAATGTGCCCCAACTTAGATCAAACAATGTACAGTCTAAATCAGTTGGATCCCTGGTTGGCAAACTCATTAGTCAACAGAGCCAAATATCAACAGTACAACAATTAAAATTTCTTTTGAGAGCCAAACTTTTTAAACTTAAACTTCTTCTAATACCACTTCCTCAAAATAGATTCGCCCAGGCCGTGGTATTTGGTGGAAGAGCCACACTCAAGGGGCCAAAGAGCCACATGTGGCTCGCAAGCTGAGGTTCGCCGACTACTGTTTAGATGATTACTAGAATTAGTGGAGTGATCCCTACATAAGAAATACAAATGTTGAATCACTGCATTGCACGCCTGGAATTAATATAACCAATATGAAATTGTATACCGACTATACCTAAATAAAAATAAAAATGTTAAAGTCTGTTAGGATGGAGGTGATGGAAGATGGTTTGACTTTGGGTGGCAGGCACACAGAGCAGTATGCAGATCTTGTATCATAGAAATGTACAGTTGAAACCTGTATGATCTTATTAACCAATGTTACCCTAATAAATATAATTTAAAAAATAAACAGATAAAAGCCTGGCAGTGATAAGGCTCTTCAGGTGGGGAGCACACGAGTCTGCGTGGCCACCATTTCCCGACAGCAGGCTCTGTGTGAAGAGTTTCACCTAAGGTAACTTTTAAGCTCGTGCCAAACCTCTGAGAAAGACTTTGCGATTCCATATTGGAGAAAAGAACCCAGAGGTTTAGAGATGCTACATAAGATGGCAAGTATCTAAGCAACAAATAGCAACGTCAGGATCAGAAGCCAGGTCATCCTGGGCGGAAATCCCATTTGTGACTCCCGGTCTCTGGCGAATCATCCAGCTAAGTGAAACCCGGGTCTTTCATTCAGGAGACTGTTATTAGGTATTGATACTGTGATGATAGGGTTAGTAACTCTCTGTTGTGATGAACGGCGAAGGCTCGACGTTAACGTGCGAGGCCTTGGCAGGAGAGTAGATGTGCAAAAGTCCCTTACAACTCATGCCAGTGCTCATCCCATCGAGCACTTGCTCCTATGACGTGGGACACCCAGCCCTGGAGAAGACAGGCAGGGAGCAATGGAATATTTTTGTTTTTGTTTTTAAAGACAGAAACTGATAAGAACTAAAAAATAGAGGTACGTACCTCCCATAGAAAGAATTCAGAAGGAGTGGTGATTACCGATTATGGAGATAAAGAAGAGTGGTTTTGTTGGAGGAGGCATTCCTGAAGGAAAATACCACAGACAGGCATTCTGGGCAGGAGGAGAAAGAGTAGAGGAGGGCAGGCAGCTGACCCCGGAAGAGACTGCACATGAGTTTATCTGGAGCACATGGCATCTGGGGACGTGGGAAAGAGCCAGCAAGGCCCGGCTCCACCCGGAAACAGAGCAAGGGTGCTTAATCCCTCAACATGGGGAAGGTAAATCAGTGGGCAGCCCTGGCTCACCCTTTCAGAGGGTTGGTTTACTCTGCTAAGCTGGCACCTGACTATTCATGAGCATTCAGCGGAAATACAAAACAGAGAAGAAACCACAGCCTGCCATCTGTGGACTCTGAGGCCACGCCTGGCAGGCACCAGAGCATGTTGGGGAACAGGGAGGACAGAGGGCAGGTCACCGGGTTGTGCAAATTTTCAGGAGGGAAACAGATCAGAGAGATCTTCCAGCCCAACCCTTTCGTTTTACAAATGAGAAGCCAAGGCCTTCGGAGAAATGATTTGCCTTAGATCACAGAATAGTTGACCCGCATCTCAGAGCCAGAAGAGCGTTTAGGGGCCATTTTGTCCAATTTCCTCCTTTTAGCCATGAGAATACTGAGGCTCAAATCACCCAGAGATGCAGGCTTTCCTGCCCTCTGCTCTTCTGCTGTATCATTTTAGTCCCTTCTGTTCTGTCAAAAAAATCCATTTTAGGAAAAGGCCTAAGAGGTTGGGCATGCAAGATTTGGGAAATGCTTTTCAATGTTATCAATAGTAGCAACTGTTATTAACAACATTGAGCATTTATACAATCATCACAAAATTTTCTTTTGTGTTCCTGGTCTCACCTGATCTTCACCCAGCTCCTTGGAAGCAGGTTTTTGTACAACTTTCCTGTCACAGGGGAGGAAATGACGCCCACATAATTGTGTCTCAACAGAAGTTAGGCTCAAATCTGAAACTTTGGATTCCAAATCCTATGTTCCTTCTTCCATCTCATGTTAGGTACTAATTATGAGTCTAGAGAAAAAATATGTTCAAAATCACATGTGTGCTGGAGGCTTTATAGTAATTTGTGCATTTGATGCTTTGCTGTATTTTGGCCATCTGACATAGCCTAATCCTCTTGAATATCAATATGATTCATGAAGAAACCTAAAGGTTTGGGAAGGAGGTGAAGAGCTGTCCAAGAGAGTGTGGTGGTGGAGAAATCTATATACTAGAATGTAAACAGTGGTGTATCAAAAGAGAATCCTGATTCTTTATGCAATTTTATATTTTCTCAATTTTTTACAATTATAATATATTAAAGGCCCTGTGCATGATTTCATGCATGAGTGGGGTCCCTCAGGGTGGCCTGTGGAGATCAGGCCCCAGCTCGTGCCCCCAGCCTCACAGTTCTGCCTGGCACCTTGCCTTGACATGGTGCCACTTGCTCACCTGCTTCACCATCCCACCGCAGTCCAGCTCTTGCCAGGGCCCATTGGAGACAGCAGCTGCATTTCTGATGGCTGCCATGTTCCGAGTTGACCTCTGGTGGTCAGTTCATGTCATTGTGAGCAATCGAACTCCTGGTCAAATGACTGCCCCAGGGGACAATTTGCATATTAGGTTTTTATCATATAGGATTTTTGATAATCAGAAAACATATATCCATTTTTTTAAAAAATGACCATATTATCACAGAAATATGTCAATGATATATAGAAATATAAAAGTAGATTTTAAGACTTTATGTATAGGATGATCCGATGTTGACATATCTTTATGGCAAGTGTAGGAATTTTAAAAGCTTAGAATAGGTACAACAAAATCCAAATGGTAAGTATTCCCTGATTTTGTTTTGCTGTATTATTTTGTGTCTATAATGAATATGCCTCAATATGCATAAGTTATGTAACAAGAAAGAAGGAAAGGTAGGAGAGCAGCATGCTGAAGAGGACTGAACTGTCTGCCACCCCCACCTAACCATCAAGCTTAGTCATCAAACTCATCCATGTCTTTCAAACTAGGCAGCTATGAATGAGGGCAAAGGGTGCATTTTCGTCCCTGACTATTCTAGTTTCATCCCTGACTATTCTAGTTTTAATTTATCCCTAGATGACTTATTAGTGAATTATTTTACAGTTTGAGTATTGGCTTTTAGCTGGATCAACCGGCAATTTTGGTCTTCACCAAATTTATCCAATACTTAACTGCATTAATTCTCAAGAACAAGTAGGAATTTTCCATGTAACAGATTTAGATCTCAGTTTTATGCATCCAGGAAGTTAGTAACTTTAAACTGAAAGAGTGACTTGTCAACGATGCTGGAACCCTCTCTCCCAGAATCGAGTCAGGACAATGGAAAGGGCGAAAACCTGAGAATGGCTCTGATCACCTCTCTGGAACATAAAGTCTGGAAAGTCCAAATCAAGCTGCTCTTAGCGATGTGGCAATATTCATAGGACTTGTGCACATGGAACAGAAGAAAGAAATGGAAATTTAAGTCAATTACAACACAGGACCAAATAAAGAATTTCTCAGCCACCATCGTTTCCAACAGACTTCTCTTCACCTTCAGCAAAGCTATGAGGAGGACTACCCCAGGATCAGTCTCTGTCCATGCTGGTTGCACATGGGTAAAGTTGGAGAACTAAATTAGGTACCTGGAGACTTGGGTCCTAGTTCTGGCTCTCTTCTAGCTTACTTGGAGACCTGGGGAAATGAATAATTTGGTCTAAATCAGTAGGTCCCAACTTTTTCTTCGGTCCCACCATTACATGTTCTACACACAAACATATTTCATTGGCCAATTGATTATCAACTACGGTGGCCACCTTCACCCAGTCTCTGACTTTCTCTGAGAATCTCTGAACCAAATGATCTTCATATGCCTCACAGCCCCCAACCTCCACTCCTAAATTTTAGGATTCTAAATTTAACTCACCATCAAAAGAGCCTTGAAAAAAATAGACATGTATATACTTGTATGTTCTTACACAATATCTGGAAAGATGTAAAAGAAGTTGCTAATAGTGCCTTTTCTCTGGGGGAGGGAACCTATGAGCCTGGTGGTTAAGGAAACAAAGAGACTAACTTTTTATTGTGCACTCATTGAATTTTTTTATTGAATGCACATTGTTAGAAATTTCAATTGATTGCATTAGGGTTCATTCTTGATGTTGTACATTCTATGAGTTTGAAAAGAGTATAATAACATGTATTCACCATTGTAGAATCATACTGAGTATTTTCACTGCTCTAAAAATCCTCTGTGCTCTGCTTATTCATCCTTCCTCTCCCCAGTTTCTGGTAGCCACTGATCTTTTCACTGTTTTCCTTGTTTTGACTTTTCCAGAATGTCATACATTTGGAACCATACAATATGTATCCATTTCCCTCATGTGTTCTGTTTCTGGTTAAATAAAAAGGAGTCTGATTGCTGGGTTGTATGGTCCGAGTGTGCTTTTTGTAAGAAACTGCCAAATTACCTTCCAAAGTGGCTGCACCATTTTGCATTTCCACCAGCAATGAATGAGAGTTCCTGTTGCTCCACATCCTCCCCAGCATTTGGTGTTGTCCGTGTTCTGGATTTTGGTCATTGTAGTAGGTGCATAGGGGTGATATATGTAATCAAAAGCCTTCAAATAAGGGGAGAAGATAGGCGCCATGTGAGAGGTATCCATGTGAATGGTGGAGCTGGGAACTCAATGGACTCCCCCAGCAAAGGAAAGCTCTACTCCAGGCAGTCATTCTTCCTCCAGTGCCTGCTCATCGGTGTCAGGTAAGGGCTGGGCCCTGGCTTCAGACAATCTGGATTTTAGAATATTTAGTCCCAAGAATTTTGTTTTGTTTTGATTTTAACAGCAGAGCCTATCTTTAAGGAGAACCACTTTGATTCTTTTAAGACTGTAAAGCCCAGATTCCTCATTATGACAGAAAGCGAGAAATATGACCAAGAATTGAGACATCCAGTTTCAGGTACTCATTGTTTTCTTGGCCAAGTCACTTCCCCTTTTTAGATTTCCACTTTTTCTAGAAAAGAAAAAAAAGCCCATTTAGGAAATAGAACTGCCCCAAAGATTCAAGAGCCATGCTCTAATCCTACTGTCCCACAACCTTCCCCTCCTGTGTTCTACTTTCTCTCTTCCCATAGTAACTCACACTCTCTGTGTCTTTCTGTCTTTTGTAAAAAAATATATTTTTATTGATTTCAGAGAGAGAGGAAGGGAGAGGGAGAGAGAGAAACATCAATGATGAGAGAGAAAGATGAGATGAGTTCACAATTGACTGAGTCCTGCACGCCCACCAATGAAGATTGAGCTTCCAACCCAGGCATGTGCGCTGACGGGTAATCCAACCCTGACCTCCTGGTTCATAAGTTGATGTTCAACCACTGAGCAACACCGGCCAGGCTACCTCTCTGTCTTTGTCTCTCTGCCTCGGTCCCTCTTTCTCTGTCTCTCAGTCTTTTTCTCAAAAAAACGTTTACCTTCTGAAAAGCTCCAGAAGATGTATTAAAGTATGTTGGAAGTGAGGATTAGGAATAGGTGTTTAGAGCTTCTGATGCCTGAATGTATCAGAAGATTTAGGCAAAAAGAATGTGTTAATGGAGGAACTAAGAGCTATGTTTAGGAAGAAATAAAAGTAAAAGGGGAAATTCATTTGTAAAGGGAAACTCAGACAAGCAGAGTAGGGCTGAAGTAGACTTACAAGTTAAGTAGGTAGATAAGTAATAAGTTTGCTTCCCCTCTCATGCCTCCCTATCTTTCCTATTCTCATTCCTTTCCACTCCCAAGAAAGGAAGAAGAACTCACCTTCAGTACCCGCCATGTGCCAGACACCATATTTGGTTCTGTGGTCACTCAGAGTTTCCCATTCTTCACTCACATAGCTTATTTATGTGTTTTGACATATCTACACACCAGCCATACCATTATTGACTTAGCAATTTTTCTTTAAATCAACTGTCTTTTCTCCCCGCCTCCCCCCTTAACTTACACACATATTTTGTCCTTGTACCAATCAATCACATCCATAACAGAGTTTGGTGTGTGGCCCGGCTGGTGTGGCTCGGTGGTTGAGCATTGACCCATGAACCAGGGGGTCACAATTGGATTCCTGGTCAGGGTACACGCCCGGTTTGGGGCTGGAGCTCCAGTAGGGCATGTGTAAGAGGCAGCCAATCAATGGTTCTCTCTCATCATTTGATGTTTCTGTCTTTCTCTCTGTTCATCTCTTGGAAATTAAATTGCTTTTTAATGTAACTATGAGAATTTTAAAAAGTTGGTCCCACCTGTGAGAGTCATGTGTCATACTTCAGGATACGTATAGATTAGCTCATTTGATCGTCCCAGCTACTCTATGAGGTAGGAATGATTGTTCTTATCCTACTCAGGAGGAAATGCTCAGAGTGGTTATGTATCTTGCCCAAGGTCACGAAACTAGCACTTGAAGGCACTATGTCTCTAAGGTTCTTTCTCCTAACAGTGCTCTGTGGTGGGAAGGGAAGAAGAAAAGAGTAGTACAAAGATGAGGTCAGTTCACAAAGATTTTGGTGTATCCGATCCAATCAGGTAGTTCATTCTCTACAGGAAGCCAAGCCCCATTGCTCATTCTTGCCTCCCGGAGAACTCTTGGTTTCTTCCACCTCATGATCAAGCCCTGTGTCTGGCACAGACCTGATGCCTCATTTGTGCTTGCCAGTGGGTGGCTTTGCTCCAAGGGCAGATCCTGCAATGGTTGACCTGGGGCCAAAGCTCCTGGAAGCCACCCTGAACCCTGCTCTTTTTGCTTGCCATCACGCAGATCAGCACCTTTGTTTCAACCTCTTGCCCAGGCAAACAGGCCAAAGCTTTGCCCTCATGTTGGGACTTGGAAAGCGTTTGCTGTTTTAAGTAGTGGCCTTCTGACAGTGGCGATTCATTCAGGAACAGTTTGAAAAATTATTTAATCTTCTCTTTTCAGCCTAGGATAAAAGACATACTTACTTGGCAAAAAGGGCGGAGACCTCTGGTACCACCCCTTTGGCCCCTTCACCTTGGTCCTGCGGGGGTGTGGTCCTTCCATTAAACCCGGAGAATGTGGTAAGGTCATGCGAGGACTTGGATTCAGCCTACCCTTCTGCTATATTCTTTGCCCGGCTAATGACTGGCTCTGGGCTTGGGAGTGTGAGGGTGAGAGGTGGAAGAAGGTGTCAGGAGTAATAGGGCAAAGGAGCTAATATTTATTATGGGTTTACTGTGGGTCAAACATTGTATTAGATACTTGATACCTGTTACCTCATTTCACACTTCTGACAACCTATAACCTTCACAAAC
The DNA here is from genome assembly GCA_027563665.1 of Antrozous pallidus. Taxonomy (NCBI): domain Eukaryota; kingdom Metazoa; phylum Chordata; class Mammalia; order Chiroptera; family Vespertilionidae; genus Antrozous; species Antrozous pallidus. The sequence continues at coordinate 32,712,372 of CM050518.1, forward strand.
ACAGGTTATCATGCTCATTTTACAGATGAGGAAATCCAAGACTGGAAAATTAAGTGTCTTGTGTAAGATGACACAGCTAGTAAAAGGCACAAGATTCAAACTCAGGTCTGTCTGACTCCAAAGCCCCTGGTCTTTGCACTATACCAGGTGACTTCATCTCTTGATGAGACATAATTACAAGGGAATTTGGATATCATCTAGTTCATGATTCCTAGGCTGTCTGGTTCACAACGCCAGCGCTTCAGAGAGGAAGAAGAGGCCAGAAGGTTTTGGAGAAAGTTGGTTTAAACAAAGTTAAAAAGATGTCTTTACTGTAGGACTTCTCAGAGCCTTTAATATACTAATACCCGCCTCCTCGCCACACACACAACATCAAGTCCTGCCCACGCATGCGTGCTGCTTCTGGTGATGGATTGTTATGGTGTGATGACCACGCAGGCTTTTATTAGTATAGATGTACATGAATCTCCAAGAAGGATCTGTGTGACTCATCATCTAGGTAACCCAGGGAGACTGCTTCTTTTTCTGCAAAACACCTAAGAAACCAGTGTGTTACAGAACAGTTTGGAAACCATCTAACCCAGTGGTCAGCAAACTCATTAGTCAACAGAGCCAAATAACAACAGTACAACGATTAAAACATCTTTTGAGAGCCAAAAACTGACTTCTGCGCACAGGCCACGAAGCTTCGATAGCACTGTATATGCAGGCCCGCACATGGTATTTTGTGGAAGAGCCATACTCAAAGAGCCAAAGAGTCGCATGTGGCTTGCGAGCCGCAGTTTGCCGACCACTGATCTAACCCAACTCTCTTATTTTATAAAAACGAATGCAGGACATTTGCCTAAGTAATATGACAAGCTGAAGCAAAGTAATTCCAAATGCCTACAACCTCACTCCTGTCCTTCCTGTCTCAGTAGAGAGAGAGGCTCTACCCATTTCACCTGTCCTTGGGAATGAGGTAAATACCCACCTTGTGTCAGGCACTGGGCTAAACAAGCCACAATGGAGGAGCAACCACATACAGTGTGGTGATGGCATTGATGAAGATGTAGCAGCACTTGTGATTGCCCTTAAACCAGGATTGGGGGCTGGGAAAGGCTTCCCCGGAGACTGAGCAGGTCAAAGGCCTTTTTTCTCTGCTAGGCACCTGCATGCCTTGTGAGAACTTGGAGCAGCTTTCCCCTGACCCACAGGCTCCACCTCAAGTTGCATCCTCAAAACTCTTCCTTTTCTCCTGATAGTAAAAGAAGCAATTGGCAGAGATATAGATTCCTTATTAGCTCTGCTAACAGTGGTTGAAATCTCTCTATAACGCTAAACAAATTCCTGGCATGCTTGACCACAGAACTATCTCAGGAAGTCACATCTGGAAGGAATGTTGGTGATTGGCTAATCCAAACGTAAATATAAATGGGGAAAATATGAATGGGGAAAGTGGAGCCTGGAGCCAAGATTTCAAAGTCATTGAGACCCAGCATGGTACACACACTCTGTTTGTTAGCCCACAATTTAGGTTCAATGTGACACCTAAGCTATCTGGAAATTAAAATATAGTGTTTATGAGCCTGCATCCCATCGTATGAAATGGGTGAAGGGAGAGAAATGCCATTTCAAGTGCTCTCCTGCAATGGAGACTTCATGGTAGATCCTAGAAAACACAGGTTCCAGAAGATGGGTCCTCAGCCTCTGCCTCTGCACCACTGTGTGCCCTTGATGGGGTTCACGTCCCCTCTCTGGGTCTGTTCCCTCATTCTTAACAGGATGAAGTTGGGTTTGAGATGTTTCTTTTAGCTTTAAAGTTCTGCGGATGCTCCACTGGAGGAAGCTTCATTGTCAAAGATCGAAGCACGCTGACCCTGGTTGACCTCAGTGCCCCTGCTCTCTGGTTTCACTTTTCAAATTCCTGGTCATTTACTGAGTTCTCTTTCCCTCTTGAGGTTACAGAACTTGTGTTGGAGAGACTCAAGGCCCAGGGATGGGCAGACCATGCTGCTGTCAGAATATAAGTTACAACTAGCTTGCTGGGACAAAAGTGGGCCTGATGGGACTGCTGCCTGAGCTCAGGGAGAGTCAGCCTGTCCCTGAGGGATCCTCTGGAGAATGTGGTCCCTCACCCTCTGCTGGGCCCACAGCCACAAGCCTGGGCCAAGGCCAGGCCCTAATCCCTATGCTGCTGAGGTATTGGCAATGGCACTGCCTACTGCCTTGACAATGCATAACAGTTCCAGGCTGTGGACCCTGCCAGTGGTGAAGCCTCCAGCCCTGAGATCAGAGAGCATGCTTCTATCCTGTGCTTCCTCTTTGGTAGGCCTTTTTCTGAGATTGGGATAGGTATCAAGTAACCATCCCAGAGAAAGGGCCCTCTGGAGTCTGGCTTTCAATCCTGAAATTTGTCCAGGAGGATGGCTGTGATGATAATGGGTCTGGAAACCCAATTCTCCTTGGAATGTTTTAAGGAGTTCCCCCCGCCACGGCTAGAGATATTTAGCTCAGAGACCTTAGCTGCATGGGGCAGAAGCATCATGTTCACAGTCTTCAGTGGTTGATGGGCAGTCACACGGAAGAGGGATTCCATTTGTTTATTTATTTATTATTTTTATTTTTATTTTATTTACAATATAACTTATATTTAATATTAGTACATATGTTTTCCTCCCCCCCAATATCCTCCCCCCAGCCTCCCTTATCCCCCAGCACATGTCCCCACCTGTCCCCCTCCCCACCCCAGTGTCTTTCATTCATTGGTTATGCTCATATGTATGCATACAAGTCCTTTGATTGATCTCCCCCAGCATCTGCCTCCCTCCACTCCAGCCTTCCCCCTGTAGCTTGACAGCCCGTTCGAGGCCACCCTGCCTCTATATCAATCACTTCCCCGTTTCTTTTCTTCAAAAATATCTTGCCTCTGCACACTGAAAACAAACGTATAAGAGCAAAAAAAGTTTGAGTGTCAGTTTCAATGTCCAACTGTTCTGAGTCCCAGTTTCAATGTCAAATAGTTCTTCATATGTACATGTCAGCAATGGTATCCAGATGGTGGACACATAGTGGCAATGCAAGATCCATCCTCTCTGGTATGGTCCTGGGCCACCTGCAGCAACGCACAGCTGCCGACTGCTAGCATGGCAAGGTGTCGTCAGCGTCCACCATCTCTGGACCATCCTCGTGGCTGGAACAGACCCGTCAGTTCCTCACTATCGCAGGAACCCACATGGTCTTGGAGTTGTTCTCTGCAAACACACAAACACATTCTCGACCAAAGGTTAACAAAGGGATCCTCTCTGCAAAATAGACTTGGGATTCTTTTTATTTTTGCCTAAATGATTTTCCTTTGGCTTATTTTGACACCATGTGTGTTTTTTTCATGGGTGTCCTGCAGCTGGTTTTACAAATGGAATTTTCTTTTCTGGAGTAAGAATTTTCTACATGTATTTTACTTATAGGATATTTTTCCTTACATGATATTACCCCACTGTTCCCCCCCCCCCTTTTTTTTGGTTAATAGGGGCTTTTGGAAATTTTATCTTGCAGTCTTGGTAACTCTAAATTTCAATTTTTGCACACAAATATTACTGCTTTAGGTTCTTTGGATGTTAGGCAATTTTGCAGTGAGATGAACTACTAATAGATATTTTAGTTAATGTTTTAGGAAAAGCTTTTTGTCCAGTACAGTTAGATTTTCTTGAGTATTCACTTATTTCACTTGGCCAATTTAAATTAATCTGAAAACTTGATTACTATTTTACTGTCAATTTTAATACTCAAGCAGAAATCTTAGTTTACCCAGTAAATACTTGTGGAAAAGAATATTTGCATTTTTGAGTAGGTCTTCAACATTCCTGGTAATAAACTAAATTTAGATATAGGGCAGCTATTGCTGGCCGAGTCTCTGTCTGCCACCTGGGTCCCGGTGTGAGTTGTGCGTGGGAGGCGTAGCAGCGTGGGGGTAGGAGACCTCCCTCAGGAGGGGTGAGAATTCAAGCCCCTGCAAAGTTTGTGGATGAGGGTCTGTGCCCCACCTCTGTTGATCTTTTAGTTCTCTCCTGTTGGCCCCTCTGCGACTGTGCCTGTCTTAGGTTGTTCCTTCCCTGAGGAATCTTACCCGTCTCTGGCTAACCAGCCATCCTCCAGGGCCAAAGAGGGTGATGTCAGGTTCAGTCCTGTCTCCTTTGCACTCTATGCCCCCGTGGCCTCCACGTCCAGCACCTGCCTTGGGGTCCCCTCACCTGCTGGTGGGGTCCCGGTACTGATCACATATCTCGGGTGACCCAGGTTTCTTCTCCAGAGAGGGCCCAGCTCACGCCATTGGTCGAGAGACAGATCCATGGTGCCACCTGCCCAGAGGCTTCAGCCACAGCTTGAAATGAAAGTTCACGCATCAGCTGTGTGTATTTGGATAATAAGAAGAGGGTCCCTCTTGGCAAAAGGGCCAGAGGGGCCAATATAGAATCCTCGGATGCCTTCCCAGTGCCTTAATCCCTTCTGAAAGGGATTAATTCCTTTCCTATCCTTTTTTTAAGTTGCTGCCCAAGGATTCCGTTTGTTTAGAAAGGGCTGCAACATAGAAGGGATCTGGCAGTTTGGGGCTTAACATAAGGACAACACTTCATAGAATCCAGATACAGAGAAGCAGTACTTCAAGGGATGTTGGATTTGCCCACCACTCAAAGACAGTGGAGGCTCAATGACAGAGATGGTTGGCCAACCAGCCAAGGCCAAGGGAATTACCCCAGATGGTCAATCTAAGGTCCCTTTCAATTTGGAGACACAAATTATGGAAAATTCCTGATAAGATATTGCTCTTCTTAGCAGAGGTTGTCCAGTAGTGCCTGAATGCTTCCTGAAAGAAAATAATTGTACGTTTCTCCAAGCACCTCTGGATCTACACAAACCATACCCTTTCCCTCACCACCAACTGTAATTCCTCCTTTTAGGCTTAGTAATCAACTGAGTTTCTATTTTTTTTAAAAGATTTCTCTCTTCAATATTAAAATTCCTGGAGAATAAACAAGCACTCTCTTATCTGTTGAGGCATCTGTGCTATAAACTGGGATCAGTACCAGGTGCTGCTTAAAATTTTAAAAAAAGTGAGTGTGCATGTGTTTCACTTTCTTTGCCAAGCTGGCATTAATTTATTGATGGCTCATAAATTAATCCTTCTGCTTCGGGGTCTTGATGAGATGATTAGAAGTTTGACTACTGTTCCTTGCCATCTTCATTCTGCCTCGGGCTGTTTGGGAAGCAGAATGCCAATTTGTTCTTTTTACTGCTCTTCCAGAGAGAGTGAGTAATGACTTAATTTATAGAAATGTACGTGATTAGAAATACTTGGAGAAACCCCAGATCCCCAAAATCTTGGCTTCGTGGAAAATATGACAATTTCCCCTGGTGTTATTCCATGGGTGTATGTTCAGAAACCAGATCTCAAGGGATAATTCATGTAGGAACATGATCAGACTTGAACTCAGAAAATATGAGTTTCTGTCAGGTTTCCCTCTTTGGGACAAACCACTCAACCTCTTTGGACCTCAGTTTTCTCATACGCAACGTGGAATCATTCATTTATTCACCCCTAAAAAGCACCGTATACAAGAAGCAGTAACTGTTCACTACTTGTGGAATTGCTCCACATCTGAATTGATTAAGTCCGAAAATTTTTAATAAATTATGAAGGGCATTGTGAACAGAAGGGGTTATCATATATAAGGAAGGATATATAATTTTTTTCTTTCTAATAAAGCTCAGGATGTTTATTCTGGGGAAGTGTTTCTTAGCAACAATTCCACTTCTTTTGTGGTTGATACTACTAGAAATATAGTGAATAAGAACAACACTTTTCCTTTCCTTCCATCCTGTCAAAAATGAAGTCTATGCATTTATGAGAGAACGAAGGCCAACCTCCTTCTATGCTTGAGTTCTCTTCAGTTAGCTGAAAATCAGCTTAGCTGCTAGGACCTCTCTAGACACATACTCTTCCAAAAAGCTCTATACATGCCCTAAACTGAATCATGCCAGGCTTCTGTTCTGAAAAAGCTTATGAAGGCAACAAGATGTGGTGAGGATAAACAAAGCCAAAATAAACAACAAAAAACAGAGCTCTTACAATATCTTTGCCATTCACTCCTAGCTTCTGTCTCCTTAAGTGTGAAGTAAGGATTACAACACACAGCCTTCTTCCCACGAAGAGTTGCTCCAATGAACGATGTTATTAAAGCACTTTGCAGAGTTAAAAGGCCATGTACCAATGTCAGGGATTATTTTTTGGTGCTTACCATCCAGACTTGCATTAGCAATTGCAAGTTCTGCCTGTGCCTGTGTTTCCCCATAACCCAGGCTGGCTTGGGCTGCCACCACCAGTGATGGTATCTGGTTTTCTGATCATTATCTACTTAATAAGTTTCCAACACTTGTATTTTCTAAGAGTCATTTTCTCACTTTCTAAATATCCATGTAGAATCGTTCTCGCAGCATAGAAGTTGACAGCTGATTGGTACATGGCTGATTTCACCTGACTGCCCTAGCTGAGTGGCAATGCCAAGCTGCTCCTGGGAAATGTAACTCTATTTCTTTGTCCTGCTTAAACTGCAGTCATGCCTAAGTCACGGCCACCTACATGTTAATGAATGCGACTTTATTTCTGAGCTGAAGTGACCATGTTAAGACAGTTCCAGCACCACTCCTTGCAATACCTCCTAGACACCTTCCCACAGTCAAACCTACTGGTAGACAGGAATGATTACTTAGCATTATAAAACACTGGGTGTCACAAAGGAATTTATGACTTGTTTTATAGTTCTCCCTTACAACTTCCCTAAAAGGATAGTCAATAAAACACTGGTGAAGAAATTGGGGTCCTGGGCAACACCATCAGCATGACAAATCACCGTTTCCATGGAAAAGACTTGTGTGATTAATTCCCCAAGTAAAATCCTATGGGGTTGATTGAGTTTTCACATTAATAATAAAGGGATTGTGAGAGCTCCATCAACACAATCAATGAAAGTGATTGGTATTGATGGCCTTTCAAAAGTCCACCAGTAGCTAATGATTTCCAGATGTATTTTCCTCCAGCTGGTCCAAACAGTTCTCTCCTTTTCATATGGTATCTTAACTTTCCCAATGGCAGAACAGGGAGCTTGAGGCCTGAGAAGAGAAGTGGCTTGTCCAGAGCCATTAATTAAGTTGACTGAGACCACAGCACTTGGCACAAGGTAGGTGCTCAGCCCACGATGAACGGATGACTAAATGAACCCAAATCTGGAAAATCCTTTTTTACCCCCGCCACCATACTCTACAACAAACTCTTTAGATCCCTGCCGTGTTTTCTACTCTTCCGAAATGAAGTAACTTTAAACCTAGCTAAGTTCTAGTCCTGCACGAAGATGACAGCCACAAGCCACATGTGGCTACTGAGCACCTGAAAAGCAACAGGTCCAAAATGAGACGAGTTACGAGTGAATGTCAAATTTTGAAGGATTAGTGTGAAAAACGTGTTGTAAAATATTTTTATATTGACTACACGTTCAAATAATAATGGTTTAGACATACCAGGCTACATAAAAAACGTTTTTACTGATTTTAGAGAAAGAGGAAGGGAGAAGAATAGAGATATAGAAACATCAATGAGCTGCCTCCTGTGTGCTCTCCACTGGAGATGGACCCCACAACCCTGGGTCTGTGCCCTGACTGGGAATCGAACTAGCGGCCTCTCGGTTCATGCGTCAACACTCAACCACTTAGCTGCATCAGCCAGGCTTAATTATTTTTAAATAATTCACACTGGTCTCTTTTTTTATGTAGCTACTAGAACATTTCAAAAATTCTGTTTATGGCTGTTTATCGCTTGCATTTGTGGCTTGCATGGTTCTATTGGATAGCACTGTAACCCATAGAAATTTCAGAAAAAGAATGGTATATAAATTGTTAAACTTTCAATAAAAATTTTCTTTAGGCTAGCCAAGAACCTGGGAAACAAAGGTAAGGGTGATTAACTTTCTTTGCAACAAAAAAGAAAGATCCTCTCTCTTTTCTCTACCTTAATCCTTGCCTTAAAGTTTCAACTATGCTCTCCTAACTGCGTAACTGAAAAGCTGGGGAATTCGCTAAGGTATTGACAGGTGGTCAGGTGGCTGGCAATTCAGCCCAGGAGCAATGCATTTAATCAGAAGAGCCACTGTCCATTCCCAACTGTCACAGGCTCAAAAGCCTTACTGTGCATCAGAGAATGTATCTTTGGAGTATACTCTTAGCGAACAAGTTTTAATAAAAATAATGATCACAATAACTGACATTTTTATAGCACTTCGCAATTTATAAAGTACTTTCATATGTATCATCTCATCTGATTCTCCTAATCTATAATAATAAAAGTATAATATGCTAATACATCCTTCTGGATATCCTTCCGGAGCAGCCACCCCAGCTGAGAGGGAGGGATCGAGGCAGCGACCGCGGCTGCGAAGGCCTACTCTTGCACAAATTTCATGCCTCAGCCCTCTAGTAGCTGTATAAATGGACATTATTATGATCCTGTTTGACAGATAAAGATACAAAATTCCAGAGGCTTGTTCATGATCACACAGCTAGAAGGTGGTTTTACATCTTGGTCTGCTAATTTGGGGCTTCAACTCTCATCTCAGGGCACTTCAGCATCCAGCATGTGAGCTCCGACTGGCCTGGCCTACGGCTCATGCCCCCTGAGTTTCCCTGCCAGCTGTGCCTCGCTAGCACAGACCAACAATTGAAGGAAGAAAGGAGAGGTGTATGAAGCAGTAGAGAAGGAAGAAATCTAGGTAAGGAAATTCATAGGTAACATCTGGAATAGAAACTTCCCCATGGCACACCATAATCCCCACTGTAATTATCTCTCGGGCCGATGTGAAGGAGGAAGGAAGTGCTACCACCGCCAAATCCTCTGCTGCCGGGCAGAGGTGGGTATATCATCTCCATCTGAGCAATGAGAAACCCGACTCAAAGTTATTAAGTTCATGTTCATCCCACCACCCTAAATTGATTTGTGCCTCAGTACACAAATCGTATGTATTGTTATTATAACCATTTTTCATGTTTATTAACTACTCAATAATTATTTCAGTTATTTATATCCTCATTTCTTTAGCTTTGCTTTGATTTCTTTTTCTGGCTTTAAGATAGAACACTTTAGGTTCTTTTAAAAAATCTGTGTTCTCTAATAAATGATTTAAGGTTATGAACTTTCACTTCTGTTACATTCATGGGTTTTGATGACTTCCCTTGTGTTATGATAGTATCAAAACCCATTTCATTAATATTTTATTTTTCAGTTCTAAATATTTTATAATTTTCCCTGGGTTTCCCTTTTAATGCATGGATTATTTGGAAGTATGATTTTACTTCCTAAAAATAGTATCTATCTTTTGAATAGATAATAATATATACATGGTACAAAATTAAAGAGGCACCAAAAAAATACATATCAAAAAGTCTTTCAAAAGCTACATCTGTGACATAACAGAAAAGGCAAAAGTATAGGGGGAGAGAACAAGTCTGTTGTCATGGGCTGACGGTGGTGGAAAGGGTTTGCTAAAGTGAAAAGAGGGAATTTGGGGGGTGATGGACCTCTTTCATACCTGTATGGTGGTGGTGGTTACCTGGCTATATGCATTTGTCAAAACTTGGAGAAATGTGTACTAAAAAGGGGTGAATGGCTTTGTATCTGAATTACACTTTAATTTTTTAAAAATTCAGTCTCTCTCCCTTGTCCAGGACTCTAATGGCAGTTTTCCCACCCATCATGGTTTTCCCCTTCATACTGGAGCAATCTCTATTTTAGTTATAGGGAAACTTCTAGAACTATCTGATTTTTCAAAAAGCCAATTCACAGAACAGTATTCTGAACGAGGACACATCCTTTCTAAGTCTCCACATCCTCCTGTGATCCACTGCTAATAAACGACCTTGAGCACACACATCTGCATGGGCGGGGCTCCTGCAGCTGTTAGCACCTGCTAGCACTACCTGGAAAGCTTAGAGGCTCCAGCCAAGTTTAGTACCCACCTCTCCGGCTCCCTGCTTGCAATCCCGCTGAGATCAAGTTAGCATTACACATACACCCTGGACATCATCAGCGCTGCTGTGGCATCTCCTAAGTTAGAATGAAGGGGGTCATAGGAGAAGCTTGCTAAGTGGCATGATTGTAATTATCCACAGCCAAACCAAAGCAATCTCTTTGTTATGAATGTTCCTGGCTTGTGATAACCAAACAATCAGGATTAAACAGGGAATGGGTGAGACTAATAATAATAATAATAATCCCTCCTTAAGTCAGTACATAGCAGCAGATGTGGTAAAAGAAAGCTTTACTATAGCAGCACTAATTATTAATCTGGTCTTCACCCTAATCCAAAAAGTACTTAAAGATGTTGAGTCCTTGCTTAGCCATTAAGTTGATGGGGAGGTGAATCTCTCTAAGCCTTGGCCTCCTCATCTATAAAAAAGGAGGGAATTCCAATCCATTTCACGGTTACCAGAGAGCCTGAGGGAGAAAGTGAATAGAGATTCCAGCCACAGAGGCAGTTCCTTCAACAGCCATTGTGTTTGTCAAATGAGGGCCTCTGATTCTCCTTCTGTGATGAAGAGAATAGCTTTTTGTCCTAGTCCCTCCAGGCTCTGAAGGACCAGGGGAAAATATCAATCTGTGAATTTCCCAACCAGCATCATATCAATGCCAAATAAAATAATGGATGATGAATAAGGGCTTTGAACCTTATAAAACATTGTAATGGCAAGTCTACCTCCCTTACATATCCACACACACCTTTCCACCTGGATAATTCAAACCTGTCCTTCAAGCACCAACTCCTCCAGGAAGCCCTCCTGAACTGCCTGACGTGAGTTCAGAGGCTTTCCTCTGGCCTCCCAGAACTTCTCACACCACGCAATAACTGCCCGCTGGCTTGTCTGTCATCTCCTCTGGTCTGGAGGGTAAAGTCTGCGTCTTTCCTATTGGCTTCTCCTGGGCGATATGACGCCTGGCACAGTGCGGGCATGCCTAGGTGTTTATCTATATATTTTGATTGATGAAATTTAAGGTGTAATTAAGGCTTATCTCACTGCTTTCACAAAGTCTTCCCTTATTTCTTGTCCTGACATAACCTTGCTTATTCAGAACAATCCAGAGTATTTTGTCTTCCGTCTTCCTCTCTCTTGATACTGGTAGCAAGTCACCTCCCTCTCAGGGCCTGACAAAGCAACAATGGCCAGCACGGGCTGAAGCTATGAGGAGATGAGAAGGGACTGCGAGAAAGGAGCTACCAGGGGAAACGGCTCTAACTCTTGCTTCATTTTCCCTCCCTATGCTTTTTCTGTGAGCCAGGAATCCATTTTAAATATATCGTATGCGTGTTTTATTGATTTTAGAGAGAGAGGAAAGGAGAGGGAGAGAGAAACATCAATGAGAAAGAAACATCTACCGGCTGCCTCCTCCATGCCCCCTTAGAGGGGATCAAGCCTGCAACCCCAGGCATGTGCCCTGATCAGGAATTGAACTGGTGACCTCTTGGTGCATGGGATGACGCTCAACAAACTGAGCCACACTCCTGGCCAGGCCAGAACCCTATTTTAGAGAGGAGTCTGAGCCATGGGATTAACTCTCAGCCATGTGTTCCCTTCCCTCCCTGCTCTGGAATGACTCTCTGAATGGTTGAATTCTCCTCTGTAGAAGCTAGCGTTCCTTCCCACTGGCTTCCCATGAGTGACACACACGTTGGCAATTTCTCAGCATCTGCTAAGACAATGGTTCTCAAGCCTCACTTCACTCTGGCATCACAAGAGAACATGCAAAGATACTTCTCAGCAGCTTCATTCCACAGGTTCTGGTTTGATCACTGTGCCAGGGGGCCTGGGGGAGCTCTGATTTGCATAGGTCACAGGTGGGACCTCTTTAGAGAATAACATATCATTTAGAAACACAAACTAGATGGTCCCCAGAAAGCCTCTAGCCTATAACTCTATGTGTTTAAGCACATTCTTAGCTCCCGGGCATGTAGAATCTTAGAAGTTGATGCTGAAATGGCTGTTAGAGGACCCAGCCCCCTAATTCTCAGATTGAGGCCCAAAGAAGATATGTGATGTGGCAGGACCAGGGGTTGAACCTGGGTGTCATAACCCAGGTGAGTGCTTCTTCCATTAAGCCAGGTGCCTTTTGGGATAGTGCTTCACTCTCTGCACCTGGGGATTGGGTGGGGAGGTCCTTGACATCACTTTCAGATGAACTGCTAAGGCTCAGCATGAGTCTTCTCTGACCACTGCAGAAGGTTATGCCTCCTGTGGGCTTTGGCCAAAGATGTTCATGGCTGTTGTTCAGACAGCCATGAACAGGAAAGTCTGAAATCACTGGGATTAGGAAGGTATCAGACAGGAATGGAATGGAGCCCCAGCTCTACCATTCATGACCTGATTGACCTTGGATAAGTCACTTCTACTAGTATGAGCTTCAGGTCTCTCACTGGAGTGGATAATGGCACAGTGATGACAATATTGCCTGGGATAAAACGTGAGAGCCAGGCTGGCTTCCTCTGACCCTCTACCCCTCACAGCCCATCAGTAATCAAGTCCTAGTGATCCCTAAATCCATTTCTCTCATTCACTCTTTTCTCCCCAGCCCCCAGATACTATCTGAGTTCAGGCTACTATTCTTGCTGCAGTGGATGACTGCCATGGTCCCCTAGCTGTTACCCCTCCTGTCTAACCTCCTCACCAAAGCTGATCTCCCTTTATTTTTCATTTTTTGTTAATCCTCACCCAAGGATATTTTTGCCATTGCTTTTCAGAGAGAGTGGAAGGGAGGGAGAAAGGAGGGAGAGAGAGAGAAACATCAATGTGAGAGAGATCCGCACATGTCAGACTGTGGGCAGGGAGCAAACTGGCAGCTCAAGGTACATGCCCTTGCCTGGGAATGGAAACCTTGACCCTTCAGTACTCAGACTGATGCTCAACCACCAAGTAATACCAACCAGGGCCCAAGTCTTCTTTAGAACATCCAATCACTTAAAACCTTTCTACCCATCTTGGGATAAATTTAAACTTCTTACCGTGACTTCCGAGGTCTGGTGTCTGCCTATGTTTCTGGCCTTATTTCTCACCTAACCAACTCAATCACCGCCATCCTCACATCCCATACCTGGTCACCCCAGGCCCCTTCAGCTCCTATAGGAAGCTCTTCCTGACTTCCCCAAGTTCGAGTTAGGACCCATCCAAGTACTCCCACAGCACTCTGAACTTTTATTATACCCACAGGATGCATTGTAACTACCCCTCACCTGGCTCTGTCCCACAAGAGCCATAGCAGGACCATCTCCATTGTATCTCCAGTGACAAGGACTGTACCAGGCAAGTCCAGTAGGCTCTCCTTCTCTTTCTTCTCCTTACATACAGATATATCTGTAAAATGATGTGATATTGATTTAACAGGATTGTCACACAGAGAAAATAAGGACACACATGCACAGCCCTGCGCAGTGTCTATCACTCGGCAGTGACCAATAATCTGTAAAATGATTTCCCTCATAATTTTTGTATCTCATGTTCTAAGTTCTAGTCCATTGCCTCTAACCAGGGTTTCTCTGGTTCTGTTTTCTTTCCTTTAATTTGATTGTATGGCTGTAATCAGCTAAAATAAATTAAAAAAACCAACAACCCCCCCCCCTTCCTCATCCCAAATTCTAAGAGTCTATGACTCTTCCCTGCCCTGCTTCCTGGCTCATTTCCTCTCCCCTAAGAATTAAGAATTGGGAAGGACATAGTCCTTTTACATCTGTTGCAGGGACCATTTACCGGGCTGTTAGAAAATATTTTATTTGATCAAAAGTTCAAATAAATTTCTCTGATGTCGGGCCAGCTCCCTTAAGGGGCACGGAATGTACAACTCCCAGATTTTGGCACATGGCAGCCCCGGGGACTCCAATACCTTTGATTCAAGGCTGAGCCCAGCCTGGATGATGACAAGCAAATTTCCCTCACACCCTGTACCTCGCCAATATGCATTCACCCCAAGTGCTGCCAGGTAGGTGGTGGGTGGAGAGTGGGCAGGGCTGCACTGACTGGGAGGGAAGCTGAAGAAAGATGCATGCACACACCCTTGCAGCTACTGTCACGCTACTGTGGCTGCCAATCAGGAACCTGGGGCCCTCAGGGAAGAAGCAGGAAAGAAGAAGGAGGCAGGAGAGGGGTTCAGCCTTCCCTCTCCACATCATATTCACTCTCCCAAGTTAACCTTCGCTCACCTGCCTTAGTGTAATGTAAGGGTTCAAAAACTCTTCCTCAGTCAGGCCCCCACAGTAGCTCTGGAGTCTATACTAGACAGCGAGCTGGTGCAGAAACAGGAGAGAGGTTAGGCACCAACTCTGGGCTGGCAGGAACCTGCAGCACAGCTCTCACACTCCTGGCCATCCTACCAAGGGAAGTCCATTCCTCTGCCTACGAAGACTCTGGAGCCCATGATTCCATCCTCAAAAGTGCAGGAGTCACAACTCCAAGATAAAGATGTCTGTCAACTCCATATGAACATGCAGGAGTCACTACACCAAGAGCTCTATCACTTCCATAGGAACATGCCTGCCAATTGCTTCGTGGAGCACAGTCCCTGAGCTCCTTTCTCTTTAGACTTTTACCGAGCAACTAATTTATTCAACAAAAAGAAACAAGCCAAGCCCACCTTCCCAGGAGCTTACCATTTAGCACAGGAAACAGGGCAGATATGCTAACAGCCCAAGAGAGAACTGGGTAAGTGTTACAACGCAACCGAGAACAGAGATTATAGGAAAAGATTGATTCTGGCTGCAAAGAGCAGAACGATTTCACAAAAGAGACCACATCTGATCCATACCCCGAAGGAAGGGTTGCATTTTGATGAGCAAAGACGTTCTCATCAGCTCTGTGGAAGAAGGCTGGGTTAGCCTGATTTGGGAAAATCTCTTTGGGTTCCAGGAGGTTGTGTTCCTAGGCTCTCCTGTTGTTTTGGATACGTCAGTAAAAGGTCTGCTGTGGTGTGTGACCTTAGCCACCTATGTCTCTAGTCCTCACTTTCCTCCTCTTGGTTTGCAAGATCAAATTCAGCTGTGCACCCCATTCCTTTTGTCCTCATGAGAGGCAGAAACTCAACACAAGGCTGGAGACATTCTAAATAGAATTTATAATGGGGGTGTTAGTTTCCTTCCAGATAAACATATCATCTCCTAGGACTAACATACATTTTTGTTTCTTTCAAAAAAAGAAAGAATAAAAAAGCTATAAATTTGTACCTGGGAAAAAGTTAGTTACAAAAATTACTACTACATTATTATTTTGAAGAAATTACTATTTTAAAAGCAGATCCAAAAAGGCAGACAACCCAAAAGAGAAACAGGAAAAAGATTCGAACAAAACCTTCATGGAAGAGAATATCCAAATGGCAAACAAGCATATGGGAAGGTGCTCCCTTCCATTACTCATCAGGAAATACAAACTAAAACCACAATGTAATCATGCCACTCCTTCCCACCTGAATGGGTAAAATGAAAAGGATGGACAATAGCGAATGTTAACAAGGATGTACAGCAACCAAAATTCTCACACATTGCTTGTGGGTGTATAAAACAGAGCAATTCCCTGGAATAGTGTACGGCAGTATCTAGTAGAGTTAGCATACACATTGTTGAATGGACTCGGCAATTCCATTCCCAGATACATACCTGGCAGATGTTCACCAAGAAATATGTATTAGAATGTTTTTAGCCAAAGCCTGGAAACAACCCAGATTTCCATCCACCTCAGAATGGATAAGCTAATTACTGAGTACACGTGGAATACGGCACAATATTAAAAACGAACAAACTATGCACAGCCTCATGGACAAAGCTTACCCACATTATAGTGAACAAAAGAAACCAGACACAAAAGAGAACTCGCTACATGAGTCCATTCATATGCATCTCAAGAACAGGCGAAACAAATTATAATGTTTGGAGTCACAATAGTGGTTAGTCTTGGGGAAATGGATTAATGAGTGGAAGGGAACACAGGTGGGGTTTTGGGGATTCTGGTAAATTTTTTTTGGATCTAGTTGGTGTTTACACAGATGTCGTCACTTTGTAAAAATTAATTGAGCTGAATACTAATGATTATGCACTTTTCAGGATGTATGTGATACTTCAATATAATTAACATTTAAAAACAGTAGGTCAGAACCTGCCTTGGCTCCATATTTACATTTCAGACAAGGGAAAATAATTTATGGAAGAAAAATAAGAAGTGGATATTCTGGTTATATATATATATATATATATATATATATATATATATGTAACTCAATAAATGATATGACTTACATATATATGTAAGTCATATCATTTATTGAGTTATAATTTACATACAATAAAATTCACCAACTTTGTCTCCCATCCAAGTATTAACCAAGCCCCACCCTGCTTAGCTTCCGAGATCAGACGAGATTGGGCGCGTTCGGGGTGGTATGGCCGCAGACAAAATTCACCAACTTTAAGTGTAGAATTTGATGGGTTTTGGAGCGTCTAATGGTATATCTACCACCACAATGATGAGCTAGAATATTTTTATTACCCAAAAGGGGTCCCTTTTCTCTGCAGCTAATCCTGTCTTTCTATGCTAGGCTGCTATGATCCGTTTTGGAAGCCTCATTATATTTTTGCCTTTTCTAGAATTCATATAAATGGAGTCATATGATATCTTATTTAAAATAAGTTCCTTTATTTATTTCCTTTCTTTTTTTAAAGTTATTTATTGATTAAGGTATTACATATGTGTCCTTATCCCCCCATTTCCCCCCCCTTACTTCTCACTCATGCCCTCACCCTAAAATGAATTCCTTTAAACATGACCATGTACAGTAGGTTACAATGAGATTGAATAGAGTGTGTCACACTATATTTGTCCCTTTAACACCACTCTATCTACCCTGAACTTCTATTATACCCCTTCAGAGGATCCTTCATGAATATTATATGGTAAAATAAAATTGACTGTTTGACAGGTGCACACCCTAAACCCAACTAGGATTATGTGAAAGATGAGGTGTACCTCATGTAGCCCCAGAGGACAGAGCCAAGACCCAGGGGAGCCAATGGCCTGGGAGGCTGCAGGCAGCTTAACAGAAGGAAGATTCCTCCCAAGCTGGAGTTGATCAAACCCAGAAATGTGCCCAACTCAGAGCAAGTCCATTCCCTGTCCAGAGTGGACCAAGAGAAAGGCAAGATGGCTAGTCATCAGGTGTTTGGAGGAAATCCAGGTAGGAAAATGGGCTCAGTGGCTTCTAATGCCTATTCCAAATCGAATAGCCCCTTATAGCTATTGGTCTCTAAAGCTAATCACAAATGGTTTTCACAAGTAGGGCAAATTAAAAAAAAACACACACACAACACATTTGTCAAAGGATACATTTTGCAGCAAGATCAGAATCAATCTCCAGTTAATGGGAGACTAGAGAGAGAACAAAAACACACGAAACACATATAATTAGAAGATAATGAGCCTGCAGTTTTTCTTCATCAAATTTATGAGTGCTTCCAAGCTGTGAAATTAAGGAGGAAGCAGAAGAGATGTCTTCCAAGGCAACTTTTCATTGCTTGCTAACCTCTCCTCTCCAATTAACAGCGTGGATGTGGCAAAAACCACACAATTCAGTCTCATCCAGTGAACCTCAGCTGGGCATGCGCACAACCTCAACCTGTAATGGAGGAAAAGTGCCAACTCTGAGAGCAGAAGGTAAGGCTTCAGGGAGAATGGGCTGCTCACACCAGACCCTAAAGAACAGGCTGATGGCCCAGACCGGTTTGGCTCAGACCGGATAGAGCGTCGGACTGCGGACTGAAGGGTCCCAGGTTCGATTCTGGTCAAGGGCATGCACCTTGGCTGTTGGGCACATTCCCAGTAAGGGCGTGCAAGAGGCAGCTGATTGATGTCTCTCTCTCATCGATGTTTCTGACTTTCTATCCCTCTCCCTTCCGCTCTGTAAAAAATCAATAAAATATATTTTAAAAAAAGAAAAGAAAAGAACAGGCTGATGGCCCATGATGAGATGCAACAACATGGCACAGTTTGGAGAATTTCCCAAAAGCCAGAGCTTTTGTTTATTTATTTACTTTGATCTGTTTTGAAAATGAGTGGGCTTATCTGAAGACATTGCTAGAAAATGCTGGCTTTAATCTATTTTCTTCCAGAGGCACTATTTCTAAGATGGGTTCTATTTCTAAGAAGGCAAGACCTTCACTGGGTCTTGCTTTCATCATCTGAAAAACCAAGAAGATTGTCCCAAATCGGTGGATTTATCTTGTTCTTCACAGAATTTCAGAAGCGGGAGCAGGGTAAGGAGTCCCACACACATATCACCCACAGCGGCTCTCCTTTTGCATCTCAGTTGAGTTTTATTTGAATGACAAGTCGAACTATTTTTAAAATGTTGACTTAAGTAAAGGCTCACTTAACAAGTCAGTGGGGTTGTCCTGTATCCTGGGCCTGAGCCTTGAATGACTGCTCCAAGTACAAGTTCAGGCAAGCTTCCCTGGTAGACCACAATTCATACCTGCTGGAGGGATTGAGCACGTCCTGCGTGACTCCACTGGGAGAAGATTCAGATGTGTGTCTTAGTCTCCTCCAGACCTTGCTCCATGAACTTTTTCTCTTCCCTGATTTTGCTTTGTATCATTCCACTGCAGTGGAACCCTTCCCTTCCTTCCATTTCTCCAAGCTCTCATCCCTCTTGCCTTCTAGCTTTGATTTCCTGGCAGCTTTAATGTTAACTCTGTAAATCCTGAGTTTACTGCTTGGGATTTGAATAAATTTGCAATAAGGGAAACACTCAATGAATGTTGTGAGTCTTGCTAATGAATCACTGAGTCTAGGGGTGATCTTGAGGACCCCTGCATCACAACCCTGACACAGAGAATCAGAGATGGGCTTCATTATAATGACCCTATCTTTGAAATACGGTGAAAACACTGCTGGGGAAGAGGGAGGATGAAGGGGCCAGAGATGATGAACCTTAGTGTTAGGATGGCTGGTAAAAAAACAACAACAAAATAACAGCAGATCAGCAGCTGTTGTGAGAGGGGCAAGTTACCTGTGGGAGAACTGGCATAGGGGCTCCCTTGGTTGCTTCTGATAGTGCTCGTTAGAGTGAAAGGCGGAAGTCCAACCTGGTGATGCCTTTGGGAAAAAAGGGGCCCAACTCTCCCAAGAAGTGAGCTTTAGATGGGCCAAAGAGGTTCAACATTTGCATCTGTTCTTTTCTTAAGAGGGAGGAGAAATCAGTTTTCAGCAACAAAATGTTAGATGAGAGAGAGAGAGACAGAGAGAGAGAGAGAGAGAGAGAGAGAGAGAAGAGAAGAGAAGAGAAGAGAAGAGGAGAGGAGAGGAGAGAAAAGGTGAGAAGAGAAGAGAAGAGAAGAGAAGAGAAGAGAAGAGAAGAGAAGAGAAGAGAAGAGAAGAGAGATTTTTTGCAGCAATTTCTTGGACTCATTGCCCTCTTGTGTCCCACCCAGGATCTCCTAGCAGCTGAAACGTTAACCCAGTAAATGCTCATTTACTGCCTGGTGTTTGAGAAAATTTGCAATGAGAAAATAAAGGGGGGTGGTGGTGGAGATTTTTTTATTTTTATTTTATTTTATTTTATTTTATTTTATTTTATTTTATTTTATTTTATTTTACAGAGAGGAAAGGAGAGGGATAGAGAATTAGAAACATCGACCAGCTGCTTCCTGCACACCTCCTACTGGGGATGTGTCTGCAGCCAAGGTACATGCTCTTGACTGGAATCGAACCTGCGACCTTTCAGTCCACAGGCTGATGCTCTATCCACTGAGCCAAACCCGTTTCAGCTGGTGATGGAGATTTTTTAAATGGCTTTTTGAGGCTATGGCATCTAGATGATGTCATTTCATCGATGCTAGAGGGGACCATCCCCATCAGGGAAACAGAGAGAGAGAGAGAGAGAGAGAGAGAGAGAGAGAGAGAGAGAGAGAGAGAGAGAGAGACAGAGTAGGATAACTTCCTTGCTTTTTTGCCACTGATAAGCAAATAAGAATTTAAACTCTTTGGATCTTAAAACAGAGTATTTCTCCATCCTGATGATTTTTACTATGATTTTGCCTATTGGAGCACGAAACAACAGGCATGCATCAGCAGAAAATACACTTAGGAATTTTATAAACTGGTTTTCAGTAGCTCATGACCTCCTTTTAGACATGTCAGACCTTGTAAATGCTGACCCTTAGAGACTGATGCTTTTCTTGCCTGCTGTGCATATTTTTGAGTGGGTCAACTAGAATTCTAAGAATGACAAGACAGGAAGAGTTTAGGAAAGCCTTGATTATCACCTGGGCTTGGAACCCAGACCTTTGGCCTTTCAAACGCCAGTCTTTTCTGCTGCCAAAGAAATGCCTTTGGAGCCCCGAATTCTTGGCTTCTAATTGCCTGGACCTGACTGCTAGCTGAAACCTGATAGTATCTGCTAAGAGCCATTTCAACCTCAGCTTGAGCTGTGCTGAACTGGGAGCTGGCACAGAGCAGGAACCTCATCTCTGGGAACTCCTTGGGAGTTTAAACTGTGAGACTGTCCCCATGGAGTCTTGTTAGCATAGGTAGCTAGTAGACATTAATAAAGAGAGAGAACAAGGGAATCAGATATTATTAAACATAATAAACTAGGGGGCTTTCTGAGTGGGATGATAATCCTGCTTTGCTGGAAGTTGCAGCATTCATAGGCACCCCAGGGGACTGCAGCATTGCCCTACCAAGGAGATTAATACTTCTCTCCCCATCCTCCCCCTCTCCCCATATAGAGAGGAAGGATCACTATTCAATCTCCCCAGAACTGTGGGGAGAAGGAATAAACAATAAAGGGGAAATTCCTCTGCTGAGTGTATGCTTAGTAGAAGCCAAGATGGCACTGGGGAGCACCTGAGCAGGAGAAGTCATGACAGTGACCCACACTTACTGGGTAACACCTGCTCGCTCATGCTCGCAGGCATTCTCTCTCCATAGCAGCCAGGTGGGCTTAGCAGCTGCCTTTTGCCCTGTGGCCATGGGGCTCCAAGCTTGGGCTCCAAATGGAATCTGGGTACAGCAATGCAGCACAGCTAGAAACACGTGGAAACACAGGCTAAGCTAACCAGATGGGGACAGGGATTGAACTGGACTGAACCAATGGCACAGAACATTTGGACACTGGCTTTTCTTCTGGCTGTGCTGAAGACAAAGCTGGACTTTTTTCACAGTGGGACAGAGCTGCACCTGGGACAGCCTTTTGTGTTTGCTCTGCTTACAATAAATCTTACCGCCATACCTCATCCCTGCCGTGGGCAAGGACCCCATGTCCCCCAGCAACAGCCTGGCTTGACTATCTGGGTCACATACGAATGTCCACAGGAAAGGGCTTAGGCTCCACGGGACCATCGAAAACCCAGTGACTGGTAGGCTCAATCAGCCTGACAGTGGCTGGCTGCATTCTGCCTTGAGTTTGATCACTGCTTATAGCTATGTGAGAATAAAAAAATCATCTTTTCTGTCAAAGAACAGTTTAGACAGCCGCCATGTTGGATTGCATGACTTGGTAAGCCACCATGTTGGCCTAATGGCTTGCAGCTCCTCTGGAGGCCTCCATCTTGAAATAGCAAAGGCAAACTCCTCCCTTTGAATTAGCCAATTGCAAAATACTGTGCACCTGAGCTCCAATCAAGAGCAAGGGAAAGGTCACATGTATCAGGGATTATAAAGCCAAGCAGCCCACCTGCTCAGTGTGCACGTGCTTCCAGACCATGTGTGCACACCCTTCTAAGTAGAAGAAAAGATGTTTTTCTGGAAAGGAACCAAGATGGCGGCATAGGTAAACACCCATACTGTTGCCCCGTACAACAAACTCAAAACTACAACTAAAGGTCAAAACGGACATCATTCAGAACCACCAGAGGGCTGGCTGAGTGGACATTCCACAAATAGAAAGAAAAATAAAAGGACACTGATACTCGGAGGAGCTGTGGAGGACAGAGTTGTGGATACGTGCGGAGTCAGAGGTTCAGAGCTGTGCGAAAACAGAAAGGGTGGGCGGCTGCAAACTCGGCTGGTTTTCTCGAACTGGGAGGGAGACAAAGGCGTCCCACTGCACTGAGCCCCGGTTCTGGGGGAATCTTGGGGAGCCTAGACTAATATGGGGTGAAACTGGACTTTAAGGAGGAAGCACACTGAAACTCGGGTGCTGCAAAGGCGCACGAGCTATCGGAGAGGTTCGTGGCTGACTCTATCATTTGGGAGGGGAAAAAAAACAAAAAACGCTGGACTGCTTTGTTTTCCCATTCTGGGTGAGTCTTTGGGTGTCCAGACTCATTTGGGGAGAAACTAGACTGTCTGGCAGTGGGCAGAGCTCCAGGCAGCTCTCTCTCAGAGATGGTGCAGCTGTTGCCGCAGGGCACGAGACCCGGGAACTGTTTAGGGCAGGGCTGACGGGAAACTAAGGCTGCCTGCTCAGCCCAAAGACTCCACCCATCCAGGCTGAGCACAGCGGCTCTCCCAGTGTAGACACAGCTGATCCTCACAG
The DNA here is from genome assembly GCA_027563665.1 of Antrozous pallidus. Lineage (NCBI taxonomy): Eukaryota > Metazoa > Chordata > Mammalia > Chiroptera > Vespertilionidae > Antrozous > Antrozous pallidus. Next base: position 32,734,954 of record CM050518.1, read on the forward strand.
CCAATTGGTCTGGAGGTCAACCCCTCCCAGTGATACCAACAACCATCTAGGCTTAACTACAACAAGACTGTACAGCCTATATAGTGATGCACCAAGAGTATCCACCTTAGGTAACTGGGGAGGCTGAGCCACTGTCCCTTAGAGGACACCTACCACACAAACCTACTCGACCAACTCAGGAAAGCAGCCACTATGCAAAGACAAGGTAACAAATTACATGTGAAAGAAATGGAGGGAAAAAAATGACTGGATATACAGTTCAAAATCACGATTATAAGGTTTTTCAAGAGACTCCTAGAAAGGGCCGATAAATTTAACGAGATCCTTGAGGACATGAGTGAGTCCCTCAAGGATATGAGCAAGACTATGGAGGATATGAAAAAGGACCAACTAGAAATTAAGCATATGCTGACTGAAATAAAAAATATACAGAGACCCAAAAGCAGACTAGAGGACTGCAAGAATCAAGTCAAAGATTTGAAAAACAAAGAAGCAAAAATCACTCAGCCTGAAAAGCAAGAAGCAAAAGGAATACAAAAAATTGAAGACAGTGTAAGAAGCCTCTGGGACAACCTCAAGCATACCAACATCTGAATTATGGGGGTGCCAGAAAAAGAGAGAGAGCAAGATACTGAAAATCTATTTGAAGAAATAGTGACCGAAAACTTCCCACACCTGGTGAAAGAAATAGACTTAAAAGTCCAGGAAGCACACCAAACCCCAAACAAAAGGAATCCAAAGAGGACCACACCAAGACACGTCATAATTAAAATGCCAAGAGCAAAAGACAAAGAGAGAATATTAAAAGCAGCAAGAGAAAAACAGTTAGTTACCTACAAGGGAGCACCCATACAATTGTCAGCTGATTTTTCAACAGAAACTATGGCCAGATGGGAGTGGCAAGAAATATTCAAAGTGATGAATAGCAAGAACCTACAATCAAGATTACTCTATCCAGCAAAGCTACCATTCAGATTTAAAGGTCAGATAAAGTGCTTCGAAGATAAGAAAAAGCTAAAGGAGTTCATCACCGCCAAACCAGTATTATATGAATTGCTGAAATGTGTTCTTTAAGAAGAGGAAGAAGAAGAAAAAGGTAAAGATAAAAATTATGAACAACAAGTACACATCTATCAACAAGTGAATATAAAAATCAAGTGAATTAAAAATCTGATGAACAGAATAAACTGGTGAATATAATAGAATCAGGGAATAGAGAAGGAATGGACTGACAATTCTCGGGGGGTGTGGGAAGAGACTGGACAAAAAGCGATGGATGAGGTCAGTGTTGGGAGAGGTAAGGGCAGAGGATGGGATGGGTACCAGGGAGAGAGGAGCTATGGGAGGGAAAAAAGACCAACATTGTAGTAATCTGAACAATAAAGATTTATTGTGTTTTGTTTTTTTAAAGATGTTTTCCTGGCTGCCTAGCTCCCTAGTACATTTTGTGTTCTACCAGCACCCTTGACGTGGGGGACTCCCCTTATTTCTAACAGCTGTGAATGCAGGGAGGCCGAATCACAGGGCCTGCGGCTCTTCACCCTCTCCTGACAGGCCGGACTCTGACTCTCCCACCAGATGCCTCACTGTATTGCTAGTTGTGCTTAGCTCCCGGGTCAGGTACTGTTTGCACCAAGGCCCTGATGGCTCATGTCCTCTCCTCTCTCCTGGTGCACACGCCTTGAATATTAGATGCAGCCCGCTCCAGAAAAGGCCTCTCACTGTATAGAAGATGTGATGACAGAAATGGTGATGGAAAATTCAGGATTTTCTCACCACCAGTTCCTGAACACAATTACCTGTGGTCTGGTTGCATAAACCTGCTTTTCTGTCAGAAGGCTCTTGCATACAACCTTTCAGGTGCAAGGTTTGGAGAACAGTAGGGGGTAATTTAAAGGGTGACAATGGCTGTGTGGAACACACTGAGTTTGCAACACCAAAACCCTCAGCTCCTAGGGAGATGGGGGGGGGCGGGGGGGTAACTAGTGCTGTTTTTCGGAACTGTCCCTGGCTGCTTTTCTCTTCCTGGGCCTTTCCCAGCTGCTAGAAAGCTTTCAACTCCAATCGATTGCTGAGCCTGTGATCACACCTGACAGTTCTGACTGCAGGACAGCAGGGGAGGCCTGGTCCTGCTCCTCCCACGCAGAACAGCCCAGCAGATGCCTCCACACTGAACTGGTGTCATGGACAAGCCAACCATTTGTAACTGACAGCCTCCAGCAGTCCCTATGAATCCAGGGACTGAACTGAATTAATTGGAAGGAACTGGAAGCCTGTGGTGGGAGTTCCCACCACGGGAGCACACACGGGGGTGGGGGAGCAGGGGAGGGGAGGGGAGGCTGTTAACCACTACTGCCTGACTAATGTCTGTGCTGCTTGGCGTGCCCCGGGAACTGTCAGCTCTTTGCTTCCAGGGCTCCTATGTGTGCCTGCTGCGTGGCATCCCTCAGCCCAGGGAGGCCATAGGTCAGCTACCATTACTGCCTAGAGTCTGGCTGAACCTCAGCTGACGCCTCGGGCCAGAAAAATGCTCACACTACAACCTAAGGAGAAAGCCACCTGGTGTCTAAGACAGACCTTCCTGGTTAGTGAGCTCTGTTTTCACTGGCTAAGTCAACTCGAGAGGGCATGACCGAGGTCAGTGCTACAGGGTGGTCTCACCGTGCTGCATGGGCTCCGGGCAATGATAATTTTGCTGTAAGGACGTCTTGGCCAAGGGCTGAGGAGGTGGACTTGGAAAAAAAGAATGAATACAGCAGACCCGAGACTGCCATTCTTAGAAAGAACTGCTGGCACCCAACCTGTGTAGCTCAGCGGTTGAGTGTTGAGCCAGGAACCAAGAGTACCCACACACACACCTGGTTCAATTTCCAGTTAGGACATATGCCCAGATTGCAGGCTCCATCCTCTGTGTGCATGAGGCAGCTGATTGATGGTTTCTCTCTCATCCATGTTTCTCTCTCTCTAACTCTTTCCCTCCCTCTCTCTCTAGAAAAGTCAATAAAATCGATTAACAAAAAAGAAAGACCTGCTGGAAAGTTTGGCCCTTGGCTGGCATTTGGGAACATGGATTTGGGGAGGGTTTGTACCGTTCCTGAAATGGTGAGTAGTTTACTATGTTAAGCTGTGATTTATGCTGGACATCTGGAATTTTGGTATGTGCTAGGCAACGGGTGATATAAATTAAGCCTGAAACATCGCTGGAGGCAAAAATTACAAAACTGAAACTGTCCTACTCCAGGCACAGCATAAGAAGGCAGCGTTCTTTAGACAAGGCAATAATGCTGGGAAAAATAGAAGGCAGCAGGAAGACAGGAAGACCAAGTATGAGAGGGATCGACTCCAGAAAAGAAGCCACCACATGAATCTACTGGAGCTGGCCAGAGCTGTTTAGGACAGAACATGTGGGCATTACTCACTCACAGGGGCTCCAGAAGTCCGACTCAACTGCATGTAACACCACACACACACACACACACACACACACACACACACACACACACACACAGAGAGAGAGAGAGAGAGGCAGAGAGCGCCTATGTGACTGAACCCCAGTATAAAGCTCTGGACCCCTAGGCTTGAGTGAGCTTCCTTAGTGGACATTTCACGTGTGTCCTCACAATTTGTTGCTGGAGAAATTAAGCGTGTCCTGTGTGACACTGTGTAAAGCTCGTGCCTGATGTCCTCTGACCTTTGCCCCATGCACTTTATCTTTGCTCATCTTGTTTTGTGCCCTTTCACTGTAATTAATCATAGCTCTGAGTACAACTCTCTGCTAAGTCCTCCTACTAAATCGTTGAGCTTGGAGGTGGTCTTGGGGACACCAACACAGGATGAAAAAAGGGCAAAAAGGATGAAAGAGATTTGTAGACAGGAGAAAGATGGTATAATACAAAGAATATGGGGAAAGGGGACATATAAAGGAAATGAGGACAGAGAAAGGGAAAGAATCAGTATAATACTAGGTTTGAACTTAGTGGTTACTGGGGCGGTCACACCCATTGTGGGTTCAAGGGCTTACAAAGATGTTCAGAGGACAGCCTCAGGGGATGAAATGACCAGCCAGCTCTACTGGGAAACATGACTGTGAATGGCAATAATCCTGTACAGGAAGTACATATCTATAGGATTTGAGGACCTTTGTCCATTTTGTTGAATTTTGCAGCCACTCTGTGAGGCAGACTGAACAAAGGCTATTATTGTTCCTAATTCACAGAGCACTTAAAGGCTTCCTGCTCCTAGAGCCAAATTAATTGTCCCATCTATACTATATATATATATATATATATATATATATATATATATATATACACTAGAGGCCTAGTGCATGAAAATTCATGCACTGGAAGAGGGTCCCTCAGCCCAGCCTGCCCCCTCTCACAGTCCGGGAGCCCTCAGTGGTGGGAGGTGACCTAGCAATCAGGGAAAGGCAACACTCCCATCACAACTCTGCTGCTGCCACTGCTGGCAGCACAAGCCTTAGCTGGCCCTGGGTGGCTGGGCAGCCACCGTCCGAGGCTTGCCTGTGCCTTGGGTTGGCCCTGGGCAGCTGGGGGTCTGAGGGGATTGGAGGACTCTGGAGGCAGGTACGTGGGGTTGAAGGGACTGGGCGCTACTATCTGTGGCTGTGGGCATTGCCATCTTTGTGGGTGGGGCAGCAATTAGCATATTCCCTTTTTATTAGATAGGATTGATTTCAGAGAGGAAGAGAGAGGGAGAGGGAGATAGAAACATCAAAGATGAGAGAGAAGCATTGATCAGCTGCCTCCTGTACTCCTTTACTTGGGATCAAGCCCAAAATCTGAGCATGGCCTGGACCAGGAATACAACCGTTGACCTCTTGGTTCATAGGTTGATGCTCAACCACTGAGTCACACCGACTGTTTGTCCTTCTTTGATAAAATTTAACATTATTTATGTTTGCTTGTTCACTGTGCACATCTGTCTTTTCCACTAGACTTTGATTTCCTTAAAGGGGTCTGTCTTGCCTTTGTTTGGGGAAGAGGACAATCTTTTCTCATGATAAATACATTGTAGAAAAATAATAAAAATAAATAAAAATTGCATGTGATCCCTGTTTTAGTAATATTTGTATCCCACCCAGATCCAAAAATAACTTGGCACATAGTAGGTGTTCAATCAATAATTCTGTTGTCAGCTAACAGTCTACTTATGACAACACCTGCCTCATGGGGGCTGTCAGGAGGATTAAATGAAATAAGGGATATAAGTGAATATTGTAAACTGCGAACCACTTTATAGGTCTAAAATATAATTAGATCTAATTATAATTATGCATCCTCAACTTTATATTCATTTAAGAAGATGACCGAATTTTCCAAATAAGTTGATGATCCACTGCTTACAGGGGCTTTGATTCTCCCATTTGTATGTAGAAACCTGAGGATCAGAAAGTTCTACAGCCTTACACAAAGTCACCTGGATATGTTCATACCTATGTGATCTGTGGTTTCTCCTCAGAAGTGAGATCTGGCTTTCCAATTTGTTCTCACTTAATTTCAAAGTAATGTTGCAATGCTTTTAACATTACCAATATTTTTCATGCTCTCTTCCCTTCTTATGTGTTTTTTTTGTTGTTGTTGTTAATCCTCACCTGAAAATTTTTTCCCATTGATTTTTAGAGAGAGTGATGGGAAGGAGGGAAGGAGGGAAGGAGAGAAAGAAAGAAACATGGATGTGAAAGAGACACATTGATTGGCTCCTCCCATACATGGAGCCTGGGATCAAACCTGCAACCCAGGGACGTGCCCTTAACCAGGAATTGAACCAGCGATCCTCTGATGCTCTAACCACTGAGAACACAGGCCAAGGCTCTCTTTCTTTTTACTTTTATTTATCAAAATTATCACAAACCCTTAACACCCAAAAAAAGCCATGCTGTCACTTTACAGGGAGACGAAAAGAACACGAGTATTGGAATCAGATAGAAGTGGGTTGGAATCTTAGCTCTGCCAAGCAACTTGGAGCAAAAGACTGAATTTCCATGAGATTTACTCATCTGAAAAATGGGGACAATAATATCTACTGTCTAAAATCATGAGGATTAAAGATAATGTATGTGGGGCACCTAGGCCAGGCATGGCACCCAATAGGTACTTTATAAAAGATAGTTGAATATCATTGTCATTGCTACTATTATTAATCAGTCAAATCAGGAAAAAGAACAATCACAAATTTTGGCTTGGAGAACCCTAGTGAAACTGGCATAGCAGGTCACTTGTAAAACAAACCTAAAAAAAAAAATTTCCCCCCAAGAGACCATAAAAATAAAATATTAAAGTCAGCAACTTCCTTCTCGGATGAGACATTGAGTAGGATCAACAGTCTCATGCAGGTGTGAGGTTTCTTTTCAGCATCAGCTTTATGCCTCCCTGTGACTCACTAAACCTGGAGACGAGGCATAGGAATGGCCGAATTTGTCATCCCATCGCATGAAAGAGTGTCTGTGGTAAGGACAGACACTACTGGGGTGGGGAGGCCAAATAAAATGTCAATGGAAACAATGAGGGATGGTCAGAAAAAAGCAATGTAGAGCAGTGAAACACGTCAGCTTGAAATCATGAGTCACAGTGATACCTTCTTAGCTCAATGATCTCTTTAAAAAGATGCCAATACCTGGGGTCAAACTGCAGTGGATAGAAAATGTGAGGGTAAAAAAAAATAATAATAATAACTGTGATGATAACCAGAAAAGGCAGAGGGGTCAGTGAGCAGGAAGGGAGCTCAAAGGTCACCTTGTCCAGCGATTTCCCCATGGCCACAGCAGTCTTCAGAGATGCTTTGGGGACTCCACAAATCATAAAGTAGTTCTTGCCAATAGGATGCCTGCTGCTTGACAAACCCATTCAAGCTTTTAACCTGTTTTTTGTTGTTGTTATTCAAGGACTAAAGACCTAAAAAGTCATGGCGGATAGCAGTGTCTGTCTTTATAGAGAGGTCTCTAATGCCCAGAGAGGGTTGTGAGCTTGTTTAGAGAAACACAAGGGCAGAGCTAGGTCTTCCACTCATCAGTCGTGCTTGCCTATCCCACACAGGAATGCTTGATAGACACAACCGCTCCAGTTGACATATGGTGCCAGGTGTGGGGTGCCCCCTTCCCCAAACTAAAGAGGTCCAGAAGGGCTTTAAGACTTGGGGATTGGTGGGTTCCCTCTTTTCACACACGACCTCCTCAGATTGCTCTTCCTTGCTTACAACAGGACAATGTCTTATCCCAACTTCCTGATCCATCCTGCTTTGGCCCAGTCTTCTTTTCCTTTCTGCCCTTCACATTCTGTCCCCTCTGGGCGTGGCCTGGGCCCAGACACTGCAATGAGTGAGAGGAGCTGGACTGCTCCGCTCCCTGTTTAATGGCTCTCGCTGGGCCTGGATGACCTCTGCCTTCTAGCAGTACCCTAAAGCAGCTCGTCAATTCCCTTCACAACGTCCTCAAATTCTTAAACCTGGGAGAAAACTCTGAGACCATCTAATTCAGTGGTTCTCAACCTTTCTGATGCTGTGACCCTTTAATACAGTTCTTCATGTTGTGGTGACCCCCAGCCGTAAAATTATTTTCGTTGCTCCTCCATAACTGTGATTTTGCTACTGTTAATGAATCATAAGGTAAATATCTGTGTTTTCCGATGGTCTTAGGTGACCCTGCTAGCGGTTCTCAACCTGTGGGTCTCAGCCGCTAGCAGGGTCTCCTAAGACCATCGGAAAACACAGATATTTACACGTGTTAGATAAGCAAAGGGAGTTTAAGATGCTCCTGGGGAAAGGCTTCAGGTAGGAGGTAAGATTTAAAACCGTTGAAATTACCTGACTCTCATTCCAGCCCCTTTCTAGCTGGCCCTGGAGGCTAAAGTAAACAACCTTTCTGACGCCCCTGCATCGGGGGATGGCCAGGCGACTGCTTTCTGTTCAGTGAGACACAAACAGGTTTCTTCTAGAGCAGCTTCTCCCTCTGCTCCCTTTTCTTCCTGCCTGGACCTTGGGTGATGTTTGAACGGCTTGCTGAACTTAAGGCAGGTGGAGCAGCAAAGGTGGGAGGAGCCTGGTTAGGGAAGGGATTAAGCTGTGGTACCTGCCCGGGGCTGCCTGCCCTGAACTTCTTGTTTCATGAGATCAATTAATCCCCATTTGGTTCAGCCAGTGGAGCAGAACTTCTCTTCTGTGCAGTTGAAACCAAGCCTGACCAGTTCAGAGGTCTTGGAAAATCAGAATTTCAACAAACAGAGGCCGAGGGCAAGAAAGGTATCAGCAAACATGGCGGGATGGGGAACGTGGGGTATATTCTTGGCAAAGCAGGAGTGAGGACAGAGGGAGATCCGAATACAGGTTGAGAAAAGACAGGCAGCCCTGGCTGGTGTGGCTCAGTGGGCTGAGCGTCGTCCCACAGACCAAGAGCTTACCAGTTGATTCCCAGTCAGGGCTCATGCTTGGGCTGCAGACTCCATCCCCAGTAGGGGGCACACAGGAGGCAGCCCATCGATGTTTCTATCTCTCTCTCCCTCTCCCCTCCTCTCAATCTAAAAATCAATAAAAACATTTTTTTTTTTTAAAGAAAGAGAGAAAAGACAGGCTGGAGCACTGTGGGGAGCCGGCACGGCCATGGCTTACTCAGCCCCAGGGCGCCTTATGTGCGTGCCAGCGCAGCCAGGTTGGGTGAGCCCGAGAGGGGGAGGTGAAGGATTGAGAAAGACAGACAAGAGAAGGAAAGCTGGGTCTGGGTGGGACCCAGTCCTCTAATGGAGAGACAATGACAGCGCCACGGACTGTAAGCCGTGTCTTCATTTTATAGCCAGGTTTCATGAAGCAAAGCGAGGGCGTGGTCAAGATGTTGACAACATTCTCGTGGGTTCGATCCTACTCTATTACACGCACCTGAACTCCATCAAGCCCACATCACTCAGGCACGTGGGGCCACGAGTTCGGACCATAGGTTCAAGCCTACAACTCTAGCTGTGGGCTATAATTGTGCTGGGAGGGCTCTGCCCTCCAAGGTGGGACTTGCGTGTGGCCATGAGAGGACTGTGCCCTCTCATTAGTCCGAGGCTTGAACTGTCCAAACGCTGTAGCCGCTCTCCACAGAGCAGGTGATAAAATTCGGGGGTGGGGGGGGTGGGGGTAAGGGGACCCATGGAATGCTGTGGACTTCCTTCAGAGAGCAGCAAGCAGCACTGTTCTTGGGGAGCGGATGTTCGCTCCTTGGCACTGAGCACTGGAGACTCGGTGAGTGTGTCTTGGCCCTGGACAAGCAGGCGGGGTGCTGGTGAGGAGCCTCGAGCAAGAGTGGGTGGCCTATTTCATTCTAATCTGCAGTGCGGCTGTTGCATTCCTATTTGCTTAGTATTGACAAGGAACTTGAGGAACCACAGTACCGCAAACTCGCTCACAGGCACTGCTCTCATTGTGTCACTTTCCTCCCACTGGCAAACCACAGCCACAGCCCTCTGGCTTCTAAAGTGTGCCCTGATGACGGCAGTGCCTGTCAGGCCACAGGCATCGTCACTGGTCAACCACCAGAGTGGTTGAGGGGGTTGAGCATTGTCCTGGGCGCAGGATTGCTGTTTGATTCCCGGTTGAGGCCCACACCCAGGTTCCAGGTTTGATCCCTGGCCGGGCGTGTGGAAATCAACAGATGGATGCTTCTCTCTCCCTTCTCTCTAAGCATGTCCTCTGGTGAGGTTAAAAAAAAAAAAAAAAAAAAAAAAGAATGGTCAAAGATGGAAGCAATAAGAAGACAGAGATTGCCTGGCTGGTATGGTTCAGTGGTTGAACGTTGACCTATAAACCAGGAGGTCACAGTTCAATTCCTGGTCAGGGCACATGCCCAAGTTGTGGGCTTGATCCTCAGAAAGGGGCAGGCAGGGGATAGCTGATCAATGATTCGCTCATCATTGATGTTTCTCTTTCCCTCTTCCTCTCTCTGAAATCAATAAAAATATATTTAAAAAAGAAGACATAGATTCTTAAATATATATGATATGTATTTATGTATCATATTAGTTACATATTTATATAATACATATATATTATTTATGTATTTAATAATAATATAAATATTTGTATATTTAAAATATATCTCTATACACATAACACACATGAGCTGAGGGCATTGATGGGGAAAGATGGCCCTGAACAAGCCTAAAACCCCCCAGTAGCTCCGGGAACTAAGTTCTTCCCAGCTTGCACTTGCGTGCGTTTGCTCTGATTCAGACACCTGCGCTTCAGAGTCAGGGGCACACAGGGAGAAATACTGCTTCCAGTCTGCTTCCTGCTAGTTTGAAGGGGGAAGCTTTTAAATAAACGACCCCTCTCTAGACTTCAATCTTCCCATCCTCCTACCTAAATGCAGGGGGGAAGTCTGGACCAGAAAAACCATCTCGGGCGCCAGGCTCCCTGTGCAGCCAGCAGAGGGCCCTGCTCTCTCCACATCTAAAAGGTTCGGTTCTGAGTCTCCAGCTAGTTCCTTGATGCCTTGAATACTGTTTTCTCCACAGTCAGGGTCTGTGCATGTAACAGAAACTCAGTAACTCCTTCCTGAATGGATAAGTGAGGTGGCAGTGAATAGATAAGGGTTTTAGGCGACAGTTTAGAGGCAGGTAGACAGGTAGCCTTCCCACTCCCAGGCTAGTCAGTGTGAGGAGTGAGAGGGTGGTCAGTGCAGTTTTTCAACTACTTTCCATAGAACTGGACCCACGAGTGGTTGTTCACATTTCGAGAAAAAAAGTCCTCGGGTCACAAAAGATTAAGAAGTTTGCCACCCTAACTGGTTGGCCCAGTGGATAAAGCGTAGGTGTGCGGACTCAAGAGTCCTAGGTTCAATTCCAGTCAAGGGCATGTACCTTGGTTGCAGGCATATCCCCAGTAGGGGGCGTGCAGGAGGCAGCTGATTGATGTTTCTCTCTCATCGATGTTTCTAACTCTTTATCCCTCTCCCTTTCTCTCTGTAAAAAAATCAATAATATATATATTTTTAAAAAGAAGTTTGCTAACTTTGCCGCTCATTCTACCCATCCCATCCTGGGAATTAATTAGCTTGGTAAAAGTGCTGAGAAGTCCTAGAAGTAAAGCTCTCTGGTTAATTCTGTGTAACCTGGAATTTCTCAAACTTCGTGCTCCACTGAACCTGTTGTGGGAGAATACCTACAAGCATGAGTAGAGCTTGAGAAACTGATTTCATGTAAGTGGCTTCTTCAGTGAAATTTTCACTTACAAACCCAATTGAGAATAGGGTGAAACAAATAGAACGCATAAACAGATGGACAGGCCAAGGAAGTGAGGAAAGTGAGAATTCAGAACACTATTATTATAATTATCATCTTCTTCAGTGAACATCTGCTCACCATCATCAGATTATCTGCTATTTGTCAAACGCAGGAGATTTAAAGATAAACAAGGCAGAGTCCCCTCTCTCCATGGGAGCACTGCCTAAAGAGCAGAGAAAATAAGTACAGAATAATGTGCTCAGTGCCTAGGCGGGAGGGTCCTGGGGAAAATGGAAACTGGACCGTGAGTAATAAAAATAATAATAACTTTAATAACAAGGCCTTTACATAATGCTTAGCATGTACCAAGTACTGTTCTAAGCACTTTACAAATACAGAGTGTTCCCCCAAAAATGTAAACACACTTGCCCTGGCCAGTGGGGTTCAATTGGTTGGATGTCATCCATGCACCAAAAGGGTACCGATTCGATTCCCAGTCAGGGCACATGACTGGGTTTTGGGCTTGATCCCCAGTAGGGGACATGCAGGAGGCATGATTGATGTTATGCTCTCACATTGATGTTTCTCTCTCTCTCTCCCTTCCTCTCTCTAAAAAAAAAAAAAAAAAAAATCAATTAAAATCATTCAAAAAAAGATGCATACTTTAACAGCTGATAGCTCAGTTTGAAAATGAAATGTAAATTAATAAACACTGCCTTTATAATTATTCAAAGTGTATGTATACTTTTTTGGGGGACACCCTATATCAACTCACTTAAACCTCACAACAATCTTACCAAGTACCTTTAGTGCCTGCGTTTGCAAATGAGGTCAGTGAAGCTCAGAGAGGTTAAGTAACTTGCCCATAATCACATAGCTAGAGATGTGGTATGGTCAGGATTTAAATTCCTGTGGCCTGGCTCCACAGTCCATCTTCACAGCACTAGGCTGTGCCGCTCAGCTAGAGACGAGCAGTAGACTGAAGGACAGAAACCTTCTGGACAAAGGGGATAAGGAATAGAAAGCAGTGCTGTGTGTGTGAAACACAGAGAACAGAGAACATGGGGAGAAACAGCAGAAGGGTGGACAGCTAGATTGCAATCAGAGTTAAAAATGATGGGGACTCTCAAACCTATATTGGAAAGTCTGATTGCATCCTGTGGACTTGGGTCCTCACACCTTTCTGCTAATGTCCTTTAGGCAAGGAAGGAAGACATGAGCCTTTAGGAGAGTCTGGGAGTGCAGCTTGAAGAAGCCAGCATGAATTTCTTTTGAAGTCCTCTATCATCCTTTGTCAAATTCATGAGAATTTCATATTGTCTACCATAAGAGAAGTGTTTTAGTATAAACATTTTAGTCACCAGTTCAGTGACGTTTTAATAAAAAAAACACATTTTAATCACCAGTTCAATGATCATTTTTCTACATGGGCCCCCAGGAGACCTGCTTGAATCCCCCAGGCCCGGCTGAAGGCACAGCTGGGAACAATGGAAGTCATTTCAGTGCCTGAGCCAGGGGAGGGCACCGTCATCGCTGAGTCTTCAAAGATAACTCTTCCGAACAGCAAGATCCTAGAGATCACTTAAATATTCGCCCAGACAGAACTGATTAAATAAATTATACTCACAGAATAGAATGCTCAGTTACTGTAGAAGCAGAATACAGGAGAGCTCAGCATGTACAGGTGAGGAAAGCTCTCTGAAGCAGCGTGTTAAGTGAGAAAAGCCAAGGGTGGACCTGTGTGTATGATATACTCCTAGTTCTGCGGGAGGCATAGAAAGCCTGAGTTTTCAGCTTTTCAGTCAGAGGAACCTTCTGGAAGGGTACCTCTGGGGAAGGGCCCTGGGAACACGAAGTGAGATAACTTATTTTTCATTATCTACTCTTTAGTACTATTTGAAGGTTTGCCATGTGCCCACGTTACTTTTTCAAAGAAAAGAAATTACTAACTAGTATTAAGCTGCTTCAAAACTAAAAGTGAAAAATAATAGCTCCGGGGAAAAAAAGACCAACTGAAAAGGGCTGGCAGCCGACGGATGGAGGATGAGAGAAACACAAGAGTGGTTATAGAGAGAGATGTCGTGAAAGCACCTGTCCTCAGGGAAGGTGATGGAGCATGAGCCCAGGAAGTGGTCCTGGGACTAAGGAAGACGTTTGAGGGATATGCGAGCCGTAGAAACTACTCGTTAGTTGTGGGAGGCAGGAAGAGAAGGTGAAGTTAAGAATAAGTTTGGTGACATGGAGGAGCTGTTCACGACTAGAACATACATGAAGAACAGAGTCAGATGCAGGGGGAGAACGACTTCAGGTTCGAACACACTGGGCTGGCGGGATCTCAGGACCTTCCGGTGGACGTGGGCCTTGGCTGAATTCTGGAGCCGGCCTGGGAAACAGTGCCTGGCACCGATACGGAACTCCCCCTGGGTGACAAGGCGGCTCACTCTGCAAACAGTAGGAATACCTGTTTTCCTCCTGGCAGTCTAAAATTTTGGTACATGCTGAGCACAGGGTGTCTATGTGACCAGCCCCAATAAAAACTTGAAGCACCAAGTCTCTAATGAGCTTCCCTCTGCTCTCAGCAGTGTTTGACGGTGTCACCACAGTTCCCTGCTGGACAAGCTAAGCACATCCTTTGTCTCCTTTTTCCCTGTAATAGATCTTAGTCATGACCCATCGATGTGCCGAGACCTGTGACGCCACGGGGAGCGGACCTTGGAAGTTTGCTCCTGGTCTCCCCGGACTCCACCCCATGTGCCTTTCCCTGTGTCAAAATAATGGAAAGAAGCCACTTCCCTGGGAGCTGTTGATCCAGGGGAGCTGCCTTGCCGTCGTACTCCTCAGACCTTTGGAATCTTAAAACCGGACAAAAACAACCCTCCACAGGGCCAAAGACAGCACTGTGTCCCAAACAGCTGGCTACCAGATCAAAAGATAAAGACATTCTTTAGAGTCAGTGTCACAATTTTTGCTTACCTGTATCTATAGACATTCCTCCCTTAGCTTATTAACACCCATAGAAATCCCTTCCTTCCAATCCTGTAATCAATACCTCTTGTCTTCCCTCCTGATCAGAGCATTATTTGGTTTTCTGCCTGCATCAGTGCTTCCAAAATACACCTTCATTGATCCTGCTTTGACTCCTTTCCCTGTACTAGGTCTCAGTCATGATCCATCTATGTACTTAGTCCGGTGAGTCCTTCCAGCACATCACCAAGCCCAGGGATAGTCCGGGGGGGGCCCCTGACACATCCTCCTCTCAGGTATAGATGAGGTGAGAGACACTCAAAAATCTAAATCTGCCCTAACTGGTTTGGCTCAGTGGATAGAGTGTCGGCCTGCAGACTGAAGGGTCCCGGGTTCGATTCTGGGCAAGGGCATGTACCCTGGTTGTGGACATATTCCTAGTAGTGGGTGTGCAGGAGGCAACTGATCGATGTTTCTCTCTCATCGATGTTTCTGGCTCTCTATCTCTTTCCCTTCCTCTCTGTAAAAATTCGATTAAATATATATTTTTAAAAATCTAAATCTGCCTGGCCTCTCTGTAATCCTCACCATCCTTTAATCTCTCTGTCACATGAAGACATAACATTAAATGTGTGTTTTAAAAAACATTTTATGTTCTCAGAGAAAAAGGTTAGATGTGTTCCTACCTCCACCCCTGTCTAGTTGCTCATCTACAGGAGCTTGAACAAGAGGTGCGGCGATGTCTCTGTGACTGCTCCCTATGGGAACGGTTGGGATTCTCCTGAGACCTATTCCAACAGAGGAAACAAAGGCTGATGGTCTCAAAGCCTGTAAAAGGAGGTGCAGGTGAGTCTTTCACCCCTGGCCAGAATCCCAAGGAACCCCAATTAGCATGTGATGAGTCAAGAGTGACGCACCTCGGACTTTTGGTCTCTATTATCCCCAAGCTGTCCAACTCAGGAATCTGCTCATTCTCCCAGCCAGGCCCTGGCTCCAGGGGTCTCAGTCATAAAGGTGTGTCTCAGGGAGGAGCTGTCAGGGCCAGCTCTGGAAACCATCAAACATCCCCAAGTACTAAGCCATGCTTCTCTGAGAAACGGGGGTGAGGGTATGTGATGGCCTTTTTGTGCTACAAGTCATAGTTTTTGTTGCTGCCACACCTTGTCCGATACTAGCATGATCTGGGTAGAAAAACGAGGCCCGACAAGCCCTTCACTGTCAATTCCCCATCATCTGAGGGACTAACCACTGTCTCAGAGCCACATAGCCTTTTGTAAATTAACTTTTCCCAAACACCGACTCTTCCCAGGAGAACATAGCATCACCAGTCTTGAAAGTAATAGCCCACAGATGAGAGAGCTTATTGGGTTACAAAGAGCACAGCAAGAGTATTGCTCAGACACAATTCATACATACATGTATAAGTAGGTAACTGCTTTTCCTGTACACTTATAAAGACCATCTAGGTCTTTGTCTTTCTCTTCGTCTCCCTCCCTCCCTTCCTCCCTCCCTCTCTCCCTCTCTCTCTCCCTCCTTCCTTCCTTCCTTCCTTCCTTCCTTCCTTCCTTCCTTCCTTCCTTCCTTCCTTCCTTCCTTTTCTCTCTCTTTCTTTTTTCTTTCTTCCTTCCTCCCTTTCTTTCTTTCTTTCTTTCTTTCTTTCTTTCTTTCTTTCTTATCCCTGGTCATTGCTATAGTTATGAGTCTAACCTTGCCATCTGAGATTTCCTCTTGGTAGTTTATGAAGAGATCTCTATTTTCTTCTTAGTTCCACCCAAATTCTATTTCTATACAAATTAGAAAATTCCCTCTATTGTCTATTACCTTGCAGAATCAATCAGAGTTCTGGGTGGTTAACATCATTAGAGGCTTGATTTCAAATGTCACCCATGGACTTTGAATGGGTTACATAATCTTTCTGGGCCTCCTTTTCCTCACCTGTAAAATAGGGAGGGTCTATGAGGAGTCAATATAACAATCTATGAGCCAAACTTAAACTTATGCCTTTCACATAGCAAGTGTGCAATAAAGGTAGTAGTAGTAGTAGTAGTAGTAGTAGTAGTAGTAGTAGTTGTTGTTGTCATTATTATTATTCTTGCCACAGCAAAAGTTTTCTCCAGTTCTCCTTATAATCAGGTTTGACAAGCGCTCACACTGACAAAAAGTATTGACTTTTTCCTCCCATTTCTTTCTCACCTTTCATTAACTCATTACCTGTTTTCTCTTTTCTTCTTACAGATTGTTCTCCAAGACATCTGAGTGCTATAGGCAAAAGGTAAACCTTTTACCCAGGTTTAGCAATCTTTATCTTAACTGTACCCTTGGCACTTCTTCCTCACACATCTATCTTATTACTTAGTCATTCAGCATGGATTCAAAGAGAAGTTTCCAAACTACAGGCAATATTTTCACATCAGATGGGACACATTAAAGTTCTCTTCATATGAGACTCAAGATGCCAATAACTAATGAGGGCTCCTAGAAAAAGGTTTGCTTTCTGATTTAGTTCTGGATTTTGGAATAATGACAGTAAGGATATATGGTTGCTTGAGGTACTTGAATGACCACTCTTCCGTCTTGGTCATGAGCTGTATGCCATCTGGATGCTTTTTTTCCTCCTGAGGGTCTAGTCAAGCCCCACCCCTTCTGCAGAACAACAATGGTCATTGAGCATATTGTCTAGTTTTGTGGGTTTTTTGAAAAAAGTATGAAACCCCATCACAAAACCAGGAGAGGCAAAAGAGGGTATTTAAATATCAAATCCAAGAAGCAGAGCAGGTTTAGACAATAGGGAAATGCAAATCAAAACCACAATGAGATATCACTTCACACCCACCATTATACAATGGCTATAATAAAAAAGATAACAAGTGTTTGTCAGGGTGAAGAAATTGGGAACCTCATACAATGCTAGTGGGATGTAAAATGGTGCAATTGGCAGTTTCTCAAAAGGTTGAACATGTAATTATCATATATGATCCAGCAATTCCACTCCTAGGGATATACCCAAGAGAACTGGGAACATATATCCACACAAAAACTTGTACCTGAATATTTATAGTAGCATTATTCATCACAGCCTAAATAAATAAATAAATAAATAAATAAATAAATAAATAAATAAAATAAAAGTAATTCAAATGTCCAAGAACTCATGACTGGATAAATAAAATGTGGTATATCCATATAATGAAATGTTATTTGGCAATAGTTGCTAAAGCGTGGAGAAACCTTGAAAACATTGTGCTAAGTGGGAGAATCCAGTCACAAAAGACCACATATTGCCACATTCCTTTTACAGGAGATGTGCAGAATAGGCAAAAAGTAGAGTAGTGGTTACCTAGGGCTGAAGAGGGTTGGAGGAAAAATGGGACTGACTGCTAACAAGTATAGGGTTTCTTTTTAGGAGGATAAAATGTTCTAAAATGGATTGTGCTGATGGTTTCACAACTCTGTGAATACACTAAAAGAAAACAATAAGAAGAACTGAGTTATATGCTTTAACTTGGTGAATTATAAGGTATGTCAATTATATCTTAATAAAATGGTTATGTTATAAATAAATAAATAAATAAATGAAATAGTACAGGGTCTTACCTTGATAAGAAAAGCTAGAGGCTGGGGTGAAAAGATAGTTCTAGTAACTGCAAATTTCTAGGCGAGCTTATTATCGGTGTAAAACTGGTAGTACCTGCTCTAAGGAAGGCATTCTAAGAAAAAACAAACTTTAAAAAAACAGGTAAAAGGGGATCCTCTAAACAGATAAACTTTCATATCACCTTACTGAGGCTACTTTCAATTATTTTGTAAGCCAACTGGGATTGCTCAGGAATAGTATTTATGAGGTAAAAGCTAAATGTGTAACCAAAGTAAAGATGCTATTGACAAATTGTGTACTCCACACCCTGGAAACAACGCCTAGGTTATTTTAATCCCTGCCTGGGGGTTGTTTACAGTGTCTGATTTAGCACTGCCTGTAACATGGCAACTCAAATCAGTTGAGCCATCTGTCTTGAAAGTCCTCAGTTCACCTCTTACCATGAACAGCAAAAGTAAATAATGTTCCTATACCCAGTAATAACCAACTAAAAAAATAAAGAGAGCCCTATTGATAATGGCAACAAGGAATACACATTGTGTGACACTGTATACAGGTGTTACTGAAGAACATGAAAGGAACACTAGTTCATGTTCCAGGATGACAAGACTGAGTATTGAAAACAAATCAGTCTCCTCCAAATTATTCTATAGGTTCTATATAATTCCAATGAAAAGTCCATCAGAAGCATGTGTGTGTGTGAATTTACATGCATGTACACAGGTACTTTTGCAGAGGTTCGGGACACAATTTGGACAAGTTGATTCTCAAGTGTTCTTGGATGAGATGACAGCCAAAATTTTTTTGAAAAACACAAGAAAATCTAGTGTGTAATGAGGGAACATTTTCTATAGAATTAGGAAACAGAAGAAAACCCAGAGGTAGATCCTCCTATTTATAAGACATTTGTAAGTAATTTGGGAACAACCGGACAATGTGAGAGGCCGTGGGCTGGCCAGCTGCGGGAAGGCCCTGGGCTGGAAAGCTTCTCTAGTACATGGAAAGCTCTTATGTTCAATTGAAAAGTCTTAGGTCTAAGACACAACTAATATTATAACAAAAATGTATACATCAAGACCCCTAGACATCATGTCTAGATTGGCCATTAGAGTACTAGTAGATAGTGTAGGATAGGGCTGGGAACTACTGTAGTAATGACATGTCTTCCCACAGTATTGGGAATAAAAGTGTGACTAGAGGAGACACAGAAGATCTCTCTAATCCTAACCTCTGCAGTCCTAAGTGAGCCTCAGGGGGATAAGGTGGACCATAGGGAGCAGCTGTGAAAACTTCCCATAGAGGACCCTTTACCCAAGTGCACTCAATGCTTGCCCTCCCCGACTCCATGTCTGCAGGGAAAGCATTCAGTGCACTTGGGTAAAGGGCACCTGGCCTCCTACAACTTGCCATTTGGAAAAGTGCAAAATTACATCTTGTCCTTATTCTATACACAAAAATTAATTCCAAAGAAATTAACCTTCTGATGTAACAATGCTACTTCTAGGAATCTCACCTATTGAAATACTCATTAAAAATGTATCAAGATAGCCTGGCTGGCGTGGCTCAATGGTTCTGTGTCAACCTATGAACCAGAAGGTCACAGTTAGATTACCAGTCAGGGCACATGCCGGGTTATGGGCTCGATTCCCAGTAGGGGGTGTGTAGGAGGCAGCCAATCAATGATCTCTCATCATTGATGTTTCTATCTCTCTCTCCCTCTCCTTTCCTCTCTGAAATATAAATAAATATGTACATATGTATTTTTTTTAATGTATCATGATATATGTAAAAGAATAGTCATTACAGCAACACTTCTATTGGCATTGGCCAAAGAGTAGAACATAGCGGTCATGATAATAGCTAATATAGGTGAGAACTTACTATGACTCTGGTTTTGCTTGAAGTCTTTACATGGAGTCCCTGTTTTGAACTTCACAACAACCCCATGAGCTGGTGGTATTATTAGTTCCATTTTCAGACAGGGAAGTGGTGGCACAGAGAGGTTATTATACAATTGGAGGTCACATCACTGGGGTTGACTAGATATCTGGCGCCAAAGCTCTCTCTCATAACCAGTACTCTTTACTGCCTCAATTCAAATGTCCGTTGTTCATTCATCATTCATTTGTTCAAAATGTATTACTTGCCGAGACCGGTTTGGCTCAGTGGATAGAGCATCACACTGCGGAATGAATGGTCCCGGGTTCTATTCAGGCAAGGGCATGTACCTTGGCTGCGGGCACATCCACAGTAGTGGGTGTACAAGAGGCAGCTGATCGATGTTTCTGACTTTCTATCCCTCTCCCTTCTGCTCTGTAAAAAATCAATAAAATATATTTTAAAAAATGTATTACTTGAACGGCATCATGTTCTAGGCACTATTCTAAGCATAGAAGAGGCAGTGAACAAAAGAAGATATAGTCCCTACTCTCACTGAATTTAGAGTCTAATGGGGGGACAAAGACACAAAAAAATGTGTAACTATAAACTATGATGAGCGCGAGACAGCAAGGACATACAGTGTTTGCTTAGAGACAATTTAATACATCACACAATGAGAACCAGGGTGTGGAGAAGGCTTTCTGAGGAAATAACATCAGTGCTGAGATCTGGTTGGGGAGGAGATCAGAGCAGGAGTGTGTGTGTACAGCAACTTGTGCAATGATCCTATGCCAGGAAAGAGTGTGGAGTAATCACTTACGCCAGTAACTACTACTTTCTATCCCTCTCCCTTCTGCTCTGTAAAAAATCAATAAAATATATTTTTAAAAATGTATTACTTCAACGCCATCATGTTCTAGGCACTATTTTAGGACCCTCACTTCTGAGAATCCTACACCTGTCAACCTCGCAGCCAGAGAATCCTAGAGCCTGGTGGGGTGGAGGGTTCTGGAAGTTTGGGCCATGTTTGGAGTATATGCCTCTAGGTGGGGAGGGAAGGAGGCGCAGACAAGTCCCAGTTGATGAGCTGGAGCTCTGCATTCTTCCCATGCAAACAGCACCTTTGGTAATACTTCAGTAACACACACAAGCAGGATGGAATGAGTCTGATCTGGTCTAGAGGGAGGCCACTCCTTGTGACCAGGCCTACAAACATGTTCCCTTCCAGAAAGGAGAGAAAAGACAGATAAGCACAAACAAGTGACCAGAAACAGAAGTCCATTTCAGAGGTACTATGCCCTGGGCACAGCTGGGGAGAACTGGCTGCTCCCCAGGGTCAGATACAATCACTCCTTCACCCGCTCTCAACCCCTGGAAAGCAAGCTTCCCAGACACTCATTCATTCCATAAGCAATTAGTAGGAGTAAGGCACAGGCTTGCCTGCTATGGGTAATATGAAGAAATATTGTTTTATGTATGTCAAAGGGCCTTAAATCCCTTTTGGAATAGGAAGCAATATAAATATACATAACAGTTCAAAAAAGCAAGGCATACACACATAAAAATTTCAAATTCTATATAAGATCTATTGTAACCATAACCATCTATAACAAACCACCCAAAACACCATAAGCGTCAAAGGTCTAGGAAGAAATATTTTTTAAATTATGTTTTGCCCTAACTGTGGAAGTATATAAGGTTTCCCCCCTTTTTAATAGTTCCTAAAGTTTTAAAATAAACACCAACATTTTTGATAAGATAGTAAAGTTTATTTGAATCCATTTATTAATTCAATAGATATTCATTGAGAACCTCTTGCACCGAGCAGGGTTTTGGGTACTAGGGATCCAACAGTGTGTGTGACATCTCAAAAGTCAGGAAGGGGCAGTATGGCAGAGGGAGGGAGGAAGGGAGGCAAGCAGGGAGGGAGGGAAGGAGGAAGGGAGGAGATTATAGGGCAGCAGGATTATGTAGGCCCTTATGGAGCCTGAAAAGATTATGGATTTTTATTCTAAATGGAGTTAAATGAAACACAAAGCAGTAGTTAAATGCCTTTGCAGGAGAAAGAGCAAAGCAGTTAAGTGATTGCATGGCTTAGATATTACAATAGGACTTCAGAGGAGGGTGAGAACACTGTAGGGGCAGATAGGAAGGCTCACAGGGGCAGTAAACAGCAAGCTGCATCAGAAGGAAGGGAGGATTCTCAGAGACAGATGAGGGAGGCCATGTTGGGCGGAAGCCACCTATTTTGTTGCAGTCTTTTCTTTAACAAAATCAAGGCCCAAAGCTCACCCTACAAGTACATATTTTAAAGAGGAGGCTCTGTGTTGATAATGGACAGACCTTTCATTGGAAATAAAAATATGCCGAAAATGATGTCAGGAAATTGTCAAGATCTTGTCTGATATATTTGTTCCCATAAGAATTTAGAGTGTGTTAAACCTCCTGGCTCTTATGAAACATTTACATTTGGGAGGAAGAGAAAATTCTACTCAGAGAGCAGCCCAGAGTTTTTGTGAAGTCTACAGAACAGTGAGGAAGAGCTTTCTTTTTTCTTTTCTTTCTTTTTTTTTTTAAAGACAGGAAAGGAATTAATCCCTTTTCTTTAAAAAAAAAATATTTTATTGATTTTTTACAGAGCAGAAGGGAGAGGGATAGAAAGTCAGAAACATCGATGAGAGAGAGACATCGATCAGCCGCCTCTTGCACGCCCGCTACTGGGGATGTGCCTGCAGCCAAGGCACATGCCCTTGACCAGAATCGAACCCGGGACCCTCCAGTCTGCAGTCCGATGCTCTATCCACTGAGCCAAACCGGTCTCGGCAAAGAGGAAGAGCTTTCAATTCCCCATCCCTCTTCTGCCCCCTCTGCTCTCTTGATACCTGTTAAGTGGGACCTACCTGCCCATCAAATACAGGCTTTTGATTGAACACGACATAACCATCAGTCACGTGTACCGAAAAAGCTAATGGGGCTTGGTTCCCCCAGTCATTCTCCAAGGGTACACTTTCAGGGTACCTCGGAGACAGGTAAAGTGCCAGGCACAATTCGAGTCAGCTGTGAGGGTCATTCAATAAGAAATTACTGCATGAGGGGCATGGGAAGCGGGGCGGAGGCCAAGGTGCTCTCACAGAGTAACTGAGTAGCTCTTGTTTGACATTCTTCTCCCCCACCACCTCCAAAAGGAAGGGGACCTACGCTCAGCGTTTCTGACCCCCGACCCAGCAACAGAAGACAGCCCAGGTAACTCATTCTGTCCTAGATCTAACAAGAATACCTTCAATAGCACCAGGTGAGCCTGGCAGTACTGCCAGGGGCTAGACTGAGAGCCAGGCTGGAAAATCAATGCAGCCAGGGCAGGTGCTCTGCTTCTCCCCTGAGAGTTCCATCCACTCCCAGGAGATACTGAGGTGCTGGGTGCTCCTGGCAGGAAGGACTCTGATAACATAAGAGGCCTCTTTGCCCCCGTGGGCCTGTAACTCCGTTTCCCCACTCAAAGAGGAGGGAAACCAGGTGATACAGACAAAAGGGATTATGTGCCACAGCAAGTGCTTGGCCTAAGAAGCCTCTTTGTCCCGTGAGCCTGAGACTCCCCTCTCTGACTGAGAGACCCCTAATAGCCACAGTCTGGAAGAACCCTCTTCCTCTAAGCAGCAGGGGCCTGTGGGAACCTCAGCAGGACCAGATAAACCAAACAGTCCGAAAAACATTGTAAAGGCTCTGAAGATTAAACTGTAATGGAAACCACAGCCCACCAAAGTAGAGCTGGACCTGCATGTGAAGCCTAAGCACAGATAGAAAATTTAAATAGGACCCTCCACCCACCTCAGGTGTCCTAACATAATAGACAACAATTTTTTAAAAAAAGTATCCATTATACCAAAGATCAAAAAAATCACAATTTGAATAGAGAAATGACAGTTAATCTACTGTTGCCAATCAAGATGAATTCAATGGCAGAATTATCTGACAAGGATTTTAAAGCAATTATTATAAAAGCTAGTGGCCTGGCACATGAAATTCGTGCAAGGGTATGTATGTGTGTATGTGTGTCCCTCAGCCTGGCCTAAACCCTCTCCAATCTGGGACCCTTCAGGGGATGTCTGACTGCCAGTTTAGGCCCTGTGGGACTGGGCCTAAACTGGCAGTCAGACATCCCTCTTGCAATCCAGGACTCCGAACCACTGGCTCCTAACCACTCACCTGCCTGCCTGCCTGGTCACCCCTAACCAATCTGCCTGCCAGCCTATTTGCTGCTAGCTGTCCCCCTCTGCTGGCCTGTTTGTCTCCAACTGCCCCCCCCACCAGCCTAATCACCCCTAACTGCCCTCCCCTCCTGTCCCGATCATCCCTAACCACCTCTGCCTTGGTCCCGCCACTATGGCTTTGTCCAGAAGGTCTCCTGGTCTAATTAGCATATTACCCTTTTATTAGTATAGATGCTTCAAACACCAATTACAAATATTCTTGAAACAAATGAAAAGTAGGAAACTCTTAGCAAGAAATAAAAATTCTTTAAAAAGAACCAGTGAAAATGACAGAATTGAAACATGTAATAACAATAATAAAAATATCACTGCATGGTCTCAATATTAGGAAGGAGATGGTAGGATAGAGTCAGTGAACTTGAGGGCAGACCAATAGAATTTAATAAAAGTGAAAATAGACCGATAGGGCCTCGGGCCTTGGGGCTGGTGAAACAATAACGAAAAGCCAACATTCATCATTGGAGTCCCAGGAGGTAGAAAGGAGAGGGGCTAAAATAATATTCAGAAAAATAATAGCTGAAAACTTTCCAAAACTTACAAACACACACCTTCAGATTCAAGAAGCTGAGTGAACCCCTCAGAGGATAAATCTAAGGAAAATCTACCAGACACAGGGTAATAAAACTTCTAAAATCTAAAGACAAACAAAACATTTTGAAAGCATCCAGGGGGGAATGGAGTATTACCTGTAAGGTAAGTCCAATTTGAATGACAGGTTTTTCTCATCTAAATCCATGGAGACCAGGGGAAGCGGCACACCATCTTTTAAGTGCAAAAAGAACTGTTTTCTGTGAATTCTCTGTCTAGCAAAATTATTCTTTGTGAATATAGGGGGAAGTAAAGCTTTTCTCAGACAAAGGAAAGCGAAAAGAATTCGACACCAGCACATTTGTGGCTAAAGGAAGTTCTTTAAGTAGAAAAGAAGTGTTAAAAGAAGAATCTTAGAGTTATCAGGAAGAAAGAAGGGACAATGGAAACAAAAGAAAAACCTAAGCATTGGACACAGATCCTTAAAGTTGGAAGAAACTTTTTTTAAAAATATATTTTTTATTCATTTTTTACAGAGCAGAAGGGAGAGGGATAGAAAGTCAGCAACATCGATGAGAGAGAGACATTGATCAGCTGCCTCCTGCACGCCCCCCACTGGGGATGTGCCCGCAGCCAAGGCACATGCCCTTGACCAGAATCAAACCCGGGACCTTTCAGTCCGACGCTCTATCCACTGAGCCAAACCGGTCTCGGCAAAGTTGGAAGAAACTTTAAAGGACATTTATCCTAGCCTTGGCCCCGTATAGTATTACTTTTGTTCTAGCAAAAATAAACAAACAAACAAACAAATAAATAAATAAAAATAAAATCTAGCATGTGATGTCTAACAAGGGGGGCAAAAGAAAGGACTCATTCCTTTTAGAAGCCATCGGGTTAATGCTCAGTGTGAGGGAAAGTCGTTAGGCCATGACTTCAGCTTGTGCCTCACCGGTCATGCCAGAGAGCTCGCTGCCTCCCTTATTTCTTGGCAACCTGTTATAAAGTTCTTGCTCATAAAACGAGCACTCTCGTTCAAAGTTGTAAGTAGTCTCATTAGTACAAAGTCTTGAGATGATGACAGCATGCCTAAAATATTTATAACTACTCGGCCAGCAAATCAGAAATGTGCACGAAGATTTATGTGCACACGATTACAGCAACACTGTCTAAAACAGGCAAACTGGATTACAACCTAAATGCTTAACAGGAGAGGACTGGCGAAGTTAAATAACAGTAAACACACCTGTTTACCACAAACACTGCAAACACACCTGTGACTGAATACTTTACAGTCACAATGACTAAAAACCCTGTTTAGAAGAAGAGTTAATGATACAGAAGGAGGTTCATAATATGTTTTAAAGTGAAAAAAGATTACACAAGGCCACTGAAATGTACACTTAAATGAGATGGTAAATTTTACATGATAGGTATTTTAAATCAATGAAAAGAAAGGTTACACGGATCTTTATTTCAAAATACATTAATCTGTAAATAAACAAAAATTAATGAAATATACCATTAATAGGGACTATTTCTAGCATTATAGCACCTTTTATTTTTGGCACTTTTGTTTTCCTCACTATCTTTTACTTTTGTATTCAGAAAATAATAGAGTTATATTTTGATTTGGATATGAATTTTACTCTTTATCACTAAAGCAATCAACCTACCTCTTGCTGTTCCTCTCCTCCCTTCCACCCACAATGCCATCCCCTGTGGGGGCACTGCCCCTTTCCCTTCTTTTCTGCTTCTTTCTGCCTTGAATGAAAATTTAATGCCAGAAACTAAGACAGATGATTGGTGGCCATGGAAACAAAAGTCAATCTACCAAGGAAGAGGAGCGAGAACGGATATAAAGGCGTGGGTTCCTGAGAGTGGCATTTAGCTGCTGAACCAATGCTGTCAACTACCCAATCCAGATCTCTTGTCGGAAAAACAAACACCAACCTGTTTTTTTAAAGGACACTTTAGGTGGTGTGCTTGCTCACGTTTCTAACTGACAGAAGTTAAGTTACCAAGACAGACAGCTCTCAGCCAGCAAGCATGCGGCCTACACTGCTGGCTTCCCTCTTCCAGGCCCAGCCCACTCTCTTCTTCCTCCTTTCCTCTCCCGCTCCTGCGAGGCCCGTATGGAAACAATCCTGTTTCCCTGGAGGTCAAGACCCAAAAGACCAGGTTTTAAACTTTAGATCCCTGCAGCTGTTTCAGTTTTCAGTCTGGAGAACACATACCAGTTAGACACCAACCAAACTGGTGACAGGAATGCTGATGGCAGGTCACACGCTTTCCCCTCTAGGGGGAAGTAGTCAAATCCACCAAGAGCTGAAGGACAACACGTTAATTATATGAAACCACCATATATGAATGTATCAGTGGAGACACTCTTGTTCCCACAAATCTTCCCCAGCAAACAACCCCAGTGCAACCTCAGAGACTGCACAGCTATTCCGTCTGCTTGCTGGGTTCTTCCATTAATTTCAACTTCACTTCCTCTGGTCTCTGTTCATGTATTATCTCTTCGGAGAGCCACTACATGGATGCATCTTGTTGTCTGCCTCCTCCTACTAGAATGTAAGTTATTAATAAGCCTCTTTTTGTTGTGTGCCCAGCACCCTAGGACAGTGTCTGGGAACATGCCTAATGAACAAATAAACATTTGCTCAAACCTGTGTGTGATGATTGTATTGACTTTCCTGTCAGTTTCTGTTGAAGAATAAAAAGAAACTTGTTCCTCAATGTTCCAAAGATGTCACAGAGCTCACTCTGATGCAACCTCAGGTAGGATGCCCAGGCTCTGCCCATTCAGGTAGCTCTTTGCTCCAAAAAAGCAACTTCTGGTGAGGGAGAGGGGATCCTGGGAACCCTAGAAAACCCATAGAACAGTATCACAAGCACTGGATTAGATGATGCTCACCTAACGGCTTCTCAAACCCAAAAAGTCAGATGCAGTGAAAGGACTAGGAGAAGAAAAAAGACCTTCCCTGTATGTCCTTCCCCCAGAGCACTGCACTGCTCTCAACGCGGCCCCAGACAGGGCGGAGGAGCCGATACTGTGTGATGTCATCTTCCCCGATAAATTGGCTCTTGCAAGCTGTAGGGATGCAACAATAAACTCTCATTGAGCCCCGCTGTCTCAGGAGTGTAACGACAAGCAATCCACTAATCAGATACGCGGACATTGCATCAAGGCAGCCAGCTCATGCTTGGGGAGAAGACAGGACCCCACGTCAGCATGACAGCAGCAGAGGCTACTTTATAGGAACCCTTCTGCTGTCGGTGTCGTTATGCAAATAATACAGAAACCTGCAGCAGACGTCACTGTCAGCTTCTGGCAGCGAATCACTGACACCGACGCGCCAGGAGCCATCAGAGGGCGAGACAAGGTCATCGAACTTGAATATCAGCCCAAGTAATGGGACGTCTTGTAGTTTTTAGAACACGTGTTCAGAAACTGTTAGCTGCTGTTGGGGCAATGTGAAATTGACTGTTACTTGAGTTTCCTTGGGTGGGTTTGCTCATTCACTTAAACAAACATTTACTGGGCCCTTTCTATGTGTGCCAGGTAACAAAGAGAGGGAAAAGCCTCGGGAAGATGACCCTGCCTCTTGTAAGCTAACAGTGTAATAGCAAGGATGATGGTGATGGGAAGAGCAGCTGATGGTTTTTGAGCTCTCGGCTCTGCACCAAACATGGCTGGTGTTTAAGAGCAACATTCACATAAGCATCACAATAGCCTCGGGTAGGACGATTCTTATTTCAAAGATGAGGAAACTGAGGCTCAGGGACTTCTACAGGGCACATAGGGACCTCAAATCCCCTCTGACTTTCAGAGCCAATCCCCCATCCCCTCCACAAAGCACTGCTTACCATTTCACCTGTAAATTTACACTTACGGGGGTTACCTAGGGGCCTCGCCTTCCAGTGAAGTGAGGATTTTAGAAAACAAAAGAAGAGAATGACTGTACTACAGTCATGCGCTGCACAGTGATATTTCCACCAGTAATGGCCCCCTCGTATGATGGTGGTCCCGTAAGATTAAAAAGGAACTGAGAAACATGTTCTGTGCCTTTTCTATGTTTATATACACAAATATCATCACGCTGCAAATGCCTACAGTGACGTGCTCTAAGGCTCAGAGCCTAGGCACAAAGGGCTGCACCATGTAGCCTAGATGTGTGGAGGCTGCATCACCTAGGCTTGTGTGAGTGCACCTGTAGCATTTCTCAGAATATATCCTATTGTTAAGCAACCCATTCTGCATTCCCAGATGCTCCTGCTCTTGCTGATGAAGGTCAGCCTGGAGCCCAGTCTGGGGATCCATAGCAGCTGTTGGGGGGCAGATGAGACTGGTCGGCAGGGGTGCATTGAGCTGCATAATTTTAGAAATGAAGGTGGAGAGGGGCAGGGAGTGGCTCCAATTTTCCAGACTTTTTATTGGACGGAGGGATGGAACCATCCCCATTTTGCCCCCAAATGTCTTGGCACTTCTATCAGAACTACAAAGTATGAATCAATAAATGATGACTCCCTATTCTCAAAATTCTCACAGCATCTCATCTATACCCTCCTCGCAGTATTTTCCACTTTCTATCTTTCTAGAGATTCACTGACATAGAAGATGCTAATTAATTTTTACTCAATATATTACTAGGAATGACCAAACGTACGTAAATAAATTCCCAGCATCCTTTGTTGAAAGAGCCCTAAAGATAGAGGAGGAAACTGATTTGCTCAAGGTCACGCAAAGACCAGTAGCACAACAAACTCCAAAACCCAGCTGACTCACAGCCGGTGGTGATTTGAGGACACCTTACTGCCTCTTCCAACCATCTGAAGAGCTGAAAAGCTTTCAGAGGGAATAGGAGAAATGGGGCAAATGTATTATCTATAACCTAGCTAGAGGCTGAAAGTCCTTTCGGTGGCAGGACAAAACCAATCCTCTTCCATTCACAAGCAACCACTCAGAGATGATAATAGTGATAACAGTAAAGTAACCATGTGTGATATCAGCATTTATAGAGCACTTACTACCCTGTTTCCTTGAAAGTAAGACATCCCCCGAAAATAAGACCTATTTCCAGTTTTGCCTCTTGCTATAGTATAAGGCATCCCCCTGAAAATAAGACCTTCCCAATAATATTTTTAGTCTTGAAACTGAAAAAGCCTGGGTCACACAAGCAGTAATAAGGAAGCGGGTGGATTTAATGCTGCCACTTGTTATGTGAGGGAGCCAAAGAAATCTGCTAGTCTGGGATGCAGCCAGCACTCACTGCGCTAAAGACATGAAGAAATTTCTTCACGAAAGAAAAATAGATCAAATAATGATTCCCGCAGGAATGACGGCCTATCTCCAGACTCTTGATATTGCAATAAACAAGCCATTCAAGGACAATTTGCGCATGGAAATTAATGACTACATTGAAAATAGAATGGAGAGAAATCAGCGTGGAAACTTTGTGAAACCTAAACTGCAGGAGGTTGTGACTTGGGTGAAGAATTCATGGGAGAAAATCACTGACAGTTGCATTGCAAATGCACTACGAGCAGGCTACCTTGACAAGAAATACCCATTTAAGGACAGTGCTATTGCTAAACATGAGAGATTTGGTCCATTGATTCTGAAAGAAATGGAGTCACAAGAAATTCACCAGGAAATTCAGGGTTTGGATTGTTTGATGATGTTCCAGAAGATGATGACATGACTGTCATTGCTAATTCATTTGTGTTCATACCGGTAAATATCAGTATCAGTAAATGTACCATAAATTGTTGTACATGGAAATAATGGTAGTAGCAAGAAATTCTTGATACCTTAGGATTCACAGTTTGTCTGGTTATGCTGGTTTGGATGACAACTACTACTGTACCATATACGGGTAATAAATTTCCTCTTTTTTTGTTCAACAATAAATGTGTACCGTATTCTTCTTCATGGAAAAATAAGACATCCCCTGAAAATAAGACCTAGCGCATCTTTGGGAGCAAAAATTAATATAAGACACTGTTTTATTTTCGGGGAAACAGGGTGTGTGCCTGCATCATTCTAGGGACTATACAGACATTAACTCTTAGAATCCTCAACAACCTTGTGTTGTTGTTGTTGGTTGTTGTTGTTGTTGTTGTTGTTGTTGTTGTTGTTGTTGTTTGGGGGGTACTGGTACTACCTCCACTTGTCAGTGAGGTAAGATTATGTACAGAGAGGTTAGGTAACCTGCCAAGGTCATCTAATAGCAACTAGCATTTATTGAGCACTTGTGAGGTGCCAGAAACTGAGGCCAGAAGTCCTACTAGCTCCATTATCTCGTTTAACACTTAAAGTAACCTTAAGATAATGACTATCATTATGGCCACTCTCAGATGGAGCCAGTAGGTAAACTGTCGAAGGCGGCTGAATGGAGTCCATGCTCTTAGCCACTAGCGATGTCACTGCGTGCCAGGCGAGCTGCCACCGCCTGGGCGTGAGGGGGCCGGCAGAGACCTGCTCACTCCCAGGGGTGGAGTGTCGGGGCGTAATCCTCAGCCAGGGCCACGCCAGGCCAGGGTCAGGTGGCAAGGAGGGTCAGATCCGCCTCCAGAGCCGGAGATTTCCGCACGGGGCATCCCCGCACAGCGAGCCGCTACTGCCCCCTACTGCCCGCCGGACCCGAGCCCAGGCCCCGCTCTTCCCCCGGGAGAGCCCTGCCTGCAGAGGGAGCACGGCCACCACCACACCGGGGCTGCCACAAATACCCCGGCACCCCCGCACCCAGAAACAAAACGTCCATAGCCTGCACTTTCTGCATCCCACCCTCCCCCGCCTTTATTCCCCTGCCCACTTCTCGGGTTTGTTACACGCCTGGATCCCCTCCCCCTGACCCTGCTCGGATACTGCAGCGGCAGGGCCCGGGTTGCCATGGTGATGCAGGGACGCGCAGGCACACCAGAAGGGGCGGGGTCCCGGGGCTGCGGGGGCGAGCACGCCCAGGCTCCAGCAGCGCGAGTAATAGAAAGCCGCGTGCGTCCTACCGCTCCGCTGGGTAGTCCCGGGTTGCCATGGTGATGCGGCTGCTGAAAAGGGTCCAGTTATGAGTGGCGCGGGGTCTGCTCCCCTCTCCCCCCTCCCACTCCCTGGCTGTGGGCGGTAGATGGTAGACTGCACGAGTGCTACACCAGGAGCCTGCCAAGACCCCCATGCCTGACGGGTAGGGGGCTGCTTCCGGCACTGGACTAGCTTCCTGGGGTCCCTTCTTGGCCTATCATCGTGGGGTGAGGGTGCACGCAGGTGGACAGATCCCTGTCGCTGCAGGACCAAACGACCTTTTCAAGGCCGCCTGGGTTTGCTTAGCTTAGATGTACCAATGTACTTAACCAGTTTCCTACAGGACATTAGTTTTTTTAATCCAACCTTTGTTATAAACAATGCTATAGTAATAACCTTGTATATACCTCCGTGTGCATGTGCAATGTTCTCTGTAGAATAAATTTCCAAAGGTAAAATTGCCAGGGCAAAAGCCAAATGTTTTTAATTTTCATAGATATGGCCAAAGTGCTCTCCAAAGACACTAGCAAATTTTCATCCCCACCGAAACTGGAGCCCAATAATTTTAATTAGCATTATAACCACCGTGATGAAGTGCTGCAAAAGAATTTTTGCAGAGCCAAAGCCAGTAAGCCAGTTTTTTTCTTTGATCATTTTTATACAATATCCTATATAATAAAAGGGTAATATGCAAATCAACTAAACTGCAGAACCACTGATTGCTATGATGCACACTGACCACCAGGGGGCAGACGCTCAAGACAGGGGGTGTGCTGCTCAGCCACAAGCCCAGCTGAAGGCCCCAGGAGAGCAGAGATGGTGGTGGGAGCCTCTCCCACCTTCTGGGCCGGCTAAGAATGTCTGACTGCTGGGGAGCCAGCCTAAGCCATCAGTAGGACATCCCCTGAGGGCTCCCGACTGCTAAAGGGCACAGGCAGTGCTGAGGGGACCTCCTTCCCCCCACAACCTGCTCGCTCTCTCTCCCTCCCCCAGTGCACAAATGTGCACTGTGCATCTAGTAGCAAAATATCATCCAATCCCATTTTATTTTATGGGAATTATCCACTGTGAGGGATTCTTTTACATGTTAATTTCATTCTAAACATTTTACTTATTTAATAATTTCTCTCTATTTTTTTATTTTAGTTTTTCTCATTGTGAGGTTTCTTATGTCAGCATAATTTTACTGAGAAAGAAAGAACAACCCCTGACATTCAGAAGCTGGCTGGATACAACTTGGCAATGTTATTCTCCTAATGGCTATAGACAATATCACAGAATACCAACCTCAAACAACGCTATTCTGATAGCACGATAAGATGACACTGAGCAAGTCTACTTCATAATTTTGTCCAAGGCAAAAACACAGTCACTGTCCCACCCATAAAATACCAACCATCCCCCTCTCTTAGCTAAAATAAGTGACTGCTACTTCTTTACCTATTAGTTTTAGCCTCATTATACTAGGTGTACCGGTTGATAATGCCAGATTTTGTAATCAAAGAAAATATGATAATTTCAAGAGAAACATTAAAAGTGCTTTATTCAAAGTAATATCCATCACTAGCTACACATTTCCTTATCTTTCAGGTAATTTATGGATACCATCCCAATAGAACTTTCCTTGTTTTGAGGCAAACCATTCAGGGACCCAATTTTCCACTTCTTTGTACGTTTTGAAAGTGCGTATGCCATCGACCAAAACGAGTGGTAATCTGAAGGAGCAAGGTCTGGTGAATACAGCGAGTGGGTTAATACTTCCCAGACAAGATCTTTTAATGTCTTTAACTGGTTTTGAAGTGTGTGGTGGTGCATCATCAAGAAGCAAAGTTACTTTGCCGTGTCTTCTGGCACATTCTGGTAGTTTCATGATCAAAGCGTGGTTCAAATTGCTATTTGTTGTCAGTGGAGATCAGTATTAATGGTTTCACCTGGTTTTAGAAGCTCATAATACACCACACCTTCCTGATCCCACCAAACACAGAGCATTGTCTTCTTTCTTAAACAATTTGGCCTTGCAGTCGATGTTGATGGTTGGTTGACCTGGATCAACCCATAATTTTGTGCATTTGAGATTCTCAAAATAAATCCACTTTTCATCGCCAGTCACAATTCGATGCAAAAAAAGACTTTCTTTCATGCTGTTGAAGCAACATTTTACTGATGACTTTTTGGTTTTCCACTTGTCTTTTGTTCAGCTGATGTGTCACCCATTTTCCTTCTTTTAAAATCTTTCCTGTCGCTTGTAAATGATCAGAATTTGTTCGCTGAGCAACGTTTAATCTTTCTGCAAGTTGTTTTTGAGTTTGACACGGATCTTCATCCAATAATGCTTGTCATTGTGGTCTTCACATTTTTTCGGTTGACCTGGACGTTCTTTGTCTTTCCACATCGAAATCATCACTTTTAAAGCATTTAAACCAGCGTTCACAAGTATCTTGAGATTCACAAGTATTTTAACCAGATGCGATTGTTCCCAGTTTTGCAGTGTTCAATAGCATCCTTAAGATACGAGTCTCCTGAGTTTTTTCTTTAATTACAACTCTAGTGGTGCCATCTTAGTAACCATTTCAGTTTTATTTTGTATCATTTGTTCTTACCAGTAATCATCATTACGAATCGGACAGAAGATGGAGAATTTTTATCTACTTATTGACTCAAGCACTATCAGTAGGGCAATGGTGTAGGCCCTGAATACACAGCAAAGTAAAAAAAAAAAAAATGTTTACTTTTCCATCGGCAGATTTCTGTTTCAATTGGCAGGCTTACCCTGTGCCATCATGCTCTTCATGGGCACAGGCAGCACAGACCCTGCTGTGAAGAAATTCTCAGTCTAATCAGAGAGATATTGGAGCTTGCTGTTCTCATGGAAGGAACAGTCCAACCCAAGATATTTATCCACTCAATAAATATTTATTTCTGCCTACTTTATTTTATGCCAGAAACCGAGCTGGGCATTGAAGATAGAGGGATGATCAACTCCCATGGGGTCTCGGGCTTCCTGGAGCTCTCGGTGCAGTTGGAGAGATGTACTTTAAACACTCACACCAAAAGCTATTGTGTGTGATGACTGCTGCTAAGAAATCCCCTGGGCTCTGTGGGCGGCTGGGACAATGGCAGTTTGGCCAGTGGGGTTCAAGGAAGGCCCCTTTGAGACAGTGACGTTTAATCTGAGATGTTAAGGATGAGTTGGAGGGGTGCTCCTGGCAGAGGGACCATGCATGCCCTTAAGTGGGAAAAGGCTTGCTCTTTTGAGGGTGGGGGGGCAAGCCAGGGTGGCTGGAATAAAATGGTGTGGGGGGTTGAGGGCTGGAGATAGATGTCTGGTCCTGCCAGGTTTTGTTCATTATGCTAAGAAATTTATGTTTCAATCTAAAAGCATCAAGCCCGGGAAGAGTATCCAGAGACGGAGTGATGCGATCAGAAGTACATTTTTATAATGTTCTGTGTGGAGCATGGGTGCGGACCTGGAGAGTAAACGCCCTGGGGCCAGTCAGGAGCCACGGCAGCCGTCCAAAGGCGCGGCGACCGTAACTGACGGGCGGTATTCAGAGGAGGGGCGCATTCAGTGGACGTTGGGGGTGGAATGAGATCGGCATGGATTGAGGAGTGTGTGAGGTGAGGAAAAGTCTAGTGAAAAATACAGAAATGACCCTATTGTGAGCTGAATTGTGTTCCCCTCAAGTTCATCCGTGGAAGTCCTAATCCCCAAGCACTTGAGAATGTGTCTGTGTTTGGAGACAGGATCTTTAAGGAGGTAACTAAGATTAAATGGGGTAATCTGGGTGGGCCCTAATCCCATGTGACTGGCGTCCTCATGAGGAGAGGAAGACATACCAGGGGCGCAGAGAAAAGGCCATGTGAAGACACAGTGAGAAGGCAGCCGTCTGCAAGCCAAGGAGAGAGTCCTCACAAGAAACCAAACCTGCCCCACACCCCTACCTTGGACTTCCAGCCTTCAAAGAGAATAAATATTTGCTGTTTAAGCCACCCAGTCTGTGGTATTTTGTCATGACCGCCCTCGCAGGCTAATACAATCCCTGTTCCTAAAGAGTAGGGCATTGGACTCTAGCTTGTTTGGCTCAGTGGATAGAGAGTTGGCCTGTGGACTGAAGGGTCCTGGGTTGATTCCAGTCAAGGGTACATGCTCTGGTTGTGGGTTTCATCCCCAGTAGAGGGCATGCAAGAGGCAGTCAGTCAATGATTCTTATCATTGATGTTTCTATCTCTCTCTCCCTCTCCCTTCCTCTCTGAAATCAATTATATATATAATAAAATAAAAAGAATAGGGCCACTGGGAAATAAATTATGGTACATCTATATTATGGAAAAGAGTTTTGCCCAAGTCATGCCCAGGCAAAATAAATGTTTTGGTGGCCTGGCTGGTACAGGTGATAATCCCAGGCATCACTTGCATTGTTTCATTTGTTTTCCTTTGTTTCTATTGTTCTAGCTTCCCCCACCCCAACTTCATAACTTAGTCATATACATGTTTTGTTTATAAACTCTTGCATAAATAATTGTATACCATCAGTTTACATAGCAATTATCTTTTTTTATGAATTTTTAAAGGACCATATTAACCTTGTATGAGGAGGAAGATTATTCCATGCAAAGGTTTAAGAGAATAAGGCGGGGGAAAAGTGAGGTAGAGCTCTATGTACTGACATGAAAAGATATCCAAACCATATGGTAAAACGGGAAAAAATGTATGTAGATTATGAACATATTTTTGTTTTTTAATAGAACCATTTGTCAGATACTTAGGGGAAAATCTGGAAGCATATGCAGCCAACTTTTAAAATATTATAAATATTCTACCGGTTAAAGATCTGAGTTCTGTCAAACAGACCCTGTTGGTGACTTTCTGCAGCAGGAAACTGCGAACTGCAGTTATATGCCGAAGGCCAACATGACTGAGAGAGACACAGTCCCCATACTGGTACGGCCACGCCTGCTGTTCATGACACATGACCAAGGGTGGCCTTCAGGGTCAAACCACAGATAACATAGTAGCTCCCCCCACTCACCTTATTTGTGGTTTCACTTTTTGTGTTTTCAATGACCCATGGCCTTGGCTTATGTGGCTTAGTTGGTTGGGCGTCCTCCCATGCACCAAAAGTTGCTGATTGGATTCCTGGTCAGAGAACATGCCTGGCTTTCAGGCTGGATCCCTGGTGGAAGCTGCAGGAGGCATCCAATCGATGTTTCTCTTTCTCCCTCTTTCTTCCTTTCTATCTAAAAATCAATATTTTTAAGTCTTAAAAAGAATTACCTATAGTCAATCACAGTCTGAAAATATCAAATGGAAAATTTCAGAAATAAACAACTCATAAGTTTTAAATTGTGCACTGACTGGTAGTGTGATGAAATCTCGAGCTGTCCCGTCTGGCCTCCTCCGGGGTGTGAGTCATCCCTGGGTCCAGGGTCTCCACACTCTATATGCTCCTGCCTGTCAGTCACTCAGCCATCTCAGTGATCAGATCAAGTGTCATGGTATCTCAGAGCTTGTGTTCAAGTAATCCTAATAGTAAGCTGATGCACAATGCCCATGTCACTCACCTCACTTCACTCCATCACACAGGAATTTTATCGCCTCATACCATCACAGGAAGAGGGTGTGTATAGTACAATAAGATATTTTGAGAGAGAGAGAGGGACCACATTCATTTCACATAACTTTTATTATAGTACTAGTAGCCCTGCACACAAATCTGTGTGCCAGTAGCTCTCTGCTGCCCTCCTGTAGCTCTCCACCCTCTGCCCCGCCCTCCTGTGGTTTCCGTCTCTTCCCTCCCTCCCCCCTCCCGACTCTTTCTTCTCTTTATAGCTTGCTGCCCTGCCCCTTCCTGTAGCTCTCTGTAGCCCCTTGTAGTTCTCTGCCCCACCTTCCTGCAGATCTGTGATCCCGTCATTATGCAGTGGGTCCTTACACCTCACTGAGTAATGCATAATTAGCATATTCCTCTCTTATTATATAGGATATGGTTTTAAATGGTCTTATTATTGTTGTTAATTTCTTACTGTGCCTAATTTATAAATGAAACTTTATTATAGGTATGTATGGGAAAAAAACTTAAGTTCAATACTCTCCATGGTTTCAGGCACCCATTAGGGGTCTTGGAACATATCCCTTATAGATAAGGGAGGACTACTGTAAGCTTAATGTGTATCTTATAATCATAACTACAAATCCTAATATTATCTTTTCCCACACCAATGGGTCATCTTGTGCCTCCCCCCATGTACCCCACTTGAGAAAACACCAGTGTTTTTCTGATTATGCAGGCAGGGTACTCTACAAATGGAGTGGGTGGTGATTCATTAGAGCAGTATTTTTATGCAACTAGAATACCATTTTGTATGTAAAACATCTGTGTTTGATTCAGAGAACACGACTATTCTGAGAAAGAAGGCACCAACACACCACCAGGTATTGTTTTCTTAGTTGAGAAAGGAAGAAGAGGGACTTGGATGATCTCTCCGAAGGCTTCGCACTGGCTTCCCGGAGCTCATGGGCCTCTCTGCGGCATTGCCTAAGCATTCGAGGTGGCTGTACTGGAATGAAGTGGAGATCTGGGGGAGGTCAGGGGAAAAGTGTCTAGAGTGACCATGCAGCAGTGTGATACTTGGCAGGCAGTCTTTGAAATATAAGTATTTCTGTCATTTAGTGAGATTCTTAGTTCTTCCACAAGTCTGTTTTTTTAAATTTGAATCCAATACAAAAATTTCATAACTGTCCTCTCAGAATATTAAAAAAAAAAGAATATTGGTTTTCAGGCTTTTAACGACTTCTGCTGGAGGTGGAGATTCCATAAAGAAGCTTAAGCTAAATGCTAAGCTCTGTTACCAAGTGGAGAAATGAAGATTGCACATTGCCAAAGTGATTGTGCACATTTGGGAGAAATTATTTTGTTTTTCAAAATGAAACTCACCGAACTTTTAAACCAAAGTGCATAAATGATTAAAATGGCATTGGACTAGAAAACGTTAATGAATCAATAGAGCAATCTTTACAGAAATCCTCTGTGGTCCGGTTGGTGAAGGAAGCTCAATGCTGCTGGCTGACATTTATCATGACATTTGTTGCACTAGGAGCCAGACCAAAGGGTGGCTTATCTGAGCAGCTGCTCAAAGCTCTATTCCAAGGGGGAAATGGGAAATAAGGTGCCAGTTACCTGAGAATTTCACACAGGATTCTTTTGGAATTGGTAAACTGGTAAGTGCTACCACTCCCACAGACATAGGCAGCATGGGATGGGGTGCTGGGGATTCAGATCCAGTTGAGGAGGAGATATTCAAGAGAGGACTACCTGCTGTTCCAGGCAGAGGGACAGTGGGTAGGAACACCCTGGCCCTAGGTGTTCAGGAAGGAGAAGGAGGCGCCGTGGCTGGAGCACAGAGAGCCTGGGAGGGAGATGTCAATGAGGCTGGGACATAGTCAGGAACCATGGGAAAGAATTTGATTTTATTTAAATATTATTTGAACCACGATGGGAACACACTGACGTTTTCAACATGAGCTGACTTACCTTTGAATGCCCCCATTTGGCTAATATGGGAGAATGGCTCCCAGGAGACAGCAGGGAGAGAGGGAGTCAATGAGCAGCTATGGGAGTGGAATTATTCAATGAAAGATGATGGAGGTGAGAAGGGTGGGTTGTGGGAATGAAAATAGGTGGATGGACTTGGGATGATATTTCTAGTCAGAACCAGTAGGGTTTGCTAAATAGAAACTGGGAGAGCACATGTGACTCGTAGGATTGTACTGCGTGCATCTGGGTGGATGATGGATGGGATGGCTGTTTACCTCTATGTGGCAGGCCCAGGAAGACCAGGTTGCGAATAGAGGATCAAGGGTACTGTTTGGAGCATGTTAGATGTAAGATGTCCTACTAAGCAGTTGAGTGTCAAGTCTCCAGGAAGAACTCAGGGGAGAGTGAAAGCTGAAGATAGAAAACTGTGACTCAGCAAATAGATGCTTTAAAGCCACAGGCAGCAGCAGATCCTCTGCGGAGATGACAGGGGGAGGCAGAGGGCTCAGGCTGGCGCCTGAGGAATGCCGGTGCTCAGACATCACGTGGAGGGAGCTCGGTACATGAGGCTGCGAAGGAGCAGCTGGTGAGCTCTGAGGAAATTCCTTGGAACTGAGTGGAAAATTCCAGACAAGTGTTGGGTTACAATTAGTGCATGTGTAACACATGTTTTGGTTTTTGGTTTTTCCATAAAAGGAAGAGTCTCGTGCCAGGAATCCATTTTTTACTGCTAGGCTCAAGCCTTCACCACCCACTCTACTTGAGAAGTCAAACGTGAAATGCTGCTGAGAGAGTAAGGGAGTCTCACTCCACCGCCAACTGTTAAAACTCAAAAGTTGTCATGGATCCCATTTTATTTAACCCTCCCTCTCCCATTTAAGCTATCAACTAACGGCTTCTATATTCTAACCATCCCTCACCGATGCGTTTCCCACGCCCTCGCTGCCACCACCCTGTCCCACACCATCATCTTCCCTGGACAATGGCTGCCCTGGCTGACTGGGCAGGGCTGGATCGCTGCTGCCACTGCCCCTCTCTGGTGAGCCATCCTTATGCAGCGGCCAAATTTAGAAATTAATATTTCTAAAATATTAATCAGAATGTTTCTTCCCCTTAAAGCTCTCAAGTCAAATAACCTAATGACTACCAATAGGGAGCTGGTCAAATAAATACTGGTTAAATAATATAACAGAATAGATATTATGCTGTCACTAAAAAAAAAGATCATGAGAACACTCTACCAGTAATGAGACAAATGATCGCTAGAACGTGAAGAGAAAAGAGCAAAGTGAAGTGAAAAGAGCAAAGTTGTCTGCCATTTGTAAAAGAAAAAGGGGAAGGGAGAGAGAGCGTGTGTGGTGGTATCTAACGCCATATCTCTATCAGCAAACACCAGAGGCCAGCCCCGGAGGGGCGCCCAGGGAGAGCAGCTGGGCAGGTGGGGACGGGTCGGGAGGGAGAGAGGTTACCTTTTGGTACTCTGAACTTCGAATGCGATGACCATGTTATGTGTTCAACAGTAAGTCAATTAAATTAAAATGTTTACATGAATTAAATAATGAACTCTCTCATCTAACTTCCCATCTCACTTAAAATCCAATCTCCTCCCTCTTCCCTGCAAAGCCTTGTATAGGGCCCTGCCTCCATTACTGCTCTTTCTCACCAAGTTGCAGCCAGTCTGCCACCTCCTGAAGCGCAACATGCCAAGTGTAGCCCCTTCTTGGGCGTTTGCTCTTTCTAATCCCGTACCTTGACCTCCCTTAGAGCCCTCCATGGCCACTCCTGTAGTCTCAACTCTAAAGTCACTTCTTCAATATAAACTTGCTACTCCTCACCTCCCATCACTGAAAATTCACATTCTATTTTTTTTTCATAGCAATTACCACTATCTAAAACTACTTTGTTTACTTCCTTATGGTGCGTCTCCCCCTCTGCACTCATATGCCACCACAAGCTGACACCCAGCTCCTATATAATAAACTAGAGGACAAGTGCACAGATTCATGTACCAGTGGGGTCCCTC
Source organism: Antrozous pallidus (assembly GCA_027563665.1). Taxonomy (NCBI): domain Eukaryota; kingdom Metazoa; phylum Chordata; class Mammalia; order Chiroptera; family Vespertilionidae; genus Antrozous; species Antrozous pallidus. Next base: position 32,775,982 of record CM050518.1, read on the forward strand.
AGCCTGGACTGCAGGCATCAGGCTGAAACAGGCTCCCTGACATCACCCAAGAGGTCCTGGATTACAAAAGGGTGTAGTCCAGGCTAAGAGACCCCACTGGTGCATGATCAGGGCTGGGAAGGGACTGGTAGGAGGACTCTAGGGTGTTTCTGGCCAATTTTGCCCAGTCCCAATCGGCTGGAACCCAGCAGCAAGCTAACCTATGGTCAGAGCATCTGCCCCCTGGTGGTCAGTGTGTGTTGGTGTCTCTCATTAGGGCACTATAATGCCGGAGTTCTTTTCCCAGTCTTACAAAGGGTTCAGCATTCTGGAGAAAGGGGCTGCCTGTAGATGATTACGAAGTCCAGAGAGAACGAAAGATATTTTTGAAAGGGATTGGGGGTAAGAGGAGCTTCAGCTGAAGGAGCTAGAAGACTCTCCCTTGACCAAGGACCGGTGCTTTTATTCAACATGATTTATCCTAAGGTAAGGTAGAAATATAAACTTCAAAATGGTACGGTATCAAAGGGTTTATACAGAAGCATTATCAGTTTGGGGAACAGCCTACAGCTGTTCAGGTGTTCGGCCAACAGGAGGCAATAAAATGCCCTGAGCTGTCTGGCAGCAGACAATCATTCTATTCAGGTTTGGGGAAAGTGCCTTTTAAGCCGTTTCCAACAGGTAAACTACATATGTGGCTCACCCTTGTTGAGCTGCCCAAGCTTCACCAACCGTTTGGTAAAATTCTTGTAATTATTACATGCTGGAATTGGTTCTCAGCAAGTGTGCATCATAGTGACTGGTCGAGCAGTTGAACAGTCAGAAGGACAATTAGCATATTAGGCTTTATATATAGACTAGAGGCCTGGTGCATGAAATTTGTGCACAGGGGGCAGGGGATGTCCCTTAGCCCAGCCTGCACTCTCTCCAATCTGGGACCCCTTGAGGGATGTCCAACTGCCCATTTAGGCCCAATCCTGGATGGGCAGTCGGACATCCTTCTCACAATCCAGGACTGCTGGCTCCAAACTTCTCACCTGCCTGCCTCCCTGATTGCCCCTAACCGTTTCTTCCTGCCAGCCTGATCACCCACTAACCACTACCCTGCCAGACTAATTGATGTCTAACTGCTCCCCTGCCAGCCTGTTTGCCCCCAACTTCCCTCCTCTGTGGCCTGGTCACACCTAACTGCCCTCACCTGCAGGCTTGATCGCCCCCAACTGCCCTCCCTTGCAGGCCTGCTCCCTCCCAACTGCCCTCCCCTACTGCCCTGATTGCCCACAACTGCCCTCCCTTGCAGGGCTTGGAATCTCCCAATGGCCCTCCCCTGCTGGCCATCTTGTGGTAGCCATCTTGTGTCCACATGGGGGCAGGATCTTTGACCACATGGGGGCAGCCCTTTTGTGTTGGAGTGATGGTCAATCTGCAAATTACTCTTTTATTAGATAGGCTAGAGGCCTGGTGCATGGGTGGGGGCCAGCTGGTTTGCCCTGAAGAGTGTCCCAGATCAAGGTGGGGGTTCCCTTGGGGTATGGGGCAGCCTGGGTGAGGGGCCTGTGGAGGTTTGCAAGCCAGCCACACCTCCCAAGTGGAGGCCCTGGGATCTGGAATTAATTTATGTCTAAAATTGAAACTTTGTAGCCTGGAGTGGAGCCAAGCTTTCTGCTCACTCTGTGTCGGCAGCCATTTCTGTTTGAAACTTTGTAGCCTAGAGTGGAGGCCTAGGCCGGTAATGGCAGGCAGAAAGCTTGGCTTCCTCCATTGTCAGGGAAACCCAAGCCTCTGTTCTCTCCAGCTCACTGTCTGCCACCATTTCTGCATCTTTTGTAATTGAAAACTTTGCAGCATTGAGTAGAGGCCTAGGCAGGCAATGGCAGGTGGAAAGCTTGGCTTCCTCTGTTGCTGGGGAAACCCAAGCCTCCTTCCTGCTCTCAGTGGCAGCAGCCATCTTGGCTGGGGTTTATTTGCATAATCTGCTCCTGATTGGCTGGTGGGCATGGCTTGTGGTTGTAGCAAAGGTATGGTCAAATTTGCATATTACTCTTTTATTAGATAGGACTAGAGACCCATTGCAGGAAGATTCCTGCAAAAATAGGGCTTCCTGTGGCCTGAGCAAAGCTCCCTCCCATCTCCCCTGCCTCTCCTGCTTGCTTCTCTGCAGCTTTGCTCCCTTCTGCAGTGCTTGGTTCTCTTCTACCCATCTTCTGTGCCTGGATATGCAAATTAACCGCCATCTTGGTTGGGTTAATTTGCATACTCACTCTGATTGGCTGGTGGGTGTGGCTGGTGGGTATAGCAGAGGTACAGTCAATTTACATATTACTTTTTTATTATATAGGACAGATATTTGTTAAGGAATGAATATTTTTTAAACTTTTCTCATGGTGGTCCTTGACAGCATATTTATAATAACTCCTGTTTTGTTTCTTTATAGCTCATAGTGACAGCATACAGACTAGAGTTCTAATTCTGGCTTCTCTTCTTCTAAGCTTTGTGACCTTGGGCAAGTCACAAATATTCCCAGGTTTTGTGAAGATTAAATGAGAGCTGAGGTATAAAGTGCCGGTTCTGGCAGCCCTCACTCCGTGGCCCCTCACAGCCCAGGAATGACTGCTGTCCATTTGAGGATGAGGAGATGGGCCCACACAGGGGAATGACCTGCTCAAGGTCATGTCACCGGGGCAGCACAGGCAGTCTCCACTCCAGGGCTTCTGCCTCCACGGAGCACAGCAGGCTTTTTCTCCTCATCACTTTTGAGTCAAGAGCCCTTTCTCCCCTCCTCTGGGAATGGAGTCTAAGTTTATAATCAACCACCACAATAATTCCCCTCTTTAGGGGGAATTGGCTGTTTATCTTTTGGTTTTCTCCTCATAAACGGTTGATATGTTTGGGCCCGGAGAATGGTACAGAGTTTCTAAACAACATCATCAAATTAAATGCGGTGACGCACTGACTTAGGAAACCCATTCATCTCCTCCGTTCCTTAAACGCAATGAAACGGTTGATCGGTCCTGCCTCCGCATGTTTATTTATTATAACTGATAGAAACACCAACAGTGAAAGCCTGAGAATGGAACCTGCCTTCTAATCTAGGTGCTGAAATACAAAGTCGTTTTCCAGACGTTGTGCTCATATGTGATTTTCTTAATTTACACTGCAGACCGCAGGAACAGGGGCTGGGTTTGTAACGGCCGGAGGAAGCCGTGAAGAATGGGACCGTGACAAGAGTGGTCACCAGTCCCGTGTTGCTCCCGGAGCCACAGGTGCCACCTGGCATTTCGGTGCTTAGACGTTTTCTTTGGAGTAATGAATGTTTTTGGCGCGAATGCAGTGCCTTATTTTCAAAATTGTCTGCCTCCTTGTGAGACCACGCCTGATCTTTTTTTTGTTGTCCCTGCAATGACCTTGGGAAGTCATGAACATACTGTCCATTTTTAATAGATGGGGAAACTGAGGCTCAGAGCGGCCCAGCATCGCCCAGGGTTGTGCAGAGGATGATCCATGTCTGTCTGTCTCCATCGCTGTGCCATCCGGTGTCACTATAACCAGTCTCCAAAGTGTGCCATCCCCAGAGAGTGTCTACCTTGCAGCCATCCTTCTGAGCCAATTAGAGCTACTCAGATTAGGAATGTCAGATTGAAGCAGATCAATAGAAGCAGAGTGGGCTGAAATACTGAATTAAAATGAGCAAAATGAAGGCATGAAGCTCCTGGAAGCAGAATCCCAACAGGCCCTCTCGCTCGCAGCTCCCTGAGGCTGTCTCTGACATTTGAAAAGCCTGCTCCTTAGCAAAATGTGCATCCTATTTTCCTTTTCCGCCTCCTCTCTGCGAAGTAGCAATCAGCTTTGTCCTTCGTTCTTCAGGAAGCCAGGCAGGGTGTGCCAGAGAGACTGCAACTGAAAACTTAATGCGTCTCTTTCTTGCCAAATCTAGGGAACAAAGAAGCTGTTTTGCAGCCTTTGATTCCGTCAGTCTTGAATACCATTCGGAGAATGTGTTCATCATGCCACGGAAGCCTGAGGGAGGTGGGGAGGGCAAGAATGGAAGGGTGGCAGGCATCGTGGCCATCCCACCCTCAGTTTTTTGGAGGTGGGGGCGACACTGACATTTACTAGTCGCTGCTGTGGGCCAAGTGCTTTGAAAATCAGGTCCTAGCTAAACCCAATGACCCCATAGGTAGCAATAACCCCTCTCCTCCCATGTTGCAGATGGGAAACCAGAGGTGTAGAGGTCACATGACTTAGCCAGGAGCCAGAGCCTGGACCAAAAGTCAGGTCTTCCGCTGACCCATCCCATTCTCCAGCAAATTCCCACTCTCGGTGTTCCCAGGGCCAGCCCCTCTGCAGGCCCTTCTCCAGGGTGGGTCATTGGAGACAGAACTCCACACCCAGGTTCTGGGGGAGGCTGTGCCAGTGTCCGGCTGGGCAAGCATGGACAGGACACTTTCTCCCTCTGAGCCTCGGTTTCCAACAATAAAACTATGAGGCTGTTCCTGGTTCCAAACTCAAATCAGCCCATTCAGCTGGAGTAGGCGTTGGAGGTGGGCACTGGGGGGCACAAGGTCTTACATGTGTGCATGGGGGCCAGCAGGTGCAGGCTTTGTAACCTACAAAGCACCGTACAAAAATAAGGTCCATTTTCTTAGCATTAGCCTAAGATTAGGTTGGATTTTTTCAAGTTGAACATCAACTAGGAAACCAAAGAAAAATACACGCATCAAAAAGCATAGGAAAAAAGGAAGTTAACCAAAGGCAGATTTTGGGTCTCACCTTTTTTTTTTTTTAAATATATTTTTATTGATTTTTTTTACAGAGAGGAAGGGAGAGGGATAGAAAGTCAGAAACATCGATCAGCTGCCTCTTGTACACCCCCTTACTGGGGATGTGCCCTTGATCGGAATCCAACCTGGGACCTTTCAGTCCGCAGGCTGACGCTCTATCCACTGAGCCAAATTGGTTTCAGCTGGGTTTCACCTTTTACGTCCTGTGAGCCTGGTTTATGCAGGCGCAGGGTCAGTGACAGCTGGGGGAGAGAACTTCTCCCCCACAATGTGGCTTCTGTGCAGAGTGTTGCTGCTGACCCTCTCTTAGCAAGACTTCTTTTTCTCCTCAGCAAAAGACTTCTTTCTAGTCATTCATTAATTCACCATCCATGGCTTCATTCATTCATGCCATTCTGCTTATACCCAGTGCTTGTCTTTAATAGTTTTCTTTAAAAAGCACTTACAACAGGAGGTGATGTGTGTAAAATTCCTGTGTGGTCCTTTTTTCTCCACTAAACCAGCTCTGCTCCCCCCACCCTGGCTCCTTAGCTGGGGCCTCACCCACATGATGCTAATACCCTCAGGCCAATGGAAGGAAGAGAAAGAACAGGGCCACGCTGGCAGATGGGAACCTAGGAAGGAGCGAGCCCATTAGAGTTGGGGTAGATGGGACGCTGGTTCTGATTGTGCCGGTCTGATGCCTGGTGTTGCTCCAGCTAGGAGGGCAGCTTGGTCTTCTGGAGGAGACAGAGCAGCCAGGATCACCCACACCCCCATCCTGGCCCGGTCATAGAGCATTCCTGTCATGTAGGCACCAGGCTGAGGGCTCCACCTGCTGGTCATGACAGATGGGGTCTGTACCCCGGCTTTAACAGGTGAGGCTTTGAGGGCCTATCTAGGGTGAAGAGGAAATCACAGGAGATTCCGTCTGGGCTGTCCAGTCTGCCTTGGGTACAAATATGGAGGAGTTAACACTCCTGAGTGTTCACCAGAAAGGCCCCTGAATGACTACAGCTAAGATGAGCTCAGCATCTACCAAGTACCTGGCACTGTGATTAGCACCCAGCAAATCTATGAGATGGGAACTATCATTTTCTCCCACCTTACATTAGTATAATCTGAAACACTATATTATAAAATATTATATTACTAGAGGCCCAGTGTATGAAATTTGTGCACAGGGGGAGGAGAGAGTGGAGGGATCCCCTGAGCCCAGCCTGCACCCTCTCCTATCTAGAACCCCTTGGGGGATGTTCAACTGCCGGTTTAGGCCCAATCCCAAGAATCGGGCCTAAACCAGCAGTCGGACATCCCTCTCAAAACCCTGAACCACTGGCTCCTAATTGCTCACCTGCCTTCCTGGTCACCCCTAACTTCCCCCCACTGCCAGCCAGGTTGCCCCCAACTGCCTCCTCCCTGTCAGCCTGGTCCCTCCTAACTGCCCCCCTACCAGTCTAGTCACCTCTTACTGCCCTTCCTGCTGGCCAGGTAGCCCCAAACTGTCCCCCCCCCACCCCGCCAGCCTAATTGCCCCTCACTGCCCTCCCTGCCAGCCTGGTTGTCCCCAACTGCTGGCCTGGTTGCCTCTTACTACCTCCCCTCACCTCTCACCAGCCTGGTTGCCTCATGTAATCTGCTGTTCAGTCATTTGGTCATCCCCCTGCCAGCCTGGTCACCCCACACAGCCTGTTTGTTTAGTCATTTAGCCATCCCTCACTAACCCCCCTGCCCTGGTCTTAGGCAGCCATCTTGTGAGGGTATGAGGGTCAATTTGCATATTACCTCTTTATTATACAGGATAATATATATGAGGAAAAGGAGCAATATAAATTGAGGTTTATGTCTGCCATGTAAATGAGGAAACAGACCTAGAGAGGGAACACAACTTGCTCACTGCCTAGAACTTTAGATGGCCAGGCCTGCTCTGGACACCTGGCACCAGGCTTCTGAACCACCACACTAACCAGTCTCTTAAAACACACTGAAGGAGCCTCGGGGGAGTGACTGCTGCTACCTGGGATGCTGGCTGGAGAGAGGGTGGTCAGGGAGAACTTCCAGAAGACACGTGAGCTTAGACTCCTAAGAGCAGAAGTCAACCCCATAAGAAGGGGGGTAGGGCCTCTGCAGAGAGGGATAATGGTCTAGTTGAACTTGCCAAGGCCTGGGCAGGTGGAAGAGTGTGATACGTAGGGTGTATACACAGGTGTGAGAGTGGGCAGAAGGGAGTGGCTATAGGTAGGGAAGGAGGAGTCTGCTAATCAGAAACTCTGGCTATGGTGCCAGCTAATTTTCTGTTTGAACACATGCTGTAGGTGATGTCGATGCTCTAGTGTGAGAACCACTGAGCTAGTCATCTCAAAGGGGCCGGTGTAAACACCCTGCAGCCCCCAGGTCAGCCTCCTCCATGCCCTCGTGGCCTCAAGGTTTCTGGGGATTTTTCTTAATCTACTGATTGGTTTTCTCCAGTTTATTCCACACACATAATCACTAGGTTGGCATAAGGGAGTGGAGGAGGCGATGGTTGGATTCAAAGTGCTTCAGTTTTGAAAACAATGATCCCGGGGCCAGAAGCAGTTCCACAGAGAGACATCCTAAGTGAGCATAGCTGTGTGGCCCTGCTTGATTCTAGGGTGCTGGTGAGTGGGAACAAGTGGTCTCTTAAACAGACTCATTTTTGGCTCCATTGTCTCTGAGTACAGGCATCAGCAGGACCTTAGACAGATTAAGATGCAGCGACAAAGATGTGCAGCTGTCAAATTCCTTGCCCTCAGGAATTGGCGTGTAACCCCATTCTACTTACCCTGTTTGTTTTCTTGCATCTGACATCATTCAACATACTTATCTGTTTATTACATATCACTCCTTTCCACCAGAATGAAAACTCCATGAAAACAAAGATTTTTGTCCACCTCTAAAACCTCAGCTGCTAAAACAATACCAAACACATGACAGGGACTGGATCTTTGTTGAATGAATGAATGAATGAGGTCTTCATGATATACTTGGCTTCATTGGGCAGGTATAGACACAACTTTGGGATTCTTGGTTTTGGGCCAAGGGTGAGACCTGGGGCTATAGTCTAGGTCAGAAGCACTTATTGATCATTCATTCATTATTAATATTAATATTCCAGAAATATTGGTTGGGCCCTTACTAGTATAGGGCTTTAATGTAGACACTAGAAATATAGTGATTAGACAAAAAAAATAAAAATAAAACAGTGTTCTTAATATCCTGGAACTTACAGTCTAAACGCTACAAAATAATCACACAAACAAAACAAATATATGGTTTGACGTGTCTCTCATTCCTCTGATGGAAGAAATTGACTTGGTCTGGGTTATTGGGGAGAGTTTTTCTGCTTCCCAGAGAAAGTGAAGGATGAAGTTAAGAGATGAAAAGGAGGAAAGATTATGCGGGAGAACATTCTAGACGTGGGAGCAGGATGGACTGAGGTCCTGTGGCAGGAAAGGGAAGCCTGGTGAGTGTGAGGGAGCAGATGGAGGCCAGAGCAGCTGAAACAGAGAGAATAATGGATGGTGACCTGAGGGAGCCTGGGAAGGTCAGACTAAAGGATTTTGCCTTAATCCTAAGAGAGACATAGAATCATTAATGCATTTTCAACGAGGGTAGTAGTGAGTAGGTGGGTCAGATTTTTATTTAAAAAAAAGCTCTTTCTGGCAAACCATTTTGAGTGCATATATTGAACTCAAAATTATATATTCTGGGTGGGCAAAAGTAGGTTTATAGCTGTTTGTATGGAAAGTAACACAATGATAAATAATAATATAAGAATAAACTCTGTGTTTCATGTTATATACATACATATGGTAGGTAAGAACTCTAAACCTGGAATGCTGAGGTTCATCACTTATTACTTATGTATCCTTAGGGAAATTAATCTTCTCTGCCTCAGTTTTCTTATGTATAAGATAAGAATAACAATAGTACTTACGCCATGTGGTTGTTGTGAGAATTAAATTATTTAAAATATGTAAAAACGTTTAGAATAGTATCTTATTCACAGTGTGCATTAAAAAATGTGTTATTATTGTAAAGTTCAATTTGAACAGGTGTTGTTATCCCCACTGAACAGATGAAAAACTACAATACTGAGAGGTTAAAGCAAGTGTCCAAAGTTGTTAGGCAAAGAGGAAGAAACAAAATTCAAATCCTGCCTGACTCCTACATTATCAAACATCTCAGCATCCAAGATAAATAGTACTAGTTGTGTAGGTCAGTTCTTGGTGCAAAGTTCGAAAACAGATCTGGAAAGTTTGTGGAAACAAACTAAAGGGCAAATAGTCCTAAAATAATTAGCTACTTTGACAATAGATCCTGTCTTAAAGAGATCATAGTTTAGAGGAAAAGATATGCCAGTGAACAGGAAAAAAAACCACAAAAGTATTATAAGTGTTGTGTTTGATTGCCTTTTAAGGTAAGTCTTACCCGATGTTACTTTTATACACGGAGAATGCTCTGCTAGCCTTGGGTTAGGCTTCATTAGGTGTAGGATCAAGCCAGATGCTGTTGGCCACAAGCAACAGAAACATACAACAATAGGACTGTTTTTTTAACCTCAATAACAAGAAGTCAAACAGTTAGTAGGTAGGAATCTCCAGGGTTGTCTAAAGCAAAAATCCACTTCCATTTTTGAAACAACTTCCTGAAGGGTGAGCTCTGCAGACCATCTTCCCAGTGAAATAACCATAACTAGTAAAAATTGTTTTCTAAAAAACCCACTGAAAGTCTCTAGAAAATGTCTTATGGACATAGAGCAAGTAAAGAAACATTTCATGATAGGCAAGAACAGCAAAATCTGTGCCATTTGAGCTATGGTTTGCTTCCAGTTCAGCATGAGGAAGCCCTGCCCCAGGTGGGTGCAGGTAAGAACACAGGACTCCCTCTTCCCCCAACCCCTGCTGAGGCCTAGAATCTCACAGGGCACCAGGAATTCTCATCCCACCTAGTTCCATGATGCAAAGGCTGACTCTAGGCAAGAGTGGCTGAGAAGGCTGGAACTTCCCCACATAGGACAGGAGCGCTACTTCAAGCATGGCAGCCTGATAATACTGGGGTCCTGATTGCTCTCACTCTAGCTCAGTCAGGAGAAGCAAACCAAGACTGAAGGCCAGAAGCTATGACTCCATCCAGCAGAGCACTGACACAGCAGAAACGCTACTGCAAGAGGAGCAGGCTGCTTGGGGAATGGTGCAGAGATTTTGCCCCAGAGGGGAAAGGGAAGCATACAGAACAGAAAACTCTGAAGCTTTTCCCAAAATAACTGGTTTGTATTGAAAACAAAATGAGAAGTTCAAGCCTAAGGGTACTTGCAGAAACAACAAAGATTTTGGTGTAAGCGATTACAAGGAAGTCGGTAGCTCCTTAAAAGCAAGCATTAGAGCATCTAGTGGTTTAACAGAGAGAATCACAAGAGACAGCTAAGAACAGCCCTCCTGGGATGAGAACAAGCCATAGAGGCTGGCCTTAAAGATTATTTCTGCTAAGGGATCCATCCAACTTTCACTGAAGCAGATGGTGGAGCAATTTATGTCCCAGGGTGTTGTCAATGACAATAGAGCAATGGGTCCTCAGTTCATGGAGGTGACAGCCAGGTGTGATACCAAGTGAGACAGACCGCTTAATATATTGACATCTGATTGGCATCTTCTTCTCTTATTTTGGATTCATACTATGAGCACCTGTGGATCTCAAGCCTTTGGGCTCAGGCTGAATTATACTACTGGCTTTCCTACATCTCCAGCCTACAGATGGCAGATCATGGGATGTTTCAGCATCCGTAATTGTGTAAGCAAATTCCTCATACTATTCTCCTTTTGTATATCTATATGAATAGCTATCCCTATATCTATCGGTTTTGTTCTTCAGGAGAAACTAATACAAAATACTAATAGAATAAAGAATGAAACCTCCATTCTAGAGGTTATAACTAGAGCAATTAGGCAAGAAAAATAATTAAAGGCAATTAAGATTAGAAAGGAAGAAGCAAAAGTCTATTTGCATATCACATGATTTTGTATATAGAAAAAGCTTTTTTTAAAATATTTTTTTATTCATTTCAGAGAAGAAGGAAGAGGGAGAGAGAGATAGAAACATCCATGAGGAGAGAGAATCATGGATCGGCTGCTTCCTGCAAGTTCCCCACTGGGGATCGAGCCCAGAACCTGGGCATGTGCCCTTGACCAGAATCGAACCTTAGACCTTTCAGGCCGACGCTCTATCCACTGAGTCAAACCGGCTAGAGCTAGAAAAATCTTAAGAAAATCACTAAATCCATTACAATGAGTGAATGATTTCAGCCAGGTTGTAGGATATGCGGTATATCAGCAATGAGCAATATGAAAGTGATTTTAATAAAACAATTCCATATACAACAGCATCACAAAGGAAAAAATACTTAGAAATAAGTTAAACAAAGTAAGTAGAAGACTTTTTTTTTCTAAAATCCTAAATAAATAGAATGACTTCTTGTGTTGATAATTTGTTAAGAAAGCAACAATCCTCAAATTGGTCTATGGAATCAATACATTCTCTATCAAATCCAAGTTATCTGCCTTACATAAATTGATTAGGTGATACTAAAATTCATATGAACTCTCAAGGGAGACCAAATAGGCAAAAAATCCTGAAAAAGAAGAATAAAGTTGGAGGACTTGTAGTTCCTGATTTCAAAACTTACTACAAAGCTACAGTAATCAAGACAGTGTAGTATCGCCATAATGGTAGACAGACAAATCAATGGAATAAAATTGAAAGTTCAGGAATAAACCCTTACATTTATTATCAATGGATTTTTAACATTGATCTCAAGGCAATTCAGTGGGGAGGAGAATAGTCTTTTCAAAAAATGGTGCTGAGAAAATTGGCTTTCCTCACATAAAAGACTGAATTTGGATTTCTACTTCACATTATCCACCAAATTAACTCAACTGGATTGCAGACCTAAATGTAAGAACTAAAAGCATAAAACTCAGCCCTGGCCAGGTGGCTAGGTTGTTTAGAGCATCATCTTGTGCACCAAAAGATTGCTGCTCATTTCCCGGTCAGGGCACATACCTAGCTTGTGGGCTCCATCCCCAGTCCAGGCAAGTAAGCAGGCAACCAATCAATTTCTCTCTCTCATATCATATTACTTTCTCACACCTATGTTCCTCTCTCTTTCTTTCCCTCCCTCCCCCTTCCTCTCCCTTTCCTTCTCTCTCTCTCTCCCTCCCTTCCCCTTCCTCTCCCTTTCTCTCTTTCTCTCAAGTAAATAAACATATTCTTAGGTGAAGATTTTTTTTAAAAGTATAAAACTCAGAAAAAATATAGGAGTAAATCTTCATGCTCTAAACTTCGGCAAAGCTTTCTTATATGTGATACCAAAAATATAAGTGACAAAGGAAAAATCAGATAAATTTGGACTTTATTAAAGTTAATTGTGTGCCCTGGTCAGTGTGGCCCAGTTAGTCGGGCATTGTTGTCAGTTTAATTCCTGGTTAGGATACATGCCCAGGTTGTAGGCTTGATTCCTGGTAGGTGGTGTGCCGGAAGCAGCCAATCTGATTTTACACTTTCCTGTTAATCTTTCACTCCCTCGCCTCTCTTTCTCTCTCTCTCTCAAAAAAAATTCAATAAACTAGTCTTTAAAAAAGTTACATTTTGTGCTACAAAGAATACAATGAAGGAAGTGAAAAAGGCAACCGGGGGATTGGAGATATCTATAAATCATATATGTGATAAGTGACTAGCATCTAGAGTATATAAAGAACTCTTACCGCTTAAGAGTAAGTAAAAAATGTATAAAAATAGGCAGTTTTCTAAAGAAACATGAACAGTTTTCTAAAGAAGACATACAAGCAGCCATTAGCACGTGAAAAGATGTTCAGTATCACCATTAGAAAAATGCAATTCAAATCAATGAGCTACCATGACCACCACTCAAGTGGCCATAATAAAAAAAGACAAGCCATATTAAGTATTGGCAAGGATGTGGTGAGATTGTTACCCTTGTATATCAATGGTGGTGATATAAAATATGTAGTCACTTTGCAAAACAGGCTATCAGTTCCTCAAAAACTTATACACAAAGTTGCCATCTGACCCAGCAATTCCACTTACAGGTGTATACCCAAAAGAAATTAAAATTATGCCACACAAAAAAAATTGTGCAAAAATGTACATAGCAGTACTGGAAGCTAATTCCAGCATGTCATAAAAATGCAAGAAGTCCTCAAAAAGTTGATGGGCTTCTATATTCAGCAGGGCTGAATCATGTTATTGCCTGCTGGAATAGCTGAAAGCATTTCCCCAAACCTGAAAAAGATGCATATATTATTGCCTGTTGTTTGACAGCTGAGGGCATTTTAATCTACATGTTATTACCTGCTGCTGACCAAACAGCTGAGCAGCTGAAGGCAGTTTCCCCAGCCTGGCAATGCCTACTGTATAACAAACCTTAACTTTTGATATGTATATTTGCTTTACCTTAGGGCAATTTGTGTTAATAAAAATCTAGGGGTCCAGAGATTCAGAGAACCTGGTTGCTATAGCTAAGTCTCCTCTGGCTCCCCCATGTATGCCAAATTTACATTTCTAGTCTCTTTATTAATTTACACACAGTCTCCAGATTCCTGAACCCTTCTGGATGCCGAGAAACACCCCGGCATAGCTGCATTATTTACATATAGCCAAAAAGTGGAAACAACCCAAAGTCTCAGCTGATGAGTGGATTTAAATCATGCAATATATCTATACAATGGACTATAATTCATCAATAAAAGAGAAAGAAATGTTGATACAGACTCCAACACGGATGAGTCTTAAAAACGTATGCCAAGTGAAACGGGTCAATCACAAAGGTCCACATACGGCATGATCCCATTTATATAAAATGTCCTGAATTGGCAAAGGGAGACAGAAACTAATTAAATGGTTTCCTGGGGTTAAGAGAAAATTAGAAATGATTGATAATGGGTAAAGGGCTTATATTTGTGGTGAGGAAAAACTTCTAAAATTGTTTGAAGGGATGGTTGCAAAATTGTGAATATATATGAAATAATTGAATATAAAATGGCCAGCTGTATTAATGAAAAACCAATTAGCTGCTTAAAAGTTTGATCTTTGCCATGTTTAGTGTCAGATTGTTTTTAGCTAGCTTCCTCGTGATCACAAGAATATCACCATGGCTCCAGGCATCATATCTTCATGGGACAATATTTAGAAGAAAATAAAAAGAGACCTAGCTGCATAGCTCAGTGGTTGAACATCAACCTATGAACCAGAAAGTCATGGTTTGATTCCAGGTCAGGGCACGTGCCTGGGTTGTGGGCTCCAGACCCAGGGGGGAGCATGCAGGCGGCAGCCAATCAATGATTCTCTCTCATCATGGATGTTTCTATCTCTCTCTCCCTCTCCCTTCCTCTCTGAAGTCAATACAAATATATTTTTAAAACAGAGGTGTGTATGTGAATTTCTTGTTATTGTTTTTTTTTTAAAGGTCAAAAGCAACTTTCCCAGAAGCCCCAAGGCAGACTTCCTCTCACACGCCTCATTGGCAGGACCTGGGCATCACACCCACACTTCAAATAGGGAGACTATCGCTTCTCTACTCAGAACCCTCTAAGGGTGTCTCTCTTACTTAGAGCTAAAGTCCTTTTGAAGTCCACAATAGCTTACATGGCTGAAATCCCCCACCTTCTCTTTACTGCCCAGCCTGGCTCTGGCCGGAACTGTATTTTGGCCCCAGCCCAGTCTTTTATGAGTCCACCTGTGCCCTTTGCCCTGACACAGGGCCCTGTCTTATTTAGAAGGCCGAGTTTCCCAAATGGAGGAGAATCTTTTAACTCTAATAAGTTTTAGTATTGGTGATAGAAACAATGAATCTATACCTACAAATTGAATATTTTTGTGTGTTTGGTTTAGAAATAATTTGTGTATATTTAGTATTTTAAAGATAAATGTAATGTTAAAGAGTATCAAGCATATTGAAATAGCTAAGAGATTAGCATGATTCCAATTAAAAAGTGTAATGGAGTAATTGACTTAGATTTATGATTTTACGTTAAAAAGTGTAAGTGGTTTTATTATGTTTGTAAGCGGATCTGGAACACGTAAGAAGCTGTAAGAGTGAGCATATGGCAAGCATTACTCAAGTCCTTACAAATTTTTATTTATTAGACAGGCAATTAAAGTACCTAAAAATGAAATCAACGGTATTAAATTTAATAATACAGTTTAAAATGTTTAAGTTAGTTGCAAAAGCCCCCTGAAACTTGATTATTATCAAGTTTATTAGATCTAGAGGTAGAATAGAGATTTATACTTTGAACTTAAAAGTTTAAAGAATTAGGTTTTTAATTTCTGTCCTTCACATATTTAAAGTTAAATTTTTAAGTAACCATAAGTAGTCTTTTCTGTGTGTAAAAGTCATCCTCGGGGTACTCACATTGATACCTCAGGGATGGGCACTTGATCCCCAGAGCCAAAGAGATGTGAGAAAATGTTCGCCAGGATTTCTGAAAGGTGAAGCCACTCTCCTTTCTCCAAGGGCTCTCCCTTCCTCTAATCAATAGTAGGATGATACGTAGTCTAAACCATGGGAGAACCTAGAGCTATTTTGTGACGGGACAAATATGGAGTCAGAAGAAGGAGTTAAGCAACACAGCGCTGTGAGATCAAAAGAAAGCACACCTCTGGTGACGTCAGTTGAGCTGTTGGATCAGCCCTTCCCTGAATCGGCATCTAGACTGTTTTGTTACAGGGTCCTCTTTTCTGTTTAAGTCCATTTCAGTTGGGTTTTAGAAGGTGTCCTGCATGGTGGGAGGGGCCACAGGACAGAGCCTGAAGCTGGATTGGAGCTCACCTGACTGAGCAGTCACTGGCTTTCAGGCCTTGGGCAATACTACCTCTTTCTGGGTCTCAGTTCTCTTCTGAAAAAATGGCAGTCACCCTTCTAGTGACATACCAAAGTGCTCATCACGTCTGTCTAACATGGCAATTAATGAATGTCTCTGGATAAGTCCATTACTTTTCCTCCTTTCTTTTTATTTTATGCATTTATATCATAAGTACCCCAATAATTGTACAGCTGACTTGAATTCTTTCTCTGTTCACTGGAAATAAAAGTCTAAGTTATCTCAATCCCCAGGACCCATTTTGTTCCTCTAGCAAGACTCCCAAGATCCCTTTGGTTTATGTTGTAGTTATTCGTAGCCATGGTTTATTATCCCCATTATAATCAGAGTATCTTACAGACACACACATGGGAACTGGTATACAGTAGGTAATTAATAAGTGTTTAATGAATGAATCAATTAATTTACACATATAAGAAAGTTATTACAACTTTCATCCTGTCTGTTTTCTCGTATATAAAACAGGGGCCATAATTATCTGCTTTGGGTTGATTTTTCTTGCCCATGAGTGCCTCCTCCCATTCCTGTAAGCTAGAGGCAGTATGCCCTTTTCTCTGCTTTCTTGTTTGATCGTTCATTTCTCCAGTGGGATCTGAAGCTGTTGGTGATTAAGGAACTAAAACCATAGCAAGCTAACAGCTGATGTGGCAGCATCCATCACTGGCTTCATTTTGCTGCTTTGGCTTTGCCGGTGGATGAGATTGAGACACACTATTAACTTTGATGCTTCACTGGAGGGCTGTTCTGTGCCTTTGGTAATGAGATTTGGCAGTTCTTTCCTATTCTCTACTGGGGCTGGAGCTGAGCCTGCTGGTTCCAGGCACCTGATTAAATTGTCCTCTGAATTTGTCTTTAATTCTCAAACATGAGTAAAACCAAGTCATTTGGGGAACCATTTCCTTCATCTACCTCGGTGCCAGTTAGAAATGTATTTTGTGCAAGAAACAGAAAACCTAACTCAAGTGACAATAAACCAACAGAAGTTTATTTTTCTAATATAACAAGAGTTAGGTGGCGCTGGTTTTGGTTCAGCCGTTCCACTACGTCAGGACATATGCCTCCCTTGACATGATGACAAGACGGCTGCCACCACACCAACCATCATGGCTGTGTTCAAGGCAGGAGAAAACAAAAGCTTTCAGAAGCCCCAAGTCCACCCTACAGCCAATTTGGCAGACTTTTGGTTAGGTCTTGTTAGCCAGAACTGGATCACAAGGTCACCTTTAGCTGGGAAAGTGGAGAACATTACTGTTGAGATTGGCTTAGAACAATCGTGATCCATGCCAGGGGCCTGGACACATGGTCTTCCTGGGTTTGTCTACCTCAACCTTCTTCAGGTGCTGCTGCTGTTGTGTTTGACTGAGCGTGCTTGGAATTGCAATCTTGTTTGGTTTTATCCAAGCCCTATGTGATCTGGGGCCTTGCTACATCCTGAGATGTAGATAAGATTGGCTATAACCCTTGGCTCTAAGCCCTGTTAAAAGATTTCCTTAAGGACTCTGAATTTCCAGGGTGGGGTAGGAGTATGGCTGATGACCTCAGTGTTAATTCCAGCTTTGGACTCTTATTTCCCCAAGTGGTATCTCAGTTCCTCTCTGGGTCCCTTTAGATGTCCCCATACAGCTCCATCCTCTCCACCATCTCCACCATCAACCCTCTGCCAAATAAAACAAAACCAATTCACACAACACATTTGTGAAAATGGCAGACTTTAATAAAGTGTGGGAGTCACATGGGGTGGGGGGGAGTTGCATTGTATACCATTCTGCAAGCAACATCAAATTGCATCACCCAAACCTGTTCTTAAAATCCATCCCATTCTCGAGCATCAGGGTTTCCTCCAGAGCCTTGGCCCCACACCGTCCAGGTCCAGAATCACTCTGCAGCAGGTCCCCCTTCCCTTCTCTGTTCTCCCGCTCCTTTCCTGCTCCTTCCCTGGAGAAAACCACAATTCTTAGCAAAACAAACATCTCAGGCAGAGCAGTTCGGCCTTTTCTCTCTGGTGCCCTGACTCTGCCAACACTGAGCCTTCATCTTCTAACTTTAGTGATTGATCAAGGCATTTTTTCAGACAAGGAGAGTTTTCCAGAGACAAGTTCTGATGACAAATAATACCATTTTACTTTGTTACATGCCCAACTTCAGTTGTGGAAGAGTAGAAGTCTCAATTAATTTTTGACTCTGGACATTTGATGGGGGTGGGGTGAGTAGACCAGAATATACTGGTTTGAAGCCAATTCAGTCTGAGAAAGGGCCATCACCATGGCCCACATCACTCACTAGGCTCTCTTCCCTGATATTTGGAGCAAAACTCAGCTAGTCATAAAGACTTACTATGCCTCCCATTTGACATTCTTTATCTATCCACTCAGGGTGAGATTGCAGAGGGGTTTCATCTACTTTTTGCTTAAATGCAATGAGCATGCATAAATCAGCACACTAATTTGTGAATATATATATATATATATATATTTGTAAAATGACTTACACAAGTGTTTCATGTTCATCCTCTTGCTGGATTTCCTGGTAATCCAAAGAGGTTGGTGTGAGAGGGGACTCCAAGAATCCAGACATGTCTGACTCCAAATATTCTCTACGTGACAGCACTTCAGCTGCTTGTGCTTTATGACAGGTGACCAGGTTCTCAACTCAGTCCCTTCTCATCCTATGGCCTTAGTCATTTCACCCTGAGCCTCATTTTCCTCTCCATGAAACAGAAAAGAAATCCACAATGGTCAGGTTGTGTGGTGTGGACTTACATGGTGGCTTTGTATTCTGTCCAACCACTTCCTTCTCAGTTCTAGGTCAGGGTTGGCCACCAGTGGAGTGCGTGCAGGAGTTGGAAGGTTGGAAGAGAAGCAGTGGCCATGTCTATGCTGCAGATGTGGGCACAGCTGGGCTCCTGTGCAGTGTCCACAACCTGCTGTGCCTGGACTGGCTTACCTTGCTGGTAGGGGCCAGTGGGGACTCCTCCTACAGTTTCTCTGGACCTTGGGCCAGGTTCATGTGCAGCTCACTGGCAAAGTCCTTCCCACCAGTCATCTGCCTCATCCCAGTTGGAGGCTTGGGACTGGTGAGAGAGTGAAATGGGTGCCAGCACATCCTTGTGGGTTCAGTTTTCCTTGTTCTCATCTGCTTCACAATCACCTTTCCTTCCCAATTGCCTGGCTCCCTCACTTCAGGCCCAACACTGGTATGGTCCCCAGACCAGCCAGCATCAGAAGCATCAGACAGATAAACATGTGTGTGTATCCTATCTAATAAAAGAGCAATATGCAAATTGACCTTACCTTCGCTACACCCACCAGCCACGCCCACAAGCCACATCCACCAGCCCATCAGGAGTGAGGGGCGGGGCCAAGGTGGCCCAGGTCACGAGGGGTGGGGCCGACATGGGCTGGGGCAGGGGAGGGAGTGGGGGGAGCTTGGCTGGGATGGAGCCAGCCATCGGCCCAATTTCAGGGCAATGGCTGGGTGCCCAAGACCTAAAGCCTTGGCCAGAGGCTTTAGGCCTTGGAAAGGCTGGGGTTAGTGATTAGTAGGACATCCTCTGAGGGCTCCCAGTATGTGTGAGGAGGCAGGTTGGGCTGAGGGATCACCCACACTCAGTGCATGAATTTCGTGCATTGGGCCCCTAGTACACACACACACACACACACACACACATACAACTGCATAAGGTCAAATTCCTGTAATAAAGCTCTTGTTCATTTCTGGTAGATCTGTTTTTCACCTTGAACTCTGATGGTACAATTGACAAGATAACAGAGGGAAAAGCACCCGGCACATAGTAGGGTCTCAATAAATACTCCTCCTTCTGCCATGATCCTCATTCCACTTTGTTCTAATCAGGTGAATTAAGGATGAGGGTTTTGAGGGCGGGGGGGGGGGGGGGGGGGGGGCGCGGGGAGTGGAGGTGCTATGAATTCCAGCTCTCAGTTTTAGAGAATCTCGTTACAATAGTTCAGATTCTTGTTTATAAACAGAAGAGACACCACCCTCTGCTCAAGGTCATTTAAGGGAAGAAGAATTGCAGGAGCTCCAAGGTCAAGGACGTAGCACAGATTTGGGACCCAGCAGGTCTTCACTGCTCTACTCTTCTTTCTCTGCCATGGCCAACAAGAACCATAAAGGTGTTTGTAGTTCCTCTATTCAACAGATCAGCCCAAACTAAATTCTTAGTCCTAAACTTATATTCCCAGGAAAGAGATTGGTTCAGCCAGGAATAGCCTCAAACTTGGTTTGCTGCTTTGCTGTTTCCATTTTGAAATTCTCAATATCTGAGAAGATATTGAGAGCCCCGCATTTTCCTTTTGTCCCGAGGTCCACACGGAGACCTGAGTGGCTGCATGGAGGGAGGAAGGATGCAAAGTCCTGAGGGGGCAAAGGCTCAGAGGTGGGACAGAGCCTGGGACATTGTGGAAACGGTCGCACTTTGGTCCAGCTGGAGTGTAGAGGGCACAGAAATGCCAGGCATTGCAGCAGGGGCCAGCTGTAAAGGCCATGTGGGTGTTCCAGGTTAGGAGTTTAGATTTTATCCAGAGGCCATATTGGGTGTTAATTGTGAGATAGGAGGGCACAGGGGCAAGGCTGGAAGCAGAAAGCCCAATTAGAGCTGGTTCCAAGAATCCAGCCGAGAGCCAGGGAGAGCCTGGCTGATTTGAATGACATTTAGGAGGTGGAAGCCAGCAATCAGTGACTAAGTGAATATTGGGGAGGGGAGGGGCAGGGAAATTGTGCCAAAGTCTGTGTTTACCCAACACCTTTAATTCAGAACCCCTGGGAGTGGCTCCCACAGACTGGGCATCTTGCCCCTCAGATGCTGGCTTGTGACACCTTCCATCTTAAGCTGGGGGAGACGAAACCCTTTTGGGGGGGTTTCCAGTCTCTTTGCTCAAACACAAGCTCCAAATGAGCTTCTGCCCAGAGCTTTACTGTGTTAAAATGACTCTGCAGCCTGCCCCTGCCTTCCAGCACCTGATGCTGCAGAAGCTGAAGCATCCAGGCGTATGAGAGAGGAAGAGGAAGCCGATGGCATGATGAAGGGGCCTGCTCGACACCACCTGAGTCCCTTCCATTGGGCGAGTCCTAGAATAATAAATGCCGAAGCCAGAAGGGAAGTTAGTCGTCATCTCATCCCATTTTATGGATGGAGAAACAGATCCTGTAGGGAAGAGACGAATTGCTCAAGGTCACAAGGGATGGATAGAGCATTCTGGCTTCTGATTTGAATTCTGCAGCTTATTTCACCATATGATGTTGCCCTCTTGACCCCTGGTCCTTCTTCACCTCTCTTAGCCCAGAGCATCTGAGAGACATACAGCTCCGGGTCATAGGGTTGGGACTGGGGAGATACTGAAATGGGTTCCAGTGCATCCTTGTGGGTCAGTTTTTCTCCAATGCAGCTTCAAGGAACAAAAACCTTAACCCCAAATTCTCTACATAGTGGTTCTCAAAGTGTGGTTCCAGGCCGGCCAGCACCAGCATCACCTGGGAACTTGTTAAAATTGTGACATCTTGGCTTTGCCAGCTGAATCAGAAACTCTAGGGGTGGGCTCCAGCCACCTGTGTTTCATCAGGTGCTGTTAATGCTCGCTCACGCTTGAGAGCCAGTGCCCGAGCAGTAAACATGCTTATCTGACAAACAGGAGGCTGCAGGCTGGTTATTTCAGTGACTGATGGCTTTAGAAGGACCCTGGCTTTCCAGGCTCCATCCTCCTTGCCTGGACTTCCGTCTTTAGGCGTGGCCCTTATGTGTCCATTGACAGTGTCTCCATGAAAACGCCAGGAAGAGAGGAGACTTTTTTTTTCTGGACGTCTCTTTTAATCAAAGAGAAAAGCCTTCCTAGAGCTCCCCCAGCAGACACCTCTCACATCTCATTGGCCAGAAGTGGGGCAGGTGCTCTTTTTCAAACCAATCATTAGCCAGAAAAATCGAGTTATTATGATTAGTTTGGAATAATCTTCACTACAGAGAGGAACTATATAGCATAATGATAGGAAGAGCACAGATTCTACAGCCCCTCCACCCTTCAGATCTGGGCCCTGCATTTGCTCATTTCATGACCTTGGTTAAGTTACTTGACCTCTCTGTGCTTCAGTTCTCTAATCTGCAAAATGGACATAATAATAACATTGTTATTATAAGGACTAAGGAAATTCATACTTATAGAGCACCTAAGACAATACTTGGCTGTATAAGAGTTTACTAAATAAATATACACAATGTTTTTAATCAGAATTTTTAATTTATTTTAATTAATTTATTTATCTTGTTTTTTTATAACTTAACTTATAGGATTGAGGATCATCCAATAACAGTATAGAGAACACTTTCTTACACACACCTCTTTTTGATTTCAGAATATTCCATTATATGAGGGTATATAATTTATTTAACAATTAGGTTATTTTAATTTCTTTGCTATTACAATCCCCGCCCCCTCCACCGGGTAAACTTACAGATATATTTTTTCATGTGTGTATGTACGTAGGACAACATCCTAGAAATAAAATTGCTGGGTTGAGGGTTTGGGTATTTGTAATTTGATAGATGGCCCTCCAGAGCTGTTCTACCAATTTACACTCCCATGACTGCATGAGGTACCTCATTCACCAGAATAGTTACCTTTCCCCCACTGCTCCAGCCCCATGGCCATCAGGTGTGTTGTTACTGTCATTTCCCCAAGAAGAAATAGACCCAAGAGGTGAGATGACTTAGCTGGAGTCATCCGTGGGCTCAGACAGGAGATTGCATGGGACCCTCCCCGAGCCTGGGCGCCACTTCGCAGTTCACGGGGCACTTCCCTGGGGTGGCAGACGATCCCTCAGGTGCCACTTCCCAGCGGCTCCCCCCTGGCAGCCAGCACCTGCCTTCCAGAGGATGCTGTGGCCTGCGTTTAAGGAGCTGGAAGTGCCTGGGAGTGTGTTTCCAGAGGGGAGTTTACTTCCTCCAATCCCTGATGAGTTTACTTCCTCCAATCCCTCCAGCCCATGCCCCAAATGGGACCACTCTGCCGTGCGTCCTCTCCCGGGCACTGCTGCAGGCTTCATCCGACGTGGGGTTTTGCGATGACACACTCTTTCTTGGAAGCATTTAGGATGTGACAGATGGGAATAATGAACTGATTCTAGTATCAGAGAGCATACCCCCCAAAATAAGACAGTGTCTTATATTAATTTTTGCTCCAAAAGGTGTACTAGATCTTATTTTCGGGGGGACACCTTATATTACAGCGAGTAGGTCTTATTTTCGGGGGATGTCTTACTTTCGGGAAAACAAGGTAGTCACTTCAGAGACAAGATGAGGCAAAGGCCCAGGGACCCCAACATGCCATGTGTTCACACCCCACTCCCATACGCATTACCCCAGACTGTCTTCCAAATCCTTGCTTGGCTTCTGTCCATTACAATGCTTCCCATCTTCTACCAGCTGTCCTGGAATGCTCCACACCAAGCTATTACAATGTATGATATGATATGATATGATATGATATGATATGATATGATATGACATGACATGACATGACATGACATGATATGGTATGATGATGTGATCATGAATCCTTTCTTTACTTTCACAGGAATCCTTGTTTCAGGGTCAACTACTAGGAACCCCAACCTAAGGCACCTTCTGTGGTCTCTTTCATGCTTCCCTGTCAGGGTATCCATTGTAGAGGTGAGAAAACAAAATACTGAAGTGAGTACTTGGGGGTTAAGAGCCACCAGGTGGCTCAGGCTGGACCAGTACCCAGGACGTCTAACTCCTTGCTCATGTCTCTTCAAAGGAAGGTCTGAAACTCCAGGACTGGCTGAAAATGGAATTCGTCCCCCCTTTTCTCACCTTCTGAGCACAGGGAGTCTTCTACAATCTCCCACATGGCATGTTGGGGTCCCTGGGCCTTTGCCTCATCTTGTCTCTGAAGTGACTATGCTGTCTGATACTGGTTCAGTATTCCCATCCGTCACATCCTAAATGCTTCTGAGTTTGACTATGATTGCAGCAGGCAGACCATAATGCACGTCTTTAACATACTCCGAGTTAGGGCCTCTTGTATATATTTTCATTTATTCGGCTGGAAGTGGGAGGTGGGAGTCAACTGATGCAGCTCTTGAGTCAGGCCAGCTGGAGAGGGGGTGGAGTGCTAACAGGGTTCACCTGGGCAGGAGCTGAGGACGCCCCATGCCTAGAACTGGGGTGATAACCCCCTCTGTCCACACCCCACTCCCATACACATTACCCCAGACTGTGTTCCATGAAGGCCAAGGGCACCTCTGTGTGGGAGCAAACAGCTGCAAGAATTCCCCTGAAATCTGCAAGGAAGGAGAGCTAGGATTAGGCCAGACCCAGATTTCACTTCCTTCACTTGTCCAGGAGGGGGCGGCAGCGTCCCTGGTTACAGGCACTGGAGCATCTAGGCGTGTATCTGCAGAGGAGTCTGGAAGTGTCTGGACCTGTGAGCCAGGCATGATGAGGGTGTTTGCAAGTGGGAGGAGAGAGGGTCTGAGCATGTGAAGGAGTGCTCGGACTGACAATGTGTGTTTCTGCAGGTGCATTTATTCGTTCAACTCTCTTGCTCATTCACAGTGTTTATTAAGTGTCTATTCTGTGCAAATCCTGCTCTAGAGGCTTAGGACACAGCAGTGAGCCTGACGGACGTGGTCCCAACTCTCATGAGACCAGAGCTGGGTAGAGGGAGAGGGGCGTCACAGGGTGAGAAGGATGGCCTCAGGTGAGGGGTGGGACTCATTTAGACCAAGTGGTCAGAGAGCATTGAAGGAGGCAGCTTTGGAGCCGAGACCAGAAAGGCAAGAAGGAACCAGACAAAGATGTGGGGGACCATTCCCAGCAGAGGGAGTGAAGGGGAGAAGGGTTGATGGGGATGCCGGTTGGAGCGGCAGTTTGAAGAGTTTAGTTTCAGGCTAGGACAGGAAGTTTGGTTTACAGTTTGAAAACCTGCCTGGCTGCTGAGTGGAAAATGACCTGGAATTGGGCAGCCTGGACAGTGAGGAGGCCACTGCGTTGCCCAGGCCAGAGCCCCAGCTATGAGTGCGGAGCTGAGGGGAGGCGCGTGCATTGTGGAGTCGGCCCTGACCTCGGGGGGCGAGAGGAGGAAGCCAGGGCCCTCCTGGGTACTTGACCTGAAAGGGGCTGCACTTCAAGTGGAAGCAGCTGGGTCCGCGGCTTTGCATTGTAAAGGCCATTTCCTGCCTGCAGCCTCTCCGCTCAGCTCCCTGACCTGTCTGCCCAGCCCAGACCTCTGAGGGCCAGGCCTGCTCTCTGGTTGGCCTTTGTGAGAGAGGTTCTGGAGCAGCGGCTTCAGCCTGCCCTCCAGGCTTCCCCAGGGTTCAAGGACAGAACCCTTTGCTTGAGTTTTATGGGACCTGTCACCTCCAAGCAGCTCCCTCAGCAGCAAAGCTTTCTTCTCCCGTCATCTCATCCTTCCTGGGGGACGGCACGGGCATGGGAGACAGGCTGGCTCGTGTAGTGAGGAAGCTTGGGTCCCATGCAGAGCCAGCCGCTCAGCAGCTAGCATCTCAGCAGACAGCAGTGCCAACCACCCATCACGCAGGGAAAAAGCCTCAGAAGATTCCAGCCCCAGCTTATGCCGATAGGAGCAGAGATGAGCGGTCTCCGCCAAGCCCTGCCCAAATTGCACATTCACGCGCACTGTGAGGCTTGCTGATTGAGTCATTACGTTGTGGGACAGTTGGTTATGCACTAATAGATAACTGGAACAACCTTCAATCCCAGCCCTGCCCTTACCAGCTGTGTGAGCTTGAGAAAGTTGCTTAACCTCTCTGAGTCTCAGTGTCTTTAACTGTGGAGTAAGGATAAGGATCCCATGATGAGGAATGCTCAGGGGGAAGTCTTCTAACACCCGGAGGGGTGGACTCATTTGTGAAGGATCACTCAGACAGCAGAGACCTGGACGCTGGATCCTGGTTTGTGTAAGGGGTACCCCCGAGGCCTTTGTCCCCAAGCCTGAAGCACTCCCTGATGATCCAAGCTGGGTTGGCCAAGGACGGGAGGAAGATACGGGCCGGTATCCAGAGGCTCCATGTTTCTAGGCCACGATCCTGAGTGTGTCCCCAGAGGGACTGCCTCTGGGAGCCGTGGCCCAGGTGCCAGGCAGGCTGGTTCTGCCCCAAGCAACTCAGGGCCTTGGCCACTTCACCCCTCGGACTGCCACCTCCACTCCGGGTGTCACCTGGACCTCATGTCACCAGGACTTGGGAGGTAGCAGCCCATCTCTCTTCCCCTTCTCATCTTCCACGTCTCCCACCAAACCCACTCCAAATCCTTCCTCTCTGCTGGCCATGGTGAAGGGCTGGCTGTCCACTGACCCGCCACCTATCCTGAGCAAGACACGAGCCCAGCCTGAGTTTCGGCTTCCTTCCCCGCACAGGGGGATGATGCCCCTAGTGGTGAGTTCCTGCCAGGATTAAAGATAACGACCAGGAGGACCTGGGTACTTCTAGCCTAGGAGGTGCTGGAAGGCTGGAGGCCAGGAGGACCATGTGCTTCCCCGGGAATAGGGGCGCTTTCCTGCCTCGGAGGGCATTCCGCCCGCCCTTGCAGCACCCAGCAGATCTGCTCTGGGCTGGGGATGTGGGCCAGCACTGGCACCCTTGCCCACCCACAATGTGTGATTGTGCCTGTTGCTAGGCAACAGACCTCAGCTCAGGCCCTGAGCCCCTGATGTCAGCTGCCTACCGCTGCCAGTGGGCTCCTAGATTTCTCTCCTCCATAGTCTGGGAGGGAGGAAGGGGCAGCTGTGTGCTGGGGACTCCATGAGTTGCCACACGTCTCTAGAGTTAAACCCAGGAGAGGCTGTGATGAGGAATCCCAATCTGCCATCAGGTTTGGGGCCCGGTGAAGGACAGGGACTTGCAAAGACAGAGCCAAATAGTAGTGGAACAAGGACTCTAGAACCCAGATCTTCTCCTCATTGCTGTCCCCACTAGAGAGGATGCAGATGGGTCAGAGAGGTCAAGTGACTGACCCAAGATCACATAGCAAGTAAGAGGCAAAGCGAGGATTCTAGCCACATCTGTCTATTCCATCCTTTATGCTTGTGATTTGCAGGGGGCACACCTTTGGGCCTCGGAGGGGGCGGTGACAGAAGCCGAACTCACACGTGGGACTCTGATATGCCTCTCCAATCTCATCCATTGTATTTGGGCCTCACAAGGAACAAGGGGAGGCTACAATGTTTTTGAGAAACTGCTGACCCATTCAGCACCTTCACTGCATGCATGTGAAAACTGAGGCTCACAGAGAGGAAGGGACTGGTCCAAGGAGCGCAGCCAGGGTGTCTGATCCCCACCCAGGGGCTTCCCCAGGGGAAGCGGGTAGAGGGCGAATCATGGAACGGAGTAAAGAGGTCTTTACGTCAAGCAGCCAAACCACTTTCTGTTTTCGCCAGCACCGTGAGCATTTCCTTTGTCCCATCACACTAGCCAAGCAGCAGCCTGTCCCTTTCTTGTCCGCCTGATCCACAGTGCTGGCAGAATCATCGTGCTATTCACGGACCCACTTATTCTGTGCCAGGCTCCCCCTGCGAGGGGGCCCCCCTGGAAGCAGGGACTAGGTCCGCCTCAGCAGCTGCCTGTCTCGCTGCACGAGGCGTGGCTCAGTAACAGGCGTGACAAAGCCGCGTCCTCACAACACCCTTCGAGACCTTGGCCATTTTGGTCCCGTAGTATCCGTCCTCTCCTTCCTAAACCTGACTTCCTTTGGGGCATTGCCTTTCCCACGTTGCAGAATGGTAATAATAACAACCGACGAATATGTATTGCATGCCAGGGACTGCTCTCGCTGCTATGCACTTGCCACTTTGTTCATCTTCTCAATAAACCCAGAACACGGAGCAGCGCCCAGCCAGTTCCCGAGGGCAAAGCCAGCTTGAAGGTGGCCTCGCTGGCGTACAGCAGGCTGGGATCTGAGCTGAGACAGGCCAGCCCTGGAGGCATCGTGCTTTCTCCCTGCCCCGCAGGTGTCTTTCCCTCGGGGCCTGCTTCTTAGCGCCCTGACGCCCCGGAGGCAGGACACGTGACCCTGTGCGTCCAGCTGGATTCCAGCTCTGGAGTGGAATGACAAAAGGACCATGTATGGGTGGAGCTGCTCATTCCACAGGCAGCGCCCTGACCACCTGGGAGCTATTATCCCGATTCCTGCCTGTCTCCTGGCTCTCCAGCTTTGGCCTCAATTCTATGACCCCCGATAATCTCCCAATAAATTCTCCTTTTCCTGAAACCCCAAAGAGCCTCATGGATACAGGGCGTGGAAGAGGGGATGCACCAGTTAGCTGCTGCTGGGGAACAAAATGCCACCAGAAAATTGCTGAGTGAAAACAACAAGGGATTCTTTCTCACAGTCCCGTGAGTCGACTGGAAAGCTCTTCTGGGCTGGATGGTCTAGGATGGCTCACACACCTGGCTGGCAGTGGCAGGTCGGCTGGTCTGGGGCCTGTCTCTGTCTCGTGTGGTGTCCCAGACTCGAGCAGGCTGGCTCCGGCCGCTCACACGGCGGTCAGAGTCCCAAAGAGCAGCCAGTGCTTCGCAAGCCTCTGCGTGTGTCCCATTTGCTATTGTCCCATTGGCCGAAGCAAGTCACATGGCCAGGCCTGGAGTCAGGGTGAGGGGGGCCCACCAAAGAGCACGGGCGGAGGAAGGGGATGGTGGCCTTTTCACCATCTACCCCCCGTGGGTGTTTTTCTCCCGAGGGTGTGTGAGGACCTCTATTGTCCAGGCGTGGAGAGGGAAAGGCCACCCTCCGGCGGCCCGCTTCTCTCTCTGATGGGAACCAAGCCGACACGATAATCCAACCAGAAAAAGCTGCAGAGAAACCTTTGTTGTGTGGCATTAGCAGGCCCATTGCCTGCGTGCTGCGCTGACCTGGGCTAATTGCCTTTATGCGCAGAAAAATAAGGAAGGGACCGGGACGCCTCGCCAGCGCCCAGAAAGGTCGCCTTCTTTACAAAACCAATTACCTGTTCCCACTGCAGAGAAAACACTTCGCACATGCGTTTTACATTGTAAGCAGAACTCAGGGCCCCGGCTGAAATCCACCTGGAAGTTCCTGTCAGGGCAGAGCCGCCAGACAGCTCCCAGTTACCTCGGCCGCGGGCGTTTCAGGCGGGACGCGGAGCCATCTCAGGAAGGAACCGTTTCTCCACCCAGAGTGTGACACGACCCTCAGAGTGTTTCTGGTCCTGCTGCCCGGCCTGCGGCGTCCACCATGTACACTTCGCGGGCACACGCTGGTGAAGAGGCGTGGAGGAATGGTCTGCCTTCCTCCAGGCCCGCCCGAGCTCTGGTGTCACACTCAACTTCAATCCCTCTCTGCCAGTTTCTAACTCTGCGAAACTGGCTCGTGGCACAACAGCCCTCGGCCTTGGTTTTCTCATCTGTGAGATGGACACAAGAACAGGACGTCACAGAGTCTGGCACAGCAGGGTGGCTCCAGGCGGCAGTCCCCGCGTGGCGGTGGAGATGCAGGAGGGGATGCTTGTTGAGTACTTTCTGGGCTCCGCGGGCCTTGGCCTCCCACAGCCCTGCCTGGTGGGCAGCCAAGGAGAGGGGCTGTCTCGGGAGTAGGTTGCCTGGGTTCACATCTCAGCCCTGCCGCTCACCCGCGGGCTGACTTTGGCGACTCGCTTCACGTCTTTGTGACTTGGTTTTCTCATCTGTACAAGGGGCTCTCATCCATCCATAGCACCGGCCCTGCAGAGCAGCACCTGCCCAGGCCTGGGGGAGACTGCGGTGTCCTGGCCCCCAGACAGGGGAGGGAAGAGCGTGAAGGAGGCTGGGCGTGGAGGCAGGTCAGGCCACCTTCAGCTGTTGACTTGGAGGTGGCCCTGACTAGGTGAGGGGAGACAGGGGCACCCTGGGTGCAGGTGAAGGCCGGGGCGGGGGGCTGTGGCACAGACGGCTAGAAGGCATGGAGGTTTCAGTAGCCCCTTGATGTGACAGCGATCCCTCGGAAGAGTGGGGGCCACGGGTGGTGGGCGAGCCCTGGCATGAGCCACAGCCTCTGTAAGGAGGATCGCCAAGAAAGGTAGCGCCGATCCTGTGTCCCCACCTGGGCCGAGCCAGACCGCCCTTGGGTCAGGCCACTCCCTCTCCTCGGGCCCCAGGTCCTCCAGGTTTAAAACGGGGACAATCATGTGCCGCTGTCAAGGGCACTGTGGTCCCCAGAGGCCACCAGAGAAGGTGTCATAGCCCATGGCTGTTACTATGGCATCCGTCCTGACACGCCACACACCTCCACTAGGACCAACCTGCCAGCCACTGCTGCTGACTCTACTCCAGGATCTCCCCAGACTCTGGCCCTTCTCACCTCCGCCTCGGCCAGCTGGCCCAGGGTGGCCACCTCTCCCATAGTATGTGCTGGCCTCCTGGCCCCCTTCCGGCTTCACACCCCCCCCCCCCCATCTATTCCCAACATGGAAGCCAAGGGACCCTTCAACAATGAAGCCGGGTCCTGTCACCGGGCTCATGACCTGCTGCCATTGGTCTTCCCCTCCCCTCCCTCACCTGCCTCCAACCCCATCGAGACCCCCCACTCAGGGCCTTTGCATTTGCTGCGCCCTCTCCCCAGACATCCACCTGGCTCACCGCTCTCTCCAGTCAGGCCTCTGCTCAGGTGTGACCTCTGTCGGGAAGCCCGCCCACCACCCTCACCCTCTGCATCCCACTGCCCTGATTTCTCCCTTCGAAGCACGCTCTGCCTGCTGCATACGTTAGTTGTTATTTCTATCTGTATCCCTGCACTGAGCACTAAGGGCCACGAAAGTGGGGTGTCATGTGTGGATGCCTCCGGATCCCCAGCAGTCGGCCTGGGCCTGCCTCGGAGTGGCCCCTTCATTACTGGGACCAAAGCAGCCGCCCTCCCTAGCTGACCTCTGCGAGGGCGCCACGCCTCTGACCTGTGTTAACCTCGTAACTGTGTGAGGTCAGTAACCAGTATAACTCCTTGGTAGACAGGGGGACCCCGAGGCTGGCAGAGCCCCATGTCCGGCCAGGAGCCCCTCTGTGGGTAAGAGGAGGTCTGAGGCACCAGGTGGTACCCCTCCAGGCAGCTCAGGCCATGAGACCCAGCACAGGAAAGGTCAGTGGGCAGAGGCAATGCCCGAGTGAGCCCCTGGCGCCCCGGCACATGTGGGCCGTGAGCAGGTGAGTGCAGCTCCCGGGTCACCAATGCCGAGGGCGGGCTGAGGCCCCACAACAGCCGGCGTCCAGGGCACAGCAGGGCCTAAGCTCCTCCCAGGCCCGAGCGCCGAGCATGCAGCTTCTTCAGGCCAGTGGGCAGAGCGAATGGGCAGTGGGTCCTGTCAGGGTGATTAGGGAGCTCCAAGCTGAAGGGATAGCAGCTTGGTATGTGTCTGTGCCGCTTCTCTGGGTAAACACAGAGTAAAGGTCCTACCATCCCCTCTCACCCCTGCCCGGTGCCAGATTATGTAATGTGTTGGTGCTGCAAGTGGCACCCACTGACTCCCTGAGGACTCTGCCTCCACCCCAGGAAATGAGTCTCGGGAGGACGGCCCAGTGCTTGCCATCCTATGCCCCAGCCTGCCCAGCATGCACATGCTCACTCACAGGCACGCACACACACCACTGTCCAAAGGAAGACAGAAACTTGGTGTCAGTCACTCAAGAACTCTTTATTGAGCACCTACTATGTGCCAGGCACTCGTACAGCAATGACCAGGATGGACGAGCGCGACTGACCTGGGGAACTGGCATTCCAGTGGGCGTCATGGACAATAAACAGGACAAACAGGTGCTGCAGGAGGTGGTGGTGTGCGCTCAGGAGAAAACCAAAAGTAAGGCCAGCGAGGAAGACAAGATGAGAGGGGTGGGGCTGAGTAGATATCAGGAGGGGCGGGGAGGGGTGAAGAGGGGGATGCATTTCAGGGAGAGAGAATGAGTGCAAAAACACTGAGGCAAGAGTCCCGTGACCCGTGTCTCCCCCAAAACACACACTGGTGGGGCTGGAGCAGTGTGAGTGAGGCGAGGAGAGTAGAGGGGTCAGGGAGGGGACAGTGGCTGACTAAGGGCCTGCATGCCATGGTAGGACTTGAGTTGCTAGGCTCAATGAAAGGGAAGCCACTGCAGGGAGAACCTGCCCAGTGAGCACACTGTTGTGGAGTGAACGCGAGTGAATGACCT
The DNA here is from genome assembly GCA_027563665.1 of Antrozous pallidus. Classification (NCBI taxonomy): domain Eukaryota; kingdom Metazoa; phylum Chordata; class Mammalia; order Chiroptera; family Vespertilionidae; genus Antrozous; species Antrozous pallidus. The sequence continues at coordinate 32,807,816 of CM050518.1, forward strand.
CTGGAGTCCAGACCAAATTAAAATTTAGGGAGCCTTTATTAGCCAGCTAGTGACTGCTCTGTCTTTCTCCATGCAGGGAGTCCAGAGAGCAACCCCGACCCTTTGCACAGGACGACTTTTAAGCACATTTGCCACATCTTGTTTTTGCAGAGCAAGCAATTTAAGACAAAACAGTTCCTAATGTCATGGTCAAATTATTGATGACCATGTTATTTACAGGGTCATCCTGTTCTTCAGAAAGCTGACAGTGTTCTATCTTGCAAGGCTATTTTGTGAGGTGCAGCTGGGATTCAAGGCTAAGTCTACTAGGAGGAAGCATGCTCAAAACTTTCTACTCTCTAACAACACCACGTCCCTCGTCTGCACACGGAGCTGGTGCCTCTGAGGCCTTGGTGGCAGAGAGGACACCTTAGCTGCCACTACTCTGCTTCTCCATGTTCGCTTCCTCCCAGCAATAGGCACCTGCTGTCTTCTGAACTCCACTCAGGGGCTCTGCGAGGGAAGCTGGAGGAGGAGGGCCAGGCAGGAGGGCCCGCCTTCCCACCACAGAGCCCAAACAGGGCTGTGGCTGCCGAGAGGAGAGAAGCTGCTGGGCAGGCGGCAGGTCAGGAGAGCCCAGGTGCTGCCTGACCACCCAAGGTCCGAGCCTGAAGCCGACTCTCCAAGCTGGAGAGACCCTCTGGGCCAGCGACCCACACCCATTCTCCTCTAACTTTTAACGGGAGTACTTTTATACCAACAGAAAAATGAAAGGAATCCTGCAATGGACACCCTACATACCCTTCACCTAGGCGCTCCCTTCCCCTCTCCCTCCCGGCCTCTCTCCAGGAAGAGGGAGAGAGGGAGAGACAGACATAGAGAGAGAATAGAGGTATAGCTTAGCTATCAGGCCATTTCACCCCTAAATACTCCAGCCCATACTCATGTATCCGCCCCAAGCGAGGGCATTCTTTCTTTCTTTCATATTTTAGTTTCATTGACAGCACTTTTATTTTTAATAAAAAAAATTTTCCTACCATCATTTACAAGGGTATTCTTCTATACAACAAAAACACTGAACTCTAAAATAACCAAAACGTTTAACAGTGTTGTACTACAATCAGCATACAGTCTGTCATCATATGCCCAGATTCTGAGTTCCTGAATGTATGATAATACCCTTTTGCAGCTGTTTGGTTTTTGCTTCTTTGCAACCCTTGATTACACCAAGTCAGAGACTTCATCAGCTGGTGCCTTCCTCCAGTGGCTGATCTAGAACGAGCAGCACCCATGCTGCCACCCACACTCTTCTTTTTCTTTAATGACATTGACATTTTTGAGGCAGCCCACTTGTGTTGTTGAATGTCCCTCCATCGGGGGGTACCTGCTTGTTTCCCAGTGGTTGGATTCGGGTGGAACATTCTGGGCAATAACACTGCAGAGGCGAGGTCACGTCCTCGCAGTGCGTTATGTAAGGAGGGCATCGGGCCAGCTCCTCCTATTGTCACTGATGCTAACGTCACATTTGATGAAGGTGGAGCCAGCAGACCTCTCCATCGTGGTTAATCTTTTCCTTTGTAAATGCCAGTTCATCTGTGTAATGAGTGATGTGTCTGAGCCTGTGGGACTGTCCTGTGTAAATTCACTCCCTCACCAATTTTCACTCAGTGATTCCAGCAGCTATTGATGCCTTTTCCGAATTATTTCACCGGGAATTGCAAAACAGAGAATTTCCCAGTTCTATTATTATGTCTGCCTTCTTCTGGAAAGAGGAGTTTTCTGCTCCCTCCATGGATTCTTTTATTATTACTAGAGGCCTAGTGCATGAAATTCGTTCACAGGGAGAGGGGGATGTCCCTTAGCCCAGCCTGCTCCCTCTCCAATCTGGGACCCCTGGAGGGATGTCTGATTAGGATTGGGCCCTAAACGGGCAGTCAGACATCTTTCTCACAATCCAGGACTGCTGGCTCCAAACTGCTCACCCGCCTGCCTCCCTGATTGCCCCTAACCGTTTCTGCCTGCCAGCCTGATCACCTGCTAACCACTACCCTGCCAGCCTAATTAATGTCTAACTGGTCCCCTGCCAGCCTGTTTGCCCCCAATTTCCCTCCTCTGCAGGCCTGGTCACCCCTAAATGTCCTCCCCTACAGTCTTGATTGCCCCCAACTGCCCTCCCTTGCAGGCTTGGTCACTTCCAACTGCCCTCCCCTGCTGGCCTGATTGCCCACAACTGCCCTCCCTTGCAGGGCCTGGAACCTCCCAATGGCCCTCTCCTGCTGGCCATCTTGTGGTGGCCATCTTGTGTCCACATAGGGGCAGGATCTTTGACCACATGGGGCAGCCCTCTTGTGTGTTGGAGTGATGGCCAATCTGCAAATTACTCTTTTATTAGAGAGAGGCCTGGTGCATGGGTTGGGGCCAGCTGGTTTGCTCTGAAGGGTGTCCCAGATCAGGGTGGGGGTTCCCTTGGGGTGAGGGGCAGCCTGGGCAAGGGGCCTGTGGAGGTTTGCAGGCCAGCCACATCCCCCAGCAACCCAAGCAGAGGCCCTGGGATCTGGGATTAATCTATGTCTACAATTGAAACTTTGTAGCCTGGAGCAAAGCCAAGCCTTCTGCTGGCTCCGGGGTGGCAGCCATTTTTGTTTGAAACTTTGTAGCCTAGAGTGGAGGCCTAGGCCAGCAAAGGCAGGATGAAAGCTTGGCTTCCTCCATTGCCAGGGAAACCCAAGCCTCTGTTCTCTCCAGCTCAGTGGCTGCCGCCATTTCTGCATCTTTTATAATTGAAACTTTGTAGCATTGAGTGGAGGCCTAGGCAGGCAATGGCAGGCAGAAAGCTTGGCATCCTCTGTTGCCGGGGAAACCCAAGCCTCCCTCCTGCTCTCAGTGGTGGCAGCCATCTTGGTTGGGGTTTATTTGCATAATCTGCTCCTGATTGGCTTGTGGGCATGGTTGTGGCTTGTGCGTGTGGCGAAGATATGGTCAAATTTGCATATTACTCTTTTATTAGATAGGATTACTCTTCAATGTGAAAATTCCATTGTCATCATTATTATTTCTGATGTCCTTTCAAACTTACTCTTTTGCCCCCACTTTTTTTGATGTAACAGTTTTATTGAGGCTTAATTGAATAAATTGCACATATTCAAAGTGTATGATTTAATAATTTTTGATTATGTATATACCCATGAAACCATCACCACATTCAACATAGTGCACATTCCATCAGCACAGAAGCCTCCTTGCAGACTATCACTTTCTTTTTTGTCTCCTGCTTGCTAGCCCTTCACTGTCTCCAGGCAACCACTGATCTGCTTTCAGTTACTGTAGATTAACTTGCATTTTCTCGAGCTTTATATAAATAGAATCATACTTTTGTACTCTTTTGTGTCTTGTTCCTTTCACCCTGCAGAATTATTTTGAGATTCATCCATGTTGGCTTGTGAAGATCATTTGTTTTTGTTGCTGAGTGGCATTTCCTTGTATGGATATTTTGAAATTTGTTTATCCACATGTTGATATGTTGATGGACATCTAGATTATTTCCAGCTTAACGAGCTATTGCAAGTAAAGCTGCTATGAACATTTGTGGATGTCTTTGTATGGACACACATTTCTTTTCCCTTGGGATGGATTAAGATGGGTCATATGGGAGGTGTATGTTTAATTTTTAAGAAACTGTCAAAGTATTTCCATGGTGGTTCTACCATTTTCCATTCCTTCCAACAGCATATAAGAGTTCCATTTTCTCCACACACTCCCCAAGATGGTCCTGGTCAGTCTTTTTAACTGTAGCCATTCTGTTAGGTGTATAGTGTTGGTATTTTAGGTATGTGTCATTGTTAATTTAGTGTATTAATTTAAATTAAAACTCTAAAATTTTTTTAATGACAAATGATGTTGAGCAACTTTTCATATGCTATTTGCCACACTGTTTATCTTCTCTGGTGACATGTCTAGTCAAATCTGTTGCCATTTTTTTTATTATTATTAAGTTGTTTGTTTTCTCACTGTTTAGTTTTTGAGAGTGCTTTAAATATTCTGGATACAAGTTCATTATTAAATACACACTTTGCAAAGATTTTCTTCCAGTCTGTTTATTTTCTTAAGTGTCTCTTGAAGTCCAGAAATTTTACATTTTGATGTATTTCAATTTATCCACTTGTTCTTTTATGGACTGTACTTTGGGTGGCATTTCTAAGAGGTATCTGCCTAACACTAGGCCACAAAGATTTTCTCCTATGTTTATGTTTTCTTCTGGCGGTTTTGTTTTATACTTAGGCTTATAATCCATGCCAATTTTTAAATGCAGTCTAAGGCATAAATTGAAGTTTTTTTGTATTCTTTCATATGTTCATCCAGTTGTTCCAGCATCATTTTAAAAAAGCTAATCTTTATTCATTGCATTGTCTTTATAACTTTGTAAAAAATAAATTGCTTAAATATGTGTATTCTATTTTTTGGAGTCTATTCTATTGATCTATGTGTATATCATTATGCCATACTGTTTTTATGATGATAGCTTCATAATAGTTATTGAAGTCAGATAGTGTTAGCCCTCTAACTTTATTCGTTTTCACCATTTTACGTTCTTTATTTTATATTTCTATGTGAATTTTAAAATTGGCTGTTCATTTATACAAAAATGGCCTGCTGGATTTTTTTTTGGGGGGGGGGGGCAAGGATTGTATTGAATCTATAGATCAATTTGGGGAGAATGCCATCTTAACATTATTGAGTTTTCTGGCCCATGAACAAAGTACAGTCAATTCTTATTATTTCTGGCTACTATGTTCTGTATATTCTTCATGAACACTGAATTAATGAATACTGAGCCATTGTTTCTAGGGGCAAATACAGGGATAGGTTCCTGTGAGCCTCTAGTTACATTTTCATCAATTGATCAAGACATAATTTTGGTTTAGGTGTGTTTATGTTTAAAGTTGCCATATGTAATAATAATTGTTGATTGACATTGAACTCATGGTCAACAGCACTACAACTCATGCCTGAATGAAATTTATCTCACACAAATCTTCTCAGTAAAGTATATCACAGCCTTCTTGCTCACAGGGACACCATGAAGCACTTCAACACTATGCTTGGGGGCCATTTTAAAATGGAAAGGTGGAAATGTGGCTGAACAGACTGCGGAAAGGACATTTGCTTACAGTATGAGAACTGAAACAGGGAGGGCATCACCTTGCTTGACTTCAGTGGGGATGTGTGGATCAGGCGACTCAAATGTTTGGCTGCCTGTGCGTCTCTAACTGCAGCAGCACTGCCATTACTGACTCTGAGGTGCAAATGCATGTTAGCTAGTATGTGAATTCGAAAATGCAGAATCCACAAATAATGAGGATCAACATATATCTCTGGAGGACTTTTTTTTTTTTTAGGTTTTCTTTCAGCAATACTTTGTAGTTTTCATTGTAGAAAATTTTCATAACTTTTGTGAGATTTATTACTAAGTAGTTGATATCTTTAAAGGGTATTTTTTTCTATTTCAACTCCCAATTATTCATTGCTAGCAAATAGAACCACAATTGTATTTTGATCTTGTATCCAGGAACTTTGCTAAACTCAATTAATTCTAGTAGTTTTTCTTTGTAGATTCCATTGGATTTTCTAAACAGATGATCATGTCATCTGCAAATAAAGACTGTTTTTACTTTTCTAATCTCATGCCTTTAATTTCTTTGATTTTATTTTTTAGTCTTTGCAGGGGCTAGAAACTCCAGTATAATGTTGAGTGGTAAGAGTTAACATCCTTTCTTGTTCCTGATGTCAAGAGAAAGCCTTTTACTATTAAATATGATGTCAGCTGTAGTTTTTAATAAATGCCCAAAGAAGGACAAATTTGGAAGGGATCTACTAGTAAACTCTTTGGAAAAGGAACAGTTCAGTCACTGGATAGCAGAGAAGGTTTTTGTCTTTTTAAATATATTTTTATTGATTTCAGAAGTTCGATGGTTCAGCCAGGATGGAGCTGGTCTGGAGTTTCTGGAGAAGCAATGGGCAGTCTTCCAGAATGTATGTGAGTGAGGGCAGCAGGCTCTCAGCAAACAGTGTTGGGGGCAGTGGGAGACTGGGCACTGGGGGTGGGGGCACAGTGCGGGGTGGCCTTCACACTACCAGGTCACACATGGGCTTGTGGTGGGAGAACTGCTGGCTATGTGAGACAGGCAGCTATGCCACCCTTGAAGGGCTTGGCTTCAGGAGGGCTGTGGAAGGGTCATCATCGCTGGGCTGAGGCTGCAAGGTCGCAGACCAATGGTGTTCTGTGCCTGTGGCTGGTGTGGGAACTCACTGTGGACCCCTCACCGGAGCTGGAAATTGCAAGAAGCCTTTTTCTCCTGCAGTGTCCCTCCAGAGGCCTCTGCTGGGAGCTTAAAATCATACTCACTTGAGAGGAGAAATGTTTAAAAGAATTTTGTTGCTTATCATAGAGCACATATTGAAGCACTTGGAACTGAGGCAATAAATTAATAACAGGTGGGTAGAACTTACCACTTAACCTCTCTCCAAAGCTGGCTGGAGAGGGAGTGTGAGGGTCTCCAGAACAGGGCAGGGCTGGGGAAGGGGTCCAAGGGTCATCCTGGGAAGCAAGTTTGGGACCCTGAGAGCAGAAAGCTGGCTGTGCTCTGGGGTGAGGGCAACTGGCTTGGCTTCACAGGCATCCATGGCTAATCATCTTTTGTTGCCAGGTTACTGTTCATCTGATGACCCAGGAAAATAAAGGCCTATTTTCCTGTACTGGAATTGGGTGGCCTCCTCTTCTGGGCCTGTCCATAGGCCTGGCCTGGCTGCCTGTCTAGAATTATGTAACAAATGCTCACAGGCTACATCCCACCCGAAGAGCTGGGACCAGACCTCATTCTCTTAGCCTCTCAGCTCCATCTTGCCTGAGCCAAAGCGCTCAGGATATGTCTTCTGTGTGTTCCACTTCTGACTCCACATCTCTGCCTGGTCTCCCTCAGGTCTGTCAGCTTGTGACACGGAGCTCGGCACACAGTAGGGACTCGGGAAATATCCCTATGATGAGGGAATCATGTATAGATGTATTTCATCTCTAAATCTCCAGGGCCCAGCATAGTAGATGCTCAGTAAAGGCTCACAATAGGCAGGAAGAAAGCAAAGTAGTTATTAAGGGACCATGGTTCACTGAAGAGACCAGGGCTATTTTTTTCCCAGTGTTCAAAGCACTTTATTTCCATTAATTCATTGAACCCTCAGAATAATCCTGTGATGGCCTAGTTGGTTTGGCTCAGTGGATAGAGCATTAGCCCTCAGACTGAAGAATCCCAGGCTCAATTCCAGTCAAGGGCACCATGCCCGAGTTGTGGACTTGATCCCCATCGGAGGACTTGCAGGAGACAGCCAATCAGTGATTCCCTCTCATCATGTTTCTCTCTTTCTCTCCCTTCCTCTCTGAAATCAATAAAAAATAAAAAAATAAAAAAAGAACAATCCTGTGATGGTGTTTATCATCTGAGGGATGAAGAAAAAGAAACCCAGAGAGGTTAAGTAAATTGCCCAGGATCACACAGCAAGTGGCAGAACTGGGATTCTAACCCACACACTGTATTTCAGATCCCACTCAATCACCACAAAATAACCTTCATCTGTCTCTTCTGTATCTGCAGCCGTGGAAGAGTGGAACACATAGACGGCATTCAGTACATGTTTATTGAGCATATGACATGCCAACAGAAAAGAACCCAAGGCCACAGTTCTCCCAGCGCCAGTTAGCTCCACTGGTTGTACCACATAGGTGGCCATTGTCCCAGATCATTGCCCTGGATCCCTCTGGATAATTTGCTTCCCTTCCCTTCCCTTTCCCTTCCTTATCTTTCTCTTCCCTTTTTTCCTTTCCTTTCTATGTCCTTCCTTCCTTCCTTCCTTCCTTCCTTCCTTCCTTCCTTCCTTCCTTCCTTCCTTCCATGTCTGCTGAACTATCTAAAATAATAAAAACATGACATGCAAATCAACTGAATGGCCTAACAATGCAACAACCATCTGGATGACCATGCTATGACACCCAGTGGCACCAGGCCAGCCAAGGTGGGTGTGATGTGATTGGTTGGGGGTATCCACCATCATCCCATGATTGCCCCACAGAGGGAGGCCCAGGCCACCAGCTGGTTGGGAGATCAACTAGGGGGCTCTGCAATCACCCTGCAGAGGGAGGCCCAGGCCACCAACTGGTGGACTGTGGTGGGTGGGTGGGTAGGGTCTTCCTCTGAAGGGTGATTGATCACAGGGCTCCCAGACTGCAAGAGGGCACAGGCTGGGCTGAGCACCCTCCCCCCCCCAGCAACCCTGAGTGCACGAATTTTGTGCACCGGATCTCTAGTTACTAATAATGATAATATCTAACCTTTGTTAGACTGAGCCAGAAGCACAATTGTGGGGCAGAGTGGCTACTTGCCTTATCCAAGTCTCCCCTTAACTTTAATAACAGGACAACTGCCCACTTTGTTTCCCAGTCTCCTTGGTATCAGATGTGGCCATGTGCTAAGTTCTAGCCAAGGAGATGTAAGTGGAAGGGCAGTGTGGGGCTTCAGAGAAGGTTCCATAAAAGGGAGAGGGAGGCAAGCTCTCTTTCTTCCTCCCCCTTTGTGCTGTTGCCTGGATGAGGAGAACATGCCTGAAGCTGCAGCAGCCATCCTGGACCGGGAGGTGACCTTGAAGATGGAAGCTTCTTGCTGAAGATGTTGGAGTCGGAAGACAGTAGATGGGATCCCAGATGACCTCGTGGAACCAGCACAATCGCCCCAATTGTTCTGTTATGTGAGAGAGAAACCTACTTCTCTCTCGTTTCAGCTGCTGTTATTTGGGGTCTCCTGTGTAGGCAGCCATACCTAATTGTCACAGACACAGGTGCAGTTATTATCCCCATTTTACTAGTGCATATGACAAAACTGATCTGATCCCAGACAGCCTCGCAGTGGGCCTGTGTGCAGAGCCATGAAACCACAGGTGCTTCCCAGCGGAATGCTAATTGCTCATTGCGCGGGTTAAACACTAGCTGGAGGGTGGCTGGGCTCTGCGACATGGGAACCAGGAATGCGTGGCCTTGGCAGTGGCCTTGGTCTGCTGGCGGGGGTAGCTGCTGTGTTCTCACCACATTGGAGTTGTCTGGGCCAGGGCCCTACAGCATTTTGGCGGGAGCCCCAGACCACGGTTATGAAATTCCTCAGATTTCAGTCTGCCCTCAAGGAACCAGTAGACCAAGCAGAGGCAATTACTGGAGGCTTTAGCCGGGGGAAAGTGATTCCAGCCCCATGTGAAACAGGATGGGGTGGCTGAAGTCCCCGGACAGGGAATCAGGATCTGAGAGCTGCAAAAAAAGGTCTCGTTCACCATCTCCCAGAGTGGGCTCCGAAGCATTTGCCACATAACGCTGGTATCTGGAGCCATGAACAGGTGTTCAATGTAGAAGCATCGGTGATCCAAGAAGCTGGAACAATAGGGCTTATTACAGGACTTCTCAGAACTTAGCATGCATTGGGACACTCCTGGAGGGGAATGAAATATATAGCATTCCTTAACAGTATTTAAATTTGGAGTCCTTTTTTGGGGGGAGGAGTATCTCAAATGTTTTTCCCCTTTAAAAAGTGTTATCAATAGATACCATTTATGGATAGTTTACTGCATGCCAGGCACTGTGCTATAGATTATATATACTACCTTATTCTCAGGAGAAAAAAATCTTTGAAGTGGACACTGGTTTTGTTGACATTTTATAGGTAAGAAAATGGAGGCTCAGAGAGTAACACGCCGTCACAAGGCTGTAAGTGGTAAAGCAGCATCCAAACCCTTCTGTCTGGTTCCAAAAGACACCATACTCTTAGGCCCAGAGAGAATTTGCCACATTCCTCGCAGCGGGCAGGAGGCCATGCTGGATTTGGACTTGACTCATTACAATTTTTTTTCATACTTTGCTGCATCTGGATTCATGAACATGTGTCAGTTGGTGGGTGACATCCATCTCCCTACACTGCACTTCCCTGCCACACCCCAGAGCTGTGACCAAGAGGCCAGCTGGACATGCGCAGAACTTCTGGTCAGCACCATTCTGCAATGTCCTCTCATTCACCTTTAAGGCCCGACGCGTGACTCAGGCACATCCCCCTGAACTGGACCCACCAGTTACGGGCCATGCTGTCCACCACAGCCCAGCTCACAGAAGCAAGCCCTAGACTGCCCTGGGTGTGTCGTTTTTACATTTTCAAATGGTCAAAGAAAAATAATAGTGTGTGATTTTGGTGAAAGTTGTATGAAATCCAATTTTTTGTGTGCATAAATAAAGGTTTACTGGCACACAACCATGCTCATTTGTTTACATATTGTCTGCTTATGTGTTAAAATGGCAGAGTTGAAGGGTCCGTGGCCTGCAAAGCCTGCAGTATGTACTTTTTGCCCTGGACAGAAAGTTTGCTAACTCTTATTCCAGGTGAAAGAAATCAAAGCTCAATAGTATCTTCATCCACATCTGGTGATTCCTTTTCAAGTAGCTGGTTTCACCCCCGCCTCAGGGGTTGATGGGAATGAAATGGACTGTGGCTAAATTTCAGAAATGGAGAGAAGTTGCAGGCCAACCCACGAGGGTGGACGGGGGCTCAGGAACCTGGTTCTTAGGGCTGCTCCCACCGTAGGCTCCTGAGCAAGTTCCTTCCACTGGGCCGTGCTCCTGACACATCCTCTCACCCATCCACTTAATAACTATGAATTGAATGCCTACTATGAGGCACGTCAGGCACTGTGCAAGGGCAGAGATTATTTAAATACAGATAGTTCCCAATTTATGATGGCTCAACTTTGGCTGTCCTTCAAGCTCCAGGCCGCTGTCCAAGCTGAGCACATAAGTATCCTTTGCAAGAAGCCCCATCTCAGTGGCTGGACACCAAAGCCTGGGTCTGAATGCAGCTTGTTCCCTCACATTAAGCAGGAAGCCTGTCTTATCTCTTGCTCTAACACACATTCCAAAGTCCTGACTCAGTCCTGCAGTTTTGATTCCCGTGGTTACCAGGTCTCCTGAGAAAAGGCCCAAGTGGTGGGTCCCATGTCAAACACCAGCCTTACTGGATTGATGAGCATTTCTAAGGGGCTCAGCATTTGCAGACTGAGAGCATCCCAAACAACTAAAGAACCATCTGTTGAGAGCCTACTAAGTGCTGGGCCCAATCAGGTTCTTACTGAACCTTAAGCTGCTCTGGAGGTAGCTATCACTTCCACTGTACTTGAAAACAGGACAGTGAGATAATCACCTGCCCAGTGGCAAGTGATGAAGGTCCTGTCCTTCCCAGAGCACCACAAATTCATTCACCGGGTGGCCTCCATTTCCCTGGGCTTTAGTCTTCTCATGGGTAGAGAGGCTCATACACCTACCTTGCAGGCCAGTGGAGGATCAGTGCCTGGCTTTTAATTCAGATTCCTCAAGGAATGTGGCTCTTTTTGGCCAGGCAGAGGTAGATGGGCTGTAGGTACTTGCTTCCACCCCCAGACTCACCAGGATGGCCTCACTTAGAGGCTTTGTTCTCCAGGCCCAGTTCCTCTGGGAGCCCCCTGCTGCTGCGGTTTGGAGACCCTTCTTATCTCTGAATACATTAAACATCCTAGAGGGTGGAACTTTCAGAAGCAGTGCTGGGACTGAAGAGCCAGATGTCTGGAGGAGGCTCATGTTGGCTAAGGTTCTGGATCCCTGCAAAGTGCAGACTAGGTTTGGTGCAAGCATGTCAAACTTATGGCCCACAACGAATGTTTTTGCAGCCCAGCCAAATATGATGGCATGTAAGAAACGTTTTAATAAAAATGTTGTAACTTAATTTTTACAATTCCTGTTATAAAAATCCTAATAAGAGTAATATGCAAATTTGACCATACCTTCACACCCACAAGCACACCCACCAGCCAATTAGGAGATCATGCAAATAAACCCCAACCAAGATGGGTGCTGCCACTGAGAGCAGGATGAAGGCTTGGGTTTCCCCACAACAGAGGAAGCCAAGCTTTCCAACTGTCATTGCCTGCCTAGGCCTTCACTCTAGGCTACAAAGTTTCAAATAGAAATGGCTGCTGCCCCAGAGCAAACAGAAGGTTGGGCTCCACTCCAGGCTAGAAAGTTTCAATTGTAGACATAGATTAATTCCTATTAGTAGGGTCTCAGCTTGGGTCACTGGGGGGCATGGCCGGACTGCAAGCCTCCACAGGCCCCTTGCCCAGGCTGCCCCTCACCCCAAGGGAGCCCCAACCCTGATCTGGGACACTCTTCAGGGCAAACCAGCTGGCCCCCCATGCACCAGGCCTCTATCTAATAAAGGAGTAATTTGCAGATTGACCATCACTCCAACACACAAGAGGGCTGCCCCATGTGGTCAAAGATCCTGACCCCATGTGGATACAAGATGGCCACCACAAGATGGCCAGCAGGGGAGGGCCGTTGGGAGGTTCCAGGCCCTGCAAGGGAGGGCAGTTGTGGGCAATCAGGCCAGCAGGGGAGGGCAGTTGAGAGGGACCAGGCCTGCAAGGGAGGGCAGTTGGGGGCAATCAAGACTGTAGGGGAGGGCATTTAGGGGTGACCAGGCCTGCAGAGGAGGGAAATTGGGGGCAAACAGGCTGGCAGGGGAGCAGTTAGACATTAGGCTGGCAGGGTAGTGGTTAGCAGGTGATCAGGCTGGCAGGCAGAAATGGTTAGGGGCAATCAGGGAGGCAGGCAGGTGAGCAGTTTGGAGCCAGCAGTCCTGGATTGTGAGAAGGATGTCCGATTGCCCATTTAGGCCCGATCCTACTAGGATCGGGCCTAAACAGGCAGTTGGACATCCCTCGAGGGGTCCCAGATTGGAGAGGGTGCAAGCTGGGCTAAGGGACATTCCCTGCCTCCTTGCACAAATTTCGTGCACTGGGCCTCTAGTCCTATATAATGAGTACTATGCAAATTGACTGTATCTCCGATCAAGTCACGCCCACTGGCCTCACCCACCAGCCAATTAGGAGCTGGAGCGGAGCCAGCCAGGGCTAAGGCCAGGGCAGGGGGTTGGAGCTGAGGCGGCTCCCAGGGGCAGAGCCGAGGCAGCGTCGGTGAGCATGTGGCACCCCCCGGGGGTGAAGCTAAAGTGGCCAGCAGTGAGCTCACGGCCCCCAGGGCCAGGTGATCGCAGGCAGCCTGGGCTAAGGCCTGGACTGGAGCTGAGGTGCCCGGCGGCGAGCGCGTGGCTCCCAGGGGCAGAGCCGAAGCAGCCATTGGTGTGTGCGAGGCTCCCAGGGCCGGGCCGTTGCCGGGGCTGAGCCGAGCAGGGCAATGGCTGGGTGCCCAAGGCCTAAAGCCTTGGCCAGAGGCTTTAGGCCTTGGGCAGGCTGGGAGTGAGCAATCAGTAGGACATCCCCTGAGGGCTCCCAGGATGTGTGAGGAGGCAAGTTGGGCTGAGGGATCACCCAACCCCCAGTGCACAAATTTCGTGAACCAGGCCCCTAGTCTATAATAAAAGCCTAAAATGCTAATTAGACCAGAAAACGACCTTCTGGATGTCCTTCCGGATGAAGCCGCAGCATCAGGAGGAAGGGGGTAGGGGGGAGGCAGAGGTGGTTAGGGACATTCAGGCAGGCAGGTGAGCAGTTACAGATAATCAGGCAGGAAAGCAGAGTGCTTAGGGTTTATCAGGCAGCCAGGCAAGTGGTTAGGGGTGATCTAGCAGGCAGATGAGTGTTTGGGGCGATTATGCAAGCAGAGTGGTTAGAAGCTATCAGGTAGGCAGGTGAGCAGTTAGGGGTGATCAGGCAGGTAGGCATGCAGTTAGGGGCAATCAGGCAGGCAACCCCATGCATCAGGTTCTAGTTATTAACTACTTTTGCTAACGACTGATTACTATAATCCTGTTGCATTCATTTCCCTTAACACTTTACTTGCAGGCTCACCATTTCTCTCCACTATTAACAGCAGGTGATATTTTAGTCAATTGACACATCATTAGTCTTGTACTGACTTGTTTGGTATGTACAACAGGAAATATTTCACTTTTAAGTAAGAAAAATAGGTTTATTTGTTATGCTTATTGATTTGTGCAGTTATTCAGTGTCTGGTAAGTTAATGTTCAAGAAAAGTATTAATTTTTGTTAAAATGTCCTATTATTTTAACGATGATTCATTTATTTCAGCCCTTTGTATTCAGCATCTATCAAAATAAACCCGTTTCTATGAGAACTGAAGCTTTTTTTGCAGCCCACGTAAACTTATTTGGCCGTGTCAGCCTTTGAGCTTGACATGCTTGGCTTGGTGGACCTGCTCCCAAGTGCAGGTTCCCGAGTCTGCACGTTTCCAGGTGTGGGGTGGGAAGACCAGTTGAGAAAACCACCTGCTGTCTATTCTTCATCAAGCACCTGACTGTCCTTTTCTCTCATGCTGTTTGCCCACTGGGATTAGAAGTGGGATATGGGACTGGGGAGCTGTCACAAAGGCTGGCTTCTCCTCCTTCACACATAGGTGTTGACAAAACCACACACACATTTTCAAATCACATATGGCTTATTTGACCCCATCAAATAACTTTATTCACACAAACGTCCCTTAATTTACAAAGCCTCAGTCATTCATACACATTAGGGGCTCCACAGTGTTCAAGGAACTTAAATATATTGTATCATACCAACCCAAGTAAACCAAGTACAAAAAAATACTCATATAAAGTTGTTCACACATAGGTCCTAGATTACCAGCTTCTGTGCAAAAAAGAAAATAAGGAAAATAGGTTTATTAACTAGTATTTGAAACGAACTTTGAGCCTGGGTTAAATCTTCCCGCACTGAAATGGCCCCACACAACTGTTAAGTCATCACAACATACTCCACTCCCCTGCTCCGATAGAAAGAGTTCCTGGGGCACGAAAGCGGTTTTTAAAATGTCCCTAAATAAACACCCTTTTCTCCTGTGGCCTCCCTCCGGTGACCCCTGCAATCCTAGGGGTGCTCCGGGCAGCGACAGTCAACCCTCACATCACACCTCCTGCTTCCCCTCCTGAGGCACTTCTCCATGCTCAGCTGGACAGGATCAGAGACGGACCTGTTTTGTCCCAAAGGCTGTGGCTCAACCCAGTGTGGGATGATGGCCGAGGCAGTGTCTCTGAGCCTCAGCCCCAAGCCCAGCAGCCAGAACTGAATAGTTCAAGTTTGGCTACTGTTTTCCTAGGAGACTCAGCAGCTGCCTATCTGGGGCCACCAGACAGACCTACAAGGGGAACAGGGATATGGGAGGCAATAACCCAAGAACCCCAATTAGAGTCAGGCCACCAGTGCCCCAGAAGTGTGTGTGGGGGCACCAGCAGGATAAAGGGTGGGAGGCGCACTTGGAGGGAGGGGCTGGAAGCCCAGGTGACATGGAGCATGGTGAGAACAGTCAGGATCCCCTTCTTAGGGGCAAAAGACTGACTTGCTTTCCCAAGTTTCCAAGATACCCCAAAGTCAGAATCCAGATGTCCATCCATCTTCTAAGAAGGCAGTCAACAGCATAAAAAGGAGAGTCTCACAATGTCAACTCTTTTCCTTTTCTTAGAAAAAGACTCAAGCAAAAACATAAAATAAAAATCAAATCTTATTGCTCCACACACTGGTTCTCTAGGAGGCAACTGATATGTTAACGAGCTGAGGATCTTGGAGGAAGGAATGCAGGTGGGGAATGTCCAGGGCCAGGAGGCTGAGGAAGGTGGCCAGTGGTCATAGCACCGCAGGGTTGGGGAGTAGAGGGAGTGCCCCTGGCACCTCTGCCTTTGTTCATGCTGAGGGCACCGCCGGCAGTGCCATAGAGGCCAGGCCCTGTCCCGAGTCACTCTCTACCAAGTGTTGGGCACCCTTCTCCTCTGACTGTAAACAGGGTATTTCTCAAGTAAACATATTCACGCCCTCAGAAAGGCAGCCATGAGGGGCAACCACATCTGGGCAGGAGAGGTCCCATCCTCCTTCCCAGTGCCTCCGGGAGATGAGGCTGAGGCCCGAGACTTAGTCCCCAGTGCCTATTGGGGAGTCAGATGGAGCCGGTCTTGTATGAACAACCATGGCATCCTCCTGGCTAGAGGTAAGAGGCAGGGATGTGCTGGGTAGTAAGAGGCAGAGTGCATCTGCCTAAAGCATTTTCCATTCTCTGCTAAAGCTGCTAGAGATGGCCCTGATGGTGGGCGGGGAGATGTGTACCTGGCTGCAGCCCTCAGGAAGGGATAGGGGAAGGAGAGGGGAGAAGGGATAGGGGAACCCATGTGGCTATGGGTGAATGGGAGGGAGAGTTTAAGAGACAGATGGACCCAAACAAGGAGGAAGACCAGACTCCAGGGGAGCAGGGTCTGGCCAGGGAAGACAATGTAATAAGGCACTATGTATGATCTGTCTTGCTGACTCCTCTTACTTAGGGGGCAACCAGGCCTAAACTCTCCCTCAAACAGGCTCTCCTTTTCAGACTGGAGAAGAGAATAACGGCCTGCTATTTTAAGGTTTGGAAACTTCTGAAACTTGTACAAGCTTAACATAACAAACATGGTGGCACTGAGGTGATGTACCACAGAGCTGCTGCCAGGCCTGTGATGGCGGAGAGGATGAAAAGGCAGAAAGAGGCGAGGAAGCTGACCGTTGTGGAACAGGTTGGCAAATGACTGAGAAAGAGGGCAGGGGCCACCCACCTCACCCCAGGCTAGTCCACAGACTGGACTGACTTAGGACCAACGCCCAACTTCAGGTGGACAATGTGGAGAGAGCAGGGGAAGGAGGAGAGAGAGACAGGCACTTGGGCTAACAAGCTGGCCCTCAAGAGCTGGGAAAGGAGGTCCCACCACCAAGCCAGGAGGACTGGGACCCCTACAAGGTAAGGGTTCATGGAAGCTGGCTACCCAGGCTGCCCACCTCACCCAAAAGTTATGGACATCCTATCACCTATAGGGGATACCCTGGCACCAGGAAAAATAACTAAGGGGGTGCACTGCAGCTCCAAGACCTACTCAGAGCTGAGAGGCTAGGGAGGGCAGAAGGAAAAGATAAGCAAAAGGCTAAAAACTTGTTAGGCTTGAGCCCTCACTGGGGACTCCAAAACCCAAGCTGCAGCAGGGAGAGGAAGATGCCGAGTTTGGGGACTGTTTTTCCCATTCACTCCTGTGCAGACAGCTGGCCACAGGGAAGGCAGGAGGTAGGTAGGGCAGGAGAGTGCACTGCAATTAGGGGATGCTGGGTTCCCAATCGCCCAAGTGCAGGTCAGAGCACACACGGGTCGCTCGAGAAGCGATAAAAGGCAATCACAAAGGATTTCAGCCAAGGAATGGAAGGGCCTGGTTACCACCTGCAGCCCTGCTGGTCCTGCTACCACAGCTAGCTGTCTGCCCAGAAGGAAGGAGACTTGGTATCCAAGGAGCTTGAGAAACGGCTATAAGAATGTGAGCAAACATATTGTCAAGTTTGGGCTGACACCACGCTAGCCTCTCCCAAACGCCCAGAGCTGCAGGACCAGGGCTGCTGTGGGGAAGGTCCCTTGGTCACACAGAACTGAAAGGCCCTCCAGCGATCTCCCCTACTGATCCTATGCCGGCTTAGAGAAGACAAAAACCAGAACACACACAAAAGAGGAATTCCTTCCCCCTCCCCAAAGAACCTTTCCTGCTTGACCGTCACAGAGTGGAAAGCTCCGGGAACAGCGAACGCAGTGCCCAGGTGACACAGGGAGCCAGCACAGGAGCGCTCCTGCCGTGCCCGGGAACTGGCAGCGGGAAGAACACGGGGGATGGACGGGACGATGCCATGTTCAGGAGCCTGTGAAGAGGGGCTTTGAGTGCTGTAGAGAGAAGAGCAGGTACACTGACCCTGCTGGTGGGTTCCACCACTGGGAAAGCTCTAGATGGCAAACCCACAATCAGGCACCTACAAGTTGCAGGGGTCTTCCCAGTCACCCCCCTACTCTCGGCTGTTCCATCCTTTTCCGGTTAGACACATTTACACCTAACTGTGCCCCGGGACGGGGGGAAGGGGTATTGCCGGACACTGTTACTGTAAGTGATACCAGGGGACCCGGCACATAGGGCACACCCTTCAGGGCAGCAACAGCCAGTCCAGGGCACCCTGTTCAATGGCAATGGTCATGACTGGATCGCAGAGGCTCAAGGGGTCTCCGTGACAACATGGGCAGAGGTTTGGCACAACAGTTTCTTCCTGGGGATCTTCTGATGGGAGGAAGATCACCAACAGAAACGCAGGCATGTAGAGTTGGGATGGCTGACCACTCAACCGCCAGGAAGTAGGAGATGATCACTTCTGCCCCATCCCCCTATCCCTTCAGAGATCTCTGTCATGAAGGGCAGCAGGGAGAATGGAGTCCCACCACTGTAAGAAGTCCTGGTGTGGCCGGGGGCTTCCACAGCTTAAAGAGAACACACCCCAGGTGAGAGCTGTTTTCTTGAGTTCTCCTGGGCAAACGCTGGTCTTCCTCCTCCAGGTGGATCTTGACCCAAGGCCAAGAGCTGGCCGGAAGCAGCTCGGGGTCGGCAGTTCCTGCATCTGGAGGGAAGGTGGCCCAGGGGCCTCCTGCTGTCTCCATTTCGTTCCAGGAGAAATGCCCCCATCACCATGAAGAGGGGCCTTCTCTGGGGAAAGTGAGGCATTATAAGCAGAACTGAGAAATGGGTAAAAGAAAGCCAGGGAAAAGCAAGGACAAAAACAAAATAGCGCCCTAACACCTTATAAAAATTAAAGATGAAATTTACACAAATGCTTTGTCCATATTAAATTTCCTTAAAGAAACAGGTGCCTGTCCACAGCAGAGCTTCTGCTCTTTTGAAGTCTTAAATTGTTTAAATTAAAAAAAAAAAAAAAAAGACAAAAAAATTTAAGCAGAACTGAAGGGAGAAAACGCAAACAAAGCTTCACATTGCTGGAGCTCCAGCTGTCGGGAGATCGCCGCCGCCGGGCACCTGTACCCTCTGCCATCCTCTGTGAGACTGTGGGTCCTGGGGATCAACCTGGAAGACAGAAGGCAGGGCACAAGTGGACACTGGTCAGTGGGCTTGGGGTGCCTCCAAGTTCCAGATTTCCCACTAGGTGCCAGCACCCAACCGACGACCTCAGGGCTGTGATGTGGGGGGGCCTGGGGAGAAAGTTTCTAAATACTTTATCTGGAGTGAATTTAGCTTCATTATTGCTACTCTGCCCCAAACACACCTTCTTATTATTCAGGTAAAGTGAGGTGCAGGTGAAGTGACATGCCGGAGCTCAGGTGGCCTCAGGGGCAGACCCTGGCTAGGAGCCCAGGCACATAAATCTGCTACATTGTGAATCCTGTGCCTCTCTAATGGCTTCCTTCAATGTTTACAAAAACACTGCCGGACCCTAGGCACCTGGCCCGCAGGTCTTGGCAGCCCTGGTTCCCCTCATGCTTACTTCCTCAACCCTCTAATTGTGCTGCCCTGAAAGGTCAAAGCAGCTCTCGAGTTTACTGATCCCATTTTAAGAGACAAAGTGAGACTCACTTTCTGAGAACAGAAACTAACTACTAGGTAGCCAAGGTCCTTCTGTCTTCAGAGAGGCCAGAATCCCAGAGTGGGGTGTGGGGGGGGCCCCCGAGCGAGGTGTTGGGTCCTGCACAGTTGTGCATTACAGGGGTCAGGAACCAGGTTCTGGAGCCAGAGCCTATGGCAGAGTCAACAGACCCTACCACTTCACTGTAGACAAATTTAAGTCCTCGGTTCCTTGGTGTCGTTATTCTGAGGACCAAATGAACGAACACACTTAAAACTTATATTACCTAGCTCTGTTATTATTAGCCACTAGAGCCTGGTGCACAAAATTCGTGCACTGGGGGGTGGGGAGTGGGGGGGTTGTGTGTGCGGTGCCCGAGTCTGTCCTGTGCCCCCTCATAGTTCAGGATTCCCCAGGGTTCGGGCTTAAGCTGGAACTCCCTCTTGCAGTCTGGGGCTTTCACAATCCAGGACCCCTTGGCTCCTTACCAGCCGCCTGCTGTGGAGGTGGAAGAGGCTCACTCCACCTCTGCTGTGCTCGCCAGCCACGAGCCTGGCTTCTGGCTGAGCAGGGGGAGTAGTACGGCTCAACCAGAAGTTGGACTCACTGCTTTTTAGCACTGCCCCTGCCCCTCTACCCAATGATGGTGGGGGGCAATCTGAGGCCAGGCCGGCTGGGGCAGGGGCTGTGGGAGGTTGAGGCACTGCAGTGGCACCCTGTCCAGCTTCTGTGAAGGCTCCGGGCCTGCACCACCCCCTCCCACTGCCTCTGTGGAAGGGGGGTCATGGGGAACCACCAGGGTTGGCCTGGCAGAGCAGGCTCCCTGGCCCCACCCCTGCCCAATGGTCATTTGGGAAGGTCTTTCCGCTGTCTGGTCTAATTAGCATATTACTCTTTTATTATTATAGATTATTTGAGAATCAATCGCCTTGGGGCTGGGCCTCAGGAACAAGACAAGCCACCTGCCCTTCATGGACTTGTTCTAGTGGAGCCTCCAACACAAGCACCTACAGAGGTCAGCCTTGGGCTAACCCTCACTCAGCCCAGCTCTCCCAGCTTGAACCTGATCAGAGCTAAGTGCAGCCCTAATCTGGGCAGGGTGGCACCCAGGGCAGCAACACCGCAGCCTGAACCGCTGGATCAGACACGCCTTTTGCCGTGTGCTGAAATCCCCCATTGGCTTCCGTACTCTGTAAACTCTGTGCAGCTGAGAGTTGCCTTCCCACATTGCTGGCCCCGAGTAGTCAGACAAACTGCCATCATCCTCAGGTCACGGGGAGATACCTGGCTAGCCCTCAAGAGAGGCAGTGGGTTACAATGTTAAGGAACGGTTTACTTCCTGTCAGCCTCTGAGAAATGGGGAGGGCTCTATTTTGAGGTCTGAAGGGAGTAACTAAAAATGTACCTGGCCACAGCAGGAACTGGCATACCTGATGAGCCCATTCTCTCCAGCCATCTGTCCCCACCAGAAATGAATGTATGAGATTTAAACACCTTAGTCCTCAGTCAGTGAACCAGTAACTCTGCTTGGAGCTGGGTGAGGGTGCCACGAAAAGGACACACACCGTGGGAGGAGGGAACACAGCCTTTTGGAGAACAACCTGGCAATGTGTTTTCAGAGCTTCTGCCGTGTTTAGACCTATAGATCCTATAGTTCTACTGCTGCAAATGTATCTTAATTGAGAATCCTAAACATGAAAAGAACTTGACAAATAAAGACGTTCAATGAAGTATGTTTAAATTATGAGGCAACAAGTTACAACAGAAGAGATTTAAGCAAACGATGCATCCACGCAACGGTATCTACAGAGGAAATGAGAAGGCTGGGTGGAATTTTGAACAATATCATAGCAGAAGCACTTCCCCAGGTTAAGTGGGAAGAAGCATGCTACAAGTTCTACGCACGGAATATGTCCATAACTGAAAACACAAAACTTTCAAACGTAGAAAAACTGGCAAAAAATAAACCACAATGTTGAACTTGTCACGGGTGTGCCTTCTCCCACTTTTCCTGTATTTTTAGTACTGAGTGACATCACACTGTCATGCTCCGGTCTGTAATGGAAATAGTGTACTCTAATCAACAGGAAGAGCTGGCAGCTCCGACGCAGAGGTGCATGGAGCAGCGAGTAGCCCAAGAAACCAGACCCGCGTCTTTTCTGGACTCTTCCTCATACAGTGGACATGGAGAATTCCCCACACCTGTCAGACCTCCGAGAGGTGATACCGATTCCCTTCTCTGCCTCAGGTGAGGGGACCCAGCAGGAATCCTATATAATAATCCTATATAATAAAGAGGAAATATGCAAATTGACCACCACTTGGCCACAAAGATGGTGGTGCCCACAGCAGAGGCAGGGGTTTCTGTAACACAATATGGCTGCACCCACAGCGGAGGCCAAGTTCCCGTAATGAGCCTTAACAAGCAATCAGCAGGGACCTGAGGCTGCCCACCCCCCCTCCTGGCACCAGACTGGGGGACCTCAAGCATGTCTCCCACCCAGTGGAGCTTGACGGGGAACCTCAAGGTGCGCCCCTCTGCCCTGGCACCAGGCCAGATGGCCTGAGGCTGTGCACCCCACCCGACAGGGTTTTTAAAAGGGTGGGATCAGCCAGTTCTGGATCTAGCCCAATGGGTGAGTGGGGACTTGACTCTGGGTCCTGAGGTGTGTCCCAGATTCTAACAGAAGGAAGATTTTAATATACATTTTACTATTTTTTTTTCATCTCTGACACGTCTATTATAGAGAAAGGGCAAATAGCAATATTAAAATATTTCCTCTAAATTAATCCCCTCTTAATGTGCACAAATTTCATGCACCAGGCCACTAGTAGATGATAAAGGCACTGGAAAGCTATCTGATGTGGAAAGAAAATACTGGATTCCCAGGCCCAACACTTTCCTCTGCTGCTTCCGTTTCCCTGCCTATTAAGTCCTTTCACCAGTGATGGGCCTTGCATCTCAGTTTTTGGTTTGTAATAAAACCAACTTACCCATGCCCTGCGATGATCCAGCAGCCCTTCATATCCAGCGTTAGTCAGCATGCCTACTGCCTTCAGCAGACAAAGCAGAGCAATCAGGAGACGGGGAAAGGGATGGCTTGGGAAGGACCTCACCAACCGAGACACACTAAATCCCCGTGAAGGAGGACAAAAAAAGCCTGATAACTGTCCAGTCACATGTGATCTGCTAAAATAATCTCTGGGACCAGTTATGACCTTTTCAACACTGCTTTCCTTCCTCCCTGGTGAGGACCCAAGTGAAGACAACTTTCTCAAAAGGGTGATCATCAGCAGGAAGCTGGCCCCTGCCAGCTGAAAAGCAGTGTGGTCAAGGAGGCAGAGTCCCTTTTCCATAATAAACTGGTGGAACAGAATGTGACTGCAGAAGGTCGAACCACTCGTCTGCTACTCTGCAAGGGCTCCTGCGACACCAGCACGAATGACCGCTGAAATCACTGGGTCCCTTGCCAGGAATCAAGGCTGACATTCCCACAGGCACCGCCACCCTCCCTCCCTTGGCAGCGGCTCTGGCCCTCCTGGTAGGCCTGTTGGCTTCACCCTGGGCAGGGACAGAAAAATGACAAGGTACTCTCCTTCTATGGAGAGGACCTGGACTTTGAGTCTCTCTCCCATTAGAGAAGGAACAGCTTTCCAGGGAGCCAACAGCTGAAACTGCACTGGAAGACAGAGGGGAGTCCTTTCTTGAGCCATGGAGGGGGAGGCTCAGGTTGACGCCCCAGCCACAGTTCTGAGTGGAAACAGCAGCAGACCCTCCCAGGCATTTCATACAGAATCCAGGCCTCAGCTCCCTGACTGCCGGGCTGGGCTTAACTGCTCAGTACCAGCTTCAAACAGGGCTTGCCTTGTCCCTTTCAGTGGAACCCCTACCTCTGACCAGAGCCTTTCCTAGAGGGCAAAGGCTCACCACTGAGCAAAAACGGTGGTGTGAAAAGCCTGTGGATGGCACCTGTTGCACACTCCATCTTTCACACCGTCATCCTCAGGTTTTTCACACCACCGTTTTTGCTCAGTGGTGAGCCTTTGCCCTCTAGGAAAGGCTCTGGTCAGAGGTAGGGGTTCCACTGAAAAGGACAAGGCAAGCCCTGATTGAAGCTGGTAACTGAGCAGTCCTCACAAGATCGAGGTTTTTCATACCATCCTTGATCTTGTAAGGATGGATCTGCCCATTTTAAGAAGGAAGTAGGCCCAGAAAGATGAAGCAAGTTGGCCCACATCATAGAGCTGTTGAGTAGAACCAGCACTCTCAATCCAAATTTTGCAGCCCCTTCCCTGCCAATCTTTCCACTACGACAGTCTTCAAGTGTTTTACACCTACCGCCTCACTGCACTCGACAACTGAGGTAACAGCTGTGGTTACTCCGGGGTTAGAGATGAGGAAACGGAAGCTCAGAGATCTGCTCCGACTTTCAGCCTAGAAATTTATGATGTAAGATCCCTGCCTACAGAGAGAAGTGCTTAAGAGCTTAAGCAGAGTTTCAAACCCATTTAAGCCTTTCACAATAGATTTGTGCAGAAAAAGGTGCAGGAAGGCTTGGCTTAGGTATCCCTGCACAGGTCTGATGTCCAGAGCACACACAGGTCTGATGTCCAGAGCACACACAGGTCTGATGTCCAGAGCACACACAGGGATGTGATGCCAACCAGGCAGTGAGAAGCTTTTGGCAAGTGCCTCTGCCAGTCAAGCACTTGTCTCGGCAAAGATATTAGGGAACCAAATCGTTCCGTTCCCACAAGGCCACTCGTGGTGTGGAGACTTTCAGAAGTTGGGAGAGCTGCGGTGGGAGCAAGCAATGATGGGGCTGGGACTGGGAAGGAATGGGCACACACACCGAAAAGAAAACCACCTGGTTGGCGTGCTCATAGACCACAGCACAGTATAAACTCAAATTGCGGTACTACTGGGTGGTGGCCAAGAATTCACTCTTACCTAAGTTCTCCCTGTAGTCCTGTGTGGTGATATCACTGTAGCTAATGACACATTTGATATGCTAGATACCATGCAAGATTAATATGCAACGCTTCCTTTGTCTAAACAAAGGGCCACGTAGGAATTCTCCCATTTCACAGATGAGCAAACTGAGACTCGGGTGTTAACTTTTAGCAGATCATGCTGTGGAGGCAGAGATAAGGTCATCTCTGGGTCACAGATGGCAGGCCTCTCCTTCTAAATAGGATTAGCTTCAAAATGAGTCATTCTTCACTTATTTAATACACCAAACAAAGCAGCTGACTTTCATACTGTTTCATGCCAGCCTTAGGGGGTTCAGTGGCCCCAGCACTACTGTCAAGTCTAACATGCTAAAGCCAAGCTTTCTGATACATTATTCCCCTAAGGCTTGGCTAGCAACAGTGGTGCTAAGAGTAGGGCAAAACACAGAGATGCCTGTGCCGTGGGCAGGCCCCGCACAGTACATGGGGGGTCCTGTTGTCAGGGTCAGAAAAATGAGGGTGAGATGACAAATGTGGTGACTGTTTTCTGTATTCAGGTCTACAGAGAGTATAGGGAACAAAAGCCTAGAGATTATCAAAGCATACCCACTAGGAGCTTCATGGTCTCTGAGCCCTGACCAGGTAGAAATCTAGGAGCAGGTCCCAAATGGGGAGCATCTTTCAGAGAACGTGTTAGAATGGCAAAGAAGGGTGCTCTGTCAAGTGCATGAACTTTGGAGTAGGAAGACCTAAAATTCGTATCTCAGCCATACCCATCACTAGTTTGGACCTTTATCAAGTCAAGCCCCCCCCCACCCCCAAGTCTCTTTTCCCAACCACAAATACGGAAATGTTGACTTTGCAGAGTGTGAAGTCCAGTGACAGCATTTGTAAAAGCACACAGGAGGTATTTAATAGTTGTGATGGCAGCATAAAATCACATCCCAAAACACCAAAACAAAACTTCACAATCGTCACCAGCTCAGGCAAAAATTCCAGACAAGATAACCCAGCCCAAGTCAGTCTTCTCTTGAGGTGACAGCCTTTCTGCTTTTGGCCTCAGGCTGAATGAACGATTCTGTGCAGTCTATAATTTTTTTTTATTGCCATGTACCCACACCCAGTTTCTATCAGTCACCCAGTATTTGAATTCCTGTGCTTCTCAACCTGAAGCCTCCTGAGAGAAGGAGACTGTCCCTGCTGGTCTGGTTGCACAGTCCCACCATCCCAGTCCCTAAACTTGTCCCTTCACATACACTCAAGTGGCATGCACCCTTCGAGAAACCCTCATACTTCCTCCAAGGAAGCAGTGCCAGAGGAGCCAGTCTCCACTGAGCAGGTGCAGAATGAATACAGACCCCACCCCCACCACAACCTAACCATGCTGTGGGTGCCACTCTTACCATCCTAACTACAAGCTTCCTTAAGGGCAGGAACAGTCTCCTGCTCCTCTCAGGCTTCCAGTGGCCAAGCACAGGAGCTCAAGTACTGGGTTATCCATAGAAACTGGGTGTGCGTACATGGCAATAAAAATTAATTTACAGACTACACAGAATCATTCATTAAGTGTGACAGGGTTTTATGTAAGACTATGGTGATGAAAATCCCTACTTTTGAGTTCCCACTGAACTTCCCAACCAGCCGGGGCAGAGAGGGCTGGGCGGTTTCTCAGGCTCCAGCAGTTCCAGCAGCTCGGAGGAGGAGCTGGAATTTTTGCCTGTGCTACTCTTCTGCCCAACAGCATGCCACTCCCCTCCAACACCTTCAGAACTGGGTAGGAGAAATGAGGGTCACAAGGGTGACATAGCCCACCAGTAAGAGCCCCAGGAAGCTCCTGTCTCCATCTCAGTTCTCTCCGATACTCCTTTCTTCCCAGAGCTGTCTGCCTAATCTAGAGACGGAGCCTGAAATACTGGTGTGGCTACTTGGAGCTGGCCTGGCTTCAGAGTATGACCCTGAATCTGTCAGTCAGGGTAAGAGGATGAAGGGAAGTTAGGACCGGAAGACAAGGCTTTGGCCTCAACTCTGTGGACTTGCTCAGATCTTAAAGACCCACCATGGTGGCCTCCTGCCAGACCCAACTACCTGCAAGTTGGTAAAATGCCCAATGACTCTCCTTAGCTCAACAGGCTGGGGTGGAGACCTGGCTGGGGTGCTGTCAAGTATGGCGGACTCCCCTACTCGGCATTCAAAACACAAAGGTTGTTGAAACACGGGGCAGGGCAGCCAGAGGTCCACTCTTTGCCTAAGAAGCCACCCCTCCCATCTTCCACACCCTCTTCACCTACTTAGGTGTATGCAGAGGAAGCAGCCCTGTGAGTTCTCCAAAAGGTGGACTGTCGCACAAATCAAGGTTAGAAATGTTCTACTGGGAGACACCGAAGTAAAATGCAGGTAAACTATAAAGGATCTTGGCTGGTGGTGACAACAGGGGTGGGAGGCCAGGCTTCTGTTCTCTCATCTAACTCTCTCAACTTCTCTCTGGAGAAATCATTTCTCCATGTGCTAATGAGAGGCTTAGGACCAGGGCAGGGGTTCTCAACCTGGGGTCCTACTAACTCCAAGGATGCACAGGTCTGCAAACCCCCTAAAGGCACATGAAATAAAAGTGTAAGTCATGTGCATTTTGCTGAGAGAATATCCCCCACATTCAGATTCTGAGAAGAAAGGATTCATGACATAAGGAATACTGAGGACTAAGGATCTTTGTCGGCTCCTTATATGTTGTTAAGGCAAGAACTACAACCAGAAACAGCACAGGAAGGCAACATGGGGCTTCCCACAACAAAGGTGGTGATGCTACCTGTGTGAGGGGAATGTTGTGGGGAGGGGAGGCAGACTTCAGCTCCTTGTACCAAAGCCCTTCCTAACATCAGGAGGGTGATATTCCTCTCCCTTCGACTCCCTTACCGCAGACAAATGCCACTGAGAGGAAATGGGCTCTGTGCCGTGTGTCAGCTGAGCTTGATCCACTCACAATGAGGACACACACTCTTGTAGAAACAACTGGCAGGCCCCGTGGACAGCAGTGACTGGCTTACTGAGAGAAAGGCAATAAGCAGAGCTTAAAGCCATGCAAACAGATGTCAGCTTTATCTCAAGTGTGCCAGAAAGATCGGCCAGGGCAGTGAATGGTTCTACTTGAAGTGTAGCAAGCAGTTACTGTGGAAGCTTAGACAAGGAGACTTGGTCATGTTATGGCAGTTGTCATGTTGTCACCATTGTTGACTTGCTTAATATTGTTTTCAACCTTTCAATTCCTTGGACTGTGTTGCTGCCAAAATGCTAGCTAGTATTTGAAAGTTTGCCAAATGCACAAAAATAAGAATCACTGGGAAAAATACTTAAGACTCTGAGATTGCAGGTCTCTTTGGTGACCAGCAATCAGCAGGACGCACATGGAGTCCTCACACTTAGAGACAGTTTAAATCTGGGAAGTCACACATGGAAACCCTTAGGGCCCTGGGTTAGAGATCTCCCCTAGCACTTAGGCTGGTAAACAGGTCCTGGGTGGAATTCACTCAAAGCAAACTAAGGGGGAACTTTTTGTCTCAAGAAACAACACTAGTAATTAGCAGTAGGCTATGGGGCTACCTTAACTAATTCCCTTCCTCAACTTATTAAGTGTGGGGATGAAATGAAATGAAAGCTGCAAACTGTCTCAATTGGCCCCCAAAGAGATTGAGGTTCAGCTGTGGCTGCAGTGATTAGCAGAGGATGGGCTCAAGGGAGAGAGGCTGGGCTGCTGAGAGAGTTCTTAAGAGCCCTTTGCCAGGAGGAAAATGTCTAAGGTGCAGTAACAGCTAAAGGGGAGAGGTCACTTCCATATGGGGACAGGACAATTTGTGGTTATAAAAGGAAAAATTCAAACAAGGCCATGCCCAGAGTGGTCTGGGCAAAAGGAGACCATATGGACTTCTGGTGACAGCACCAGCCCAAGTCCCCTGTGCCACGGTGAACTCACTGGGGGCACTTGCTAAGGGGTTTGGAGCTCTCTTAGAGAAAACAGGGCACAACACATTGTTCATGAGAACTGAAGTGAAAACGATGATTAGCCTATGAGGATTTGGCAAAGACAAACAGGGCAAGGGCCGCAGAGAGCAGCCGCCATTGAACTCTCACTGTGTAGGAATTGCATTGGAGCCTTTGCATTTCTTGTATACTTAGTCTTTTACCACAGCTACAGCGAGCATCAGCATTAAATGAGTATCATTTAATGGACAAAGAAATGGGACTCCAGAAGTCAGGTGACTTGGTCCAAAGTGACCCAGCTAGTAAGTGGCAGAGCTGTGATTCAAAACTACGTTTATCAGCAAATCAGATTCAAAAGCACCATATGGAAGCATAGGGCTTCTCACTGCCCTGGTCAGTCGTTGCCCTTTCTCCCTTCACGTGCTGGGAAGGTGGCTCTGCGGCCTCACACCCACTGAAGACTGGTACTGTCAGGTGCAGCATCTCAGCCCCTCAGGGGCTGACAGTTCTCCCCTCATAGTGACCGACTCCTCTGCCAAAACTACAGCTTTATACACCATCTCCACTTTTTTTTTTTTTTTTTTACAGAATGAAGTTCTCCCCCTTGGGTTCTTGGCACTTTTGTTCTGCCTCTTTAGAACCAGCCCAAAGACAGGCTCTTTCTACAAATTCCCAGTGTCTGCCACCTTCGCTCACACTGTGTTCCCTGCTGAGATTCCCCTCATTTGCCCTTTCTTCAGGGCCATTGCAAACCACAGATCTTACATGCTGCCACCACTTATTTCTTCAACAAAAAGCCCGCACTCCCTCCTCTGAGCTCCTGGGAGCGCTGAGACGGTCCTGGGCCACCAGACTTCCTATTGTGACCTATCCTCAGAAGCTCACGCAAAAGACCATGGCACCACAGAGTTCCAGCCATGTTATCAGTGGGGCAAACCACTTCCTCTCTGGAGTGGGGAGGACACCATACCAGGACACATGAGGGTTTCACAAAAAAACACAGGAGAGGATGAAATCTGAAAAACGGCATGAGCTCAGCAACTTCAGGTGAGAGAGAGGTGTCTGTCCCTCCCCACCCACATGATAAGTCCAGGCTGCACAAGCTTACTCCTGTCCTGAAACAAACAGAATGAATACAGGACTACCAGCAAGCCACAGAAACTCTCAGTAAGCATCTGCTAAATCAGGGCAAAAAGACCCGGACTCTCCTGGGTTCAGGTGAGAAGATGTGGGAACAGGCAGGTGCACCAGTCTCAACCCTATTCCCTACATACAGTGCAACCCAAGAGTGAAGGGTTAGCTGAAGGACTGACTTTGAAACCCCTACTCCACTAGCTGGATGTCAAGCTATGGCCATAGGGCCACCCTTGGTACTTGCACTTAGAAATCTGAAGGTAACTGAAACCAGGTCTGCTCCCTCACCTCTTTTCCTTAATCCAAAATAGAAAGTATTTCTCAATTTACAAATTAAAGTGGTTCTCAAAATCAATTTTATAACCAGCAATTATGGTTCTGTAATAGAACTATTAAAGAAACAAAAACAGTGAGATGCGGGTGCTAGAAAGCTGCTCTGTGACAGAACCCAGCCTATCCACATGACAGGACACTGCAATGCACTTTCAGCTCTAAAAAGCAAGAGTAAACAACCAAACAACAAAATGCTATGTTTTTGAGACATAATTATAGTAGATGCAAATGAAGACACAGAAGAGCTAGACACATCAAGTCACCTAATGAGAAGCTGATTACAAGGGAAAGCACAAAACACAGGAAGATTCAGTCATCAAATGTGCCCATGTTTAGACTCAAATCTGGGACTCAACAGCCCTCCAAGAAGATCCAGACAATCACAACTCACCAGATACCTACTGGAGGAGAAGATGAGTTGATATCCAT
Organism: Antrozous pallidus; assembly: GCA_027563665.1. NCBI lineage: Eukaryota > Metazoa > Chordata > Mammalia > Chiroptera > Vespertilionidae > Antrozous > Antrozous pallidus. Next base: position 32,838,089 of record CM050518.1, read on the forward strand.
ATATCCAAGACATTTGTATATTCCTGAACCCTTTAAGACCCTCTACTGCAGCATCCACACTCTGCTCCACTGCCTGGTGACCCACAGATAATGGAGTTACCCCTTCCTTAACCTTAATACAATCTACTTGTGAGCTCTTTAGAACCCTCCAAAACATACCTTGAATTCTCCTTACCCTTCTCCATATGCTGTACTTACCAGTCACCCAACCTGGAGAACTGCAGCTTGCTAACTAGGCCCCAGCGTCCATGTCTGCCTCTCTCTAATGCTGCTGGCCACAGAGCTGGAGTGATCCCGTAAACATGTAAATCAGATGGAGAAAGCCACCGTTCAATGACTTCCCATAACCGACAAAGCTTGGCACTCTCGGGTTCCTGTGCTCCTGCCAGTTCCTTGCCCCACTGCTTGGCAGAGGCCTCATCCTTCAGGTCTTAGTTTCAAAGTCACCTCCTCAGGAAGACTTGTCTTGGGCAGGTCCCTATTTTCTATTTCTTTCATCCATATACACAACTGAAACTGTCTCTGTAGTTTCCCTCTATGACATGTGAACAAAGGTATAAATGCCTGGTCCTAGAACCACATCCACTGTGGAACTGTGAATGTGCCAGAGCTAAGAGAGAAGGGAAGAGGGCCAAGAATGGTCCTTTGGGTAGTCTGGTTTTCTGGATGAGGAAGCTACGGCCATTAGGAGTGACTTGCCCAAAGTTCCAGTGCAAGGTAATTAGAGAAGACAGAGCCAGGATTAGACCCTGGCAGGCCCTCCCAGCTCTTAAGCTTAGATCCAAGCTTTTTGAGGGCAAAGGGGTAAGAGGCAGGCAGTTGGCTCCGTGTTTAATAGATAAGGTGGTAGATGGTGCCTTTACCCTCCTCTCTGCCAGTTTCAGACCAAGTGTGCAGCAGCATCACTGGAGCCTGCAGGTCTGAGGTGAGGTGGGAAATACGCCTTTCTAACAAGTGCCCCCAGCATGCTGCCAGTGTGGGGACCACCATTTGAGAACCACTGTGCTAAGGTTTGTCACTGGCACTGTGTGTTGAAGGGTCGGTGCTAGTGAGGAGTGTGGCAATAGCTTATCAATATCTTCAAGTTCACAGGATTTAATCTCGATCTATTAAGTAGAACACTTCTTACCCATAACACCTCAGTTCCTTCCATTGATAAAAGGGAAAGTCTTTCTAACCATGAGTAAGCCCATGTAATTAGGCTTCAGAACCTGAAGACTCACCTCTGGGTCTGCCTATGGCATCACTATATTATGCCCAATTCAGTAAAATCCTAAGAGTAGGTGGGAAACCGGAGTTCCAGGGACAGCGGTGTCCCTGCCATAGGACTGCCTAAACACTGGGCTGGAGTAACTGTTCTCTGTGCTCCACCTGCCTGATGCTCATACCCGGAGGTGTTCAAGGCAGGCGAGGGAGGAAGATCTCTGGATAGTGTCAGTGGTGACATCTGGATTTCAGTTTAGGCAATTGGCCTAAACTCCCAAATAAAATTTTAAAGGTAAAAGTCACCCGGTTGCTTGTCTGGGGTGTGGTATATTCACACCCATTTAGCTGCTCTATGCAGTTCCTTCCAAACATTCATCAAACCCAAGCAGGCAAAACTGGTTACTAACAACAGATGAGTTTTTACTGTGACTTCCAACTCTCCCATGTCTGGTACAAGGCTGGGCAGTGCTCAAAAGGCCCATGCACTCTGCCAAGATCTGAGTCCCTGCCTTAGATTTGCTCCACACTGGAGCTTTCTGGGAAGACATGTCTTAGCATGTCTAAACAAGCATAAAGAAAAAAATAAGAGGGTGTTGTATGTGACATTTCCAGGGTTCCTTTTCCCAAAAGGATGGATGTGAATACGGAATGAGTCAACTGGCTCACATCATGTGACTTTCCCTCTGGAACAGGTGATCAATACTGAAACCCAATATGATACACCCAAGCCAACCTGCCTTCCATTCCTATGAACAGCTCATGCCTCGTAATTATGAAAAATCAAGATCACGATTTACAAGATTACCTGCTCAAGCCCACATTAGCTTCTCTGTGCGGCCAGGGTACACAGAAGCATTTTCAGCTTCCTCACTATGGCTTACAGTGTGTAGGTGACTCTAATCCATCCCTCCGAGTCCCTAGACATCACTTTCTTTTACAAAGAAACAAAATACTGAATTCTGACCTGTGCACAATGCAGGCTGAGTTATAGCTTTCCCCTAACACCTCTAACAAAAAGTGAAATCCCTTTACGTTGGAAATTCATTGCAGTACTTTATGGTATTGATTTATTTTAAACTCGGCTGGCAGTTTTAAGGCCTGCCATGCCTCTGAATCCTAGAAATGCTGCAGGAGGTCTCCATTTCCTCTGATTCTGTAATACCACCGAGGACTCACTAGGGGAAATGAAATGAGGGGCTGGGAACTTATCTACTGCTACCCTTATTTATCAAATCAGAACCTTGGGGAGTCTCCCCAGGTTCTGGGCCTAGAATGCATCTCTGGTTAGGATTTTCAGTAGAAGAAAATCCTGCACCCAGCAAAGCCTCACTATGTCCAGGAGAGTTTCCAACAAATCCTGAGATGTGACCTATTCCCCTATTACCTGGCTGTCAAGGTGCCCCTAAACCTACCTTCCAGAACCAGCCCAGGGTACCTCCTCCTCCCGAAAGCTTTCCCTCCACTCTCTCCATGCTTCCTATATGTTTCCCAAGTCACGCCTATTACAACCAAGTGTCCATATGTTATTCCCACTGCTAACCTGAGCTCCAAGAGGGCAACACTGTGGTCAACACCTCCCCTGGGCAAGTGCCTGCCATAGCCAGAAGGGCTCTTGCTCATTAAATATGCCTTGGTCACAATCTTTCAACACAGGGCTGCAGACAGCAACAACATTGACAGGCACACATGACAAAATCCCTTGCTTTATTTAGTCAAGATTCAATGAGCTAACAAGTGTGTCAGGAGAACCCAGCAACCCTGCCATTTTGCTTTGAGTCCTCATCAACCTCCAATGCCCATGCTAAGTTCACTTGGAAAGGATTCTGGCCAGGGCACAAGGGAACAGACAACGAACGGGTCCTTGTACAAATACCACATGGTCCTGCCAGCACTCCCTCAGCGCCAGTGCTCTCCTGGCTACTATCACGTGGGTGTGCTTTGGGTCTCCCACTTCCCAATCTTTTGGTAATTTTGATGTCTCCTTTCTTATGTGACTTCTGCCTACTGTTGCCGGACCCTTGGTTATCCCAGCCATGCCTCACCTAACCATGTTTGAGGCTGTATCAGTGTGACAAGAGGAATTCACACACAGGTGACCTCGCCTGAAGGATCAGATGGCGTCCCTGTTGCTGTGTGCTCAGATACTTGTCAGACTCTGAAAGATGCACCAGGCAGCATTGTCCACTAACACCTTAAGGTCCACCTGTGATACTATTTAAAGGGGAAATCGCAGTCTGCCTCAAAATATAAACCCATCAAAAACTACTTTTAAAGAGGTTGCAAGACGCAGAATAGAACAGTGGAACTTGCAGTCAGGTACCTTGTTTCAAATCCTGACTCTCCAAATCTTAGGAAAGTGATTCTCAACTTGCCCATCAACAGAAAGATGGCGGAAAACAGAATACTTATGCAGATACTGTATGATAATACATGTAAAGTACTTAATTCAGTGTCTGAGATAAAAGCGCAGTAAAGTCAGGTGGCCCCTTGCCCTAACTCAGTGGTCTGCAAACTCATTAGTCAACAGAGCCAATTACCAGTACAATTGAAATTTCTTTTGAGAGCCAAATTTGTTAAACTTAAACTTCTAACACCACTTCTTCAAAACAGACTCACCCAGGCCATGGTATTTCGTGGAAGAGCCACACTCAAGAGGCCAAAAAGCCACATGTGGCTCATGAACCGTGGTTTGCTGACCACTGCCCTAACTGGTTTAGCTAAGTGGATAGAGTGTTGGACTGTGGACTCAACGGTCCCAGGGTCGATTCCGGTCAAGGGCATGTACTTTGGTTTCGGGCACATGCCCAGTGGGCAGTGTGCAGAAGGCAGCTGAATCGTTATTTCTCATCAATGTTCCTAACTCTCTAACCCTCTCCCTACCTCTCTGTAAAAAAATCATAAAATATATTAAAAAAAAAAAAAAAGTCAGGTGGCCCCTCAAAGCAGGTTTTTATAACCAGGAAGCTGTTGTTTGTGAAGTTTCTGTGTGTCCCTGGGGTAAAAGGAAATGGGAGTTGGAAGGACCCCAACCGTCAAGACAGCTTTACTCACAGATGGATGATTATAAGAGCGATTCTGATTTGCCCAGAGGGACACTGACTAGGAGGAGCCAAGGATGCCAGGGAGGGAGGAGGAGAATGTGAGCAGCAACAGCCGGGGCAGGCCCGTCCCTTTCACAGATGCTCTGATGTCCTGCTGAGCTTCAAGGGACAGATTATCCCTGGGGGCCACTAGCCACATTACATAACGTACAGCTCAGCTTCCTCCTGCTCATAGGCAGGAGCAGACAAGGCACAAAAGCTGCTCAGGGGAGCTGACTGACCTTGCAAACACCAGCCTTCCCCATGTGGGGGTGGGGGGGAACACCCAGAAAACAGTAGATAGACCAGGCCCCTGCAAACATCTCAGGTGCTAGTTTCCAGGGATGTCAGATCTTCACAGTGAAGGTTGAGCTTTCAAACCCTCTGGATCTTCACTCACAACCTCTCCACTCACACACAGCATCATGAAGTCTAGTGAGAAAGACAAGGCTGAGATTTCTTCTTTACAGATGGGGGCTCAAGAGGGTCAGAGGTTCCAGGTTTGCTTGGATAAAAGCATTTGCAATCACTAAATACCCCCCCCCACCCCCAATGTTCTCTCTACTTTAACTAAAACCCCCATTGTTTAATGATCTAATCATTCTAGGGTGAGGGTGGCATTTCCCTCGTCCTACCATCCCTTTGTTCAAGGCTTCACCAGGGACTAAGTGAGATGAGCCTCTGGAGTATAAAAATCAAACCTTTGATTTTGGCCCCTCCGGAAGTTACAGCTTTTCCATAAAGCTGTCCCTGCTTACACTCTCCTTTGGTCTGCCCACCTAGTTGTCCACCAGTACAACTGAGCTTTTTCAGAGATGACCTCCCGCCTAGAAATCTACCCAGTGCCAGACACCTCCCACCCACTTTACTCATTTCAGAATGAGTGGGTACTTGATACTCAGTTGTTAGTTGAATCCAGTCATAAATGAGGTAATATACCATATTGGGTAAAGTCACCCATGGCTTCACTCATTAACTCTGTGACCTTCGGGAAGTTACTCAAGTTAATGAAATAATGGGCATAAAACACTGATCCCAGGGATTGACCAATAATTATCATCTCTAGTCATCTTCAGTACTGTCACCTTCCTCCTTTGGAGACTAACCCCTCAACCCTCCACACTCACTCCTTTCTTTGGAGCCTGACCCCTCACCACCACCTCCCCAGGGAGGGCAGACCTATGAGGGAAGCAGGCATGTCCTAGATGCTCCTGGGTTAATTCATGGCTGTCCTGATGGCTGAGCCAGGAAGTCACAGTCAACAGAGAAAGGACCTGGAGACCTACCTAGTCCTGGGTTCCCAATTTCTCACCTAAAACTCCCTTTTAAATTTATCCCCCAGTGATTCTGTTTTGAAGACTTTGCTATTTAAAACAAAATACATCAGTTGTTTACACAGAATGATTAAAAACCCTTAAAAAAATAACCGCAATAAACCACATCAGTTTAAGCATTTCTTGTCCATTTTTAGTGTCACTCTGATTAACTTGATACCTATAACGTGACACAGTTTGGGATATAATTCCAGACAAAAAGAAGTAAATCTGACTGGCTCCCATAGCTTCATTCAATGTGCATAAACTTGCTTTGTCTGATCTCAGATGAGCTGAAAAAATTGTGAATCCCCAGAAGACCATTACGGACCCAAGTAGAGGTTTGGGGACCTCACATTAAAAGCACCTCAACTCTTGTAATACAGGGGCAAATTCTGAAGCCAAGTCAAGGGTCTAACCTAGATCACCAGCTTGTTAACCCCAGAACCACATCTTTGAGCCCAGGCCAAAGATAAATATATCACTTACCACTTAATAAGAAATTGGGCTTGATTTCTTTCTCTGATGGCAGCTGCTTAACATCAGAGAAAGAAATCAGGCTCAATTTCTTGAAGTGGTAGTAGCTACCAAAATCACATGGAGTAAAGAATATTTTCTATGACCCTCATGTCACACCATTTGATTTCTTTCAGCAGGCTTGAGCTGCCTGCTCCAAATAAAGAGCATTCAAAAGCCCTGGTTTCAAAAGGCCCTAGTAACCAAGATTTGTATATTAGACAGCAAACTTTGCCATGAATACAGATTCCCTCATCCCATAACTTCCCTGGTAACAAGTGGGTGGTGGCACCTGGAACATGAATTTGGCTGGCTCTCACTTTGGGTAAGGCTTGTGGCTGGCTGGTAGGAACCATTAGGAATTATTAAGCCTCATCCAAAAATAACATAAAAGAGAGATAATCCATCACTGAGCAATCTTTAAAATACATAATTTTTCTAAAACAAGTGGTTGAACAGTTGCCGAGTACAGCTTTGTTTAGGGGGAAAAATCTGCCGTAGCTGGTTTGGCTCAGTGGAAAGAGCATCAGCTTTCGGACCAAAGGGCCGGGGTTCGTTCTGGTCAAGGGCATGTACCTTGGTTGCAGGCTCCTCCTTGGCCTGGGGCCCTGGGTCAGGGCTCCTGCAGGAGATAATCAATTGACACATGTTACTCTAACTCCCCTTCCTTCTCCCCCAACCCCCATTATTCCATTCTCTCTTTAAAAAATCAATGGAAAAATATCCTGAAAAACAAACAAAAATAAATGTGATTAAATATTAAGAAAAAAATAAAAATAATATCTATTTGGTAATTCATCAGAGGCAAGGCCACTACTCAAGACCACTGCCTTTAGGGGGGAAAAAAAAGAACACATAACTTCAAGTCAAAGTGTATATATCTAAAATTCTACGACTTAACATTTTATTTAGCCAGTTTTTATACGGCACTTTCACAACCTCTTGTGATTCTCAACAACCTCAATAAGATAAGTATGATCCACTCTATTTTATGGATAATAAAACCCAGAGAGATAAAACAATTTGCCTCAGGTCACATAGCCAGTAAACCACAGAAATGGGACTCAATCTTAGATAATCCAGTAGGCAACATGCCATTCAGAGAAAACCTTTGTTTCCAACCCAAAGTACATTTCCATTCATTGTTATAAAACACTAAAATCGTGTAACCCTGACTTAAATATTTCTCGGAAAACTACAATCCCAGATTGGTGTGGGTACTGGAGATAAGTATGTTTTCTACATGCAGCTGATAGAAAAGCAGGCCAGGAATCAGGACACACAAACTCAATGCCTTCATTGGTCTCCAGCCGCCCCCCTGCTTCTCAGCTCCCCTTCCCAGTAAAATTCCTCAGTAACAGTCATCAATACCACCATCGGTTCTCAAAATGTGGTATTCAGTTTGGGAATCCATTAAACTAATAAACCTTTTTTCATAACACTCAGACATTATTTGCCTTTCTCCTTCCATTCTCTCCCAAGTATACAGTGGTGTTTTCTAGAAGTTTCATGATGAGAGACATGGCACTAATATTATAATGCAGAAGCATATATGAGAATCCAGCTGACTATTAAGGCAGATACTAAAGAGATTTGCAAAACTATAAAACAGTGCCATTCTATTGTTTCATGTGAAAATAGTTTTTTTTTCATAAATTATGATACTTATGTTAACATGTAGTCAATCAAGCTAATATTTATATTCACTTGAAAGGAATATTTAAAACATTTGTCTTGATTTCTAATGTCACAAATATCCTATATAATAAAAGCCTAGGTGGTGTCACACAAGGTCATCATAAGATGGCCACCACAAGATGGAATACAGGGGAGGGCAGTTATGGGCAATTAGGCTGGCAGGGGAGGGCAGTTGGGGGTGACCAGGCCTGCAGGGGAGGGGAGAAGACAGTTGGGGGCAACCAGGCCAGCAGGGAGGGGGGCAGTTGGGGGTGATCAGACTGGCAGGCAATCAGACAATCAATGATTAGGAGTCAGCAGTCCCGGATTGGGCCTAAACTGGCAGTCAGACATCCCCCAAGAGGTCCCAGATTGGAGAGGGTACAGGCTGGGCTGAGGGACACCCCCCAAGGACGAATTTCATGCACCGGGCCTCTAGTCCATAGATAAAGCCTAAAACAAAAATCCTCGATTTCAAGTGTAACAGACCAAAAACTAAGAGACATTGCTCTATTCTCTCCCTTGCCTTCAATTATTCTTTCACTAGAGGCCTAGTGCACAGTATCCATGCAGTGTGTGTGTGTCGGGGGGGGGTGGAGGGGAAGGTCCCCTCATCCCAGCCTGCATTCTCTCACAGTCCAGGACTGATTTGGGGATGTCCACCTGCAGGCTTAGGCCCGCTCCCTAAGCTGGCAGACGGACATCTGCCAAGGGGTCCTTAGTGCTGCTGTGGAGGTGGGAGAGGCTCCTGCCACCACGGCTGGGCTTACCAGCTATGAGCCCGGCTTCTGGATGAGTGGCCTTCCCCCTATGGAAGCACCCTGACCACCAGAGGGCAGTCCCTACGTTGAACATCTACCCCTGGTGGTCAGTGCATGACATAGCGATTGGTTGTTTTGCTGTTTGGTCGATTAGCGTATTAGGGTTTTATTATATAGGATTCCCTCTCAAACTTACTCTAGTTAATGGTTTTCCCCATTATGTGCCACCAGAATTGTTCATGAGCACTAAGGACTTCCCAGTTGTTAAATCCATTGGCCCATCCACAGTCCTCATCTCACTCAATCTACCAGCATATATGCCATGGCTGATTACTTCTTCCTCCTTCAGTATTTTCTTCACCTGGCTTCCAGGAGACCATATCCAGGTCTCCAATCCATGGTTTCTTTTCTCCCCAATCTTAATGTTGGATGGCTCAGAGCTCAGTTGTTTGTTGGAATCTTCTCTATATTCACTGTAGTGTCTTGCCATCTCTAAATTTGTATCTCTGGACCAGACCTTCTCTCTGAACTCCACACTCATCCAACTGTCCACTCTGCCTCTGTAGTTGGATTCTAATAGACATTCAAAATTTTCAGATGACTAAAACCTAACTCTCCAGCCAATCCTGTTCCTCCTAATGTCTTCCCAATTTCATCTGATGGTTAAATTTATCCTTCCAATGGCTTCCAAGGCCAAAACCTTGAAGTCATCATCAATTTCTTTCTTACATTCAATTCAGCAGGAAATCCTGTTGGCTGACTTCGAAACCTCACCCCAAACCCAATCATCACCTCCTCTGCTCCAGTTAACTCTCATGTCATCCCCTCACTTGCTCAACCCTATAGCTTACTTTTAGCACAGAAGTCATACTGACTCTTAAAAGATTAGATAATTGAATACACGCCAATGTGTTTCTTTCTTACCCAAGAATAAAAGCCAAACTCCTTACAATGGCCTATAAGGCCTACTCTAATGGACTCCTAGTTGTCTCTCTGGGCTTTCTTCTTACACTCCTCTTCATTTACTATACTGCCCTTAAGCCTTTAGGCTAGTTGTTTTCCTCTGGAATGCTCTTTTGCCAGAAATCCTCATGACTCACTCTCTAAACTCCTAACCTTCACTGCTCAAATGTCACTGCTTCAAGGAGACCCACCCAGATCTCTTGTACTTCAAAACACACCTCCAGTCCCGCCTGACCTCCCAGCATTCTGATCTCCCTTATCCTGTTCTACACCCACCCAACCCCCCAGGCACTTCAGTACTTTCTAACAAGTCACCTATGTTTACCTGTCTCCCTACTAGAATGCCTCCACAACTGCAAGAATGTTTTGTTCACTAATGTATCTTCTGTGCCTAAAATCATCCCTGCCAAAGTTTCCCAATAAATCAATATATGGAATCAGCTTCTTCATCTATAAAATCTATCGGGAGAAAAAGGTATTTGGACTCAATAGACCTTCCCAATTTTAGCCAGACAGATAAAGCTCGTCATGATTGATTTGAAGCTTTTGGTTAATCCTCACCTGAGGATATCCCCCCACCCCCACCCCTCAATGATTTTACAGATTGGAAGGGAAACCGGGTTAAGAGAAACATCAATGGGAGAGACACATCAATGGGTTGCCTGTTTCACACCACTGATCCAGACCAATATCAGGCCTGCAAACAGGTACATGTCCTAGACTGGGAATCAAACCCAGACCACCCTTCATTCTGTGGACCAAAGTTCTCACGACTGAGCCAAACTGACCAGGGCATAACTGATTTGAAACTTTTAACACAAGGCTCAGCATCTGGTCACAAAGACCTGGGCCCGGCCCATTATTCTAAGTGCTCAGAGAGGGCAGGATAGGCTACACTCAAATAGGAACCAAAAGACCAAGTACTGTATTGTCTTTATTAGCTGTCAGCCTGGGACACTATGTGCCTAACTTTTTTTCTTCTCACGCTCACCTATTTCTCTTACTCGCAGGAATTACTCCTATTTGGCTACAACAGCACAAATCTCAGGTGTGGATGTCCAAACGCAAGCCATGATCTCAATTAGTTGTGACAACCCCATAATCCCAACCCTAATTTAGGTCCCTCTTCCAATGACAACCTTCTTCCTATTCCAGGGCAAACTTGAATTCTAAGGGTTTAAGTGTAAAAAATTAGATGGAAATGGGAAGTGACAGCATGAAATACAATTAAAACTCTCTCTAGCTTATCCTTTTGGGGGTTTTAACATGGTATTAGCCCAAATCTAGCTTTAGGGAACATGATTCTCTTCCTCATTGGGCAGGACTGGGCTGGCATCTGGAAGGTACTCATAAATGTTCATGGATGGAACAATTAAACCAAGTGACTCACTCTAGAAATAAATTCAGTGAGAGCACTACAGATGTAACCAGCTCAACACAGTATTTACCAAGTCCAATTAGAAATCTGAGGATGATGAAAGGAAAGGAGGGTGACTAAAAACCCATCCGGATGATGGAGGGCTGTGTCTCGTGCTGAGGGCCCTCCTGATCTACCACCGGAATTAGCCCATCTCCATCATCTCATTTCAAGGCTTCAGGGAAACGTGAGAGTAGTTTACTTCCAGCTTGCCATATTAAGAAAAAAGTCAAAAGAAAAGGAGCGGCATGAGTAAGATATATTTGCCTTTAATTTAGTAGGATATAGAGTTGCAAAGGAGAAACAAAATGGTACATGTGAAAATACCTACCAAATATGGGTCGATATTCTTTTATTCCCTTCCCACAAAGAGATTTGTTTTTAAGGAAAAGAATTCTGACCAGAACACTAGCTAGCACTTGCATCTATTGCCATTAATCTCCCACATCTATTACTTTCTTCTACTTCCACATCTGGCCAGTTGTCTTGCCAATTCTCTGCCCTGAAGATCAAGGCACTCCTTTTATCCTCAGTGCTACCTAATTGCAGGTTCAACAACATCCCTTACTAGTGTGAATCAAACTGATCCAACTGGTCTCCACTCACCCAAATTGGTGGAGTCTCTCAATGTGCTAAGATCCCTCTGGCTTCAGATCCTTTGCAGAGACTAGATCTTCTACCTGGAATGCTCCTCATTGCCTCCAATTTCCTACTCTTGCCTCTGGCCACCATCCCCTAAAAGGTCAGTTTTTCTTACCTCTTCTCCTTTACTGCAAAGAGACTATGATAAATACTGAATAATGTTTCTCTCCCCACTAAGCTGCAAATTTCATGAGGATGGGGGAAATTTCTGGTGCTGCTTACCATTGTTACCTCAGAGCCTAGCACAATACTTCACAAGAGAAATGTGGGCAATAAGTTACATAAGCAAAGTCTTCCAGGTAAGAATACTCAGTCTTTATAGTGTATAAAATTGGAGAAACCATCTGATATCTAGAGTAGGAAAATGGCTATATTATGGTATATATAATGAAAGCCATAGTTTCAAAGTATGACATGGAGTAAAAGAGCAGGAAATAAAAGTGTTAACCACAGCATGATCTAAACTATGTAGAAGTGGATGTGCATGTAGGAGGGATACAATTAGGGATGGCATTTATCCCCTGAAAAAAATTGCCCGTTACCTTTTTGTACATTTTCTACAGTAAGCCTTTATTAATGAGAAAATGTTTCTAGGAAATGTAAGAACTCAACTCCAATGCAACTCCACTCGGAAAACGTCTCTAGACATTCCAACTCATACTCATTCCACATTTGTCCTCATCAAGACTTGGGGGATCAGGTCTTTGATAACAAGCACTTAGATCTCTTCAACCCTGCATTTCCCAAATCCATAAGGGCCCGCCCCAGAGCCCAGGGTAAAAAATCCAGTCCAGGAAGACTGCATGCACAACAAAAAGAGTACACTCACCTAGTTTAAAAACAACCAAGATGCTTTGCCCTGAATTTTAAGCAGCACATGTGACCTGGTCCATTCTGGTTTCAAGTTCAAAGGCATCAGGCCGGTCCTGTGGGTTAGCAGCTAACATATCTTTCAAGAGCTGCTTGATCCCCTCAGACATGGAAGTCCTGCGTTTCTGGGGGATGTGCAACTCCATCTTTGGATTTTCTAGCAGCGCCTCACCAACAGGGACGATCTCGGTCCCCTGTTTGATATAGGTCCCCAGGAGCTCCTTCTTGGTCTCAGAGTCAATGAAAGTGATTCTTTCTATCATTGCCCAGATGATAATGCCCAGGGCAAAGATGTCAGCCTTGGCTGTGTAGTGTCCCTCCCAGACTTCAGGGGCCATGTAGAAGTCTGAACCGCAGGCTGAGGACAGCCAGTATTTATTCACATTCACATTTTTGTTGTTTTGATTACCCTCTTTGCCTCGGGGGGCTAGCCCAGCACAGACCTTGCTTAGTCCAAAGTCTGCCACCTTGAGGATGGGGGTGCCAGACCTCTCCGTGATAAGGATGTTGTCTGGCTTTAAGTCCCTGTGCACGATGTGGTTTTTGTGCAGGAAGGCAATGGCGCTTGTGAGTTGTAGCATGAAGCTTTTGTTGGTGGCTGGGTCCGGCCTCCGGGACAGGACGTACTGATTCAGGTCTCCACCTTCACAGAACTCCATGACAAACCAGAGATAACAGGGCTCCTCAGCATAACCCAGGATCCTTTCTCCTAAATCAAAGGAAGACCGGAAAGAGCTTGAGTGAGATGGGCACATTCACACCACCTTTAGGCTACAGGAATGCAGTCTATATTAAAGTTAAGAGTGACAGTGGTGACAATTGCTCCAATCCAGGAGGACTAGTAAAATTGGCCTGAGCCAACTCTACACAGCCAGCCCATCTCTACTCACACAGCATGAGTGAAGTGACAAAACAGGACACAGGCTGCAGGAACTGGCATCCAGCACCTGGATTTGGAGTCAAGGGTGACTGAGTTGTAACTCTGGTATACTGGGTGAACTCAGGAGGCAATGTAGTTTAACTTTCCATGTTTCTACTTCTGCTTCTTCACCTGTAAGTGGCCACATGTAACCACCTACAGAGTGTCTGCACTGGCACTTCACATTCAACTTAATGTTTACCACTACCTAAGGAGATAGAAGGAAAACCTCCATCTTATAAAATGAAGAACCTGTGGCTCATAGAGACTTAGAATTCACAGACTCAAATCCAGTTGACTGCAAAACCAATGCATTTCTTTACACTATTTCCAATGAGGCAGCATCATACTACCCATACCTCCCAGGGCTGCTGCTGAGACCAGGCAAAGCATGTGAGAAGACTGTCAAATGTTTGTTACTCCATGCCAAGCAAATGACCTTCCCTCCCTTCTTTAACATATATTGATTCTTGTCAATACATCTAGAACTGCACTACAATTCTGTTTATTCCAGAGGCACACTCCAATTCATCAGTTATCTGCTAGCCCCCCATGTGCCCAGCACAGTGAATATACAACACTCCCATATCTAATGAAGCTTGACTTAAAGAAGATTACCACTATTTCAAAGGTAAGTAGGAGTTGCCAGATCTAAAGAAATGAGAAGGGACAAGACCTAAGTTATCCCTAAAGGACAGGCTGTACATCAGCAGTGAGAAGAAAGAAGGGAATTCTAGGCTGAGAGATGGATTAACAGAACAAAGAACAAATGGACCAGAGGTATAAATAGGAAGTCTGGTGGGAACATTGGAGTCTGAAGTAGATGTATAGGTGGAATCACATTGTGTTGACTTTAAACTCCAGCTCTTATCTTTCCATTTTTCCTTTTGAACCATAGAAGCTCCAGAAAAGCTGGTGACTGGCATCTACACACAAACCCCAATATTCTTTTTTTTTAAGTTATTATCTTTTTATTTTTTTCCATCACCATTTACTCCCTCTATGCCACCTTTTACCTCCACCCAGTGCCCTTATGTGAAGTTATTTGATTAACTACCAGTGCCCCAGAAGTTAAGCCTCAAGTAGACAGATGCCTTACCTAGCCGATGAGGCTGGGCCTGCCCAAGGTGGCCACATGGGTCATTCATAAATACACCAGGGCCTAAGGACAAGTCCTATGATCCTCAGTAAGGTATCTCCATTCTACGAAAAACAACGGCTATACACAGCCTCTCCGGGAAGGTTTCTTTTTACTAGTTATTTACTTCATCATAAAGAGAAATAGTGATCCAGGATATCCTGCTCCCTTCCAACCCAAAAGGCCCCCAAATTACCAGAGCACACAGTCTACCAAAGCTGGTGGTTTAGGACAGTGGTCGGCAAACTCGTTAGTCAACAGAGCCAAATATCAACAGTACAATGACTGAAATTTGAGAGCCAAATTTTTTAGAGTTAAACTTCTTCTAATGCCACTTCTTCAAAACAGACTTGCGCAGGTGGTGGTATTTTGTGGGAGAGCCATACTCCAGGGGCCAAAGAGCTGCATGTGGCTCTCGAGCCGCAGTTTGCCGAACACTGGTTAAGGCAATAAAATTGACAAGGCAAAACCCTTAGGTTTCTGACCATAATCTGACAGGCCTTATTTCCCCTGTAATTATATAATTTGTTTGTTTAATCACTCACAATCAAAGTAATACAGGTAGAACCAGTTTAGGGCAGATGGGTTTCTTTCTGTTTTTAAATCAGTTGTTTCCCATCTCATAATCTTCTTTCTAGGTCATTGGCTCTAGTGGGCTGTGGTATTTTTTTTAAATCTAAAAACACTATAAAAAGAAGTGGTGATCTGAATCCTGAATCAATCTAGACTCCGGAATAAAAACTCATAAACAGGGGCAAGAAATGTCTGCTGGTGGTAGAGCCAGAAAGGAAAAGATTTAAAAAACCATCAAATCCCTTCTGCAAAGGCCCCATCAGAAAACAGTGCAAATTTTTTCAATGACACAGTGGGAAAAGAAAGGGCAGGGAGTGATTATTTTATATACAAAGCTGGGAACTATGGCAACTGAAGTAAAAAGAAAACAAGTCTGCAAAACAGACTACAATGTAAGTCCAGGTTATGAGAATCCAAGGAAAGAAAAAAGCACCCTGAGTAAATGGGTGGGGCCGATGGGACCCAGGATTGAAGAGCCGGGGAAGTGAGCTAAGCTTAGGAGAGGCTTCGGGATGGGGGTGGGAGCTGTTTATTGAGAGGAAAGCGCTGCAGAGGAAGAAACATTCTTAGAATCAAATATAGCATCCTTGAGCATGACAGAATGGAAAACTGGGGAACACTGCTACTTGTCCTAGAGACAAAAAGAACTTCTTTGCACATGCTTATTTCACAAGAGAAGCTGAAGCACGTTTTCACGTGGAGTCCCCAGCAGCCCACTTAAAAAAAAAGAGAGAGACTGGCCAGACTTCTAGTTCTTTCCTTCAGGAAAATTGCCTACCTGGGCCTCTCGGTTACCTCCGTGGTGGAGGGAGGAGAGGTGGCACTCCATGCATTTCTCTCAAGAAGCAGGCCAAGCTGAAATAACAGGAAGAGCACAGACCAGAAAGCAAGAAGTCCACGGATTTACTGAGTGGTTTCTTAGTTCAAAGGAAAAATGGAGAGACTGAGGCATGATGGCTAGAACTCTGGGCAAGTTCCTGAACCTCTTTGAACCTCAGTCTTGTAATCTATCAAATGGAAACGACACCTGCCCCACATGTTACTGTGATTAAGTCACGGGCAAGAAATACATTTTGCCAAGTGTAAGATACTTTGGGGTATCACATCCTGCCTACCACTAACATCACCATTCCCTACCAGATCTCTGCCTAATCCTAGGAAGTCACTGATTTCAACACTCCTGGTGCTGCAGGCCATGTGTTAGGCGAAATATAAACAGATCAGAAAATGGAAGTCCATGATTTCACATTACATTTCACCGGGCTATAGCCAAAGCCCATAGCCAGACTAGACCACAATTTTTTTAGGTGATCTCTACCTAAAAAGCATCCTCACTAAATCTGCACATACCTTAGGGGACCAGCTTGAATGCCAACCTACTAATACTTGCCTGATTTCCCAGGTAACTTTCCTCTTCTGAGCAGCCAAAGCCCTAGTCTTATAATTTACCAAGGTGACTTATTTGAAGAAGGGAAACTGGTCAAATTTTTGTGGAATTACCAAACACTTGTTCTGAAATGACACTAATTGCCGGGCCCCAAAATGTCACTGGGGTTCGCCTGTTGGAGTAGGGGCTTACAGAGGTCAGGTGATCCATGGAGCTTTAGCACAGGTCCATTTCACAGTGATCCCAGTGGGTCCCCACGTCAGCGTGTGGTGATTTCCCAGTTTCAGGATGTATAATTGAAATAGACATATGCAGTAACTAGCAGAATCCCCAAAATAAATTTACAGTTTTTTTGAACAGAAAAAAAAAGAACTTTACTTAAGTTTCATAATTCCCTTGTTTGGTATAATCGGACAGTTCTATAAGATGAATGAGAGTTAAAAGTTGATCTTCACAGAAGGGGAGAAAACAGCCAAGAGTGTTATTTGGAGGCTGTAAGGATTTGAGTAAGTTAACCTTTGAGGGTCCACTGGGTTGCAGGCACTATTTTAAAGGTTCATTATGTAAGCTGTCTAATCTCATTGGACACTTTTAGAGGTGATAAACCTGAGAACAAGAAATTCTGCCTGAGGAGCAGGGAAAGGTGGAGAGGAGGCAGGCTGAGAATCATTGCAAACAGGATGAAAGGAGTGAGCAGAGCACAGTGGGGTGTGAGTCTGCAGCGAAAGAAGGACCAAAGGAAGGACCGGGTAATCAGAGGAGAGCTGCCAACAGGAGATAGTCACACATGAAGCTGGAGTCAGGTCATGAGAAATGGTATTTGGCAGACAAAAGGATTAGAAGTTCAACTGGAAGACATAGGAAATAACTAAAAGTTCTTGACATATTTTAGAAAAGACAATGCTTACTGAACCTAAGAAATAATTGATTATAAGACATACCATTTAAGTAAGATTGACAGGCTGCTGACAACACCATGGTAGGCCATTGACTAAGCTGAGTTCCAACTTCAGAGATGTTAACATGTGAAAGAGCATGTCTGAGAATTGATGAGACAGTTCCCTCAGGAAGCATAAGGAGTTAAGAGATGAATACTCATCAGGAGGTTTTGAAAGCCAAAGAAGTGATGACTGCCAAGGGAGGGGTGAAAAGGGGATGGGAGAACAAGGTCTTGGAGGTTTAGATCAATAGAACTTAGTGACTTATATGTTATGTGATGAACAGGAAGAATTCAGAGATGACTCTAGCCAATCCTCTCTTCTTATTCCAAACCTCTACCTACTTAAATGATAATTATATCCCCTGTCATAGATGAGGAAATTTAGTCTCAAAAGATTAAATAACTTGCCTATGGCTTCATAACCAGTTAGCCTGGATTCTAATTGTGAGCTCTATTGCCTCTTAGTGCCAGCAGCAAAATTTAACACTTACATGTTTTATTTCTACTTGGACCCAAGCTCCTTGTTAAGTAGACTCTTATGTACAGGATGCTGCCAAGGAGTTTCATGTTCATCCAGTCAGATTCAGGTTCAATTTTCAATAGAAAAATAATTATGATTTTAAATATGCTGAGATGCTAGATCAGCATATGTGTCACAGATCTTAAAAATGCTCAATCCATTTGACATAAAAATCCCATTCAAGCAATTTATTCTTAAGTGAAGAGTACCAAAAAGACAAAACAGACAAAATCCCCTACCAACAGCAACAAAAAAGATACACACCAAGCACCAAAAACAATCAGAACTGGTATTCCATACAGCACAGTAAAAGGAAAGCATTGGAAACAACTATCCAAGAGTAGTTAATTTTATGATTATCACTTACTTGAATGCTTTAAAAGACCAGTTATACTTCAACAAGATTTACTTAAATAAAAACTATGTCATAAGCAAGTTTAATGCCAAGTAAAAAAAGTATGTAAAATTATAATATTTAAGAACAAGGATTAGAAAGGAATCTAGAAAAATGTAGTTTGAATTTGTTGACTACAGCCATTGCTGTTCTTGATTAGTCAAGAATTATACATTAACATGTTAAAGAAGTGGCACAGCTAAAGACCTAAGTTCTGAGAAGCTGCTAAAGACAAAAATCCAGTTCAGCATGTCTTCAAGGAAAAGATGAGCATACAGACCAACCTCTATTCCCAGTCCCAGCGAACTTGGGCTGTTACTGTAAGACGTTGGGGCTGGGGAGGTCCAATGCCAGCACTGCAGGGTGTGTTCAAAATACCTCAAGATTAGTCAAATGTCATTGTGCACAAGAGAATGGACCCCTTAGGGTTACTGCCAGAGAAAGTGTTTCACAGAAGCCACCAGGCCAATTATGAACCCATAGGCATAGAATTTGAAAGGACAAGGATCCAGCTAGGTTTGCAGTCAACATCATCCCCACTCTTCCACCTCTATGACCATGTGACCCTGGGCAAATGTCTAAGGGCCTATGAATAGGGCATGCAGCTATATAACTTAGACATCCAGAATCTGAGAATCACTACATAGGGCTCCTGACATATAAGGACCCCAAAGGCCATTTTATATTGGAGTAAAAATAAACTGATGTTCTATTAGGAAGCTAAGCTCTCCTTGAGTTTTTACATACTATAAAAAGCCCTACCCAATGCAACCCCAATTAACCAAAGCTCTCAAGTAAGGGTTGTTTCTATCTCCTGGGGCTGGGATCCAAAATCCCCAATGCAAAGAAAAAGAAGACAGCTTGTTGGTAGCAGGAGAGAAGTCTGCCTGGTTGTCCCAAAACATTCAAGAACAGACCTGAAAGGTGGCAAAGGGTGCCTGGCAGCTGAGACATTTAGAGAAGGCACCAACAGAAATCAGCAGTGCCCATATATTAATATATAATTAAAAATAAATTGTAGCCATTGGTTTCTGTGCGAAATATGCTTATGCCCATTTAACGATCCAGAAGAACAGAACCACTAAGAACTCAAGCCACCTGTCCCACGAGTGCAGCACAGCTGTTAAAGCCTCAGTTGTCTTACCTGTAAAATAGGGATAATTATAGTATTGACTTCCAAGGGCAGTTTTGAGGACTGACCAGTTAACAGGTGTAAAACCTTTAGAACAGACCTGGCACACTGAATCAGTAAGTTTTAGCTCTTATTAGCAGTGTGAAACTGGGACCAACACCTCCTGACTCCAAGTCAATACTAGTGCTCTACTGTATCCCATTAATTTCCAAGGCCCCTCAAGCTGCCTTTTACCTATGTGACCATCATAAAGTCACCGTCTTGAAAGCCAAAGACCACATTGGAGGACTTTCTAAACTCTGAGACCCCAAGCACATCAGAGAATTCTGAATTGCTGTCTAGAGCAGTGGTTGCCAATGGGTGGTCCACAGACCACTCCTTGAGGTTGGTGACCGCTGTTCTAGAGGCCTGGGCACTGGTGGCCTGGTACTGAGCCTAAGGTTTCTCCAGGCAATCAACAGGCTGGGGAGAGTTTGCAGGCTGACAACTAATCCACTGCTAAGACCCTGGTCTCCCTCCCCTTACTACTCCCCCCCATCCCTGACAACTTACTAAAGTCCACTTCCTTCCCTGTTTCCCCTTGCCTCTATACTCTCATAGGGGACACCTCTACTGTTTTCTGGGATATCCATCACTCAGGACCTGCCACTGGGATCATTTGGGCATGTGTCTTCTGCCCAAATGAGGAAACTTTGTGTTGCCTCTTGTAATACAGCGCCTGGCTCACAGCCATCACTGGGCATTGGTGCATAGACAAGACTGTCTCCCAAGGGGTGAGATTCCCACCCATGTCCAGCCACCTAAAGTTATCTCAAGAGCAGCAAACATCAAATAACTGGTAAAGCAGAGCTACTGTTTACCAAGTTTAGCTAAACTAGGTTCCTAGCTTTCTAATTTGGTTTATGAGCCTTGAGAGTTTGTCCTGTATTTTTGTTTGTTTTGTCCTTAGGATCAGTGTGCACTTTAAGAGAAAGCACCAAAATGTCTGAGTTTTACATTGACCTCAAGCTTGCCTGCTGTCTTCTAAGTGGCAGTATCATGCATTTAGTTTTAGGTGCTTTGGCAAAGGAAATAAGGAGATAAAAATAAAATTGATGCCTTAACTCTTTTTGTAAGAAGAATTTAAGAGTTAAAGACAACTCATTAACCAAATAATTTACAGGACTAGATGCCAGATGCACAAAATTCGTGCACGGGGGTAGGGGGATGTCCCTTAGCCAAGCCTACCCTCTCTAATCTGGGACCCCTCGAGGACCTCTACTAGGATTGGGCCTAAACTGGCAGACATCCTTCTCACAACTGGCAGTCAGACATCCTTCTCACAATCCAGGACTGCTGGCTCCAAACTGCTCACCTGCCTGCCTCCTTGATTGCCTCTAACCACTTCTGCCTGCCAGCCTGATCACCCACTAACCACTACCCTGCCAGCCTAATTGATGTCTAACTGCTCCCCTGCCAGCCTGTTTGCCCCCAACTTCCCTCCTCTGCTGGCCTGGTCACACCTAACTGCCCTCCCCTGCTGGCCTGATCGCCCACAACTGCCTTCCCCTGCTGGCCTGATAGCCCACAACTGCCCTCCCCTGCAGGGCCTGGAACCTCCCAACGGCCCTCCCCTGCTGGCCATCTTGTGGTGGCCATCTTGTGTCCACATGGGGGCAGGATCTTTGACCACATGGGGGCAGCCCTCTTGTGTTGGAGTGATGGTCAATCTGCAAATTACTCTTTTATTAGATAGGCTAGAGGCCTGGTGCATGGGTGGAGGCCAGCTGGTTTGCCCTGAAGAGTGTCCCAGATCAGGGTGGGGGTTTCCTTGGGGTGAAGGGCAGCCTGGGCAAGGGGTTGCAGGCCAGCCACGCCCCCCAGCAACCCAAGTGGAGGTCCTGGGATCTGGGATTAATCTATGTCTAAAATTGGAACTTTGTAGCCTGGAGTGGAGCCAAGCCTTCTGCTGGCTCCGGGGTGGCAGCCATTTCTGTTTGAAACTTTGTAGTCTAGAGTGGAGGCGTAGGCCAGCAATGGGAGGCTGGAAGCTTGGCTTCCTCCATTGCCAGGGAAACCCAAGCCTCTGTTTTCTCAGTGGCTGCCACCATTTCTGTATCTTTTATAATTGAAACTTTGTAACACTGAGTGGAGGCCTAGGCAGGCAATGGCAGGCAGAAAGCTTGGCTTCCTCTGTTGCCAAGGAAACCCAAGCCTTCCTCCTGCTCTCAGTAGGGGCAGCTATCATGGTTGGGGTTTATTTGCATAATCTCTCCTGACTGGCTGGTGGGCGTGGCTGTGGGTATGGCGAAGATACAGTCAAATTTGCATATTACTCTTTTACTAGATAGGATTGCTAATCTGGTGTTTAAAATCCTGGATGCTTGCCTAAATGCCACCACTAACTCATTTGGGGCAAGTCCTGTGCTTTTATGGGCTTCAGTTTCCTTCCCTGTGAAACAGTCAGATCAACACCTAAGAACACTATAGACTCTGCAGGTTGTTATCTACATAATGCTCTGGGTAGGACTTGTTCCATGTATGTTCAGAGAGAAAAGGACAGGCACAGAAGTCTATTAAACAAGGCTAGAAAAGACCAAGAACTGAATTTAAAAGTTTCCCTCTTCTTTTGGATACTGGATTATTTATATGTCAAGATATTTGTTAAGACTACAGAAATGCCTCTGAGCATTCACTAGAGAGCTGACACTAATGCAGGGGGGGAAACACTATTCTCTACTTGGCCCAACTGTGAAATAAAACACTTCACTATCTATCCACATGGTCCTAGGCTTCCTTTCTTCAAGCCCACCTTCTCTAGCAACTTCTGATTCTCATTCCTGTTAATTCTTTACAATATGCAGGATGCCCTTGTTAATGAGCCAACCTGCTTTTTCCTCCTGTGACCTGATTAGAATTTAAGTTTTCTACAGGTCCTCAAACTTCCCAAATTAAGTTCCTCTAGGACAGTGGTCGGCAAACTCATTAGTCATTAGAGCCAAATATCAACAATACGACGACTGAAATTTCTTTTGAGAGCCAAATCTTTTAAACTTAAACTTCTTCTAACGCCACTTATTCAAAATAGACTCGCCCAGGCACGTGGAATTTTATAGAAGAGCCACACTCAAGGGGCCAAAGAACTGCATATGGCTCGAGAGCCCAGGTTTGCTGACCACAGCTCTAGAACAAGTCCAGGCCATTCATTAACCATAGTGAAGGAGGAGACAGTCTGAGAATGAAATGAAGAGCTTGTAAAATACAGTGAACTAAATAACTAAAGAGATTCAGTGAAAGTATAAAGTACAGGCATATCTTGTTTATTGCCCACCCCCCTTTTTTTAACCAACTGAATACCTTCCCCACCAGCAAACAGATTGTAACTGGCTTTATTGTGATGATGTGGAACCACACCTATTGGAGGAGGTATGCCTGTAAACAGATTTGGTTCAATTGAGACCTTAAGGCAGATTAACCCTTTTTGCTCTGTTCAAAATTATCCTAAATTGCTGAAGACTGGGAAAAGGTGGCTACAAAGGATTTTCTACTCAAATGACAGCTGAACCAGATTATCTCCAAGATTCCTTCCAGCTCTAACATTCTTGAATATCAGTATGTTGTAAAGTCAGCACCACACTGCAGAGAAAGACTGCTAATCTTTGGAAGCTGAAGCCAGGAAAAGGAAGCAATTTGAATATTTGTTTTCCACTTTAAATATGTATAGCAAAAAAACTGTTCTCCACTTTAATATTAATAGCAAAGACAAATAAAAAACCCTGAGTGCCTATTTACTGCTTTCAAAATTAACGCTTGACATGTAAATTTCAGTGTGAGTTTCGTAAGTGGAGGCAATGTAACTTCAGTGCTCCATCTCTGAGTCAAGAACATTACCTGACACATAATAGAAGCTCATATATTAACACTCCAAACTACTGAAAGGAACACGTTAAGTGACCTAAAGCAACGTACTTCATTTCCAGAGCTGTTTTAGTTCACGAAAGAAAATACCAGTGTTTCTGTTAAGTTGGTGTTCCCAGGAAATAGGGTGTGTTTCATGGCCAAGAAAGTTTGGGAGACTTGAATAAGAACACTGCCAATCTCAAAGGGGATGATGATAAAAGATTCAAAATATAGCCTAAACTTATTGAGGCAATGAATTCCTCCTTATCTGGAACACTTGGCGACACTCTCAGGCTGCACAGCAACCCTATGTCATCGTAGGGTTAAAGACATGCTCCCCACAGCTTTGAAACTTGTCCCAAGTCCCATGCAATCAGTTCAGACAAGCCATGATAAAAGTGATTTAACTCCAAAGCCCATGATATCAACCACTGTTTACTCTGGTGTTGTGACAAATTCTCCAGGTGGGGAAAGTTTTAATAGTGTACAGTTGATTCTTGAACAAAGGCTTGAACTGTATATGCTGATTTTTTCAATAAATACTGTAAATTTTCTTCTTCCTTATGATTTTAACTTTTTTTTTCTAGTTTACTCTATTGTAAGCATCCAATATAATAAAAGCATAGTATGCAAATTGTCCCCTCAACCTGGGAGTTTGACCTACCGGGCGAGGAGCCTCTAGTAGTGTATATAATACACATCAGCAGTAAGGCTTCTGGTCAACAGGAGGCTAATGACCAGACCACTCATTTCAGAGAAAGGGGTCTGAGAGTAAGATGAAGAGCTTATAAAATACAGGTTAGCTAAAAGAATCTACTGGAAAATCTTTTCAAAATAAATATATTCACCCTGAGGGAAAGGTGTGCTTTTTAGGATGGATGGGCATATAAAGCGAAAGCCTATTATTAAAAAGAATCCCAGGTGATATTCATCATGTCCCTCAACCCACCGTCAAACAATGACTTGAAATGGGACTGGGAGCTCTCTTGGGATGAGTTGGTAAGATCTTAAAGTCAGCAAAAGTTTCAAACAAAATGACCTATCCAAACCCACCCCAAATCCTTACCAATTTTAAAGGCTCTAGGCCTTGAATCAAGACAAATCTGGATTCACATCACTTGATGTATAAAAGTTTGTAAAGAAACAATACAACATGACTTCCCTTATAAACTGATTAACCATCATTGTTCATGTCTAATCATTAATTTTGCCATTTATAGAAAGAGGGAGGACTTTTAGAATTATTACCTAGTTACTTCTGGAAGACCATTAGGACATAGTTGGGGCTCAGATTAATAACCTCGGACCCTTCTAGCCCATGGCCCTCTCCTCTCTGAACAGACCCTTGGCTCCCCTTAGCACGAGCAAGAGATAAAAGCACTGAGAACCCAGGATGAACTTACTCGCTAACTGCAATAAAAACTCTTGCCTTCCCAAGGAAGGCAAAGCCCCTTGCCTCACTGAGGCCAGTCTTTCCTATAAATAAAACCACTTCCATGCCAGCCTCAGAGGATTAAGAAACCGTTTAAGAATGTAAAGTGGGCGAAAAGATGTAAGATATTGTTGTGTGAGAGCATTGGGCCCACCTGGGGGGTTATTATTCAGCTGACCCCAGAGGATTTGGCCAGAAACCGACAGTTTGCTTGACTGCCCTGGGAGGAAGGGCTGGCTGTCTCAGAGGAAAAGACTAGGAAGCAAGAGTTTGGGGGTGGAGTTGGGGGAGGGCTGTGAGGATCTTTGGAACCAGACAGAGAGGGGAAAAGAGAAAGGACCTAGGCATGGGGGCTTATACAGTTCTTCCTACAACTCTGAACCCAATTCCCTGCACTCCCCGACTGATCTTAAAAGTACTAGCCTTTTCATAATAATGGCTCGCAAGGACGGAGCACTTATTAAGACAATGATTAGAACTTGGCGAGCGCTTGTTATGAAAATACCAGTTAAAGTCTGTCCCAGGGACTATTCTAGGTCCGAGGCCGAGACGTGGGCCCCAATGCCAGGGCTCAGAGAGGAGGGTGTGTCTGGGCCCAGGGTGACAGGACCTAGTGGTCCCGAGGTCACATTTGGCCGAGCCGCCCACAGCAGCGGGTCCAGGCGGTCCGCAGGGCTCCTACCTTTGAGCGAGGTCTCCACCAGGCGCAGGTAAAGCTGCGAGTTCTTGTTGCCATGGCTCATGCGCTGGGCTAGGCCGTTGCGCTGCAGGACACACTCCTCGAACTGCACCACGTTCTGGTGGCGCCGCTTGAGACTGGTCAGGGCCCAGAACTCCGCCAGCGCCAGCTCCACGTTTTCTGGGGCGTCGCAGCGGATCTTCTTGACCGCCACCCGGGCCCCGCTGCGCCCGGCCACTGCCTCATAAACCACGCCGTAGCTGCCGCGCCCGATCTCGGCCAACAGGCTGTAGCGCGGCTGCGCGGACCCTCCGCCACCCTCCGGCCGCCGCCGAGCCAGGTAGGCCTCACCGGGGGTTTCGGCCGCCACCGGATCCATGGCCTGGGCCGCAGCCGCAGCCACTGGCCTCAGCTTCGCGCTGGGCGCCCGCGGCACTGGGCTTCGCCTTTTCCTCTCGGGGCTTTGTGTACCTCTGCGGGCGCCGTCCGCCTTCCCCGTTTCCATGGCTGCGGACGGCGGGGGGAGCAGCAACGGCGCTGCCCGGGCCCCCCCTGCCTCATCCCTCCGTCCGGCCCCGGGACGCGGAGGAACGGGTGCTTGGGTTGTGACCTGTGAGTGAAAGAATCGGTTAAACGACCAGGCCGCCGCGGGGAGGCTGGGAGCGCAGACCGGAGGGCGCCCCACCTCCTCCTCTGGCCGCCGCGGCCCCTTTAAGACTGAAGCCACCGCGGCTGCTGGAACCGGGGAGGGGAGGGGAAAGCGGGAAAGACGAAACCATAGACCGTGGCTCAGAGGGGAACTGGAGAGAAAAGGAACACCCCCACCACGTTCCCAGTTAACTTATCGTCTAGGAGTAGGAAAAACAAGTTCTATCAGACCTTACAAGTTATTAAAATCGCCTGAGAAGCAATTCAGACTGTGGAAGTCTTTTTTCCCGCCCGCCTCCCTGTGGGGTTCCCCCTCCCTGCTTCCCGCCTAGTGTTCTCCAGCGTGTAAACCGTCCATTGAATTAAGTCCGAGCGGAGCAGACCGACCCACGTCTCCAGGGCAGTGGGTGGCGAGCGTTGGCTTCAAACCTCGGCGGCCCTGAGTGCGCCAGGTCCGGGGCCCAGTGCCCTGCCCAAGGGCCTGAGGCGGTGGGGACAGCTCTAGCCTTAGCGCTTCCTCTTACCCCGCAGACCGCGTCCTTACCTGGCCGCAGCCCCTCCACTTCCGGACGGCCGGTTTCCCCCCAGGAGTCTCGGGCGGGGGATGGTCCGCTCCCGGCCGGGGCTGTCTTCGGTACCGAGCCACGCGAGAGCCGACGGGCCGCGCCGGGCGTGCGCCGGAGCCTGTTGCGGCCCCGGAGATCGCAGCGGCGCGCGCGGGGGAGAACCCGGCGTCCGGGCTCCCGCGGCTCTGCACGTGTTCGCGCCAGCTGATCCCTTTACATAACCTCCTAAGATAAGCCCCACCTCTGGCGGGCGCTCGGGCCCGCGGGGGCTCCTGGTGGCCCATTCCCCGGAGGCCGGTCGAGTGGCGAGCCCAACGGTTTCTGCCGAGGTCGACGGAGCAGCCGCAGACGGGGCCCAATCACAGGCGAGAACAGCCAGACTCCAAAAGTAGGCGCCAAATTCCCGCGATCCGCCGCGGCCCCGGGTCTCCGCAGCCACCCACGCCCCGAAGCCTCCTCTCTCTCCGCCAGTACCGAGCCAGGATGCTCTGCGCTCAGTAGGCGCGTAATAAATACTGATTGGTTGACGGGTTTATTCGACTTGATGGATTTATAATAGCTTCTTCCTGGGAACCGCCGGACTAGGTTGGAATTCACACCCGCCCTCCAATTAATCATTTCTGAGATTGTTGCCTCATTTTCCTCTTCTGCAAAACAGACCAAGGCTTACCTCCAGGGTTGCATGGGTTTTTAAATATTTTGTTCACTTCTTTGTACCCCAATGCCTAGTAAATGCCCAATATTTGTTAACTGAATCTACAGATACTTATTAAATTCCTATCATGTGCTAGGCTCCCTTCTAAATCGCTAAAGAGCAGCGAACAACAGTTTCTACCTTAATTGAGCTTCTGTGCCTTGTGAGACAAATCATGTAGGTCACCTTGGGCAAGTTAGTAACTTTCTTGTGTCTCCATTCATCATCTGTAAGATAAGAACAGTAGTTGTAGGATTCACTGAGCTTATACTGTTAAAGCACTTAGAACAGGACAGGATCTTGCGCACAAAAAATAGGTATTATTAAAGACAAAGTATAGCTTTTGACAAGTACAATGGAGAAAAAGAGAGGGGGCTAAAGAGTACCTGAGATTGGGGGTAGGCCATTGTGATAGTGTGATCACTTAAAGACTTTTATATGTAAAATTTCAAAGTTATGTATAAATTGCAAGACTAGTAAAGAATTCTCATACTTTTCAGCCAGAATAACACATTGTTATATTTTGCTACGTTCTCATTATCACGTTTCTCTTGTGTATATATATATGTGTGTGTGTAAAACATGAATTTTGTTTTTTTCCTAAATCATTTTAGAGTAAGTTTCAGACATCATGTCCCTTTATCACCATATGCTGTGTGTGTGTTTCCTAAGAACAAGGACATTTTTGTGTATAATCTCAGTATAATTATCAAAATCAGCTATTTTAATAATATGATTCTTTTACTTAATACACCTTCCATATTTAAATTTTGCTAATTGTCCCAATAATGTCCTTTAAGGTATTCCCAAGGATCCAGATGAGGATCACTTACTGCATTTAGTTGTCCTGTCTCTTTACTTTCCTTTAATCTGGAAAGACAATTACTTAGCCCTTCATCTTCCATGACCTTGGCTTTTTAAAGAGCTTTGGAGAGTTATTTTGTAAATGTACCTAAATTTGGATTTGTCTGATATTTTCTCATGATTAGATTCAGGTTATGCATTTTGTCAGGAATACCACAGAAAGTTGGGTTCTCAATATATCACAATGGGAGGCACATGATATTGATTTGTTCCAATGCTGGTGATGTTAACTTTGATCATTTGATTAAAGTGGTGTCTGCCAAGATACTCCACAGAAAAGTTAACTATTTTTCCTTTGTAACTGTTAAGCATTTTATGGGAAGATATTTTGAGACGATCCTGTTCTTCACCAGACTTTCAGCATTCATTGATGATTCTTAAGTGAATTTTTTATTTTTTTATTATTATTATTATTATTATTATTATTATTATTATTGCAAAATGAGGATTGAAAGGCCTCTGTATCGGTCTGTTAGGGCTGCCCATAATAAAATTCCACAGACTGGTGGCTTAACAGAAATTTGTTTCCTCACAGCTCTGGGGGCTAGCAGTTGAAGATCAAAGTGTTGGTAGGTTTGGTTCCTCCTGAGACCTCTACTTGGTTTACAGATGGCCTGCCTTCTGACTGTGTCTTCACAAAACCTTTCCTGGGAGGTCTTTTCCCTTGGGACACAAATTATATTGGGTTAGGTACCCAATGAGCTCATTTTAACTTTACCTCCAAATATGTTACATGCTGAGGTACTGGGGGCTTGAGAATTTAACATGCAAATTTGGGTAGAGTTGAAGTTGGGTATGAGCCACAATTCAATCTATGACAGTTTCCTTGGAATATGACATGTGAACTGAGAGGGCACATACCTAGGTTGCAGGCTTGATCCCTGGCCCTAGTCAGGGTGCATGCGGGAGGCAACCAATGGATGTTTCTCTCTCACATCAATGTTTCTCTGTGTCTGGCTCTCCCCCTCCCTTCCACCCTCTCTAAAACTTGTTGGAAAAACACCCTATGAAATGCTGCTTAGGGGAGGGGGAGGAAAGGAATGAAGTATTCATACAATAACATGAATGAATCAAAATGATTAGACTGAGTAAAAGAAGCCAGACACAAAAGTGAACATAATGGATGATTCTAATGATTCTTAAAAATGCAAAACTAGTTTGTAGTGGCGTAAAGCACATCAGTAGTTGTGGTGGGAAGGCAGGGATGGAATACAGAAGTGTAGGAAACTTCAGGGTGATGAATTTGTTATCTTGAAATTCTCGTGTGCTAATAGTTCCAAGGGACATATGCTAAAACACTTCAATACTTTCAATAGGTGCTGTTTATGTACATTAATTTTACAGCTTCACCTTAATAAAGCTATTAAAAATGGAGGAAAAAATATATATGATTCCGTTATTATAAAGTCAAGCAACACCGAACCATGGTGGCCGGAGTTATACCAGTGGTTATCTTTGGGGTGAGAATTGACCACTAAAGGACACAAGGCAATTTTCTGGGTGATAGCATTTTATTGTGTGCATATTATACTGCAATAAAGTTGATGTAAAAGGTGAACAAACAAAATCCTGCCACCAGGGCCACCCCATCTTTACCTAGAGCATCGAAGGGCCAAAGGCTGCCGGGCACGCAGCAGAGCGGGCCGTTGCTGCAGTCACTGGGCCTGCAGGGGAAGGAGGGCCAGTGGAGTCTCTCTTTCTGGTTAGTTTCTGGAATTTTAAGGGAGACGAGTCTGAAGGTCTAGCATACCCACAAGGTGTGAAATCCTTTTGTATGCTGCAAGAAGGACCAGCTACTTGCAAAATTGTTGCTGGCTTGAGCATTTTTTTTCTTTCTTAAATTTTCTTGAGTTCCAGCAGTAATCTATTCTTAGGATGGCTAATAGCCAACCCTCACTATCTATCTGTCAGGCGCAGAAACGAACAAAGAATTTTCATGCCAATCCTGTGATGTGGTGACTGTATTTAGCTCCATGTTACAGAAGAGACTGAGGGAGGAAGTCACACAGCTGGGGTTTGAGCTGAGGCCGTAGGCTTTTCACACCACCGGACCCTGCTCCATTCTCCCTGCTAAGCATTTTCCACAAGCATGCCTACCTCCATATCCCTGGAGCCTCAGACGCGTCAGACACATGGCTGGAGCTCAATATTTAGTGACAGAAGAAATGGAGAAGAAAGGGAAGGGCAACAGTGAAGTTTTAGGCCCTTTTATCGGGGCCCTCCCTGCCTTTGAAGGACTGACAGAGAAAATAAGGCATAATGGAATTATGGGACTCCAAGTCACCTTAGTTTTACAGAGGACAATAAAGCAGGTAAAGGGCTAGCAAGGTAGGTGCTGTTTTAGAATGGATGGTTTGGGAAACCTCTCTTAAGGAGGTGACCTTTGAGCAGAGACCTGCCTGAAGTACAGGAATCAGCCAGATGCAGATTTACTAGAAGAGCATTCTGCGTCAGAGGAAAGAGTGCAGAGGCCCTAGGATGGGCGCTGAGAGCAGCTAGGGAAATGAGAGAGATGGAGGCTGCAGTGGGGGACTTCGTGAGGCAGGGACCTGAGGGCCATGGGGAAGACTGGGTTGGTCAAGCATTCGCAGTATTTCAAGCACGTGGTCACTCAGGTAGGACATTATGTTAACAATTGTCCCAAAGTGAGAAGGCAGAATGGTGACTTTCTTCCCGTTCACGTACTACAAGGGGGTTAGATCCAACCTTGGGGGTGGTTCCATGGGAAAGCCGGGGGCTCTGGCCTGGGAAGGGAAGGTTGGGTGGAAGGGAGGATTGTGGGAGGATGGAAACTGGAAGGGAGCTGACTGCTCTAATGGGCAGTGAAAGGTTAGCGGGAAATGAGGCAGGGCTGGGGGATGAAGGTGGCATGGGGTTATGGCAGGTATAGCAGAGGGAGGCAAAGGTGAGAGGGGTTAAGGGAAGAGAAGCTGACACGGCTCGGAGAGGGGCTTCAGAGGGCCTCGGAGGTATAAAGGACATAAGTTTGAGCTTGCTGGCTTGAGGGCCATCTCCAAGAAAAACGAGCTTGTCATGCTGCCCAGCACCGTGCAGCTTACTACTGTGTGGGAGAGATGGTTTGCCTCCATTTTATGAATGGCACAGTTGAGCCATGGAAACTGTTACATCACAAGTGAGTGGAATGTCTGAGATTTGAATCCTGGCAGCCTTAGGGTTTTGTATCCAAGCTCTTAACCATTATACAGATGTTCGCAAGCTTGAGAGCCCATCAGCATCACCAGATTGCTGGGCCCCCACCCCCAGAGCGGCTCATCAGTGAGGCATTGGGTAGAGCTTGATAATCCACATTTCTAACAAGGTCCCAGGTGATGCTGATGTTGCTGGCCCAGGGACCGCACTTTGACAATATTACATTACACTACACTGTCCTTAGAGTGAGCACAAAGCTGAGGTGACTGTAGAGAATTTAGGGAGAAGTGGAGCTATTACATAGAAAACTGAGCAAATAAGGCAACACAATAAAAATAATTTATAAGAAAAACAATCATCATAAACTATAATGCTCAAGAGGAAATCATATATATTGTCATTACAATGTAAAATCAACACATTGTTTTAACCAAAACTTGGAGTGTGTATCTGTGTGTAGAGAAGAAAGGAAAAATAACTTCTTTTTTTCTATAGCTGTAGTTAATGGAAAGGTGTAAAATTAGAATATCTTGAGGTGACATCTGTAATCAGGATTGAAGAGGCAATCGCAGATTTAGGTATTGCTTCATGGGCTAAGACTTAGGGGTGGGACAGGATTTTTGTTATAAGCCTTTTAGTAATATTTAACTCGAAGAGTAACTAATCTTAAACATTATGTATATTTGTTACTAGGGTTAAAATTAAAAGTGGGTGTGGGCTTTAGCCACCACTGGACCAGCCTGTCAGCTTGGTGGCGCTGTTCGGCTTCTGGCCATGCCTGTCACCTGTTGTCCTGCATTACCTAAAATCATCTGGAGGGTTACAAGTAGCCAGCCAGTGCCCGCCCGAATCACACCCCAGAAACACTGCACTAGAGACACTGCCTCCAGTGTGACTCAACAGAGAGGTCCTCTTGTGTACTAAACAAAGGTCCGAGTTGCAGAACCAACGATGGAAGCAAACACAGCCACCCTGTTTCAAATTTCAAAGGTGCTTCCTATCAGCCACTGAAAGGGCTCAGCAATCCCAACACGTCTTCCTCTCTCATCTGGAAATTGCATAAAAATTCTCTGTCAGGCTATATTTGCAGCAGAAAATCGGTTGCTAAGTTCTTAGCCGCTGTTTATGGTTTTTGGAAAGATAAAGGAATACGTTACAGAACTAGCAGGGCAAAATCTTTAATTCTGTAATATTAGAATATTCAGAGTAAATGATCGTGGAATTTGGTTGAAATGTACACAACCTTAAGGCAACGAAGTACACTCATTGATCAAAGTGTAAAGCAGTAACAGCCTTTTAGGAAGGCAATTTGATCATTCATTGTTTATTAATGTATTTTAAAATTAATGTACTTTGGCCCAGCAATTTTATCCCTAGGGTTTATCCTATAGAATACTCACCCAACTGTGGAACAATATATGTGCAACAAGGATTTTGGTGGTCATTTGTAATAGTAAAATATTAGGAAAACTCAAGTACCAGAGGCAGGGGATTAGTTATGTACCATCACACATTTGAATATAATGTAGGAAAGCAGGCATTAGCTCTGTACTAGTATGTCCTACCAGAGAACAAATATTCACTATATATTCTATATATAAACTAGGGTCTACAGTGTGACCTCATGTTTAAATATACTATCTAATAAAAGAGTAATATGCAAATTTGACCATACCTTCACTACACCCACAAGCCACGCCCACACCCACACCCACCAGCCAATCAGGAGAGATTATGCAAATAAATCCCAACCATGATAGCTGCCCCCACTGAGAGGAGGAAGGCTTGGGTTTCCCCGGCAACAGAGGAAGCCAAGCTTTCTGCCTGCCATTGCCTGCCTAGGCCTCCACTCAGTGTTACAAAGTTTCAATGATAAAAGATACAGAAATGGCGGCAGCCACTGAGCTGGAGAGAACAGAGGCTTGGATTTCCCTGACAACAGAGAAAGCCAAGCTTTCAGCCTGCTGGTGATGGCCTAGGCCTCCACTCTAGGCTACAAAGCTTCAAACAGAAATGGCTGCCACCCTGGAGCCAGCAGAAGGCTTGGCTCCACTCCAGGCTACAAAGTTCCAATTTTAGACATAGATTAATCCCAGATCCCAGGGCCTCCTCTTGGGTTGTTGGGGGGCATGGCTGGCCTGCAAACCTCCACAGGCCCCTCGCCCAGGCCACACCATACCCCAAGGGAACCCCCACCCTGATCTGGGACACGCTTCAGGGCATACCAGCTGGCCCCCACTCATGCACCAGGCCTCTATCCTATCTAATAAAAGAGTAAGTTGCAGATTGACCATCACTCCAACACACAAGAGGGCTGCCCCCATGTGGTCAAAGATCCTGCCCCCGTGTGGACACAAGTTGGCCACCACAAGATGGCCAGCAGGAGAGGGCAGTTGGGAGGAACCAGGCCTGCAAGGGAGGGCAGTTGGGGGCAATCAAGGCTGCAGGGGAGGACAGTTAGGTGTGACCAGGCCGGCAGAGGAGGGAATTTGAGAACAAACAGGCTGGCAGGGGAGCAGTTAGACATCAATTAGGCTGGCAGGGTAGTGGTTAGTGTGTGATCAGGCTGGCAGGCAGAAGTGGTACGGGGCAGTTAGGGAGGCAGGCAGGTGAGCAGTTTGGAGCCAGCAGTCCTGGATTGTGAGAAGGATGCCCGACTGCTCGTATAGGCTCCATCCTATTAGGATCGGGGCTAAATGGGCAGTTGGACATCCCTCAAAGGGTCCCAGATTAGAGAGGGTGCAGGCTGGGCTAAGGGACATCCCCCGCCCCCATGCACGAATTTTATGCACCAGGCCTCTAGTGTACACATAACTTACTTGAGTTGTGTCTCTGTGTTTGGAGCTGTCCTAAGTGCTCTATATAGACTAAATTTATTATTCCAATAAGCCTATAGGGTAGGTCTTATTATTATTATCTCTATTTTTTTTTTTTTTGTATAACTTGAGGCACAAGACAAGTTCTGTCACTTTCTCAAGGCAATGCCACTTAGAAGGTGGAGCTTGGATTCAAACACAGGCATATACAATTCCAAAGCTTGTAATCTTAAACCATCACATGATACAGCCACTCTGCTTATGTACTTACTAGTGGCCCGGTGCACGAAATTCATGCACACAGGGGGTGAGGGATGGGTGTTGTCTCTCAGCCTGGCCTGCATCCTCTCCAATCTGAGATCCCTATGGGATCGGGCCTAAACTGGCAGTCCGACAATCCCCTTGCAATCCAGGACTACTGGCTCCTAACCACTCACCTGCCTGACTGCTTGATCACCCCTAACCACTCTGCCTGCTGGCCTGATTGCCCCAACTGGTCCCTTCTGCTGGCTTGCTCAGCCCTAACTCCCCCCGCCCCAACACACCAGCCTGATCACCCTCAACTGCCTTCCCCTCCTGGCCTGATCACCCCTCACTGCCTCTGCATTGGCCCCACCACCATGGCTTTGTCTGGAAGAACTTCTGGAAGGTCGCATGGTCTAATTAGCATATTACCCTTTTATTAATATAGATAGGACATGATATACCATAACTATAACATATGTACCAGTATTACTCTATGAAAATACATACTTCATGTGGTAGGAAGTCATCTAATACATTACACTGTATGTGTTGTAAGTAGTAGGAAATACTGTATTCATAGCAATAATATACACCCTGTGACTTCCCTTCCTGATCTAGGAATGGTTCCCCAGTTCTTTGAATGTTTCCTGGCCCCTAAGGTTTTTTTGTTTTTTGGGGTTTTTTTTGTCATTCAGTGTTACTTTATTTACTGTTTATTGCACATGATTTGAGGTCTTTAATTTCTAACCACCAAAGATTGAAAGGACTATTTTTTTTCCATGAAGTTTAACATTAACATCAGTGAATTCATGTATTCATGTGTTTTTATTGTAAACATCTGAATTATTCACATTGTCATAGATCCTGAACTCATAAGCATAGACCATGCACAGGCTGGCAGCAAGGCAGGAAGTCACTCTGAAAGCAAACTGATACTCTGCATAAGGAGAAAAGTCATTGCACAACATTTAACGTCCAACCTCAGTCACCTCAGAATGTTATATATATTGACTTCTTAATTCATATAGTATTGGGAACTCAACTGCTTGGTTAGTGACGGGGTTGACCTGGTTTCAGGAGGATTACTCCTGAAATAATTAAGGAAAGGGGGGCTCAATCTTTTTTTTGTTGCTTGCTCCTCCCCAGCACCTTCATCTTTCTTCTCATCCTCAGCTTCTTGGGCATCTTCTCCTTTACTTCACCTCCTTTTTCTTCCTCCTTTGCATCCTCAAATTCTTCCTTGGCACTTTCTTCCTCTCCTCTCCTTCCTCTTCGTCAGCCACTTCCTCTTCTTCTCCTCTTCAGCTTCTCCTTCAGAGGGGGGTTCATCCTTAGCTTCCTCAGCTGTTGCAACCTCCATGGTCTCCTCCACCTCGATCTGCTCCTCCTGGACGTGGCTGGTGTATTAAGAAGGGGAGAAGCTAGAGGACATCAAGTAGAAGCTGGTCTGTAAACTACCATAGGCAGATCGACCAAAGACCTGAGAACTGTGGGAGTAGCCACTGGCTTTGTTTCCCATGCTGGTGAAACTGAGTCGGGTCTCCTCACCTTCCAAGAGTTTCCTGTAAGCTGCAATGTCAATGTCCAAAGACACAATGAGGAGGTCCTGGTATTCTTTTAAATATCATGCCATTTCACTCTTTGTAGTTCTCAACTCGTTTTCTAATTTGTTGATTGTGTCCTGCATAGCACTAACAGCACCTGAGTTCTGCTTATCCTCCAGCTCTCCCAGCTGCTTTCCCAGAGCTTAGTTCATGCCCTGGCATGCTTCCATCTCCAGGGTCTTGGCCTTGAGCAGGCAGCAGCTTTCAGACACCTCCTCCTTGGCTTCGCGCACCCCGTAGATGTTTTTGACAGTGCTCTCAGTCAGCATGGGGAAGCGGTTCTTGTACCATTCTGCATGTTCTTGGCAGCCAGCTTCTCATACTGGGCGCAGACATCCTTGAGCAGGCAGAGAGGTCAGACTTGGAGAACACGTCCATCTCCACAGAGATCTGAGCGTACTGGATTTGCGCCTGCAGCTCAGCGATCTCCTCTTCATGCACCTTCTTCAGAAAGGCGATTTAGTCCATCAGGCTGTCGATGCACTTTTCAAGCTCAGCGCCTGCGAGAGCCGCCTCACCTGCACCTTTGCACGCCTCCATCAGCCAGCCCTCTGCCTCTTCATGGTTCAGCACCTCTTCTGGTAGCATGCCTGCAGGTTGCTCCCAGGCCCTTCCAAGCCCTGGTGCCTGCTACATGCCCACTGCCCTCTCCTCCCCAGGGACTGGGCTCAGTGGGCAGGGGCACAGGCATCCCATTTTCATTAAAATGTTCAACCCCGGCCTGCTCCACCGGTGTGCACAGGCAGCCCACGGGCATACAGTGATCCCAGAGACCCTGGCCACCCCTGCCTACCTACATCCCCAATGGCGGCCTGGCCCCTGCCGGCAGAGTCAGGCTTAGCCACCCCGCCCTCCCCTGACTGCCCTGTTTCTGATCTTGGCCTTGACCCAGTGTGCAGCTTCAGGCACAGCCAGCCCTCCCTGCCCAACCCTGAAGGCTTCCTGTACCCTGCAGGTGGAGTCAGGCGCTGCCTGCCAGGCCTGCCCCGTCCCCCAAGATGGGCTGGACACCCGGGGGGCATCAGGCACTGCCGCCCCGCCCTCCTCTGCCTGCCCTGTTACTGATCTCGGCCTTGACCCAGTGGGCGGTGTCAGGAGCAGCCAGTCTGCCCTGCCCGTCCCCAATGGCAGCCTGGACCCTGCAGTGGGGTCAGGTGCTGCCACCACCCCCTCCCCTGCCTGCCCGGTTACTGATCGTGCAGGCCTGGCCTGCCCAGTCCTCCATGGTGGGGCTGGATCTGGACCCTGGACCCACGGCCGGGCTTTGCTGCAGGCGGTGGCGGGCCGGATCCCCTGCTGGGTGTGGGGCTGCGATCCAGACCCCCACTGCTGCAGCAAAGCGCCGCCATGGCCGGGCTTCAGGCGGCAGGGGTGGGGGCGCCCGCCATCTTAGTTGGGGTTTATTTGCTCCTGATTGGCTTATGGGCATAGCTTGATCGGAGGTCCGGTCAATTTGTGTACTACTCTTATTAGATAGGATGTGTCTTTATGCAGACATGGAGGAAACATTTGGATAAGTAACACTCTAGATGACAAGAAAACTTCTCTTTAGGTGATTCACTTTCAATACTTTTTTTTTATTTGACCTTTTTATGAATGTCTTTTTTTAAAAGCATTTTTATTGAGTTCAGAGAGGAAGGGAGAGAAGAGAGAGAGAGAAACATCAGGGATGAGAGAGAATCATTGATCGGCTGCCTCCTGCACGCTCCCTACTGGAGATGCAGCCTGCAAATGCCCCTTCCAGGAATCAGACCGTCCCCTCCTGGTTCATAGGTCAGTGTTCACCCCTGAGCCATGCTCGCTGGGCTTTATGTTTCGGGTGTTAATTTTAAAGACTTTTTTGCAGATATGAAAAAGAATTAAATTCAATGAAGAAAATAACATACCATAATGCAGACTGTATCCTATCGCTCATTTCTCAGTGAGCACTAAGCTCCTACTGTTTGCCAGCGTGGGGACTGAGATAAACAAAACACAGCGCATGCCCTGGAGGAACTCATAGTCCAGCGAGAACTTTCGCAAAGAGCAATACCCAGCCCACAGTCCTTCTTGATCCTACTGCGTTGTGATTTTGCTTAGATTTTGGTCGACCAGTGAAAAATGAGGCTGCATCATCGATGTCAATCCTCTAAGTGTTGCCTCTTTTCACTAATGGGAACCAGGCGCTGTGCTGGGCCCTGAACATTACACACTGCCTTTCCTTCTCTATAAAACGTATCACTTCAACCAACATTTACTGGGCTTGAGGTCCTTTGTGTGAGCAAGTTCCCTGCTGGCAAAATGTGGTGTTGTGAAGAGAACTGCCACGTTTCTCAATAGTTACAGTTCTCTGTTGGTGAGGAAACTAACATTTAGGGGCAGTTACCAAGGACTGGTTCCTACTCTTCTTATATATCTGATTGATTGAATTCTTAATCCTGTGATGTACTATTACTGCATCTCACTGTCCAAGATCACACAGCCAGGAAGTAGAAGATCGGGGAATTTAAACCCAGGTTAGGTGCTTAGAAGAGCACAGCTGAGAGACCAGCTTGTGGTGGAACAATCGGAACACACACGGTACTGGCAACCGCAACAGCACCTGTCACATCACACAGACCCGTCTCTGGAGTACGTGGTCCCAAATATAAAATGACCCTCTCTTTTTCTCACAATGAGAAAATTGCCAAAAAGAAAATGTTTGGGGGACTGACTTGAATATATACATTCTTAAGACTATAGATGAAATAATCAAATGTCTAGGTAGAATAGTTAATTTTTATTTTAGATATACACATACTCTCAAGATTGTTAATACATTATTTTAAAATATATTTAACAAACGTATTATGTATTAATAATATATTACTTTAAGAAATACTGTTCCACCTTGCCAGGCTTGTATTTAACAAAACAATTTTATTCTCTCTCTTCTTGTTGTGTACCTTTGATCTCAGTATTTTTATTATCTCTGGGGATGGTTTATTGAATCACCCAGCTCACCTTCTAGATCACATACATTTCAATTCTCTCTAACTTGTTTGTGAGCCATCACTTTTTGAGCCCTTATACAATGCTGTCACTGAAATATTTTATTCTCAAAATTCCAGTTCACTCAATCTTAGGACAGCATTGTTTTTCTTTTTGTACTATTGATTTATATTTGTGATCACAACATCTTAACATTTTAATGTATTGCATTTAAAAGTCCTCTTTATAAGAAGCATGAGGCCAACCCCTTGGAATTATGACTACATCTGTGTCAAAAATAGTTTGCTCTTTTTTTAACCATCAATTCTATTGTTTGCTTTTTTTTTTTTAAACCATCAATTCTATTACTTGGTCTTCCACAAACAGTACTTTATGTTTAAAGTAACTGAGAGAGTCTAGGAAATATAAAAAGATTCTGTGAGCTTTTTTAAGAGCATAGAGATAAGGCAACCCTTTTTTCTCCTTAGGGATACTTTTTTAGGGGAAAACACCCCGCCTTATATCCAGATATGGACCACGTGCTAACCTCATCTATTAAACATGGCAGGCTTGCCTGTACAAACCTGTGTGGTGTGCACTGTCCTCACTTAACAGTAAGTTGAGACTCAGAATGAGAAGTGACTTGCTAGAGGTGTCTAGCAGGTGACAGCTCTGGAATACAACTTGAATCCAAGTCTGTTTGATCCTCTAACCTCCACGTTTCTCATTAAAGTGCTGGCGAAGTTTCCAAACCACTCACCTAATTTAGCTTGCTGGCCCTGGTTAGCACGCAGGACTGGGTTGTCAGAATGCTAACACTAATAAATTGTTCTTCTATTACCTAAGCCTTGTGCAATATTTCATAAAGAGAAAGGCAATTTGCAAAAATAAAACCAAGATGCTTAATTTTAATTTCTGGTTTTTTGTTTCAAATCCATTGAAAAACAGGCAGGTTGTTTACACCATAGACACCCAGTGTCTTTCTCTATAACGATGCCCGGGAGGTCGTTAAGTGGTGGATCTGCTTACATTCGCTTTATTCATGGAAAGCAAGCCTTTCATGTATGAAGCGGAAAGAGTTGGGTGCCTTCCTCGGGAGTGCAAGGCCCCTTCCAGCAAGTGCTGCCCGCTTCCCGCGGGCTTAGGAGGGCTCACCCTGAGCATCTCTTCCCGGCTCTGCTCAGTGACATCGCCCCCACAGCTTGAAATTGGCCGTGGTGGGAATATCCAAACATTAGAAATCGGCAAACCCTACAAATCAGGGCTCCTTCCATCCCCTTCTCCTTTCCCCCAAATGACTTCACCTCCCTGTGCCTGTGAATAGTCAGGATAGTCAGGTGATTCTGAAGATTTAGTGAGATAGAGCATGTAAAGCACATGGCAATGCGTCCATGTTTTTTTGTTTAAATAAGTAATGCATATGCAGGGTTGAAAAAATACAAACAAAAAAGGTTACAGTAAATGTAAGTTTCCTTCTCAGCCTGAACCTCCACTCCAGCTCCTATCCTGAAAGGCAGCCTGTCCCTCTGAATCCTCCTGGAGATGTGCTCTGCAGAGATAAGTATGTGTACATGCATGCACATGTATGTGTATTAGTAGCAGCACATCACAAGTGTCCACCCTTTCATATGTATATATTACAGAGGTACATATACACGTTGATCTGTATCTATCTCATTCTATCCACCCATCTATCATTTTAAACTGGCTCTTCTAGATCTCACTCCTGCTGTTGTTGTTAATCCTCATCTGAGGTTATTTTTCTATTGATTTTTAGAGAATGGAAGGGAGAGAGAGACAGAGAGAACCCCAACCAGGCCTGGGGGATCAAACCTGTAACCAAAGTCATTGGCTCCCAGATAGACAGATGGTCCCCATCTTTATTACTGATGGAGAAATTCTGGCACAGGGAGGAAGGGGACTTGCCCACTACCACCCCTGTCCAGGCTTCTGCACACAAAGCAAAGAGCTGGTGGGTCCAGACTGGGACTGATGTCATCAACATGAACTCTACCTTGCAGGCTCTCCATCATTCCTGTTTTCTTTGACTGAAATTTCTCAGGAACATTAAGGATCAGGAGGGTGAGAAATTCCAGTACACTGGGAAGCTTCAGGACAACTTTCCCTATCGCTCCACAGAATTGGCTTTCTGAAATACCGGCCTGTCAGCTCACTCTTTCTTTATAATTTTCTGTGTAAGAGAAGCATCGAACAGGCCATCAAACTTCATAGGGAAGGTAGGGGAGGGGCAAGAAGAGATCAACCAAAGGACTTGTATGCATGCATATGAGGCATAACCCATGGACATAGACACTAGCGGGTGAGGACATGGGCTGGGTGTAGCTAGGGAGAGGTCAATGGGGGGGAAAGGAGACATATGTAATACTTTAAACAATAATGAATTAAACTAAATTTTCTTTTTTTCCTTTTTTTATTGTTTAAAGTATTACATATAGTAGTACATATATCTCCTTTTTTTTCCCCATTGACCATCCCCTGGCCTCCCCTACCCCTGGTCACATGCCCTCATCCCCGCCCCCCCGCAGTGACTTGTGTCCATTGGTTGTGCTTATATGCAGTTGATCTCTTTCTGCCCCTCCCCAACACTCCCCAGCCTTCCTGCTGTAATTTGACAGCCTGTTCCATGCTTTACTGCCTCTGTATCTTTTTGATCATCTTATCTAATGAAAGAGCAATATGTAAATTGACCGCACTTCTGCTATACCCACAAGCCACACCCACCAGCCATACCCATCAGCCAATCAGGAGCAAGTATGCAAATTAACCCAAATCAAGATGGATTCAGCCATGGAGAGAGCAGGAGGGAGGCTTGGATTTCCCCAGCGACGGAGGAAGCCAAGCTTTCTGCACACCCTGGCCAGCCCAGGCCTCCACTCAATGCTACAAAGTTTCAATTATAGAAGATAAATCCCAACAAAAATGGCAGCAGCCACAAGCTGGAGAGAGCAGGAGGCTAAGGTTGCCCCCAGCAATGGAGGAAGCCAAGCTTTCCACAGCCCTGGC
The DNA here is from genome assembly GCA_027563665.1 of Antrozous pallidus. Classification (NCBI taxonomy): domain Eukaryota; kingdom Metazoa; phylum Chordata; class Mammalia; order Chiroptera; family Vespertilionidae; genus Antrozous; species Antrozous pallidus. The sequence continues at coordinate 32,880,088 of CM050518.1, forward strand.
CTGCCTTGGTCTCTGCTTAAGGCTACATAGTTTCAATTATAGAAGATAAAGTAATCCCAACAGAAATAACTGCCTCCACAGAGCAAGCAGGAGGCTTGGCTCTGCTCCAGGCTACAAAGTTTCAATTGTAGAAGATAAATAGATCTCAGATACCAGGGCCTCTGCTTGGGTCGCTGGGAGGCATGGCTGGCCTGCAAACTACCACAGGCCCCTCGCCCAGGCTGACCCAGACCCAAGGGAATCCCCACCCTATTCCTGGACACCCTTCAGGGCAAACCAGCCAGCCCCCACCCATGCACCAGGTAATATGCAGATTGACCATCACTCCAACACACAAGATGGCTGCCCACATGTGGTCAAAGATGGCCACCAGAAGATAGCCAGCAGGAAAGGGCAGTTGGGAGGGACCAGGCCTGCAGGGGAGGGAAGTTAGGTGTGACCAGGCCAGCAGAGGAGGGAAGTTGGGGGTGACTGGGCCTGCATGGAAGGGCAGTTGGGGCAGACCCAGGCCTGCAGGGGAGAATAGTTATGGGTGACCAGGCCTACAGGGGAGGGAAGTAAGGGGCAAACAGGCTGGCAAAGGAGCAGTTAGACATCAGACTGGCAGGGGAGTGGTTAGGGGGTGATCATGCTGGCAGGCAGAAGCAGTTAGGGGCAATCAGGAAGGCAGGCAGGTGAGCAGTTTGGAGCCAGCAGTCCTGGATTGTGAGAGGGATGTCTGACTGCCCGTTTAGGCCCAATCTTACCAAGATCAGGAGTCAATGGGCAGTCGGACATCTCTCGAGGGGTCCAAGATTGGAGAGGGTCCAGGATGGGCTGAGGGACACCCCCCACTTCCTGCCCCTCATGCACAAATTTCATGCACTGGACCTCTAGTTGGGTTATAATGTTCTTTATTTTTCATAAATGAGTGAGATCATGTGGTATTTTTCTTTCATTGCCTGGCTTATTTCCCTTAACATAATGCTCTCCAGATTCATCCGTGCTGCTGCAAATGGTAAGAATTTCTTCTTTTTTATAGCAGCATAGTATTCCATTGTGTAGATATACCACAGTTTTCTAATCCACTCGTTGTAAACTAAAATTTTTAAAAAGCTTTCTGTGTATTGACCTGTTTGTGTCATTCCAGTTTTAGTATATGTGCTGCTGAAGCGAGCACTATTGACCTGTTTCATAGGTGCTTTTTTATTAAAAAGAGAAAATGTCAAACCCAAAAAAATCTTTCTGTGGCTCCAGGATCACCTGGGAACTGGTTGAAAATGCACATTTTGGGCCTCTCTGCAGACCTATTGGGTCAGATACCCTGTAGGTGGAGCTCAGTAATTGGGGTTTGACAAACCCTCAGGTGATGCCATGTGCCCAAATCTGAGAACCACTGATTTACAGAACAAAGTGGCCCTTCCACCCTGTGGCCCAGCCCACCTTCCCGACTCTATTTCCTTCCCCCTCTCACAACTTCTAGACACACCTAGATACTGGCTTCTTCTCTAACCTCCCTCTGCTTTTTCACCTCTGTGCTCAGGGCAGGAACTTAGAGTTGTCTCCCAATTTCTTAAAGAGCAATAGAAACTCAAATATTTAAACTGCATTTCCCAGCCTCCTTTGCAACTACGTTCTGGTCAGTGGGATGTGAGCAGAAGTAAGATGTGCAGCTCCTGAGTTGGGCCCTCTGAGGGAAGCAGCATGCCCACTCTTCTGCTTGCCCACTACCACTGGCTGGGATGCAGATGTGATGGTTTGGGATCATGTAAACAGATGAGGGCAGGGCCTCTGGTGGGTTGGAGCAGGAGGAGGGAGGGGGTCTGGGCCACTGTAGGAGCCTTAGATCATTGAAGCATAGACCATGATAATAAAAAGAAATAAACTTCCATTTTATGTAGCCCACTGCTATTTGTTGCTGTGTGAATACAATGGATTCTCTTTCCTAACACAATAACCTCTGGCATGCTGTTCCTACCTGCCCTGGCAATGGTCTTCTCCTGGCTCCCAAGGACTTAATCGAATCTCCCTGGTCCAAGGAGAGGTGATTTCTCTCACCAGGTGCTCGTTTCACTTCAGAGTCCTTGTTGCGCCAGCGTGGAATCATTTCCCCACTTAGCGCGGGAGCTCCGTGAGGCACGAACTGAGCTTTGTCACTTCAGAATGTTCCACAGGCCTGGCTCAGTGTCTGACACAGAGTCAATACCAACATTTTTCAGTGGCAATTTTAAGTGAGCCTATGCATTTTTCTATGCTCCCTGCTAAATTGTGCTTTGATGAATACCTCAGATGAGAACTGAGAACCGATTTGTTATCTGGAAGGTGGCTAGAAACTAGTTTCCTCCTCCCAGAGCTGCAGTGGGCGCAGTGGGCTGAGATTGGCCACTAATGGGTGCTGTGGGGATCAGCTAGGGAGTTAGGAGCACAGGATAATAAATCAGGAGAGAAGAATTTATCACGTCACTGCACAGCCCACTGAGCCCCTTCCTCCCCATGGTTGGTCTGGGTCAGTGATCGGCAAACTCATTGTCAAAAGAGCCAAATATCAGCAGTACAATGATTGAAATTTCTTTTGAGAGCCAAATTTTTAAACTTAAACTTCTTCTAACACCACTTCTTCAAAATAGACTCGCCCAGGCCGTGGTATTTTGTGGAAGAGCCACACTCAAGAGGCCAAAGAGTGGCATGTGGCTCTCAAGCCGCAGTGTGCTGACCTTGGGTCTGGATGGTGTGGAGAGGCCTGAAAGTCAAAACTTGTGAGGGCCCAGCCGGGGTGGCTCAGTGGTTGAGCGTCAACCTATGCACCAGGAGGTCTTGATTTGATTCCTGGTTGGGGCACATGCCTGGGTTATAGGCTCAATCCCCAGCAGGGGGCGTGCAGGAGGCAGCAATCAATGATTCTCAACATTGCTGTTTCTATCTTTCCCTTTCCCTTCCTCTCTGAAGTCAAGAGAAAAAAGAAAAACTTATGAGGAATTGTGACACAGCGAGACCTTTCTCAAAAGGCTACTAGTCATTCATGTTTCATGCCCCAGGAGCCTCCTGGTTTCTCCGAACAATGTTTGTTCCGTGGGATCAAACTATACCAGAACACTCTGACCTTTATTCTGACTCAGAACTAAAAGTCTAAAGCAATATACTGACAACCAGATTTGGCAACCTCCCTCTCTCTCTCTCTTTCTCTCTCTCTCTCTCTCTCCCCCCCCCTCTCTCTCTCTCTCTTTCTCTCTCTCTCTGTCTCTCTCTCTCTGTCTCTGTCTCTCTCTCTCTCTTTGTCTCTTTTCCACACATACCTCTCTCTTTCAGCTAACAAGTCATTAATATTCCATTGGTTCATCTAACATTTACTGCCAGGCACTGTACATGCTCTTGAACAGAGATGAAAAAAGTGCTGTCCCCGTCCTCATTCGCTAAGTGCAGGAGCAGAGGTGTGGATGAATAATCCCAATAACACAGGAGTTCCCAAAGTGTGGGCCCAGGATGCCTGGGGGGATCTCTGAGACCCTTTGAGGAGATGGGTATTATTTTCAGAATAATACTAAGACAGTACTTGCCTCTTTCACCCAGTTTTTCATGTGTGTACCGTGGAATTTTCCAGAGGCAGCATGTGTGATAGCACAGCATATTATTACCTGAAATGTAGGAGCAGACCTGAAATCCAGTTGTCTATGAAGCCTGACATTAAAGAGATTTGT